>CM066036.1:814190221-816590221 GCA_033557465.1 Ichthyophis bannanicus
CCTCATCACAAAGTACAGACGAGTCACACAGATCCACTATAGGGCAACAATGCCCCCTATCTTTGGGTAGGGGTGTGTCAATGTTGAAAGGCAAGTCGCTTACAATTCCTGAAACACATATGGAATGATGCACGAGTTGCTCATGTATGCAGGGACCAAATACATTATCCTGGTGTGTAGGATGTCATACCTTGAATCATAGTGACCGCTATTATGCTGATGATCTCCACAGATGAGCTGTCAATGTGTGCGTCATGTCCTTAACACACCAATGGCAGGTTATAGTGTTGACGCAAACCATGATGGCTGCATGACCATCACCACTTGTGTGGTCATTGAGAATGGCAACGCATTGGATAGCCAATATAGTGTACCTCGAGCGAAACAACTCTCACATATGTCTGGTTTTCCTTGCCAACATAATCCTCCCCTTCTCCTGTCCCGACTATCTATGCAATCTATGTAATGTGGACTGTACTATCCTACACTGCTCACATACCCAGCCTCTAGGCTGAGGCATGATGGCATTATGGTGATACTTTAATCAGCAAGATATGCCATGTTACTCCTTCCTGAGAATTCTGCCCACAACCATACCAGCCACCAACACATTCTGTGCTCATACCTCACCTGCCCACTGTCACGCACCCCTCGCTGATATGTTTAGGTTATCCTCTGTATTCTGTGTACATATGTAGCACTGCCTTAAGGGAGTGGAGGATTATCTCTAGTGGTTAGAACACTGTCTTGGTAACGCACTCACCCAGTGTTGCGAATCCCACTATGCACGCCCTTTGCCGTTGGCAAGTCCCTTAAACCCTCCATTGCCTCGGAAGACATGCCTGGCATCTACTTCCGGTTACACTGACTGCCAATAAAAACCCAGGATCTTCTTTGGTTCGCCATGGTGTTCGGACTGACTTTAATGCACACAGTCATTACTAAGTTCAATTAACTCCTACATCTAAATGTTGGCAATATCTACTTCTCTGGCCTCTTCGGGACAATGCTCAGATCCCCATCCATATAAAATGTCCATGGCTGGCCGTTCTGGTGCAGTATACATTCCGACACACTGTAGGGTACATTAACACCCGACACATAGATACCCTAATATCCGCAGAAACTACTACTAAGCATCTGTCCTGTGATATGTATGTCCTGATACGGCCATAATAACAAAGCAACACATACCAGCTGACAGGATTGTAAGAACCAAATGTACACCCCCAAGGTGAAACATATAAATTCAACCCACTGGACTACTGTCCCCAAACGTGGACTGGTCTCACACTGTGAACATCTCACCATATGGCTAACACTGTTATCCACCCATATCATCACAAAACATCATTTGTGCTCAACAACAACAACAGGTGCTAACACAGGCAGCCACTAACTGTAATTTTAACCTTAAAAATCACACACAGCCGTATGCGCAACCACCCACATCATCTGGCAACCAAATGCTGTTGTGTACTGGCCACAATTGTTTGTGCCTCACACATTCCTATATGTGAGTTGTGAATTAGCCTAAAATACTAATGTGGTGTCGCATACAAATCAATATCCTGACATAAACTGTAACTGCTGTAAGCATAACACACATAGGATTAACAAGCTGTGTGGGTAGGTAATACGCACATGAGAAGATCTCTCCAATCAACCTCCGTCTGACTGCTGTGCCATCCTGTTGTGTCACCACTGGCACGTACAGGGGGGCACATTGGATCTTGCTCCAGATCCTCATTAATCTCTGCAGGGATATTGTGCCTGAGAGCAAGGTTTGTGCAGGATGCAACAGGCCTATGATTATCTCTGCACACAGTCCTTGGCTTATACTGTAAGGCCCCGCCTGACCTATCCAGACACCTGAAGTGACTTTTTCAACACGCCAAAGGTACGCTCGATGACTGAGCGGCTGGAGGCATGGGCCTCATTGTACCTCCGCTCTGCACGTGTCCGTGGCTGACGTTACAGTGGTCAGCAGCCAGTGCGACACCCATATCCTGCATCACCTTGGAAATAAAAGAAATGTGCGTGTCAATATTCAACATAACTGACATATGTTAAGATGTAGTAACCCTACACAAAACAAATCCTGACATCAACATATAACTGAACACTTAATGAGCTGTAAAAAACAACATATGCTGTTAGAAAAGGAACACATAGCCTAGAAAGTAAGTACACTCATGGAAATACCCCAACAGTTCCATCTATACTGTAACATATTGTGTGTGTGTTGTGCGCGACATGGGTATTGTAATGCATTTACTGTCCACATTGGCACCCCTGCCAATGAGAGACGATAGTAACGATTCACGTGTCACATGTTCATATTGTATGTCTGAACAGTAACCTAGGTAAAATATGCTGCCATGAGAGGGTGGGAAAAAAACAGAAACATGTATGCCATGGAGGCTGGTGATAATGTGAACCATATCACCTAGATGCATCCTGTCCTGAACGGGCAACATATCTAGATCTCATACTCTGTGTCCTTATGCTGTATATTGCTAAACATAAATTGTTTAAATACCAATCCTGTGCACTGTGTCTATCATGGGAACATCCCACTGAAGGTGGGGTCCTGCAAACCTGCACACTGTACTACTCATGTCTTAACCTCATAGAGATACACATCGGTACATTACCGTCATGTGTAGCTGAAAACAATACAACCTCTGTATGCACACACATAGCCCACAGCTTCAGGCATCCCCTTTCCAATATGTTAAACTACATGAGGATCACTGGCCAATATGTGGCTAAATCATGATCATCTACAGTAGGCCAAGGTACTAGCACCAAATATACTTCGTTACACCCCTGCTGTGACATAGGCCAAATGCGTGACCATACATATCCACACGAGTGCTGCTAGCTGGAAAGGGCAAAAGCATACATCAGATATTCCCAAACCCCCCCTCATATTATATACTGGCTCCTGGGTAGCAACAACAGTCCAGAGTGAGTGTGTGAACCCAACACACACATGAGAAGGGTTACCTGTATGGATGAGCAATTATCACAAGGTTAAATGACATACAAGCATTATTTGGCAATGACCCATCATGATACGTGCATATGAGGGCCAAACCCCCCCCCCCTCAGAATGTGTGCAGTTGATATTACCACACACTATGAGGGATTGTGCAACAGCCTAGCCACATGCACAGGGGTGTTGTCACCTGCACACCCTGTGAATGTCAGGATCATATAATGCTAGGAGTCTGATGGTCTATGTTTGTTTGTAGCTGCTGTATGTGTACGTCTATACCCCTGTAATAATCTAAACATACAACAGTCCCCAAACAAACATTGCTCATATGTTGATCTAAGTTTATGGTTTTAAACGAGTTTGCTAGCTATGTGAGTAGACATAAAGAAAGTTACAAACACATACATACATTACGACACATGACATACTCACCCAGCAAAATACAGTCCCCATAACGTCCGCCCTCAAATTGTGTGAAGATTGCCGAGTGATGCAGGATATAGGAGTCATGGGTGGACCCTGGAAACCTAGGGACCACATTCAGAATATGCAGATTAGCATCACAGACAACCTGAACATTCAGGGAATGGTAGTGTTTGCGGTTGCGAAACGCCACCTCCCTGTCTCTAGGCGGGACCAGGGCAACATGTGTGCAATCAATAGCTCCCATCACGTGTGGTATCCCTGCTAATGTCTCAAAGGCCTGGTTCAGGGTCCCCCATTGTTGCCTAGTGTGGGGAATGGCTATGTAATTCCCCACCCGGCTGACCATGGCACGCAGTACGTGGTGGAGACATCGTGAGAAGGATGGGCGGCTCATGCCACCCACTGCAGCCACAGATGACTGGAAACAGCCAGAGGCAAAAAAATGTAAAGCAGCAAGGAGCTTGACTAAACCTGGTATTGCATGGGACCGATCAGTCAGGGGCTCGAGGTCAGGTCTTAAATCCTCATAAAGCTCCCTAATAGCCCTTGTGCTCAGTCGGTACAGGGAGATGACCTGGTCCTCACGCATGCCCTGGAGCTGTGCCTGGGCCTGTAGAGGCGTGGCTGCCGAGCCTGCACCTCGGCACGCCGTCTGTGCCGTGAACGCACAGCACATGGCTGGACCACCTCCACAGCTGCAGGTCTGAGTTGCTGCGGGACTACACCCATGCCCTGTGCTGCAGCCCCGTGGACACCATCTCCCCTGTCCGGCAACCGCAGCATCTGCCCACCACTCAGGACACATGCATAAGCATATATTGCTGCCATAAACTCCTCCCGTCCCACTACCGAAACACACTCTAACAACCACACAAACTCTAACAAACACACAAAACACACTATACAGTATCCAAAAGTAAAAACAACAACTGACAATACACACACAACACAATATAATAAGCAATACAAACACCAATACAATCCGCTAGTACAACTGCATAGACGTTCGTTCTTCTCCACACCAACCACACTCCTCCTGCTCTTCCTCTACAACCCTCAACGTGGGTAATGTTGTGATGGTAATATATGTTATTCTGGGGTGTGTGGTTTGCGCACACTGCGCATGCGCAGTTGATCGCATGCGATGCCCGTTGGTGGCGCGCGTGCGCCACTCTACGCATGGGCGTCGGTCAGTGCGTGCCCACACGTATGTGCGCCGGCGTGAACATGCGCACAAAACACAGACACCCATGCGGTAGTCGTTGTAGTGCGCATGCGTACTGCGACACATGCGCAGTACAGTGTCTCAGGGCGCATGTGCGTTTGTCCGCGTACGGCCACCCATGCGTTGGCGAGCACGCGCCCAACGCACGAGCGTCACGCCCGCCCAATTGCGCATGTGCAATGGAAGACACATGGCAATACACTATAAATAGGCCTGCACACGTGCATCACGTTGAGGGTTGAGAAAGGAGTCACAGAGAGAGAGGGTGTCATAGATAAAGTCTGAAACAGAGACAGTGGTGGGACTACTGCACAGGAAAGAAGCACAGTGAGGGATAACAAAATCTATAGGTAGAGAGGCTGTGGTGGGAGTAGTCCAGAGGAAGGAGGGAGAGAGTCAGTCCAGGGAGTACGGCAGCGGAGAGAGGCAGTGTAAGATAGTCAGGAGCAGAGTAGATTCCTCACCTTGTGCTAAGATAATATTTCTGTTCCCTTTGTTATTGTGTCCTTTACTGTGTCCTGTACTGTAACATTCTGTAAGTCTGTATTGCATGCTGTGTATTGTTCTGTTTGTTTAAGTGAGTGCTGTTCTGTTGAAAGGAGCATTTAAAACATACAGAGATGGAGAGAGAGAGGGAGAGAGACGGTGAGGGTGAGGGTGAGGGTGTGGAGGATGTGTCCCAACCTGTGGTGGGTGATACACCGACGCTACAGACTGCACATCCTAGGGAGGGACATGCAGGACCATCTTTTGGGCCACAGCCTGCACAATATGTCCAAACTGGGAAGAGAAAAAGGGTACCTGTGCCTGGTCCACAGCGAAAAAGAGCTCTACGCTTCAGTGATAGAGAGAACTATATCCTACTCTCGCATGTAATTGAAAACTATGACCTCTTATTTGGCAGGCTCAGCAGTCGCACAACAGTGGCCACCCGAATGGCAGTATGGGAGGAGGTGCGTGCTGCAATTGCAGAGGCAGGGGGCCCCACAAGGGATGTTGAAAGCCTCAAAAAGAGGTACTCGGATATAAAAAGAGGGGTGCGCCAGCACATGGTGGCTGAAAGACAACATGCGCATGGCACAGGTGATGGGGGCCCTTTTATCCCATCACTCACACCATTGGAACAAGAGCTGGCAACACGTTTGGGCCACATCTATCTCCGTGGACTGCCGGAGGCCCTTGACACGGCACATCCTGACGCAGGTATGTATAGTAATTGCCAGGTTCACAATGTCCCTTCAGTACACATCATTCAGCTGCACAGACACTCCCATACCTGTGACCCAATCCACACCATGTTTAAAAAGTGGTGTCACATGTGTGTGTTATGGCCATGCACAAACTGTGTTGTTGCCATGCCCTGTCACAATATTACATATGTGTCCCTCGAAAACAGCAACCTCCCCATCTGTTTCCAAAACTACACACAACAATTCCTATCCAACCTGCACATCTGTGATTGCAAAGCACCATATGATTTTGTGGCATACTAATCAGGTAACGTGTGTGTGACATACTATTTGCACAGTGCTACATGTGCTTCTCAGTGGGCCACAGGTGCTGGCTACATGGGATCCACGGCACAATGGGTCACAGCCAAACATATCCAACAATGAGCATATAGTATGTCTAGAGACAATATTTCAAATGCATAATTAAACATAAACAGGCAATGTATGGTCAAAAAAAGTGTAAGGGTGATGTATTCTCACACATGTGTGGACATATGTTGTACAGATAGGGGAAGGGATGTGATGGGGGACACATGTGGCATGGCACTCCAAATATACACATGGAAAATATGCAACATGTGCATGGCCACACGACACACATGTGCCCCAGAAACAGCTGAATGACGTAGACAAACATGTATGGGAGGGTGTCATGGGTCGGGTACGCAGCACACACGCACATACCCACCCCATCATCTCTGTGGTGTCTGTGCCACACATATATAGATATGATTATGTTGAAACATATGTGTTTTCCTTGTTATTGTTCAATATGCAGGTGACTACAGTAAAATGGGAGAGGAAGAGGAGGAGGAGGAGGAGGAGGAGGAGGAGGTGGAGGAAGAGGGTGACTTTGACATCACAGTGCCAATGAGTGTGTTGGAGGATGAACCTGCTGTCTCAGGGGGCAGCACAAGTGCTGTTGATGAGCCCATAGAGCCACCTGTACCCAGTATATCACCACTAGGGGCAGCATCAAGGGAGAACATCCAAGGACCCAGGCCGCAAGTATACACCGAGAGCCCTGACCCTCAGGTGATGATGGCGGAGTTAAGGTCCCATGGCGTATCTGCACGTCGCGATGCTGAAGGTGGGTGACATACGACAGTCATAATTCCAAAATAAACACCAATAGTCACTAGTTGGTGTTTGTGTGGTGAATGTTGCAACATAACCACCACATATATCACATGTATGGCTCATGTTGGTGGGATATTGTTTCGTGAAAGAATGGTGTGGGGTATAATATATGGTGTTACTATGACGCAAAACAGAATCACCGAAGGTCAGTTGACACCCACAGATGCAGGCCTAAAAGGAATGTTGTATAAGGGCCACCATGTTGTTGTCATGAGAAAGATCAACACTTGCCCTTGCAACAGTCTACCTCATTGCAGACACCCAGATGTCTGGTAAACCACAGCATGACATCTAAATGATAGTTAAAGAAACAAACATACCATATATATAGCAATGCAACCCTCCTCTGTGCTGTAACAGCACAAAGACCGCATTCCCCACAGTCTGCATCTGCAGGTGTCAAATTACATAGCATATGGAGAGAGGTGCGAAAATATGTCAGGTCAACCATAGATACGGATCTACAGAGGGGTCTCAAACGTACAGTATGAACCTGATGGCTTGTTTGGAGAGAACATTCCTCAATTTCCTCTGTACAGAAAGACATAACATAGACTGTAATCCAGACAGAAAAGGAAAACACCATGTCCCCTTACTGTAAGGCCAACAATCCCTCAACAGATTGCATAGGCTGTGAGCATGTGTGTCCCAGTTAAATTGTGGGCCTATGTCCCCATACCGTGTGATGGTCCCCAGTATCATACGTGTCATACCTGCAATATGTGTTGTATGCAACCATACAGTAATGAGTATGACGCATGTCTATTTCTCAACAAATGGTTAAACAAGGACCAAAACCGTGAACAATTACTGTGCTGCAAAATAAACCTAAACACATATGACTAACTACAACATAAGCTTGCCATGTTGAGACCATATCATACACCACGTATCCACACAACATTACCAGAATTGGCACATCACCCCACCCCTCCTTTCCGAATGCAAACATTAGAGCATTACACAAAGACCTCACATAACATACTGGTGTATGATAGCAATTGTCAAGCCCAATGAGAAATAACATAAACTGAAGACCTCATCTCCTTTACAAAATAACCAGATACATCATCATAGAGCAAGCAACCAAAGAAAAACATTACCTAGTCGAAATGTGTTATTGGAGACACAAAAGGCAACTAGGGAATTTGACACAACACTGTATAGGTACTGGCCAGTGGGTAGATAGAGATATCTGACCAATCTGTACTGTCATACATACATTATCCCTTACAGCAAGGTAAAAAATAAACATACTGAAGCTCAGCCTGTAAGGATCCATATGCTATGTCAAATGAGAAAGCGGAAAACATATGTTGTCTAGTTGTTATGACTGTTTTCCATGTCCTAATTGCTGCATCCACGTTCACAATACCTGTGCAAGAGTTCTGCTCACTCACCATAGTCTGATGTTTATGTGTCCAGACAGCTCTATTGTACTGTTTTATCCACTCTACATTGTCACATTTGCTTTAACATAACCATTTATTCCGTGTAGTAGGTCTCTGACATCCCACACTATCAATGACGTATTCAGCATGCCAATGTCTATCCTCAACTACACTCACATAAGCAGCTATGTTCATAAGGTATCACCCACTCCCACAAAACACGTAAATGCTTCACGGATTAACGTCTGTCAGCACCATCACATTCTAGTCATTCCCCAACATCAGCTCACGTACATTTTGTACACCACCAAGCATACATATCAGTGTAGTCCTTGCACCAGGCAATTCCAAGGACCAGCACATACGGATAATGTGTACATCCCCACATCCAGCCCTTATACTGACAATGTAACCCATCAGACCATACATTGTCATGTCATAAAACAATCATTAGGGCAGGCCAAACCTGATTTGCCGTCACACAGTCTTACACAAATATATGGCATCCCATGAGGCTACATCCAGTACAAACATCTCATGGAGAATAGCAAATTCCATAAACACATAACACACAGTTCCTGTCATAACATGCCCCAACAGCTCATGTGCATCTCTATGCCACATATAGCAAAACCCTGGACCCATACATGACCTGTGCAGACATTCCCAAACACACCTCGGTACAACAATGCTTCTGGCCATCTGAGGTGTTTATGGCTGCTGCATGCTGCACCTGACCTAAATAATGGATATGAGATGACTGTCCTTGCCCAATTCTGTTGCCACGTCAGTAGTATGTGGGTGTGTATGCAGAAGCTATTGTATGACTGTTGTGTTGTCCTCCCACATCTTCTTCCTGTATAGTGTTCTCTGTGTTTCTATTAGTTGTAGTACACTGCGATATATGTGTTATACCCCTAACCATGTTCCCATATGACTCAGCACTATCACATTAGCATTAGTGTGGTATGTGTATGACATGTTGCTTTATGAAGGTGTTTTCGTGGAGAGGTAGTTCATTGACCACCCTGTGTCCCATTCACAGCCAATCGACGTGTTCTGGAGCGGATTCGCTGTGCTGTGGAGCGGAACACCAGGGATGTTTGTGCTGCACTCCGGACATTACATGAGGGGGTCGTAGCCATGCCACTAACTCGCATGTGTGAGGCCCTTGAGGGCATACGTGATGTTCTGATCCGAGCTGCACCTGCACCACCAATGTATCCGGAGGAGGATATAGCCTTGCCAGGGAGAGGGGCCCGACGTGGCAGGCGTGGCCGACCACGCCGTCAGTAACCTATGATAATATAGAAATGTACAGCACGAAACCAAAGGTTTCTCTGTGTTGCACTGTTCATTTTTAGCAACTATGTACATAGTATTTTCTGTTATTGCGGCTTGGTTTGGGTTATATGTGAAAGTAGATATATGTGATTAGTATGTTGTGTTTGTGTTATGTAATTGGCTTGGGGGGATCTTTGATATGTCTTACACACATGTTTGTAACAATAGTTTTATATGAGAGAATTGCTGTGATAATAAACAGCTGTCCAAAAATAGATACATTGTCTCTTTCCAAAGAGTGTCCATTTGGTCCCATGTGTATCTCTGAGAGGGGGGTGGGAGGACCATAGGATCTGCAACCATGTCCACTGCATAAGCTACTTTGCCACACACATATACTATTTCCATGATCCACACATATGTGATGTTTCACTAGCACAATGTGTCACCACAGCCTCTGCGCTGCAGCGGCACAGTGTGCACAGACATCCATGTACGACATGGGTGTGGAACCGTGATACTGTGGAGCCGCAGACCAGTCAGGTTCTGAGCATATCCCTAATGTATATGCTGGCGATATATATCTCACCATTACAATTATCATGACCACCTTACTGGTTTGTGTCCCTCCAAGACTGGATTTTGAGAGCGCTGCCTTACACCTCTGTCATGTACGATTTATTTTGGGCTGGGTGCAGATGTCACAGACATCGGATGGTTATTTGGAATGCGTAACATTGCTCCCTGTTTCTCACCAGCAGTAATGGGTGGTGGCAATGGCAATATGTTGGTGGTGGGGAGAGGTGAGGAGGAATATGACACACTCTAGGTAACATGTTTGATGTCGGGGACATCTGCGCCTTGCCCACTCACATTCCAAAATGGCAGAGGTGTAATCCAGGTCTCTCAAAAGCGAGCCCTGGAGGGCCGAAAATTCAGTCACGCTGACAGGATATCTCCAATTCATATATATCTCTGCCACACTCATTAGGAATATTTCCAACACCTGACTGCCCTGCGGCTCTACAGAACCACGGTCCACCACCCTTGATGTGGACACAGGGATACTGTGTTATAAATGGCCTGTTTATGTTCCATACACATCACCATCTGCAACCCGTCATACACGACACATTGGTGCCATATGTGTGACCTGTGCCCTCACCTATATAAGTGGTCACATGCACCCCAACCCACCATAGGGATGCATGTTACAGAGGCAGACATTTGTGAGCCGCATATTTTGCCGGCTCATATATGTGAGAACATGTGGGTCATGTATATACATCCCTGTGGCAAGTACGTCTGTGGGGCAGCCACTACATGGTAACATGTAATGCAGCACCCTGCTATCACACACCTACACACATGAGTTTCCCAGACACACTGCATGTGGTGCCAATTGAGGTATCACACGCATGTTTACCCGTCAGGAATGTATGTGGCTGCACACATATGACATGCTGGCATCTATAGTCATATGCTACGTGAGACACGTGACCATTACAGGGTTCAGAAAAAATACTTTAATATGTACAAACAAAAATACAACTATATACATATCTAGGGTAGGGGGAAAATGCCATCACCCACCCACCAAAAACAAACCCTCCCCACCCCCGCACACACACACCCGCAATAAACACACTCCCACACACTAACCCCGAACCCCCACATGACCCCCCCCCTCCCTCAGCCTGCCCCGTGATGGCGGACAGGGCAGCACAGGGCACATGTGTGGACGTCACAGGCACCATCAATGATGCCTGTGACGCCCTTCAGGGGGTGGCTGCCGACATGGCAGATGCTCACTGTCAGCAACCACCCTCTCCATGGCTCCCGCCATCCATTCCTGCAGGTGCACCAACCGGTGCACCCGCTGCTCCAGTGCATCCAGAGCCTCACACAGATGTACAACACATCTGCCACCACACACACACATTGTTCCTGGTGTTTGTGTGGTGGCATCTGCATGCACTGTGTGTGGGGCCCTGGATGTTGGAGCCACCTGCCCTTGATGGCGGGAGCCAACAGTGCCCTGTGCTGCACTGTCCTCTATGTCACTCTCCCAGACACCCTGTGGCCACTCTTCCCCCCCTGACTCCTCCCCAACACCCCCCACCACCTCCCCCCCACCCACATCACCTGCGCCCTCACCCCCCCTTGTGACCCTGGCACCCACACCTTCCATCCCAGCATCCCCCATGACCCCCTCCGCTGTGTCTTCTGCAGGACCCTCTGCCTCCTCCCCACTGGTGTCCAGGACTACCACCTCCACGGCAGCGCGCGGGAGGTGGGCCTTCGGAGGGCATAGGCAGAGGTACGGGGGTCTTCGTCACTGTCATCATGATCTGTGGAAGATGACAGTCATCAGCACACGTAGATGTGTGTGACACATCACATGTACCCATGCAGGTACCATGCACACTGATGGGCCACTGTGACCTCTGATGGTGGGCAGCCATGTCATCAATACGCACCATCACCATGTGATGATTCAGCATTCCTCACGCGCTCAAGGTATGCGCCATGGTGCAGGCGCAGCTCCCTCCCTTTCTTTCTCAGATCCTCGACCTGTGTGTGTGAGAAAATATGGGTGGGAGCATGAGTGAGCACTTACGTCTGGTGGGTGGGCAACAGAAACATAGAACAGTGTGTCCTGGGTCTGGACACTTCAGCTACACTGATGTGTGTTTCATGTATAGCATAGTTCAACACCTGTCACAGGGGATCATCATGGGCACATGGAATGTGTTATCACATGTGGACAACACCATTACCAACTGAGCCTACTCACCAATGTTGGTCATCGTCACATATGTCAGTCTCTGGAGCCATGCCATGGTGCTTGCGTGATGCTACTTGCTGTCCAATATTTGCATCTCTTGTTGTGTATGTTTTGCACACCAGGAGCGGGTGAAGGGATACATTGGAGCAGTTGTTGAATGCGACAGAACCCAAGGGGGACAGGGATGTTTGTTAATTTGTGCATCCTGCTGTGTCTGGCGACCACCTGTTACAGGCAATGAACTATGCTATCAGCAGCTAACAACATGGCTAAGTCACACATGTGGGAAACAGTGGGATGAGGAGGGCAGGAAAGGGTTACAAAACTGATCATGTGCTGTGGAGGGTCTGTACCTCCACCCATGTTGGCTGGCCATCCTGTGTGAGAGTCAGGTTGGGGTGTAGTATGTATGGGGTATGTTTGGTAGAGCAGCCTAAACAAACATACAACAACTGCAGGTGCCCTTATCTGAGCTTACCGTGCCCATGTAGGCTGGCCTATATCTTGTAGAAATGGCACTATGACCTATGACCTGTATGATGACAGCAGGTGTATTTTGATAAACCATGGACAGACACCAAACAAACACACTACGCAATTGCCACCTGTGCTCATGTGGCTGCTTGTGTCTGTGGTGTCCAACCACAAGAGGTGACTGTAGCTTTCCTACAACATCAGTTCTGTTCACCTGCTACAAGGTAATGGATTTGTAGGAGGTGTGAGGATGGGTAACCTAACTATGCATAAAGTGAGGGGAATATGGCTCTGTTACGGCCTTTGGGAATATCTTTGCCTAGGTCATGGAGATGTTGTACCTATACACACATCAACATGTGCACATAGCTTTTCATCGTGATACATCACAGACATGTGTGATGAGATAGTGACCTCACAGACTATGTGAGAGGTGCAACTTACCTGTCATAAACTACCACAACATGTGACTGCTATACCCACCAATGCAATGTGGCGTACGGCCCCATGGGGGTTGCGTGTTGTGCCACACATCATCAGCTGCATATCCCATTGCAGTGGGATCATAGACAAGTGACCTTACACAGGTCATAGGACTCCTGGAGATAGGGAGAATGTATTGAACTGGTTAGGCACACACAACCATATCACCAGGGTGCGTGATAGACCACTGTGATGGCCTCACTTAACTCCTGGGGAAAGGGATGCTCTATTAAACTCTTTATTCACACACAACCATATCACCAGGGTGCGTGATAGACCACTGTGATGGCCTCACTTAACTCCTGGGGAAAGGGATGCTCTATTAAACTCTTTATTCACACACAACCATATCAACAGGGTACGTGATTGCCAAGTGTGGTGGCTTCACTTAACTCCTGGGGAACGGGAGGATATATTTAACTCTTTATTCACACACACACCCATATCACCAGGGTACGTGATAGCCGACTGTGATGGCCTCACATAACTCCTGGGGAAAGGGAGGATCTATTACACTCTTTATGCACACACAACCATATCTCCAGGATGAGTGAAAGGCCACTGGGATGGCCTTTGAGGGCTCCTGGAAATAGGGTAGATGTAATGAACTGTTTGAGCACACATAACCATAGCTCCAGGATACATGAAAGGCCACTGGGATGGCCTTTCAGGACTCCTGGAAATAGGGAAGATGTTTTAAACTGTTTCAGCACACAGAACCATATCTCCAGGATACATGAAAGGCCACTGGGATGGCCTTTCAGGACTCCTGGAAATAGGGAAGATGTAATGAACTGTTTGAGCACACATAACCATAGCTCCAGGATACATGAAAGGCCACTGGGATGGCCTTTCAGGACTCCTGGAAATAGGGAAGATGTTTTAAACTGTTTCAGCACACAGAACCATATCTCCAGGATACATGAAAGGCCACTGGGATGGCCTTTCAGGACTCCTGGAAATAGGGGAGATGTAATAAACTGTTTCAGCACACTAAACCATAGCTCCAGGATACATGAAAGGCCACTGGGATGGCCTTTCAGGACTCCTGGAAATAGGGAAGATGTAATGAACTGTTTCAGCACACTACACCATAGCTCCAGGATACATGAAAGGCCACTGGGATGGCCTTTCAGGACTCCTGGAAATAGGGAAGATGTTTTAAACTGTTTCAGCACACAGAACCATATCTCCAGGATACATGAAAGGCCACTGGGATGGCCTTTCAGGACTCCTGGAACTAGGGGAGATGTTTTAAACTGTTTCAGCACACAGAACCATATCTCCAGGATACATGAAAGGCCACTGGGATGGCCTTTCAGGACTCCTGGAACTAGGGGAGATGTTTTAAACTGTTTCAGCACACAGAACCATATCTCCAGGATACATGAAAGGCCACTGGGATGGCCTTTCAGGACTCCTGGAACTAGGGGAGATGTTTTAAACTGTTTCAGCACACAGAACCATATCTCCAGGATACATGAAAGGCCACTGGGATGGCCTTTCAGGACTCCTGGAACTAGGGGAGATGTTTTAAACTGTTTCAGCACACAGAACCATATCTCCAGGATACATGAAAGGCCACTGGGATGGCCTTTCAGGACTCCTGGAAATAGGGAAGATGTAATGAACTGTTTCAGCACACTAAACCATAGCTCCAGGATACATGAAAGGCCACTGGGATGGCCTTTCAGGACTCCTGGAAATAGGGATGATGTAATGAACTGTTTGAGCACACATAACCATAGCTCCAGGATACATGAAAGGCCACTGGGATGGCCTTTCAGGACTCCTGGAAATAGGGAAGATGTTTTAAACTGTTTCAGCACACAGAACCATATCTCCAGGATACATGAAAGGCCACTGGGATGGCCTTTCAGGACTCCTGGAAATAGGGAAGATGTAATGAACTGTTTGAGCACACATAACCATAGCTCCAGGATACATGAAAGGCCACTGGGATGGCCTTTCAGGACTCCTGGAAATAGGGAAGATGTTTTAAACTGTTTCAGCACACAGAACCATATCTCCAGGATACATGAAAGGCCACTGGGATGGCCTTTCAGGACTCCTGGAAATAGGGAAGATGTAATGAACTGTTTCAGCACACTAAACCATAGCTCCAGGATACATGAAAGGCCACTGGGATGGCCTTTCAGGACTCCTGGAAATAGGGAAGATGTAATGAACTGTTTCAGCACACTACACCATAGCTCCAGGATACATGAAAGGCCACTGGGATGGCCTTTCAGGACTCCTGGAAATAGGGAAGATGTTTTAAACTGTTTCAGCACACAGAACCATATCTCCAGGATACATGAAAGGCCACTGGGATGGCCTTTCAGGACTCCTGGAACTAGGGGAGATGTTTTAAACTGTTTCAGCACACAGAACCATATCTCCAGGATACATGAAAGGCCACTGGGATGGCCTTTCAGGACTCCTGGAACTAGGGGAGATGTTTTAAACTGTTTCAGCACACAGAACCATATCTCCAGGATACATGAAAGGCCACTGGGATGGCCTTTCAGGACTCCTGGAAATAGGGAAGATGTAATGAACTGTTTCAGCACACTAAACCATAGCTCCAGGATACATGAAAGGCCACTGGGATGGCCTTTCAGGACTCCTGGAAATAGGGATGATGTAATGAACTGTTTGAGCACACATAACCATAGCTCCAGGATACATGAAAGGCCACTGGGATGGCCTTTCAGGACTCCTGGAAATAGGGAAGATGTTTTAAACTGTTTCAGCACACAGAACCATATCTCCAGGATACATGAAAGGCCACTGGGATGGCCTTTCAGGACTCCTGGAAATAGGGAAGATGTAATGAACTGTTTGAGCACACATAACCATAGCTCCAGGATACATGAAAGGCCACTGGGATGGCCTTTCAGGACTCCTGGAAATAGGGAAGATGTTTTAAACTGTTTCAGCACACAGAACCATATCTCCAGGATACATGAAAGGCCACTGGGATGGCCTTTCAGGACTCCTGGAAATAGGGATGATGTAATGAACTGTTTGAGCACACATAACCATAGCTCCAGGATACATGAATGGCCACTGGGATGGCCTTTCAGGACTCCTGGAAATAGGGAAGATGTTTTAAACTGTTTCAGCACACAGAACCATATCTCCAGGATACATGAAAGGCCACTGGGATGGCCTTTCAGGACTCCTGGAACTAGGGGAGATGTTTTAAACTGTTTCAGCACACAGAACCATATCTCCAGGATACATGAAAGGCCACTGGGATGGCCTTTCAGGACTCCTGGAACTAGGGGAAATGTTTTAAACTGTTTCAGCACACAGAACCATATCTCCAGGATACATGAAAGGCCACTGGGATGGCCTTTCAGGACTCCTGGAAATAGGGAAGATGTAATGAACTGTTTCAGCACACTTAACCATATCGCCAGGATACATGACAGGCCACTGTGATGATCTTACAGCACCCCTGGGGATAGGGATATTGTTTTGTACTTTGACAGCACACAGACCAATATCACCATGATGACAGGTGAGCCAGTGTGATGGCCTCTCTAGTCCCCTGGTGATAGGGTGTATGTATTACAGTGCTTGAGCACACACAACCGTATCTCCAGGGTGACTGATAGACCACTGTGGTGAGCTCTCAGGACCACTGGGGATAGGGGGCCATATTGCACAACATTGGCAAAAACAACCAGATCACCTGGGTGATTGACATACCATTAATGCTTTGCTTCACATACCCTTTCTGTGGACGGAAAGGTTATTTGCTGCAGCTACACATTTCACCATATTCATATGATGTGATTTGGATATAATTAAGCTGATCTATTGGTTTGCTTTCTTACAGTATGTGTTGGCACGTCCACAGCAGCAAATGGCAGGTAATAGGGCTAGCATCATGACCTGTGTGACCATATCCATCACCACCTGGGTACAGGTCAAACCTGTCACATATTATACAAAGACAATATGGGATGTATGTTCAGCTGCAGCACATTACTGACACACAATACCTGACCCCAACAGCATGAGGATCTGCAATGCACACAGCCTCTAGATATATATGTCTATTTCTAATGACCTGTCCCCATCCACTTACCTCCCTTGGGAAGTCAGCTTCTCTATTGAAGCGTCTCTGTAGCCGTTCCCAGGCCCTGCGGACCTTTCTGCTGTCCCTGTACCTGTTTTGCCCGGGGAACAGCTTCTCCTGCCTTGTGGCAATCAGGCGAGACAGGATGCGGAGCTCCCGAGGAGTGAATGCAGGCTTTCTTGTTCTGGACGCCATTTTGAGATATTATCACCTGATTGCACGCAGCGTCATTGACGCGCATGCGCCCCGCAAATGCCACACATTTCCAATGTTTTACGTGCAACTGTGCCCCGCAAATGGCGCAGTTTAGCGACGTATGACGTCCAACTGCGCCCCAAAGATTGGCGCACTTTGGCGACGTAACACGTCTCATTGCGCTCCGCATCTGCTGCATGTTTTATAAATATTTTGTCCCACAGCGTCCCGCAACTGGCGCAATTTATACACATATGACGTTCAACTGCGCCCCGCACATTGTTTTGCGGAACGAGTTGCGCACATGCGCACAACAACTGCAATATACAGTGCTGTGTGTCTCTTATATAAAACACATAACTATTTCATGACCTCATGGTGTTGACACATTTGGGACTTGAACTTATCATCACTTGCACACTGGTTCTTAGGCATTTGTTTGATGTGATGTGCTACGCCTTTCACATTGCACTGACTGCCACTACAACTGCTACTTCAACAAGGTGTTTTGAGGGACCATCAGATTGGCCTATCAGGCACCCTGGTGATATGGGGATATGTGTCGCAATAGATGATATTCACTACTCCATCTCAATGTCAACACATAAATTATGTATGTGATGGCATGGGGGGGGGGGGGGTTTGCATCTGCACATGCTACATCCACATTAGGTTGCATAGCACACATATTGAGCTTATTGAGATTGCCATGCGATGGACATGGATGTAGATGTTAGGTGGATGTGCTGACATACAGAGTGAGTGGCTGGGGTGTGCGACACATTCACTGTCATACCTACCTATGTTACAGACGTCGTGTTTGCCTTCACACCATCAGCCTAATCTATATAACTTGCTGGCACATTACTATCTACTATCAACAGTGGTTTGTGTGGCCTTTGCGTTTTGGATTTGTTTTTTGAACAAACACACTGTGACATTGCAATAACCTAGTGTGGCACATCAGGTACCCTATGAGTCACTTCAGAGAGGACAATATGAGGTGCAGTGTCCACAACAGCACCTTCTAATGTTCAAATAACCAAACCTTGTAAGGTACTTTTGAGGGACCTTCATGCTACAGCATTGAGGGTGTTGTTGGTGGCACCACCAAATGACATTACAAAGGGAAGAGGCCGCAGAGAGCCATATTAGATTAGACCACTGTAGAATCAGAGGCATTACCTATGTCTGTACACGTTGTGACGTCACAGGGGGCGAAATCTCCATAGCTCTGTGTATGAGAGACACTCCTCCTTGAACCCCTAGGCCAGTCTGCTGATCAGTATAGCCCTAATTAATATGCATGAGATCTATAGGCATCAGAGCTACCCTGGCAACCTCACAGATTTGTGGCCCTACAGGTCAGTATTTTTAGACCCCTGTCTTACACCTCTGTCATTTAGGTGTGTGACTGTACAAAGTGCAGATGTCAGTGACATGAAAAGCATATATACTCACTGTGACATACTTCCTCAATTCTCATGCCCACCATGCAGTTCTATAATCTATAAGATGTTGGTGGTGGTGAGAGGCTGAGAAGCATGTTACACAGTTTATGTGAACATTTTGATGTCTTGCACATCAGCACCTTGCCCACTTACAAACGTTAATGACAGAGATGTTTGTCAGGGTTGTTGATGGCCAGCCCTGGAGGGCCACACTCCACTCCGTTTGGCAAGACATCTGTAATGCATATATATCTCATGCATCTTCATTTGTACTAACATAAACACATGTCATGGCTAGACTTTCACGGAGGACTGCTTCAGAACCACTGCCATAGCTGCTAACACACCCCTGGCTGGCTACAGTTTGAGTATGGGCCAACACATGACCTGTTTGCTTTCTTTACCAAGATAGACTTCAATCACACATACCCATGATGCACTGCACATGTAAATAAGCAGTCTACAAATATAAGCACTATGGTTTATGCAGCCACTGCAACACCTACGTATGAACATGATTAATGAGCGTGTAGGTTAATGACACAGAGTTAGTCTTGGACATCACATTGTGCGGCTCCTGTGCTCACCCTGAATGTGAGAGGGGAGACCCAGAACCATGACCACAGCACCTGGCTCAGCTAAGATAGCCTATGGTGTGAGTCCACATCAGTCACAGTGTCTGATGAGTAGCACTTGTTGATGCACATGCACATACACTTCTGTGCATCTGTTATTTCCCTGTGATGTGTAGCCCTTTAAGCAATTTGCTGCAACCACATCAGTCATATCCTGTGTGGTGGCCATTGTCATCGCCACATTAGTTATGGGAGGGGGAGAAGTGTGTTAGACAGACGGATTATGTGACAACACCCAAATGTAACATTCAGACTCATCACTGCAATGGTGCTGCTGGTGGGAAGTGATAACCTCTGTCCAGCAGAGGTAAATACAACTTACAGCATGGGGCATGCATTTATGTGAACATCAATAAGGTGACAGCAGACAGATGGCATGCCTGGACATGCTCAGCAGCCCACCACCACTATCTGACATTGTCCAGCAGCAAACACAGATAAGCTGCAGCTGCTACACCCTTCAAAGTGTGGCACCCTTACACATACTAGGTGCAAGCAGTCTGATAGCTAATCCATACTGCATACTACTGGTGACAATGTGTGCAACCCAAACTGGGACGTCTGCACACTCACCGAGCAGTTACGTTCGTGATTGGGCTCCAAAAGGCAACCCATAGATATCACTTGCAAAAGATGTTGTTGCCACTACAGCTGACCTAGCCATGCTATGGTAACTACTCAGTCAGGGTGAGACTGACCTTCCAGGAGGACATGCTTGGGCTACCTTGTCCATGCTACTGATGACCACACACTGCAATTTCACTTACATTGCCCTACGTTCTGTCCTCATGCATCCTGCCGAGACCAGCCTGTCGGGGGTATGACCACAATACCTAGCACCTCATTATGCACAATGGCAAGCTAACACTGCACACAGTACAAACATTGTGCGCTGAGTAAGGTGTTGCATACATCACACTCTGGATGTACAGCCACACAATCCCACAGCTATGCCATCACTGTGCTACTATAGACAGTTTTTCCAGTCTATGCCAAATCAGCAGTCGTGGACACAGTGCATGCATGGCTAGGCTATGAAATAGTGCTACTGTCACACCCCATGGTGGGGAACATCGTCAAACAACAGACCTGAGACACACTCCACATACATCAGACATATTGGTGTGATACCACTCAATAACCATATTGTGGTGTACGTAGACATTGATATCTGCCACTGATCAGATCAACATGTTGCTATATGTGTGGTGTATTTCAAGGTTTATGGTGAAAGTGCTACAGTGCACACATACTAGTTTTATGAGATGGCCGCAACGCACACTATCATGACTGTCCAATTGGCTTTGGGTCCTGAAGCCTGTGTGTCTGGTCATTTCGCCTCCTGTTGATCGGTAATCTCTGGCACAGGTCCCCAACTCCAGTCCTGTTGTAACAGACACTGCTACATTTTCACAAATGTGCCTCAGATATATGCATGAGATATATCTGCATACCATGGACCGGCACATGCAGATGAACAGAGACATCTTTATTTACAACATCATAACATGTGAATAAATTGTGTCCCTACAGGACTGCATTTGAGGAAATCTGATCTATGTGATGCACATTTCTCTCTTATATGTCCACCTTGAGAGACAATATACATGTACTGTCCCTGTTTGCACTTTTCCCACTACAGGTGGTTTGTTTTTTGAGAAAAATTAGGGGATGTGACAATTGCGGGGATTGGTTCGGCAGACCTGACACACGTGATTTGAACTTGTGACCTTCACCTCCTGCAGGCAGTGCCTGTGTGCTTTGCACCACCTTCTTGACACAGAGACAGTGCATTTCCAGGTACATCCATGTCTGTTTGTCAGACTAACCCTGTCTGTTGCACTACACAGCACCCACCTAAAAACAGATAGGCCATGGTGTGATGTGGACAGGTGTCACCAGTTCCCCTGCCGTCAACATGTTCACATGGCCTTATATTGGAGTCTGCATTACCCTTTAATGATGTGGGGCACTCCAGGACTGCTTTTGTTTGAGTCTGCTGTAGGTGATGCACATGTTTATGTGGTGGGTACTGTTGATGATAACATAAACATATGCCAAAATATCTTGGGTTCTCAGCAGAAAAGTATCAGTCTTTAATGCCTGGTTTTTTCAGGGTACACTTATGTGCACTAGTTGCAAGGAGCCACAGACAGGATTTGAACCTGTGACCTTCTGTTGTTGCACACACTGTCTGTGTACACTGCACCACTGTTTCTAAACATATATTCTGCATTCCGAGGGACGTCCATGACTTTACATCTGACAGTGCCTGTCTGTTGTTGTGTACGGTGCCAGGCTACACACGCCTACGGCACTGTCTGCTGTGGCTTGCAGTCCTTATCTGGCAAACCCATATAACCTGATTGCGTTGTGGCACTCCAGGACGGAATTTGAGGGACTCGCCTGTACATAATGGCCATTGCTCTGGTTTGTGTGCGGTGTGGGGTAAAATGTAGGTGTTGAGCCCATGCTTATGTTCTCTGCAGTATAGCAGTGTGTGAACTCTCACTGTTCAGTGGTGGTTAAAAATATGGGTACTGGGTTGCCAGGAACCTCAGTTGTGATTTGAACCTGTGAACCTCTCGTCATACAGTCACTGGCTGTGTCCGCTGCACCACACTGTGCCCACAGAGACTGTGCAGTATCTGGAGAAAGGAAACCTGGCTGCACAAGCCTGACACCCTGCTCTGCATAGGTTTACTGTGGGCACGTTTTCTTTGTATGGGGACAGAGGTGCAGGACACACACAAATATGCCCTCCAAATAGGTGCAGTCACAGAAATAAACTGAACAGTGCATCAGTGATATCACTGGATGACCTGATATGCACTCCCAGGACAGTTCCATTACATTGCAGTGCTTTTGAATGTGTCCACGGACCATGGACCCTTCCAATATTCATTTAAATTCTTTGGAGCTTTCCTGGGTGTGTTTATTATTGTTGCCCATTAATAGCAGTGTTGCCCAGCAGACTTAAGATTTTCGCATACTTGGTTGTGGTTATTTTCATGTTAAATTTGCGAGTTTGTTCTGTGCACATGTTTCACACTGCTCACGTTTTTTGGGTTTCCACGATGTTGCTGTACATTGCTGACGGAAATGGTTTCTCTTCCCTTTAAATCACCTCTAACGCGTGTGTTTCACTGGCGGTATTTTTTCTTGTAAATTCGGGCACGCTCCTGTGCGGGGAGTCTCTCCCCTCCCACATTCCACCCATTGACCCCATCTCTCCGCCCCTCGGGGGCCTTCCTCCGCCCTCATTTCGCCTTTCCACGCCTCTATCGCACATGAGCGCCCCGCAAACGTGCGCGTTTTCGGCGCACGCGTGCGGGACCCGTTAATGTGCCGCGCACGCGTACGGGGTGCTTAAGAGCACTTAAATGCATCATTTTAGGGCGCTCAGGTGCGCCCCGCAAAAGTGCCCCGTTTAGTAAACATGCCCCCTAGTCTTTCTATATTTTGATGGCATAAACAATCGATCTACGTTTACTCGTTCCAATGCATTCATTTATTTCTAGGTCTCTATCATATCTCCCCTCAGCCATCTCTTTTCCAAGTTGAAAAGCTATAACCTTTTTAGCCTCTCTTCATAGGGGCATCCGTCCATCCCCTTTACCATTTTAGCGGCTCTTCTCTGTACCCTTTCTAATAAGGCTATATCCTTTTTAATATATGGCGACCAGAATTGCACACAGTATTCAAGGTGCAGTCGCACCATGGAATGATACAGAAGCATTATAATATCTTTTGTTTTATTCTCCATTCCTTTCATTATGATGCCTAACATTCTATTTTCTCTCTGGGCCGCCGCTGCACACTGGGTGGAGGGTTTTAACATGTTATCCATAATGATGCCTAAATCTTTTCCTGTGTGGTGGAACCTTGCATTGTGTAACCATAGTTTGCGTTGTTCTTTCCTAGGTACATAACCTTGCACTTGTCCACATTAAATTTCATCTGCAATTTGGATGCCCAGTCTTCCAATTTATCAAGGTCCTCTTGCAATGTATCACAATTCTCATGGGCTTTAATAACTTTGAATAATTTTGTGGCATCTGCAAATTTGATTACCTCACTCATTATTCCTATTTCCAGGTCATTTATGAAAATATTAAAAAGCAGCAGACGCAGCACAGATCCCTGGGGTACTCCACTATTCACCTTTCTCCATTGGGAAAATTGGTCATTTAGCCCTACCCTCTGCTTTCTATCTTTTAACAAGTTCCTCATCCACAGTAGTACCCTACATCCAATCCCATGACTTTTTAATTTTGCCAAGAGTCTTTGATGAGGGACCTTGTCAAAGGCTTTCTAAAAATCCATATTCACTATATCAACTGACTCACTTTTGTCTACCTGTTTATTCACACCTTCAAAAAAACATAACAGATTAGTAAGACAAGACTTTCCCTCACAAAATCTGTTTACCTTTTCCCATTAAACCATGACTATCTACATTTTCAGTAATTTTATCTTTTATAATGGTTTCTACCATTTTGCCTGGTACTGACATCAGGCTCACCGGTCTGTAATTTCCCGGATCATTCCTAGAACCCTTTTGAAAAATTGCCATTACATTGGCCATTCTCCAATCTTTAGGTGCTATAGTTGATTTTAATGATGATTCACAGATTACTAATAGTAGGTCTGAAATCTCATATTTCAGTTCTTTCAATACCCTTGTACACCATCTGTTCCAGGTGATTTACTATTTTTCAGTTTATCAAATAGTTGTAACAAATCTTCCTGGTTTAGTGATATTTCTTTCAATTCTTCCAGTACATCACCTCTAAATACCATTTCAGACATGGGTAACTTCATTGTATCTTCTTCAGCAAATACCGAAACAAAGAATACATTCATTCTCTCTGCTATGGCCTTGTCTTCACTTAGTGCCCCTTTTATAACACTATCATCTAATGGTCCAACTGACTCTCTCACAGGTAGTTTGCTACAAATCTACTTTAAAAATGTTTTATTATGCATTTTTGCTTCCATGGCAAGCTTTTTTTCAATTTTCTCATTGCCTGCCTTATCAGTGTCTTGCATATAACTTACCAGTGCTTATATTGTTTCCCATTTTAATCATTTGGCTCCTTTTTTATTTCCTGAAAGATACTATTTGGCTACAACAGCCTCTTTGACCTCACTTTTAATCCATGTTGGCAGTTTTTTGGACTTCTTTCCACTTTTTGTAAAGTGTGGAATACATCTGGTCGGGGCTTCCAAGATAGTATTTTTAAACTGTCCATACTTGATGTAAATCTTTAAGCTTTGCAGCTGTTCCTTTTAGTTTTTTCTGAACTATTCTCAGTTTATCATAGGGGTATGTTTACTAAACCATCTTCACGTAGCAGCGGCGACGTTATCGCGTGATATGCAACATTATCGCGTGATAATATCATGCGATAACGTCATGTATCGCACGATAACGTCAGCAGTGGCATTAAGGAACACTAACGCTGTGAAATCCGGCTCTTAAGGGTGGAGTAAGGCCTCCCAGAGGGCGGAGATAGGGGTCAATGGGCGGAGAGTGGGAGGGGAGAGGCTCCAGGCACACTAACGCTGTGAAATCCGGGTCTGAACACTAACGCCAGTGAAACACTCGCGTTAGAGGCACATTTGCAGGAGAGAGAAACCATTTCAGTCAGCAATGTACAGCAAAGACAGGGAAACCCAGAAAAGTGATAGTAGTGATACATGTGCAGGAACCAAACAGGCAAATAAACATATAAAATGACCAGAACCACATCTGAAATCCCAATAACCAAGCTGGCCAATAGTGATATTAATGATAAACATAAAGCGACACTACTGACAAAGCGTAAAAAAGGAAGATATCATGTTTGGAAGGGTCTATGCTCTGTCCCCCTACAAAATGAATGATCCCACATTGAAATAGCGGTGATCAGGGTTTTTGTCATTTATATTGGGCAGGTTTGTTAGGGCTTGGCTGTGGTCTGCTGTGGGCAGATGCCACTGCCCCCCTCCACCACCAGCACCCCTCCGCCACCATGCTGACATGCCCTTGTGCCGGTGGTGTTGGTGGTGCGCAGTCCCAGGCCATCCAGTGTGCTGGTAGGCGACTGCCTATGGTGTGTGATATGGGGTAGGGGTGCCTGCATAGACATCCATGCTTCCCCCCGGCACCGCCTGCCAATGTTATGTGCCATTTGGGGTACTTGCTGGGTACTGTCCCATGGGACACTGTGGGATACACACTCGTGGACATGTTTGCCCTTGGTCAGTTGCTGTCTTGCTAGTTTTCCGCTTCTACATTCCTATGTCTCACCTAGGCATCTGCCTAGTCCACCCTGTGTCCCAACTGCCACACTGCATGTCCCTCCTGCAGCCCCCTGCACCCCATTTGCAGCCTCACCGTAGTGCCCTCTCGTACTTGGGCACTATGATGTTGTTGCACATGTATCACTACTATCACTTTTCTTGGTTTCCCTGCCTTTGCTGCACATTGCTGACTGAAATGGTCTCTCTCCCCTGCAAATGTGCCACTAGCACAAGGTTTTCACTGGCGTTAATTTTCAGACCTTCATTTCACGGCGTTAGTGTGCCTGGAGCCTCTCCCCTCCCACTCTCCGCCTATTGACTCCTTATCTCCGCCCTCTAGGGAGCCTTACTCAACTCTATGCGCACCTTAACGCTGCTGAAGACGTTATCGCACGATACGTGATGTTATCGCATGGTAATGCACCATTATCGCGTGATAATGTCACTTATCGTGAGATAATGTCACTTATCGTGCGATAACATCACCGCTGTGACGTTAGCGCTGTTTAGTAAACATACCCCCTGGACTTCTACCAGTCTGTGGTGACAAAAGGTGCCAATGACTGTTTACCAACAGTGGCGGAATGGTTGGAAAAGCTGAATCTATATAAAACGGAAATACAGTGGTATAGTAGAGGACAAAGAGGTGAGTAATTAAGCTGCATCTACGCTGCATAGCTAAATGCTTCATTACCATCTCTTTAAGCTGTTTTCAACCCCGTCTTTGGGACACACCTAGCTAGTCAGGTTTTTAGGATACGCACAATGAATATGAATGGGATGAATTTCCATACAATAAAGGCAATACATGCAAATCTCTCTTATGCATATTCAATGATGGTTAACCTGAAAACCTGACTAGCTAAGTGTGTCCCATGGACAGGGTTGAGAAGCCCTGCTTTATTTGACTGGATTTAGATGTGCAATGTGCTGCCCTTGCTCAGGCATCTGTGCAATCATCACACTTGCGGTAAATCCCTTCCTGCATTCTGCATGCACACTAATGCAGAAAATTGTGTGCAAAGACTGCACAGATGTCAACATAACATAAGAACATAAGATATGCCATACTGGGTCAGACCAAGGTCCATCAAGCCCAGTATTCTGTTTCCAACAGTGGCCAATCTCTGCTAACAGCAGTGCACTTTTCGACCCCGAGCTCTGAATTACATAGGGTTTGTTTTTTTAACTATCTCTTTCTGCTAATCTTTGACCCAGGTAGTAATGAGATTCTCTCTCAAGTACCATGTTACTTTTGAACAGGGCAGGCACAAGTATCAGGTAAACTAGGTGGCTATCTACAGGGCCAACGATCCAGACTCGGTCCATTGCTACCGCTACCACCACTTTCCGGGACCTACAGCAGTGGAAATGGTTTCAAACAACCCTGCGGTGCTTCCCCTAAAACCTGGGCACTGTGAGACTGTTTGCTCCCCTCCTCCCCCCAATGTTTGATACTGACTTCCTGTTTCCATGAGGGTGGAAGCGACGGAAATGGGGGCTGGAGAGAGGGAGTTGCGCCAGGAATGAGGTTCGCCTAATACGCCTCATCCCCTTGCACCAGCCCTGCCCTTGAATATAACATTTTAGTATTTTCTTCTCCTGTTTCCCAGTAATTTGCAATGGTCTGCAGCTGCTGAAGATTCCTGAGTCACTTCTTTAGCAATATACGTTAAGTCTTCTTTATTTGCGTAATGATAACTCATTGTCCGCCCATTTCTGCTTAGTAGGTTACTGGACCTCTTGGTGCACATACTGAAACACATATTCAGACCACATTGTTCTTTCTTAATCCCATGTAGCAATCAATGCAGCTAGGCGAAAAGCACAACTCAAACAGACCAGAAGCTTAGGAACCAGTGAGCACATACAGTAGGTCTCCTCATGTCCATGCAGGACAGGTCATTCTGATGCATTCTTTAAAGTGTCTAGTGTTTCTCTAAAAATGTAACCATATCTTTTCCCATTCCATCTCAGCCCCTGTGTACTGTAATCTGATACAGTTTTCTGACAGGAATAATGAACTTCAGGTATAATACTGCCAAGAGCAGAGATCTCAGTATCAAAAAAAATGAAAAAAAAAAAAAAAGTAAATATACTGCCACTGTCTCACAGCCTCCCACTCTCTGAATTCCAGCTACATGTCAATCTTTATTTTTAACTAGTTTTGCAATAATAGTGGAATCAGGATGTTGTGCAAAAGAGGCCCTGATAGGATTGGAGTGCTTCCCCTAGCTGCGGTGGTTTAACCTGCCCCCCTTCCCCCCTGCTTCTAGTGCCTGAGTTTTGATAAGTCAAGAATATGGAATGGGAGAGAGAGAAGGCAGAGGAAGGAGGGCTATTGTGGCCATCTTTTCTTGAGGACAGCCAGAAGCATACTTGGGGCACAATGGTTAGTGAAAGAAAAGGCAGAGAATCATTTACAAACTCAAGTGGCCAAAACAAAGGACCCTCAGAATATAAAAACGCCTCCTGTTACCGAATTCATACAGGCTACATAATGACTGCGAAACAGTTCCAAAGAGTATCTAGAGAAACTCAGGAGACAGCCATGTGAAATGGACTCTCATTTGATTAGGATCAGTGGTATGAAATAGTTTAGTTAATCCAGATTAACCATCCACCTATCCCTTACCATATTATGTTTTAGAGGAAGCCAACATGGTCCTGGAAAAAACTGCAATATTTGCACGGGTAGATGGGACAACAAAAAACGACCATAAGATTTAAAGTAAGTTCCTTCTTGGGACATCTAAACTTTAAAATAAAAAGGCTTTTCAAAGGTTTACAGGAGAGAGAAAACTCTCCCAGAACAGCCTCACAAAGAGTGCAATAACATTTCAGTGTCATCTTCAGCGATCCGGCTACAACAGCTGGGCCTCTCTCTTCAGTGCAGCCTGGGCTCGGACATCTCAGCTGACAACAAACATCTCATACAGTGATGCGCAACCTGAATCCCATCAAAGATGATTAACAGTTTTATTTTTATGCCTATGCTATTAACAATGTGATTGTCAGTTTTATGTTACTAAATCGTTAGGCTATATGCATGTCCTGTAGAAGTGGTTCTCAGTCATTATATATATATTTATATTTATTTATTTATTCTATACTGCTTTTCTGATAGTCAAAGTGATTGACAATTAACACTACAGAATATTGCAACAGTTGGTTAACAATTAGCAAATAACAAATATTCAAGATATGTTTACACCAAACAGAGCTGGTTAATATTTAGCATATGTACAGTGTAGTAACGGAAGACCCCAAAATTAGCATAGAGCCCGATTCAGAAAGGGGCACGTCCGGGCCCTGTGCATGTCCCCAGAGAGAATGTGCATGCACAGCACCAATTCCACAACCCCGTGTATACATGCACACGGGGATGTAAAATCAGTATGTGGCCGTTCCCAGGGAAGCACACCTAACTGACGGCATATCGTACTGTCCTGAGCCATGCACACATGTAGGCTGTGCGCACACTGCCCGTGTTGCTCCAGCCGCTCCGTGCACCAGCAACCCCGAAAATGTCCCCAACCTTCAGACCACGTGCGACTGAAACCAGAGCCTCTCCCCCATCATAACACACACATCAATATGACCACTAGGCAGCCTAATTTCAGCAAGGTGGAGACGAGGTTACTGGTGATCATGGTCCTGGAGCAGGAGGAGACTCTCCTCCCTACTGGGCAGAGGCGGCCAGCCCACACAGCAGGACACAGGGGCTGGGAACACATCAGGACCACCCTTGCCCAGTAAGTACATCACAACAAAGACAGACAAATCTGGAAGCAGAGAGAAATGGGAAGGCTGGAGCAGCACACAAGTTTGCACAGAGCCAGGCAAGCACCAAGGTGGAGAGGAAAGGCAGGGAAAGCCAGGATCTTCCCCTGGCAGAAAGCAGGCAAGCTGAACAGTAACAGCATAGCACAATACATACAGAGCAGCCCCACAGCAGGGGCCCAGGAAACAAGGGAGAACAGGATTTAAGCAGGCCCACAGTGAAGGAACAGGGGTCCACAGAGACAGATGGAAGGGACACACATAGCAGAGAGTGGTCCAGGAATGTCAGCCTCAGCCCCAGGACACACAGATGCCCCCTAAGGAGCCCAAATAAAATGGCATTGTACATGCCCCAAGGCAGGAGGCAAACACAGCACCCTGAGCATTGTAGATTAGGCACAGAACCAACAGACTAGAGCTGTAAGTGCTCCCAGGCCCTAGGAAGTGAGAGCAGAGCTAGTCAGAGGGGAGACACAGTATGAATGGTACAGGAGCAAAATGCAATATTACAGGCCCCCAGGCAAGAAGCGAACCCAACAGGTCAGGCACAGAAGCAACAGGCTATAGCTGTGAGTGCTCACAGGCCCCAGGAGGGGAGGGAACTGGGCCCTGTGCATGTACACCAAATGCAGTGACCAGATACAGCTTCCCCCAGCATGGCATAGCAGGGTGACATGCTACCAATAACAGATGGAGACAGGCACATGATGCGCATGTGCACAGCACCAGCAGTACCCCCCTAATGAGTAGGCAGGCCTGTACCCTCGTATGGGGGAATGATGAGGTGTGTCTCTACCCCACAGGCATTTCCGGATCCTGTGCGACACAGAGGCCTACTGTGTGCAATACCACACAATCCGCCTTATGCGCCCGCGGCTAATAGGGCGTATCCGGAAGAGGAGCAGGGTGAGTAGCCATGCAGATATCCAGTATGAGCAGCAGGCCAACAGTCCCCCCAACACTGAGACGGGCACCACATGTAACAGCCCACACTACTGTGACATGGACACCATGGAAACAGCATGCTCCCACCCCAGGGTCCCACAACATATAGTCCTGGCCCACACTTCCCCACCCACTGCAGAGATGGGATGTGCTGAAACACCTTGTGCATGTGCCTGCTCCCCCAGCAACCAAAGCAGTGCATAAACATGAAGAGCAGGGTGTGGACATGTGTGGTGCAGCCTCCATGAGAGTCCCACAGAGGGTTATGGGCATGGAGTATGGCAAAGTGACACAAAGAGGCTCGCTTGTCCTACCACAGTGGCAGTGACAGGAGCACTGTCTAGAAGGTGACAGAGTAAACACATACCTGACGTGGGCCACCCATGGGCTCAGAATGACAGCATTCTGTGCTACAGGCATACCAGGAACCCAGCTGCCTATAGATGACCTGCCAGACATGCAGCAGGGACACCACAGCTAACAATGATCTCTGTCCCCCACAGCGGCAGCACAACAGGAGGAGGAGTCCCCATCCCTGTCCCCTGATGGCTCCACCCCTGACACTGTAGAGAATGCTGGCACAGAAATACCATCCAGCCCCAGCAGGATCAGCAGCAAGACCACCAGTGGGGGCAGTAGCAGTGCACCCACAAGCCCATCCTCCTGTCCAGCCCAATACCATCTGCAGATGATGAAGAGGATAAGGAGGGTCCAGCAGGGGAGGCAGAATTCTACCCCTCCACCTCCCCTGAAGAGGGCAGAGCTGATGGCAATGGGCAGGGGTGTCTAAATCTCACAGCACACCTGGGGGATAGTGTGCAGCAAGTAAGCAGCCAGGTTCTACCGGTTCCATGCGCAGGTGCTCCGGAGACAGGAGGGGGGTGTGGTGAAACAGGGAGGACAGCTAGGGGCCCCATGAAGTGTTGTGGGGGAGGGTTTGGTGACACAGGCTGATGGATCTGGCAGGGGTGACAAAGGGGAAGTGTGTGAGTGCACGGGAGAGGCTGGAGAGTGGTGCTGAGGGTGAGGGGATTGAGTGCATGCAGGGTGAGTGTGCGTGTGAGTGGCAGAAGAGTGGGAGCAAGGATGAAGGGTTTGTGTGCAGCAGGGTGAGCATGTGGGGTGTGTGAGTGGCAGGAGGGTGGGAGCAAGGGGAGGGGTCTGTGTGCAGGTAGGGTGAATGTGGGGATGTGTGAGTGGCAGGAGGGTGGGAGCAAGAGGAGAAGTCTGTGTGCAGGTAGGGTGAGTTTGGGGGTGTGTGAGTGGCAGGAGGGTGGGTGCAAGGGTCAGGGGATGGAGGGTATGCAAGGGGAGAGTGTGGGCGAGGGTGGGTATGCAGAGTGGATGGAGGTTCCAAGTGCAGATATGGGGTGAGATGTGACAGTGCGGCTGGAGAGAGATGTGGATTGTAAGAAGACAGTGGTGGGCCCAGGATATGGAAGCTTGGGTTGCCAGGAGGCTGCAGTGGTGCCAGTTCATGGCAGTGATGAGTGCAGAGATGCAGCAAAGGTGCCTTCAGCTCGGTGCATGTGGGAGCTTGGGAGCTGGACATTCATGTTGGTGTCCACAAAGCCCACCCTGTCTGATGTTGGGCCTAATGAGGGAGCCCAAGAGGCAGGTGGAGGCCCCAGAGACATGCCAGCCATGGGCCATCTGGAGCGGATGCTTGCACGCAACCTTGCACAACTGCACAGACCCCTCTCCCACCTCTCATGCCATGTGGAGGGCCTCAGGGATGAGGTGTAGAGCCTGAGGGGTGAGCTCAGAGGCCTGAAACTTCTGCTAGAGGCCCACCTGCAGCTCCATGTACCACCCCCCAGTGGCACAGCAGGCAGCCCTGTGGGACACTGAGGAAGCCCCACTACCAAGGAGGCGCACAGGGGCAGCTGTACCACCAAGTGGCACATATCGTGCCAGTGGCTGCTGGTGCAGTGACATCCACCTGGATGGACTGACCAGCAGTGTTAATGGCCCTGTAGGTGCAGCAGCGATAGTGGAGAGACTGAATGAATTCTTTGCTTCGATCTTTACTGAGGAAGATGTAGGGATGTTACCCATGACTGAAGTGGTATTTAAAGGTGCGGAAGAATTGAAGGAAATATTGATACATCGGGAAGATATATTACAACTATTAGATAAACTGAAGAGTAGCAAATCACCTGGGCCAAATGGTATACATCCAAGGGTGTTGAAGGAACTGAAATATGAGATTGCAGACCTGCTATTAGTAATCTGTGAACTATCATTAAAATCATCTCTAATACCTGAAGATTGCAGGATCGCCAATGTAACACCAATTTTTAAAAAGGGTTCTAGGGGTGATCCGGGAAACTACAGACTGGTGAGCCTGACATCAGTACCGGGAAAAATGGTAGAAACCATCATAAATAATAAAATTACTCAGCATGTAGATAGTCATGACCTAATGGGAGACAGCCAACATGGCTTTAGACAAGGAAGATCTTGTCTTACTAATCTGTTATGTTTTTTTGAAGGAGTGAATAAACAGGTGGACAAAGGTGAGTCGATTGATATATTGTATCTGGACTTTCAGAAAGCCTTTGACAAGGTCCCTCATCAGAGACTTTTGGCAAAACTAAAGAGTCATGGGATAGGAGGCAGTGTACTACTGTGGATCAGGAACTGGTTAAAAGATAGAAAGCAGAGGGTAGGGCTAAATGGCCAATTTTCCCAATAGAGAAAGGTGAATAGTGGTGTACCCCAGGGATCTGTGCTGGGTCCGCTGCTTTTTGACATATTCATAAATGACCTGGAAAGTGGAATAACGAGTGAGGTTATCAAATTTGCAGATGACACAAAACTATTTAAAGTTGTTAAAGCCCAAGAGGATTGTGGAAAATTGCAAGAGGATCTTGATAAATTGGAAGACTGGGCATCAAAATGGCAGATGAAATTTAATGTGGACAAGTGCAAAGTTATGCACCTAGGGAAGAACAACCCAAACTATGGTTACACGATGCAAGGTTCCACATTAGGAACCACCACCCAGGAAAAAGATTTAGGCGTCATTGTGGATACCATGTTAAAACCCTCGGCCCAGTGTGCAGCGGCGGCCAAGAGAGCAAATAGAATGCTAGGTACCATAAGGAAAGGAATGGAAAATAAAACAAAAGATATTATAATGCCTCTATATCCTTCCATGATGAGACCGCACCTTGAATATTGTGTGCAATTCTGGTCGCCGTATCTTAAAAAGGATATAGTGATATTAGAAAAGGTTCAGAGAAGAGCCATCAAAATGGTAAAGGGGATGGAAGGATACTCCTATGAGGAAAGGCTAAAAAGGTTAGGGCTCTTTAACCTGGAAAAGAGACGGCTGAGGGGAGATATGATAGAAGTCTATAAATTAATGAACGGAGTGGAACGGGTAAACGTAGATCGATTGTTTACCTTATCAGAATATAGAAAGACTAGGGGACATGCAATGAAGCTACAGGGTAAACTATTTAAGACTAATAAAAGAAAATATTTTTTCACTCAACGTGTAATCAAACTCTGGAATTTTTTACCGGAGGATGTAGTAAAGGCTGTTAGTGTAGCTGGGTTTAAAAAAGATTTGGACCATTTCCTGGAGGAAAGGTCCATAAACCATTATTAAGAAGTGACCGAAGATATCAATGCTTGACCCAGTACAAGCATTGTGGAACTTGTGTCTCTTGGGGAAACTGCTAGGTACATATGACCTAGATTGGCCACTGTTGGAAACAGAATACTGGGCTTGATGGACCTTGGTCTGACCCAGTATGGCATATCTTATGTTCTTATTTACTGACATTTTTAAACCACCATAGTCAATGCCGCTCCTTGCTGTACAATAATAACAGTCAAACATTAATCACAACAAAAGTAATCCCTCCCAGCTCAATACATCCACCCCTTCTTATTCCTAACTTTATAACCACCAATCAAGTAAGACACAAATGAATTCCCCCTTAACAGCATGTACCTCTCTCTCCCCAAATGCTTTCTAAAACAGGAAGATCTTTAATGCCTTACGGAAGGATTTAAATCTGTCAATAAATCTCAGTTCCCTCAGAAGGCAGTTCCAAGGGAGGGCTGAACAAAAAAAGGCCTTACTACAATGCTTAACTTTGTGCATAATCTTAACAGAGGATGCCACCAGCAAACAGACCTTTTATGAAATTATTCTCATACTTTTTATTCTTTTTCACAACCTGCTTACTAATGGTTGCTTTAAGGTTGTTTGCAATTGTCTCTCTCTGCATACTGATCATCAGCATACCCTAATTTTGATTTTTTGATGGCACCTTGTGTAGAGATCCTGCTCTGAACTGTGCACTCCCAAGCGACTAGCCACTTTTCCCAGTGTTGTTGTTGTTAAGTGCCGCTGAGTCAGTGTCAACTCATGACGACTCTCTGGATAGTTGTCCTAAATTGTGTTCGGTCTTTAGTCAGGCGGCTCATTGTTGCAGACTGGTACCCATAGCTGCTGTTATTGTATCGATCCATCTCATTTATTTATTTATTTTATCTATTTAATGTCTCTTTTATACCACGCTATTCACATCAGCGCGGTGTACATTTAGCAGAACCTTATACAATGCAGTTGGGGCTGCATTGTATTTACAGTAAACAGGGACTATAACTTGGACATAACTAGGGTAACTTTCTACAAATTATTTACACTAATAAATATACTATACACCTGAAGTCTACTTGGAGTTGCATCGGTGGGGCTAGTTGCCCTCCAGTGTGCTGGGTGTGCTACTGGGAGAGTCAAGGTGATTAGTGAGAGTGTTTGCAGGTTGATCTTTGAGGCTGATCTCAGGGTAGTGCCGTATGAATAGGTGGTGCTTCAGTGCCTTCCTGAATTGGACCAGGTCGGTGATTGCTCAGATGGGTGTGGGGAGGGCTTCCAACATCTGGGTGCATAGAAGTTGAAGGCCCTATTAGATGTTGCCTGGGTGCAAGTCGTTGTTTCCTTTGGAATTATCAATGTATTGACAGCTGCCAATCTTCTGAGTCTGTTCGGGGGTGTGAGGTGGATTAGCTCGGAGATGGAGGTGGAGAGTTGATTGTCTATGGCTTTAAAGGTCATTACTAGGATCTTGCAACGTAGTCTGCCATGGATTGGTAACCAGTGGAGTTTCTTCAGGATTGGTGTAATGTGATCCATTCTTGAGACTCCGTATAGAACTCTAGCGGCTGCATTGATTGTAAGCTGGAGTGGGTTCAGTGATGTTTGGGGGAGTCCATATAGGATTGCATTGGAGTAATCAAAGTGTGGGGTTACTAGGGCTTCATAGATTGTTCGAAAGTCATCGGGGTCCAGTAGAGGTCTTAGATGCTGTAGTGTACGTATTTTATGGTATATTGTCTTGACCGTGTTACGTATGTGGGTTTTCATGTCCAGCCCTTGGTCCAGGGTCACACCTAGGTGTCGGATTGTAAATTTGGTTATCAGTTCAGCGTTCTTCACCTTTAAGAGGGTGGGGGGGGTGAATCATTGGTTCCTCATGATGAAGAGGACGTCTGTCTTGTTATGGTTTATCCGGAGATCTTGCATATGGAGCCAGTCAGCAACTGCGTCGAAGCAGCTTGTTAGAGGGGAGAAGTCTGGCTGGTCTGTTGCAAATGGCATGTATAGTAGAACATACACACAATAACCACCGCCTAAGGGAAATACTATCACATCAACCAAAAAGCCCCTTAGTAACCCCACATTGCCATAATTTAAACTACTTCGCTATAAATTCTTATACAAAATCACTTCACCACTCAAACCCAAGCTATGGATGGACCTCAGGTTTCACTCACCCTCCATTTGGCGAAATTCATCACCATAGGGAAATGGCGGACACTTGCATCATAGGTCCTTAGCCTAAATAAATTATTATTCTTTATTCTAATAAATATGAAAAACCAATTTTCTAAAAAAGACCTCTTCACTCCACCAATAAATTTTACAGGATCCACATAATACTATACCAATATACAACAATTCATCTCACACACTCTCTAAACATACAAACAACAAATACAACTGCAGGGGGTGTCCGCGGTATTTATAAAATCAATAATTGTGCCCAATGCTCCTTCAGCCGGCTATAGTGCTCACAATTTTCTCATCCGATGGACTATACATCCAAACTGGTGTAGTCACAGCTATGCTCAATGCGCGATTTATTTATTTTATTTATTTATCTATTTCTTCTATACCGCCCCTTCCAGAGATCAGGGGCGGTTTACATGGAACAATTTAACAGTTTTGTATACGTTCGTATAACAGTACATTGAACAAGAACTTTGATGATAATATGCTGAAAAAGCAAAATTATATGTCTAAGGTAAACTACATCACCTGGCTTCAAAAGCAAGAGCAATCCATTACTTATCTGTCAAAACCCAGCTTCAACGCTTCCCTGCAGACACTGGCAAAAAGCCGCAATAGTCACCGTCCAACAAAAGCTTTTGTTTCGCCACCAGGCTTCATCAGTGACCGGAACTATAAAAATCTCATTTATAGCGATTTTTCTATTTGGACACACACAGTGCCTCTACAAGCAACATGAGGCACTGTTCCTTTAGGACGTCTAATAAACCCCTGGGGGTCCGTCCATACAGGAGTTCATACGGGGACGTGCCCAAGGAAGTCTGTCTGCGTTCCCTGCAAGCGTACAAAATGAACGGTAACATGGTGTCCCATTCTGACATTTGTCCATCTAGCGCTCGTCGGAGCATTTGCTTTATGCTCTGGTTTAGGCGTTCCACCAGGCCGTTACACTGGGGATGGTACGCAGCGGTCTTCTTATGGTGGATGCCGAAGGCGTCCCACACCTGCGCAAGGTACTTTGACAGAAAATTGCTGCCTCTGTCTGTCAAGACCTCCTGCGGGAATCCAATCTCACAGAATAACTTGACCAGTTCACTGGCAATAGGTTTAGCTGAAACACTTCTCAATGGGACGGCCCACGGGAACCGGGTGGCCTGGTCGATAATTACCAGGATATATTGAAATCCCCTGGGCGTTTTAACAAGTGGCCCTACTATGTCCATGGCTAATCTCCTTACGGGGTCTGAAATCACAGGCATCGGCACTAATGGCACAGCGGGAGGCTTTCGTGGGGTCACCCTTTGGCACGCCGCGCATGATTCACAAAAGCGAGTTGTCTCCCGAAATATCCCCGGCCAATAAAATCTGGCCAGCATCTGGTCTAGGGTACCTTGCGCTCCCTTATGACCCCCTACGGGATGGTCATGGGCCAGTCGTAGAATCAGTGATTTAAACGTGTTCGGTATTACTAGCTGTTTTCGCAGTACCCCGGTTCGTGGGTCTTTACTCTCCCGATAGAGCAGATCATCCTCCATGTAGAATCTGGGGCAGGAATCCCTCTTTTCTCGTGCCCGTTCAAAGGCATGAGTTAGTACCGGGTCTGCTTTTTGCTCTCTCTTAAAGGAGGGAAACTTCTCCATCAAATCCGTTGGCACCCAGGGCATTCCCTCTCCAGCTTCCAATTCTGCCCGGCCTTGAGAGCGACATCTTCGTTCCCGCCTCCGCTCTGCTTTGGGCTTTCGCTCTCTCCGCAAAGGATCTCCAATTAGGTCCTCGTGCGAGGGAAGGACCCCTAAAGCAGTATCTCTGGAGCATGAGGGTTGTTCATCATCCTGGGTATGGGATCTTGTGGAAACTAGAGCCTCTTTAGGACGCTTACTCTTCTTTAAACTGTTTGGTTGTACGTTGGAGTGATCGGCCGGCTTAGACCGTGACTCTGGGTTACCCATAGACTCATGCCAGCTACAGGTGGAACTTGGGATTTTAGGGGGAGATAAGCCCTCTTTAAGGCTCCTCCGAAATTGCGGCCAATCGCGGCCTAATACCAATTCTTGGGGTAATTTTGGCATGACTGCTACCAGCATTTCTCTTTTTATTCCTAAGCCTTTGACCCATAGCCTATAGACAGGATAGCTTGTAGCCGCCCCATGAATGCATTTTATCTTAACCCGGCATTCTGCATATTCAGGAACTGACCACCCTTGGCCTCTGACCACAAACCATAGCTTTTTGGACATCATGGTTTGGTCAGCGCCTGAATCCAGAAGTGCCCTTACATCCACTCCATGTATTTGTACATTTAACTCCAATCCCTCTCGGACTGTCCTTGGGGCCTCCCCCACAAGAGCAGTGCGAGCATAACAGTCATTCCTTAAATGTCCCATTTTCCCACAAGAAAAACAGCGCTTAACCTTTTCCTTATCTGGGGGGTTATTACTTTTTACATTGCCATATAATGGACGGGAAAGACTTCCTACTTTCCGGGCTTCCATACCTGTCGCTGATTTGGGGTTACCTATCCTATGTTGGGTGACTTTCTCAGCCTCTAGGTACCGCTCGGTGAGGATTATTGCTTCTGCAGTGGTACAGCAATTTTGTAGTATTAAGAAGTTCTGTACCCTACTGGGCACCGCTGTCATGTACTGTTCTAATACTACGGCGTCCATTAGTGTCTCTATGTTTTTCTTTTCTGGCTGTAGCCACTTGTAGGCTAGGCTCCTTATTCTGTAACCAAGGGCTTTTGGCGTTTCGTCCGCCCTAAGGGTAGTAGCCCTGAACATTTTGTTATAGGTCAATGGGGTAAGCCCTAGGGCCGGGGTCTCAAACACGCGGCCCGCGGGCCGCATGCGGCCCGCAACCGAACTTTGTGCGGCCCGCGACGGAGGAAAAAAAAAAAACACAAACCCTGTCTTCTGCTGCTGCCGCCGTGGTAGCAGCACAATCAGCTGTTCGCGGTCCCTTCTCCTCAGCCCGGAAGAGCCCCGAGTCTGCTCCTTTAGCGGCGGGCTTTTCAAGATGCAAAGAGAATATTTCCCTCTCGCGCGGCTTGTCAAGCCGCGCGAGAGGAAAATACTCTCTTCGCGGCTTGAAAAGCCCACCGCTAAAGGAGCAGACTCGGGGCTCTTCCGGGCATAGGAGAAGGGACCGCGAACAGCTGATTGTGCTGCTACCACGGCGGCGGCGGCAGCAGCAGCAGACAGGGTTTTGTTTTTAGTTTATTTACTTGGCCTGATTGGGGGGGGGGGGTTAGGACTGGAAATGGGCAGATGGGGTTAGGACTGGAGGTGGTCTGATTGGGGGGGGGCTAAGACTAAAAATGGGGTTATGGGGGGGGGGGCTAAGAATGAAAATGGGGTGATGGGAGGGTTAGGACTGGAAGTGGGCTGTTGGGGGGCTTAGGAATGGTAATGGGCTATGGGGGGGCGAGGACTGGAAATGGGCAGATGGGGTTAGGACTGGAGGTGGTCTGATTGGGGGGGGCTAAGACTAAAAATGGGGTGATGGGGGGGCTAAGAATGAAAATGGGGTGATGGGAGGGTTAGGACTGGAAGTGGGCTGTTGGGGGGCTTAGGAATGGTAATGGGCTATGGGGGGGCGAGGACTGGAAATGGGCAGATGGGGTTAGGACTGGAGGTGGTCTGATTGGGGGGGGCTAAGACTGAAAATGGGGTTATGGGGGGGCTAAGAATGAAAATGGGGTGATGGGAGGGTTAGGACTGGAAGTGGGCTGTTGGGGGGCTTAGGACTGGTAATGGGCTATGGGGGGGCTAGAACTGGTAATGGACTGGGGGGGTTGCTAGGACTGGAAATGGGCTGAGTAGAAGGGGGGGCTTGAACTGCAAATAACTGATGGGGACGGGGTTTTGGAATGGAAATGGGCTGAGTGGAAGGGGGCTTGGAATGGAAATGGGCTGATGGGGAGGGGGGCTTGGAATGGAAATGGGCTGATGGGGAGGGGGCTTAGAAAGGAAATGGGCTGTGAGGGGAGGGAGCTAGGACTGGAAATGGGCTTAGTTGGGGGGAGCAAGGACAGGAAATGGGCTGATGGTGGGGCTAGAATAGGACTGGAATGGGCTGATGATGCGGGGACTAGAAGGGAGCAGATGCTGGGTGGGGCTGAAACTACAAGGGAGCTGATGTTGGGGGAGGATTAGAATGGGATAGGGCTGGGAGAGTAAAATGGAGAGGGGAAAAAATATTTTGTGTGGGAGGGAAGAAAAATCTACAATTGGCCAGGTACTGGGTGAGTAAGTGTGGATTGAGAATGGAGGGGTAAAATTTGAGTGGATGAAATAGGAATGAGGAAAGAGCAAAAGGAAAAAGATTAGTATGTTAAAGCAGATGCAGAGAGAGAAAGGAAAAAAAACTAGAAGAGAGAAGAAAGTACAAATGGACAGCAGACCATGGAGAGTTAGCAGAAGACACCAAGAAACCAGAAGAAAGTGGCTGGCACAATTGCAACTGAAAAAAAAAATGCACAAAAGGTAGAAAAATATCTCTTTATTTTGAATTAACTGGAATATGTCAGCTCTGGGAAATGTGCATCATTAACGTCTGTGCTTTATTTAATACAAGAGGAAATTAATTTATAGTTTTATTTCTACAGTGTTGTTGTACATTCCAAGTTTGGCTTTTGGGGTTCCCAGTTTAATTATTGTCTTCCTGTTTCTAAATTTTGATTCCTTGTTTGGTGATGGTGTATGTTCTGCATGTGTAACTGAGCTGAGGTATTCTGTTTATGTAATTCCTATTTGACATTGCCACTTGTTCTCTTTCCCCAGTAGGTCATGTATTGTTATTCTCTGAAATGTATTGGTTTAATATTTGCAGTGTTGCCTTTTGATAGTTAGGGTATGGTGCTTTGTGAGTCCTGGTAGTGCTGTTACGATACGGTGGGTTTGCTATGGGTTCTAAATGGGTAGTGTTTGTAGTAGTTCCTAATGTGCCTGGCGGTTGGCACTGGATTATAGTAATGTAGAAATCTTTTAGTCTTTCTTTATCCATACGCTCATTAAGAGGCATGTTTACTAAAAGTTAGTTTATGGTAACATTATGCAAATATTTATGCAAATGAGGTCCCTTATGCAAATTAGGCCTGCGTCTTGTGCGGCCCCCGGGTTACTTTACAAGTCCTCATTTGGCCCTCAAAGCAATTTGAGTTTGAGACCCCTGCCCTAGGGGATCCCTAATTGCTAATACTACCTCTTCATAGGTGTTGGCTAAGGCAGGCGGCATTGACCTGTAGGCGGCCAGTGCCTCGCCCGTAAGGGACGCTGCGAGACGTATAGACCACTGTTCAAGCGGCCAGTTAGCTGAACTAGCTATTCTAGTAAAGGAGTCAAGAAAATCGTCCACATCATCATCAGGACTCAATTTTCCCACCACCAAATCATGACATGCGCTTTGTCCAATGCCTTGGTTGTTTAGTCCAGTCGCACGGGACTTTTCTGCATTAACCTTCGCCATCTCTTCCTTTTGCTGAGCCAACCAGCTTTCCATAGTTCGTAAAACTGGTACTTGCTGGGCTTGCATGGCCTGCAACGCTTGGGCTTGATTCTTTAGCGCCACCTCCGCTTGTTTGTCGAACTGGTGGGCCATCCATGCGCATAGATCTTTTGGCTCCATGGCGTATCTGCAAGAATAGAAAAAGAGAAACCACCAAGTGCGGTTCCCTAAACCTTCTCTCTTTTTTTTTTTTCTCTCTTTTTTTTTTTTTTTAAACTTCCACCCGCGTCCAACACTAGACAGGCTCAATTACATTTTACCTGAGTTCAGTGTGGAATCAGCACTGAAATGGAAGTTACTGTTGTCTGCCACAGTTCTCTGCTTGAGGAATTGGCCACAGGATTTTTCCTTTTTTTTTTTTTTTCTTCAGGATTTCCCCAATCCACTCCGGTTTTTCAGCTACTCCACTCCGGGTCTTTTCCTCCTCCGATCCGGTTTCTCCAGCCGATCCACTCCGGGTTTTAGGGTTTGTTTTTTTTTCCCAGCAGCCCAACCAAGACTTTTCCTTCGTCTCTTTCAAGTCAAGAGTTTAAGTTTCTTTTCCAGTGCTGACATACGTTCTGGGCAAAAATCCAACAACTACGCCATTTTATGTCCCAACGCCGCCCTAGTGGCGAAGAAGCGTCACGGTAGAGAGGGTGGACACAAAAATATTTGTAATTGAGTTTGGCTTAAAGACAGGGCCCAGGTTTTCTTTGTAGTCCTAGTAGCCTTCTGGTAACCAAAAGCTCAAAGGAACATAATAGTCCTAGTGAAGGGAGAATAAAGGCTTTTATTTCCCCTATTGCACAAAAGGTTCAAAAGCTCAGATCTTTACAGCAACAGAAATTGTCCTTATTTCAGGTTGAAAGAAAACAAACAAGAACTGTATTTAACCTGTTAACTTCACAGTAATAACATGAGAAAACAAAGATTCACACTTTCCCCCGGCTACAGCTCTATTCCTTGTCTAAAGGCTCAAAGCCTTCCGCCTGACAGTAGCTGCAATCCATTTCAGGGTCCGAAAGGTCATCAGCAACGTCCACCTGCATTGGTTCAAGGTCAGCGATATCTGCTAGCTTGCATTCAGGCTTTTTATACAACGTTTGCACGATGTCCCAATGTTCTGTGTTCAAAGGTAAGCCCTGGTTTTGTGTACCTCTAGACTAAGAACAGTCTCTCTTACACACGGCTCTTTTACTGGAGAGTCTCTTACTTGATATAGGCTTGTATCCTGAAGTATAAACAGTTCTAGTAGGACAACATTCCTCTATTCCCTGTTCCTCCTGCGTCACAGCGTTCAGGAAATTATAATCAGAAAAACAGTGATTACCTTTCTTTCTTGGCTTATCCCGGCAGGGTAAGGATTGAGGCCAGTTCCTGCTGGGGTTTGGCCTTACTTGCACAATGGTAGGCTTTCGGTTCTCCCGGAGGCCTTCTGATGGTGTTAAACCACATTCACACCAAAGCTTCCTTCTGTCTGAGCCCAGAATGTTACCTTTTAAGGAAGTTCTTTCATCTTCTTCTTGGTTACTCCATGTTATGTCCTTCAATGGTTGCTGGCCTCTGCCAAACTCAGGTCCAGGACTTTCTAGCACAGTCCTTCTGCTTCCAGGGGTAGCTCCCTTTCTGTATCTCTCCCTCTTGGAAGGCGTGTCCTCTCCACTCCTGGGATACTCGGGGCGAACTCCTTCACCTGGCTCTGCTGAGTCTGCTGGGCCTGTTCCTTTCCCCAGGACTCCTATTTCCTGGTCCTTCTCTCCCTCTTGGAAAGCCTCCCTTCTCCAGTCATCTGGGCTTTTTTTAAGAGGAACTCTTCCCTCCTCTGATTGGGTGCAGGCCGGTATTGCATCACTGGCTCTGGGGCGTGGCTCCTCAGTCCTCCGGAGGTCCCACTTGCTCCCCCTATATGGCTCCTTGTAATGCTGCAGCCGGTGTCTGCCTCTTTTTTCTAAGCTTAAAGCATTTTCTCCTGCCTGCAGAGGGTCTGCAGTACCACATAGTGTATCATCAGCATAGCAAAGGTTAGTTGATGAGTCTTCCGCCAATCTTCACACCTCTGTTGTCTTCATACAATCCTGCTTCTCTGATGATTTGTTCTGCATATAAATTAAACAGGTAGGGGGAAAGTATGCAGCCTTGTCTTACACCTTTGCTTATTTTAAACCATTCTGTTTCTCCTTGTTCCATTCGAACTGTTGCTTCTTGATCAATGTACAGATTGTGCAAGAGAACGATCAGGTGTTTTGGTATACCCATGCTTCTTAATGTGGCCCAGAGTTTCTCATGGTTTACACAGTCAAAAGTCCTCCTATAGTCGATAAAGCACAAATATATATCCTTTTGGCAGGACCGTACCTAGCCCTGTGCGAGTGGTGCAGCCGCACAGGGCGCAAAGGCTTAAGGGGTGCATTTCAGCTGTCTGCCATTGCCTGCCGCCACCACTTTTTCTTCTCTCAGCGGCGGTAGGCAATGGCAGACAGCTGAAATGTGCTCCTTAATTCTTCTCATGGCACACTAAGCAGGTCTGGTCCCTCCCTCTTCTCTTCCACCGCCATCCAGAAAGTGACTGGATAGGGAGCGCATGCCCAATGTGCAAGTCACACAGGGTGTGATTCATGCTAGGTATGGCCCTGCCTTTTGGTATTCTTTAGTCTTTTCAAGGATCCATCTCACATCCGCAATGATGTCTCTCGTTCCTCGCCCTTTCCTGAACCCTGCTTGCACTTCAGGTAGTTTTTGTTCCAGGTATGTTTGTAATCTCTTTTGAATAATCTTCAGTATAATCTTGCTGGCATGTGGGATCAGAGCGATTGGACAATAATTTCCGTAGTCAGTTGAATCACCTTTCTTTAGTATTGGTATAAACATAGATCAGTCCGTTGGCCATGATGTTGTCTTCCAAATTTCTTGGCAGAGCCTTGTAAGTACAGTAACAGCTGCATCAGATTGCTGTAATATTTCTTTGGGAATGCCATCAATGCCTGGTGCTTTGTTCTTTGATAAGGCCTTCAATGCTGCTTCTTCTTTCATCACCAATGGTTCCGGATCACGAGGTACAGGTTGAAATGGCTGTTGGTCCACTTGATCTTTATCATATAAAAACTCTGTATATTCTTTCCACCTTTTCTTGATCTTCTCAGCATCATTCAACATAGAACCTTGAGCATCTTGTAACATTCCAATTCGAGGCTGGAATTTTTTCTTTAACTCTCGTAGCTTTAGGAAAGCCAATCTTGTTCTTCCTTAATAGTTTCTGCTTCTATTTCCTTGCATGTGTCATTGTAGTACTTTTCCTTGTCCTGTCTTGCTGCATGTTGGAAATCCCCAATGATCTAGTTTAAAAGTTGCAAAGAGATGAGGCGTCTTAGGTGAACTTCATCCCTTTCACCCTCATCCCTCCCCCACAGCACCCATTGCCGCCACCACTGCTGCCCCTCTCTGGGACCTGCAAACAGCCCTGTGGCTCTTACCTTACAACTTTGGTGTGATGGGGCTGTTTGTGAACAGGAAGTCTACATTGGGTAGTCTGAGGAGACAAAAGCAAACAGCTCCATGGCACCAAAGTTGTAAGGTAAGCACTATGGGGCTATTTGTGGCCATTGAAATGGATGACCACCTAGTTCACCTAATGGTAGCGCCGGCCCTGGCTCTATCTCCTTTTTGGCTGTTCACGCCAGTGCCAGGTTCTGTGGTAGATTAGGGTGGAGCTCATCCTACAGGATACACTCCCTAGTTTCTAATGAGCCACAAATTGAGATTCTGCAGTTCAGCCTGCCTCTGGGTTCCCATGCATGGAGCTGGGAGGATTTCTGAGAAAGCTACCAGGAAGTTCTAGCTTTTAGTTTCCACCTAACAACCTAAATTTAGCCTGTAGTACCTCATTCTTGAACCTTCTTATGTCACCCGTGGCCCACATAGACCAAGACAGCTAGTTCTTCCCAATTGTTCAGTAAAATCCTATATAGACAGTATGTAAGATCTGAAACCTTTGCACCTCTCAAACAAGTTGCCAAGTGGTCTTCACAGCCACCATCTACTCAGCTATCTATATTCTCAATGATTAAATTACCCAATAACCTCATTTTTATCCCTACCCTTCTGAGCACCCAGACCTGATAATGCATCTTTGGTGCAAGATGATAAGACATCACCTGATAACTTAGTCCTAACTATAGGATCACTTCCTGACATTGACAACTGGTGATCTCTTTTCTGGTGGCCTTGTTCCTCTTATTGGATGGACAAAATAGAAATATAAAATGAAATGAAGTGAAAGGGGCTTCCAGAGGAAGTGGAACCGCTATGCTATACACTGAAGGTCTCCTCTATATACCTCAGTTCATGGTGACTGTTGCTCCAAAGCAGCACCTGCGTTGCCGGAGTGAAGGTAGGACTGCTCTACTATGTACCTGAAGGTTTTTGCTGTATTACTCTGTCTGTCTTGGCTTTTCCGAATCAGAAACTTGCGCTTCCTTATTCTCTGAATGCCAGGAGCACTGCAACATATGCACATTGTCAGACGGCTGCCTGGGTGAGAATCTTCACAGTCTTGGCAAGTGCATATATCTATATGATTTGCAAGGGATTGTGGGCAATGCAGTTCATTCACACCAGACACAGCTGCTCACAATAATTAATTGTGCTTTTGGGTAAAGCCAATAAGATATTTATTTATGGGGTTATTTCTCCCAACACAGATATGCTTGGTAGCACATAAATCAGGTTACTTGCTTTCAGTGTTAAACTTGAAAAAAACAAAATCAGGAAAACAACATTTTAACTTATCAGGCAATCAAAGCAAAAGAAATAAGACCTGGTTGATAACAAACTGGTCTTTTCTGTAGGCTTAGCTAATATTTTCTTAGCATGTATCAAACAACAAACCAAAAGCCACAAAGAAGGAAAAAAACTGTTCTTTTCAGGTAAACTTCTTATATCTTCCCACATAGATTCAGAAGTGATTCTCTTAGAGCTCACAAGCAATTAGGTAAGGCTCAATTGCTAGCAGTTATCCAGCTGAAACCCCTTAGCTGGCTTGCTTTCTACTGCGTGGCTAAAAATCCTACTCATGAGCTTTTCTGAGTAGATTAAAGAACAAGTTTGTATTTCTTTGTGATGGTTGCTGTACTTTATAACAGAAAATCACCAAAGGAGTTTAGACAAAGAGCAGTCCATGTAAACAGATTCTTCATCTGCTATCACCCGCTCTTCTTCAACAAGCATGGGTTCAATATCATGGATTGGCACAGATGAATCTCCCAATGGAGCACTTTCAGGAGAATACTTGTTTCCCTGCTGTCTTTCAAGGTTATAGCTAGGGCATAGATCAGTGTTCATACCTGAGCTTCCATTGCTGTTAGAGTTCCTCTATAGCCTGGCCAGTATGTAGTCCAGTTCTTATGTCCAGCCTTCCAATCCAGATCCCTGGACACTGGATCTCTCTTCACATACCTTCTGGCACGGGTCTTAGGGTCCCTTCCACGTGCAGCCGTCTCCCTCACAGGTACCGTCTGGAGATTCCTAGCTCTGCAGCACCATTCCTCTGGCTTTCCCCAGTCCAATGGTGTATGCTGGCCTTTGGAATGCCTCCCAGTATACGTACTGCTCTGGACTCTTCTAGACCTCTCAAAGGCTTTTCTCCTCTTTCTTCCAAAGGGTTTCTTTCCCTCTCTGTCCGTCCGGTTTGGCTTCTGCTTCTGATGATCCTCTTGATGATGAAGATGATCAAGCTCAAGCTGATTCTCAGGATAATTCTCTGTAGAATAAACTCTACCTTTATTCTGCTTAGATGAGTGCTCCTCCCTAACACAGCGCAGCTGTGCTGAATCAGGCCCTGCCCTTTGAGATGAGTGCTTAGGGATTACCTCATAGCCCTCCTGATTGAACACACGTTTCCCCACTTCAGCTCCTCTAATGGCTGCTGGAAACCTGGTGCATTCTGGGACTGGTAGTCTTTTATGGGAAAATTCTGTTTTCTTATTTCTACCAGAACTGACAGGTTGCTTATTCAGAGTCACATCACCTTTTCTATAGCTCCTTCCTGAGCTATGATAAGCTTCCTTATCACAACATGCATAACCTCTTGCCATGTGGAACTCAGTGCAAAAGACTGAAGAGCCACCATCCAGCATTTTTCTCTTAACTCAGAAGGGAATGAAATTAATTAGAACTCCAATATAAATTGGAGTAATCTGGGATTCAACAAACAAAAGAGTGCTAATAAGTTTTGCGTCAGCGAGGAGTACTGCTGTGTGAATTTCCTAAAATGACTTTACTAATGACTATGCTAATTTCCTACAGGACATGGAAGCCCACCCACCACAGCTTCAGGAAGTATATGTAATGTAGCCCCCTATCCCAAAAAGCTTACCATCAGACTCACTTGCAACAGCACCAATGAAGTTTAAATGCAGTCAGATGGCTCAAGTGATCGGAGTCTGGTGGTTTCTTCAGGTGGAAGCTGACAGATTTCACTAACCTCGTCTTACTCTCCCTTTACTACGAGGCGAGTAGAGAACAAGAGGAAAATAAACTAAAGGATAAGCCACTATCAAGGTGATGTTGCAGGTATTAACTGTAGCTAGGTAGTGGCTTGTAATAATGGATTACATAGATGACATTTACTTTCAGGAATAGGATTTTTAGTGCAATGTATTAAATATTACAATAGTGTAACCATCCAAAATATTCTTCTTAACTCACAGTAACATTTTGCTTACATCAACATAACAGGTAAGTGTATTCAGTCACATCAAGTAACAGGCAAGTCAAGTTATTCATTAAATCTGCTGGTGAAACCTTTACACAAAATCTTCCAGGCCAATTCCTACTAAGGAATTCTTATTTTCCTTTTCAAAACCTTCAAACCTTTTCTCCTCTAACAGGTAAGTTTCCTTTTTGGAATTCCTAATGTTCCTAGTGTTTTTTTTCCCAGTGTCCGTTTTATTTGAGCACAAATATATTTTCCTTGTTTGTCTCTGTATAGTGTGGCAGTACCTCTTCCAGTTCTCTTTCTTGCGAAGGGGTCCAGGATTCTGGATCCTTCTGTGCTAGATCCTACTCCCTACCTTTAACAAATAAACAAGGGAAAGCCCTGTCTATCCTATCAGTTGGGGCAAAATGTCTTTCTCTTTAAGAAAGAATATTGGTCTTTTCCAACAACTGTAATACTTTCCCTATCTAAATAAATAAAAGGATAATTGATACACCCTGTCTTCCTTTGTTTCTTTGCATACATCCACCTAACCACACCCACATGCAGCAATCTCCCAAATACACTTCCCTTAGCTGAGCCAGCTAGGGACTCTTTTATTCTTTCAATTCAGGAATGAGACTATCTTCTCAGGCCCTTTAAGGGTCAGTCTCAATTAACTAAGTGCAGAGCCCAGCAGAATGTTTAAACTCTATGTTCTGCTTCAGCTGCACACAAACGGTTCATTCACAGCTTAGGTTAGAATTTCTCCTTCTTTTTTCAGGGTACTTGTCAGTCATTTCTGCCAGAAATTACCCACTTGTGGAAATGCAAATTTTTTTCTCTAGTCCAAGAGGATATTTTTTATCAAATAAATCCTCTCATCCACTCTCAAGTGCTTAAAGTTATATTCAGAATTCCATTTCAAGCTCTGAGTATAAATGTCTTCTCTAGACCTTAGACAGAATTATAAGGAGAATTTAGTTTCCTTTAAGAAATATTCTTTACTCAGTAAGACTCTCAACTTGTCAGTCAGTATTTCTCTCAGAGCCACTCACCCAAAGTTCCAAATGGTCACCAAATTCAGTTTCCAGAGAATTAAGTCATACTTCCATAGTTACCAAACACCAATTTAATCCTCTTCTTTTCTCAGCACCATTCAAATACACTCCTTTCAGACCTCTTTTCACTCAGAAATCTCTGAGACATCTCACCTTTTTCCACAAACACACTCCAACTGCTGCTTTCAGTTTCAATTCCCTGTTTTTGCCTCTGCAGTTTCCCTCCGGAAAGGCTGCTCACTCATGAGATTCGTGCAGAGATCCCTGCACCTCCCCCACAAAAACACATAGCTCTGAAGGCTGCAAAATGTCCCTGGAGGGGAAAGAAACATTTCTCGCTGCCACAGATAGCCCTGGACAGCACTTTCGCAGCCTAGTCAGGAAAAATGTAGTTAATTTTAACTCTCAGGTTACAGTAAGATGAAGCAGGAAGCAGTTTGGGAAAGAGCCGGGGTGAATGGGAATTCAAAGAAAACAGGGGTAGATATTCAGAACATGATGGCCAGTGTTGCTAAAGTACCTGACTGCCATTGCCAAAAATGACACTGGATTTTCAGTGTCAGAGCCCATCTGGCTGCAAAATCCCCATAAAGTTAGTACTGCCGTTTACCTGTCCTATCTGTATGCAGTTTGCCTATCCAGCTAACCGGATAGTTGCCAGGACTGCCCCAGCTCTGCACACAGTCCGCCCCAAAACTGATGCATGTTTCTAAGATGGTCTGGGAGGATATTCAGTAGCACTAGCTGGTTAACTCTAAAGACGTTTGAATATTGACCCTCTAGTGTTTAAATTCTAGCAGCGAATTCTACCCAGACACAACAGAATGCACTGCACAAAAACATCAGCAAAAGAAAAAAAATTATCTTTTAATTAGAAAGGTGCACTAATCATCTTAAAAGGTTTAAATACAGGAATCAGATTTAAAAGCAGAAAAAAGCAAAAGACAGAGATCAGAACACCGATTGCCTTTACTTTTCCTATCCAGAGGTAGTAAGAGCCTTTGCCAGTTGATCTATTGTGAATTCCTCTTGATTCAGAGTTTTTATTCTTCTTTTCCTAACACTAAAGATCTTCTATGTATTTATTTTGTTTTCAGTTGTAGTTCGAGGTGAATTACATTCAGGTATCCTAGGTATTTCTCTGTCCCTGGAGGCCTTACAATCTAAGGTTGCATCTGAGGTAAGGGAGAGTTAAGCGACTTGCTCCATTGGGATTTGAACGCTGGTCTCTCTGGCTCTTAGGCCACTGCTCTAATCACTAAACTACCCCGTCACGTCATCTGTGCTGTTCTATGCTTTTTTCCATGCATTCTGTTACCACTCTGCTCCTACCACTCTCTGTAATCTTAAATCTGACTTACTTACAGAAGAAACGTTCAAGTTATTGCTATTTGGGTGCCTGCGGGATTTATTTAACAGATTTTAAACTGCTTTATCATTTCAGTCAAAGCAGTTTACATTGTAAGTTAAACTTCCTAATAAACATTAAACAAGGGACACTGATAACTTGGATTTTTCTGAGGTCTTGGAGGGTTAAGCGACTTACCCAAGGCCACAAGGAGTGCTAGTGGGAACTGAACCTTGGTTTCTTGGTGCGCAAGCCAGTACTTTAACTGTTAGGCTGCTCCTCCAGGAAGATTCAGTTGCGGGCTACCCTGGTGCAGGACCATACCAAGATGAAATGCGCCCTGTGTGACTAACGAATCTGGTGCTCCTCCTCCACCCAACCTTGTTCATTAACTCACTCTTTTTGAGCTTCCTGGAAGCTCAGTGATGAGATCAGTGCCCCGGTCTGTGCTTGCGCCCTGTGCAGCCGCACCATTTGCACAGTCCTTGGTACGGTTCTGCCCTGGTGCCTCAATGGCAGTACAGCACCGTGGAGAATTCTCTGGCTTAACCCTCCATTCCTTCAGGTGAGGACCGACAGATAGGTGAACCTCATCCTTTGCACCCCCACTGGCCATCTCTCATTGCTGCTGCTGTTGCCCCCTCACTGGGAACTACAGTGGCGGCAATGGATTGAAACAGACCATGGTGCTTACCTTCAAACTTCGGCACCGTGGGGCTGTCTGTTCCACCCTCACCAATGCCCAATTTCCACCCCCATGCAAACAGGAAGTTGGGCATCTGTGGGGGTGGAAACAAACAGACCCATTAGAGCCATCACAAGTCTCATGGCATTCAGAAAGGCCTTAAAATATCACTTGTTCCTACTATACTACCCGGAAGCGACTACGATTGATCCTAGCCCTCATGTTAGTCTTTCCCACCTGTCCCCGGTGGAAAAGGGCTAATCATGATAACTCATACCTGTCCTCACCATCCATACTGTAATTATACTGTATTTTTAATTGTAGCTATTTACCACTACCATGTTAATCAACCAAAATGCCATGTACATAGTTTACTCTATTTTATGCCTCTTGTCTGTATATAGTTAACCCTGTTTTACCGCCAAGTTTGTGTTCCCTGTTCATTGTAAAAAAACAATGCTGACTGTGTCATTGTGTTTACATTTTGTTCATTTGTAAACCGCACTGATTAAAAGAGCGCGGTATATAAGAAATATAAATAAATAAATAAATAAAGACCCGCGGCACCGAAGTTTGAAGGTAAGGGCCATGGGGTTGTTTCAAGCAATTGCCGCTGCTGTAGGTCCCTGTGAGAGGTGACCGTAGTGGCAATAGGTGCCCAAAGATGGCCAGTGCTCTAGGCGACCACCTTGTTCTCCTAATGGTAGCAATAACATTGCTTCAGCTACAAACTTACAGGCTGATGCAGAAAGACGGCGCTGAAGTCACATGCTATCAACTATGTACGCCTCTTTGCAATGCACCAATAGCTTATGACTTCAGCGCCAGCATGCAGAAAAGGGTGCATATGCAAATTAGACATGTATTAAACTATGGAGCATTAAACTGGGAGAGCAAGCCAAACATGCACACAGAAGTCGGCGCAAATTTGACATGCTCTCCCAGAGAAATAGGGGCATCGCGTGGCTAATTAGCATATGTGCCCCAACAGTATTTTGGTGGCATCGGGAGCTTTCCCCATGGCTAGATCATCTGAGAGAAAGTGTCAACGTTCCCAGACCCAGCATCAGCATTCACAGGTCCTCGGGAGAAGGGAGCCCCAGTTATTGAGCAATGGTGACACCCGTTGGCCAGACTAACAGCGTAAGCATACCAGATACCAGAAGGACCTGCAGCCTGTGATTCCTGACCAAGGATAGTCACTTTGACGCCTAGGCTAGCAAAAAAGGGGTTAAAAATTGGTAAAATGCTAACCCTGCTGCAAGTACCTATTCACTAGGTTTAGCCCAGCCACTAAGATATATGCAAAAAAGACTCTCCTTTGGAAATGCCATGGTAATAAGCTATTAGCTTGCTGTCATGGTATCTGCATAATCTGAATATGCAGCCACAATCAAAATGAATGCAACTGTACTGTTTTTACCATGGCTGCTTTTGGTGCATTAACATTAGGAGAATGAACACATCAGCATCAGCGTCAGCATCAGCATGCACGAGCTGCGGCAGTCCTCAATACACAGCCTCCCGTGTCGTTCAGTCCTAGAGACAAAAGGCTCTGAAGCCCCTTGCCACATCCCTGAGTAATCTCTTCCTAGAGATGGGAAGGTGCTGTTGCCTTGTGCTTTTCTTCAGGGTCACCCACTTTTCAAGGTGAAGAATTCTTCAGCTTTGTGCAGTTTCCGTATTCAACACTCCTAGAGTTCAGAGTCTTTATTCGCCTGCAATTCATTGTCAGGTCCAACTAACATTCCTGCTTTAAAGAATCACTCAAGGATTTCATTTCCTTTATCGAAGACCATCAGGGGCCCAACTTATTAAGGAAATCATTTTTTCAGCAAGTATAAAATGGAAGAAAACCCTTCAGAAAAATTGGAAGTTGATGTGTTTGAGTGTGCATAAAGTCTGGAGAATACATTGCTCAGTTTTGTTTGGGTAATACTGTATTGCAGGCTCCCTGTTAAAATAAAAAAGTAAAAGAAACTAGTTTTCGAAAGCTGATAACTTCTTCCTTCTGAGTATTTTTCCCCTTTATGTCTGCTGTTTACAAATATTTGTCAGTAAAAATGCCCACAGTGACTAAAGTATTGGCAACCATCAATCCCTGGCAGGCCCGAGGTGCAACTTATTTTTTTTATTTTGCAAAATAGTTGGCAGGATGATGTATAATTACCTTGTCCAGCAGTAACTTTAAAAGGCTCCAATTTTTTACTGCAAAGCAAAAGGAAAATGAGTGACTCCAGTTGTTTTGCCTGACATTTCTGATACTGTGGGCAAAGCCATAGATAACTGTGTGGGGCTACCCCTGGGACAAAAGCATGTGAGATGTTCCTTGCTGTGATCACTGACGTCTCTTCCAAAGAGTGAAGTAAACAAATTCTATCTGGGACAGAACATAGTCCTCTGAGTTAAGGTTAAGGTGGATTTTAAAGCAAATGGTTATGTATAGGGTGAATAGGGCTTACTGGATAGTTATCTGGAAATACAGGTTGTATAAGATCAATATTCAAAATTATTTATGTGGTAAACATAGGAGCTAACTGCAAAATAAGGGTTGTTTTTGGAAATTTGGGGCCACCTACCACATAACTTGTCCATACATCTTGATGTTTGCCAAAAGTTTAATAGTTATATGGAGAACTGGGAGGTATTCGAGGGATGAGTCTAAAATTAATCAGATAGCCCCAATATTCCATACCGTCTGGTTAACTTTATGCCATCAGGTTGGACTGTATAAATAGCTGTGTTATAGCTACTGAAATAAATGATTTGGTTAATTATAAGACCATATATTCAGCGCTTTGACTTAACTGCATGGGTCAGCTGATAACTTGGTCACCCAGTCTACCCATTTATATCTGCCTCCTGGGTTGTGTCACATTTGGTTTCATCTTCCTCCCTCCCTCTTCACACCACCAGTTTGGTTCTGAGCCCTTTCTGTGTATCTAACTATGCAGTTGCTCTTGGTTCTGGAGCCAGAGAACCTCATAAGTTTTAAAAACTCACTTTTTTCTACCTCTGAAAAATACAGTGCAGTCTTTCTCTCAGAGTCCCATCTTGAGGTTTGAATGAGTTCTGCATTTTCTTACACTTTTTGCATGTCTGCAAAATAAATATGTGACATAGAAATTTATAGTTATCTTCGCTGAATGAATGGAGAACAGAAAATGGTTCTCTGATGCTGTTTTGTTTAACTTTTTACTGAGCTGCTGCTGACATCCTTAGCCATGGAATTTGGAAGAAGGAAGGCAGGGATAGGCTTGTTTGATTGCTCTTCAAAAGTGATGTGACTCATGCTTCTGCCTTCTTCTCCCCCTCACCCACTTTTTCTATTTTATTTGCTCCCCTTTACCATCCTCACTTCCCCCACCATCTTGTCATCTATCCTATCATCAGCTTTACCACTTTCTTCCTCTCATTCAGACATCTCTTTTCTCTGTGAAAGAATCTCACCCTCGTTAACGGCATGTTGTCTCCTCTCTGCCCTGCACTCTTCTGCTCTTTCTCCTTCTCTTCTCCGAAGATATCAACCCCAACCTGGCCCCCCTAGACTTTTGTCAGACTCCCAGAACAGATCCTTATGCAACAGCTCAAATCTTATTCATATCCCTCTGCTTTCCCCCTCCTCTCTCCCTGTCTCATGTACCTTGTGGAACGCACTCTCCATCTCAAATAAACTTGCCTTTTCTCATGATGTCTTTATCTCTAATGCTTTCCATCTCCTTGTTCTAACTGAGACCTGGCTCCTCCCAGAGCACTCAGCTTCAGTCACTGTTCTCTGTCATGGCGGCTATCAATTCTCCTACATGCCTCGTCCCACTGGCCGTGGTGATGGTGTTGGGCTTATACTCTCTTTCCAGTCAATTTCAATCCCTTCTTCTGCCTTAGTCTCACTCCTTTTCCTCCCTTGAAGTCCACTCCATCCGGAGTTTTACTCCCCTACCTCTCTGATTAGCTGTTATTTATTGATCCGCTAACTAGTCCACCTCTACCTGTCTCTGACTTTGACTCATTGCGTTCCTTCTTTCTGGATTCATCTTCCTCCTCCCTTATTCTCAGGGATTTTAACATTCATGTTGATAACTCCTCTGACCCTTACGCTTTAAAGCTCCTCTCCCTTACCTCATCATTCAACCTCCAGCTTTTCTCTACTGCCCCTACTCACCAGGAAGGCCACTGCCTCAACCTTGTACTTTTCTCTAATTGCTTACCCTCAAACTTCTGTACCTCTTCTTCTTCCCATAACTGCTTACCCTCAAATTTCTTCCCTCACTTCTTCCCTTATCAAACCATCACCTGCTAAACTTCACTCTTCATCACTCAACACCTCAACCAATGTTCCCTCTAATTTTCTGTAGGCTGTGTGCGCATAAAATATCAGCTGTGCAGCTTTTGAAGGAAGGTTAAATTTTTGTGCGCCACATAACGAGTTATATACTTTAAAATTTGACTATACATCAGAATACAGTATGTACACCACATTGATTTTAATCAAATTAAATGACAATAGACGATTACTAAATGAAGCAGAAAATTTCTAGTAATTACAATCAAAACTTTTAAATTTTAAGACGTCTGTGTTGTTTTCTATCAGAATCAGAACCATAATTTTTGTGCGCTCTGTTGTAAAGTATGTGCGCACGCTCGGTGAGGTGTGTGCGTGCGCACATGCGCACAGCTTAGAGGGAACAGTGACCTCAACCTCGCCCTATCTCCTCCAACCTCTTTAGAAATTGCATGCTATTGACCCATTGGCTTTCTCCTCCACTGTCTCATCACCTCTTTCTTCCACTGTGTCATCTGGGTCTTTTGATGAGGAAGTAGCTTCCTATAACACTGCATTCTCCTCTGCTCTGGATGCTCTTACTCCACCCATGCCATATATTGTGAGGCATACTGTATCTAAACCCTGGCTGTTTTCCACTACCTACTATCTACATTCCTGGGCCCAGTCAGCTGAGCACGTATGGCTCAAATTCTGCACCCTTGCAGACTTTGTACACTTTAAATTCATGCTTGTCTCTTTCCAGTCAGCCATAGTACTCACCAAACAAGGCTATTATGTCCATCTGACTAACTCTCTTGCCTCTGATCCTCACTGTCTCTTTACAACTCTCAACTCTCTCTTCAAGGTGCCTTTGCCTCTGACCCCTCCCTCCCTTCTGCCCAAACCCTAGCTAACTACTTCCATGACAAAATCCACAAGATCACACTACAATTCCTCATGAGGTCAGCTACTTCCCTCCTTCCCCTCTTCACTCCCAACTCCCCCCCCCCCCCACCTCTGTAATACCTTCTTTCTTTTCTATGATCTCTGACGAGAAAACCACTCACCTTCTTTCCTAATCCAAACTAACTCTCTGCTCCTCTGATCCTATTCCCACCCGTTTCCTTAGATCCATCTCCTTCACTGTAGTCCCTTCCATCTCTCATATTCTAACCTATCGCTCTCCACTGCAACATTTCCTGCAGCCTTCAAGCATGCTGTGGTCACACTACTGCTCAAGAAACCCTCACTATACCCTACCTGTCCTTCTCACTATTGACCTATCTCCCTCCTCCCCTTCATTTTTAAACTATTTGAATGTGATGTTCACCACTGTTACCTCGACTTTCTCTCCTCTCAAGCCCTTCTGGATCTTCTACAATCTGGCTTTCGTCCTTTACATTCTACCAAAATGGCTCTTGTCAAAGTCTCCAGTGATCTGTTCCTGGCAAAATCAAAGGGTCTTTACTCAATCCTCATCCTTCTTGACCTTTCTGCTGCTTTTGACACTGTTGACCACAACCTTCCCCTTGATACCCTGTCCTTGCTTGGATTTAAGGGCTCTGTGCTATCTTCTTAACTGCTATCCTGCTCTCAACTGGTGTACCCCAAGGATCTGTCTTGGGTCCACTCCTTTTCTCTCTCTATACCCAGTCCCTTGGTGCACTCATCTCTTCCCATGGCTTTCAGTACTATCTTTATGCTGATGACTCCCAGATCTACCTCTCTGCAATCTCTCTGGCAATCCAGGCCAGGATCTCTGCCTGTCTTTCTGACATTGCTGCTTGGATGTCTCACCCCCACTTGAAATTGAATATGGCCACAACTGTGCTTCTTATTTTTATTTATTTTATTTATTTATTTACATTCTCTTATATACTGCGCTATTCTGCATCAGTGCGGTTTACATTGAACAAACTGAAATTATATTGAACAGGGCATTATAACTTGGAGATAACTATTTTACAGGGAACATGGGCTATGGAGGGTTAAGTGGCTTGCCCAAGACCACAAGGAGCACCTGTGGGACTAGAACTTTTCCCCCTAAATCCTCCTCTCCCCTTCCTCCTTTCTCATTCTCTGTGGATAACTCTCTACTCCTCCCTGTCTCCTCAGCTCGCAACCTTGGGGTCATCTTTGACTCCCCTCTCTCCTTCTCTACACACATCCAACTGATAGCTCTATCACTCTGTCTTTTCTATCGCCTTCCTTTTTGGATTGCCATAATCTATAGACCTCCTGACAAGTCCTTTTCTTCTTTCCTTTCTGATTTTGACTCTTGGCTCTCCCTGATCCTGGATCCTTCCTCTCCATCCTTCACTCTTGGTGATTTTAATTTTCATATGGATAACCCCTCTGCATCTTGTCTCCTCTCCCTCAACTCCTCTTTCAACCTCTATCTTTGTTCCACTCAACTCTCACTGCCCCCACTCATCAGCTTGCTCACTGCCTTGACCTCATTTTTTATTCTAATTGTCTACCCTCTAACTTCCATACCTCAATTCTTCCATTATCTGACCACTACCTCTTATATTCCTCTCTTCTTCACTCCCCTCCTCAATCTTGCCCTGTCTCCTCTTTTCTTATTAGGAACCTTCATTTAACTGACCCTCTTCATATTTCCACCTCTGTTTCGTCCCCTCTTCCTTCCACTTTGTCTGCTAAGTCTGTTGATGTGGCTGTTTCTTCCTATAATGCTGCTCCTTCCTCCTCTTTGGATTCCTTTTCTCCACCTGTTCCTCGTCCTGTAAAGCACACTTTACCTCAACCCTGGCTGTCCCCAATTACCCGTTACCTTCACACTTGTACCCATTCTGCTGAGTGCTCCTAGCTCAAATCCTGCTCCCTCTCTGACTTCCTACATTTTAAATTTGTGCCAGTCTGTCTTGCTCTAGCCAAGCAAAATTATTTTATCCAACTGACCTCTGGCCTAGCCTCTAACCCCCGTTGCCTCTTTTCTACTCTTAATTTCCTTCTTAAGGCACCTTCTCCTCCTATCCCTGCTTCTCTCTCCTCTCAAACCTTGGCCGACTTTTTCTGCAATAAAATTCTTAAGATCACTCTTCAATTCCCCACCAATCCTTCTTCATCCCCTATTCCCTCTCCCCATATCAACTTTTCCCCTCCTCTTCCTCTAGTGTCTCTTCCTTTCCTATAATCTCTGAAGAAGAAACTACATTACTCCTTTCTTCTTCTAAACTCACCACTTGTTTCCTCCCACCTCTTATACTCTATCGCCTTCTCAGTTATCCCTTCCATCACTTATATTCTTAACTTGTTCCTCTCCTCTGCAACCTTCCCTACAGCATTCAAGCATGCTGTCATCACTCCGCTCCTTAAGAAACCTTCTCTTGATCCTACTGCTCCTTCTAACTATTATTCCATTTCCCTTCTCCCTTTCCTTTCTAAGCTTCTTGCACATGCTGTTCTCCACCGCTGCTTTTATTTATTTAACATTTCTTATATACCGCCTTTCATGATATCAAAGCGGTTTACATTGAACAAACTGAAATTACATTGAACAGGGCATTATAACTTGGAGATAACTATTTTACAGGCTTCAATTTTCTCTCTTTTCATGCCCTTCTTGATCCCTTCCAGTCTGGTTTTCAACCTCTTCATTCTACTGAACCAGCTCTGGCCAAAGTCTTCAATGATGTATTCTTGGCTAAGTCCAAAGGTCTTTACTCTGTTCTTATCCTTCTTGATTTTTCTGCTGCTTTTGACACTGTCGATCACTCTCTCCTCCTCAACACCTTATCTTCTCTTGGTTTCAGAGACTCAGTGTTGTCTTGGTTTTCTTCCTTTCTTTCCAATTGTTCCTTTAGTGTTTGTTCTGGTGGCTCCTCCTCTACCTCTATCCCTTTTTCAGTTGGGGTCTCCCAGGGGTCTGTTCTTGGCCCTCTCCTTTTCTCTCTCTACATCCAGTCTCTTGGTGCCCTCAACTCTTCCCATGGTTTTCAGTGCAATTTTTATGCTGATGACACTCAAATCTATCTCTCTTCTCCAGACATTTCTCCTATATGTCAGACTTGCATCTCTGCTTGCTTATCTGACATCGCTGCCTGGATGTTTAACCACCATCTGAAATTGAATATGACCAAAACTGAATTTCTCATCTTTCCCCCTAAACCCTCCCTCCTTCTTCCTTTCTCTATTTCTCGATTTCTGTCAATAATACGCTTCTTCTTCCTGAATCCTCTGTCTGCAATCTTGGAGTCTTCTTTGATTCCTCTCTCTCCTTTCCCCTCACATTCATCAGATTGCTAAAACCTGCCACTTCTTTCTCTATAACATTAGTAAAATTCATCCTTTCCTCTTTGAAAACACTACTAAAACTTTGGTTCATTCTCTAGTTACTTCTCATCTTGACTACTGTAACCTTCTTCTTGCTGGTCTCCCTCAGTGTTGTCTTTCTCCTTTTCAATGTATTCACAACTCTGCTGCACATATAATCCTCCATCAACCCTGCTACTCTCATATTACCACTCTTCTGAAGTCACTTCACTGGCTCCCCTTCTGCTTCCATATCCATTATAAACTTCTTCTTTTAACCTACAACTATATTCATTCTTCTTCCCCCCACTACCTCTCTTATCTTCTCTATCCTTATACTCCCCCCCCCCCTTGTGAACTTCGCTCCTTCTCTGGTCTTCTTCTCTCTTTACCCTTTTCCTCTTTTGCTAACTCCAGACTTCGCTCATTTCACCTTGTTGCTCCTTATGAGTGGAACAAACTTTCTTTACCTCTATCTGTTGCTTGTGTTGTATTGTTTATTTGCGAGATTGTAAGCTTTTCAATCAGAGACTGTCTATTTCTATGTTTGCATAGCACTGTGTACACCTAGTAGTGCTTTATAAGTGTTAAATAGTAATAGCTAAAACCTGTTGTTTCTTTCTCTATAATATCAACAAAATTTACCCATTCCTTTTTGAACACACTACTAAGACAATTATCCATGTCTTAGTCACCTCCCATCTAAACTATTGTAACCTACTCCTTGCTGGTCTCCCTCTGAATCCTTTCTCTCCCCTTCAGTCTGTTCAACACTCTGCTCTGTGGCTAATCTTCTGCCAGCCTCATCATGCTCATGCTACCCCTCCTCTCAAGTCACTTCATTGGCTCCCTATCCATTTCCGCATCCAGTTAAAACTTCTACTGATCTATGAGTGCATTCACTCTGCAGCTCCTCATTACATTTCTTCTCTTATCTCTCCCTACACCCCTCCTTGGGAACTCTGCTCTTCTGGCAAATTGCTTCTATCTGTGTCCTTCTCTTCTATTGCTAACTCCAGACTTCGTTCCTTTCACCTTGCTGCTCCTTATGCCTGAAACAAACACCCTGAATCTGTACGTTGGGCGCCTTCTCTGACCCTTTTCAAATCCAGGCTGAATACTCATCTCTTCACTGCCACTTTCGGATCTTGACTCACCTGGTCTCCTTTGTGTTTCCTTACCATTCCCCCTAGACGTATCCCATGTCTGCAGTTTGTCACTCGGTTGCCGGTGACACAAAGATTATACGCCACTAGGTAGCGCTGTTAAAGAACAAAGAGTCCAAGTGTAGGGTAATAAAGGCTTTTATTCCCCGTTTAAAGCAAGGTTCAACTAAGAGATATTTTAGATAACAGAAACAGTCCTTTGTTTTAAAAGGTACCAATATTCACTGGCTAGTTAACTGTTACTTCACAGTTTAAAGCAGGTTTTCAGTATAATAAACATCAAATTATATTTCATTTTATTCTTCTGTGGAGCATACACACTTTGGAGCATAGGCAGTGCACCAATCACATTCCATTTCCTCAGGCAAAGGTGAGGGAATAGTGCTGGGAGAATCCACTTCCATCAAATCCTCTCCCCTATACTGATTCAAAGGGCTTCCACTGTCCCTGTCTATTTCAGCATGATAATCTCCAGCTTGGGAGTTTGGCTGCACATAACCAGGGACTCTTAAGGCTGGCGGTAGTTTAGTGAACCAGTCTGCACTCTTGTTTCCCTTAGGAGGAATCCTTCTTTTAGCATAGCTTTTAGCAGTACAATCATTACAGTTAATGTTCAATGCCTCATACCTGGGCTCACTGAGTAAAAACTTCCGTTGCTTATAAAACTGCTTTTCCCTCTGAATAGGTGAAACTGGGCAATGATCTTCTAGAGATAAGCTTCTGTCAGAACCTCCCTCTCTGGTTCTTAGCTTTCTTCTCTCTATGTTACAAACAGGCAGAATATAGGAACTAGGCATGGCAGAGCCTCTCACCTTGGAGCAACTTCCACCAAACTCCACTTGCAGAACAGGTCCAGTTTGGGCTTTCTGGCTTCCCACCTTGTGAGGTCTGTTTCTCCTCCAGCTTCCAGCTTGGCTTCTTTCACAGCAATCAGGCTTATGTCCTTGATAGCCTCCAGGCTTCTCTGCTGTTTCTCCTTCTAGTCCAGCTCCAGTTCCTTCTTCCTCTTTCTCCTCCTTCCTCAGCTCCTGCTGTGTCCACTGCTTCCTCTGCTTATGCCACTGCTTATGCCACTCCTGTCCAGAAGCATTCTGCTCTGGCTTATAAAGTGAACCGTTACTGCTGACTTCCTGGTTCCCTTTCAGCTGCAGGTGATCAGTGAGGTTAGGTTCATTAAGACCAGTATGTCTGTTCCTGCTCCCTCTAGCTGTGCCTGAAGGTAACTGCACATCTAGTTCTAAAACAGGATTTCTTTTCTTAAAACCAACTTTATTAGTGCCCGCATCATGACAAGTTACTGTGCTGTCTGTCTTGACTAGATTGTAAGCTCTGATGAGCAGGGGCTGTCTCTTACATGTCTGTGCAGCGCTGTGTATGTCTTGTGGTGCTATACAAATGTTCACTAGTAGTAATAGTTGCAGTGTACTGCTGATGTGTTAGATACCGCCCTTCCAACCCCAACTCCCACTCACTTCATGAGAAATCTTGCAGCATCTTGGAAGGAGGAGTGACCTAGTGGTTGGGGCACACTATCTCAGGCTGGAGGGCCAGAGATTCAAATCCCACTAGAGGACAGCAATCTTGGGCCAGAAGGACTGGGGCTTGTAGTCCCACAGGTGCTCCTTAGGCAAGTCACTTAACTCTCCATTGCCTCAGGTACAAAAAAACATAGATTGTGAGCCCTTTGTGAACAAGAGGAAAAATATATATACAGTAGCTGAATGCCGACCACTTTGACTAGTAGAAAAGCAGTATATAAGCCTAGTTAAATAAACAGAACCACTCACTATTTAGCTGGTTGATTAAGATAGAAGTGTCTGGTTTTGGTTCAAAGGGAAAATCTAGGAAGTAAATAGTTCCATGTTTAGATATCTGCTAATAATAAAAAATTAGTTATATTTCAAGGAGCTTTGATTACATAATTCTACAAAGGGAGCACATTAGACTATATACCTCAGACACAAATCAGATTGTAGTAGCTTGAATGAATAAGAAACTGCTCCATACCACAACAAGAGAGCAAGCAAGCAGGGCACACAGTGAATCAGAACAGTAGTGTTAGATCTCACATGAAAGAAGCTAGCTGATTTTTGTCTTAAAAGACAGCTGAGAAAAAGGTAGGGACTCTGGTAGATCTTTTTCTTATTTCCTTTAACAGGTACTAAAGCTTCTACAATTGAACTGGGATAAGCTGTTGTCCCTGATACAGCTTCTGCCTCCATCCAAACAGACAGCCTGATTCCAGGTGAGGGGCTAGTTCTATGTACATGATGCCTGAAAGTTGAATACCTCATGAAACAAGTGGAAGAACTGAGAAAGGAGGTGGTGAGATTGAGAAGCATCCATGATAACTACATTGATGAAATGCTTCTTGAGGCATCAAAGATCTCCAACAGAGGTGAAGATGGAATGGTAGAGAAAGGCGATAGCTAGACATGGGTCACTAGAATCTAGAGAATCAACACTCCAACTCCACTGTCCCTCAAACTGAAGAACCTATATGCAGCTCTGGAAGTGGAGCAGGTGAGAACATTCCAGGAAAAAAGGAGCCAAAGCTAAAAATCCACAAGATTGCTGAATCAGTGGCCACAATTGTCCCTGCATGTCTCTCCCCCGCCTTTGTATGTCCTTGTAGTACAGTGTACACCGCTTCGATTGAAGGAGAAGGTGGTATAGAAAACCTATTAAATAAATAAATAGAAATAAATAAATAAAAGGTAATGGTGGTTGTTGATTCCCTTCTGAGAGTACAAAGGCATTCATTTGCCTACCAGACATGATGTCTTAGGAGGTGTGCTATCTGCCAGGTGCCAAAATCTGAGACGTTGCAGGGGGTTTGCCAAGACTCATCAAGGCTATTGACTATTATCTGATGCTGCGCATCCCTATTGGAATGAATCCCTTCGAGCATATCAACAGTGACTTAATGGCTCTGGGAGAGAGGGTGAAGCAGATAAGTGCACAGAGGGTACCCTCCTCAATCCTTCCTGGTGAGGCTAAGGGCCAAGACAGAGAATTTCACATCCTGAAGATGAATGCATGTTTGCATTGATGATGTCATTGAGAGCTTTTAGATTTCCTGGACCATGAGATGATTTTCCAAGGGCTACTGAGCAGAGATGGCATTCACATATCAAGAATGGTTGAAGTGTATTCCATGTCAGACTGGCTAGCCTACTGAAGAGGTCTTTAAACCAGGTTCATCAGGGATGGATGAACAAAGAACCCTTATAGGTAAAAGCCTTCAGGTAAGTAAAACACTGAATACCTCTGTTGAAATGGGGAAAAGGGACAGCATCTGGAAAGCAGTGTATACTAATGTCAAATAAGTATTGTGGTGGCGAAACTGTAGTAGAGCCTGAGAAAATGGTGAAAAAACAGTCATTTTCCTCTGAGCAAGGAAATAGTTCAGGGAGTTTTAGGGTTAAAACTCCAGCTAAAGAAAAAAACTGCATTCACAGAGCTGTTGATAGTGAGCCACTCCCCAGCTCCAAGGTATCCAGGGGAGATGACGAGGATTACCCAGGGGTGGAGCTTGAGGCTATAGGGCATTCACACTCATATAAGCTCAGGGAAGCAGGAAGGAGGTGTGCATCCACCGGGGAGGAGGTTTCCACCAGGAGGGAAGGAGAGACCCCGGGTGAGAGAGTGATCACCAGGGAAGGTGTATCCAAGAGAGGAGACTCTTGCAAGGAAGCAGGAAGTAAGGAAACCAGGAGGAACCCTGTGAGAGGAAGGTGTTCCAGCAGCTGTCTCAGGAGGAATCCCTATTGCACGCAGCATTCAGGAAGCTCTAGTTCTGAAGGTAGTTCAGCTTGTAAGAGAATTACAGCTGGCTGGGAGGACGGGAGAGTTTGCCCTGTGGAAAATGCTGGTTATGAGCAACATACAGGAGTGTCCTTAGGAGAGCCGGTAAGCAGTGTGTCCTCTTCAGCAAAGTCTGGGAAGAGACTGGGTGCTAGAAGAAAGGTGAGCACATTGGAAACCTTACAAAGTTTGATAAAGGATAAGGATCTCCTCAAGCCTTCCAGTGTCCCTCAGCGTAGAGAGGAATGCCAGTGGGGAAAAGTTGTTACAGAAACTAAAGCCTGCAGTTCCAGACGCTGAGTCCAGCCAGGTGCCAATTGACTTAGATGATGAGAGTATGCAGATAGATGAATGTGCTTCAGATAATGTTTCCTCGGTTTCGGAAATGGACTGCTCATTCTGTGTGTGCCAGAAGTGAGAAAGCTCTAAGGTTTTAAAGTTATAGAAAACCCAAGAAGCTTATCTAAGTGCTTAACCTGCTGGAGAATTATGAAAATAAAGTGCTAACATTCTTGTGCTAGCCAGGAAGATTCAAAGGACTGATTTGAATGCTTGCAGCCTGGAAGCAAATGTTTAGCAGCTTGAAGGAAAGGAAGCAAATGTTTAGCAACTTGTAGAAAAGAAGTGAAGTGCTGTGCAGAGCTCAGCTGAAGTAGAGGTTTGTGCTGAACCAAGCCAGGAACCTAAAGCTAAAATCTGTAATGAAGGAAAAGATTTACTGCTGTGTTAAACAAGCTGAGAAACAGTGCTGCTATGTTTGCTATAACAGTTTGCTATGAAGTTTTAGTTTCCTTTTTCAATGGAGAAGCATCCAGTTTATGTTGTTGTAATTGTGAACTGCTGAAAAGAAAAGTTCATTGGCTAAGAAGAAAAAAAATAATAAATTTCCTGTTTGCCTTGAAAACCCCGGCCATTCTTTATTACACAACTACACTACCCAGCAGGCTTGGCTCTGGAAATCCAATTAACAGAAAGGGACATTAAGAGGTACGCCCTCTACTCCTAGGCAACCGCCTAGCCAGTAGGAAGGCGTGTCACAGTATGTGAAATAAGATTCTGGATCTAGAAACTATAATGAAAGAAGCTGACTTGGATTTAGTAGCGGTCACAGAGACAGCGTTCACATAGAACCATGACTGGGATATAATTAAACTGGGCTATAATTTGTTCAGGAAGAATAGATAGGAAGAAAGGGAGGAGGAATGGCACTGTATATAAAAAATATTAAAGCTGCCGAATCACAGGGATTAGGAGGAGGTATCATGGATGAATCTGGAAAGAGGGAATGGGACAGACCTCCTTGCAGAAGTGGACAGATTTCATTAAAGACATTTACAGTATTGGTATGGAAGGAGAAGTGCTATTGATAGGTGATTTCAATATGCTGGATGTTGATTGGGACATGTCTGCTGCAATGTCACCTAGAAGCAAGGAGATCCTGGATTCTCTACAGGGAGAACTATTCTGGCAACTGGTAGTGGAACCCATGGAGGAGGGTACCATACTGGATCTGGAACTTAAGAATGGGGAGAGTGTTTGTTTCTGAGGTTATAGCAGGTTATCATCTTGCATCCAGTGATTATTGAATGGTTTGATTCAGTATTAGGACAAGGGCAGAAATGGCTCATTAAAAACGAAGGGACCTAGACTTTAGGGAAACTGTCAAAAAAAGGGGGGGGGGAGGAATACCTCAAAGGGTCATTAACTGGATGGGAAAAGCTAGGAGATATAGAAAAGCAGTGGGCAACACTGAAATGGGATATTTTAAGGGCAACAAACTTTTTCATTAGGAAATTAAAAACACAAAAGGAAAGGGAGGTCACTATGGTTCTTGAAAGAAGTAGCTGAAAAGATAAGAAAAAAGAGTGGCTTTCATAAAATACAAGGGATCACAGAAAGAGGAAAACAAGCATCAATATTTGGAAAAGCTAAAAGAAGCTAGGAAAGTAGTCAGGACAGCAGAAATACAAATGGAAAAAAACCCTAGCCATTGCAATAAAAGAGAGGGGCAAGACATTTTTTAAATATGTTAGTGTCAGGAAGATGTGCAGAAGTAGTATGGTCAGACTAAAGGGGAAGGGGAAGAGTATGTACAGTAAAAGCTAATCAGGATAAAGTGGAATTGCTTAACAAATATGTTTATGTTTATTTAAAACTTTCTATACCGCTCTGCACCAGCAAGTATCATGGCAGTTTACAATAGCTAAAATTATTAAAAGAATAAGAAAAGAATGCCAATTTCTGTTTCTGTGTTCACAAATGAAAGGCCTCGCATAGGAGCTCAGAAAACACCACAAAGAGGAATGGAAATGAGGCAGATCTTGAATGATTTTCAGCATGAAGAACTAGCTAAACTGAAAGGCAAAGCAATAGGACTGGATGTGATACATCCGAGAATATTGAAGGAAGAAGTAATTAGACCTTCCCTGCTAATTAGTGTTCCTGAAGGAACTCCAGTCCAGTCCCTTTCCTCTGGGTTGTGCTCCCCTTCCAGCAGCTTTGGAGACTGAGCTCATCATTGATTTTATGAGCCTCTGGTATAAATACCACTGGCACCACCCACCAGCTTCCAGTATTCTATTAAAAAAGCAGACTTAACGGAGAGACAACCAAGAAACATTAACTCTAACTTCAAACAGTAACACCCAAACTCCAGGATATCCCCTCCAGTTTCCCCCGGAAGGAACTTCCTACCCCCCAGAAGAGAAGAGGAGGCTTACCTGAAACCTCACCTGACCCAGCCTACCCAATCAACAGGGTCCTCTGCCAGTCCAGCCACCACCGAAACCCTCAGCCTCCGGATATCATCTCCACTCCTATGAAAACTTTGGGCCGGCAATCTGTATCCTGAAACATAACACAGACAGCACTGGGCAGGATCAGGGACTGGACTGGAGTTCCTTCAGGAACACTAATTATCAGGTAAGGTCTAATTACTTCTTCCTTATCGTACCTCCAGTCCAGTCCCTTTCCTCTGGGATGTAACAGAGCAGTTCAAGTCTGGGAGGGGTCCCCAAGACTGGATGAAGCACTGCTCCCCCAAACTCAGCATCCGTGGCCGACTGAACATCCAACTAGTAATGTTTTGCAAAGGTATGCAAAGACGACCATGTAGTTGCTCTACAAATGTCCAGCGGCGGAACCAAACTATACTCCGCCCATGAGGCTGCCTGGGCTCGAGTCAAATGCATTCGGAACCCCTCCGGGACCCTCTTTCCCTTCAGGATGTAGGCCGACGCAATGGCTTCCCTGTTCCCCCTAGAAATGGAAGCCTTAGCCGCCGCTTCACCTTTGCGCGGCCCACCGAACAAGACAAACAATCTTTCCAACTTCCAAAATGCCACTGTGCGATTGAAGTAACGCTTCAGCAACCTGCGCACATCCAGACTGTGTAAACCCACATCCTCCGCTCCTCGTCCCTCCCTTGGAAAGGAATGAAGAGAAACCGACTGATTCACGTGAAAAGACGAAACCACCTTAGGCAAAAATAAAGATACGGTACGCAAGATTACCTTCTCCTTAAAGAAAGAGATGAAGGGGGGGCGGAGCCTGATGTCCAGCGGGTAGGACGCTTTGCGTTGAAGCTCCCGAGAGGCCTACTTAGAATCCTGACTTAATACCTATACAAATTTACTATTTCGCTCCGAGCTGACCGGGGCACCTCGGGGGGGATGGCGGCCCATAAACCAGCACGCTTGGACTTCGGGTCTCCTTCTTCTTCTCACGGAAAACGCTCCAAAACAGAGGTGTCCTCCCCACAGAAGATGGTCCCATTTCGTGAAAACCCTGAAATGCACCTGGAGATTTTGGAGGAAATCCGCGGCGTGAAGGAATTGGTGCAGTCCAATGGAGAAGCGCTTCGAGCCATGCGAGAAGACTTTGGAGTGCTCCAGGACCGACTTGAAAGTCTTTCATTACGGCAGGACAATATGGCGGGGGTCCTAGACTCGCACGAGGTGCGCTTGGGCAAACTGGATAAGGCTGAGCGCCAGATACAGAATCTTCAAAAGGAGTTAGAAGATAGTAATAATCGAGCCCGTCGCAACAATGTGAGGCTCCTTGGAATGCCGGAGGGGGTGGAAGCAGGAGATATAAGAGAATTCTTGCTCAAAACTCTTCCCTCCTTGTTGAAGATCACTTTTCACAGAGACCTGGAAATCGATCGAGCACACCGTGTTCCTGCCCACATAGCGCCCAACCGCACGACCCCCCGGCCTATTATCTTTAGCTTGCTACGCTATCAACAAGTGGAACAAATTTTACATGTTGCCCGAGCGAATCATCATTTGGAATTTGAAGGTCGTAAGGTCTCCTTCTTTCCTGATTTGGCAAAGCCTACCGTTGACCGTCGGAAGAAACTCCTTGCTTTTCGCCCTCGACTTCAACAGCTACAGGCTCGCTTTGGCCTGTTGTATCCAGCAAAGCTCCGAGTGACTCTCCACAACCAAACCAGGACGTTCGAAGATCCTGATCTCCTATCAACATTTTTAGACTCCAAAGAAGCAGAGCAGATGCGCTAATCCCAAATCTTGGACTCTTATCTGCCGGCTCTATCCGCCATTTTGAAGGGCCCGATGTGGCGGTCATAGCCAAGCACAGAAATAGCCTGGACTTTCTTTCTTTCTTTCTCTATATGACTTTTGTTTTTTGGTCTCCTATCCCTTCATGATGTGTGCCTCGGTCGGATTCGGAGCACGCACAGTCCTACAGGTTATGTGTTTTTTCAATTTCGGCCTTCTCTGGGGTTTCTCCCCGCAGACACATGGTCGCCAGTAATTTTGGGGTTTTGCTTCTCCTCTACCGTACTGTGGTTTTCTTTGTTAATGTGGGGCGCTTCATTGTATTGTATTAGCTTATTTTTCCTGTGTCATGTGTACAGCCAGATACAGTCAGCTTGAGGGACATAGTGAAATTATGTGTGCTATCATGCTCAGAATTTTTAACTTTTCTGAATGGCCTTAAGTAAAATCTTATCATTCACCGTCAACGGCATTAATGGTCCACTCAAAGGAAAGAAAATCCTTAGCTATCTTAGCCATGAGCATGTTGATTTAGTGTTTCTTCAGGAAACGCATTTAAACTCTGCTGAAACACTGAAACTCAATGCTAAGCCTCATATGGTAGCTGCCTATTCTCCCACCGTTTCCAAATGGTACGGGATAACCATTCTGGTTAAGAAGTCTTTGCACGCTACCGTACCTGATATTAGCGCTGACAAGGAGGGTAGATGGGCCCGTGTACACCTAGAGGTTTATGCTTGGCATTGCTATTTCCCTAATTAAGTAATACTGAAAATTAGCTCCCATCTGAGCCCCAATGAATGGTGGAATCATGTCTGTCTTTACAGTAAATATGAACTAATACCTCGTCTGTTCGCTTCCTCCGTTCAGACTCCTTCTCATTGGTCTCAATGGAAGATGCTCAATGACTATGTACATTTTGCTAAATGCTCTCATCTGACTGTCTAACTTTGTATATATCTCTGTCCCATGATCATGCTGTATTGTAGATACTCTTTTGATCGTTTGATGTATAATCACTGTTAACTGGAAGCGCTCACATGCTGATATAATCGGGTGGAGAAGAAGCATCGGGGTGGGGGGTAATGGGTTTACTTTTCCTTATTGTATACTTGTTTTGTCTCTTTTGGTGTGTTGTTTCTTTTGTTTGTTGCAAAATGAAAATAAAAGTTTAAAAAAAAAAAGAAAGAGATGAAGGGTGGATGACACAACAGGGCCTGAAGCTCCAAAATACACCTAGCGGAACAAATCACCACTAGGAAAACTGCCTTGAGAGTTAAATCCTTCAAAGAAGACTTCCCCACTGACTCAAAGGGTTCCCCCGCCAATGCATTCAGCAACAAATTAAGATCCCAAGGAGGGACCGCCGACCTTCGCTGAGGCTTAAGATGTCGAACCGCCCGCAGGAACCTACCTATGTCCACATATTCTCCTAAGATTTTACCGTAAACCTTGCCCCTATAGAAGGAAATGGCCGCCAACTGTACTCGCAAGGAACTGGCCACAAGGCCCTTCTCAAAACCTGCCCGTAAAAACTCTAACATCTCCGGTACGGAAACCGAAAGGGGTCTCTTTCCCTGGACTGCGCACCAGGCCTCAAAAATTCTCCAGATTCTCACATAAGACAGGCACGTTGATCGCTTGCGAGCATTCAACAATGTTGTAATCACAGCTCCCGAATATCCCCGCTTACGGAGCCCTGCCCTCTCAATAGCCAAGCTGTAAGCGAGAACCGATCCACCAGAGGCATCTGTACAGGCCCCTGGACCAGGAGATCATCCCTGCATGGCAGGTGCCACAGCCGATCGACCAGCAGCCTCACTAGGTCTGCATACCACGGTATCCGTGGCCAATCCAGAGCAATGAGGATCACTAAACCTCAGTGTGCCTCCACCTGCTGCAGAACCCTTTCTATGAGAGCCCAAGGTGGGAAAACATACAGAAGTCCCTCGGTGGGCCATCTCTGGACCAGAGCATCGAGACCCTCCGACATCCTTTCCTTCCTGCAACTTAAGAACCTGCTAGCCTTGGCTGACTCCCAACGAGCCATTAGATCCATGACCGAGACTCCCCAACATCCTACCACCAGTTCATACACTTCCTGGCAAAGTTCCCACTTGCCGTGGTCTACTTTGTACCTACTCAGGTAATCTGCCATTACGTTTTCTACCCCGGCCACATGCTGAGCCGACAAGGCTAACAGATGAGCTTCGGCCCACTGCAGCAAGCTCTCCGCTTCCTCTTCCAGCTGCGAACTGCTCATCCCGCCTTGATGGTTGATGTAGGCCACCATGGTGATGTTGTCGGACAATACTAGGACTGCTTTCCCATGGACCAGATGCCCGAATGCTTCGAGAGCCAGGGCCACCGCCCGCATCTCCATTCTGTTCATTGACCACTGGGCTTCCATCCAATTCCAGAGACCCTGAGCGAAACTGCCCTCGCAGTGAGCACCCCACCCCGTCAGACTGGCATCTATGGTCAACTGAAGCCACTGCAGGGGTTCGAGGGACATTCCTCGCTCCAAATTCCCCAGAGCGATCCACCACTTCAAAGCCTTCCTGGTCACCGGAGGACAGGGGAGCGTTACCGACAAGGCCTGATGCTGATGGGACCATCGATGGAGCAAGGCCCGCTGAAGCAGGTGCATGTGAGCTATGGCCCACGACACCAACTCGATCGTTGCCGCCATTGTCCCCAACACCTGCAAATAATGGCAGGCTGAAGGTGCCAGCATGGCTAGAAACTGCCAAATCAAGCTCTTCAAGCCCTTTGCCCTTTGCACCAGCAGGAACACTTTGCCTCGGTTGGTGTCAAACCTTGCCCCCCAGATACTCTATTTCCTGCATGGGTACCAACCTGCTTTTTGTCAGATTGATGACCCAGCCCAGTTCCTTTGCAGGCCTACCATTCTGGCCATTGCCTCTAGACTCTCCGCCTTGGACTTTGCTCGAATCAACCAGTCTTCGAGATATGGATTGACCAAGATCCCTTCCTTGCGAAGTGCCGTGGCCACCACGACCATCACCTTGGTGAAAGTCCTCGGGGCAGTTGCCAGACCAAATGGCAAGGCTTAGAACTGAAACTGTCCCATTGGCACCGCAAACCTCAGGAATTGTTGATGAGACTTGCGTACAGGAATATGCAAATATGCCTTTGTGAGATCTAAGGATGTCAAAAACTCCTCCTGCCGGACGGCCACAATCACAGACTCCAGACTCTCCATGCGAAAGTGCGGAACTCTGAGACAACGATTGAGCCTCTTTAGATCGAGGATCAGCCGAAAAGAACCTTCCCTTTTGGGGACTACAAAATAAATGGAGTATCGACCACAACTGTACTTGTCTAAAGGAACTGGCACCACCGAGGCTAATGACAGCAGCCGCTCCAGCGTATCCTTCACCACTGCAGCCTTTACTGGGGACCTGCAAGGGGACGGCATGAAAGCCGGAAGAACCGGTCTTGCAAACTCGAGGGCATATCCTTTTTGAATCACTTTCAGAACCCATTGGTCTGACGTGACCCAGGCCCAGGCGGAGTAAAACTGCCTTAAATGGCCTCCCACTGGCAGCACTCCCTCCCGAGCCCCCGTTTTCTTCATTTTGACTTTCTAGGACCCGAGGAAGACGAAGAGGCTGAAAACCCCCTTCCAGCTCCTTTAAATCCTCGGAAACCTTGCCCCCTGGAGAGGAAACGGCCCCTCTGAAAGGACGTCAACCTGGCTGCCCGAAACTTCCGAAATTCCCATGGCTGACTCCGCGCTGGAGCGGGCATCCAGTTTTGCTTAAGTCTGTCCTCTGGGATCCTGCCTCCCTTGGTCTGGCCAAGCTCTTTCACCAATTTATCTAAATCCTCTCCAAACAGCAACTTTCCCTTAAAGGGAAGTCTGCTGAAGCGTGCTTTAGAAGAAGCATCCGCAGCCCAATTGTGCAGCCACAGATAACGCCGGCCACCACCACTGAGGCCATATTCTTCGCCAGGCTCCTAATGAGATAGTATTGACTATCCACCAGGTACGCAGCCCCCGACTAAATCCTGGCCGCTTCCCCCTGCACTTTATCTGACTGGTCGCCAGCCCCTTGAAGCTGCTGTGACCAATGCAAGCAGGCCCTGGCCACCCAGGCCCCTGAAACTGAAGCCTGGAGAGCCAGGGCACTGACATCAAAGGCCTATTTTAGCAATGCATCCAGTTTCCTATCTTGGGTATCCTTAAGGGCTGCACTGCCCCCCACTGGAATAGTTGTCTTTTCTGTCACTGCCGCTACCGCCGCATCCACCCTAGGCGACCGCAGCAACTCTTTATCCAATTCTGGCAATGGGTACAGGCTGATTCCACTCCTCCTGAATCATCTGACGAACCACCCAGTGCACCGGAAAAACCTTCTGAGATTTTCTGACTGCCTGAATCAACGGGTCTTCCAGCACCTTCTCGTTTGCTGGAGCGTCCGCCTACATATTGAGCACCTTCATGGTCTCTCCAATTAAAGCCAGGAGCTCCTCCCGCGTGAAAACCTGAACAATCTGGGTCTGTTCCTCCTCAGGAATCTCTCTTTCTTCTAGTTCTTCCTCAAGTTCCCCCAAGTCCCTATCAGAGGCCTCGCCCTCCAAATTTTTGGACAACGAGGACCTTAGCGTATACTCCACCGCTAATCTAGGCTGCTTAGGGGAAATGACTGTCTCCTCCTGTTCCACTGTCCCCTCCTGTCTTATCGTCCCGCTTCCCTGTGCGGATGCCAACCCACCTGTTCCATGCTGATGCAAACAGAACGCCTTGTCCATAAGGAGAACAAACTCAGTGGGGAAACCTCCCCATCCTCCTCCTTCCAGGGCCCCCAAGGAAGTAGAGGGCATGGGTTGAGCCGGCAGATGGGCCGAGTGCTCCAGAACCAAGAGCAACGGAGAGGATGGAATATGCCCCACTTCCAGTGGATCCTCTGAGCCTTGAGAGTCAGAAGGCAGCAAGGGAACAGCCAACTGAATTTCCTGCTCCACTGAGGCGGCTTTGACCATGCAACTTCTGCAAACACCGGCCTCAGACACCATGCCCCCACTGGTGCTGCAGACCAGACACTGCGGTCTACCTGGCATGGCGCCGTGCCCCCAAAAAGAACTCAGAATCTATGCAGACAAATAGAGACCAGAACTACCTAAGAAGATATATTCATATACATATACATATAGAAGCATACCAAAATATCTATCTATCTATATCTATATCTATTGTGATAAGGAAGCTTATCATGACAGAGGAGAAAGGGATAAAGGAAAGGAATTCACCCTTATAAAGGACCTATTTTGCAAGGTCAGAGAAACAGAACCCCAATCACACCTAGAAAGCAGGAAATTCCCAGATGGGATAGGTTTCAGAGTTTCCCTAGTGGAGAAAAGGAAAGGGAATACAGACCCAGGGTAAAGGACCCTTACGTCACTGAGTTTCCTAATTACCCAGCTGCCATGAGGCAAGCTGATCTCCGTCACCTGAGAGGAGATGAGGTGGGGCTGGAGCCTTGGGAATTTAAGTCTAGGATAGAGAAAGAAGCGGGAGAGAGGAGGAGGAGAGTCCCAGAGAGAGTCTCAGGGAGAGACCCAAGCAGAAACACAAGCTGGAGGATAGGACGAGGAAGCACAGGAGAATGGTGGCCAGAGCATGAGGGAGGAGAAGCTGCTACAAGCCCAGGCCCAGGTATGAGCCTTGAAAGCTTGACTAATACAGAGCAGTACAGAGTTGCAAGGGATACTCTTAGCTCTAACGGAAGGCAGTCAGCTAAACCCTGTGAACTGGAAGGAGAGGTAGAGCCTGTGCAACTAGGTGAACCAGACCTAGCTGTGAATAACGAAGACTCATACATGGATTGCTCCTTGTGCCAATCCTTTACTGCAGAGGGATTGAAAGAAAACCACCCTTAAGAGAAAACCTTCAGAGTCAGGTAACCTTGAAAGCCTGTAGATGGTTTTGTGCATGTCCTGTGTTAACGAAGAAATACGTTTGCTGAGAAAGCAAGAGCAAGCTGAAGCTCTCTGATTGTGCTTGATAAACACCTGATATCCAGAGCAGTGCACCGGCAAGAAGCCGAGCTAATGGTGAAAGGAAGTAAAGTTTTTGTCTTTGTTTTTGAATATTTCTAAAGCATGGAATAGAGCATTATTTGCTTATGAGAAGTTTTTGTACTGTTAAAAGTTTTGCTTTGTTTGTAAGGAGACAAACCAGCCTGGAAGTGTTTGGGACTATAAGAACAGAAAACTGCCATTAAGAAATGCTGTTTTTGTTTGCTTTAAACAGCAATGCTAGCCAAGCTGGTAGCATTGACTGTTAAAAAGGCTTTATCTTTAAGCTGAAGAACACTATAAGCTGAAAGTTTTGCTTTGAGTTTATTTATGTCCTGATGTGTATTGTGAAGAATCCTGGAGAAAGTATCCAAGTGTAGTATTTGTGAACCTTGCATTTGAGTCAATAAATTCTGTCATTGCCTTATCATTTGAGCCAACTAGAAGTGTTTTTTCTACCTGAAGCCAAGTGGATTGTGACTGAACTACCTTTCCCAAAGGGCATGGCAAAGGAACCAGTCAGTTAAAGGCTAAAAAGGTGAAACTTTCTATGATAACCACGCCCTTCCACACTGAAAGTAAGGGGCAAAGGCGTGACAGTAGCATAGGTTTTAGGATTTTTACACTCAAGGATATACCAGGAGGTCACTTCAGGATACAGCTGCAAGGATTTCCAAGCTGAAGAACGTGGCAGCAGGATTTTTCCTGACGGTTGTGGTGAGCAGAGTGACTGGTCCAGTTGCAATGCCAAGGAAAAAGACACCTGTATAAGCGAGAGTCAACGCCTGAACAAGGTAAAAGATACCTAGGCGTGGCTTGTACTGGATTGAGGGAAAAGAGAATGCTTGTGCATTAAAGGGGGCACATATAAGAAAAAAAAAAAGCTGTTGTGGGGTGCTGCCCTTGGTGTTATCTCTCTCTTTTTTCTTGCAGGTCACTGAAGATATGGATCCTAAAGAGCTGGTGAATTGGATGGCAACCCAGTTCACATGTCAGCAGGAGTTAGCGCAGCTGGCGCAGGACAATGCAATTGCTGCAATGAGGGAACAGCAAAAACCAGTCCTAGACCTGGTGGAAGCTTTGATCATGCTCCGGAGCCAAGGAGGCGGAGGAGTACCAACACCAGTAGGACCAGCTATACCTCGTGTGGACAGTCCGGTAGACTTTCATAATACTGGAGCGTTTAGTTTTGGGAAGCTTACCCCAGAGGACAATATAGACGACTTTCTTGAGTCCTTTGAAAGAGTGGCTCAGGCTATAGGTTGGCCAGAGACCCAATGGGCAGTGCGTCTAGCTACATCCTTAACTGGAGAGGCACTGGTCGCTTATAGAGCCATGCCGGCAGCCCAAGCTATGGATTATAAGGCCGTAAAGAGTGCCATTAAGGATCGCTTAGGGTTAACAGCCACAGTATATCGCCGCATGTTTAGAGCCACAGTCCTTAGAGCTGGCGAGACGCCAAAGGCTTTAAGCCAGAGGATTCGTGGTTTAGCACTGAAATGGCTGGCGCCAGAGGGAAAAACTTTAGAAATGGTCATTGACATGATAATCTTAGAACAATTTATGGCAGTAGTGCCAAAAGACATACAGTCCTTTCTTATCCAGCAGAATTGCCAAAGCATGGGAGAGGCAACCCTTTTGTCTGAACGTTTTATGGAGGCTGAGTTAGCTCGTCAGCAAAAGGGAAGCGCTCCAAAGATAGGTGCTGAGGTCAGTTTTGCTGCATCAGAAAAGAGGAAGGAGAATACTGTTGAGTGTGGACAAGTTTGTCTGCCTACTCAAGATGGGAGGTGGGCTGGAACAAAATGTTTCCGATGTGGGAAATGGGGACACTTACAAAAGGGTTGCAAAGCCCGCACTAACTTAATGGGAACAACTATGAAACAACTTGGGGAAGGTTGTCTCTTAACGGTTAGCATACAAGGGATTACTACTAACGCTCTCTTGGACTCTGGTGCGGACCAAAGCATGTTGCCACAAAGGCTTTGGCGAGCAATAGAGGCCCAGAATAAGTCCGAGCAGAGGAAGCCAGAAGGTAGCGTTCGAATTAGATGCATTCACGGTGCTGCTTCTTTTTACCCCACATACAAACTAATGATCAAAGGAGAGAGATCCAAGTGGCAGTGGTTCCCAAACTCCCATATGACTTAGCATTGGGAAGGGACTGGCCCCAATTTAAGCAGGGTTTGGAAAAAGGCCTTAGCCAGAAGGGGGAGGGAATGGTGATGGTGGTCCCCGGGCCTTTTTTTGAAAACCCCCGAGAACCAGTTGGGGACGCAAGGAAAAAGCCCCGGAAAAACAAATTTCCAGGTAAACAGATTTTTACACTAAAATTTTGTAAGGTGTCAGAGAAGGCCCAGGCTCCCCAGAGGGCGTCTCCACAAGCTGCGGAATTTGACTTATGCAGTGCGGAGGATGGAATGATACCTAGCCAAGGAAAAGCCCTCATTGATACTGGCCTGAAAATTGAGATACCAATCGGATGTTACGGGCGGATAGCCCCACGCTCAGGGGTGGCTCTGAAGCATTTCTTGGACGTGGGAGCTGGTGTAATTGATCCAGACTACAGGGGAAATATAAAAGTGTTATTGTTCAACTTTGGACACAAAGATTTCCCAGTAAAGGTTGGCGATCGGATCACCCAGCTAATCTGTGAAACGGTGGGATTTCCTCCGTTGGAAGAGGTCCCAGCATTATCCCCCACGGAACGTGGAGCGGGAGGTTTTGGTTCAACCGGAGGGCTGAAGGTGAGAAGTCTCACAGCTACTTGTGAGGAAAAGATGGAAGTGCCTGAAGAGGAAGACCTAGGACCTCACGTGGCGGATTTCAAGGAAAGCCCAGAGCCGTAAATAGGGGAAGACCTGTCTTCAGTACAGAAAGGAGAATTAACCAGATTATTGGAGAAATTTCCAGATGTGCTAACCCCGATTCCCGGTGAAACCCGGCTGGTGGCCCATGAAATTGTGACTCCACCTTGGAAGTTAATCAGGCAAAGACCTTATCGATTACCCGAAGCAAAAAAACAAGAAATGGTGGCACAGGTCCGCGAGATGTTGGACATGGGCATCATAGAGGAATCCAAGAGCCCATGGTGTAGTCCCATAGTCCTGGTGCCGAAGCCAGATGCCACCTTAAGGTTTTGTATAGATTTCTGGCAGTTGAATGCCATATCTGTCTTTGATGCCTACCCGATGCCTAGAATTGAGGAGCTCTTGGACCAATTGGGGCAGGCCCAATATTTGACTACATTAGACATGACGAAGGGATATTGGCAGATCCCACTGACGAGGGAATCTCGGCCAAAGACCACGTTCAATATCCCAATGGGGTTATTTCAGTTCAAAAGGATGCCTTTTGGCCTTCACGGAGCTGCCGCCACCTGCCAGAGGTTTTTGGACCAGGTTCTGCGACCACATCAAGAGTATGCCTTTGCCTACATAGATGATGTCATAATTCATAGTGGCAGTTAGGCAGAACACCTCGTGAAAATCGGAGCTGTATTATGCTCTATGAGACAGGCTGGCATCACCTTGAACCCCAAAAAATGCGCTTTTGCAAAACAGGAAGTGAAGTATTTAGGACACATGGTAGGAAGGGGTAAGATCAAGCCTTTCATCAACAAGGTGGCTAGTATCAAGGAATTTCCTCAACCAACAACCAAGAAACAGTTAAGGAGCTTTCTGGGACTAATCGGGTATTACAGAAGATTCATACCCCGGTTTGCGGAAGAAAGTTCCATTTTTACGGACATGCTGAGAAAAAATTTCCCGAATCAACTCAGATGGACCCCAGAGGCTGAGAAGTCCTTCATTCATTTAAAAGGAAGGCTATGCTCAAGTCCGGTGTTACGCGGAGTAGATTTCAAGAAGCCCTTCCTGGTGCAAACCGATGCATCGGAGGTAGGCTTAGGAGCCGTTTTGTCTCAAAGACATGAGGGAGATGAACACCCAGTGATATTCCTCAGCAGGAAACTATCTCCAGCGGAGCAAAAATACTCTACCATTGAAAAGGAATGCCTTGCTATAAAATAAACCATAGAAGCATTACGTTTTTACCTTACAGTAAGAAAATTCCTATTAATTACAGATTATGCCCCACTAAAATGACTCCAGCAAATGAGAAATCATAACGCCCGGTTAACTCACTGGTATATCGCTCTGCAAGCCTTTGATTTTAAAATAGAACATCAGGCAGGAAAACTGCATAAAAACGCGGATGCCCTCTCGAGAATTACGGACTGTTCGGAGGGACACTCACCACCTCCTCCAGCCCGTAATATTGTGGGTAGGGGGGTATCTGATAAGGAAGTTTATCATGACAGAGGAGAAAGGGATAAAGGAAAGGAATTCACCATTATAAAAGGACCTATTTTGCAAGGTCAGAGAAACAGAACCCCAATCACACCTAGAAAGCAGGAAATTCCCAGATAGGATAGGTTTCAGAGTTCCCCTAGTGGAGAAAAGGAGAGGGAATACAGACCCAGGGTAAAGGACCCTTACATCACTGAGTTCCCTAATTACCCAGCTGCCATGAGGCAAGCTGATCTCTGTCACCTGAGAGGAGAAGAGTTAGGGCTGGAGCCTTGGGAATTTAAGTCTAGGATAGAGAAAGGAAAGAGAACGGAACGAGGAACGAAAGACATCATTGCAGATGTGAGATGGATCCTTGAAAAGACTAAAGAATACCAAAAGGATATCCATTTGTGCTTTATCAACTATAGCAAGGCTTTTGACTGTGTAAACCATGAGAAACTCTGGATCACATTAAGAAGCATGGGTATACCAGAACACCTGATCGTTCTCTTGCGCAATCTGTACATTGATCAAGAAGCAACAGTTCGAAAGGAACAAGGAGTAACAGAATGGTTTAAAATAAGCAAAGGTGTAAGACAAGGCTGCATACTTTCCCCCTACCTGTTTAATTTATATGCAGAACAAATCATCAGAGAAGCAGGATTGTATGAAGACAACAGAGGTGTGAAGATTGGTGGAAGACTCATCAACAACCTTTGCTATGCTGATGATACCACATTACTGGCTGAAAGTGAAGATGATCTGAAACATTTGCTTCTCACAATCAAAGAAAATAGTCTCAAAATGGGCCTGCACCTTAATGTAAAGAAGACAAAGATCATGACAACTGGCATAATCAACAGGTTCATCGTCGAAGGAGAAGAAATTGAAATTGTGAAAAACTTTAACCTACTTGGACCAACTATCAATAAAGAAGCAATAAGCAGTCAAGAAATCAGACAACGCATTGCTCTTGGCAGAATGGCTATGAAAGACCTAGATAAGATTCTCAAGAGCAGAGATGTCTCTCTCCATATAAAGATTTGCCTTGTTCAAGCCATGGTATTTTCAATAACATCATATGGATGTGAAAGCTGGACAGTGAAAAAGACAGATAGGAAGAAAATTGATGCCTTTTGAATTATGGTGCTGGCGGTGAATACTGTGTATGCCATGGACTGCCCGACGAACAAACCAGTCGGTACTAGAGGAGATCAAACCTAAGCTTTCTTTAGAAGCTCAGATGACAAGACTTTGACTTTCATACTTTGGACACATCATGCGGAGAAAGAAATCATTAGAGAAAGACATTATGCTTGGCAAGATAGAAGGTCAACACAAAAGTGGAAGGCCAGCTATGAGATGGATCGATACAATAACAGCAGCTACGGGTACCAGTCTGTCAACAATGAGCCGCCTTACTGAAGACCGGACACAATTTAGGATAGCTATCCAGAGGGTCGCCATGAGTCGACTCCAACTCGACGGCACTTAACAACAACAACAACATAGAGAAAGAAGCGGGAGAGAGGAGGAGGAGAGTCCCAGAGAGAGTCTCAGGAAGAGACCCAAGCAGAAACACAAGCTGGAGGACAGGACGAGGAAGCACAGGAGAATGGTGGCCAGAGCATGAGGGAGGAGAAGCTGCTACAAGCCCAGGCCCAGGTATGAGCCATGAAAGCTTGACTAATACAGAGCAGTGCAGAGTTGCAAGGGATACTCTCAGCTCGAACGGAAGGCAGTCAGCTGAACTCTGTGAACTGGAAGGAGAGGTAGAGCCTATGCAACTAGGTGAACCAGACCTAGCTGTGAATGACGAAGACTCATACATGGATTGCTCCTTGTGCCAATCCTTTACTGCAGAGGGATTGAAAGAAAACCACCCTTAAGAGAAAACCTTCAGAGTCAGGTAACCTTGAAAGCCTGTAGATGGTTTTGTGCATGTCCTGTGTTAAAGAAGAAATATGTTTGCTGAGAAAGCAAGAGCAAGCTGAAGCTCTCTGATTGTGCTTGATAAACACCTGATATCCAGAGCAGTGCACCGGCAAGAAGCCGAGCTAATGGTGAAAGGAAGTAAAGTTTTTCTTTGTTTTTGAATATTTCTTTTTTTTTTTTTTTTAACTTTTATTTTCATTTTGGAACATCGAAACAAAAGGACATACAGAATAAAAGACATGACAAATAATATTATACAATCACGGACAGTAAACCCCCACCACCCCCCTCCCCCCCTGCTTCTTCTCTGGGATACGTAACAATCCAGTATCGGGTGTATATATACATTATTATCTTTCGAAATAATATAATTATCTGCAACATGATGAGTGTAGCTATACGGCTATATTGGAGCATCTGGCAATCTGAACATAGTCATTAAGCATCTGCCACTTAGACAAGTGAGAGCAGTCCTGAACCTGGAATGCCATCCGACGGGGTATCTGCTCATAGGTACTATATAAGCAGACAGAATTCCACCATTCGGTAAAAGTTAGGCGGGAGCCATTCTTCCAATTTTTCGTGACTAAGCATACAGCCATACCCAACATAAAATCTAGGAGGAAGCGGCCTGTCCTGGGAAGAGAGGGGATCCCCGCCACAGAGCGGAGTCCCACAATCTTCCAAGAAAGGGGCTCCCGGAAGTGAAGGATACTTTGAATCCGGTCCCAAACCCGCCCCCAATATTGCTGTAGTGCTGGACATTCATAGATAACATGGGCGAAGGTACCCACCGCTGTATGGCAGGACCAACATCGATAGCTTGTATTGACATTCCATTTGGCCATCTTCTCAGGAGTATAAAAGCATCTGTGGGTAAAATAGAAGAGCGTTTGAGTGACAGAGGCGGATCTAGAGACCCGCACCACTTTGCTCCAGACTATCTTCCATTGCTGGGGAGTTAAAGTGATGTGCAATTCGCACTCCCATGCCTGCTGGGCCCTAGGGGTGTCCCTGCCTGGACTATGAGTGAGTATTTTGTAAAAGTTAGATGCCACCCCTGGTAAACTCCCGATACAACGAATCACCTCTGACAGCCCTTCCACGCTAGTATCAGAGCGCGGAATGACCCGAGCGCCTTTAAGGCAATGTTGGAGCTGAACCCATTGAAAGTAATATTTCGCTGGTAGACCAAATTCCGTTTGTAAAGCATTAAAGGTTTTCCAGCGATCCCCAGCAAACAGCTGCTTAGGTGTCCAAATCCCCCTAGAGTACCAGGGTCTCCATGCTATCGTTTTTTTGTTAATTTGAAATCGAGAGTTATGCCATATCGGGAGATGGTCCGGGGGGCACGCCTGCGGACCCAGAGATTGAATGAGGGCATTAAAGGCCACTAGAGTGTCTACAACCATTGGTGAATGGCGGGAGTCTGAATGAGGGCACATTCTGGGGAAGTAGGCCAGCGGAACTGGTCCACTAAGCTCTTCTTCAATATCTAGCCACACCGGGCGGCCTGCTGCCGGGGCATCCAACCAACGGGCACCTTGCTTTAAGAGGAAGGCTTTATGATAATTGAGAAAATCTGGAAATCTAGCTCCTCCTCTCGCTTTATCAGATTGCAAGTATTGTTTAGCTATCCTGGGTGTTTTACCCTGCCATAGATAACGAATAAGAAGGCCTTCTATATCTTTGTAGATGTGTCGGGGCAGTAAACATGGTAGCATTTCGAGAATGTAGTTCACTTTAGGAACTATCATCATTTTCACTGTTTCCAAGCGGCCCCACCATGTAAGGGTTAGTGGAGACCACCGATTGGTAAGTTCACGGACTTTGGAGATTATCGCCTTGGCGTTGAAACTAATAGTGTCCTCTAAAGGATAGCAATAATGGACCCCAAGATATTTCACCATACTATGCTGCCAGAGAAAGGGAAAGGCTTGCATGTCGGCCGCATGTACCCGGTGGTTAAGTGGGAAAGCAACCGATTTGGTCCAGTTGATCTTATAGCCCGAGAGCTGCGAATACCTGTCTAGTAATTCTAAGACTACTGGGACCGAGTCCAAAGTTATAAAAAGCATAAGATCATCTGCATAAGCGGAGAGTTTGATCTCTCTGTGTCTAAAGGGGGCACCTCGGATGTCTGCGGACTGCCTAAGTAACAGGGCTAAAGGTTCGAGCGCCAAGTCAAAGAGCAAAGGGGATAGGGGGCACCCTTGGCGTGTACCTCTTTGAAGGCTGAATGGCTGAGATTTGATAGCATTCACACATATACTGGCTGTGGGTTCGGCATACATGACTTGAAGAAACCGGAGAAAGCCCTCCCCAAAGCCGTACCAATGGAGAACAGCAAATAAGAAGGGCCATTCGAGACGGTCGAAGGCTTTCTCGGCGTCTAGGGAGAGGCCAACCAGTGGTAGATCTAGGCTTGCAGCATTAGTCAAAACATGACATAAAGTCCTAGCGTTGTCGGCAGTGGATCTTCCGGGTATAAAACCACATTGATCAGGGTGGATTAGTGTAGACATTTGGTCAGATAGTCGAGAGGCTAAGAGAGTCGCAAAAATTTTATAGTCCGCGTTAAGAAGGGAGATTGGGCGGTAGTTAGCTGTTAACAGCGGATCCCTCCCTTCTTTTTCAAATACTACCACATTCGCCGCCGAAAAGGATCCCAAGCAAGATGTGTCTTCAGCCAGAGCAGTGAAATAGAGTTTTAGGTGGGGGGCTAGATCAGCACTGAACGTTTTATAAAATTCGGCCGGAAGACCGTCAGGGCCTGCGGCGCGTCCCGAGGCCACACGTTTAAGGGCGGAGTGAATTTCATTAGTAGAGAAGGGTTTATCCATCGCAACCCTATCCTCTTCGGAGAGGGTCGGCCGTTGGATTCCGGATAATAATCGCTCAAAAGCCTCTGACGTGAAGTCACATTCTGATTTATAAAGACGAGTGTAAAAATCCCGGAAGAGCTCTACTATCTCTGTATTATTTGTCACTATGTCCCCTCCTACCGGGTTTCGGAGAGCCGCTACCCGTTTGGCTTCTTTTTGACCTTTCAAGGCATTAGCTAAGAGTCTACCAGCACGGTTGCTTTCCCGATAGTACATCCCTTGCTGCGATGCGATATTTTTAGAAGCTGCAGCAGACAGGATTGAGTTATATTGAAAGCGTAGGCGTTGCAATCGTAACAACACACAAGGATCAGTGCGGGAAGTAAGAACCCGTTCCCCAGCTTTAATTTGTTGCTCTAATATTAATAACTGTTGCTTACGCTGTTTCCCCAAGCGAATTTGATAGCTAGTAATGGTTGCACGAATGGCAGCTTTAAAGCCCTCCCACCAAGCCCAACCCGTGGAATCATGTGGTAAGTTAAAATGAAAGTAGTCCTGAATGGCGGCCCGAATGTCTAACTGAAACTCTTGTTGCTCTAACAGGGTCCTATCAAAAAACCAATTTCCCGGATTCCCACTGGGCAGGTTAGCGTGCAACTGGAAGGAAATGGCAGCATGGTCTGAGATATGTAATGGGTGAATCATCGCTGTGTCTACCTGAGATACCAGCACTTTAGATATTAGGAAAAAATCTATTCTGGACTGTGATAGATGGGGGGGAGAATAGTAAGTAAATTCCAGTTCAGCAGGATGCAACAATCTCCAAAGATCCACTAAAGCGAGATCTTTGATCAAGGAGGTGAGTGTGAGGGAGCTCTTGGGCAGGCCACTCGTTCTAGGCGGTTGCCTGTCTATCAGAGGATCGACGACTTGATTAAAGTCGCCACCTATTATCAATGAGGTGCTAGCAGAGGCCTGCGCAACCTGAGCAATGGTAGCAAAAAAGGCAGGATTATCCACATTGGGGGCATATATACATATACATGTTAGTTCAAGGTGTCCAATTTTAAGGTGGACGCGGGACCATCTGCCCTCCGTGTCAGAGCTAGTGGCAATAATGGTGAAAGGCAAGGATTTCTTCACCAGAATAGCTACCCCACATTTCTTAGAAACAGCCGGAGAGTAGGCAGCTACCATGTAAGGTTTAATATTGAGTTTCAGAGTTTCGGTAGAATTTAAGTGCGTTTCCTGAAGAAAAACCAAATCCGCCTTTTCATGACTCAAATAACTAAGGATTTTCTTTCTTTTAATCGGGTTGTTGATTCCCTTTACGTTCAATGAAAAAACCTTACATAGGGCCATAAGACATTGTCATACATTTGAAGTAAAAGCGCAGGCGAGTATGGAATATATACCACATCTGCACATCTATTTCATACACATCAATTAAGATACCAGATACACCCCGTATAAGAAAACAAGCACCGAAGTGCCCCAGAGAAGAAGCATAACCCCAACTATAAATGGCGACCATATGTCTGCGGGAGGAGGCCCAAGAGAGTGCGAATGTAATATTCGAACCCTTCTGTTATTATAGTCTCCGATCTCCACCGAAGTAGCTGTGGGCATGATAGAGCAGGGCCATCAAGGCTAGTGAAAGCCATGGTTGTGAATTGCCAAGGCGGTCTCCAAGGTAGAGAGCGTCCGACAACAATATGGCGGGTTTTACCAATATAAGGTCAATTAGCTAAGTGTTCCTTGGATCAACGCATCTGATCTGCCTCTTTGGACTCCAAAAATTCCGCAAGTAATTCAGGATCATCAAATGTTCTGGTCTGGTTGTGCAGCGTTACCCTAAGTTTAGCCGGGTACATCAGGCCATAGCGAGCTTGCAGTTGTTGTAGCCTCGGTCGAAGTTCCAGGAATCGCTTTCTACGGTCAACCGTGGGCTTGGCCAAGTCAGGAAAGAAGGATATCCGGTGGCCCTCAAACTCGATGGGGCCTTTTGCGCGAGCGGCGTTCTGAATTTGCTCAACATGTTGGTATCTTAAAAGCCGAAAGATAATAGGCCTCGGGGTCTTCCGATTGAGCGCCATATTTGAGGGCACTCGATGAGCCCGGTCAATCTCCAGGTCTTTAGCAAATGTGATCCGAAGTAGGGACGGAAGCGCCTTACAAAGAAACTCCTTCATGTCTCCAGACTCAGCTCCCTCCGGTATGCCCACGAGCCGTATGTTATTGCGGCGGGCCCGATTGTTGCCATCTTCCACTTCTTTCTGCAGGGCCCGTATCTGGCGCTCTACTTTGTCAAGTTTCGCCAACCGGACCGTGTGTGAGTCCAGTATGCCTTCCATTTTGTCTTGCCGTAGGGAAAGCCCTTCAAGTTTGCTTTGCAGCATGCCGAAATCTTCACGCAGCGCTCGGAGTGACTCCCCGTTGGATTGCACAAGGTCTTTTACCCCTCGTATTTCAGTGAGGATCTCCTGCTGCATCTCGGGACCTTCCCGAGGTGCGGGCTGCTTCTGCGGAGACGGGGGCTCGGTTTTGGAGCGTTTACCATGGGAATTCGTTGGGGTCACGAAATCTAGACGTGCTGGTTTGGTCCCCGCCATCACCTCAAGGTACCCCGGTAGAGTCAAAGCGATATTCAGAATTAAAACGGTTCAAAATTCAGGAGTCTTGGAAGGCCTCTCGGGAGCCTCAGCGCTATGCGACTATCCCGCTGGACATCAGGCTCCGCCCCCCGTTTTTGAATATTTCTAAAGCATGGAATAGAGCATTATTTGTTTATGAGAAGTTTTTGTCCTGTTAAAAGTTTTGCTTTGTTTGTAAGGAGACAAACCAACCTGGAAGTCTTTGGGACTATAAGAACAGAAAACTGCCATTAAGAAATGCTGTTTTTGTTTGCTTTAAACAGCAATGCTAGCCAAGCTTGTAGCATTGACTGTTAAAAGGCTTTACCTGTGAGCTGAAGAACACTATAAGCTGAAAGTTTGCTTTGAGTTTATTTATGTCCTGATGTGTATTGTGAAGAATCCTGGAGAAAGTATCCAAGGGTAGTATTTGTGAACCTTGCGTTTGAGTCAATAAATTCTGTGATTGCCTTATCATTCGAGCCAACTACAAGTGTTTTTTCTACCTGAAGCCAAGTGGATTGTGACTGAATTACCTTTCCCAAAGGGCATGGCAAAGGAACCAGTCAGTTAAAGGCTAAAAAGGTGAAACTTTCTATGATAACCACGCCCCTCCATATATATAGTGGAGGAGTAGCCTAGTGGTTGGGGCAAAGTACTTCAGGCCAGAAGGTTGGATGTTCAAATCCCACTAGAGGACAGCAACCTTGGGCCGGAAGGACTGGGGTTTCTAGTCCCACAGATGCTCCTTGTGGTCTTGGGCAAGCCACTTAACCCTCCATTGCCCATGTTCCCTGTAAGTATTAGTGTATGCGTCTCATATTCCCACATGTTAAATGTATCCCCCAATTGTATTGTGACCACTTTGATTGAAGGATAAGGCAGTATACAAAACTGTCTAAATAAATAAATATATATATAACTTTAACTTTCCTCTTCTCTTTTTTTTTTAAGACAAGTCTTAGAAGGAAAACTCCACTTTCACCCCCCCCCCCCCCCCACCGAAGGCGCACGAAAAACGTGCGAAAAAAGGAAGCCACCTAACTCCTGCAGCTACTCTTCCAATTACTGCAGCAGCAGGCCATGTTGGGCCATGTGGACAGTGGCCACAAGTCTCCTGATGCACTCACGGTTTAACTGCCTCTATCCCCGACTGCCTGTGCACGCCTGTGGGGCACTCCTGTTCCTCTGCTCTCCCATCACCTCTTCCTCCTCACTGCACTCAGCCACTTTCTGGCTTCGGTGCAGCGGGACCGGCAGACAGGGCTCTGCTCGTGCACTGGCCAGAAAGCAACCTCAGCCACGCACACAGCAGGAGGAAAAAAACCCTTCCTCCCTTCTACGCCAGGCTTTGTGTCTAGATGCCGGAAGACAAGTCTCTTCCTCTTACCCTTCACGGAGGGGGAACAAATAGATCAGGGAGGTTAGGGAGAGGGGGGAAAAGCTTACTACTAAATTTTCCCTTAAAGAAATAGTACCCCCAAAAAATTAAATTAAATTAAACTAAATTAATTAAGATAAATTAAGGAACAAAACTAATCCCTAGGACCAAGGAGCCCACCAAACAAAATAAAACCCCTTAGGCCTATGTGTCTCCAGTAAGCCCTGTTCTCTGGCTTACTGCCTCCCTCCAGGTGCTTGGAGACTGAGCTTACTGGAAGTTGGTGGTTGGTGCCAGTGGTATTTATACTAAAGGCTCATCAAATCAATGATGAGCTCAGTCTCCAACGCTGCTGGATGGGGAGAACAACCCAGAGGAAAGGGACTGGACTGGAGGTACGATAAGGAACTTAGAGAAGTTCTGGTCTACTGTCTGAACTTTTCAATGCTTCTTTAGAGTCAGGAGTGATCCCAGAGAACTGGGGAATGGTGCATGTGTTCTGTCTACACAAAAGATGAGGTTGGGAACTATAGGCCATTTAGTCCGACCTCTATGGTAAGTAAATTAATGGAAATGTCAATAACATTTCATGTCATTTTCGAATGAAAATGGAAGAAAAAACTCTAAATTGTGTCAATGAAAAATTACACAAATGACATGGGAAACTAAACAAAATGAAAAATTTTGGCCTGCACACCCCTAGAGAGCACTAGATGCAGTGTGCTTAGATTTCAACAAAACCTTTAACACGGTTCTGTAAATGCAACTTTGAAATAAATTGAGCAGCCTAAGGATGGACCCTAAGGGGTATGTTTACTAAACCGTCTTAATGTTACCGGCGTTAGTTGCAGTCTTACTGTGATGAATGCCATATAAGGTAGTGGGCGTTCCGGTCTTAAGGTAGCATTTCGGGTTATCACGTGATAAAGTCCGTTATCACGCAATAGAGGGAGCCGTGGCACGTTAACGTGCATTAGCCTTAATTAGGCATGCTGACCTGCAAGCACAGCAACAGAGGTGTAGCACACTGGTTAATACATTGTCTGCTGATACAGTGGTCATGCATTTGATCCCTCAGTGGGCTCAGTTAAAAGACTGTCTGAGGCAATCCGTTTTCCTGCTTGTAACAGTCAGACACATCCCAACAATTTGCACTGCCAGCCAAAAAAGTCTCACCACAGTGCCACAACCTTATGCACCTTTTAGGGCGCACCATAAGGCACATCGTAAAGCACCATGTCATCCAAGGCAGGTCATAATGTGCCCCAGAGGGCGGCAGGACCAGACAGCAACCAGATTGGTGTGTACCCTGTGTTAGGGTCTGGCTAACATGGGCAGCTGTTATCAGGGCAGAGGAGTTCCAAGAATTTCATGAGGTGTGTGTAGCAGTGCCTTTATAGGTCACAGTGGTATATGCATCACCCTCTTTGGAGGTAAAGAACAGGTGCCCCTGCCCTGGGGAAGCAACCTCCATCCTGTTTGTATGAGACAGTCCTCCAGGGTTGGTGGGCCAGAACCATACCTATGACTGGAACAGTGGCAGACTAGCAGCAATGCTGGGATTAGGTTTGGACAAACCCAACTGCCTCTCACCGCTGTCTGCCAGTCACCAGCAGACAGCACAGTAAGACACTACCTTACAGGTGTTCTGACCATGCACAGTCTAACTGCAGACAGTCCACCAGCCTCCTCACAGAAGAACTATGTGCAGCAAGCAGGCAATTCAGTGATTGGGACCCCAGGACTGGGGAACACAAATATATCACTGTGAGCAGATAGTGTAGAGCGCTATATGGGAACCTAGACCTGCCATGCCACCCTGTCCATGCAGGTAGTGGTCAGGCACTACAGTGTCCCAGCCATTGTCCCACACCCTGTGAAGATGCATCCTGGCCAATCTGCCCTGTCCGGGCCATACCCAAAATACCTTGCTCCTCATTATGCACCTATTCAGGCTAACGCTAGTAACAGTGGGACATTTTGGGCCCAGTGAAGGGTGGTGATCAGTCACAGAACAATGGATAGACATACACACACACACACTCCTATTGCAGCATTGTGCAAAGATAGGGGTAGTTGGCAACCCTGCCCGCCACACTGGTCCTGCTCACAATGCTGACATTGCTAAACTGTGCAGGGGGTAGAAGTAGTGCTCTGGTGATAACTTCAGCTCAATGCTGGGGCCAACAGCCTGACTCTCCATGCATCTTTGAATTGTGGAGCCTGTGTAGGTGGGTGTTTGTACTCCTGTGCGCTGCTGCTTTGGGCTTTGCACATGTTGCTGTTGTATCTGCATTGTAGGGTAAAACATAGGGACATACTCTGCAAGAACCACAGGTGGGGCTTGAACTTGTGACCCTCTGCTTCTGGATACACTGGCTGGGTGTATTGCACCACACTGTTGCCACAGATGCACAATTGTCCCTGGGGCTACCTGTACTTGTCCTCAACCAGACTTTGTGGTGATTTCAACTACCCCAGTATCGACTGGGTCAGTGTCACGTCAGGACATGCTAGGGAGATAAAGTTCCTAGATGAAATAAATGACTGCTTCTTGGAGCAGCTGGTTCATGAACCGACCAGAGGGGAAGTCATATTAGACCTAGTCCTTAGTGGAACACCAGATCTAGTGCAAGAGATAAGGTTGTTGGGGCCACTTGGCAATAGTGATCATAGCATGATCGCCTTTGATTTAATTAGTGGAAGAGGGATAGTAAGGAAATCCACAGTACTACCTTTTAACTTTCGAAAGGGAGACTATGATAAAATGAGGAAAACAGTTAAAAAAAAACTAAAAGGAGCAGTTGCAAAGGTTAAAGACATACATCAGGCTTGGCTGTTGTTGAAAAATACTATCTTGGAAGCCCAGACCAGCTGTATTCCACGCTTTAAGAAAAGTGGAAGGAAATCCAAAAAACTGCCAGCATGGTTTAAAGGAGAGGTCAGAGAGGCTGTTGTTGCCAAAAAAGCATCTTTCAAGAAACGGAAAAAAGAGCCAAACGACGAAACCTGGAAACAGCACAAGCACTGGCAAGTCAAATGCAAGGCATTAATAAGGCAGGCAAAGGGAGAATTTGAGAGGAAGCTTGCTGCGGAAGCAAAAACGCGAATTAAAGACCTTTTCAAGTACATTCGTAGCAAAAAACCTGTGAGAGAGTCAGTTGGTCCATTAGATGATAAAGGGGTTAAAGGAGCACTAAGAGGCGACAAGGCGATAGCAGAGAGACTGAATTAATTCTTTGCTTCAGTCTTTACTGAGGAAGATGTAGGGATGTTACCCATGACTGAAGTGGTATTTAAAGGTGCGGAAGAATTGAAGGAAATATCGATACATCGGGAAGATGTATTACAACTATTAGATAAACTGAAGAGTAGCAAATCACCTGGGCCGGACGGTATATATCCAGGGGTGTTGAAAGAACTGAAATATGAGATAGCAGACCTGCTATTAGTAATCTGTGAACTATCATTAAAATCATCTCTAATACCTGAAGATTGGAGGATCACCAACGTAACACCAATTTTTAAAAAGGGTTCCAGGGGTGATCCGGGAAACTACAGACTGGTGAGCCTGACATCAGTACTGGGAAAAATGGTAGAAACCATCATAAATAATAAAATTACTCAGCATGTAGATAGTCATGACCTAATGGGAGACAGCCAACATGGCTTTAGACAAGGAAGATCTTGTTTTACTAATCTGTTATGTTTTTTTGAAGGAGTGAATAATCAGGTGGAAAAAGGTGAGTCGGTTGATATTGTGTATCTGGACTTTCAGAAAGCCTTTGACAAGGTCCCTCATGAGAGACTTTTGGCAAAACTAAAGAGTCATGGGATAGGAGGCAGAGTACTATTGTGGATCAGGAGCTGGTTAAAAGATAGAAAGCAGAGGGTATGGCTAAATGGCCAATTTTCCCAATGGAGAAAGGTGAATAGTGCAGGGATCTGTGCAGGGTACGCTGCTTTTTGACATATTCATAAATGACCTGGAAAGTGGAATAACGAGTGAGGTTATCAAATTTGCAGATGACACAAAACTATTTAAAGTTGTTAAAACCCAAGAGGATTGTGGAAAATTGCAAGAGGATCTTGATAAATTGGAAGACTGGGCATCAAAATGACAGATGAAATTTAATGTGGAGAAGTGCAAGGTTATGCACCTAGGGAAGAACAACCCAAACTATGGTTACACGATGCAAGGTTCCACATTAGGAATCACCACCCAGGAAAAAGATTTAGGCGTCATTGTGGATACCATGTTAAAACCCTCGGCCCAGTGTGCAGCGGCGGCCAAGAGAGCAAATAGAATGCTAGGTATGATAAGGAAAGCAATGGAAAATAAAACAAAAGATATTATAATGCCTCTATAGTGTTCCATGGTGAGACCGCACCTTGAATATTGTGTGCAATTCTGGTCACCGTATCTTAAAAAGGATATAGCGATTTTAGAAAAGGTACAGAGAAGAGCCACCAAAATGGTAAAGGGGATGGAAGGATACTCCTATGAAGAAAGGCTAAAAAGGTTACGGCTCTTTAACCTGGAAAAGAGACGGCTGAGGGGAGATATGATAGAAGTCTATAAATTAATGGACGGAGTGGAACGGGTAAACGTAGATCAATTGTTTACCTTATCAGAATATAGAAAGACTAGGGGACATGCAATGAAGCTACAGGGTAAACTATTTAAGACTAATAAAAGAAAATATTTTTTCACTCAACGTGTAATCAAACTCTGGAATTCGTTACCGGAGGATGTAGTAAAGGCTGTTAGTGTAGCTGGGTTTAAAAAGGTTTGGACAAGTTCCTGGAGGAAAGGTCCATAAACCATTATTAAGAAGGGACCCAGGATATCAATGCTTGAACCAATACAAGCATTGTGGAACCTGTGTCCCTTGGGGAAACTGCTAGGTACATATGAGCTAGATTGGCCACTGTTGGAAACAGAATACTGGGCTTGATGGACCTTGGTCTGACCCAGTATGGCATATCTTATGTTCTTGTATGTTGCACTGCACACCACATACTGATGCAGGGTATGGCCTAGGTCCACTGCAGGGAGGTGGCACCCCCCCTTGTCAAGCTGACATGGCCATTTGCTGTCAGTGCTGGTAGTGCGCAGTCCCAGGCCATCCGCTGTGTAGGTAGGCACCCGCCTAGGGAGCGGATCCCGGGGTGGAGGGCCATACATGGACATCCTCACATCCCCCCATCACTGCCTACCAATATTATGTCCCTTCCACATGGGGGCGGGATGGCTGGGGGGATGTCAGGACAGTGCCCTAGCAACTATTGGCTAGGGTGAACCAGATAGATATAGGTAGATTGTGTTTGGCCTTGGTCAGCTGCTGTCTTGCTGATTTCCGGTTTCTATGTTCCTGTGTGCCACCTAGGCGCCCGCCTTGTCCACCCTGTGCCCCAGCTGCCCATACTACATGTCCCGCCTGCGGCCCCCTATGCCCCATTTGCACCATCACCATAGTAGCCATTCATACTTTGGCACTATGGTGTTGCTGAAAATGGAGCACTACTATCACATTTCTTGGGCTCCCTGCCTAGGCTGCACATTGCTGACACTGAAATTGTTTCTCTCTGCTGCAAATGTGCATCTAACGACAGGTTTCATTCGCGGTAGGATTCAGCCCTTCAGTTCAGCGCGTTAGTGTGAAAGTGGCCTCTCCCTGCCCACTCTCCGCCCATTGACCCCTTCTCTCCGCCCTCTCTCCACCTTCTGCGGTGTTTACCGCGCGGCCGGGGACGTTAACGATCGTTAAGTAACGTTAACACGTGTTAACATTACATAACAAGCGTTATGTAACGTTACCGCAGTTTAGTAAACATACCCCTGTAACATCAACAAAGACAAAACCTGGAGCTGACTGTGGTACAGATCATCAACTACTAGTATGCAAACTCAAGCTAAAGTTGAAAAAGAGCAAACCACTCATGAATGCACCAAAATATGACCTTGAGAATATACCACTGGAATTTAAAGACTGCCTGCAAAATCGATTTGCTGCCTTAGATACAAATGACAGAGCTCCGGAAGAGTTATGGAATGACATCAAGAAGGTTGTGCTGGAAGAAAGCGAGAAGTCTCTACAAAAGGTGAAAAAGCAAAAACGGCCAAAATGGATGATGGAAGAAACTCTGAAAATTGCCCAGAAACGCAGAGAAGCTAAAGCCAAAGAAGAAAGAAAGACAATCGCAGAACTCAACAGAGATTTCCAACGTGCAGCAAGACAGGACAAGGAAAAGTACTACAATGACACTTGCAAGGAAATAGAAGCAGAAACTATTAGAGGAAGAACAAGATCGGCTTTCCTAAAGCTGCGAGAGTTAAAGAAAAAGTTCCAGCCTCGAATTGGAATGTTACAAGATGCTCAAGGTTCTATGTTGAATGATGCTGAGAAGATCAAGAAAAGGTGGAAGGAATATACAGAGTTTTTATATGATAAAGATCAAGTGGACCAACAGCCGTTTCAACCTATACCTTATGATCAGGAACCATTGGTGATGAAAGAAGAAGTTGAAGCAGCATTGAAAGCCTTATCAAAGAACAAAGCACCAGGCATTGATAGCATTCCCATAGAAGTATTGCAGCAATCTGATGCAGCTGTTACCGTACTTACAAGGCTCTGCCAAGAAATATGGAAGACAACATCATGGCCAACTGACTGGAAAAGATCTGTGTTTATACCAATACTAAAGAAAGGTGATCCAACTGACTGTGGAAATTATCGCACAATCGCTCTGATCCCACATGCCAGCAAGATTCTACTGAAGATTATTCAAAAGAGACTACAGCCATACCTAGAACAAGAACTACCTGAAGTGCAAGCAGGGTTCAGGAAAGGGCGAGGAACGAGAGACATCATTGCGGATGTGAGATGGATCCTTGAAAAGACTAAAGAATACCAAAAGGATATCTATTTGTGCTTTATCGACTATAGCAAGGTTTTTGACTGTGTAAACCATGAGAAACTCTGGGCCACATTAAGAAGCATGGGTATACCAGAACACCTGATCGTTCTCTTGCGTAATCTGTACATTGATCAAGAAGCAACAGTTCGAACGGAACAAGGAGAAACAGAATGGTTTAAAATAAGCAAAGGTGTAAGACAAGGCTGCATACTTTCCCCCTACCTGTTTAATTTATATGCAGAACAAATCATCAGAGAAGCAGGACTGTATGAAGACAACAGAGGTGTGAAGATTGGTGGAAGACTCATCAACAACCTTCGCTATGCTGATGATACCACATTACTGGCTGAAAGTGAAGATGATCTGAAACATTTGCTTCTCACAATCAAAGAACATAGTCTCAAAATGGGCCTGCACCTTAATGTAAAGAAGACAAAGATCATGACAACTGGCATAATCAACAGGTTCATCGTTGAAGGAGAAGAAATTGAAATCGTGAACAATTTTAACCTACTTGGATCAACTATCAATAAAGAAGCAACAAGCAGTCAAGAAATCAGACGACGCATTGCTCTTGGCAGAATGGCTATGAAAGACCTAGATAAGATTCTCGAGAGCAGAGATGTCTCTCTCCATACAAAGATTCGACTTGTTCAAGCCATGGTATTTTCAATAACATCATATGGATGTGAAAGCTGGACAGTGAAAAAGACAGACAGGAAGAAAATTGATGCCTTTGAATTATGGTGCTGGCGGCGAATACTGTGTATACCATGGACTGCCCGAAGAACAAACCAGTCGGTACTAGAAGAGATCAAACCTAAGCTTTCTTTAGAAGCTCAGATGACAAGACTTCGACTTTCATACTTCGGACACATCATGCGAAGAGAGAGATCATTAGAGAAAGACATCATGCTTGGCAAGATAGAAGGTCAACGCAAAAGAGGAAGGCCAGCAATGAGATGGATTGCTACAATAACAGCAGCTACGGGTACCAGTCTGTCAACAATGAGCCGCCTGACTGAAGACCGAACACAATTTAGGATAGCTATCCAGAGGGTCGCCATGAGTCGACTCCGACTCGACGGCACTTAACAACAACAACAACCCCTTAGACGTCCAGAGTAAACACAAATGGGTCAATATTCAGCGGCACTTCTCCAGACAGCTGCACCTGCTGTAGGGTTAAGTGCCACTGACTGGGATAGCAACACTGAATATCCTTACAGATTGCCTTGGTACAGGCTCAAATGGAGCACGAGAAACATAGGCAGTGCCTGGGGTACCAAAGTTTGAGGGACCCAACTATCCAGGCCAAAAGGAGTCTTCCTGCTTACCTGCATGTGCGGCTTCAAAGGGTGTCACTGTGGCCTTATGGCCTTCCTCTGCCTCTTGTCTGGCTCTCCAACCTTTGGGATTTCTGCCACCCTCTGTTTGCTGTTCACTCCCATCTGGTCTTGCCTATGGGTGCCAAAATTTTAAATCTGGCCCTGCCTTGGTACCTTCTAAACAACAGGTTCTAATTTCAACCCAGTCCTCGGGACACACCAAACCAGTCAGGTTTTCAGGATAACCTGAATGAATATGTATGAGAGAGATTTGTATACAATGGAAACAGTGCATGCAAATCTCTCTCAGACATATTCATTGTGGTTATTCTGAAAACTTGACTGGCTAGGTGTGTACCAAAGACTGGGTTGAGAAACCTTGATCTAAACTAGCAGGAACAGAGTGGCAAATTATCTGGATAGTGGCGATATTCAGCACTGCTCTCTCAATAATTAGCCACATAACTTAGGACAGCAAAAAGGCTGCCGTAAGCTATCTAGATAGTGGTGCTGAATATCACTGCAATCTTAACATTCTGTCTCTGCTCCACCTATCTGGATATTCGGCACTGGCCACTCTCCGAATACTGGCATTGAATATACAGATTCTTTTTAGCTGCATCAGCCAGCAGTTACAAAACAACGCTGAAGGCCACAACAGAATATTAACCTAAAATTATCCAAAGATGGTTCAAAGAGCCATTATGTTATTGCATCTCAGCTGCCTAACCTGAAACTGAACAAGAACCTGAGAAAATATTACACAAAAATACCTGCTCCACATAATACAACCTCAGACTGAACATAGTCAAGCAATTAGACCAGTATCAAAGCAACTACAGATGCCAAGGTATCAAACTCAAAAGCTCCTTGAAAGATCAAGGTCGGAGTATAAGTCTGAAGACTTCCAATAAGAAATGGGATACTTACATGGCCTTCTGCGAGGACTGAACATGGTCCATATTGAGTTGGTGAGATGATTCATAAATGCCCCACTAAGTAGGCCAATGACCGAGTCAACTCCTTCTTCTACTTGGAACTCTACGGATCCCCCTCTAGCATCAATTGAAAAAATACATCCAATTTGCCCAACCCATCTGCCAGTTTCACCCCGACCTGCCTTCTGATGATACAAAAATGTTCTTGGAGTGTCAATCAGCACCGATACCTGAAGATGAGAATGAGGATAAGACCCAAACTGAGAGGCAGATATATATATATATTCTTGTTGTTTGATAATGTTCCCAAAGACAGTCTAGAAACTAAAGATACCATAGGGCCTTATCCCATTAATGATGTTCACAGCAATACAGTGGAACAAAGGTCAGAGAGACCATTCAAACCAATAAAAAATGTATCTTAACTGGTTGGTCTATTGATGTGTCCTATAGTGGTGGAGGAGCCAGCTACCACAAACATATGAGATGAAGGTTTCTTGGGGGAGGAGGAATGAGTCCATGTAGGGAGGGAAATCAGGAATGACTACAAAGGGGTGTGAGGTGAGGGGAAGGGGACATGACTAAAAGGTGGAGGAGTCAATGCAGGGGGAAAAAGAGAAGGGGAGGGAGAATGCTAGGGATGGGGAATTACTGTAGGTGGGAAGGGTTGAGAAATAAGTGCAGGAAGGAGGTGGGAGAGAGAGGGGGGGACAACATTGTTAAGAGGAGACTAGGGAAGTGGGAGCTTGATTCCATCCCAAGTGAATAGGTGTGAAAAAGTGCACTCACACATCTGTTCATGCACACACATATACTCCTCCAGTTCACCCACTCATGCACCCCAGCTCCATGCATCCCAATCACATATACAGGTGTACTCCACCACACTCACATATACACCCCCACCCACTCCACGAAGCGTGCCTATTTGCGGTGCTTCTAACATGTACTTTACAAGTTGCTATATTTGTTCCCATATGTCCAATAAACGCATATGCATTTTTCTGCATCCAGGGCAATGGCTTTCACTTTTTTGTGCTTCTGTTCTGATCTCAAAATACCAGATGTTTGGCTGAGATCTCCATTTCGCTTTTTCTTTGCTTCTGGCATGTCGGATGAAGCAGAGAACGCCTCGGAAGTGCAGCGGGCTTTCCATCCTGAAAAATATCTCACACACCTGTCCTGTCTTTATAAGATCTGGAAAGGAAGCTGTTTGGAGGAAGTGCGGCATATCCCAGGCTGACTTTCTATTATACGAGAGTATCCACATTCAGTCCCAATACACAAACTCTGCTATAGCGAAATTCTGCTGAGTTTCCATACAATGTGGAATTGCCGCACTTCCAAGTAGTGCATTTTGAAGGAGTGAAAGCTTTTACCATGGTGTACATTCGACACTAGGAAAAACCTGCACCAAAGTAGTTGTGCACCCTCTGAAAAAGGTACAAATGGTCCAGCTTTAAAGCTCGACTTTTACCTGAGCTTTAAGCCTGACCCTTACGTATCAAGAAACGTTAAGGGTCCTGTTTATTAAAGGTCTTCTCCCACTTTCTTCCAAAGGAACGTTTTCCCTTCCGTGCCTGTAGAAAAAAGTCTTTCTTGACTAAAGACTGGGCATGGCGTTCTATATTAGGGGGTGTGCAAACTTCCTTAAACGAGGCTAGCAAGCCAATTCATCAAACCCACAAAAAATGTTGGTTCTTTAGATTGGTCTGGCAAACCACTTTTGAAAATAAGAGACCCCTTTGCCAGCAAAATCTGTGCCAGATCAACATGTGTCCAAAACAAAAACGGAACAAAATCTGATGTGTGGAGTTCAGCGGATCTGTATCAAATCTCTTCAAAGTCCAAGGGCAGAGATCTGATTCATTTTTACAGGGAAATACACAGATATTGCCGATCTTGTATCAGGTTAAAATCTGCATGGAGTGTGTTTTGACTCTTGAAAATGTGCATATCTTTATCTTAGCCTTTCTGCACGACTTCATCCACACATGAGACTATCAGATACAGAAAACAAGTACAGCACAATCTTGCTGCAGGATCCGGTGCTTAAATCCAGATTTGGATTTTGTGAAGACACCGAGATCTGCTGCTGCCTGACATTAGTAAACCTCTTAGAGGTTGAGGCAGTTCTGGCCCCATTATATTCATAGATTTGTGTTTTTAATTTCTGTAGTGAAATAGATGACAGTAAGTTCCTAGAGATGTGAGGGTAGATCATCTGGCCAGGGATGACCTTGAGCCAGATATTCTATTGACCCAAGATTACTGCTAACAAACTGCACAGGTATTGGGATTTTTTTTCTGCCAGAATAACCTGAGCATGTCTGGAAAGTATCATTCCTGTCATTGAACTGATGCACAACCAGGACCGAATTTCAGATGTCATGCCCATAGGTAAGACCAACAAGCAGATCCCAGAGCGTGGGAGTTAGGCGAGGGGTATACGAGAGACAGAAAAAAAACTCCAGAAGGCAATAGTGCCACAAAAGTGTCCTTTAGAAGTGGCTCGTGCACATGGCTCTAAAGTGAGTGGAATTAGGTGCCTCTTTGACTTGGCTTTTTGGCACTTTCAACATTCGGTGCCTAGTCTGTGTTGCATATGCATGAATCCAGACGTGTGCACGGCCATGAAGTGGATAAGATTCACTACAATTTTAATTTACAATTGAAACCCTTTTAGAGAATAGCCCTGAGAAAAATTAACCTATTACAGATGTACAGATGAACTGAATGTATTATGGTATGAAAGCACCCTTTTAGGGACTAATTTATCTCAGGAGCCTAAAGAATTGCAAAGGATAGGTAATGTGCAAATTAAAAATCCCCCCCCCACCCCCACCTTCAGCATTGATGTCTCTAATCCTGAGGAACTGGTTAGTAGGAAGCAGAATTCAGGGAAGAAATTCAGAATTTTGCTAAGGGAGATCGTTTGCCGGCATTACCAATGACCCATGCCGGGATGTGGCACGTATATTGGGTGAGCCTGCAGCACCCTCTGTGAGCAGTCGACTGTCACAGCTCCAGTGAAAAGGGAAGACCTGCTGTGAGCTAAAAATAGCATTCCACAGGTTGGGTTTTCATAAAAACAAGAGTGTTTGCTCTGTCAGTCTCGTGGTTGTAGATTCTTGTCAGCTGCTGCATATCAGAAACCTGTTTAACCAGAAAGAGTTGGTTTTTTTCTCACTTTGTTTTGTATACATCATGGTGTGGATGAAGTGAAATATAGTGCTGGCGAAGGGTTTCAGACTGATAGCATTAGACTATTTTTCCACAGGTCAGGTGAAGACTGTAACTAGGGGATAGAACCATGTACAGAGGAGGAGTCACTGTATATAGTGGGGAAGAGATGAGTGTTATGGACGGCAGAACAACCTTGAAATTCAGTAACAACATTCCCACCACTGGAGGCTTTTCTGGTTGGCAGACCCCAGGCTACTTTGGCCACAATAGCACAACAGATTAGCAGTTGGCACATGGTCCTGTAAAAGGGGAACATCTGCCTTGTTGGATGATAGGGCATAGCTGTTCATGAGGAGGGTGAACTTTCCCACACACTGTGCCTCAAACCTGCTGTGCAACGTTTAAACTTAACCCAGCACCTATAATCTAGGCAAAAGGCAACCAGATGCTTAATGAAATCCTTTTCTCTCATTTCACTATTACCCCAATTCAATGAGAGCATTGCAATTAACATAGAAACATAGCGTGTGATTTCTGCTAGTAACAAATTGACCCACGTGATCTGCCCAGCTAAGGATATACAGTATTCCGGCTAGTAGACATACACTTAACTGCTTGGGGTTATCCTGCATACCTAAGTCACTTTATGGTGTCTTCCTCTTTGGCTATCTGCTAAAGCCTTTAAATTCCAATTCCAGCACACAGACCCTCCCAATCACCATGTCTTACCACCAAGGTTTATGACAATTTAGAGAACTACCAACATGAGGGCCTGTTGTCCAGCATTCTGCTTGCTTAGGCAACCCCCTGGATATCAACTACCTGCCAGCCTCCACCCAGTTGGTTTCTGGGACGCATAAGAGTTGCCAAGATACCTAATTCCAGGAGTGAGATTTTAAGACGGTCCTGGATTTCTGATAATCTCATCCTGATGCATTATGGGACCTGCAGCAATGATTTCAATGGGTACAATCAGGGACTACAAATAACATACTACATGGCAATGCAAATTTAAAACCAGAATTGACTAGGCTTTAAGCTCTGATGAGCAAAGACCACCTTTTCCATGTGTTGTACAGTGCTGGGTACACCTTGTAGTGGTAAACAAATGATCAGTAGTACTGTAGTAGTAGAATTTGCAAAAGATCTCACTCCTGGAACTAGGTAACTTGGAAACTCTGGAGTATTGTATTTTGTCTTTTGTGTTTTCTCTTGTACTCCACCCTTAAAAACAGAACCAAAGTGGCTTTCAATATGAAAAACCATCAATTAGAAAAATATTGACCCTCCAACAAAAGGAAAACACCTACTGTACCTGAACGTTACTCGCCCTGAGCGATTCTTGAAAACAGAGTGAACTAAATCCAAAATCCCTTATCTTTGTGATAACTTCCTTAATTTATAATTACATACCTTAAACAATTCATGTTCATTCATTGGGAGGAATGGCTCAGTGGTTGGAGAGGTTACCTCAGGCCAGAAGGCTGGGGGTTCAATTCCCACATGGGGACAAGCAACTGGAGGGACTGGGGGGATCTCTAGTCCCATGACCACTCCTTGTGGCCTTGGGCAAGCCACTTAACCCTCCATTGCCTCAGGTACACTTGGGGGTATGTTTACTAAACCATCTTAATGTTACCAGCATTAGTTGCAGTCTTACTGTGATGAATGCCATATAAAGTAGTGGGTCTTAAGGTAGCATTTTGGGTTATTGCGCGATAAAGTCCGTTATCGCGCGATAGAGGGAGCCGTGGCACATTAACGTGTGTTAGCCTTAATTAGGCACGATGACCTACAAACACAGCAACAGACATGTAGCACACTGGTTAATACACTGCTGATACAGTGGTCATGAGTTTGATCCCTCAGTGGGCTCAGTTAAAAGACTGTCTGAGGCATTCCCTTTTCCTGCTTGTAACAGTCAGACACATCCCAAAAATTTGCAATGCCAGCCAAAAAACCCTCACCCCAGTGCCGCAACCTAATGCACCTTTTAGGGCGCACCATAAGGCACATCATAAAGCACCATGTCATCCAAGGCAGGTCATAATGTGCCCCAGAGGGCGGCAGGAAAGGTTGGCACCCTCCAAGGCAGCATATAAGGTGCCCCATAAGCTGGCCAAACCTAAGGTGCCGCGAAAGATGCCCCAGGGATGCCAAGGTGACACAGGAGATGGTACCCAGGGGCACAAAAGGTGCCCCAAAGTCACAAGCATGAAATGTATGGCTCAAACACAGATGTAACCATAACACTACACAGAGCACCAAGGAAAGGCAATGAGCAAGTGATGGAAGGAAGTAGATGACGGAGCTCATGGACCAGCCAAATCTGCATGCAGCCCATATGGCAGCAGGTAAAGTGGACAAACATATCAGGGGCAGCTGTACCGATGTACAGGGTGATGGTAATGTACAGTGCAACAATGACAGTGTGTGGCAGAGGATGGGGATACGTGTCCACCATAGGAGGTAGAGGTGGCAGGATAAGTGCAATGACAGGAAGACAGAGGAGAACAGTGCCATGCAGAGCAGACACAGGAGAGGCAAGCATGAAGAGTCACAATGCAGAAAAGTGTACCAGTGCAGGATATGGGGTAGCAGCCTGTACATTAGGGCAGGACGCCACACAGCTGGCACACACACATAGATGGACAGAACGATGATTGGTAACAGTGATGAGGGTATAATGTGGAGGCAGCACAGATATGACTGTTACACGAATGAAACATAGTTGTGTTCAAGAGCCATAAAAAAATAGGGGAAAAGAGAGGAATCAAACCCATGATCTCTGCTACTGAAATCATTGCATTAACCATTGTGCTACATCACTATAGGAGCTATCATACCACTGGCTCACTACAGAAAGAGTGCATGTCACCATAAACGGGTCTGCTGTGGCTACCAGGATAGGATAGAACCAACAGTATCCATAATGCAATTCACATGCAGAACAGCAGTCTACATCTTCTCACCAGATGGGGTATGCACCTCTACAGCACGTCAGCTTGGTAGGGGGGAATGACTGTGCGTGTTACTGGCACAGAGTACCCACAAGCCATGCCAATGTGCGTGTTCTGTGCTCACCCTGAGGTTGAGGTGGAGTGGCCAGCACCAGGCCCACAGTACCCGGGTTGGTTGAGATGGGCTGTGCTGCAGGTTTCCATCAGTGTCAGTGTGTGACAAGTATTTGCTGCAGACATCTTTAGGAGGTTTCTGTGTCCATTTGTAATTGCTAGTCATGTCTGGCCCTTGTGGACCATGATGCACACAACATAGTGCATATCCACTGTGCTTGCTATGGTCACCTGTTTAGGAAGCAGGGGTGTGTCAGGGCTCACATGGCAACAATGTACTTAGCAAATCACCCTCTCTCGGTCAGGGTGGGGGACATGATCTGCCCCACCAGACCCGCACTCTCATTCTTTGCAAGGGGGAGGGAGGGCAGTGAAGGTATATGAGGACAGGCTGTGGGACCAGCAACCCTAGTCCTGGTGGCAAACAGACAGCTGCTGAAGATCTGCGCTTGGGACAGGGCCACTGGAAGATAGGTAGTGGGCCCAAGTCAGCTCAGCTGCCCCCCACTACAATCTGACATTCACCAGCAGAGGGCAGTCAGTGTACACCCTGCAATGTGGTGCAGCCATACAGATGCTAACTGCAGACAGTCTGCTAGCTAGTACATAATGCATGCTCCTGGAAGAACTGTGTGCACCCAAAACTGGTATGTCAGTGATTAACCCCAAAAAAGAGAACCCATAAATATCACTTGAGAGAAAACCTGCATAGCACTATGGGAGAAACTAGCCATGCCGTGGTCACTGCTCAGTCAGGGTGAGAATGACCTCCCAGCATGACATGCTGTGGCCACCGTGTCCGTGTAGGTGGTGGTCGGGCACTACAATGTCCCAGCCATTGCCCTATATCCTGTGAAAATGCATCCTGCCCATGCTACTCTGTCCAGGCCATACCCACAGTACCTTGCTCCTCATTATGCACATTGGCAGGCTAACACTGGAAACAGTGCAAGCAATATAGGCTCAGTAAGGTGTAGGCAGCCACAACACACTGGATAGACAGACACACACTCCCACACCTATGCCAGCATTGTGCAAATATAGAGGTTTGTGGCAGTCCTGGCCGCCACACCAGTCCTGGGCACAGTGCAGGCATTGCTATGGTACTCAATACTGTTAGGGTCACTCCCCGGGGTGGTAAACACTGTCAGAATCAATAACTGAAACACACTCCACAGATATCAGAAAGGTTGCTATGATGAATCTCTATCAACAAATTGTGTTTAACTTAGGATTTGTTAGCTGACATTAATCATAGCAACCTTTTGATATATGTGGAATGTGTTCCCAAGTTTAGGATGGCATTGCTAAGGTATGCAGGTGCCAGTATTGGGAGATGCTGCTCCGCGCAGGGCTCAACAGCCTGACTCTCCATGAGGCTTTGGATAGTGGAGCCTGTGGGTGTGGGTGTGGGTGTTTATGCCCCTGTTGGCCACAGTTCTAGGGCAGAGGTTCCCAGCTCTGGTCCTGGTGGGCCAAACACTGTTCAGGTTTTCATGCTGTCCCTAATGAATATGCATGAGATACATTTGCATACAATGGGAGCAGCGCATACAAATGCAGCACAGGCATATTTATTAGGGACAGCATGAAACCTGAATGGTGTTTGGCCCTCCAGGACTGCAGTTGGGAAACTCTGCTCTACGGACTGCACATGTTTATGGTGTTTCTGCTCTGCAGGGTAAAATATAGGCATTTCAGGCATGTTTATTTTATCTGCAATAAAGGTTCCAACTTTATTACCATGGTTTAGTAGTGGGTAAAATATTGAGACAGGGTTGGCAGGAGCCACAGCTGGGACTTGAACTTGTGACCTTCTGCTCCTGAACACACTGGCTGCTGTGTATACTGCACCACACTGTTGCCACAGGGGCAGATCATTCCCTGGGGATACCATGACTGTTCATCAGACAGACCCTGTCTGTTGCAGTGCACGGCACCCACCTAAACGGGGCTTAGTCATGGTCTGCTGTGGGCAGATGCCACTGCCCCCTCTGCCACCAGCACCCCTCTGCCACCATGCTGCCATGCCATTATGCCGGTGGTGCTGGTGGTGCGCAGTCCCAGGCCATCCAGTGTGCTGGTAGGCAGCTGCCTATGGTGTGGGTTCTCATGTAGGGGTACCTACATGGACATGTGCACTTTCCCCCGGCACTGCCTGCCAATGTTATGTGCCCTTGGGGGTACCTGCTGGGTAATATCCCCTGTGACACTGCGGGGGCACACTCGTGCCCATGTTGGACCCTTGTCAGTTGCTGTCTTGCTGCTTTACAGTTTCGGCATTCCTATGTGCCACCTAGGCATCTGCCTAGTCTTCAGTGTGCCCCAGCTGGACCAGAGCATGTGCTGCCTGCAGCCCCCTGTATCCCTTTTACAGCATCAGTAGAGTTGCCCTTTCCTACGTGCCCACTCTGCTGTTGCTGCACATGTGCATGCCATAACAAACCTGCCCAATCTAAATGACAGAAACCCTGATCAGCGCTATTTCAACGTGGGATATTTCACCTTGTAGGGGGACAGAGCATAGACCCTTCCAAACGTGATATCTTAATTTTTACGCTTTGTCAGTAGTGTTGCTTTATGTTTATCATTAATATCACTATTGGCCAACTTGGTTATTTGGATTTAAAATGTGGTTCTGGTCATTTTATATGTTTATTTGCCTTTTTGGTTCCTGCACATGTATCACAACTATCACTTGTCTAGGTTTCTCTGCCTTTGCTGCACATTGCTGACTTAAATGGTTTCTCTTTCCTGCAAATGTGCCTAACACTAGGGTTTCACTGGCATTAGTGTTCAGACCCCGATTTCACAGAGTTAGTGTGCCTGGAGCCTCTCCCGCCCACTCTTCGCCCATTGACTCCTTCTCTCCGCCCTCTGGGATGCCTTACTCCACCCTTCAGATCCGGATTTCACAGCGTTAGTGTGCCTTAACGCTGCCGCCGCATTATCACGTGATAAGTGACGTTATCACACGATAATGTTACATTATCACACGATGACATCACTTATCGCGCGATAATATCACCGCTGCGACGTTAAGACGGTTTAGTAAACATACCCCTTAGTATCTGCATGGACTTTGAAATTAATTTTGATGAGTGCGGGTGGTTTTGCTCCACTTGCGAAGTATAAGATTAGGGTGAAACAGAAGTTATTTATTTATTTAACAGGTTATATATAGCGCTTTATCATTTCAATCAAAGCGTTTTATATTGAAACTTAAACTTGGTAAGTTAGAGGATGAGGCATGTTTACTAAAGGTTAAAGTACATGAGGAGTGGAGGAGTAGCCTAGTGGCTAGAGCAACTGTCTAGTACCCAGAAGATCAAGGGTTCAATTCCCACTGGCACTTTTTGTGACCTTGGGCAGGGCACTTCATCCTCCATTGCCTCAGAAGAAAAGGCTGGCAATCTACTTCTGGTGATACATTGCCAAGAAAACCCAGAGGTAACCAGGTCACTATGAGTCAACACTGACTTGATGGCACAAAAAAAAAGTACATGAAGTGACAACACACATTAATGTCCATTAAGCATCACTGTGCCCATAGAAATAAAAGTGCTATGTGGGCAGTCAACATTTGTTAACACACATTAATCTGTAGTAAACATGCCCCTAAGAGTTATAGTCAGTGACTAGAGAGAAATGCTTTATTTTATGTAGGATTTTGAAAGCACTGAAAGGAACTTTTTGTCCGTCCCTCCTGTCCAAATAAGACAGAGAAATTAGGGAAATACCCAGGAGCATCTCAGCCTGAGAGACCCATATAGCAACAAGATTTTATTTATTTATATACTGCTTCCTTAAAACTTTATGGGGTGCATTTTCAAGAATGTTTATGCAGTTTGCAGACCTTGCTCAGCAGAATATTCAGCAGTACTAACCCGAGCACTAACAGGCTCACCTTCAAAGTACTACTTCTGACCTTCAAAGCCATTAACAAACTATCCTCCACCTCTCTCACCTTGTCCACCCCACTCCTATGAACAGATCCAGAAGGTCATTCGCTACTAACACACTTGCAATCCCCAACCCAATAACAAAATACTCCCTTGCAACAAAGAACAGAGCCTTTGTATACTACGCACCTACACTCTGGAATGCCCTCCCAACCACTATCAGAGCTATTACTGACCTCGCGCAATTTAGGAAGGCACTAAAGCACCATCTATTCCTTCAACATTATGCCCATACCAGTGACTTAACACAACCCAGCATACCCACCCACCCATCATGATGACACCATAAGCACACATACGTCATGATGACGTAACCATATCCATCAAGTACAATTACTCAACATGTAAATAGTTAGCAGACCGTGACATGTTGGCAGAAACTTATCCATGACACAATTGCTCAGTTTGTATATAGTTACCCTCGTTGAAACCCAAGTTGTAATACCTGTTTTTTGTAAAGTTTAATGTATGTTTTCATCCTGCATTATACAAATTAATGTTACTTGCAAACCGCACTGATTCTAAAGAGCGCGGTATAAAAATAAGATTTAAATAAATAAATAAATACTAACAGAGTCAAATGCCCTGACACTATCTGGATAGCTCTGGGATATTCTGGGGGGCAAAGCAGGGGCAACACACTGACTATCCAGTCAGTGGCAATTTGCAGCTGCTAACCGAATAGTCAAACTGTCTGAATATCACTGCTGACCATACTGCAAAACTACAATCAGGGCAAACCAGATAGTCAGTGTCAGTCGCTGGATATGCCCTGGCACTGAAAATCTGCTTTTAATATAAAGTGGTAGCAACCAGCTGCTTTAGAGGCAGTGGCTTCCACTGCAGTTGTGTATGCCCTCCAGTATGTTCAAAGCAATTCACAGAACAAAAATACATAATGCAAAGATTCAATCACACAAAAATCTCTAATAGAACATACACAATAACAAATACAGACAGACATTTCTCCAAAGGTTTTCAAACCTGAGCCCAAACAACTCCCACACCTCCAATTACTGTAAGTTAATAATAAGCTGCTTTCACTTTTCTGGAACTCTAAATAACAAGTCTGGAGCTGTGTATCTTATGGAAGATCATTCCAAAGCTTTGGGGCAAGAACCAAAAAGGCTCTCAGCCCAAACTGAAAGTAGATCTTCCACTAAGCTCATAGATACCTTCTGACTAGAGCACAATCTTCGGTCCTCTCAACTCTTCAGCACATCCCCTGCCTGCTCGCCGATCGGACGTCAGGGGAGGAAGTGGGAGCTGTTTGACCCTCCCGCCCCCCCACTAAGGACCAATTGGGAGCCCCTCTCCCTCCTTAAAAGCAGCATGCTGGCACAAGGACACCCTCTGCTCCGGTCCTCTCAACTCTTCAGCACATCTCCTCCTGCTCGCCGATCGGACGTCAGGGGAGGAAGCGGGAGCTGCTTGCCCCTCCCGCTCCCCCCACCAAAGACCAATCTGGAACCCCTCTCCCTCCTTAAAAGCAGCATGCCGGGAGGCGTGCCCGCACCTGGTGGGCCCGCGCCTGAGGGCCTCACCAGAGGGCCCTTTGGCAATGCCCTTAGGCGCGGACCCGTGACAAATAAAATGAAGATATCTGCACAATCTATCCACAACACTTAACTCAACAAAACCATAAGTCTGTGCATTTAGCATGTTTTCAAAAGTCTTGTATAGCTCAATCTTGCAGCCGCAACAAATAAACAGCCTCGCTCCTCCAGCACAATGACAGAAGCGACCTTCAAAACCCAAAATGATCACACGTCGCAAGACCTCCTCCTCCTCCTCTCTGCTTCAACTGCAACCATATGTGCCAACAGGCACGAAGAACCCTGCAGTTCTCCCCCTCCTTCGCTTCCCTGTCCGGAGCTCAGCGTCTAAGCACACTTCCATTCACCATCAGCGATCGCCGCCAGAGACCCGCCATCGGACACAGCAATCCTGCTTGTAAATATAACATATGCTGCATAGCCTGCAGATTCCATTACTACCCCTTTGCTACCTCACTACTACCTCATTGCTGTAAAGATAACATATGCTAGATAGCCTATTGACTCCATTGCTACCTCATTGCCTGTTTGCTACCTCGCTGCTTGTAAAATAACATACTGCATAGCATGTAGACTCCATTGCTACCTCATTGCTTGTAAAATAACATACTGCATAGGGTGTAGACTCCACTGCTACCTCATTCCTACCTCACCACTTGTAAAAATAACATATACTGCGTAGCCCCTCTGCTCCTCTTCCATGACTCCACATCACATTATCTTCTTTTTCCTCATACTCCCTGTTTCCCCTCCTACCTGCACCCTCACTCCTCTACTCCTCATCCTCCCTGTATCACTCTCTCTTCCCCCTCCATTCTGTCTTCCATCCAATCATCAGCTCTTGAGTTTCATCACTTTCTCCCTCTCATTCAGCCATCTCCTCTCTCTCTGAGGCAATCTCACCCTCGTTTCCGCCGTACTGTCTCCTCTCTACCCCATACTCTACTACTCCTTCTCCTTCTCTCATCCGGAGATATCAACCCCAATCCTGGCTCCCCTAGATTTCTGTCTCACTTTGAGAAGAGATCTTCATGCAACATGTCTAATCTTATTCATATCCCTCTCCTTTCCCCTTCCACTCTCCCTTTCTCATGTGCCTTGTGGAACGCACACTCTCTCTCTAATAAATTCACTTTTACTCATGACCTCTTTATCTCCAATGCTCTTCATCTTCTTGCTCTAACAGAGACCTGGCTCCTCCCAGATGATATCACATCTACTGCTGCCCTCTGCCACGGGGGCTATCAGTTCTCCCACACGCCTCGTTCCACTGGCCGTGGTGGTGGTGTTGGGTTTCTACTTTCTCCCTGTGCCAATTCCAACCCCTCCTGCTGCCTCAGTCTCACTCCTTTCTCTCTTTTGAAGTCCACTCCATCCGCCTCTTCACCCCACTTCCTCTCCGGGTAGCTGTTATTTATTGACCTCCTGATAAGTCTGTTTCTACCTTTCTCACTGACTTTGACTCGTGGCTTTCCTTCTTTCTGGATTCCTCCTCCCCCACTATTATTCTTGGGGATTTTAACATTCATGTTGATAACCCCTCTGATCTTCATGCTTTAAAGCTCATCTCCCTCACCTCCTCATTTGACCTCCAACTTTGTTCTACTGCCCCCACTCACCAGCATGGCCACTGCCTGGACCTGATATTTTTCTCTAGTTCCTTACCCTCGAACTTCCTTAGCTCAGTCCTTCCCTTATCTGACCATCACCTTTTAAGCTTTAATCTTCATCTCCCACTGCCTCAACCTCGTCCAGTCTCCTCCAACCTATTTAGAAACCTTCATGCTATCGATCCCTTGGCTCTCTCTTCCACCATTTCTCCCTCTCTTTCTTCCGCTTTGTCATCCAAGTCTGTTGACGAGGCAGTAACATCCTATAATGCTGCACTCTCCTCAGCTCTGGATGCTCTAGCTCCACCCACCCCACCTCCTGTGAGATGTTCTGCACCCCAGCCCTGGCTTTCACCCATTACCTGCTATCTACGCTCCTGTGCCCGTTCCGCTGAGCGTGCTTGGCTCAAATCCCACTCCCCTGAAGATTTTCTACACTTCAGATTCATGTTTATCTCTTCCCAGTCAGCCATAGCCCTTGCCAAACAAGACTACTATGTCCATATGACTAACTCTCTTGCCTCTGATCCTCGCTGTCTCTTTACCACTCTGAGCTCTCTCCTCAGTGCCTCCGCCTCTGATCCCTTCCTCCCTCTCTGCCCAAACCCTGGCTGACTAGTTCCATGACAAAATCCACAAGATCACCCTCCAATTCCCCACAAACCCAGCTATTTCCCCTCCTCACCCTCTCCACTCCCAACTCTCCCCCCCCTTCCCTTGCTACCCTCTCTTCCTTTCCTGATATCTCTGAAGAGGAAACTGCATACCTTCTTTCTTCCTCCAAACTCACCACCTGCTCCTCTGATCCTATCCCCACCAGTCTCCTAAGCCCCATCTCCTCCACCGTTGTCCCTTCCATCTCTCATATTCTCAACCTTTCGCTCTCCACTGCAACTGTTCCTGCAGACTTCAAGAAACCCTCACTTGATCCCACCTGTCCTTCTAATTATCAACCCATCTCTCTCCTTCCATTCATTTCTAAACTACTTGAACGTGAGATTCACTGTCGCTGTCTCAACTTCCTCTCCTCTCATGCCCTCCTAGATCCTTTACAGTCTGGCTTTCATCCTTTACACTCTACTGAAATGGTTCTTGTCAGTCTCCAGTGACTTGTTCCTGGCAAAATCCAAAGGCCTGTATTCTGTCCTCATCCTTCTTGACCTCTCTGCTGCTTTCGACACCGTTGACCACAACCTTCTCCTCGATACCCTGTCCTCGCTTGGCTTTAAGGGCTCTGTACTATCCTGGTTCTCCTCCTATCTCTCCCATCACTCCTTCAGTGTGTGTTCTGGTGGCTCCTCCTCCTCTGCTACCCCGCTCCCAGTTGGTGTACCCCAAGGATCTGTCTTGGGTCCACTCCTTTTCTCTCTCTATACCCAGTTCCTTGGTGCGCTTATCTCTTCCCATGGCTTTCAGTACCATCTGTTCAATAGTTATTGTAGATAGTTACCCTTGTTACCCAATTTTATTGCCCTGTTATCTGTAACTCATACGTGTTTTCAAATGTAATGAGATTGTTTTGTTCCATGTAAACTGCGCTGATGCTAAAGAGCGCGGTATATATGAAACTTTAAATAAATAAATAAATCTGTATGCTGATGACTCCCAGATCTACCTTTCTACGCCTGAACTCTTGCCGGTAATCCAGACCCGGATCTCTGCTTGCCTGTCTGATATCACTGCCTGGATGTCTCACCGCCACTTGAAATTGAATGGCCAAGACTGAACTTCCTATCTTTCCCCCTAATACCTCCCCTCCTTTTCCTCCTTTCTCAGGCTCTGTGGATAGCTCTGTACTCCTTCCTGTTTCCTCGTCCCGCAATCCGGGAGTTATCTGGGGGTTATCAAACCTATCAATCTGGGCGTTATCAAACCTGTTCCAACTATGAATACCCTGTAGCTCTGTAAAATGCACTGTATATAGTTTTTCCCAAGTTCTCCCCTAAGCTATTACCCTGTTCTCTGTAAGCGCATTGTGTCGTTCTCGCATTGTAGCATTGTTCTGTTCACTGTGAACCGCACTGATTTTTAATAGCGTGGTATATAAGAAATGTAAATAAATAAATAAAAATAAATAAAAAAATCTTTGACTCCTCTCTCTCTTTCTCCACACATATCCATCTTGTAGCTAAGACCTGCCGTTTCTTTCTCTATAACATTAGCAAAATCCACCCCTTCCTCTCTGAACACACTACTAAAACGCTTATCCGCTCCTTAATCACCTCCCGTCTTGACTACTGTAACCTACTCCTTGCTGGTCTCCCTTTGAATCATCTCTCTCCGCTTCAATCTATTCAACACTCCGCTGCTCGGCTAATCTTCCGCCAGCCTCGTCATGCTCATATTATTCCTCTTTTCAGGTCACTTCACTGGCTCCCTATCCATTTCTGCATCCAGTTCAAGCTTCTCCTGCTGACCTATAAATGCATTCACTCTGTGGCTCCTCAGTACCTTTCTACTCTTATCTCCCCTTACAACCCCCCTCAGGAACTCCACTCTTCTAGCAAACTGCTTCTATATGTGCCCTTCTGTTCTACTGCTAACTCCAGACTTCACTCCTTTCACCTAGCTGCACCCTACGCCTGGAACAAACTACCTGTGTCTGTGCGCCAGGCACCTTCTCTAACCCTCTTCAAATCCAGGCTGAAAGCTCACCTCTTCGCTGCCACTATTGGATCTTGACTCACCTAATCTCCTTTCCTTCGCTTGTTTTACCCCTGCTTACACCTTCTGTGTTTTGTTTTGACTAGATTGTAAGCTCTGATGAGCAGGGATTGTCTCTTATATATCTGTGCAGCACTGCGTACGACTGGTAGCGCTATACAAATGCTCAGTAGTAGTAGAATCATACCATCTCAGCCCAGGTCACACATAAGCCAAACCCATTCTTTCAAAACTCTTTACCACTGGTAGGGCCGACCCTAGACATGTGCCGGCATGTTGCCCACACATGGTCCCGCTGCACTATAGGCCCTGCGCCCGGCCACTCGCATACCTTAAAAAACAATCAGGGTTATCCGTGCTCCCTCCAACTGCTGTTATAGCGCCCAGTATAAGAGGCCCCACTGAGACCTCCTTCAATTGAGCATCAGCACAGCTGGACCTTATCCCCTTGCCTCTGCTGTTTTCTGAAACAGTGGCAAAGGAAAAAAGCACAACACAGATGCAGGGACCTTCTCACTGTCTGCATCACTGTGAGCTCTGCCAATTTTACCCCCCAACAACAAGAAGTCAAAGTCAAAAGGGGCAGGACCAGTAGAGCTCGAAGCAATGCAGACAGCGAGAAAGTCCCCTCGTCTGCGTTATGCTTTTTTCCTTTTCCTCTGCCGCAGGGGTCCGATCTCAGAAAGCAGCAGTGGAGGGTAGAGAGATTGGAAAACGGTGCTGGGCTAGGGAGGAGAGGATAGTATTTAAGGGAAGATACATGATAGAAGTGCTGGGCCTGGAGAGAAGGGGAAAGGAGGAGAAGTTGCTGGATTGGAGATGGGGAAAGAAAGGGCACATGGAAGCTTGGGGGGTTGGGAGCAGACACAGGAGTGGGAGTAGGGTGGGAAGAGGGGATAGGTTGGCTTGAGGATAGGGAAAAGAAGGTCAGGGCACAAAGGGGGCAAAGAAGCTGATAAGAGTGACAGGGCATATGCTTGACATGAAGAGTGTAGAAGAACAGAGGAGATGGTAGACATGGCGATGGGGCTAGGGAGAAACAGGAGGAATGCTAAATTCCACCACTCACACATGACTAACGAATGCTTCACCCTGTAATTCATTGTATATAACCTTTTGGTAAATAACCATTGTAATAGTTTCGGCAGTTCCTCGCCTCACTACCTGTAAAAAATTAGAAAATTTCTGCTCAATATTAGAACACAGGAATTTATAAAAGTATACAAAATGTAAATAGTTCCGACAGTTTAATGCACTGTTATTCTGTATAAAGTTAGAAATCTCTGTTCCATGTAATATAGTATCTATTATCTGTATAAAGTTAAAAATCTCTGTTCCATGTAATGTATACAGCAGTATATAAATGTTTACTTGTTCCATGTAAACCGCCCCTGATCTCTGGAAGGGGCGGTATAGAAGAAATAGATAAATAAATAAATACTGAGACAGAAGAAATGGTGGATGGAAGGAGGGCTGAGAGAGAATAGATGCTGGCTGGAAAGGGTGGAGGAGAGAGAGAAGATGAGTAAATGGTTGGAAAGGGGATAGAGAGAGAGAGATGAAGGGATGTTGCTGGAAGAGGTTGAGAGAGAAGAGGAGCAGATATTGTATGGAAGGGGTAAGGAGAGAGGAGGAGAGAAGATACTGGATGGAAGGAGGTGGGAGAGAGAGATGATGCTGGATGAAGGACAGAAAGTGAAGGGAGGGTTAATGAATGACTGGGGAATAAGAGCAAGGGGAATAGGATAGTCAAGTTGACGGACGGAGATGAAAAACTGTAGATAGGTTCACTAAAAAGAGAGAAAGTGAGGAATGGACAGAAAGACAATGAGAGGACAGAGAGGCAAATAAATAAATGGAAGAAAACCAAAAGTAAAGTTCAGTGTTGGAGATGGATGTAGTGGGGAAGCAAAGACGTCACAGAGAGGAAAATGACAAATAAACAGACGTCCTCGTAAAGAGAAACAAAGACTGGGGCCAATATGAGTAGAAAAATTAAATGCCAGACAAAAATTTAGAACAAATCATTTTATTCTTAATTTTGTGATTGGACTGTCAGTTTTTGAAACAGCTGTCTTTATATTTTGCACAGTATAGGCGGAAATGCATCATTAAATCTATTTCTCTGGTGCTGCACTATATGCAGAGTCTGGTTTCTTGGGATTTCAGTTTAACTTTTGTCAAAGTGTTTCTTTTTTGTAGTTTGTGGTCCCTTATTCTGTACTTGGTGAAGGTCTATCTATATTCTAAAGTGTGTGACTGAGGCCAGGTATTCTGTTAGGATGGAGTTGCCATATAGGAATCTGACTTATATAGTTTTCCCAGTAGGTATATGGATGTTCTAGGTTCTACTGCGGCATTTATGGTGCTGCTTTATTCTGGGTAGGCTCCTTGTTGTGGAAGTTATGGAAATTAGTGCAGTTATGGAATGGTAGATTTGCTCTAAGGGTCTTGTACTATGGGTTCTTGGTGTGTAGTCAACTGTAGAGTATTGGTGGTGGATGCGTAGAATAGTCTCCCAGTGGAGGTAGTAGAGACGAAGACAGTATCTGAATACAAGAAAGCATAGGACAAACACAGAAGATCTGTAAAGGAAATAAAGGGACTTTAGTAGCTGGTATAGAAGGGCAGACTGGATGGACCACATGATCTATCTGCTGTCATGTTCTATGTTTCTGTTTCTGATTAACACACATTTTTAACACACAGTAAGTGCACAGTATTCATGTTAACCATTGGGGGCATGACCGGCCTGTTTCTGGCAGTTAACACAGAAATGAGTAAATTAATGTGTGATGCAAATTAACATGGGTGCACTCTCCACCCCTAACCCGCTCAATCTCTACATTAGCGCACGATTGCCAGTTAGCTTGTGTTGTCATGGCTGGTAGCTGGTATGCCCACGTGTTAGCATTCACCATGCCTAATTATAGTCCAATAAAACAAGTGTTAACCACTTAGCAGTGTCTAGTAAAAGTAGGGTTGGCAACTTTTTGAAAGAGAAAATCCCACCACTTGTGCCTATCCATGCCCTGCCCATGTCCACCCCTAAAGGTGATTGCAGAGATGGCAACAGTGCAGGCTACTGTATATCAAGGGGAGGTGGGGTACAAGAGGTTAGACTCTTGAGCACCTAGTCAGTTGCAGTCCACTATTTTTTTTAAGTGCCATCAAGTCAGTGCTGATGGCTGGTGGCCCAGCAGCCTCTGGGTTTTCTTAGTGATGAAGTAGATTGCCACACCTTTTTGTCCAGGGCAATGGAGAGCTAAGTGATTTGCCCAAGGTTACAAGGAACAGCAGTGGGAATCAAACTCTTGATTTGTTGGGTAATAGGCAGCTGCTCAAACCACTAGACTACTCCGCCACCCCACTCCAGTCCACATATGCACACCCATATAGCATTAAATCTAAACATATATTTCTGGATCCACTGAACCTTTCTCCCCCTGGCCCCTTCCTCAACAATCTGTGCAAAGCAGAGCTAGAACCTTCCCCCTTAAACTTAGCATATGAGAAAATCCCTCTCAATACCGAGCATGTGGTGAATTAATCAGGGCCAGTCCCAGAGTTGATTCAAAGTGTTGGCACCCTAAGCAAATGTTAACCCGTATGTCCCCCCTGGCTGTCAGAATTATTGTTTAGCTTTGAATGTCCTACTCTCTGCCGACCCCCAGAAGCTGTTGCCTAGGTTGCCTGATGGTTGGGCCCTGGAATTAATACAAAAAGTCATTAGGGACCAAGAACAAATCTACCATGCCAATACCAACTTCCAAAACTCACACAAGGACCCTACCTAGAAAAAGGCAGCACCGTAAATACTGTAGTGGACCCTAAAACATCGATAAATCTATTTGGAAAGCTGAACAAGCCAGATTGCTGCACATTCTTAAACAGAAATTCCATGATAACAGAATACCCGGTCTTGGTCACACATGCACACACATATTAAAGATAGGCCTTCGCCAGTAAGTGATCACAAAGTGAAAATAGAAATATGTAAAAATTAAACTAAAACCTCAGAAAGCCAGACACTGCATGCAGTGCAACACCAGAGAAACAGAAAGAAATGCATTTCCCCCTATATTGTACTAAACAAAAGGCAGCAGATGTCAGGATTGGCATTAGGAGGGAAGCAATCTGGCAATTGCCCTGGGTCCCCAAGCCAGAGAGGGCCTTAGATCTGTCTGAGACTGAAAAAAAACACATCTTGCTAGCAGGCTTTAGGGATCGTTCTCAGAATTTTGCTTTGGACTAGGCCCCAGCCATGTCTGACACCAATCCTAACTCCTGGTAGATGTACTTTCCAAATACCAATATTTTCCAGTTACAAAATAGAAAATAAAATTATTTTTTCTACCTTTCTCCTCGGGTCATTTTATTTTTCCACTCTTTGGTTTTTATTTTCCTCTGTCTTCTCTTAGCTCTCTTTTCATAGAGATAGAGCCGTTTTTAAACTAGATAATGGGGGAAAGCCAACAGTCGCCTAAGAGCGCATGGTTCGGGATGATGTATCCCTGAAGGATGTATCCCTGATGTATCCCTAAGTTCTGGAACGCTCTACCCCCAGAGATTCGTGCTATCAATGATCTATCCCTTTTCAGGAAGGCACTCAAATCCCACCTCTTCCCCCAATATTACTTGACCAACTAACCAATCTTAATCACTACCCAAACTAAGAACAAATCCTGTAATGTATACTTGTAAATACTCTTGTAAATAGTTGCAGTAATGACGTTCCATGTTTTATTCCAAGTTCTCTGACCTTGTTCTCTGTAAAACCTAACAGTTTATTGTTATGGTATGTTGTTGTATTGTGAACCGCGCTGATTCTGAATAGAGCGGTATATAAGAGCCTGTAATAAAATAAATAAATTCTAAGAGATAGGATCTAATAAAGGTAAAAGTAGCCCAGGTGCCTTTAATTATAAATCAGACAGATCTGAAAGATTGCAAATTAGCTCTGTCATCAAGTTGCCAGACGCTTAGGGGTATGTTTACTAATCAGCGGTAGTGGCTGCTGTGTGATATCGGATCTGAACAGCTCCGATATTGCACGGAAGCCACTACCACTGATTAGCAAACATACCCCTTAATATGAACAAAAAACAGACTCTGAAATGCCTGTATGCAAATTCTAGTGATCTAAAAAATAAGATGGGAGAGTTAGAATATATAGCAATGAATGAAAGGTTTAGGGCTGGCGCTACCCGGTAAGCTGGGTAAATGTGGCTGTGGGGTGCTGGTGATAAGAGACACTGAAATCATGACCAGCAGTTGTACATATGCCTGCTGGATCAGCCTGTCCCATGGGCCCAAGAGAGCCGCGAACCGTGATGCCCTTCAGTGCTGCTGTATGCCCATAGGACAAGCTACTCTTGTAGGCCAAAGATTGTGGCCAGTCTGAGCTTCTTTCACTTGCTGCTGCTTTAACGGGCAAGTCAGTGAGGGACTGGCTCAGGGTGAAAATCCTTTAAGAGCACCCGTAGCCTCCAGCGCTGATTCACCCTTTAAAGTGGGTGAGAACAGCTAGGGCAATATTCTCCTTTGCTGTGGCTGTGCTATTTTAAGAGTCGCGGGACCGGGGTGTTTCTAAAGTTAGTAATGCTTGTACTAACTTTAGGAACACTGCGGTCCTTTGGCTTTTAAGGAAGTGCAGCCACGAGAGCAAAGGAGAATGTTCCACCGGCTGTAAAAGTAGGAAGAATGGTGACCAGTGCTGGGAGAGGCAGCCTGGGTCTGTAGAGGATGGGGGTAGGGGGGGACTGGAATGGACTGGAAGGAAACCTACACTGAGGATGGGGCTGGGAGTGGAACCAGGGCTATACAGTGGGGGAGGGGAGCCGACTCAGGATGGTATTGGGACTGGAAGGGGGCTAGATGGTGGAGGGGAGGGGCTGGGACTGGAAGGGAGTTGACACTGGTGTGGTACTGGGACTTGAACAGGGCTAGTCAGTGGGGAGGGGGAGGACTAGGCTGTAAGGGAGCTGACACTGGGGATGGTACTGAGACTAGAAGGGGGCTGGACAGTGGGAAAGTTAGACTGGGACTGGAGAGGAGCTGACACTGGGTGACTGAGAATACAAGCAGCTGGCATTAGTGACCCTGGAAAGGGACTGTCACTAGACAGTGTGGAGAGGGGGTGGGACTGGAATCAGAAGGGGGTAATCAATGAGTGTGGTACAGGGACTGGAAGGAGTTAGACAGTTGGGGAGGGGAGCTGGGACTGGAAGGGAGTTGACACTGGGGATGGTATTGAGACTGGAAGGGACTGGGGGAGTTAGACTGGGACTGGGGATTATACTGGGATTAGAAGGGTGCAGAGGGATAATCATAGAGCTTTGACGTGGCAAAATCAGGTGCTTGGGAAGGGGGTGCGGAAGCTGAACGAAAGAATGGGATCATGAGGGACGGCACTGCAGGACTCGCGCAGTAAGCAATGTGGGGGAAAGCAAGGGAAGAATGAAGGGGCCAGGGGATGCAAAGGAGTAGGAGGCAGAGTCAGGAAACAGAGGTGGGAGATGATGGGACTCAAGAGACAGAGTAGGAATGAGGGAGAGTGGAGGGGGGGGGAGGTAAGAGAATAGGAAAGAAAGGTTGGGGGAGGTTGAGACCTGATGTGAATGATCTAGAGAACTAGAGAGAGGGGGAGAGATGTGAAAAGGAATGGATCTCTGAAGAAGGAGAGAGAGGGTTGAAATGTGGCTGGAGAGATGGTGAAAGAATAGTAGAGGGTGCGAGACTAAAGAATGGGCTGGGGGCCAGGGAGGGATGAATGACAGAGAAGGGGCTACAGCTGGTGATGGGATCAAAGGCAGAGGATGACAGATGAAGGTTGAGGGAGCGAGAATAGAGGGTAGAAATAGGGAGCTAGGGAAAGGGTAATGGTAGAGAGGATATAGAAAGCAGGGGAAAGAGAGAGACAGTGATGGCAATGGGAGCACTAGAGAGGGGGTAAGAATGGGAGATGGAAAGCTGGTAGATAGGAGAGAGGTAAAAAGCACGAGACTTAGGACTGGAGAGTGAGGAGTTAAATCTGGATATGAGTGGATAAGGAGAAAAGGGAAAGAAGAGATGAATAGGAAAGACCAACGCCAAAGACATATAGAGAAGGAAGAAAAGAAGACGGGAGGAGAGAGAAGAAATAGGCACAAGGAATGTGGAAAAGAGAGTGGAACCAGTTTAGTTGAAAACTAAAATGGTCAGACAACAATGGTAGAAAAAATAATTTTATTTTCAATTTAGTGTTTGACATGTTAGTTTTTTAATTAACATGCTGTCCTTGTCTCTCTCTGTTTCTCTGGTGTTGCGCTGCATGCAGTGCCTGGCTTCTTGGGGGTTCAGTGGAAGTTTTGTCTTATATATTTCTAATTTTGGTGAGAGTCTATATTCTAAATGTGAGGCTGAGGCCAGGCAATGTTAGCAACGAGCTTCTATAGAAGGCTCTATAGTAATCTGGCTTGTTCAGTTCTACTGGCTGATGTAGGATCTTCGAGGGTTTATGGCATGATTTATGGTGCTGCCCTTTTCTGGGTTGTGGGAATTTTGGAATTTTCCTTGTTGTGGGAATTTTCGAAGTTAGTGCTGTTATGGAAAGATAGATTTGGGGCAATTTCTCCAATGCACATACCATGACAGTCATGAACCTAATTTCTAAGCATGATTTCAGTCTCATATTTACTGCTAAAACTAAGGGCTATGTTTACTAAACGTGAATAACGCGCGTAGTATGACGTTAACGACCGTAAGTGCCGTATAACGCGCGTACCGACGCGCTAACGACCGTTAACGTCATACTACGCGCGGTAACCGTAGTTAACGATCGTAAAGCTCCGCGGCGCGTTAAAACAGCGCAGAAGGTGGAGAGTGGGCGGAGAGAAGGGGTCAATGGGCGGAGAGTGGGCGGAGAGAGGCTCCCCTCATACTAACGCGCGGAGTGTCAGAGCTCACCTCCAACGCAAATGAAAACCTGTCGTTAAAGGCATTTAAAGGGAAGAGAAACCATTTACGTCAGCAATGTACAGAAAACCGGGGAAACCCACAAAACGTGAGCAGTGTGATACATGTGCACAGAACAAAATATCACATAAAACGTTAAAAATGACCACAAGAAACATTTTAAAAAGCAGAATTCAGCTGGGCAACAGTGATAGCAATGGGCAACAAGGAACAACACTCCCTGGAAAGCACCAAAATAAAAGGAAATGATGTGTGGAAGGGTCTACGCTCCGCAGACCCTTGCAAAGAGCATTACATTGTAAAGGAGCTGTCCTGGGTGTGTGGTGTAATGTTTCCCAATGATATCATTGTTGCCCAGCTTGGTTATGGGTGTGTGCCCCTTTTGTGAGGTCATTTCTGCGGTTTATGTGCACCGTTGTCTGCATACAAGGTAAATGAGGCCACAGTAAACCTGTTGCAGAGCAGGGTTTCTGACTCGTCAGGCCGGTTTAACTAACTCCAGGGACTGCACAGTCTCCGTGGCCACAGTGTGGTGCAACAGACACAGCCAGTGCCTGTAAGACCAGAGGGTCACAGGTTCAAATCCCAGTTGGGGCTCCTGCCAACCCAGTCCCCATAGTTCTACCCACCACTAAACAGTGATAGTAAAGACACTCCTGTAGTGCAGAGACCATACGCATGGCCTATATTTTACCACACCAAACACAGACACCAGAAACAGGCACATTACCTATAGCAGAGTCCCGCAAATGCAGTCCTGGAGGGCCCCACAACATTCCGGTGTCATGCTGCCTCTAATAAAGATGCCTGTGCTGCATAGCTATGCACCACCCCCATGGTATGCAGATGTAGCTCATGCATATGTATGAGAGACAGCATGAAAACCCGAACAGTGTGTGGAACACCAGGACTGGAGTTGGGGAACTCTGCCGTAAAGCAGCAGCCAACAGGGCCACACACCCACCCACAGGCCCCATTGGCCAATGCCAGCTGGAGAGGCAAGACATTGGGCCCTGCCTGTATCTCCCAATACTAGCAGTTGCATACCTTAGCAATGCCACCCTACACCTGGGTATATGGTACACAGCTATCAAACGTTTCCTCTGATAACTGGCAGATATCAATTCCTACGTTAAGCACATTTTGCTCATTGAGCTCCACCATAACAATCATTCTGATGTCTGCGGTGTGTGCTGCAGGTCTGGTCTCTGACAGTGTTCACAACCCTGGGGAGTGACCCCCCAACAGTCTTGTGTACCATATCCATGCCTGTACTATGCCCAGGACTGGTGTGGTGGTATGGCTGCTGACCACCTCTATAGTAGCACAATGCTGGCATAGGTGTGGGGGTGGCTGTCTGTCTATCCAGTGTGTGGTGGCTGCAAACACCTTCAACAGCCCACACTGCCAGCACTGTTGCCAGTATTGGGCTGCCAATGTGCATAATGAGGAGCAAGGTACCATGGGTATAGGCCGGACAGGGTGGCCTGGCCAGGGTGCATCTGCACAGGGCATAGGGCAGTGACAGGCACATTGTAGTGCCCGGCCACCAACTACACAGACAGGGTGACCTCAGTATATCCTGCTGAGAGATCACTCTCACCCTGACTGTGCAGTGACCACAGCATGGCTAGGCACTCCCATAGTGCTATCTAGTATTTCTCTCATGTGATACATATGGGTTTCCTTCTGGGGCCCAGTCACTGGTGTATCTGCCTGCTGTGTATGCTGACATCCCAGTTCTGGGTGCAGGCATCTCCACTGGGCACTAGCAGACTGTTTGCAGCTGGTAGGTGTTGTGATGGAGTGGCTTGCAGGGTGCAGTGGCTGATGGCTTGCACCAGGGGAATATCAGATAGTGGTGGGGTGCAGCATACCATATCCAGGCCTAATGTCTGTCTGCTATTGTGTTATGGCTGTGTACAGAGCTGCATTGACTGCCCTGTGGGGTGTCTGTTCCCCAGCAGGACTGGGGTTCATGTTCCCCTCTACTGCCACCGTTGCAGCACGGTAGACTGTGGATCTTTTGATAGGAGACCCTGTTTGCCTCCCTCAGCCCTGGGGGAGGGGTGTGGTGGTGGTGCATGGGGGCTGTACCTGGCTGAAACAGACAGAGATGTCCATGGTGTTCCTGCAGAAACTACCTATCTCACACAGTAACACTGCTTTGGACCTGCGCCATTGCCGGTGCTGTGGACCTAGTGCTGGGCGCCTCACTGCACCCTCAGGGTGAGCACAGTACCCGCACAATGTGACGGTGTGTAGCTGCTCTGTGCCAGTACAACACACAGTCGGTACCCCCTACCAGGCCGAGGTGCTGTGGGGGTGCATTCCCCATGGTGTGTATCTGTGGACAGCTGCTTTGCATGTGCAGTGCATCATGGGTGTGACTGGCCCAATCCAACCCTGTGAAACACCAGCATCTGCTCACAGGCTCTGATAAGCCATAGGCCATCACACGTACATCTGTTAGCATAATGCATAGGTGCAGGACGCCCTACAAAGTCTGTAATATAAGATGCCCACACTGGTAAAAACACACGTACCCACGCACGTAAGCAAACACGTACCCACGCACGAATGTACGCGCGTCGCTACGCACGTACCAACATACGTGGCTAGGCACATTCCGAGGGTGTTTTTCTGACACCACTACTCAGCGTAACGAAAAGCATGCCTCCTCTTTCCTTCTGTAATGTACAGGGTGATGCCTGAGATAGCCTTCTGTGTTAGGCACACTGGGGGCTCGAACCCATGCTGCCTGTAACAGCGGTCAGTACCGTAACCATTGTGCTACAGCTCTGTTTCAGTGCGTTGTGTCTGTACGTCTTCTTATGGTTAACGCGCAGTAACGTGGCACGGCGCCCGGTAGCGCTCGTTAGTTTTGCTAACGCGCGGTAGTGGTAACGATGTACCGCCCATGTCCTTATTTGGGGTTTCTTTCACTACCGCGGCTCCTACCGCGAACTGCACTAACGCGATTTAGTAAACATAGCCCTAAGTATAATGCTTGCATTGAGCCAAAAAAGGCCTCTATCTAGTACTTGTAAAATATTGTGCATGAGTAATTTATTAGAATGTGTTTAAAAATTCTTCTTAATTAAACCTGTAACCTAAAACAGAATAAGAAATAACTCAGCATCTGTGCTACCATATATTATTACTACAACTTTTAATCTCTAAGACAGAGTACACATCCTACCACCAAAAAAAAAACCAGTTGGAACAACACCCCTATGTTTAAGGTAACCACCTGGGTATAAGGTGTGCCCACCTCTCATTCTAATCAGAGAGAGTCACTTAATGCCTGCCAGTAGGCAGTTGTAGTCAACCAGGGGTGGTTACGTGGGTGGTGGCAGGTAGGGAAGATCAGGATTTGTTCTGATCTATCTGAGAACTAGTGAGAGCAAATCCCTGACTGTGGAGTTGGTGGTGGGAGGCCAGCAAGACCGTGAGGAGTGGATTCTCGGTCAGAAGAGTTGCATATATTTACATAAACAGAGGGGGTTGGGAACTCTTCCTGGGATCTCCTCCCAGGAGGAGGGAATACTTCCCTGATCAACCCCTTTTCAAGTCCCCTTAGGAGGAGGGGAAGGTATAGAACAGGGGAAGTCTAAAAGGATACTGTCCATGAACCCCCCCCCCCCCCCCCATGAACTCAACCTAAATAATGGGGAACCTCAAATAAGGTTTTAGAAAGCTTGTGTTAGACATCCTCTATAGCTGTTTTCTGGAGTTGGGATGCGTATGATTGCTGGATGCTAATTGTTGGATGCTGGACAGCCTGAGGGCCTAACTGAGTAAGGAATAGAATCAACAGTCTCCGATTGCATTTTTTGGTATTTGAAATTTTTCACTCTCTCAATGCAGTTCAGAGAATAGTCACTTGGAACTGAGACTATAATCACTACTCCTCTGGGATTCGCTCACTGTAGCTTCCATTCTGCTTACACCCAGGGATAGCAGTGACGTTCCCTAGGTCTGTCTCACCTATCTGTAAGGTGCTGGTAATGTGTAGCATCGAAAATCAGTGCTGCAAGGTAGCTCCTGCGGCCTCCTAGCTGTGCAGCAATACCTGGATTTTGGATGCCGGGGCCACATATGACCCCGGTATGGAAAATCTGGGCTAGGCGGGAGAGGGGTGGGCTATGCGTCAACACAGCGCATAGTACTGTCCAGATCAAAATTGGGCCCTTAGTTTTTTGGCATGAAATATATTTGTAATCTGTCCTATAGAGTAATAGAGTAGAGTAATCTGCAATAGTGGTAGATAACATGAGGAGGGATCTAGCTAAGCTTGAAGAATGGTCTAGAATTTGGCAGCTGGGATTTAATGTTAAAAAATGTAAGGTCATGCATTTGGGCTGCAGCAATGCAAGGGAGCAATATAGTATAGGGGGTGAAGTACTTTTGTCCACTAAAGAAGAGCGGGACCTAGGCGTGGTTGTGTCTGATGATCTTAAAGTAGCTAAACAGGTAGAAAAGGTGAGGGCAAAAGCTAGAAGGATTCTTGGGTGCATACGGAGAGGAATGGCTAGCAGAAAAAAGGAGGTGATAGTGCCTCTATATAAGTCTTTGGTGCGACCTCATTTGGAGTATAGTGTGCAATTCTGGAGACCGCACCTTCAAAAGGATGTGAACAGGATGGAGTCGGTGCAGAGGGTGGCTACTAAAATGATTAGTGGGCTTCATTATAAAGCATATGAGGACAGACTGAAGGATCTTAATATGTACACCTTAGAGGAAAGGCGGGATAAAGGTGATATGATTGAGACGTTTAAATACCTCCATGGCATAAGTGTTCAGGGAGAGAGCCTCTTTCAATTGAAAGCAAGTTCTGCTATGAGGGGACATGGGATGAGGGTGAAGGGAGATAGATTCAGGAGTGATATGCGGAAATATTTCTTTACGGAAAGAGTAGTGGATCCATGGAATAGTCTCCCAGTGGAGGTGGTAGAGATGAGGACAGTAACTGAATTCAAAAAAGCATGGGACCAACACAGAGGATCTCTAAAGGTAAAAAGAGGACTGTTGTAGTTGTTATGGAAGGACAGACTAGATAGGCCATGTGGTCTTTTTTTGTCATCATGTTTCTATGTTTCTAATGAACTAGCTGCTTGTTTGGTTGCTGGGTTTTTTTTTTTTTTAATTTCCTTTTTTAAGTTTCTTCTTGGATCTTTGTTTAAGATATTTCTGATTTATTTTTATAGATTGATTGGAAAGTTATACGCTTCCCCCTCCCCTTTCATGGAAAATAGAGAGATGGGGCTGTTTTACAGTGCATTTCCCATGCCATGTGGTCAGCAGTTGATCTTTAGCTGCAGGTTATGCACTTAACTTTTAACCCGAACTCGCTTCACTCTTTCTGCATTTGCGGGACCTCTGCCAGACCCTCGGCTGCAGCACAAGCATCGCATATATTTTCACATGATAATCACGCCTGCCCTTTCAAAACCATTGGCTTCAGCACTGTTCTCCAAAAAGAAATACCAACTAAAGTGCACATATTATACACACAAAATAAAGAACTTTGGGCCCTATATTGAACTGCAACAGCTATGTGCATAGCTATTGCCGCCGAACCTTAACCACGGATATTCAATCCAGGGCCATATCTGGCCTCCAGCATTGAATACCCGGGTTTGCCATACAGCCGCACATGGTGCGGACGCTAACCGGGCAGCGGCGATATTAAGTCACTGCCCGGTTAGCTTTGGCGGCAAAAGTTAGGACAGTTTTTGCTGCGCCTAACTTTTGCCACTGAGGGATAACCGGGCAGCCGCTGCATGGTTAATCCTGGGAATTGCCCCTGGAATTACCCTGACACGCACTGATGCTAAGCAGGATATGCAGCAGCAGGAACCGTGTTAGTGCCGCTGAATATCCCGCATAGGGGCATTTACATGCTTTACAGCTCTGTAAATTGTGTAAATGGCTTGCAATATCAGGCCCTCTTTTGTTTCCAAGATGTCCTATTAGTGAGATTCTCCCAGCTGAAACTATAGCCCATTTTGTCATCATGTTTTTTTTGTTTTTTTTCTGAAAACCTTTTGCTCTACACATTCTTAAACCAGACCCAGAAAATCAAACCTGCATCTATGCATTCCAAAGAGAGAAAGTGCTTGGAAACGCAAAGTTCAAGCACTGAGCCGTCTACCTCCATGTCACAAAATTTCAGCCAAGCTTTCTCTCCTGGACTGAGATCAAAGACTGCAAGTTGTGGGCTCTGAATATAAAACAGGCAGCAAATCTCTCGCACGGGGGCTATGAGGAGGAATACAAGTTCAAAAAATATCTGGAACAGAATAGACTTCTTTTAAAGAGCTGGCACAGATGGGCAGTTTTGCCTCTTATGGGCACTATTGTCCATTATAAGAGAGGAGGACTCAAAGTGATGCTCTATGAGGTCCAATCCCCTTAGAAATGTGCGTTATGAATGAATGGCACAAAACACTGGGGTCAGAGGAAACCGGATGAGGAGACTTCAATGAGTGCAACTAGTAGATTTTTATTAACTTTAAGGATTGATTACCGCAGTAATTTATTTAATGACAGATCTCTGGCATCCTTAAGGGTGGTACCATGATGCCAATATGCCTAGTAGGCAATATAATGTTTTCAGTCAAGGATTAAAAATAGCCACTCTGGTTACCATTAGTGTGATTGTAGACCTTTGGTGGTTAATTGATTAATTAGTTTGATTAGCACTGCCAACACCTCTGGGGTTTCCTTTTAAAGACTTTTTCACTTCACTTGTGGGCCTTTATTTATTTATTTATTTTTATTTAGTGTACACTTATATCCCGCTACTTCCAGCGATCAGCAGCGGTATTCCACCACAGAAAAAGAGTGGCTGTACTGGCCATAATTTACAATACACAGGATGATTAGTGGAAGAGGTACAGTTCACAGCACACAGTATGATTAGTGGGAATAGTACAGTTCACAGCACACAGGGATAAGGTTTAGACACATTGAGAAGGGAATATTTACAATTAGTATTTACAAAAGAAGTTACAATTTACATAAGCAGATACATATTCACACATCAGTGAGTCTATTGGTGGCGATCTCATTGCTGACATGAATTCATACAATTTGCTTTGTGGATTGAGATTATATAGTGTTGAAGTGTGACTGGAATAGGTACGTCTTGAGTTGTTTTCTGAAGACCATTAAGTCACTGCACGCTCTTAGATCTACTGGTAGCTTGTTCCAGAGTTGAGGTGCTATGAACGAGAATGCTCGGTTGCTGGTCTGGACATTGACGTGCCTCATGCGGCCGGGGACCAGTAGGGTGTTGAGGCTCGGGGAACGTCTGCTCCTGTTATTTGTTTGGGCTGACACAAGTGAGCCGAGGTAAGAGGGCGCGATGTTATGGAGGAGCTTAAATGTGGTGACTATGATTTTGTACTGTATTCGGGCACTGATTGGGAGCCAATGCAGGTCAATTAAAGTAGGTGTGATGTGATCCTTTAGTCTTGTTCCCGTTATGATTCTAGCTGCCACATTCTGCGCCAACTGGAGGATACTGATGGTCTTTTTAGGGAGCCCTTGAAGTATGGCGTTGCAATAGACTATGTGAGGAATGATGAGGGCTTGCGCTACGGTGCGGAAGTCCGCATGATCTAAGATAGAACGGAGAGGTTGTAGAATTCTTAACTTATGGAAAATGACCCGATTTGTAATTCTAAGATGCTTCTCCATCTTTAAGTTGCAGTCCAGCGTCACTCCAAGGTATTTAATTTCTTTTTTTGTTGCGTATACATTGCCGTTCATGGTTATTGTTGGTGGTGGGTTGAAGTCCGTTTTCCTGGATATGCACATCACTTCAGTTTTTTTGTGATTTATGGACATATTGTTGTGTCGCAACCAGGTTTGTAGCTCGTCAAGGCATTTCTCGAGCTGGCTGATGTTTGGGTGATCTACATCCAATTGGGTATAGAGCATAATGTCATCAGCATATATATGGTAACTGATGTCGTTATTCTTGAAGATTTCACAGGCTGGTCTCAGATAAAGGTTGAACAGGAGCGAAGATAGTGCTGAGCCCTGCGGGATGCCTTGAGTTTGTGGGAATGGCGTCGCTGTTTCATCGCCAAAGTGAACTTGCTGCATTCGGTCTGTAATGTATGAGGCGAACCATTTCAGGGGGATTCCTCTAATGCCTAATGCATTGAGTCTTTTCAAGAGAGTGGGATGATGCACTGTGTCGAAAGCGGCAGATATATCTATGAATATGAGCATGAACATTTTGGTTCTGTTCTCAAGACCTATTAGAAGTTTGTCCATCAGGGCTAATAGGAGGGTTTCGACACCATGATGTTGTCGGAAACCATATTGGTGGATGTCCAATGCGTTGGTGTCATCTATGTGGTCTTGAAGTTGTTGCTGCACTGCCTTTTCAGTGATCTTAGCAAGGAATGATATGCTTGATACCGGGCGGTATGATGTTGGATCATTCTTGTTGAGTGATTTGTTTTTTAGTATGGGTCTGATGACTGATTTTTTGAGGTGTGTTGGCATTAGTCCTTGTTGTAAAGATTGGTTCACTATGATGGTGATGATTTGTGCAAGATCCTGCTTTGCACCCTTGACCCATGCCGCTGGGCAGGGGTCCAGTGGGGAGGTAGTGGTCCTTAATGCAGTGATTACGCCTAGAATTTGCTTTTCATCTAGTTTAGTGAATGCAGCCCACTCGTGGTAGAGTGTAGGGCTTCCAGTGGGGTTAGTTGTTTGTAGCATGGTGCCCGTATTTAGATCTTGTGAGGGATCTTCAGGAGTCAGTGTTGTTATGCTTCTGGTTTGAGGGTTGAGTTTACTTGCATAATGGTCTGCCAGGATTTGTGCAGACATCTCCCCAAAAGTATTAGATTCTTGTGTATTCCTCGTGAGTGATTTGACCAGCGCAAAGAGTTCCCTGGGTCGATTGAGAGCTTTATTAAGCGTGTTGGTGTGGTGAGTTCTTTTCGCAAGATTGATTGCATTCTTGTATTCAGCCAGAGTTTTGTTGTATGCAATCTTATGGTCCTCGGTTGCATGGCGTCTCCACTTCCTTTCTTGTTTCCGTAGTAATTTCTTGATCTCGCGGAGTGCTGGGGAGAACCATGGTTCGCTCTTGTTTCTGGGTGGGTTTCTTGGATGCGTCTGTGTTGCGACAGATACTGCTTCAATGGCTTCATTCCATTGGCTTACTAGCGTGTCCATGTCTCTGAGATCCGTATTTATGTGCGTTGCTATGGATGACACCAGTGTTGGTTTGTCGTACTTCTGGAATCTCCTTTTTTGGCTTGCAGTTGGATTGTGTGATGTATGTTCATGGATGGTGGAAAGGAGTAATGTGAACTCAATTTGGTGATGGTCAGACCATGGTACTGGGGTTATGTGTACATTGGGTTTTCGCACCCCGTGGTGCTTGGTGGGTAAAAACACCATGTCCAATATGTTGCCTTTGGCGTGGGTGGCCCCGCAGATTATTTGTTCATAGCCGAGTTGGGTCATGGTTTCATGAAAGATTTCTGTTTGAGCTGTTGGGACCGATGCCATGTTTAGGTCGCCGAGGATGATTTGCTGTTTCTTGATCGCAGTGGTGGTGATAACTTCCAGCGCATCTGCCAGGGTCTCATATGGAGCTGATGGCGGTCTGTAAATAAGACATATCGCCATGGATTTATTTTCTACTCTGAGTATGTCAATACTGGTGTCTGTGCTTTGGGACGTGGTTGCTAGGGCAAAGGAGTCCTTAGCAAGGATGATTACTCCTCCTCCCCTTTTCCTGTCACGGGGACAATTGAAGATCTGGTATCCTGGCTTCACAATTTGATTGATGATGGCTGAGTCTGCATCAGTGATCCATGTTTCTGTGATACATAGAATATCGGGTTGTATATCTGTGAGGATGTTGTATATGATGTGTGTCTTGTTTCGGATGGATCTTGCGTTTATAAGCATAAAAGATATTGTGGTTGGTATGGGCTCGCTGGCATTAGAGCTGATTTTTAACTTAGGTCCTTGTTTAACGGTTCCCCTACGGCTCCTCTCCTTGTGTGATCTAGTATGTGGGCTCACTGGGGCGTTTATGAGTGGTGCGTTCTCGTCTTGGTTGTGTGGTGGCGTTGCTGGCCAGTGTGTAGTTGGTGGTGAGTTAGGTAAAATTTCAGGTGTGAGTATGACTGGGTAATAGAGGTGTACTGGCCTCCATAGTAACATAGCATGATATTGATAAACATGGTTGCAGTTACATGCGATTAGTAGGGCATAAATACACCATATGAGGCAGGCGCTGATGTGGGCCATTTTTAGTGGGCAGCTTGCCTCAAAATACAGGGCGGTCAGCTTCGCCTTGGGGTACGGTTTATTCCACTACGTTCAGGTATCTTTATAGCACCTGTCTTGGCAAGTTACGTTTAGGCAGATGGGTGCTATTAGCAGTACTCTTGGGACACAAGATGCTGATTCAGAGTCTATGCAAGTCAGTTAGGCATGAGAATATCAATACTCAGCAAGATTTGCCGCTAACTGTATGAGGTATCTAGATAATGTAGCTAACTGCAATACGTGAATTAAGCAATGCAACAGTCACTATACATGTATTATCGAAAGTTGTACAAGTTATTTAGGTGCTTGAAATCAAAGGAGCATCGAGCTTCCGGTAATGCAGTTATCGTTTTACATAACTATTACAGTTTTCTATTTGGACTAGGATCAGTCAACGGGCCCCGTATAATAAGTAGCTACCGTTCACTTAAGAGGCAAATCAACAAACAATTGCAACAATCAAATGCAACAAACAAATGCAAGTAAAATCCGTTTGAACAACATGTTATACTGTCATTTAGTCATTTCATTGTGTTAGCTGACGTTTAGCTTACCCTCCAGGCGCTTTCTGTGATTGTTGTAGTGGCGCGGTTTGCTCTCAAGGTCCCTGCCGTTGGGTGGAGCGTCAGTTTGCTTGCATCTGACCACTATCCAATGTGTCTGGCGTTCGGGGAGCTCATACCCAATCAGGGGAGCTCATACCCTCTGATTTTCTTTGAACCCTATTGCTGCCTTGAGTTCTCTTAGGTAGGTGGCGTTGGTTGACGGTGCTGTGCGCTGTGCGGTGTGTTGCAGTAGGCGCTGATGTTCTGCGCTTTGCAGGTTTGCCAGGACCGGGAGGTCTCAATATGTTAGGTAGATGTTGCCGGTGAGCTTACATCCACCTCTGGGGTTCAAGCCAAAGTTGGGCGTGATCCAGCTATCACTGCTTTACGGACCTCAACTGTTGCACAGCCTCTCCGCGGGATGGGCCACGCTACCGGCCATGTCCTAAGGGCCACGCCAAAGGGCCCTCTGGCGAGGCCCTCAGGCGCGGGCCCGCCAGGCGCGGGCGCGCCCCGTATGGACGCCGCTTTTTATGGCCCTTGTGCTGTTGGCACTAGACATGGTAATCTTTTATAAGAATCAGCTCTATTAGCAGGGGAATTAGGGGCCGTTTTCCTAAAACCTGCTAAGGTTTTGCACTTAACGTGTGATAGAACTGCAAATGCATGTAAACTACTCCATCTTACATGCATTCTTTACAGATCTAGGCGCACGCATTTACACCAAGTCAAGGGCTAGCATAAGTGCTTGTACCTGGTTTTGGTGCGCGTATCTTATGATTCACACCCCTATTTTATAAAAAACGGTAAGCGCCCACTTTTCTATCAAAAAATAAGTGTGATATGTGCACATACTAGGCGACCCTTATAAAATTAGCCATTAAACCCGGATAGAAAGAAATGTGCACACGATCCAAAGGCTTAATGCCTGGATTTTTGATGCTACGATGTAGTGTATGGTCTGAGATGGAGTTAAAGGTTAGCTCACTGTTTTTGTGATGGTTTATTTCCTTGAGTCACTATGACCTACCTGCAACTGTTTTCTTGTTTTACTGAAGGAGGTGGAAGGACAATCTAATGAATACAATGAAAAAAATCAGAGCAGGGGGCTAAGCAGCTGAGATAATCACATCACCAAATTTGAGGTTAAGGGAGAAGGGCCGCAGCTTTGAAATTATGGGCAATGCAATTGACAGCAGAAATGTACAGGATCTCACACCAACAACAAATTTTACTGTCGGGTAAGGTTTGCCTCTTTGCAGATGATGCCAAAATCTACAATAGAGTAGACACCCAGGAAGAAGTAGATAACATGAGGGATCTAGCTAAGCTTGAAGAATTGTCGAGAATTTGGTAGCTAGAATTTAACACTACAAAAAGCAGGGTCATGCATTTGACTGCAAAAGTCCAAGGGAGTGGTACAGTATAAGGGTGAAGTACTTCTGTGTACTTCTGTCCATGAAAGAAGAGCAGGACCTGGGCGTGATTGTTTCTGATCATCTTAAAGTAGCTAAACAGGAAGAAAAGGCAACGGCAAAAGCTAGAAGGATGCTTGGGTGCATAGGGAAAGGAATAGCCAGCAGAAAAAAGGAGATGATAGTGCCTCTGTATAAGTATTTGGAGAGACCTCATTCTGAGAATTGTGTGTAATTCTGGAGAACGCAGCATCAAAAGGATATAAACAGGAGGGAGTCAATGCTGATGGTGCCTACCAAAATGGTCAGTGGTCTTCGTTATAAACCATGTAGGGATAGACTTAATGATCTCAATATGTATACTAGAGGAAAAGCAGGATAGAGGTGATATGATCTAAACTCAACTATCTCTTTACATCCCCGACAGTCCGGTTTCAGAGCCGGTCACAGCACGGAAACTATCCTCTTGGCGCTCCTCAATGAATTACACCGGTCCCACGACAGAGGAATATCTCAATTGCTGTCTCACTATATCTTACCGCTGCCTTCGACGTCATCGACCATCGCACCTTGCTCTCACGTCTGTCTGACCTTGGGGTTCAGGGCACGGTTTATCGATGGTTCCATTCTTTCCTCTCCTCCCGTTCTTTCACTGTGCACTCAGGCACCTCCTCCTCTTCTACCCCCCTCCCTCTTCACTGTGGTGTACCTCAGGGGTCCATCCTTGCCCCGCTCCTTTTCAATGTTTTTCTCGCACCACTTGCCCTACTTATACATCAAACTGGTTTATCCGCTTATTTCTTTGCCGACGACATTCTCCTGGTTCACCATACATCATCACTCACCCCTGATCTTTCTCCCTTGAACAATTGCTTAGCTTCCGTTGCCCAATGGTTCACCGACAACTACCTTATTGTCAATCCCTCTAAGTCTGCGGCCATCTGGTTCACCTTCGGTGCTCCTTCTCCCACCCTGACACCCTTGATGTCAAATTCACCTATTCCATTGTCACCGACCCTTCGCTATCTCGGAGTGACCTTAGACTCATCACTATCTTTTCACCAGCATATTTCTGGGGTGGTACGCAGCTCCTTCTTTCAACTTCGGAAAATTCGGGCTGTCCGCTCTCTCCTGCCTTCTACGTCCCTTACTACATTAGTTATCTCTTTGGTGATTAGCCGCTTTGATTATTGTAACTCCCTACTCGCTGGTGTTCCCCTCTACCAACTTCGCAGGTTACAGTTGATCCAAAATACCGCTGCCCGTCTTCTCACCTTTTCCTCTCCTCGGGATCATATCACCCCCTGCTTACTTTCCCTCCACTGGCTCCCTATCAAAGCACGCTATGTTTACAAATTTCTTACTATTACCCACAAAGTTCTTTACACTAACACTCCCCAGTACCTAGCTGACCTTATTTTTCTTCATCCCACCCCCCGCTTACTGCGTTCTATTCACAGTAACCGTCTTTTTCTTCCTTCTCCAACCCAGGCTCACCTTGAATCAACCCGTCACGCTGCCTTTTTCTTCGCTAGCCCCGCTTTATGGAACTCCCTCCCCCATACTATCCGTACCGAGCTCTCCTTCTCTCACTTTAAGGCTATGCTTAAGACCTACCTGTTTTCTCAAGCCTTTGACCTTCCCCTCCCCTCCTTTACTGCCTCTCAGTCAAATGCACCTACCCGCTCGCATCTTCTTGAGGGATTATAACATTCTGCGTCTACCTGGTTTGCCTCCTTAGGCCTTCCGTGTCAGCCTCCCTACTGTTTTCCCTGTTTTAACGTTCCCCCGTATAGTTTGTTCCACCTGTTGCGTTGTCTATCTGTCTGTTTTGTCAGTTTCACCTCACTGTCTGTTCTGTCAATTGCGCTCTGTCCTATTGCTTGCCGTTGTTGTCTGTCTGTTGTCTGTCTTTCTCAGTCTCTAGGTTCGTCCTCACACTGTTTCCTACGGCTTTCTCCTTGCTATCCTTGCTATTCTTTTTTATTACTTTCCTGTCACCTAAATGGCGTTCTTTTCCCTGTTTTCTCTTTCCTGCAGCCGCGATTGCTTGTATTGTAAACCGCCTTATACTATGGTAAAGGCGGTATATCAAATTTGTCAAATAAAGATAAAGATAAAGATGATAGATGTTTAAATACCTTCGTGGCATAAAGGCACAGGGAGAGAGCCTCTTTCAATTGAAAGCAAGCTCTGCTACGAGGGGACATGGGATGAAGGTGAAAGGGGATAGATTCAGGAGTAACATGCAGAAATATTTCTTTACAGAAAGAGTGGTAGATGCATGGAATAGTCTCCCAGTGGAGGTGGTACAGACGAGGACAGTATTGGTGGTCATTCTGAGCTCCGAATAGCAGTATTGGATGTCTGGTTGGACATCCAACCCACGCACAGCTCCTGCACTTAATTCCATTTTCTTGTCTCCCCACACTTACAGAGCCATTATTCAGGGAGCTCTGGATGGGGTCAGGAGGGGGCGGCACTGGGGCAGAGTGTGAGCAGAACAGGGGTGTAGCCTGGCACGTGACCTACAGAGGCCATTCAGGTCAGATCTCTATGTCCCCTGGAAATTAATTGGATGACCACTTTATACCACCCTGAAGATGGAATTGTGCCGGGCACCCTGCAGATTGCAGGCTGCAGCCTCCCCTTCCCCAGCGTGCCGCCACAGGGGTGATTCTGGTGCCTGATCCTGGCCTTGGGGGACCCCTTGAGGGTTGGATGGTGGGGAGAAAAGGCTTTTCAGTGGCTGGGAACTTGGTTGCTCTGGCTAGATGTGCTGATGTCATGGCAACAAGACATTGCTGCACCTGCACACTACATCGAAATTGGGGGCACACCGGACCATCTAACTGCCGTGGGAACATATATCTCCCGTGGGTGCAGAATCGGGTACAAATTGGGCCCATACATTTTTTGGGCATTCGGACGGGTCAGACATGCCCAGTTCAGATTCTACCTCATTGTATATAAATCATATCTCTGACTCCCCTAAATAATTGATTCTCATATCCCCAAGTAGCTGTTATTTTTCCGCTGTTAATGTAACATCAAAGTTGATCTTCAGACCCTTGTTCCATGTATTTTGTTGTTAACGTTCATTTTAAACCACTCTGATATTATGAAAAGCAGTATAAAGGAATTGTTTAATTAATTAATTAATCATACCTCTACTAGATGGACATAAGAAAAATCCAGATACCTGCAGCCGCTTAGATTTAGTCACTAGAATTGAGAATAGGAGAGAAGAAAACTGATTTGGAACAGAATCATGAAACAAATGCAGCAAAACCTTAAACTTAACCTAAAACTTAACACGAACCTGTTGGTAGATCCTAAGCCAATGTAATTTCTTACATAATGGAATAACTGCCATATGCCTAGGAACCCTAAAGATCTTTTATTTCTTTAACTAGGCTTATATGCCACTTTTCTACCAGTCAAAGTGGTCTACATTCAGGTACTGTATATATATTTTCCCCTTGTTCCCAGAGGGCTCACAATCTGTTCTTTTTGTACCTGAGGCAACGGATGGTTATGTGACTTGCCCAAGGCCACAAGGAGCACCTGTGGGAGTAGAAACCCCAGTCCTTCTGGCACAAGGTTGCTGTCCTCTAGTAGGATTCAAACTGCTAGCTTTCCAGCCCAAGATAATTTGCCCCACCACTAAGCCACTCCTCTCTACAATAATTGATCAATCTGGCTGCAGTATTTTAACATAGTTGTAACCTTTGTATCTCATGTTTGGAGCAATTAATCAACAGTAAATAACTTTAATCCAAAAAAGCTAATACTAAGGGGCATGTTTACTAAACAGCGATAATGTCGCAGCGGCGACGTTATTGCGCGATACATAACGTTATCGCGCGATACGTAACGTTATCGCGCGATACGTAAGGTTATCGCGCGATACGTAAGGTTATCGCGCGATACGTAAGGTTATCGCGCGATACGTAAGGTTATCGCGCGATACGTAAGGTTATCGCGCGATGTTATCACATGATAACGTCTCCAGCGGCGTTAAGGGACACAGAGGGTGGAGTAAGGCTTTCCAGAGGGTGGAGAGAAGGGGTCAATGGGCGGAGAGTGGGCAGTGAGAGGCTCCAGGCACACTAACGCTGTGAAATGTAGGGCAGAACATTACCGTGATTGAAAACTTCGCGTTAGAGGCACAATTGCAGGAGAGAGAAAACATTTAAGTCAGCAATGTACAACAAAGGCAGGGAGACCCAGAAAAGTGAAAGTAGTGCTATATGTGCAGCAACAGCATAGTGCCCAAGTACGAAAGGGCACTATGGTGAGGCTGCAAATGGGGTACAGGGTGATGCAGGCGGGACATGCAGTGGGGCAGCTGGAGCACAGGGTGGGCTAGGCAGATGCCTAAGTGCCACATTGGATGGCAGAAACGGAAAATCAGCAAAACAGCAACTGACCAAGGGCAAACATGTCCACGAGTGTGTGTCCCACAGTGCCCCAATGGACATTACCCAGAAGGTACTCCAAAGGGCACATAACATTAGCAGGCAGTGCCGGGGGGAAGCGTGGATGTCTATGTAGGCACCCCTACCCCAGATCCCACACCATAGGCATCCGCCTACCGGCACAGTGGAGGGCCTGGGACTGCGCTCCACCAGCACCACCGGCATAAGGGCATGTCAGCATGGTGGCGGAGGGGTGCTGGTGGTGGAGGGGGTAGTGGCATCTGCCCACAGCAGACCAAGGCCAAGCCCTGTTTAGGTGGGTGGTGTGCAGTGCAACGTACAAGGTCTGTCTGAAGAACAGTCTTGGTATCCCCAGGAAATGACTTACCTCTGTGGTAACAGTTTGGTGCAGTACACACAGGCAGTGTGTTCAGAAGCAGAAGGTCATAGGTTCAAGTCCCAGCTGTGGCTCCTGCAGACCATGTCTGTATATTTTACCCTACAGAGAACATATACCATAAACATGTGCACTTCCTAGAGCAGAGGTTCACAACTGCAGTCCTTGAGGGCCAAACACCATTCAGGTTTTCATGCTGTCCCTAATAAATATGCATGAGATGCATTTGTATGCACTGCCCCATTGTATGCAAATGTATCTCATGCATATTCATTAGGGACAGCCTGAAAACCTGAACGGTGTTTGGCCCCCCCCAGGGCTGGAGCTGGGAACCTCTGCCCTAGAGCATCGGCCAACAGGGGCACAAACACCCACACCCACAGGCTCCACTATCCAAAGCCTCATGGAGAGTCAGGCTGTTGGGCCCTGCGCGGAGCAGCAGCTACCACAACTAACACCTGCATACCTTAGCAATGCCGTCATAAACATGGAAACACACTCCATATATATCACAAGGTTGCTATGATGAATTTCAGATAACAAATCCAACATTAAGCACAATTTGTTAACAGAGATTCATCATAGCAACCTTTCTGGTATATGTGGAGTGTGTTTCCTCTTTTCTGCTCTCTGACATTGTTTACCACCCCGGAGAGTGACCCTAACAGTATTGAATACCTTAGCAATGCCTGCACTGTGCCCAGGACTGGTGTGGCAGCCAGGGCTGCCAATCACCTCTATCTTTGCACAATGCTAAAATAGGTGTGGGAGTGTGTGTATGTCTATCCAGTGTTTTGTGGCTGCCTACGCCTTACAGAGCTCACAATGCTTGCACAGTTTCTAGTGTTAGCCTGCCAATGTGCATAATGAGGAGCAAGGTATCATGGGTATTTTATTTATTTATTTATTTATTTATTTATTTAGCTGTATTTATATCCCGCTTTTCACCGGGTCAAAGCGGCGTTACATTAAGGGGTGGGGGAATTAAGTATACGGGCGGGGCCATCACCGGGGAGGCAACATTGATGATTTTGACATAGGACAGACTTTGGACATGAGACAGACTTTTCAACATGGACAGGTTAGTATAGCTTATGATCAGTGGTTCATGGTGGGCTAGATCAGGGGTATGCGCTGGACAGGGCGGTCTGGGCAGGATGCATCTGCACAGGACATAGGACAATGGCTGGGATATGGTAGTGGCCGACCACCACCTACACGGACAGGGTGGCCACAGCATGTCATGCTGGGAGGTCACTCTCACTCTGACTGAGCAGTGACCTTGGCATGTCTAGGTTCCCACATAGTGTTATCTGTGTGTTCCTTTTTCTGGGGCCCAATCTCTGATATACCTGCTTGGTGTTTGTTCTTATGTCCCATGTCTTGGTACATATTGTTCCTCTGGGAACATGTACTGGCTAGCAGATTGTCTGCAGTTAGCATGTGTATGGCTGGAACACCTTGTGGGTTGCAGACTGACTGTGCCCTCTGCGGTGAATGTCAGATTGTGGTGGGGGCAGCTGAGCTTTGCCAGGCCTACTGCCTGTCTTGCAGTGCCCTATGTGATAAGTACAGTTTTGCATCATCTGCCATGATGGTGTCCATTTGCTAACTGGCCTAGGGTTGGTGGTCCCACAGCCATTCATCATGTCCCTCTACTGCCTCCATTGCAAAGAGGTAGAGTGTGGGTCTGTTGGGGGCAGATCCTGTCAACCACCTTGACCTAGAAAGTATGATACATAGTCCACATGTAAGTCCAGACACACCCCTGCTCTTACAGCACATGACCATGGCAACCACACTGGACATGCACTATTCCAGGTGCATCATAGTCCACCAGGGCTAGATATGACTGGGGAATGCAGATAGACACAGGACTATCCTAGGTGTGTCTACAAGGAATACCTGCCACACACTGGCACTGATGGGGACCTGCAGCAAAGGCTATCTTAGCCAATCTGGGTACTGCGGACCTGGTGCTGCGTGACCCACTTCACCCTCAGGGTGAGCACAGGACCTGCACAATGTCACGGTCTGTAGCTACTCTGTGCCAGTAACACACATGGTCAGTTCCCCCTACCAGGTTGAGGTGCTGTGGAGATGCATACTCCATCCTGTGATCAGATGTAGACTGCTGTTCTGCATGTGCAGTGCATCATGGGTACTGGTGGGTTTACTCTCCCGGTAACCACAGCAGACATTTTGTGTGGTGACCTGCAGTCTTTCTGTAGCCAGCCAGCGCTGTGCTAAAAGCTTTAGAGGTATAACCCACTGGTTAATACAATGACTACTAAAGCAGTGGGCATGAGTTCAATCCCACAGTGGTGTTATTTAATAAGGCTGTCTGAGGCATTTCTTTTTAATTCCTGTAACAGTCAGACACATCTCTACAATCTGTGTTGCCAGCCATAAACACCCTCACCTCAGTGCCGTAACCTATAGGGCACATTATAAAGTGCCTTGTCAGCCAGGGTGCTGTATAAGGCGCCTTATAGGGCACATTATAAAGTGCCCTGTCTACCAAGGCACTGTATAAGGTGCCTTATACAGTGCCCTATAGGGCACATTATAAGGTGCCTTGGCAGACAGGGCACTTTATACTGTGACCTATGGGGTGCCCTAGGTTATGGCACTGAGGTGTGGGTCTTTTTGCTGGCAGCACAGATTGTAGAGATGTGTCTGAGTGTTTCAGACAGGAAAAGGGATTGCTTTGAACAGCCTTGTTAGATGAGACCTCTGAGGGATTGAACCCATGATTGCCGGCTCAGCAGTCATTGTATTAACCAGTGGGCTACACCTCTACAGCTTCTAACAATCCACTGGCATGAACTTAAGGTCACTGTGCGCTAACGAGCCAAGGCGCCCTCTATCGCACGTTACTCGGCCATTGCTACTTCAATGCCGGTACGCCCACTTCCTTATATGGCATTGCTCACTTTAACGCTGCACCTAGCGCTGGTAATGTTAGCATGGTTTAGTAAACATACACTAAGTAACAGTAAATTACTATAATCCAAAAAAGCTCTGCACTAATATACGAAAATGTTCGAGAGAAAAGTAGGACCGAAGTCATTTCAATTGCCTCACCTTAAAAATGATTTAGAAATTACCACATTAACATGTGCCTCAAAGGTTAAGTTTTCACCATACAATACCCCCAGCACCTTATAGCAGTCTATAACAAGAAAAAGAAATCCTTTCTAGGCCCAGACCCACCAATATCTTACTTAGAGGTAATCTCCCCAGCTGTCACACTCATTCCTTCGACCATCCTACCAGCTAATGGATAAGCTAATGACTCGAAGATGCCATTTCTAAAAAGCCCTGATGCTGAAGAATGGTTCAGCCAGACACTTTTCCTCTTCAGATCAGGCACACCATCTCTGTTGCACACTTTGCCTCTGCCAGCCCAGGGCATGGGAACTTGAGTTGGTTCCCAAACTGTAAGGTCCTTGTTGACAGCACAGTGGGTTGTTGCTATGTCAACAGACTTAAGACTAGTTTATTGGATTTTATTTTTCTAAAAGCTTGCCAACCTGCCTTACATATCAGAAAAGTAAAAGATTCACTTTATTTATTCATTTTTAAAAGACTGCTTACAGAGCACTGGGCAGCATTTCAAGCATCCCCTTGGTAAGTGGTTGAAGGGTACTTGCTGCTCACAATTGAATATTATTGTCACTCTCCCGTTTTTTAGACTCATTAATGTCAGCTTGTGGATCACCCTTAATTCTACTGGAACAAACATGTGAGTCCATACTTGAGAACTATCTGTTACATAGTAAAATAAGACAACTGTTCCATGTTAGAAGTCTTGTGTCACGTTTGTGCTGAAACAGCAGCTTCCAGGAGACTAAGGGTACTACTTAAAGATTTTGTGAAATAAGTTCTCAGAGCAACAGCATCTCATCAAGAAAACATTAAAATGATTGATTCAGGCACCAGCAGATGTCAAGTCAATCCTGTTTATTGTCACACAAGGCGTACGGCTGTCTGCCTTGTTCACGGCTGGAATCTTCTCATTCAGCAACTGACTTATGAAAGAACATGAGAAATACAGTTAGCCACTTCCATTATTATTCATCTAGGTAAATTGTTGAAAGTGGGAAAGGAAACCTCTAGGCCTCATGAAGGTGGAAAAGCTATAACCCTTAGGGCAAAAAGTTCAGAAAAGGTAGATCCCTACATCCCTAGGAACCAGGGAGGTTCCCAGAGGGATAGGAAGGGCACTGTGGAGGAAGTCCTGAAGGTAGGGTGGGCGGGACTTCCAATTAAAAGGGAGTTACAAACTTACAAAGATGGCAGTTGGTGGAGGCGGCCTCACAGATGCAGGTGGATGAACTGCAGCCAGACAAGAGTTTGAGTTCAGAGCCAATGGAAATGGAGACCCTGGACAAAGTTGTTTAAGGAAAGCATAGAGGTTTGTGCAGCAACGGAATGAACTAATGGGAGAGCAAAGCAGGTTGGAGAAAATGCTTTATTTGTGGAACAGAGCATGTTTGGACTACCTGCTTGGAAGAAAGTCTTGAAGGAGCAGGGATTGTGACACAGTACCGGGGCACTGGGCTCTTGCTTGAGAAATTTATGTGGATTGCTGAGAGGAGACAAGTCCTTCAAAAGCTACTAGTTTGTAAAAATAAGGACTCCCAAGGGCCAAATGTGTAGTTGGTAGGAGTTTGCGATTGCCGCTAACATGGGAGGGGGCCTACATTAACATCAAATACCTGTTAATGTTACCTGTTAATGTGAGGGAGGAATGGACAAAGGACTCTACTTACTTGTTTGGACAGCCTGGTTAGTAGAATCAAAGTACTGGATAGCAGGGAAAGCAAAGAACTGAGGACAGATTCCCGCAGGAACAAAACGATGCACATCATCTTGTCATGCCTATCCAATATGCCTTCCAACCCTATGCTCTCACTGATTGTAAGTTCCTGCCTCCTTCCTCTGTTCATCTCTCCCTTAACCTCTCCCCTGGAATACCTGGCACTATGTAAACCCAAACTGTATGGTCCAACCCTTGTTCCTACTTCTTCTGTTATTCTTGAGGTCCTATATAGCACCTGATTTTATCACTAAGGGTTCACTGTTATTTAAACTTCCAAGTTTATTATCCCTGTTCGATGTGTACTTCTGGTTTGTGTTATAATGTAAACTACTTTGAATCTATGATAAGAAGGTAAATAAAACGTGTTAAATAAATAAATAAAGCCCAGCCGGGTAAGCCCAATCTGTGTTGTACTGTTTTTTTGGAGTTTATTGGAATAATTCTTGGAACATGATATGACTATGTTAATTCAAATTCTCTTTGAGGAGGAACATTTGGAGACTTAGAAGCTCTGAGGCCTTGACAAATGTTAAGCTGATGGACTCAGAAACTTATAATGTTATCCTATCGCCAATCAGTGTGGTATTTTTGCTTCACTTCGGAACACCAACCCTTCCTGCTGGACAAGGCTCAACCCCTCTGTGATGTTACTATTAACAGTCACATAAGGATTCCCCGGAGATAGGGGCGAGAAGCTGGCACGAGGAGAAACAGTGAATGCTGTTACAAGGGGATGGGCAGTAGGAAATATGAGACATAAGTGGTGGGCTTGACCACATTTTTATTTCCTCTCTTGGGAATGAGTGAGCTGATAACAGGATAAGAGAACCTAGTCGATCAAAATACATAAATGAAACAGAGTAAATATTAATAACAGTAGTCAACAACCAGTCAGTACTAGAGGAGATCAAACCTAAGCTTTCTTTAGAAGCTCAGATGACAAGACTTCGACTTTCATACTTTGGACACATCGTGCGAAGAGAGAGATCATTAGAGAAAGACATCATGCTTGGCAAGATAGAAGGTCAACGCAAAAGAGGAAGGCCAGCAATGAGATGGATCGATACAATAACAGCAGCTACGGGTACCAGTCTGTCAACAATGAGCCGCCTGACTCAAGACTGAACACAATTTAGGATAGCTATCCAGAGGGTCGCCATGAGTCGACTCCGACTCAACGGCACTTAACAGCAACAACAACAGTCAACAAGTTCAGGAAACGTTTTCTTCAGTACCCAAAACCAGTCCAAAATAAACATTCTCTTTCTCCTTTAAAGAATAAATACCCTCAAACTGCTTTTCTACTTCATAGTACAAGGATCTTCTTTCTGCATAATGCAGGATCACTTTCCTTCCCAAGAAGTATCTCACAGCACCCACCAATAAGTGCTGGGCTTCTTTCTTTTGACCAAAATAAAATCACCAAAGCTCTGGATTCTCTAAAGTAAATTCCCTTTTTACCTTTGTATCTTTTAGACACCAACCTTCTAAACTTTCACAAGAGTGGAAAGAAATGAGTGTAAACCAACTGTTAGATCTCAAATCTTTAGAGGACTGTGACATCTTCAAAAGCCCAAATGGTGATCATCTAGTCTGGAATGATCTTCCAGAAAATCTGAAATAGTGGAATAAACAAGTCTTTCCAGGGTCTTTACCAACAAGGGCTGATTCATTACTAGCTGTTTTACAACAAAATATTGTTTTTCTTCATCAAAAGTGAAATCAGGTTTTCCTAAAGCAGTTTTTCATGCTGATTCTAAATCTGTGATTAGGTTTACGCTAGTACGTAGGGTTTTAGAGATGTCATCCATAGAGGTTTCTGTAAAACGTTACATATCATAAACATTGAAAAAGTCAGATGTCACACATACTAATAACTATATTTGGCATGTTTGCATGTAAGAAATGCACTAAAAGTATTTTACAGACATCTTTCTGCTGTGAAGTTTGTCAGGATTGTCACGATACAACATCCAACAGTATTCTACCATCATGCTCTCATCCCAGAATCCTTGGTAATGTTTTTCCATGGCCTGAATGTCTTGGTGAAACTTCTCACCTGTTCATCACTCACTTCACCCGTTTGGTGGAAAAAGTGAAGAGCTGAGTGCATGAAGTGCGTTTTCAATGACATGCGGCAACTAAATTTATGATATGCGACAAGTAACCTCTCTACTCAATCAACATAATATAGCTATTTGTGCTTACCCAGAAAGTTTTCATAGATCCACTTAAAGGCTTGCCACACTTCAAGTTCCAAAGCATCCAGGCATTTTTCAAATTCTTCATCCTCCATCGTCTGTCTTATTTGTGGCCCCACTAAAATACCTTCTTTCAGCAGTGATCTTTGGAAATTTAGAAACAAGATACTGAAATTTCTTTTAAATTTGTTTGCACAATTCTTTTCAGTTAAATTTTCATTAAACCCAGTTTTATATGCAAAGGAGGAAGAAAAATGCTGGATTGGCTAATGGAACATGACTCACTGCTGCTTCCTGGATTATAGGCGGTTCTTAAAGGCCAGTCGTGAACAGCAGAATGATCTTTGCCAGTGCTACTGTCCCAGAGGCAGAAAAAGACAGCAATATTTGGTAAATCCACCTTGCATGCCCATCAGCATGCCAGTAACCTGAAGATTCCCACAAATCTTCCACTGGTAATTGTCAAAGCTTGTAGATTGGAGCAATATCTGCAGGTTATATGTCTCCTTGAGGTGGACAGAGTGCAATTGGAATAGGCGGCTTTATGTTGCCATTATGAATAAGAATGGTCTTGAGGCTTTTTGTTGAAGCATCAATGAATAAGAGCCATTCTAACGGTCTGTGTACCTGTGAGAGGGCTCCAAAAGGTCCATCGGTATCGTTGCAATAACACATTGGACCGTCTACTTTAAAGAAAGTCGCTAAGTTAAGATTGTGCATGTGATAGTTGCAAATGAGAACATTCTTTTGAAGTAAGTTCTTTTCCCTCACTCTTGAAGCAAGGCGTTCCGCTTTATATTTTGAGAGTGCCAAGTCTCGTATAAGATCACTAAGCCCTTCTTGGCTGAATTTTTCTGGATTGCCATTGCTTTCATCTGGCCCATAGTCTGCATCTTCTGACACTTTAAGTTGGCCGCAACTTGCACCTTCATCTAACTTCATTTCATTTGATACAGAAGACAGCCTGTCCTGTGGAGGAACTGGAACAGGAAATGTTTCTTCATGTGGGACTGGTCACATTGCAGAAATAAGATTTGGGTGCACAGTGTTGTGCTTGTTCTTTGCAGAGCAACCCGTAATATTAACCAGACAAAAATAGCGGTCATCATGATGGTTTCTCAGCTCCCTCCATATCACCGGTGAATCAAATGGCATCGCTGTTTTCCTTCCATTTAACCAATCACATAGTCCATTTGCACAGGCAGTTCAAATGATATGAGGTGCCCACGGCTTATCCTGATCACCGAGTGGGATCTGACATTATAGAACAACGTTGAGATACGGTAGCAAATGAACCACAAATGTAACAAAAAAATATCAGAATGATTTCTACACTATCTTGGCACGATTATTATATTTCTGATGATTTCTTCAGTGTTATTATTGCCAAGTACTCAATCAAAATAATTAACCTGAAAAGCAAAATAAATACCAATCAATATTGGTAGAGTAATCACTACACAGTTTATGTTATTTTGGCTGGTTTTGCAAACCTTCCGACACTATCATCTTTCAAACCTGACGTGATACAACAAAAACAAAACCAGTTTTGAACATTGTTCATCATAGATTATCTAATACACATGAAATTATTTGTGATGTTTATGTTTATGTTTATTAAAACATTTGATATACCGCCCCCCGTTATATCGGAAAAGAAAAAGAAGTTACAATCAATATAAGAAAAAGGAAAGAGGAAGAAAGGAAATAGTGGTAAAATTCAGTAGTGAAAAGGGGTGGGGAATTGAGAGATCGGGGGGGAAGGTTGAAAGCAGAAGAGAAGAGGTGGGTTTTTAGGAGGGAGTGGAATTTAGGGTAAGACTCTTCTAGTCGAAGGGTTGTAGACAAGGAGTTCCACAGGGAGGGACCGAGGTAAAAGAAAGCTGACTGTCTGGTTGACTGGAGGTGTGCCTGTGAGTGGGAAGGGAGGTGTAGGCGGTTAATATGGATAGAACGGAGACTACGAGTGGGTGTATGAAAAGTTAGTAGATCAGCTAGGTACTGAGGTCTGTGAGAGTAAATAGCCTGGTGCACTAAAATGAGGATCTTGATGATTTTTTTTTCATGTTGACCAGTGAATTGATCGTGTTTTGTCCACCAATTGCTTTCCATGCTCGCCTGTCTATAGAGTCCAAATATTCTTCAGAAACTCTAAAATCTGACCATCAAATGGGGAGCATCCATCCAGCCTCCAAGGGCCTGCTCCAGCCTTCCAAAGATGGAACTGAATCTCCTGGAGAGAGACTGGGACAAATATTTTCCCCTCTGTCCACCATTCCTGCCTCTCTCCTAATTTCCCCATCCATCCCGCCTAGATGAATTTTACTGTATTTTCAAAATAATCTTCCAGTGGCTCATTCTATTACTATATTTATCATGCATCAACCGAAGTAATTCTCTAGATAGCCGGGGGATTTAGTGCTTCTGCACTCTTGCTACAAGAGTGGATGTCCTCTGGCCTTGGATGACTCTCAGCCACAATCCCGTGGTACTTTGTTCCTGTCTCTAACTCCACATCTCTCTCTCTGCACCATGACCATGACCTGATGGCCCCCTTCTTTCTTTTTTCTGTCACAATCCCTGGCACTTTGCTATTTCTGCTCGGGTCTGCGTAATGTTTCCTTCTCTCATCCATCCCAGAACAGCTAGCCCCCACTTCTAGGTTCACCACTTGAACTGTTGTCTATGTTCCATTCCCTACCACCAGGTTATTCTGGAGTGATCTGCATCCCTCTACCTCCCAAGTAAAAAATATGTTTTTTTACTATTTATAATAAGATTTCCATGAGGTATCCAAAGCACAAGCACTGAATTTCCAGAGCAGGGGAGTAGATGATTAAAATGTGAGGCATGGTCTTAATAAAAGGCGCATACGACTTATAGTGGAGAAGAAGTGATCTGGGAGACCAGAGTTCAGCTACTGCTTCTCTTGCTAGCAGTTGGGCAGATCAGTAGGCATCCTAGGGCCTCATGATTGTTGTGCTGTAAGGACATAATGAGATAAAGCCCTTTCTGAACAAGATTCTTAATAGTTTGCAATACTTTCAATGTAGAGTTCTAGAAGGTGTAGGGATCCTGAAGAAAACTGAAGTCTTTGTAGGCTTTTAACACATATTGAACCAACAAAACTGGTGTTGGAGGACATGAGCTCTTTCAGATTGCACGGATCTCTTTGCCATAACTGCAGAACTCTAGTCGGTCTTGTATGGTTGGCTGCAACCACTGCTTTAGATGAACTACAACATAACAAACAAAGAATCCTTCCCCAGTGACTTGTAAAAGTATTCATTCCCTCAGTGTTTGTCCTGTTTTGTCACATTACAACCTGGAATTAAAATGGAGATTTGAGGGTTAGCACCATGTGATTTATACAACATGCCTATCACTTTGAAAGCGCAAAATATCCTTTATTGTGAAACAAACAATAATTAAGACAAAAAAGAAACAGAACTCAGGACTGTGCATAGGTGTTCCCCCCAAAGTCAATACTTTGAAGGGCTACCTTTTGCTGCAGTTACAGCTGCAAGTCTCTTGCGATTATGGGGTATGTTTACGAAACCGTCTTAATGTGCGCTCTGCGACGTTATCGAGTGATAAGGTACATTATCGCGCAATAATGGTGCTTTATCGGGCACAGAGGTACCTTAGCGCGCGATAACGTGCGCAGCGGTGCAAACAAGCGCTGAAGACGGAGAAAGGCTCCCGGAGGGCGGAGGAAGGCTCCCCAGGGGCGGAGAGAAGGGGTCAATGGGTGGAGAGTGGGAGGGGAGAGGTTCCCCGCAAGCTAACGCTGTGAAATATGAGGCTGAAAACTAACGCCAGCAAAACCCTGGTGTTAGAGCTGATTTAAAGGGAAAAGAAACCATTTCCGTCAGCAATGTACAGCAAAACCAGGGAAACCTACAAAAAGTGATAAGTGTGATACAATTATTGTGCACGGAACAAAAGGGCAAATAAACAGTGAAAATGACCGGAACAAAATTGAAAAAAAAACATAACCAAGCTGGGCAATAGTGATATTAATGGGAAACATCAAACCCCCCCCCCCCCCCCGAGAAAGCTCCAAAAAAAAGATATGAATATTGGAAGGGTCTATGCTCCGTCCCCATACAAGGTGAAGGAGCCCACAGTGAAAGTGCTCAGAGCAGGGTTTTCCCTCTCCAGTGGGCAGGAGTCCTATGGCGTGTGCATGTTCCGCAACAGCAGGGCGGGCATGTTGGAATGGGCAACTGGACAGATGCTGGAAAAGGGGACACAGAGGGCTGCAGGCGGCACATACTGCGGTGCAGCTGGCCCACATTGCGGACTAGGGTGATGCCTAGCTGGCCCATAGGAATGCTGAAACAGTAGAGCAGTCAGACAGAAACTGCTGAGGGCCCAACATGGGCACGAGTATGCTTCCCACAGTGTCACAGGGGATAGTACTCAGCAGGTACCCCGAAGGGCACGGAATATTGGCATGCGGTGCTGGGGGGAAGCGTGGACAGCTATGCAGGCAACCCTACCCCAGAACCCGCACCATAGGCAGCTGCCTACCCACACACTGGATGGCCTGAGACTGCGCTCCACCAGCACCACCAGCAGAAGGGCATGTCAGCATGGTGGCAGAGGGTTACTGGTGGTGGAGGGGGCAGTGGCAGCTGCCCAGAGCCGACCGTGGCCTAGCCCTGTGTAGGTGGGTGCCATGCACTGCAACAGACAGGCCCTGCAGTCATGGTATCACCAGGGAATGCACTGTCTCTGTGGCAACACAGTGGTGCAGTGCCCACAGCCAGTGTGCTCAGAAGCAGAAGGGCACAGGTTCAAGTCCCAGCTGTGGTTCCTGCCAACCCAGTACCCATATTTTACCCACTACTAAAACGTGCTAATACAGACAGAACCTTTATTGCAGATGACGTAAACATGCCCAAAACACCTACATTTTACCCTAGAGAGCACAGACACCAGAAACAGGCGCATTACCTAGAGCAGAGTCTCCCAAATTCAGTCCTGGAGGGCCAAACACCATTTAGGTTCCATGCTGTCTCTAATAAAGATGTCTGTGCTGCATTTCTATGCGCCGCCCCCATGGTATGCAGATGTATCTCATGCATATGCATGAGGGACAGCATGAAAACCCGAACAGTGTCTGGCCCACCAGGACTGGAGTCGTGAACCTCTGCCCTAAAGCAGCGGCCAACAGGGGCAGACACACCCGCACCCACAGGCTCCATTATCCAATGCCTCCTGGAGAGGCAGGATGTTGGGCCCTGCGTGTATCTCCCAATACTAGCACTTGCATACCTTATCAATGCCACCCTTACCTGGGAATATGGTACACAGCTATCAAAAGGTTGCTATGATTACTGGCAGATAGCAATTCCGAGGTTAAGTACAATTTTCTGAGTGAGCTGCATCATAGCAACCTTTCTGATGTCTGTGGAGTGTGCTACAGGTCTTGTGTCTGACAGTGTTTACCACCCTGGGCAGTGACCCCAACAGTATTGCGTACCATAGCCATGCCTGCACTATGCCCAGGACTGGTGTGGTGGCCAGAGCTGACAAACACCTCTATAGTTGCACAATGCTGGCATAGGTGTGGGGAGTGTGTGTCTGTCTATCCAGTGTGGGGTGGCTGCTAACACCCTCCACAGCCCACACTGCTAGCACTCTTGCCAGTATTGGCCTGCCAATGTGCATAATGAGGAGCAAGGTACTGTGGGAATAGCCTGGATAGGGTGGCCTGGCCTGGATTCATCTGTACAGAGCATAGGGCAATGGCTCGAACATTGTAGTGCCCGGCCACCACCTGCACAGACAGGGTGGCCACAGCATGTCCTGCTGTGAGGTCACTCTCACCCTGGCTAGGTTCCCCCATAGCACTATATAGTGTTTTTCTCATGTGGTATCTATGGATTCTCTTTTGGGACCCAATCACTAGTTTATCTGCTCGGTGTGTATGCTGACATCCCTGTTCTGGGTACATGCATCTTCTCCAGGACCATGCACTATGGACTAGCTAGCAGACTGTCTGCAGCTAGTATGTGTCTTGTTGGAGCACCTTGTAGGGTGCAGTGGCTGGAGGCTTGCTGCTGGAGAATGTCAGATAGTGATGGGGGGCAGCTGAGCATTTCCAGGCCTACTGTCTGTCTGCTATTGTTTTATGAACGTGTACAGCTCTGCATTGCCTGCCCCGTAGGGTGTCTGTTCCCCAGCAGGACTGGGGTTGATGGTCCCCTTTACTGCCACCATTGCAGGGAGGTAGAATGTGGATCTTTTGGTGGGTGATCCTGTTTCCCACCCTGAGCCACAGAGGGTGGGTTATGTGGTGGTACATAATCCGCCTATGGGTCCAAACCCCCCCCTTCCCCCTCCTTCCTTCCCCTTTCCCCCTCCTTTCCCCCTTCCCCCACCCACCATTCACGACATACACAAGCATTCTCAAAGCGTCATTATAATATGTTAAAAAGATGACATCACAGGAACGGGCTGTAACTCCCTAAACAAAGGAAAGGTACTAAAATTAGAACTCGACAATTTATGGAATTATTTCATTTTCTAACTCTTGGCCTCTGCATCGTAGTTCCTCGGTTAAGCGAATTTGCAGCGGTGTGGCTGAATATTGATGGAACGGGTGTTTTGAAGCTTCCCTTGAGATAAGTATTGGATGGTCTACCTGGTGGAATCTGTATATGAAAGGTTCTAATTTTAGTATCTTTCCTTTGTTTAGGGAGTTACAGCCCGTTCCTGTGATGTCATCTTTTTAACATATTATAATGACGCTTTGAGCATGCTTGTGTATGTCGTGAATGGTGTGTGTCTGTATTTAATTGGGTTAGTATAATGTTTCCCAGAAGTAATATTGTGTTTTTTTGAATTTATTAAGAGTATAATGGAATGTGTGAGAATGATGGCCATTTGACCTATAATGTGAGTGTCTGCTATTCCCTATAGTGATTTTTTCACTACATGTAGGGTTTTAGCCATTCTGAGGTCATTATTGCCTTTATTGATTTGGAAGTTGAATTGTTCTGGAAAAGATTTTTGTGTAAATTGGTTGGGAGTTTATTTTTGGGTTTAGAGCTTTTTGTGAATTTTGCCTGTAGCTACTCTGTGTCATTATCACGCACTGCCAGTTCATCTTTCCAAGCTGAGGTACCTGAGAGTTGCAGACCCCATTTGCTGATCAGCTGTAGACTCAGAGCAGACAGTTTGTGCGGTGACCTGCAGTCCTTCTGTACCCAGCCATTGCTGTGACATACACCATGGAGGTATAGCCTACTGGTTAATACAATGCCATTCTCAGCAGTGTTCATGGGTTCAGTTTCTCATTGTTCCCTCCTCTCATGCCTGTCCTACTCAAATAGTGTGCATGCCTGTAACTGTCATATTTTTGCAGATCTGTGCTGCCAGCCCATAATACCCTCGCCACATTTGCCAACATTCCCTCGGTCCGTCTATCTGCGTCTGTCAGCTGTGTAGAGACCTGTCTGCCTGTGCAGGCTGCCACCCCATGTCCTGCACTGCTACCCTTTCCTGCATTGCGCCTCTTCATGCTTGCCTCACCTGTGCCTGATCTGCATGGCACCATCACTCCTCTGTCCACCCATCATTGTAACTATCCTGCCACCTCCACCCCCACTGGGGTACACGTATTCCCATCATCTGCCACCAACTGACTTTCCAGTACTTTACATTGCCAACACCATGTGCTGTGGTACAGATGCCCCAACCATGTTTGCCAACAGTACTCAGTACTGGCAGCCACAAGGGATGCCTGCAGATATGGCAGGTCCAGCGGCTCCCAGCTCTCCCTCCTTCACGCACCTGTTCATTGCCTTTCCTGAGTGCTCTATCTATGTTAGGGCTACATCTCTCTCTGTTCCTCACAGGTCATGCATGTCATCCTGAGGCACCTTGCAGCCCTTAGGGCACACTAACCTGGGGCACCATAACCTTGTTAGGCCACCTTACCTATGGTTCCATAGCCCAGGGTGCCTTCTACGGTGCCTTGTCCAGGGGTGCCTAGTATGGTGCTTAGCCTATGGAGCCCTATAGGGCGCCTTATGAGGCACCTTACAAGGCATCTTATAAGGCGCCTTGTAATGTGCCTTGTAAGGTGCCTTATAAGGCACCTTGTAACGTGCGTTAGTCTAAGGCACCTTGTAACGTGCATTAGCTGATACAGCTTGCTGTAACGATGCACCGCCCACGCCTTTATATGGGCATCTATACCTTTACCGCGGAACCTAACGCAGGTGACATTACCGCAATTTAGTAAACATACCCCTTTGTCTCTGACCTGTTTGGAGTGCTCCTTACTCTTCATATTGCTTGCTTAGTGGTGTTCCAGAATCAGGGGCCTTTCAGAACAGGTATATTTATAGAGGCGTCATGTGACAGATCATGTGACACTGATTGCACTCAGGTGGAACCTAATCAACTAATTATGTGACGTCTGATGTTAATTGGTTGGACCAGATCTTATTTAGGGGTTTCATAGCAAAAGGGATGAATACATATGCACTCACAACTTTTCAGTTTTTATTTGTTTTTTTATAGTAAATGACGGCAGATACAGACCAGTATGGTCCATCGAGTCTGCCCAGTAAGATGGCAGGAGTAGGTGCACCTGCCACTCTGTGCCGACCATCCCTCCCCATGTCTTTGTTTAGGGGTGCACTTGCCACTCTGTGCAGGCCACCCTCCCCATGTCTTTGTTTAGGGGTGAACCTGCCGCTTCGTTTAGGACACCCTTATTTGTTGAGAAATTAGATTGTTCAGTTTATTTTGATTTTATCCTGTTGCTGTAAAGGGATCCACTGTGTCTGTCCCATGCCATTTTGAATTCCGTCACCTTGTTTGCCCCCACCACTTCCATCGGGAGGGCATTCCAAGCATCCACCACCCTTTCAGTGAAAAAGTATTTCCTGACATTGCCTTTCAATTTACCACCTTGCAGTTTCATGTTATGCCCTCTAGTTTTACAGCTTTCCCGTCTTTTGAAGAGGTTTGTTTGTTCATTATTTCTCTTTAAGTATTTAAAGGTCTGAATCATATCTTCCCTGTCCCTCCTCTCCTCCAAAGTGTACATATTTAGGTATACATATATATAAGGTATTTTATTGTCATTCCACTTCACGAATTTGAACTATATTGTTAGGTCCATTACCTAACATCCAAATGAACCTCCATTTTAATTCCAGATGGTAATGTGACAAAACAGGACAAAAACCAAGAGGATGAATACTTTCAGAATGCACTGTATGTCCAATAAGAACCCCACTAGAACTCAACTTCCCACATGTGACTTGAAAAAATACCAAAGATGGTAAAAAATTAGGTCAAAAAATTATTGCAAAGTGCTAGGGACCATCAGAATGGAGTCATAACTAGAATCCATAGAAATTGTTATGCTCTTGTCCCCATTTTCTGCAGAGGTTTTTCAATTTATAATGCATCACATATTCCACATATTCCACAGCAACTATACTCAGGGGGTCACTGTGTGTATGGACGTGCATCTCCACTAAATGCCAGGGGGCCGATTCCCATCAAAAAGCTCCCCGCATGTACAGCAGCGATGTGTGGGGAGCTCTGGACAGGGGCAGCAGGGGGCAGGCGGGGGGAGGAGATAGGGTGGAGCAGAGGCAGGATAATGACCAAAGACATACAGGGCCTATTTCAGAGATGGCCCTGTATGTCTGGGCTGGGGAATTTATACGGGGAACTTATTCCACAATGGAGGTGGAATATGTTCCCCCCAAAGTCAGTGGCCAACCCTGCAGGACCCTCTGAGGAGGTGAGCTGGGCAGGGGGTTCCCCGCAGCCCGATTCTGGCCTCAGAAGTCCTTATTGAGGGTCATGTGGCGGGGAAGAAACAGTTTGCTTCTGTGCAGCCGATCTGCACCTCTGCATGGTGTCCTGGTGCCATGGCAACGGGATGCCACAGCACCAGCCACCATGCAGAAGTCTTTGTCGGGTTGTGAGGGGAGGGGGCAGGATGTGCAGCAGCATAGAATCAGAGCACATCCTGCCTGTTCAGGCCATTTGCACCCAATTCTGATCTCGTGGGGACATATAGGCCCTGCAGGATCAGAATCGGGTGCAGATCTGGCCTGTCCAGATGGGCCCCGATCATGATGGGGTTCTCACAGTTTTTTAGCTTGGTAGTGAATGCTGAGAATAAATCAGTTTCAGCATTTCCTAGATGACCTTCAGGTATACACGTGGAGCCCAATCCCATTAGGGGCACATCCGAGCCATTTGGATGCCCTCAAGCTGGATGGGCCCATTCGGATCCTATTCTGCACCACAGGAGCCAGACATTCCTGCGGGCGCAGGATCAGGCCCTGAGATGATCTAGCATGCCCCTCATTCACCCACAGCATTGACTCCCTGTTACTCCACCTTCCGACCCCAGGCTGGGCAGCCGGGGCCCAGATCGGGTTGCAAAGACCCACCTGCCTCCAGTCCCAGCTCTGTGTGCGGCCCTGGGCCTGATTTCCATACTCTTCACCACTTATTCCACCTCCACGGTGGAATAAGTGGCACATCCAGTCTATCCCTGTAGGATGTACAGGGTTGTGACCTGAATTGGCCCTGTACGTCTTGCCATCTCAGCCTGCCCCTCTCCATCCATACTCCCGCCCCCCACCATCTCTCCCTGTACTGCTGCTGCTCTGGCTATGTTGGGAGAGCCTGTGGGGGAATACGGGCAGGCGTATTCCCCCACAGGCTCTCCCCACATGGCCAGAGCAGCAGTATGGGGAGAGCCGGCAGGGGATGGGAGGCTCCCGTCGCCATGGCACCAGGACACCATGGAGAGGCCACATCAGCTGAACAGAAACAAACTGCTTCTTCCCTACCACCTGACCCCCAGTCGGGCCTTCTGAGACCAGGAATGGGCTGTGGGGACTCCCCCCCTCCGCCTAGCTCACCTCTTCGGGGGGTCCTGCAGGTTTGGCCACTGACTTTGGGAAGGACTTATTCCACTTCCGTGGTGGAATAAGTTCCCCATCTAAATCCCCAAGCCCAGACAAACAGGGCTATCACAGGAATAGGCCCTGTATGTCCGTGGTCAGGGTCCCGCCTCTGCTCCGCCCTTTCTCCTCCCCCGGCCTACCTCCTGCTGCCCCTTTCCAGAGCTCCCCACAGATCGCTGCTGATTGTCCGGGGAGCTTTTTGATGGGAATCGGCCCCCAGGCATTCAGTGGGGATGTACGTCCATACACACAGTGACCCCCTGAGCGTAGTTGCTGTGGAATGTGTGATGCATTATAAATTGAAAAACCTCTGCAGTTGTAAACCAAGATAAAAATGAAAAGCTGAAAATAAAAATGGACATGAAAATAAGTGCAATATGGGACCGATGATAGAAAATGGGGAGATGACAGATGTACGTCATACAGGGATGTACGTCCCACCGGATGTGCAGCCCCGCAGGTCGCCTTGCTTTGTCAGGCCCTAAATGAATTATCAGATATTATACTTTCCATTGCTGATCTTTGCCCAAAAACTAGTCCATTATCCCTCGATTTTTTCTCATGCTTTAAGTGTTTTCCCCCCAGATGGAGATCATGTCACACTGGCAGAAGAGGGTTCAGGGAAGGGCTTCATTGTTGCAGTTTGTACTCAGCACAGGGCTTTGCACTTGGTCTCAGGGCTTGGGTGAAAGACTTCAGTTTCTGGTGTTGATGATTTAGCACCTTCAAACAGTGTTGAAATAAAAAATAAAGTTGAATGTAAAAATCAAAGTCTGTAATTCGGCACACTGTCCCGATTTCTTTCTGCTATTCTGATAATCGTGGAATGGAGGGGTAGCCTAGTTGTTAGAGCAGGGACCTGATAACCAAAAGACCAGGATTTGATTCTGACTGGCATGCCTTGGGCAAGTCACTTTGCCCTCTATTGCTTCACATTTTGCAAAGAAAACCCAGAGGCTGCTGGGTCACCTAGAGTCAGCATTGACTCAACAGCACTTTCTTTTACAACCCAGGAGAATTCTTAGGGAACAAACTAGCTTGCTCTTGAGCCGACTAGTTGAATCATAGAGGGAAACATTGGGCCTGTTTTAGTACATTTATTTCCCATAGATACAGAACAGGAAAAATGCATGAGTAAACGAGGCCCTTTGTGTGCATCATGCTTGACATTGACATAGCTTTTAAAATGGAAGGTGTTGCCTTCTTTGGGTATGGAAAAAGTAGAAGTGATTTTGAGTTGACAATTTATTTTACAAACACACAGTCTTGTATCATGTCAGGAATCAACAGAGTGTGTATCCCCTAGGCCCAAGGACTTCCTTGACAAAGAAAGCAAGATATCTGTGGGTTTAAGGACTGTTTCGTCTTACAACAGGATGCCAAGGACACTTGGCTGACCTTTCCACTCTGATCACCACCAGCATATATTTGTTCCATGGGGGATGTTCTCATTCTTAAAAGAAAGTTTCAGCACTGAGAGTTCTGCTAGAGATATTCCATTTAAAAGGATAAGCCTGGAAGCACATTAGAGTCCTAAATATCACAGTTAATGAGAGTGATTGCATAATTAGGAGTAGAATTGGATTTAATACATTCAAGGCTTTGGAATACAAAGTTCTTTAATTACAATGCTATTTATAAAGTGGGTGGGTGTGTGCCCGTCAAGGCACTGCTGACTCCTTGTAATCCAACAGGCTTGGGGTTTTTTTTGGCAAGGTGCAACTGGAAGTGAATTGCTAGGCCTTTCTTTCAAGGGAATGAACAGTAAAGTGACTTGCCCAGGGCGTATCATTTGGAATTGAACGCTGGTCTCTTAGTTACCAGACTGCTGTTCTAACTGCTAGGCTACTCATATCAAGACCTGGCAATTAGGGAGCGGAGGGCAGAAGATACGAAATCAAAGAGGCAAGTTCATATTCTGAGGAACCAAGCCAGTGCCACCGCTTTAAATGTGCATGTCTTCGATGCTATATATAAGGATAATCGAGCAACAATTAATACCGCTTTTAAATTAAGACCTAGAAGCATCTGCAGCCTGGCCTCGAGAAGCTGCATAGACTAGTCATCAGAACAGCAGGCTGGGAAACCAGGGTTCAAATCCCATTTTTTTTCCATTGACATACCTTGGGCACGTCAGTTTTTCTCCTGTCCTTTTAGGTCCTCAACTGCAGTTATATGTGCTTTAGATTAGGGGCTGAGCAGTATTTGTACAGTACTACATATGCCCATGGTAAAATTATAGATATTACTATTGATTTTGGGGCAGCCCTGTTCTTTTTCGCTTAATTTAGGGTGCAGAGTAGGGGAAGGCTAATGGTTTTGTTTTCATAACTGGAAAAAGAGAACTACACGTCCCAGTTTACGTTGCTTTGAAAACTAAACTCCCAAAGCGAGTACAAAGGTTTCCCAGATGTCAAAGGGATCAGTCAGCAAATGGAGGAAAGCAACTGAAAGCTTAAAGATGGCTAAACAGTGGGATCCTAAATAACCACTTAGTAGCTGAGGCCAAGGTTCCTTGTGCCTTTGATTCCTCTGTTTTTCTCTTCTGCATTCATCTTTTCCTTTCTCAATGGGGAAACATGACAGGAAATCTCAGTTACCTTGCCTTACTTTCTCTTCAGTACCGTAGCATCCCATAGAGGCACGTCATCTGTTCTTAGTAGCTGGTAGATCCTCAAGGTTCAGGGAATATCGTTGGTGTTAGCGTCAGAAGAAGGAGTGCAACTCTGAGCTCCTCCATCTCACCCCATCCCTCCACCCCCACCCCAGTAGATTCTATTGGTAGTGCCGCAAAACTCTGAAATGAGTAGACTATAGAGGCTGAGATATAGAAAGGCCAGTTTGAAGCTTTTTTGTGGTGGGTTGATATCAAAGCTCATAAGGAAGAGCTTCAAGCCAAGAGAAAAGGTGACACTTCTGCTTTTCCAGTCACTCACAGGAAAAGGTATTTCTGTATTGTTTTTTTAACTTATGTTTGAATCCCGATGGGTATTCCTGGTCTTAGCAATTGTTAGACCTAAAGCTGTTATATTAGAGGCTATCTGGAAGCTATTACACTGTTCTTTTAGGCTATATTTCATAGCTAATCATGCAGCTTCAGTCTTCAGTGAACAATGCTTGATTGCTTAAAGAAGACGTACCACAAAGTAAACAAATAGGGGGTCATTCTGAACCACGAATTGAGGGGATGGACGCTCCAACAGGATATCCATCCCCGCTATTCGTGCCGGCTTCAGCCCCGACTAACTTCCCTGCCTATTGTGCAGGGAAGTTAGTCGGTGGCAGGGAATGGGCAGCCCAGGGGCGGAGAGTGGGTGGGCAGTGGACGGTCTCTGGCCTTGGATGTACAGGGCCGATTCTAATGTTGGCCCTGTACGTCCAGGGCCGGCAAAATAGCTGGGGAAGTTATTCCACCTCTGAGGTGGAATAACTCCCCTGGATGTTTTTTTTTAAATTCAGGGCATGGAAGGGGCTGGGGGGCCAGGGGACATTCCCCACAGCCCGACCCTAGCCTTCAGAGGCCGGATCGGGGATCGGGCTGCAGGTAATTTGCAGTTTTGGTCAGCAGCCGGCATCGCGGCTTTTAAATAGAGCTGCGGTGCCATGGCAACATGACGCCATGGTGCCACGGCTCCATTTAAATGCCCTGACTGAGTTAGCCGGGTGCAGGACTGTTCGCGATTCTGATCCCATAGGGCTAGATGTGCCCCATGGGATCAGAATCGAGATCCCCTTTGTGCATCCGGTTCAGACCAGACGCACAAAGGGGATCTACGTCCGGGACAAAATCGGGCCCATAATGTGTTAAAGGATCCAGTAAAATCAATGGTACTGGAAATTGGTGTCTTGGGTGTGTGTAGAAAGAAAGTGTTCCAATAGAATGTAGTAGATACTCCCCATTGGAGAGAAACGTGTTTGGTACAGCCCCTTCTTTGAGAAGTTATGTGTGGGCGAACAAGAAGAGAGGGAGATGGATACCCTGTCCTAGGTTCTTAGATGTTATTTTTCATTCTGGGCCATTTTTACTAACACTTAGCCCTGTAAATGTGGTGTGAAGTTAAAATATGGGAATGTCTTTAATGAACTTGCTTGATAATTGAGGATTAGTCTGATAAACTGATACGAGGTCCTTCTGCAACTTCACCAAGTGCTGTCTAATTGCATGTTGAATGAATTTAAATAAATGTAGGACGTCTGTAGCTCTGTGGGAATTTTCCCATATTTTGCAGTATTTTTTTAAATGAACTTAAAAATATTGCTGTTACAGCAGTCTACCTTTTTGGGAATTTGACAGGTACTTGTGACCTGGATTGGCCACTGCTGGAAACAGGAGAATGGGCTTGAAGGACCTTTGGTCTGATCCTTAAGGGTTGGTTTTGTTTTGTTTTTTTGCTTTTTCTTGGTTATATGAGTTACTGGATACAATACAAATTTTTTCATTGTTATGTAATAATAAAAAATTGAATAAACAGAAAATGGATAATTTTGGCAGACTGCCATTTAACTCCGCCCCCCCCACCCCCCCCCACCATATACATACACACACACACACTATCTTTCTCTTTATTGCAGCATTTAATATACCGGGCCTTTAAACATCAGGGCAGTTTACAATAATAAAATAAAATTGGAGAAAGGAAAAAAACTACATCAAATTTATAGGACAGAGTGGGCACTCACATGCGGAGAGAGGAAAGAGAAGGGAAAGGAGGGGTAGGGAGGTAGAAAGAGGATCAGGAACCGGAACGTGGGGGTTAAAGGTGGTTTGGAAGAGATGGATTTGAACTTTTGAAATGAGGGTTCTAAGTGCAAAGCGGTAGGTAATAAGTTCCAGAGGGAGGGGCTTAGAAAGAAAAATGCAGAATGGCGGGTAGATTTGAGATGGCCATGCAAAGCGAGGGGAAGGTGTAGTTAGTTTACAAGAGCAGAATGGAGGCTGCGAGATGGAATATGAAAGCAGAGGGAGTATGAGAGGTACTGTGGAGGGACACCACAGGGGAGAGAAGTGGAAACTGAGGAGGCAGCACCCGCAGTGACTGAGAAGGTGCAGGAAGAGAGGAAAGAGCTGAACCAGTGGAGGACCGGGCCAAAGATACCCACATCCCGAAGACGTGACAAAAGAGTTTCCCATGGGTTAATAGTTAAAGTTCCTGGCAGCCTGTTTTCCCAAAGGGAGGGGGTACCTGAAACAACTGAGTAGCACCCAGTCTCCCAAAGATTCCATGTGCTGAGAAGAATATATTTGGTGACATGTCCAAGGTATGATATTTCATTTATAATTAGCTTATGCTTTTCCAGGAGATGATCAAGGTGAGTTACATTCAGGTACTGCAGGTATTTCCCTGTCCCCAGAGAGACAATCTAAGTTTGTACCCAAGACAACAGAGGGTTAAGTGGCTTGCCCAAGGCCACAAGGAGTGCTAGTGGGATTTGAACCCTGGTTTTCTCAGCTCTAGGCTACTGCCCTAACCACTAGGCCACTCCTCCACTAACCTGATATAATGCACTACATAAGGGTTAGTGGTCTCTTTACTCTCCATCCTACTGGTAGGAAGCCAGGACCCAAAGTAAGTGCCTGAACCCTTCAGCAAGGAGTCTCTAGGTTGGGATGTGCCTGGAACAGAAGGAGATCCTGAGAACAGTCCTCACCCTGATGGTAGACAGCTAGGACTGAAGGAAAGCGTCTAGATCCCAGCGTGATGGGATTATTGGGCTTGACGTTACCTGGGCCAGAGGATAAACAGGTTATCTTACACCTGCAGGCTACAGGAGCTTTCTTAGACTAAGCCCTTCAGGATCTAGAATCAGGGTTCATGGATTTGTACCAGCTGAAGTATGTATGGCCAATATTGAAAGAGGCAGTATCTCCTAATCCCTGTCATATATTGCCTTGTACCCACAGAATTCAACACACGGTTTTACTAACATCTAGTTCTTAACTGTAATGTGTAGGGCAGCAGATAACAGTATTTCCAGGACAATAACATTTTCAGTGTAGGCTCAAACCAAACAAAACCCTGGCCAGGAAGAGATTGCAGTACCAGGCCCAGTTACTGAAAGGCAAAAAGAGGAACTGAAACTGTTGAGGAAACAAAACCATTCTGCAGGCTGTGCACACAGTTTAGTTGGTGGCCATTGCTACAATGTTCAGCATCGGCAACCAGTCCAATTAAAGTGGACGGCTGTTGCCACTTGAAATCATACCCAGGTATTCAGTACCGGGGTCATATCCGGCTAAACTGGCTAAAGTTAGACCAGCATTTTTAGGGCCTAAATTATCCCTATCTGGCTAAACTGGCCATCGACTTAATATTGCCACTGACTTGCTAACGCTCAGTACCCCCAGAAGACCCCAAGACTAAGCGGTTAGCATTGGGGCATTCAGCAGAGTTAAGAGGGGATATTCAGCTGCTCAAATGAGGCATGTGTCACTAAATATCCCACTCAGCAAGATTATCACAGTTAGCAGGTCTGTTAACCATGTTAATCCTTTTGAATATTCCCCCCCCCCCCCCTTAGGTTTTAGTTCTCAACTATGCAGTCTCATGAGTGTTGTACAGAAAAATAAAACTTTAACTTGGGGTAGGAAATTTTATAATAATGCTGGTTCTACGTGCTCTGTTATAACACTAAAAAACTCTTTTCAGAGACCTACTGCGTTTGAATTGCTTCTTAAACTGGCTGTCTACAGAATGCTCTGGTTTCCTGATTCAGCTCACATACTTCTCTTAGTCAGTAAGGGGTTGTTTTAAAAGACTTGGTCAAGATTTGGATTTCTGAAACCGTGCATGAGGATGTCCAAATCACGGATACGTCCCTGGAGCTATTTTGCAAATGACTTTTAAAGATGTCCCTAGTGCAGCGACATCTAAGTAGGCAGGGGGCTGTGAAGGAAATGTGTCCAGGACAGGGTGACGGCCTTAGACATCCCCACTCGATTTCAGAAAGGTTGGGGATGTCTGCATCCTCATCCAAATTTAGGGGTATGTTTACTAAACCCCCGGTAAAGTGCGGGCCCCGGTAGTGTGCGGGTGCCATATAAGGAGTGGGCGTTCCGTCCTGAAAAAGAAAAGCCGGAATTTACATATGCGCTAAGGTGCGCGGCGCCCTTGTGCGCCCCGCACCTTAGCGCATCAGACAGCTGCGCGGGAGGCATATGTGTCATGCTGATGGGTAAGGAAAAGAACAGAACCACAGCACAATGGTTAAGGCACATACCAATAGTGCAAGAAGCAGGGGTTTGATCCCCCACAGAGCCCAATAAAGATGGCTGGCTGAGGTGTTAATTTATGAGGCAGTGAAATAATTGGTGGCATAAGGCAGCACGCTAATGTGTTTGGAGGCATATGAATGATGGGTGGCATAAGGCAGTGTGCTAATTTTCTAGAAGGCATCTCAATATGGGACGGCATAAGACGGCGCGCTGATGAGCAAACAACAGAGCAGAGCCACAGCACAATTGTTAAGGCATGCACCAATGGTGCAGGGTTCAGGGGTTCAATGCCCAGTGAACAAGGCTGGCTGGGGCAATGTGTATTATGGGGAAGATTGCTTTAGGAGGCATTTTATTTATATTTTAATTATCATTAATAGCAAACGCACTCTCAAAGCGTGTCAACATAAGGCGTCCTATAAGGCACATAGTAAAGTGCACTGTCCGCCACGGCACCCTAACATGTCCCCTATAGGGCACCCTATAAGTTGCGTCACAGGATAATGTATAGTGCACCTTATATGGACAGGAGCCAGAAGGTGTCCTATAGGGCGCCCTATAAAGCGCCCTCAGAGGCACCGTATGGGTACAGTACGCTGAGGGTGATTTTGCTGGCATCAAAAATGTACATAAAAAAAGATGATGCTTTGGCCAATCCTATCAAATAACCCCACTGTGGGTTTAAACCCATGACCTCTGGCTTTACAGGCAGTGACACAACCATTGGGCTACAGCTACTAGCAAGCCCCTGGCTGGCTGCAGAGAGCCTGCACGTCACCACACAGACAGTCTGCTGCAGCCACCAGGATAGGGTTAGCCCACCCGTACCCATGATGCACTGCACATGCAAATCAGCTGTCCACAGATGAACACAAGATGGGGAATGCACCCCCACAGCACCTCGGCCTGGTAGGTGGTACTGACCGTGTGTTTTACTAACACAGAGTAGCTACACACCGTCACATTGTGCAGGTACTGTGCTCACCCTGAGTGTGCGATGAGGCAGCCAGGACCAGGTCCACAACACCTTCCATTGCTGAAAGAGGCCATGCTGGAGGTCCAAAGCAGTGTTAATGTTTCAGATATGTAGTCTCTGCACAAACACCTTGGATATCTCTGTCTGTTTCAGTCAGGGGTAGCCCCCATGGACCCCTAGGTGGGCCATGCACCACCACCCCCCCCCTCCTCCAGGGCCAAGGGTGGCAAACAGGGTCCCCTATCACTAGATCCACCTTCTACGTCCCTGCAAAGGTGGCAGTAGAGGGGACCATCAACCCCAGTCCTGCTGAGGGACATACACCCCACAGGGCAGTCAATGCAGCTCTACACATATCCATAACACAATAGCAGACAGACATTAGGCCTGGATATGGTAAGCTAAACCCCAACACTATCTGATATTCTCCTGCAGCAAAGCATCAGCCCCTGCACACCACTCCATCAAGACACACACCAGCTGCAAACAGCCTGCTAGTTAGGCCATAGTGCATGTTCCCAGTGGCGATGCATGCATCCAGAACTGGGATGTCAGCATACACAGCAAGCATATAAATCAGTGACTGGGCCCCAAAAGGAAACCCATATCTATCACATTAGAGAAAAACCATATAGCACTATGGGGGTGCCTAGCCATGCTGTGGTCACTGCACAGTCAGGGTGAGAGTGAGCTCTCAGCGGGACATACTGAGGTCACCCTGTCTGTGTAGGTGGTGGCCGGGCAGTAAAATGTCCCAGTCAGTACCCTATGCCCTCTGCAGATGCACCCTGGCCAGGCCACCCTGTCCGGCCTATACCCATGGTACCTTGCTCCTCATTATGCACATTGGCAGCACAATATTGGCAACAGTGCTGGCAGTGTGGGCTGTGGAAGGTGTTTGAAGCCACCACACACTGGATAGACAGATAGCCACCCCCACACCTATGCCAGCATTGTGCCACTATAGAGGGTTCAGCAGCCATACCCACCACACCAGTCCTGGGCACAGTACAGGCATGGATATGGTACGCAATACTGTTGGGGGTCACTCCCCAGGGGGGTTAACACTGTTGGAGACCAGACCTGCAGCACACACCGCAGACATCAGAATGATTGTTATGGTGGAGCTCAATGAGCAAAATGTGCTTAACGTAGGAATTGCTATCTGCCAGTTATCATAGGAAACGTTTGATAGCTGTGTACCGTATACCCAGGTGTAGGATGGCATTGCTAAGGTATTCAAGTGCTAGTATTGGGAAATACAGGCAGGGCCCAATGTCCTGCCTCTCCAGGAGGCATTGGCCAATGGGGCCTGTGGGTGTGTGTGTGGGTGTGTCTGGCCCTGTTGGCTGCTGCTTTACGGCAGAGTTTCCCAACTCCAGTCCTGGTGTGCCAGACACTGTTCGGGTTTTCATGCTGTCCCTCATAAATATGCATGAGCTACATCTGCATACCATGGGGATGGTGCATAGATATGCAGCACAGGCATCTTTAGTAGAGGCAGCATGGAACCTGAATGGTGTGGGGCCCTCCAGGACTGCATTTGGGAGACTCTGCTCTAGGTAATGCGCCTGTGTATGGTGTCTGTGTTTGGTGTGGTAAAATATAGGCGTATTAACCATGCGCATGTTCTCAGCATTAAAGGTTTGTCCTTACTATCACGGTTTAGTTGTGGGAAAAATATGTGGACAGGATTGGCAGTAGCCCCAGCTGGCCTTTGAACCTGTGACCTTCTGTTCTTGCACACACTGTCTGTGTGCACTGCACCACTGTGTTGCCACAGATATGTTGCAGTCCCTGGGGAGTCCATGACTGTATATCCAACAGAGCCTGTCTGTTGCGGTGGACGGTGCAAGCCTGCACAGGCCTAGGCCACTGTCTGCTGTGGCTTGCAGCCACTGCCCCCTCCACCACCTGTACCCTTCTGCCAACATGCAGACATGTCCTTATCTGGGAAAAAGCATATGACCTGATTGAGTTGTGGCACTCCAGGACTGAATTTGGGGTACTCGGCTGTAGGTAATGCCCATTGTTATGGTTTGTGTGCGGTGTAGGGTAAAATATGGTTGCTTGAACCATGCTTATGTTCTCTGCAATAAAGGAGTGTCTTTACTATCACTGTTTAGTGGTGGGTAAAACTATGGGGACTGGGTTGGCAGGAGCCCCAACTGGGATTTTAGCCTATGATCCTTTGGTCCTACAAGCACTGGCTGTATCTGCTGCACCACACTGTGGCCACAGAGACAGTGCAGTCCCTGGAGATAGGAAACCTGGCCGGATGAGTCAGAAAACCTGCTCTGCACAATTTTACTGTGGGCTCATTTATCTTGTATGGAGACAAACGGGCAAATAAACCTCATAAACAACCTCGAAAAAAGGAGCAAACAGCCATAACCAAGCTGGGCAACAGTGATAGCAATGGGCAACAATAAAAAACACTCCCAGGAATGCTCCAATAAAATGAAATGATTTTTGAAAGGGTCTACGGAGCGTAGACCCTTCCAAAAATCATTTCTTTTTTTTGGAGCTTTCCTGGGAGTGTTTTTTATTGTTGCCCATTGCTATCACTATTGCCCAGCTGAATTGTAATTTTTAACATTTTTGTTGTGCTCATTTTAGATTTTTATTTGCGATTTTGTTCTGTGCACATGTATCACACTGCTCACGTTTTGTAGGTTTCCCCGGTTTTGTTGTACATTGCTGACGTAAATGGTTTCTCTTCCCTTTAAATCGGCTCTAACGCGAGGTTTTCAATCGCGGTATTTTTGGGTCTATTTTCAGCCCCGCTCCTGTGCGGGGAGCCTCTCCCCTCCCACTTTCCACCCATTGACCCCGTCTCTCCGCCCCTCGGGAGCCTTCCTCCGCCCTCCGTACGCCTTTCCCCGCCTTTATCGCACATCAGCGCACCGCACACGTGTGCGGACCCGTTACTGTGATGCGCACGCGTGCGGGGCACTTAAGTGCATCATTGCCGTGCGCTACTGTGCGCCGCGCACGTGTGCACAGTTTAGTAAACATACCCCTTAGACTGCTCTAGGTACCAATAGACATATAGAAAGTGTTTGAGCCATAAAACATTCAGATAATTTCTGGATTTAATTTTATACAAACAAAACTCTGAATTATGTATGACTTTGTATAGAAAACTGGTGCAAAGGAACACTTTGTTACATTATAGATGTTATCATCCAGGACCTTTACGGAGAATTTTACCCCTGGGACAATTCTTAAGACTTCATCAGCTTTGCACTTCCACGTTGAAGTTTCAGAAGCATTCATATGATTTAATCCAGCGATTACAGGCTAAAGATTATCCCTAATCTATTGTTAAAAAAAGGCTTATAAAAGAGCGCAGTTTAATTATCCAGAGTGGTGGCAAGGACAAATTAATCAACGTCAGGAGCAGAATAGTGCAACTAAATTTGAAGGAGTTTTACCATATATGCCTAACTCAGCAGCAGTGTCAGTGATTTTAAAGACGTATTGGCGTATTTTGAATCTGCATTCATGCTTCCAAGTACCTTTGATGATGGCCTATCAACGAGGCCAACAATATAAGTGATTGGATAATGCACACAGCACCATTATTGGAAGATTCAGTGGTATCAACAGATAAAGGCCATTTTGTGTGTATTTCCTGTGAGTTTTGTGAAAACACATTAAGTGGTTCTCATTGGAAGGATCTATTTATTTATTTATTTATTGAACGGTTTTATATACCGCCTTTCAGAAAAATCAAAGCGGTTTACATAGAACAAAACTTGAACATTACATTGAAACTTATTCAAACAATTGAAATTACAATAAAAATGGTAATTTGAGGGTTACAATGCTGAGTAAATGCTGATTAGGTATATAGATAGTTTAAAGATATATACAGATTTAAATATTTACAAATTTCAAAAATATTTACAAATTTCAAAAATGCCTATCAACAGATAAAGCTTATAAGAGTCATTATGCAACCTCATGTTTATCTACTTTTGTTGTTTATGTGATAATTTGCCCATGCCAGCTCAAATATGTTGCGAGAACTACCCGTTCAATGAAGAAACGCTTGCAGGAACAACGCTCCAGGATAAATTCAGGGGTGGTATTAGCACCGATAGTAGCACATTGTATGCAGCTGAGACATTCTTTCGAGGAATTATATTGGAGGATAATCGACCATGTACCAGTTAATCTAAGAGGGGGAGTTAAAGTGGCATGATTGCAACATCTTGAGCAAGTGTGGATTTCTTGATTAGACACTGCAATGCCAAATGGGTTAAATCTTGAAATAGATTGGTGAAGCTTATTATAGCAGCAGTGAGTCAAGAGGAGGAGTGGTAAATTCATCTTGCAAATAACTTTCTAAGTTAGAAGTCTGATAGTTATGCACCTGAGACTCAGTTTCTGACATCATAATTAGTTAATGGCCTGGTTAAGGGACATCAAAGTATGGAAGATGATTTAAAATGAACACTAGCTGAGGGAATTAGTTCACTTGAGGAAGAGCCGAGAGGACTCAGAGGCTTGAAACACGGCGTTGTGTTGCGTTATTCCTGAAGGAATTTTGAACAGCATTTATCGCATTATTCCCGAAAGAAGTGTCAACAGCATCGATTTTGGAGAAGTTCTACATGTGGAGTTATAAGAACTTTTAATGGAAGGGAGAGCCCTGCCATTCTTGCCGAGGATAACACCTATGGCTGAATGGTGCTGTGTTTGGTTAGATCCATGGACAATTTTTGCTGAGGATAATGCCCGAGGCAGATAGGGGCTGTGCTTAGCTAGTTCCAAGGACAAGTCTCTATATGGTAGGCATGGCTTGGCAGTAGAATCTCATGGATCATTAAAGCAGAGGTGTCCAGAGGTTTGCAGCTACAAACGTTCAACAGACAGCTAAGTATATCTGAGGGTCTGCTAAGTGTGGTGTCCCTTTGGTTACTTTTATAGACTTGGTGGTCTTAGAAATAAGATAAAAATGGAAGGTTTTGCCACAAGAGAGGTAATCCTTTCTCGGCAAGCAATCCAATAAAAAAATTATTTAAATGTTGTAAGGTCATAACTTTAGTGTTTAAAGGGTCTCACTTAATTTAAGAATAATCACATCCTGGCAATGTCCTAGTCTTTATACTATTTCCTTTTTTAATTAGACTTGTTTTATTTGATTCATTTATAGCAGCATAGTATATGACGGCAGATAAAGACCAGTATGGTCCATCTAGTCTGCCCAGCAAAGCGGCAAGAGTAAGTGCACCTGCTGCTCTGTGCAGGTCACACCTCCCCATGCCTTTGTTTAGGGGTGTATCCACCGCTCTATTTAGGTCACCCCTATTTGCTGAGATATTAGAGATAGTTGTGTTTAGTTTGATTTTATCCTGTTGCTGTAAAGGGATCCACTGTGTCTATCTCATGCCATTTTGAATTCTGTCACTGTATTTGCCCCCACCAACTCCATCGGGAGGGCATTCCAAGCATCCACCACCCTTTTAGTAAAACAGCATTTCCTGACATTGCCTTTCTTTTACCCCCTTGCAGCTTCATGTTATGCCCTCTAGTTTTACAGCTTTCCCGTCTTTGGATGAGGTTTGTTTGTGTCAAATATGTGTGCATATATAGTCCAAAGCCATTTCACTGGCCACATTTTTTAGGAGATATTGGACATTAAGGGGTTGAACTGCAAGGGGGCCAATAATGTTGACCACAACTGGAAATTTAAACATCTAACTTAATTTGGTTTCAAATCATATGTATATTCAGCAACACCACTAAATAAATATACACTTGATATTGGAGCATCCGAATGAATCATTTCATGGTATACCTGCAATTTGTGTGTGTCATTAGGATGTCTAATTTACATGCTTAACAGCTGAATATTGACACTTAGGGGTATGTTTACTAAACTGCATTAGTGTGATTCGCATTAGGAGCCGTGGTAGAGACAGAAATCCCAAATAAGGACATGGGCGGTACATCATTACTGATAACGCGTGTTACCAGGCGCCATAAATGAACGAGCGCTACATGCACGTTACTGCGCGTTAATCTTAAGAAGGCGCGCAGGCAAACAAGCACGACAGCAGAGCTGTAGCACAATGGTTACAACACTGACTGATGGTACAGGGGTCATGGGTTCGATTCCCCAGTGGGCCTAATGTATAAGGCTGGCTGAGGCATCACCCTTTACATTTAAATAGTGATTGTTGAGGCATTTGACTTGTATTTTAATTAGTGCTGCCAGCAAACACACCCTCACGGTGGCATAACCTAAGGTGCCGCATAAGGCACCCCATAACGCACTCCATAGAGCACATTATAAAGTGTACTGTCCACCAAGGCACCCTATAATGTCCCCTATAGGACACCTTATAAGGCTGTGAACAAAGCCCTGGCTGGCTGCAGAAGGACTGCATGTCACCACACAAACTGTCTGCTGTGGTTACCAGGATAGGGATAACCCACCCGTACCCATGATGCACTGCACCTGCAAATCAGCAGTCGAGAGATGGGCACAAGATTGGGTATGCACCCCCACAGCACCTCGGCCTGGTAGGGGGAACAGACCATGTGTGGTACTGCCACAGAGTAGCCACAGACAGTCACATTGTGCGGGTACTGTGCCCACCCTGAGGTTGAGGTGGGGCGCCCAGCTCCAGGTCCACAGCACGTTTCATGGCTCAAATACGCCATGCTGCAGATCCCCATCAGTGTGTGATAGGTAGTTCCATTAGACACACCTAGAATACATCTGTGTCCTGCTGTATTTCTCGGTCATGTCTAGTCCTTATGGGCGATGATGCACCCAGAATAGTGCATATCCTGTGTTGGTGCCATGGTTACCTGTTGTAGGTGAAGGGGGGGTGTATGGACCCAAAGGCAGATTATGCACCACCACACAACCCACCCTCTGGGGTTCAGGGTGGGAAACAGGATCACCCACCAATAGATCCACATTTTACCTCCTTGCAATGGTAGCAGTAGAGGGGACCATCAACCCCAGTCCTGCTGGGGAACAGACAGAGCAGTACACATCCATAACGCAATAGCAGGCAGACAGCAGGCCTGGACATGCTCAGCTGCCCCCCCCCCACCCCAACCCACCCCACCCCACCCCACCCTACCCTACCCTACCCCACCCCACCCCACCCTTATCTGACATTCTCCAGCAGCAAGCCTCCAGCTGCTACACCCTGCAAGGTGTTCCAGCAAGACACATACTAGCTGCAGACAGTCTGCCAGCTAGTCAATAGTGCATGGTCCTAGAGGAGATGCATGTACCCAGAACGGGGATGTCAGCATACACACCAAGCAGATAAGCCAATGATTGGGCCCCAAAAGAAAACCCATAAATATCACATGAGAGAAATGCTATATAGCACTATTGGGGAACCTAGCCATGCCATGGTCACTGCTCAGTCAGGGTGAGAGTGACCTCCCAGCAGGACATGCTATGGCCACCCTGTCCATGCAGGTGGTGGCCAGGCACTACAATGTCCGAGCCATTGCCCTATGCCGTGTGCAGATGCATCCAGGCCAGGCCACCCTATCCAGGCTATTCCAACAGTACCTTGCTCCTCATTATGCACATTGGCAGGCCAATACTGGCAACAGTGCTAGCAGTGTGGGCTGTGGAGGGTGTTGGCAGCCACCACACACTGGATAGACAGACACACACTCCCCACACCTATGCCAGCATTGTGCAACTATAGAGGTGTTGGGCAGCCCAGGCCACCACACCAGTCCTGGGCACAGTGCAGGCATGGCTATGGTACGCAATACTGTAGGAGTCACTCCCCAGGTTGGTAAACACTGTCAGACACAAGACCTGTAGCACACTCCACAGACATCAGAAAGGTTGCTATGATGCAGCTCACTCAGAAAATTGTACTTAACTTAGGAATTGCTATCTGCCAGTAATCATAGCAACCTTTTGATAGATGTGTACCATATTCCCAGGTTTAGGGTGGCATTACTAAGGTATGCAAGTGCTAGTATTGGGAGATGCACACAGAGCCCAAAGTCCTACCTCTCCAGGAGGCTTTGGATAATGGGGCCTGTGGGTGCGGGTGTGTCTGCCCCTGTTGGCTGCTGCTTTACGGCAGAGGTTCCCAACTCCAGTCCTGCGGTGCCAAACACTGTTCGGGTTTTCATGCTCTCCCTCATGAACATGCATGAGATACATCTGCATACCATGGGGGTGGCGCATAGAAATGCAGCACAGGCATCTTTATTAGAGGCAGCAGGGAACCGGAATGGTGTTTGGCCCTCCAGGACTGCATTTGGGAGACTCTGCTCTAGGTAATGTGCATGTTTATGGTGTCTGTGCTCTGTAGGGTAAAATGTAGGTGTCTTGGGCATGTTTACGTCATCTGCAATAAAGGTGCTGTCTGTATTAGCACATTGTAGTAGTGGGTAAAATATGGGGATTGGGTTGGCAGGAACCACAGCTGGGACTTGAACCTGTGACCTTCTGCTTCTGAATACACTGGTTTTGTGCACTGCACCACCTTGTTGTCACAGAGTCAGTACATTCCTTGGTGATACCATGACTGTTCGTCAGACAGGGCCCATCTGTTGCAGTACATGGCACCCACCTACACAGGGCTAGGCCACGGTCTGCTCTGGGCAGCTGCCACTGCCCCCTCCACCACCAGTATCCCTCAGCCACCATGCTGACATGCCCTTCTGCTGGTGGTGCTGGTGGTGCGCAGTCTCAGGCCATCCAGTGTGCAGGTAGGTGGCTGCCTATGGTGCGGGTTCTGGGGTAGGGGTGCCTGCATAGATGTCCACGCTCCCCCCCAGACCCGCCTGCCAATGTTCCGTGCCCTTGGGGGTAGCTGTTGGGTACTATCCCCTGTGACACTGTGTGGAAACACACTCATGCCCATGTTGGGCCTTCAGCAGTTGCTGTCTGGCTGCTCTGCTGTTTCAGCATTCGTATGGGCCAGCTAGGCATCACCCTAGTCTGCACTGTGGCCCAGCTGCACCACAGCATGTGCCGCCTGCGGCCCTCTGTATCCTATTTTCCGGCATCTGTCCAGTTGCCGTTCCGACATACCCGCTCTGATGTTGCGGGACATGTGCACGCCATAGGAACCCTGTCCGATGGAGGGGAAAACCCTGAGCAGCGCTATTTCACTGTGGGCTCATTCACCTTGTATGGGGACGGAGTATAGACCCTTCCACGATTTGTATCTTTTCTATGGAGCTTACTCGGGGGGGGGGGGTTGATGTTTCTCATTAATACCACTATTGTCCAGCTTGGTTATGTTTTTTTTCCAGTTTGTTGAGGTCATTTTCAGTGTTTATGTGCCCTTTTGTTCTGTGCACATGTATCACACTTATCACTTTTTTTAGGTTTCCCTGCCTGGGCTGTACATTGCTGACACTGAAATGGTTTCTCTCCCCTGTAATGTGCATTTAACGGCAGGTTTTCAATCGCGTTAGGATTCAGCTCTTCAGATCAGCGTGTTAGTGTGAAGGGAGCCTCTCCCCGCCCACTCTCCGCCCACTGAACCCTTCTCTCCACCCTCTCTCCACCTTCTGCGGTGTTTTACCGCGCCGCGGAACTTTACGATCGTTAACGCATCATAACGCGCGTTATGATGCGTTAACTATCGTTAACGTTACATAACGCATGTTATGATGCGTTACCGCAGTTTAGTAAACATCCCCCTTAGATGGTTAAGTGTCGCCACCCCAGAAGGCCCCAGAAGGCACTTGCCTCATTTCTGGATGGATATCTCTGGCCATTTAACCATTCATGAGACATGATTACTAAGCCCCACGCTAGTAACGCAGGTTTGAGCAGCATTGCTAGCACAGGGAACCATGCTAAATGCAGGAGTTGGATACAGCCATTTCCTTGAATTTAGTATGGATCGGCATGGCAAAACTGCCGTGGGAGCAATTCCACAACGTGTAATGGCCACTGTAGTTGAACCTGTGCTACCTGTTCCAAGAACAGCCAGGGAAATTTACAAGGCCTGTTTTAGGAATGCCCCTGTCCCAGCCAGTTGCCGCCCAGCCATGTGCTTCTTGGGTAGCACAGGGTTTTAGCACAGGGCTCACACTGTTTTTTAGCACAGTGCCAACAACGCACACTAACCCTGCTCAATGTGGGCAGCATGCTTTAATAAACATACTGCTATGTTTTCATAACTATCCTTCCGCATGCTGTGAATTTAAAAAAAAAAAAAAAGCATATATGAAGTCTGCACTGCTGCTGACCGGATAAGCATTTTTCAATGTTGCCCTCAGAATAGACAAAGCTGCATATGCTATTTGACTCCCACCTTCCTCCCAGGCCACCTGAACAAGCAGCGGAAGTATAGTACACAGACGTTTCCAGTGCACACACAGGAACAGGCTTGTGAAGAGAAGCAGATTAAGTACAAATCCCAGGTACTGTAAGTACCCAGCCACTTTACATTACTTCAGGCTGCTGTCTGCACATGGTAAGGGATTTATGTGGTCTCGAAAGCTCATGCTGAACAACATCTTGGGAAAATATGACAAGGAGAGTTCAGTCTTCTCAGGAACCGAAGGGTTGAATTTGATTGACAGGATGCCTAATTTAAGCCTGTTTTATAAAAGCAACACAGGTGCCTATTTGCCGTTCTAAAAGAGAAGTAACCCCTGTAATGTACCAAAGACCATCCAGACCTTTGCACCTGCTCCGACGTCAGCGTAAATGTATGCATGTGCTTTAAGCATCTACTCACATATTTTATAAAATACGCAATCACATGGTGACTCCACCCAAACTGTGCCCCGGAAAAACCAACGCAAATCAATACAGGCCGTTAGAGACTGCATTCATTAACTTAAACTGAGTGTACGTTAAAGTAATGGAATGTGCACTAATTTACAAATGAATGCATGTTAAGTCGAGAAAAGCAAAAATGAACCAAATCTTTTGGTCTGCACACAATCCCCAAACGCTCTTGTCTCTTCTTCGACTTCTACATGTATAAGTGACCTTTTACACTACAGCCTGGATGTGCTGAGCTCCCATTACTGCTAATGTGCAACTTGGCATGATTTGGCAATGTCTCCTTGTACCCCCGACGTGTATATCATACGAATTCTTATTGCATCGCTTCAGACCTGGCATTGTGCTCTTCCCTCGCACGTCATCAGAGCTCCAGCGGCACCTGGCTCTGTCTGTGCCATCCTTCATGTGCTAATTCTTTAATCCATGACAAATGTCTGGTATGACGCTTCTGTAGAATGACTTGCGTTCAGGCAACTAAGAGGCCTTTTGGTAAAGAGCAGGTGCTAGGACGAATGAAGTGTGTAACATTTTGCTTCGTGCTGTTTTCTTAGCAAAGTCAATGTTTCAAAGGCCTTAGGACGTGAAAGAAATGGTCCAGCTGACACCATAAAGTGTTGCATGCAGTAAGTTAGCCAAATTTTTTATTACGCATTTTAAAGATGACTACTAAGCAGGACCATGCAAAAATCTGTGAATTCTGCTGCCTGTCTTTTCTCTGACTTGTGACAAGGACACAAGGAGTGAGAGTGACTGAGAGAGCTAAACGTTCAGGTCCCCTGAACCAATAGGACTTCCCACATTACGGCACGGTGACCAACTATTTATTTCCCACTTGTCAGCATTTCAGTCTTTTTCCCTATCACTGATCCTATTCTAGTCCACCTACACAATTACAAAACACCAAAACCATGTTCACTGCTGACACTCTCCCCCCCCCCCCCCATATCTCCCTGCTGTCCCTTCCTAATTCAGATTCTCTCCTATAACATTTATCAGTGTTCCCACACGATGCACGAGAGTCCTCTGTCCACAATGCTGCCGGCAAGGGGAGGTGCTGCAATATCACGTTTTTTGTCACGGAGAGCAAACGCTGAAAGTGTGACATTGTAGAACTTCCCTGTACCCTCAGCAGCACCATGGGCAAAGGATTCCTGGCAGTTTCATGGGAACATGGCTGTTGGTACAAAAATAACATCAGTCATAGAATATGACAAAGGATAAAGACCACCAGGTCTATCTAATCTGCTCATTAGATATTTGGACTTTCAGAAAGCCTTTGACAAGGTCCCTCATCAGAGACTTTTGGCAAGACTTATGGAGTGGAGGAGTGGCCTAGTGGTTGGGGTAAGGTACTTCAGACCAGAAGGTTGGGGGTTCAAATCCCACTAGAGGACAGCAACCTTGGACTGGAAGGACTGAGGTTTCTAGCCCTACAGGTGCTCCTTGTGGTCTTGGGCAAGCCACTTAACCATCCATAGCCCATGTTCCCTGTAAAATAGTTATCTCCAAGTTATAATGCCTTGTTCAATGTAAACTGCACTGATGCAGAATAGCACAGTATATAAGAGAATGTAAAAAAATAAAACTAAAGAGTCATGGGATAGGAGGGAACCTGACAGGTACTTGTGACCTAGATTGGTCCCTGTTGGAAACAAGACATTGGTCATGTTAGACCCAGGAGGGCTGATCTTATGTCTTCCAATCCAAAGGTCACTGGTTTGAAATCTGCTTCTGTGAGGAAAAAAAAAGCCAGTAGGGGTTTTATTTGCCTGAAACCTCCAGTAGCCTTTTTTAAATGAACACAATAGCCCTGAAATGAAAATGTATTAAAATGAAAAACAAAATTAAAAAAAATGTACAAACAAAATCAGAAATGAAATGAAATGAAAGAAATGTTTTTGCCTGCACACCCCTAATTAGCAACCCTGGCATTGTCAAGGAATTATTTCAGATTTGAAGAACAGACTAGAGGAACAATTTAGGAACCCCTATGGCCCCTGATCTGGCTAATTTATACTTTCGGAACTTTGAAGAAAGGTTTTTGAAAGATTTTCCATTTAAGGAGAATATAATTCTTCAATGTCTTGGTGCTTTGGAAAGGGAGCCAACTGCATCTTGAAGATTTTTACATGTGGCTAAATAAGTGTGACAGAAATCTAAAGTTCCACATAGATAGTAGTAATATGGACATCATGACTAGATGGGGTTTTTCCACTCCATGTTGGTTGCAGAAACCATGTTGCTGTGAGTCCAGGGGTCATTTATAGCAATGTGATTTTGGAGTTGAAGGAGGACTACCTTCTCAATTATTTTCACAATGAATGGCAAGCTGGAAATAGGTCTGAAGGAGCTAGGGACATTTGGATCGAGTTTAGGTTTTTTTCGTATTGGTCAGATCGAAGCTGTTTTCAGGTATCTTGGGAAGTATCCTTCGATGAAGGAGATTGATATTAATTTGAGGAGGATTGGGACAAGCTCTACTTTCTTGCTCCTAAGTCAGGAAGCGGGGCATGGGTTGGTCGGATACGTTGTGGCATTAATGCCATGGATTATGTTCTCCAAATGAGCTGTTGAGATTGGGCTGAAGGAATGCAGAAGTGCACTGTCACAGTGTAGGTCTTTGGGTTTGCTAAAGGTTGGAGGAGAAGGCAAGATATTTTGTTGCATTGGGTGTTTTGATTGTAGCTATGCAGCAAATGCTTGTGGTTCAAAGGTATTTGTATTGAGAGCTTGGCTGGTGTCTCTTGTTAGCCTGTTAACTATTTATTTATTTATTTAGTTTAGTTTCTTATATACCGCACTATTTAGTATCAGCGCGGTTTACATGGAACAACGAACAATAATGAAACAAATGTTATGTTTTACAGAGAACAAGGGAAATACAACTTGGATAACTTCGGGGAAACATGCACATCAACTATTTACATATGTAACAGTAAGCTTCTGAGAATGGATTATGAACCACCTATGGATAGATATTAAGAATAGGGACTGTGATACAAAGGTTTCTAGAGGAAGAGGTGTGGCTATGGTGGAGTATGGTTGATCTGGTAATGTTGTATAAATAAGTAGTGTTTGAGTGCCTTCCTGAATTGTGTGAGATCGGTAATGGCTCGGATTCCTGGTGGTAATGTGTTCCAGCACTTGGGAGCATAAAAACTGAACGCCCTGTTTGACGTTGTTAGTGTGTATTTTGTTGATGCACTTGGGATAATTAGAGTGTTTGCTGATGTGGATCTTCTGGATCTGTTAGGCGGAGTGGGCTGAACTAGATTAACTAGTGATGAAGCAGTTATGTCATTGATGGCTTTAAAGGTAAGTATCAGAGTCTTGAATAGTATTCTTCCGTGTGTTGGGAGCCAGTGGAGCTGAATTAAGATGGGCGTGATGTGGTCAAATCTCGATGCTCCAGATAGAACTCTAGCAGCGGCGTTCATGGCAAGTTGTAGAGGATTCAATGTAGACTGTGGGAGACCTTGGAGAATAGCATTGGCGAAATCAAAGTGGGGAAGGATAAGAGCTTGGTAAACAGTCCGGAAATCACTTGGGTCCAATAAGGATCGGAGGTGTTTGAGTGTCCGGATCTTGAAATATACGGCTCTGACAATGTGGGATATGTGTAGTTTCATATCCAAACATTGATCCAATGTGACTCCTAAGTATCAAATTGTAGATTTCATTTGGAGTTCAGCTTCTCTCGCTTTTATATGAGTTGGTGGGGTAAAATTTGGATTTTTTGTGAAGAAGAGTACCTCCGTTTTCTTATGTTGAATACGGAGGTTTTGAGATAGAAACCATTCTGACACTGCATCAAAACATTCAATGAGAGGTGAGAGGTCCATTTGCTTTGTGGAGAATGGCATGTATAGAAGGATGTCATCGGCGTATATCTGACATTGAACATTGAAAGATTTGATGATGTTACAGACAGGTTGTACGTAAATGTTAAACATGAGAGATGATAATGATGAGCCTTGTGGAACGCCCTGGTCTTGGTGGAAGGGCTCTGATTTTGTTGATCTTGATCTTACCTGCTGCCATCTTCCTTCAAGGTATGATCTACACCAATCAAGGGCGAGGCCGTTAATTCTTTTTTCTTTTAGGTGTTCTATGAGCAGGCTGTGGTGTACCGAGTCGAAGGCTGCAGCTATGTCTATTTATTTATTTAGTATACATTTGTATACCTCTACTTCCAGCGATCAGCAGCGGTTTGATTACAGATTGGAAATTGTCAAATCATGACAGGAAATTTTTTTGAGGTATAAACACATTGATTAGCAGGAAAGCACAGCACACAGAGAACTATTTTACAGGGAACATGGGCTATGGAGGGTTAAGTGGCTTGCCCAAGACCACAAGGAGCACCTGTGGGACTAGAAACCCCAGTCCTTCCGGCCCAAGGTTGCTGTCCTCCAGTGGGATTTGAACCCCCAACCTTCCGGCCCGAAGTACCTTGCCCCAACCACTAGGCCACTCCTCCACTCCATGAAGATAAGCACACAACCTTGGTGGATGTTGTCAACATATGTGATGATATTATTGAGAAGGGAGATAAGAAGGGTTTCCACACCATGGAACTCCCTGAAGCCATGTTGATGGGGGTCTAGTGGGGATGCAGTGTCAATGTGGTCTTGTATTTGTCGTTGTGCTTCCTTTTCAAATATCTTAGCTAGAAAAGGTATGCTAACTATGGGTCTGTATGATTCCACTTTACTAGGATCAAGCTTGGGGTTTTTTAGAAGAGGTCTAATTAAAGTTTGTTTGAGTGCTGAGGGGAAGGACCCCGTTGTGAACGATAGTCTTATCATTCTTGTGATTAATGGACTGATATCACTGCGTATATTCTTTATCCAGTAAGCTGGACAAGGGTCTGTATGAGCAGTGGTGGTGTTTGTGCAAGTATGAGTTCTTTGTTGAAAGCTCGGAAACTTCGAGATGTCTTTGTGGAGTTGTTAGAGGATCTGTTATGTGTGGTGTTAGAGTTTATGGGAATAATGAAGTTAATTAACTTGTGATCTGACCATGGTACTGGGATCAGTGATGTTACAAGATCGTTGTTTGATTCACACGCTGATAGAGGAGCAAAAATCATGTCAAGGGTGTTCCCTTTTGTATGTGTGGGACTTTTGATTAATTGCCTGTATCCTAATTCATCCATTGCTTCTAGGAGGGCTGAGGCATGGCTGGAGTGCAGAGAAGGGAGATTGAAGTCTCCTAATAACCAATTCGGTTTGTTGTGTTGGACAGAGTTGGCTGCTAATTCTAAAATGTTGGGAAGATTGTCAGAGGAGGGTGAGGGTGCTCTATAAAGAAGGTTGATGGAACATTGATCATTGGCGATGGAAAGAATGTCTAGGTTGTTTGAGCTTGTAGAGTCTATTGTGCAAAAATGCAGGTTGGTCTTGGTTAGTATGAGGGCTCCTCCTCCTCTTTTGTTCTCTCTATGGCGGGAGTGGATGGAGAAGTTGTTGGGTAAGAGTTGGTTGATGATTATGTTATCTGTATCAGATAACCAGGTTTCAGTTATCATGAGAATATCCAGGTTATAAGCAGATATTAAATCAGTAACGATTGGCCATTTCTTACGGACTGACCGAGCATTGATGAGGGCACAGTTTATCGCTTGCGGGGGATCCGTTTGCTTGGTTTTCTTGGTATTCTGGAGAGCTATGTGTAACAGGTGTGAGTGCCGTGGTTGTGTATCGACTCTTAAGGGAGGATATGGGGCTTCTGCCCGTCTATAGGTGTGTCTTTGTAGGATTGGAATTTGTTGTGGTGCGTGTGATAAGGCAAGGGATTCAGCTATCCATCCTATAATGAGAAGTAGGATTCTGATTGATGCAGTGGTAATGGGAGCCATTTTAACTTGCTGTTGAAATTAGGGTAGAGGGTTTCTTAGGGTTGTTTTCAAACTGGACTTATCGCTATGGCATATAAGGATATCTTGTAAGACAATCTGAGAGGTATCCGTGGTAGTTTAAGTGATTGTGGGATAGATTGTTTTCCAATAGATGAGATTGCAACACAGTGAGTAAAACACTTAAATAATGCAGTAAATAGACTATCACTAGCTATGAACATACAGTGGGTAGTGCTGCAGATTGATGGGGTTGATATGCAATTTAAGTTACAGGCACAGTAGGCAGTAAACAGAAATAGTTGATTGTTTAACCCTTTCAAGGCCTCCTTTAAATTTTTAATCCACATTCTGCAGCCGTGTTAATTATTGCATATTTCAGGAAAATTGTACCCATCTTATTCAATATGTTCTAATAGTGATCTTCCTTCTGCTATGGTCATGTATTATATACCATTTGATAGGAATATTTAGTCAGAATTTTGGATCCCAAGAGTTTTGGGCTCGGCTTGGAAAGGGTTAAATACAATGGGCTATGCTACAAGGTCTAAAAAGCTGGGACCCATTGAGGATCACGTTAAAGTGATAGTTGAGACAGTATACAGGCTATACAGGTTATACAATTAAAGTATTACCGCAAAAGGTGATGTCTAATTGAAAATGTTGAGAGTTAGTCACATATTGGTCTAACAGATGTTGACTAATGCAGATAGTCTATACTGTGAAAAGGACGGTTCCATGATCAAGTAGATTGTAGTCGCACGGGGGAGCAGATTGGAGAGCCTTCGGGTAGCTATTGTGGGTCGGCTGCGTTTTGTTGCTTGCAGTTATTAGATTGTAGTTGCTCTGTATAGGTTGTGGAAGGCTTCTTATGGCGCCCCGCCTAAGGGCCACGCCAAAGGGCCCTCTGGCGAGGCCCTCAGGCGCGGGCCCGACAAGCGTGGGCCCGCCTGGCGGCGGCTGCTTTTGTGGCTGCAAGGCCCCTCCCACAGCCCCGATTGGGCTGGAGGGCTGAGCGGCTCAAGTGGACGGCCCGCTCAGTGCTCTACCCCGATCGGGGGAGCCGAAGATGGTGGATCGCTGGAGGAGATTTTTCCCGCCGGCGGCGGCTGCTTTTGTGGCTGCACATCATTTCACATCATTTCACATCATTCTCTAGGTTTGTTTATTGCCTTCATTATTAATTTGGTGTGGAGGTATTTTTTGGCTTTGTTGGTTAGAGAACAATATGTTTATAGGGTGAGTAGGTATAGACTCATTTCTTGACCATTGAGTGTGATTCTCCATCTGCGTTCCAGTTTCTGTAGTTTCCTCTTTAATTCTTTGAGACTTGGTATGTACTAGGGGCTGTGGATGCAGTATTGTGATTTCACATTCCTTGTGGGAGGAGCTGAGGCAAAGGTTTCAATTGTGTTTATCCATTTTTCTGTTGTGAGGTCAAAGTCCAGTGGTTCATCTTCAAGAGAGAGGAGAACTTTGTTGGTGAAGGTTTCTCTGTTGAAGGCCTTGAAATGGTTGTGGTGAATGCTGCGATTAGCATTTGTTTTTGGAAATGATTGTTGTGGAAGATAGCAGGTGATGGTGCTGTGAACCCACCAAGGGACTTCGGTGAGCAGAGGGTTGGAGACTGCATGTGTATTAAGGAGTTGGTTTTGGATAAATATAAGATCTAGTATGTGTCCTTTGGTGTGGGTTGGAGCTAGGATCAGTCGGGAGAATTGGACTTGTTCCATAGCTTCCAGAAAGGATGTGGATTGGCTGAGAGGGACAGATGATAGGTTCAGGTCACCCATTATTGTGAGGTAGTTAGGTGGATTGATGTAGATACTTATGAGTTCTAGGATGGTTGTCAACTTGTCTGTTTTAGCTGTGGGGGCACAGTAGGTGAGACACAGTGTTATCTGTTTGTTTGAAACTAGTAGTAGGTCAGTAGGCTTGAAATGTAGGTTGTCTCTTTCCAGAATGCAGACGCCACCAACTCTGCGGCCTGAGTGAGAGCAGTTGAAAATGTCATATCCCGGTGGTCTGAAATGGTTGATTAGAATAATATCTGAAGTGGTGAACCAGGATTCTGTTATGCAAAGAATGTCCAGGTTATTGTCCAGCAAAGGATATCAAGACAACTATGAAAAAAATTGGCATGTCATACAAGGCTTAGGGCCCCTTTTACTAAAGTCCGTTAGCCAGTTGATGCATGTTTTAACACATGGCAACTGATAATCAGGAACAGCGATCATGGGATGAGGCAGAGAGTGGATATAGAAAGGACATTACCACTAGCGCCATGGCAATCGTCACATGCTCAGCGGCAATGTGGCTCTTAATGCAGATTCACCTAAAGACTGCTCTGTGGGAGTCATCAAGTGAATCTGCCTTAGCAGAGTGCACATTCGAGTGGCCCATTAAGTATTAGCTGCCAGGAAAATACTGGTCATGCCCCCAACTAAAATGGAGGCTTCACCATTATCATGCATTTGTTTGGTATGTTAACTGGAAATCCTTTGCAGCCTTTAGTAAAAGAACCCTTAGATAGTTTTGGGAACAAAGAGATTATGGTGGCACATACCTGAGTATGGAATTTGAAGGGTATGCTTGTTTGTTCAACATTGATCCCAGTGACAAATATTTCCATTTCAGATGTGGGCAATGTTCATTTTGCAAAAAAATGATTCAGATGGATGTGTTCCTATATCCTAGCACCGAGAAAGAATTTATGTTTTCTATCTGTAACACAACTATTGTGATATATGTGGAAGAGTAGCCTAATGGTTAGAGCACTGGCTTGGTGACCAAGGTTTGATTCCCACTAGCACTCCTTCTGGGCTTGGGCAAGTCACTTAACCCTCCATTGCTGTGGAAGAAAAGCCTGGCAATCTACTTTTGGTCACACTGCCAAAAAACTCCAGGAACTGCTGGGTCACCAGGCGTTAGCATTGACTCAAAGGAACGTGTTGAATATGTGGTACAATGCTCTTGTAATCAACTGTATCAGTAAAACCTAACGGAAATTGTGAACAAGATTAGAAAAACACAAGAACTGTATTTTAAAGAACACCTTGGTAGCACCTCTAGTTAACATTTGAGAATATGCATTCTGAAAGTGGTATACCTTTCCTGGTGCGATGGACATTTTTTTTTATAACTGCCATCAAGTCAATGCTAACTCCTGGGGACCCAGTTGCCCCTAGATTTTCATGGCAAGTGTCAGAAAAACTAGATTGCCAGGCCTTTTCTTCAAAAGCAATGGAGGATAAAGTGACTTACCCAAGGAGTGCCAATGAGAATCTACTACTACTACTGAACATTTGTATAATGCTACAAGACTTATGCAGCGCTGCACAGACACATGTAAAAGATGGTCCCTGCTCAGATCGCCTGTGGTGAAGGATATTGCTCTAACCACTAGGCTACATCTAGTGTTTTGATGGTCTTTCAAATTTTTATAACTTTTATATTTTGTTTTAGGACAGGGGGTACCACTTCTGAGATTTTATCCTTTAAGTTAGCCAAGCATTTATTATGGTTATTCATTCTATTTTACTTTTATTATTTCTGATTTTATTTCATTTTTATTTTTCATATTTTTAGTCTCTATTTACTGTTTTATTTGTATTTATGTTGGCTATACCTTTAAAGTTCCATAGAGTTGGCTGGTTAATTTAGTCTTAGGGGTATGTTTACTAAACCGTCTTAACGTAGCAGTGGCGACGTTATCGCGCGATATGTGACATCGCACGATAATGGCGCTTTACTATGCGAGAATGTCACGTATCGTGCGATAATGTCTGGGGCGGCGTTAAGGTGCGCAGAGGGTGGAGTAAGGCTCCCCAGAGGGCGGAGTAAGGCTCCCCAGGGGTGAAGATGAGGGGTCAATGGGCAGAGAGTGGGCGGGGAGAGGCCCCATGCACACTAACGCCGTGAAATGAAGGTCTGAAAATTAGTGCCAGTGAAAACCTCACGCTAGAGGCACATTTGCAGGAGAGAGAAACCATTTCAGTCAGCAATGTACAGCAAAGCCAGGGAAACACCGAAAAGTGATAGTAGGGATACATGTACAGGAACCAAAAAGGCAAATAAACATATTAAATGATCAGAACCACATTTGAAATCCCCATAACCAAGCTGGCCAATAGTGCTACTAATGATAAACATAAAGCAACACTAATGACAAAGCGTAAAAAGGAAGATATCATGTTTGGAAGGGGCTATGCTCTGTCCCCCTACAAAGTGAATGATCCCACAGTGAAATAGCAGTGATCAGGGTTTTGTCGTTTATATTGGGCAGATTTGTTATGCTGTGTTCCAGCTGGGGCACAGTGCGGACTAGGCAGATGCCTAAGTGGCACATAGGAATTCCAAAACTGTAAAGCAGCAAGACAGCAACTGACGAGGGTCCAACATGGGCATGAGTGTGTGTACCACAGTGTCACAGGGGATATTACCCAGCAGATACCCCCAAGGGCACATAACATTGGCAGGCGGTGCCGGAGGGAAGTGCGCGTGTCTATGTAGGCACCCCTACCTGAGAACCCACTCCATAGGCAGCTGCCTACCGGCACACAGGATGGCCTGGGACTGCACACCACCAGCACCACTGGCATAAGGGCATGTTAGCATGGTGGTGGAGGGGTGCTGGTGGTGGGGGGGGCAGTGGCATCTGCCCACATCAGACCAAGGCCAAGCCCTTTTTAGGTGGGTGCCGTGCGGTGAAACAGACAAGGTCTGTCTAACGAACACTAATGGTAGCCCCAGGGAATGATCTGCCTCTGTGGCAACAGTTTGGTGCAGTACACACAGCCAGTGTGTTCAGGGGCAAAAGGTCACAGGTTCAAGCCCCAGCTGTGGCTCCTGCAAACTATGTCGCTATATTTTACCCAGTACTAAACCGTGGTAATAAAGACGGAACTGTTATTGCAGATTAAATAAACAAGCCATAAACGCCTATATTTTACCCTACAGGGCACAGACACCATGTTGTTGTTAAGTGCTGTCGAGTCGGAGTCGACACATGGCGACCCTCTGGATAGCTATCCTAAATTGTGTTCGGTCTTCAGTCAGGCGGCTCATTGTTGACAGACTGGTACCCGTAGCTACTGTTATTGTATCGATCCATCTCATTGCTGGCCTTCCTCTTTTGCGTTGACCTTCTATCTTGCCAAGCATAATGTCTTTCTCTAATGATCTCTCTCTTCGCATGATGTGTCCAAAGTATGAAAGTTGAAGTCTTGTCATCTGAGCTTCTAAAGAAAGCTTAGGTTTGATCTCCTCTACTACCGACTGGTTTGTTCTTCGGGCAGTCCATGGTATACACAGTATTCGCCGCCAGCACCATAATTCAAAGGCATCAATTTTCTTCCTGTCTATCTTTTTCACTGTCCAGCTCTCACATCCATATGATGTTATTGAAAATACCATGGCTTGAACAAGTCGAATCTTTGTATGGAGAGAGACATCTCTGCTCTTGAGAATCTTATCTAGGTCTTTCATAGCCATTCTGCCAAGAGCAATGCGTTGTCTGATTTCTTGACTGCTTGTTGCTTCTTTATTGATAGTTGATCCAAGTAGGTTAAAGTTGTTCACAATTTCAATTTCTTCTCCTTCAACGATGAACCTGTTGATTATGCCAGTTGTCATGATCTTTGTCTTCTTTACATTAAGGTGCAGGCCCATTTTGAGACTATGTTCTTTGATTGTGAGAAGCAAATGTTTCAGATCATCTTCACTTTCAGCCAGTAATGTGGTATCATCAGCATAGCGAAGGTTGTTGATGAGTCTTCCACCAATCTTCACACCTCTGTCTTCATGATTCTCTGATGATTTGTTCTGCATATAAATTAAACAGGTAGGGGGAAAGTATGCAGCCTTGTCTTACACCTTTGCTTATTGTAAACCATTCTGTTTCTCCTTGTTCCGTTCGAACTGTTGCTTCTTGATCAATGTACAGATTGCGCAAGAGAACGATCAGGTGTTCTGGTATACCCATGCTTCTTAATGTGGCCCAGAGTTTCTCATGGTTTACACAGTCAAAAGCCTTGCTATAGTCGATAAAGCACAAATAGATATCCTTTTGGTATTCTTTTGTCTTTTCAAGGATCCATCTCACATCCGCAATGATGTCTCTCGTTCCTCGCCCTTTCCTGAACCGTGCTTGCACTTCAGGTAGTTCTTGTTCCAGGTATGGTTGTAGTCTCTTTTGAATAATCTTCAGTAGAATCTTGCTGGCATGTGGGATCAGAGCAATTGTGCGATAATTTCCACAGTCAGTTGGATCACCTTTCTTTAGTATTGGTATAAACACAGATCTTTTCCAGTCAGTTGGCCATGATGTTTTCTTCCATATTTCTTGGCAGAGCCTTGTGAGTATGGTAACAGCTGCATCAGATTGCTGCAATACTTCTATGGGAATGCTATCAATGCCTGGTGCTTTGTTCTTTGATAAGGCTTTCAATGCTGCTTCAACTTCTTCTTTCATCACCAATGGTTCCCGATCATAAGGTACAGGTTGAAACGGCTGTTGGTCCACTTGATATTTATCATATAAAAACTCTGTATATTCCTTCCACCTGGAAAACCCAATGGATAGTTACAGACACCATAAACATGTGCAATCTCTAGAGCAGAGTTTCCCAACTGCAGCCCTGGAGGGCCAAGCACTATTCAGGTGTCATGCTATCCCTAATAAATATGCCTGTGCTGCAATTGTATGCAACGCACCCATTGTATGCCAATGTATCTCATGCATATTCATTAGGGACAGCATTAAAACCTGAACCGTGTTTGGCCCACCAGGACCGGATTTGGGAAACTCAGCCCTAGAGCAGCGGCCAACAGAGGCATAAACACCCACACCCACAGGCTCCACTATCCAAAGCCTCATGGAGAGTCAGGCTGTTGGGCCCTGCACGGAGCAGCATCTCCCAGTATTATTTATTTATTTATTTATTTGTATTTCTCTTATACCGCACTATTTGCGATCAGCGCGGTTTACATAAAACAAAACAGTATCCGACAATAAACAAAAGTCAGGTCATTACATTGAACAGGAAACAGTAACTTGGAGAACAGGGTAAACTATATACATATGCATTGAACAGGGTAACTATATATATGTACAAATGAAATGAGAGCGGATATTATTAGGTATTGATCATACTTGGGGACGCCCTATTCAAGGGTGGCAGGGGTTCAGGGCAATCAGTGAGGTATTTGATAAAGAGAAAATGTTTCAAGGCCTTCCTGAACTGGCTCAAGTTGGGGATTGCTCTGATATGTGGTGGTAGGGAGTTCCAGAGACTTGGGGCGCAGAGTCTGAAGGCTCTGTTAGATGTTGTTTTGGTGCATTTTGCCGTGTCTATCGGTATCAATAGCATATTGGCCTCTGCGGTTCTCCTTAGCCTGTTGGGTGCGAGTGGTTGGATGAGGTCAAATAGTGAAGAGGAGGAGAGCCCCTTGGTGGCTTTGAAAGTCATCACCAAGGTCTTAAAACTGATCCTGGCTTGAATGGGGAGCCAGTGCAGCTGCTTCAGGAGGGGTGTGATATGCTCTCTTCTGGAGGCCCCAAAGAGTACCCGCGCTGCACTGTTCATTGAAAGTTGCAGGGGGTTTAAGGTGGCCTGGGGGAGTCCTTGTAGGATGGCGTTTGCATAATCAAAATGAGGAATAATGAGGGCTTGGTAAATGGTGCGGAAGTCTCCTGGTTCGAGTAACGGGCGTAAGTGTCTGAGGGATCTGATTTTGAAGTAGATCGCTCTTATACTATTGGCTATGTGTTGCTTCATGTTGAGGTTCTGATCCAGTGTCACTCCGAGGTAACGTATGGCTGATTTAACTTGCAACTCGGCGTTATTCACTTTCAAATAGCTGAGTGGTGTGAACTTGGGATTTCTCGAGATGAACAGGACCTCCGTTTTCTTGTGTTGGATGCGTAGATTTTGAGATAGGAGCCATTCGGATATTGTGTTGAAGCACTTAGTCAGAGGGGTAAGGTCTGGGCAATCCAGGGATATTGGCATGTACAATAAGACATCATCCGCGTATATCATGCAACTCACATTGAACGATCTAATGATGTTACAGATGGGTTGGATATAGATGTTAAACATAAGTGATGATAGGGAGGATCCTTGAGGTACTCCTTGACTTTGTAGGAATGGTATGGATGTGGATCCGTCTGCTCGAACGTATTGCCATCTTCCGGACAGGTAAGATCTACACCACTTGAGAGTTGTTCCACTGATGCCTTTTTCTCTTAGCCGACATAGGAGAATCTCGTGGCAAACCGAGTTGAAAGCCGCCGCTATATCCAAGAAGATGAGTGCAAAACCTTGACGTATGTTGTCAATGCCCGAAATTATGGTGTCAAAGAGAGTTTTGAGTAGTGTTTCGACTCCATGTGACTCTCTGAATCCATGTTGGGATGAATCCAGAGGGGTGTAGGTATCGATATGATCTTGTAACTGCTTGTACACTATCTTTTCAATGATTTTAGCAAGCATCGGGATGCTGGATATGGGTCTGTATGACTCCACCTTTTGGCGTTCTTCAATAAAGGTCTAACGGAGGTCTGTTTGAGCGTAGAGGGGAAAGACCCAGTGCTAAAAGATTGGCCTATCATATTAGCTAAGATCGGGGCGAGGTCACATCGCAAATCTTTTATCCAGAATGCTGGACAGGGGTCTGAGTATGCAGTGGAGGTATTTAGGGCTGAGATGGTGTCTTCAATAATTCTCTTTGAAGGTGTAACAAAGGCAGTTAGAGATGTTGGGAACTCTTGTTCGTCGGGGGGGTCCGGTATCACCATTTTGTCAGTCTTGCACATTTTAGATTGCATAAAGACGGCATAGTCCTGCGGGTGTATACCTCCAAGGTGCTCCGGGGTGGGTTCTTTGGCAAGAGATTTGACCAAGTTGAAGAGGTCGTGCGGCTTATTTAATGACCGTTTCAGGGTGTCTGTGTGGTGTTGTTTCATCTTGTCTGTGATGGCCCTGCGATGTGTATGTAAGTGCTGGATGTATGCTGCTTGGTCACTACTGGTACGTGACTTCCTCCAGCGCTTTTCCAGCCTCCGTAGGAGGGTTAGTGATGCCCTTAAGTCGGCTGTGAACCATGGTGCAGATGGTCTTTTGTGTGGGGCTTTATTTGTTGGGGGACGGATTGCGATTGCGCTGAGTTTGCTGTTCCATGCGGTGATTAGTTCCTCTAGGTCTAGTGAAGTCTTATCAAGGAGTGTGTCCGTTTTGGCAAGGATGCGTTCTTTGTTAAACAGTACTAGCACTTGCATACCTTAGCAATGACGCCCTAAACTTGGAAACACATTACACATATATATCAAAAGGTTGCTATGATTAATGGCAGATAACAAATCCTAAGTTAAACACAATTTATTGACAGAGCTGCATCATAGCAACCTTTCTGATTTCTGTGGAGTGTGTTTCAGTTTTGGTTTCTGACAGTGTTTACCACCCCGGGGAGTGACCCCAAAAGTATTGCATACCATAGCCATGCCTTCACTGTGCCCAGAACTGGTGTGGTGGCCAGGGCTGCTAAAAACCTCTATATTTACACAATGCTGGCATAGTTGTGGGAGTGTGTGTATGTCTATCCAGTGTGTTATGGCTGCCTACACCTTACTGAGCCCACACTGCTTGCACTGTTTCCAGTGTTAGCCTGCCAATGTGCATAAGGAGGAGCAAGGTACTGTGGGTATGGCCCGGACAGGACGGCCTGGGCAGGATGCATCTGCATAGGGCATAGGGCAATGGCTGGGACATTGTAGTGCCCGACCACAACCTGCACGCACAGGGTGGACACAGCATGTCATGCTGGTAGTTCACTCTCACCCTGACTGAGCAGTGACCATGGCATGGCTAGGTTCCCCCATAGTGTTATACAGAATTTTTCTCAAGTGATATGTATGGGTTCTCTTTTCTGGGGCCCAATCACTGACATACCTGCTTGGTGTGTGTGTGCTCACATCCTATTTGTGGGTGCACACAGTTCATCCAGGAACATGCAATATGTACTAGCTAGCAGACTGTCTGCAGTTAGTATGTGTATGGCTGGGACCCTGTGCAGTGGGGGGAGACTGATGGTGCCCTCTGCTGGTGAATGTCAGCTAGTGGGGGGGGCACCTGAGCTGAACTTTTCCAGCATTGTGCCTGTCTGCCATTGCCGTATTGATGTGTACAGATCTGCATTGACTGCGCTGTAGGGTACCTGTTCCCCAGCAGGACTGGGGTTGATGGTCCCCTCTACTGCCACCATTGGAGGGATGTAGAATGTGAATCTGTTGGTGGGTGATCCTGTCCCCCATTCTAAGCCACAGAGGGTGGTTTGGGTGGCGCTACATAATCCGCTTTTGGGGGCCAAACACCCCTCCCCCCTCACCCCATGTGACCATAGCACCCACACACAATATGCACTATTCTGGGTGCATTATAGTCCACAAGGGCTAAACATTTCTGGGAAATACAGATGGACACAGATGTATCCTAGGTATGTCCGCAAGGACTACCTATCACACATTGGCATTGATGGTAACCTGCAGCATAGCCTATCTCAGCCAAGCTGGGTGCTGTGGACCTGATGCTTTGCCCCCCACCTCACCCTCAGGGTGAGCACAGGCCCGCACAATGTCACGGTCTGTAGCTTCTCTGTGCCAGTAACACACACGATCAGTTCCCCCTACCAGGCTGAGGTGCTGTAGGGGTGCACACAGTCACTTCCCCCTACCAGGCCGAGGTGCTGTGGGGGTGCATACCCCATCTTTTGATCAGCTGTAGACTGCTGATCTGCATGTGCAGTGCATCATGGGTACGGGTGGGTTTACCCCAGGGGTGTCCAAACCTGTCCTGGAGGGCCGCAATCCTGGCAGGCTTTTGGGATAGCCCTAATGAATATGCATGATATATATATGCATTAGAGATATCCTGCCAACCTGACTGGTTTGTGGCCCTCCAGGACTGAATTTGGAGACCCCTGCTTTACACCTCTGTCATTTAAGATTGTGAGTGGGCAAGGTACAGATGTCCTAGACATCAAAAGGGTAGATAGACTTTGTCACATTCCTCCTCACTTCTCACCACCACCAAAATGTGGTCTATTAGACAACTTTTTGGTGGTGGTGGGAATCGAGAAGGAATGTGAGAAATTCTATCTACCCTTTTGATGTCTAGGACATCTGTACCTTGCCCACTCACAATCTTAAATGACAGAGGTGTAAAGCAGGGGTCTCCAAATTCAGTCCTGGAGGGCCACAAACCAGTCAGGTTGGCAGGATATCTCTAATGCATATATATATCATGCATATTCATTAGGGCTATCCCAAAAGCCTGCCAGGATTGCGGCCCTCCAGGACAGGTTTGGACAGCCCTGGTTTACCCTATCCTGGTAACCACAGCAGACAGTTTGTGTGGTGACCTGCAGTCTTTCTGTAGCCAGCTAGGTGTGTGTTAGTAGCTATAGAGATGTAGCCCACTGGTTACTTCACTGACTGTGGAGGCAGAGGTCATGGGTTTGATCCCACAGTGGTGCTATTTAATACAGTTGTCTGAGGCTTTTCCTTTTCATTTAAATCAGTGCTGCCAGCAAAATGCACCCTCACAGTGCTGTAAACTTAAGGTGCCTCATAAGGCGCCCTATACAGTGCCCTTTAGGGCATATTATAAGGTTCCTTAGCGGACAGTGCACTTTATAATATGCCCTATGGAGTGCCTTATAGGGCACCTTATGCAGCACCTTAGGTTACGGCACTGTGAGGGTGTTTTTGCTGGCAGCACTAATTTAAATTAAAAAAGGAAATGCCTCAGAAGGCACTGATTTAAATTAAAGGGTAATGCCTCAGACAACCTTCTTACATAACACCACTGTGGGATCAAACCCATGACCTCTGCCTCCACAGTCGGGCCTAGAAAATGCCTTAGCTGTGGGTCTCCCCTATCCCAGTAAGCACAGCAGAATGTATGTGCATTGACGTGCAGTTGTTGTGTAGAAAGTCCTAGCTATGACAACGACCATAGAGGCATAGCACACTGGTTAGTACAGTGACTATACAGCCAGCTCTCATAGGTTCAAAACCCCAGTGCAACAACATCAGGAAGAGTGTCTGAAGTGGCACCTTTTTGCATGGCTGTAACAGTTAGACACATCTCTAGTGTGCGGGTAACGCCAACATACCCACTCACCCTAGTCCTGTAGACTACGGTGGCACTGAGCATGGGACGTAGAAGGCGCATTACAGGGTGCCACAAGCTAAGGCGCCCTATAATGCGCCCACTGGCCAACACCGGGGAACCTCACCACCGTAATGTAAACACCAATTCACCAATTAAATTAATAAATGGTGGCATGGCAGTGAGATCAGTTGTAGAAGTGGCTCATACCGTTAGCGGCACATTTCACTGTTCCGATAAGAATACTATGATGTGATCTGGCCGTCAAAATCCAACGTAATTTTGTGTGCCGTAATTGCGCCAGGTAGCGTGTAGTACCACGAGATAGTACGTGTACGTGTGCGACACGGTGCATGTGCCATGTGCGTCATTGAGCTGTCGCACACGTACATGCGCTATCTCGAGAGTGAAAAAAATGGACAGGCGTTCACGAAAGCCCGCATTTACCCAGAGGGAGCTCAGGATCCAGAGCGAACTGATCTACACCAGACAGAGCCGTTTGTTCCTGGGCGCAGAAAAGAGGCAAGACCTTGCATGGGTGAGGAGAGCATGGGTGCACCTCACCAGGCGGTACAACCGATCTGCCGACTACCCCCGTGAAGTGTGTGTATGGGGACAGGTCACACAATGACGGTTGTGCAACACAAAGACAGCAAGCATCATATATCATACATGCAGAACATGGTGGAAATACCAGTCTGTGGGCCAAGCTGTTGCCACTGTAGATGCGTATGTTGTGGATTGCAATCCTGCCCTATCCCCAGAAAGCCAACAGACCTGATCACATGGGTCTATTACACATCCCGGTGTTATGTTACCTGCATGTGATGTGGTCCCAAATGTCTGCGCCATCCCCAGGAGGCGTAACACATGGTTACAGAGGTCTAGCATAGATCTTGGTTTTAGGTTAACTGCATCTGTGTCAGTCTCGGAGCTCTGCCCTAACCCCAAGTGGCCCTTGACCTGATTAGAGTGGTCCATTAGAGATTCTGGTATGAGGGTATCTGCATCTGTTTCATTCTCACAGCTCTGCCCTAACCCCAGGAGGCCCTGGACCTGATTACAGAGGTTTCTTATAGATCCTGGTGTCAGGGTAAGTGCATCAGTTGGGGGTTTCACAGCTCTGCCCTAACTCCAGGAGTCCCTGGACCTCATTACAGTGATCCATTAGAGATCCTGGTGTCAGGGTAAGTGCATCTGTTGGGGTTTCACAGCTCTGCCCTAACTCCAGGAGTCCCTGGACCTCATTACAATGGTCCATTAGAGATCCTGGTGTCAGGGTAACTGCATCAGTTGGGATTTCACAGCTCTGCCCTAACTCCAGGAGGCCCTGGACCTCATTACAGAGGTTTATTATAGATCCTGATGTCAGGGTAAGTGCTTCAGTTGGGGTTTCACAGCTCTGCCCTAACTCCAAGAGGACCTGATCACAGAGGTCAATTAAAGATCCTGGTGTTAGGGTACCTGCATCTGTTTCATTCTCACAGCTCTGCCCTAACTCGAGGAGGCCCTGGACCTCATTACAGAGGTCTATTATAAATCCTGGTGTCAGGGTAACTGCATCAGTTGGGGTTTCACAGCTCTGCCCTAACTCGAGGAGGCCCTGGGCCTGATCACAGAGGTCAATTAAAGATCCTGGTGTCAGGGTACCTGCATCTGTTTCATTCTCACAGCTCTGCCCTAACCCCAGGAGGCCCTGGACCTGATCACAGAAGTCAATTAAAGATCCTGGTGTCAGGGTACCCGATTCTGTTTCATTTTCACAGCTCTTCCCTAACCCCAGGAGGCCCTGGATCTCATTACAGAGGTCCATTAGAGATCCTGTTGTCAGGGTAAGTGCATCAGTTGGGATTTATCAGTTCTGCCCTAACTCCAGGAGTCCCTGGACCTCATTACAGTGGTCCATTAGAGATCCTGGTGTCAGGGTAACTGCATCAGTTGGGGTTTCACAGCTCTGCCCTAACTCCAGGAGGCTCTGGACCTCATTACAGAGGTCTATTATAAATCCTGGTTTCAGGGTAACTGTATCAGTTGGGGTTTCACAGCTCTGCCCTAACTCCAGGAGGCCCTGGATCTGATCACAGAGATCCTGGTGTTAGGGTACCTGCATCTGTTTCATTCTCACAGCTCTGCCCTAACTCCAGGATGCCCTGGACCTCATCACAGAGGTCAGTTAAAGATCCTGATGTCAGGGTACGTGCATCTGTTTCATTCTCACAGCTCTGCCCTTACCCCAGTAGGCCCTGGGTCTCATTACAGAGGTGTATTATAGATCCTGGTGTCAGGGTAAATGCATCAGTTGGGGTTTCACAGCTCTGCCCTAACTTCATGAGGCCCTGGACCTCATTACAGAGGTCCATAGCCCAGCTAGGTGTGTTGGTGCATGCTCCTGTTGCAGTCGGCCACAAATGCCCTATTCACAGGAGGCCCTAGTTGTGTCCACACAGGTAGAGTACACATCCTGGTGTTCTGGTAGTGGTTCCTGGTGATGTGTTCAGAGCCACCCAATCCCCGTGTGATGCAAACACATCACACATGTTCCAATACAGATATCATGGTGGCATGGCATGTGTGTCTGCGTATGTGTGTAGTTTATGCAAACACAGAGGTGTGTGCCGGACCCCACAGGGGTCAAGAAACACCTCCCCTGTAGACCAGCATACCTACCCCACACATGGCATGGTGCTGCCATGTAATGCAAGGAGAGCGTAGGATCTGGGTAAGGCTGGTCTGTGGGGTTGCCCAAACGACACGTAGGTGGCACCCCACACATGCCCAGACCTACAACCACACATGCAGGTGGCGCTGGCAAGAGGTAGTATAGGACCCACTGGCATGAGCAGCTGCAGCACCCTGCTGTACGCAGTGATGTGTGATAGGTGTTGGGCACCCACCAGAGATATCTGGCCCTTAATGTTCCCACCCATTGCATTCCCACTCAGGTGGAGGACCTACGGAAAAAGGGACGTGAGTTGCGGCTGCACTGCCCGGGTGTCCTCGGGGGCTAAAAAAGGAGGGAGCTGCAGCAATGTGGCAGTGAGTGTTGCGGCCCCTGCAGTGCAGTACAGCATGTCACAGTGAGCCAACGGCCTGTGGGAGGCCACACTATGTTTATGTGGCATTGTAATTGCATGATGGTATGCTAATGACTGTCTTCCCCCACAGAAGCTGCTGCTTCTGGTGAGGGGACATCAAACTCAGGGCCACCCACAACACGCCCCACAGCTGCAGTCCAGCTGGTGGAGGAGGAGGCGGTGGAGGAGGAGGAGGAGGCGGCAGAGGCGGAAGAGGATGACGGGGACATGGAGGGGGTGGAAGGTGGGGTTGGGCCAGAGGGAGGGGAGGGTGAGAGTGTGTGTGATGTTTTGGGGGTTGAGGAGGAGGAGGAGAGCATGGAGGGTGGCGAGAGTGTGTGGGAGGTGCCAGGGGGGGAGGAGGGGGGAGGGGGGGAGGGGGGAGGGAACACAGGACAGCACAGGGCACTGTGAGTCCCTGCCAGCTGCCGCATGTGTGTGGTGATGGTACTCGTCTGGATGTAGCTACGCCACCCATTGCCACAGACAGGGCCCACGCACATGCCACCACACAGACACCTGGCACCTTGTGTGTATGTGGTGGCAGGGACCTGTATGTGGCAATGGATGGCGTACTGCAATGCCAGCAGGCCCAGGACCACACCATCTGGTGGCTGGCAGGCTCCATTCAATGGATGGCTGCCGAGATGCAGCATGTGGCTGGTATGTGCAGTGCATCTCGACAGCCATCCCCTGATGGGCATCCCAGGAGTGTGTGATGGTCCCTGTGGCGCCTACACATGTGCCCTGTGCTGTCCTGTCTCCCAGGACCCAACATGTGGACTTTGGTATACAATACCTGTTGTACATATGTTTTTAAATACAGTTGGGTTGCTACATCACAATGGTCATGTGTCTCCCTTACAGACAGACTGTGGACGTGAGCATGGGACATGTGTGTAGATCCCTATGTGTATGCGTGGCAGACATAGGTAACATACATGGAATGTCTCCACATGCAGTTGTGGGGGCTGCCCATATGCATAGGCATTTGTGTCCCATGGTGCCCTTGTGATGTGCCAATGTGCAGTGTGTCCCAACAGCTATGGTCACATGCATGCTGCCTGTGATGTGTGGGCACCATATGTGATGCACCATGCTTGTGGGGTAATAGGGGAAAAGGCTAGCAGCAGGTATGTGGCAGGAAGGGTAAGAAGGGATGCTGTACCCAGGAGCTTTACAGGGGGATAGCTGGTGAGGGCGAGACAGGTCGATGCAGGTCCCAAGGATGAGCGGTGGGGGACTACAAGCGCTGGTGAACAGTGATCAGCTGACTGAAGCAAGCTACCTTTGTCTGCCTGTGCTGCATCAAAGGTCATTGATGCAAAAAAGCAAACTGCTTTAAACAAGATGAGACTACTCACATAAGCAGAGCCGTTAAAAGTCTGAGACCTTTCTGAATTCAATTGATTTCATTAGTAATTTAAAAGCCGAGGGCTTTCCTATCTTTTTGTTATTGATCATGAACCACGTTTGAAAAGCTAGAATGTGCTGCATGCAAGTCTATGTGGGTAGACAGCCACGTATTCCCTGGTGTGGGCAGGGAGGATGGTCACACATGTGTGTCTAATGATGGAGAGAATATGGGGTGGGAGAGGGTGACCAATTCTTACAACAGACTTATACCACCGTGAACATGTTGATGTGCAACGGGTGAGGTTGGGTATACCCCCACGCATAGGTAGGAGGGTGAACACCTGCCACAGTCCATGGCACACAGGGCATGGTATAACCTATGTGTGATGATTGGTGGCAGTACAGATACCACACCCTGAGGGATATGGGTAGGCACATGTGGGCAGGGTGACAACATGGGGTGCAGGGTATGTAGGGGATCACAGTGCCACATATTGGAAATATAATAGGTTGTGATGTATTTATTTATATTGTTAACACCCTCCGTGGCCAGCCACGGTGGCCACGGCCCAATAAACCCCTCTGTCCCGGGACTGCTGGTGCTGCCTCTGGTGCCGGTGCTGGCTGCTGGGCATCCACAATATGGAGGAGCGCCCCTGCCATTGTGTCCACTGTGGCACGCAGCTGGTGGATCTCCTGGTGAATGGCCAACAGAGCCTGATGAGTGCCTGTGGGTGGGACACAAGGTGATGTGTGAGACACCTGTTACAACCCCCACTGTGACACATGCACATGTCAGGCATATCCCACCAGATCAGTCTGCAGAAAAATCATGCATGCAACAACTAGCAACGCATGAACATGTTTACATCTGTGTGTCCCATGAGCCATTCTCATGCCAGGAAAGGGTCCTGATGAGGGTTCGTGTGAATCACAGATCTCACACATGGTACAGTGTTGCAGTTCAATGTGTGAATGCTTGATCTGCGCACTGGTCATATGAGATAAGCCAGATGACGTGAGGAGTCATGGCACACACATAAATATATCTGGGGAGCCCTGTTTTCTATACCACTGGTGCACAGTACAGATTACGCTGACAAACTATGCTAGGTACCAATACCCATGGGGAGTGGTCAGTCAAGTAAGCTGTCTAGGTGACCTGGGATAGGTGTTTACCGCTGTGCGCTTCCGTGGGGTATATGGGCGTGAACACTGTATGTGTGTCTGAGCTCCTCACACATGCTGACACCTGACAAGCCATGCTACCAGAGGGTGGAACGCACATGGCACAGTCCCCCCCCCCCCCGCACATATGAAACGATCTGCTATGTTGCCAACATATTGTGGTGCAAATGCAAACACATTGTGGATATTACGTCAACTCCCATGGGGATTGTTGTGTATGCTGTTACCTACCTTCGGCATCGTGCCTTGCTGAGGCACTGTGGGCCCGCATCTCTGCCAAGATCATAGCCATGCTTGTGGGAGGGGTGGCTGATGTCCCTGGTGCCTGCACGGTGTGGTGACTCCCCTCCATCTCTGTTACCTCTAGAGGCTGTGAGTTACACCTAGTGGCCCCCACTGTAGCATTGACATCCGGTGGCGTGCCCTCTGCCTCGGCCAGCACATTGTCTCCTGTTGTGCCCTTTCCATTGCTGGCGATGTACCCGTACATTGCAGCCTCTGGCCCCTCACCTTCCTGAGGCCCTGCCACATCTTCCTCCTCATGTGCCTCCATGGTCCTTTAGTCAGCTAGGGGTTGGAAAAGGGTACACAGCACAGATGAGTTTGTGCAGTGCACCTATGTACACCTGTGTAGTACATCCCTGCCAAAAACAATGTGTTGTCCGCCTGTGCCTGCTGTTGGTGCACCTATAATAGGGACAGCACAGGTGCCTTAAGTGTGCTGTGCCTGGCAGGGTGTGGGGGGGGGGGTAGCAGCCTCATTCCCTGGTGTAGCTGTACCACATGGGATGTGGTGTGTGGGGGATGGTGTGCTGAGTGCCGCGCCCCCTATCTGCAGTATCAGGTATGGACTGTCCACCTGACCTTGGATGTGGCCTCAGCAATACATGTGGCCATGGCACATGTGGGAGTCCTGACTGGGATTGTGTGGCGTCATTGTGTGTGTGAATGATGTGCTTGCATTGCCCTAAGTGGTATGGACGTTAGGTGTTGCAGTATGTGTCCGTGTCAGCCAGACATGTGTGGGGGCCCTCCACTTTGCAAGACACTGTTCGGTGTGGGTAGACAGCTATCCCATACTCCATGGGTGTGGTGGGGTGTCTTGGGGGATGGGTGGAGCACTGCTGGGTATGGGGTTGCACCGTGTGTGGGTGTATGGGAATGTGTGTGTGTGTCACTGCGGGATGTGTATAAGGGCTGCTCCCAGGTGTTGTGGGGGTTGTGCTATATGCATTTGGTATGGGTGTGGCAATGTGCCTTCCCATATCTGGTGAGGGTGGGTGGGGTATCCCCACTGTATGTGGGCCCCAACAGTGTTAAGTGTGTGACATGTGTGTGGTGTGTTTGCTGCCGTTTGTTTACGTCTACATCATCATCCGCATGTGTTAGTCCCTTCCCTGTCAGTGCTATAGGATATGTCCCTGGATAGGTAGGTGCGTACAGACATCATATGTGTTTTGGTGGTGTGTGGGGGTACCCACAGGACAATGTGTTCTGGGCTAGTTGTATGTCCCTCTTGTATGTCTTCTCCTGTCACAATGTGCTTGGTGACTGGCTGCAGAGGTATGATGACTGGCTGTGACCTATATGCCAGGTACTATTTTCACAAGTAGACCTCAGGGGGACACACCCCAAATGGAGTAGGCACAAAAAAATAACTAAATGTACCCCTCATAAGCCATATGTGAGGAAGGAATGCTAGACCAATCTGGGTAGGATAACTCCAGTAGTAGAGGAATCAGACTTCAGTTAGTCCCCCAACCACATATCCTTAGGAGGAGGAGTACTTCGAAGGACAGACAAGCTCTGTAATTGCATGAACTATGCATATATCAGTGGCCAAACTCACCTATATGAAAGGTCCAGAGGGTCCAGCAGCACAGCCAAACTTCACAGTACTAGAGAGCAACAATGTAAACGTGATCCAAGGAGGTTATCTGAGTACTGTCAAATGATATCCCAATGTGGCTCTTTACTGTTACATTGCTGCTCATGTATGCTGTGATGCTCGTTGATTACAGTGCGATATCATTAGCCACTCCTCAGATAGGTCCTTTACATCACTGTTACATTGCTGATCTGTAGTGCTGTGAAATGTTGCTATGCAGCTTAACCCTCTGCGCTTTGCATGTCTGTTTTCTGGACCATTGATGTACTCAGTGTTCAATCAGATATGGGCCTTGTCCACCACGCTCCCTGCTTCTCCACCGCGGTTCGATCCTTGACTACATTCAGGACTGTGTCTATCATGCACACAGGCCCAGGTACCTGTGACACACACCCTGTACCTACCCTGCCATGTGCTGCTGTGTCATCACCTCCCAGTTGCCTGTGTTAGTGCACGCATGCTCTCAAGACATGGTCTACCACCAATCCCCTCCATGTGCCACATGTGCTTGGGCATGCCCTGTACGTGTCCTGCATATCTACTACTACTACTCCACTACTACTACAAAGCATTTATAGGGCACTACCAAGCGCACGCAGCACTGTAAAAGTGGAAACACAAAAATGGCAATCCCTGCTCAACGGAGCTTATAATCTAAAAAGACAGAGCACTAACAGGTTGGAACGGGAGCAAAGAGACAAGAGCAGGGCAGACAGGACAAAGGAAGGAGGTAGGAACAAGTGTGAGAGGAAGACAGAAAGGTGAAATTAAAAAGGGGAGGAATGGAGAACAGCACACTCATGAGCCAAAGGCAGAAGCAAAAATATGAGCTTTGAACTCAAGTGTGAGGAGGGGCAAAGAAGATGCCTGACGCATGGACAAAGGACATTTATTCCAAGCGTAAGTAGCAGCAAGGTGTAAGGTGTCCTCCTGTCATTGCACCTATCCTGACACCTCTACCTCCTCTGCTGGACACGTCGTCCCATCCTCTGCCACACACTGTCATTGTTTCTTGGCACATTGCCATCAGCCTGTGCATCGCAACAGCTGCCCCTGATATGTTTGTCCATTTTTCCAGCTGCCACATGGGCTGGACACAGATTTGTCTGGTCCATCAACTCTGATCTACTTCCTTCCATCACTTGTGTATTGTCTTTCCTTGCTGCTCTGTGCAGTGTTAGGGTACATCTGTGTTTGGCCCATGCCTTTTTTGCTTTTCAACTTGGGGGACCTTACTGCCCTTGGGCACCATTTCTTGAGTCACCTATACATACTTGGGGCATCTTTAGTCACACCTTAGATTCAGCCAGCTTATGGGGCGCCTAATATGGTGCCTTGGGTGTTGCCAACCTTTCGTCACGCCCTCTGGAGCACATTATGACCCGCCTTGGCTGACGTGGTGGTTTATGATGTGCCTTCTGGTGCACCCTAAAAGGTGCATTCGGTTATGGCACTGGGGTGCGGGTATTTTTAGCTGGCAGCACAGATTGTTGGAATGTTTCTGACTGTTACAAGCAGGAAAAGGAATTGTCTTGGCCACCCTTACGCATTACACCCACTGGGGGATTGAACTCATGACCCCTGTCTCAGCAGTCATTGTATTAACCAGTGTGCTGTACCTCTGTTGCTGTGATTGCACGTCAGTGCGTGAAGTTAAGGTTAACATGCAGTAACATGCCACAGCTCCCTCTATCACGCGATAATGGACATGGCGCACTTTATCGTGCGATAACCCACGATTGCTACCTTAATACCAGAACGCCCACTCCTTATATGGCATTCTTCACATTATCACTGCAACTAGTTCCGGTGACATTAAGACGGTTTAGTGAACATACCCCTTAGTTGTTAGTTAGGAATACCCTGTTTAAAACAAAATTTAAAAAAATGGAGCCTTTTGTTTTTTAAAAGTCCATTTTTTTACTTTGCTTTTAGTTTTTTGTTGGAATTTACATATTCAAATTAGATGGCATCAAAGTCAGGGTCACACTGTCAATCATGCTTTTGGGGCAGGGAAATGCTGATTTAAATGGCTGCCCATGACTGTGAGGCAAAGTATTTCTGTCCACAAAAGAAGAGCGGGAACTGGGTATGATTGTTTCTGATGATCTTAAAGTGTCTAAACAGGTAGAAAAGTCAACAGCGAAAGCCAGAAGGATGCTTGGATGCAAAAGGAGAGGAATGGCCAGCAGAGAAAAGGAGGTGATAATGCCTCTGTATAAGTCTCTGATGCAACCTTATTTGGAGTATTGTGTGCAATTCTGGAAACCACACCTTGAAAAGGATATAAAAAGGATGGAGTTGGTGCAGAGGGTGGCTACTAAAATGGTCAGTGATCTTTGTTAGAAACCATATGGGGGCAGACTTAAAGATCTTAATATGTATACATTAGAAGAAAGGTGGGACAAAGGAAATATGATAGAGATGTTTAAATACCTCCGTGGCATAAATGTTCAGGGGGAGAGCCTCTTTCAATTGAAAGCAAGTTCTGCTACGAGGGGACATGGGATGAGGGTGAAGGGAGATAGATTCAGGAGTGATATGCGGAAATATTTCTTTACGGAAAGAGTAGTGGATCCATGGAATAGTCTCCCAGTGGAGGTGGTAGAGATGAGGACAGTGTCTGAATTCAAGAAAGCATGGGACCAACACAGAGGATCTCTAAGGGGAAAAGGGGACTGTTGTAGTGGTTGATATGGAAGGACAGACTAGACAGGCCATGTGGTCTTTTTCTGCTGATATGTTACTATGCTGAAAATGTTTCTGGCAGCAGCAAGATGACCTTATTTAGGGATTTATGTGCATTATGTCTCTGTTCTACATGTTATTGCATTTTTGGATGGAATGAACAGATACAGTGGATCCCTTTGACAGACAGAGTGCATCCCTTTAGAGCAGGGGTGGGGAACCCTGGTCCTGGAGAGTCACAGACCAGTCAGGTTTTCGGGATATCCCTAATGAATATGCATGAGATATATATGCATTAGAGATATCCTGCCAACCTGACTGGTTTGTAGCCCTCCAGGGCTGGATTTGGAGACCCCTGCCTTACACCTCTGTCATTTAAGATTGTAAGTGGGCAAGGTACAGATGTCCAAGACATCAAAAAGGTTAGATAGAATTTGTCACGTTCCTTCTCACTTCTCATCACCACCAAAATATTGTCTATTAGACAACTTTTTGGTGGTGGTGAGAATCGAGGAGGAATGTGACACATTCTATATACCCTTTCGATGTCTAGGACATCTGTACCTTGCCCACTCACAATCTTAAATGACAGAGGTGTAAGGCAGGAGTCTCCAAATCCAGCCCTGGAGGGCTACAAACCAGTCAGGTTGGCAGGATATTTCTAATGCATATATGTCTCATGAATATTCATTAGGGATATCCCGAAAACCTGACTGGTCTGCGGCTATCCAGGACCAGGGTTCCCCACCCCTGCTATAGAGCAACAGGATAAAAACAAAATAAACATAACTATTGAATAAACATAACTATCTCTTATATCTCAACAAATAGGGGTGATCTGCATGGAGCGGTGGGTACACCCCTAGATGGGGGCATGGGGAGGGGTGACTTGCACGGAGCGGTGGGTGCACCCCTAGATGGGGGCATGGGGAGGGGTGACTTGCATGGAGCAGTGGGTGCACCCCTAGATGGGGGCATGGGGAGGGGTTACTTGCATGGAGCGGTGGGTGCACCCCTAGATGGGGGCATGGGGAGAGGTGACCTACACGGAGCGGTGGGTATACCCCTAGATGGGGGCATGGGGAGAGGTGACCTGCACGGAGCGGTGGGTATACCCCTAGATGGGGGCATGGGGAGGGGTGACTTGCACGGAGCAGCAGGTGCACCTACTCTTGCCACCTTGCTGGGCAGATTAGATGGTCCATAGTGTTCTTTATCTGCCATCATATACTATGTTACTATGTTATTTTTTTAGATGGTCAGATGGTTTTAATGTGTCTGACTGGTTCTGAATGACCTGTTAACGCAGCTGGCTAAAAAGCCTTTTTGTGATAAGGAGACATGCACCCCATACATTTTAGCTGATTGATAATTTGTTTGAAATGTAGTATAACGCTGGTTGGTTTACATTGCCTGGGCGTTGTTTCTTTAGCAGGCATCAGGAACTGATTTTGTGGCGTTTGTACAGCTTTTGTTATTTTTAAACAGTGATCCCTTTTCTGACATTGTCAGCTGGCTATGTGATGAGCCATCTGTACTTAGAAGGGTGTAACATTCTAGTAATATGGGTGTTGATACCTGTCATAGTAACCTTTTTATCTGTTATTATTCTATTCTACATGGTATTTACTAAGCACGTGTATTTGTTTTTGTACAAATGGTAAAATCAATGAAACTCATGATTTTCTGTTCATCCTAGTGTCAACTAACAAAACTAAGCACAAAAAAAGAGAGATTCAAGCTGGGTTTTTTTTCTGAAAATGTTTTTGACTTCCTAATTGCTGTGGAGAATATATTAGACAACTAGGGATTTGAAAAGTTTGGGTAAAGCAGAGAATTGCACTCTGATACAACATAGCATCAATGGCAGGAGAAGAAGTTACTGTAGAGAAATCTTTGCATTCCATTGCAAAGTAGAAGATACAGAGCAATAATATTTTATGCAACAATCTTCTTCATCTGTTATTGTGACAACAACTGTGAAGATGGGAGGGCACAAAAAACTGCAATACAATACAGGCACTGTCCCTGGAAAAACACATCCCCCCTCCCCCCTGTTCTTTCAAGAATGTCAACTGGCACACAACCTAATGCAACTGGGCAGTGCGGGGCTCAAGCCATGGTATCTGAGGCAGCACAGCTGTGAAAGTGGGAGAGCACAGGGCACCTTACTGTATCTATCAGCATAGCCAATCTTTTTAAGAGGGTCAGCACAGGCACACAAATTTAGCGGGCACATCAGGGTCTACTCCAGGCATTTTATAATGGTTGGGAAGGGTATGTCTGGAAAATTAAATTGTCAAAGAAATAAAGAAAGGAGGGAAGGCGACAGCTGTCCTGGCACAAGTGTACAAAAAGAGACTGGGCATTTCAGGATTTGGTTATGGGCTCCTCTAGTCTGCCTCCCTAGCTAAAGAGAGATGTCTTTTTACAAGAAGAATAGAAAGTGATGTGGTTTCCAATGCAACTGTTAAAGAGCAGGTGTCCAGTGTCATCTCTCTACAAACAGGAAATGGGGTAAACATGGTGCAGGATGGGGGCCATGAAAGAAGCAGCGGGTGAAGGCAACTTAGCCTTGCAGCAGATGCACTGTTTTCCCTGCTGAAAAATGTGTGTGAGATGATCTTGGCAGATACAAAATCTGAAGGATCCACATGGGCTGGATTTACATCTGGATCATTAGATGTTGAAAGTCTAGTGGCTATTGAAAAGGTAGTTGTTAGCATGCCAATTGGTGATAAGGTAGGAAGCAATCCTGGCAGAATCGAAGCCAAGAACATCGCACAGGTAGAGAGGACAATTGAGAGTGGGAAGGATGCTATCGGCCTTTCATCCTCTCCTCTGCCCCCAGCCAAAAGTCCAGCAGCAGTAGCCTCCTCCCCTCCAAGGAAGTACAGGGGAAGACCTCACCCATTAAAGTGCTTGATGACCTGCGATATGCGAATGCAGTCACTGCAGGCAGCACATTAGGGAAGCTGATGAGTCATCTTACAGAGAGTGGCATGCTGCGCCATCTGGAAAAACACCCTCTTCCCAGCTCAGTATAAAGGGAAGCACTGATTCTAGGCTAGGAACTCTATAAAATATGGAACGGAGTGGAACATGGAAATGTAGATCGGTTGTTTACTGCTTCAAAAAGTAGAAAGACTAGGGGACGTGCAATGAAGCTACAATATAGCCCATTTAAGACTAAAAGGAGAAAATAGTTTTTCTCTCTGCGTAATCAAACTCTAGAATCCATTACTGGAGCATGCAATAAAAGCTGTTAGTGTAGCTGGGTTTAAAAAAGGTTTGAACGAATTCCTGGAGGAAAAGTCCACAAACTATTAGACGACAAGGGAAATCCACTACTTAACCTGGGATAAGCAGCATGGAACCTGTGTACATTTTTGGGAACCTGACAGGTATGTGTGACTTGGATTGGCCAACGTTGGAAACAGGATACTAGGCTTGATGGACCCTTGTTCTGACCTAGTAGAGCATCTCTTATATTCTTATCCAGGTGTGGAAATAGCAGTGGTGCGAAAGATATAGGAAGGACTAAATTCCTTGCCCAAATGGAGCCTCTCTCCGCTTCTGCTAGTTTGATGACATGGCAACAGGCCTGATGTGCATCAAAGCAAGTCACCAAGGAAAACATCGGGTGGTGTTCATTAGCACTATCGTGGGACTGCTTTGTCCTTCTGATGGTGGTTTCTAAAAATCTTTGGCACACGCAAGTCTAGTGTTAATTATCTGTGTGGTTGGTTTTAATGTTTATATATTTTTACAGACCCTTTAGGTCTGGGTGATCATTGGTAGACGTCAGGAATCTTTACCAGCAGGTTAGGTATGTTTTATTTTCAATGTTTGGTTTAATTTTTACTGTTATTTTCTTGTTTTGATTTATTTCTATGTTGTTGTTTTTATGATTTTTTTATTTATATGATTGTTTTTGTCATTAATACAACTTTTCTTTTATTACTGCACAGTGATACAGTTATTCCACAGTGTATTCTACTGATATACTGCATATAAATGTTTGTAATATATTCTCCTGAGGCAGGTGCAAGCTGAAACATGGGTTAATGCTGAATGATTGTATATGTTTTGATCTATTTTGTATTATATGTAGACATGAAAGCACATTTCACAAAGGAAGTGCAAGTGTGATCTGGAATGTCCAAGCCAAAATGTCTGAAAAAAAAAAAACAGGCGCGTCCAAGTTGGGCAATGATTTCACAAACATGAATGTGCCCAATATGGATGTCTGCGGGGCCATCTACATAGACATCCCTGGAATAGTTTTCAAGACCAGGGACGTCTAAGGGACATGCTATGATGGTTCAAACACAACAGAAGTTTCCCAATTACAGAAAAAATAGCATTGCAATTGGGGACAGTACTGAGAATGGTGGAGTGCCATCTTCTCTACACGTTACAGATTGTTTAGGGCCCAAACAATCCTTCTCCTGATGTCTATTCATGCCTGGAGCAGGTCTAAACATGGACACGATCACAGGTGTCCCCGAGGGTTCTGAAATCGATTGAGGATGTCTGTATCCATCGCCACGCCCTGTACAAGCCTCTACCACATTCCCTGGCCTACTTAGACATTCCTGCTCTGGAGATGTCCCAGGACGCTGTTTGCAAAATGGCTCCAGGGATGTCTTTGTGATTTGGACATCTGCATGCATGTTTTCGGACATGCAAATCACAAATAAGTCTTCTAAAATGGCTACCTTCTATCTATGTTAAGATAAATATTGCTGTGCTATCTGTCCGTTCATTGTTCTGCTCCTATTTCAACATTTTACTATCTGTGTGGCAGCGACTGGCTTTTCTTCTTCCCTGGGGTAATTTTATAAGCCCTTTTCATGCATAAAAAAGTGTTTTACATATGCAAATAGGCTCTTATAAAGCTGGGTCATGCCTAAATGTACAAGCAGTGCGAGCCAGCGCATACTGGCACAGTATTTGTGCACAGAGTTTGGGTGTAGTGTAGGCACAGCCACAATCTACACGCATATTTTGTTAAATGCATGCATACATACATGAAGCTCATGCTAAGATTTGCACCTCCTCTCAAGCAGGCACCTTGCATGTAGGTGCTCTCATTGCTGTATTTGCACTAGTATTTTATGAAGTCATGTAAGTGCCTATGCATCTTTAGAGAAAAGCACAAAAAGAGGTACCTTCCTGCCTAGGAGCCCTGTTATAAATTCATCCCCTATATGTGGAAGTAGTAAAACTAGGCCCTTACACATCTAATTACCGGAGCTTGCACATAGAAGCCGCTGAGTGATGTTGTCTTTTTCCTTAAAGTATAGTTTTATCGCAAGTGTCCTCTGACTGCACATATAGGGAAATTCACATATATTACCAGTGCACTATGGGGTAATTCTGTATGATTTAGGAGCATAAGTGAGCACTCCCACGCGTAAATTACGTGGTTGCAATTCTGTAAATACACGTGTGCAACCCACTGTGCGTACTTTCACTGTCGGGTATGCACATGGATGGAGCATGCAATTGCACACATCCATTATAGAATACAACTGAACGCATGTTAAGATATAGACCAAGATACAAGCTGCTATTTACACCAGCTCTGGAACTAGTGGAGGGGATATGGGCTTAAATTTATACCTGTCAGCAGCCACTTATGCCAGGATCCTATTTGACTTTATAGAATAGACAGAAAATATGCACGTAATAATGAGCATTAACTACGCAGGGGCTGATAGAATTACTCTCCATCCGTGTTTTCCAAAAGGCTACATGTTCAGTGGGCCTTTTATAAAATAGGCTGAAAACTGTGAACAGCTTGGACGTTCCTTTTCCAATCTAGATATCCAGTGCAAAATTGAACCTTTTATGTATCACTTTGACAGTACACGCATACATTTTATCATGCACAACAGTTTCCTACAACTGTGTCCCTCTCTCTCTCAACCTGAGCACACCCTGATACTTTTCCCATGTCATGAAGGTGACAGAGGAGACACCAGTCGGTAGAGCACCGAGGATGGGAAGGGGAGAGGATCACTGTGTGATGGAATTCTGCAGCCGGTTTTAGGGCTACTGTGAGGCTTTGGAGAAGTGTCTGGTCGCCCTGATTCCCCTCCCTTCAACTGAGTACCAGCACCTTTCTCTCTCAAAATGAAACCCCACTTTAAAATGAAGTTAGGCAAGTAAGTGATAAAATCTCCCTGTGAGGTTGCTTGACTAAGGGACATGCAATGAAGCTACAGGGTCAACTATTTAAGACTAATAAAAGAAAATATTTTTTCACTCAACGTGTAATCAAACTCTGGAATTTGTTATCGGAGGATGTAGTAAGGGTTGTTAGTGTAGCTGGGTTTAAAAAAGGTTTGGACAAGTTCCTGGAGGAAAGGTCCATAAACCATTATTAAGAAGGGACTCAGGATATCAATGCTTGACCCAATACAAGCATTGTGGAACCTGTGTCTTTTGGGGAAACTGCTAGGTACGTATGACCTAGATTGGCCACTGTTGGAAACAGGATACTGGGCTTGATGGACCTTGGTCTGACCCAGTATGGCATATCTTATGTTCTTATGTTCTTAATCATTGCCTTCTCCGCTCCCTGCACTATTGTTAATCTTTCTCTCCCCAGGAGGTTATCCTGGAAAGTTACATGTTGTAAAGGACAGAATATTCATTTACTCAGTCTCGGCGTGCTTTATCCCATGCATGGCATGTAATTACAGAATGAGTTCATCAAAATAAAATTGTGATAAACAAAGCCAAACTCAGCCTGGAGTCTCATTTACAGTGTTCAGCGGGTCAACCAAGTGCTAAATTCTAACCCTGGAAAAATGGAATGCTAAAAACGAAATTGGGAAAAAAATGCATAACAGATTCCAAATACATACGGAGCAGATTCAAATAAGTGGAGCTTTTCACCTGTTCATCAAGCACATTTGCCTCGCTGGAATATGATTGTTTCCTAATGGTATAACAAGAGCTGAAATGTACACCAGTCATGACTGCTTTCCCTGCAGGCTTATGCAAGCCACATTCCATTCTCAAGAGGAAAACCGGCTGTACGCTGCCCTGCTTTGCATGCAGAGCTAAATTACCAACGTCCGCCCACCAACTCTTCTCCATCAGCATGGTGATAGGGTCACACTTTTAAGCATCAGTAGTCATGTGCTTAAGTGGGATTTTAAGCGATTAGTTCATATGCATGCAGAAAGCAGAGAAGATGTTCTATGACGTCTGTTTCATATTATAGTAACATAGAAAAGAGCAGAATTTTTTAGCATCATTCTTCTCCTCCTCGACATGTCATACTGGCTTCACTTCACATTCCTCAGCACCTACTCCCTCATGAACTTTCATTATCACATAACAACATAAAGGTCAATATTCAGCCTGCGGCGGTCAGTGTTTGTTTTTAAATGTTGGCTGCCGTGGGTGAAAAAAACAACAACATTCAGCCGCAGTAGCTGGAAAGTGGCTGCTGAAGAATATCCAGACACAGTGATCAGTGCTGGCAAGATTCAGCCGCTATCCGGATAGCATTTCGCATACCACTTGGGATAACTTGTTTGCTGTCCTAAGTTATTAAAACTGTCATCTGGATAAATGCCGCCTCCACCCAGCACTCTCCAGATAGTGACAAGGGCTTCAGAGATAATATTTGGTGCTACTAATGGTGCCAGTTGGATACCTGCCTTAGACTATCAGCCCCATAGTAAAGCAGTAAAAGGGTCATTCCAAGGCATGAATAGCCCCGTTGGGACGTCCATCCCCACTATTCGGGCCCTCTTCCGACCCTGGCTAACTTCCCCATACATTGTACGGGGAAGTTAGACAGGGGTGGGAAAGGGGCGGTCGGCGGCCTTGGACGTACAGGACCGATTCCAATTTCATCTGGGGCCAGCTGCCTGTACGGGGAACTTATTCCACCTCTGAGATGGAATAAGTTCTCCTAGTCGGCGGGGGACAATGGGCCCAGCCATCAGAGAAGGTAGAAGGGGGTAGAGGGGATTCCCCACAGCCTGACCCTGGCCTTGGGAGGCCAGATTGGGGGTCAGGCTGTAGGGAAAGAACATTTTGGTCCACGGTCGGGGACTGCAGCTTTTGAATGGAGCCGCGGTGCAGCAGTGCAATGGCAACCGGACGCCATGGCACCATGCCTCCATTCAAAAGCCCTGATTGAGTTATCTGGGAAAGGACTGTACATGCAGGCCGACCTGAATCGGCACGTACAGGCCTGGACGCGATTCTGATCCCACGATGTTAGACGTGCCCCGTGGGATCAGAATCCTGGCTAACTCTCTGCGTCCAGTTCCAACCAGGTGCACAGAGGGCTGGGACGTCCAGGGCTGAATCGGGCCTAAATGACTACCGCTGCTCTGCGCAAGTGGTCGCCTTTCCCCCATTGTCTCCTATTTATTTATTTTATTTATTTATTTATTTAGACAGTTTTGTATACCGCCTTATCCTTCAATCAAAGCGGTCACAACACAATTGGGGGATACATTTAACAAGCGGGGATATGAGACACATTCACTAATACTTACAGGGAACATGGGCAATGGAGGGTTAAGTGGCTTGCCCAAGACCACAAGGAGCATCTGTGGGACTAGAAACCCCAGTCCTTCCGGCCCAAGGTTGCTGTCCTCTAGTGGGATTTAGCAAGTGATGGTTTTGGCCAATCGTTCGGAGCTACTTTTGGGAGAAAAGGTGGGTCCTGGTGGGTGGGGCAAGACAACTGCCCCAGGGCCCTCACTGCCTGATCTGCAGAAATTCACTCACTTTTTTTCCATACCCCTTCAACAGTACAAGTCCAGTAAACAGGGCTGGCCCCAGAGTTGGCTAGACATATTGGCACCGTAGGTAAACCTTAGGCCTCCCCCCTGGCTGTCAGATCTATTGTTTAGCTTTGAATGTCCTGTTCTTTCCTACCCCTCAGAAGTTACCACTCTAGACAACTGCCTGTTTTGCCTGATGGTTGGACTGGCCCTGCCAGTCAGCAGTGCCTTTATCTTAATAATTCACCTTTATTGGTGAAATCCCTAAGCAAAAAGACATACAGTAAAAATAAGAAGAAGGTTTTCACACGTGAAAACTGAAGAAGCGGGATCAGTTTAAATGTAACAATCCTTAAATGTAACTCCTCTGTGCGGTAGGTAGTTCTCTCGTCTCTCCATCATAGCCTGACAGACTTTCTCAGGGATCTATTAGCCGGCCTCAGCTCCTTTTCTTTCACCAGTTATCTTTCCTAGGCTCAGTGACTTCAAGGGTCCCAGGAAGGTCACCTTCCTCCTCAGACTCTCCTGTGAAATACCCAAACTTATATACTCCACTTTTTTTTTTTGAGTGCCATCAAATCAATGCTGACTCCTGGTGACCCAGCAGCCCTTGGGTTTTCTTAGCAAGGTATGACTGGAAGCAGATTGCCAGGCCTTTTCTTCTGAGGCAATGGGGGGTAAATGACTTGCCTGTGGTTGACATTCTTAGATTAAACCCCTGGCTGTCTGTTGACTGCACCATATCTCAAAAATCTACCAACTAGTAATCACTATAATACCCTACAGTAGAGGAGGGACAGGAGAAATATGATACAGATGTTTAAATACTTAAAGGGTATTCATGAACAAACTAACCTTTTGCAAAAATTAAGAAGCTAGAGAACATGAAATGAAGCTGTAAGGAGGTAAACTGAAAAGCAATGTTAGAAAATACTTTGCCACGGAGAGGGTGGTGGATTCCTGGAATGCCCTGCTGATGGAGATGGTGGGAGCAAAGGCAAAAAGGCGTGGGACAGAGGATCCTTATATAGCAAGAGGATGTAATCAAAGCAGACTTAAATTACTTCACAAATAGAGGGAGTAACCCGCATGAAGCAGCAGGTACAACCTTAAACAAAGGCATAGAGGGGAAGTAACCTGCGCAGAGTCGCAGCTGCAAATCCACAACTCTATCTACCTTACTGGGCAGCCTAGATGAATCATGCTGGTCTTTATCTGCCATCTGCTATCATTACGATATAGTTTGTACCCAGGTATCACAGTGTCCCACTGGTTGTCCTCCTTCCACCATGTATCTGAGATTCCAATCATATCTAACCTCTCATTTAGTGCTATATATTCTAACTCTCCCATCTTATTTTTTAGACTTCTAGCATTTGCATACAAGCATTTTAGAGACTGTATTTTATTCATATTAATCTGGCTATTGGTAGACATGGGTAATTTTGGATCTTTAAGCTCTGTCTGCTCCATACTCGAGGGCATTTGGGCTACTTTACTCTTTTTTGGAACCTCTCTGCTTTTGGTCGTATCCTTCAAGGATACATTCTTCTGAACCATGCGCTCTTGGGTGACTGTCGGCTTTCCCCTATTATCTAGTTTAAAAGCTGCTCTATCTCCTTTTTAAAGGTTAATGCCAGCATCCTGGTTCCATCCTGGTTAAGGTGAAGCCCATCCCTTCAGAAGAGCCTCTCCTTTTCCCAGAATGTTCCCCAGTTCCTAACAAATCCAAAACCCTCATCTCTGCACCATTGAGACTCCAGAGCTCTGCCTGCCTTTTGGGTCCTGCGAGTGGAACGGGAAGCATTTCGGAGAATGCTCCTTCACTTAGTACTGAGGCAAATAATCTTCCACCTCCCTGAGACACGCCAACTATGCTGACAGATCCTCCTGATGCTCTGACCTCACAAACATTCACTGACGACCTGGATGGTGCTCTTGGCTGACATCGTTTCTCCAGTGATAGACTACATGCCCCTGGGGAGGAAGTCAGACTCTCCCTCTGCCACTGACCTCCCAGTGGGGCACTTTCAAAAATTTCATTCTTCTGCACCTAGACTGTAAAACTACGCTCGGCCTCAAGAGGTGGATCCAGGGTTCTTAATTCCAGGTGAGGGAGGAGCCATCACCCATACTTTCCCTTTCCTCTTCCTCATCTGGAGCAGCACCAAACTGGAGGCTTCAATGCAGCTCTAGCATGCCACCATCTTGGTTTCCTCTTTCTTTCTTCTCTGCAACACACTTTTAGAACTTCACCTTACGTAGTACTTTTGAGAAAACAATATTCATCTCAACAGTTGGTTGACTTTTCTTAATTGTAAATTGTTGGAAACTATAGACATGCCCTACCTTAAAGATATCTGAACCAACTTAAGCAAAGTCTGTGACCTTATCAAGGGAGATGTTATAATGCAGAAGACAGCAGAACACTATCAACCAAAGCCACTGCTAACTTTCAATGAGTGTAACCCCACCCCTTGTTACACAGAAAGAGTAGACAGAGCTTTCGTTGATAGTGGTGAATGGGCAGAGAGGAAAAATTCATGTCCAAGATCTTCCAGTGGATTTTGGCTACCCATTTCTTGCATAATCAAGACACAGAGATTGGATGCGTAGTTGCCAAAAACAGCTTCTTTTGCTTGATGAAAGTGGCAAGGTGAAATATTTGCAAAAGAACAGTCTTTACTGAAATCCATGTCTGTATAACACAAACATTATTTACACTCTTTTCTTTCTGACAGTGCATCTTACTTGGGCAGAATACTTCACAACTGTTGCAGTCACAAGCCTCTGCCCCTGGAATGAGAACAGATACAATCTACACACCGGGACTCAGTGAATCGGAAGGTTCCAGGTGTGTGCTACTGCCTGGCAAGTCATCCAGTTCCTGAGATATATTTATTTATTTACAAGACTTAGATATACCGCTAATGCTAACTGGGACGTCATAGCAGTTTACAGCAATCTTTCAAGCTCGGACGTTACAGAAACACAATTAACTGAGAAAGAAACATTAGATAAGGAGCAACGTGGTAGCAGAACAAATTTGACCAGCTACACACTTGATTTCATGCCGGCTGTAGGAGGGAAGAAGGGAAGGAAGAACCTTAGAATAGGAGAGGGATTACTTTTCTAGATTTAAAACACTACACAGGAACCTAAGAGGTACTATGATGAGCCAGTGCAATGATCCATGAACCCTCAACATCTTGTATCTGACAAGGACTGGTCCTAGTTACCTGGAAATTTTCAGCAGATTCCAACAGGAAAGGCCATTCCACAGCTCTCATTCCTAAAGTGTGACGTAAAGATGCCCAAATCCATCTGGCTAGTATTTAGTTAAGGAAATTTGCTGAAACCTCTTTTTAGTTCAGATATTTTCCTCATTTTGATCCCATTCTCTGGCAATGGGCCACAGCTTGGCTGAAAGAAATACTCGGTTAGTTCCATGGAATGTCCTCTAGTCCTGGTACTGTGTGATATAACCCCACTCATGATCTTGTAAATCTCCATCCCTTCCCCTCTCAGTTATTGCTTGTTCAAGCTGAAGAGTCCTAACCCGCTAAGCCTTTCTTCATAAGGCAGAAGCTCAGTCTCATGGATTAATTGTATTGTTCTCTTTGCATTTTTTTCAAGTACTAGACACAAAACTCAAGGCTCAGTCAAACCATTTATCGATACAGAGGCATTATACTATTCCATTCTGCCTTTGGCTGACCCTTTCATTCTTGACTCAGACCCTTATAGGCTTCAGGTCTTGGCTATTCCTGGAGCTAGCCACATGGGGGTCCAACTTCAGGGACGTTCTTTGGCATACCATTACCCAGTCATAGGGTTACGCTTTCATCTGCCCATCAGTCTAGGCTGGGCTGACATCCCACTTTTTCCAGTAAAAGTGACGGTTCAGGACTCTTTGTGTACTCCACAGTACCACTGCCTATTTGCAAACCAGAGATTTGGAGATCTGAAAGTGCAATGGTTGTGGTACAGTTCCGAATCTGAGACTCTACCACTAAAGAAGCAGGTCCCCCGGCCGAGACAACAAGGGTACCCTATCGTCTCTAGCCAAATTTTCCTAGTTATTTCTTTATTATGCTACACTGACCATCTGGTCATTATCAGAGTAGCTGACAACGCCCTATAAGATCACTTGGAATGGTAAGTTAGTTTACCTTGAGGGATTTTTCCTTGAGAAAGAATTATTGTGAAGAATTTCTTGCCATTGTTATTGCTAATCTCAGAGTTACACTGTTCTGACTCGAAAGTAAAGTATTTACAACGCTTATTAAGATAAAGTAATGGAGAACCAGCTGTAATAGTGAGCAGCTTTCTGCTGTTGTGTGTGTATTTCCATACGACTCTTATTAGTATTCTTAAATTAGCCTGCAGTAGATGATGTTAACCCCAGAGCCTGAAACTCTGGCCTGCTGGTATGTTCTGCCTTTGCTAGCCATGGGAATTGGAGTGAATGATCCTCATTGCATACACTGTGAAAACACATAATTTGCCACTGAAATGTGTCTGATCCAATTATATTGAAACTGACATTTGCTGGCTTTGATACAATGAGATCCCCTAAAGGGTGTGATAAAACATATCTTGTTCTATGCTAAAGAGTATGACCATAGCTGAAATACCATACAGGCACATGAGTAACTCAATTTGATCTTTATAAGAGTATAATAATTTGCAGTATTTATGAAAGGGACTCTGTTTATCGAGATGTTCTGGTTGCATGGAAAGGTCACCTCTTAAGGGGAAGTTAAGTCTCAGGAAAGCTCCATTATTTCACCCATTTGCCCTGTCTCACCATTTCTAGCCATCGTTGCTATGTGTACAGATGATCTGGTTCTCAATATCCATGGAAAGTGCCCGTGTAGATTCAGGATGATTATGGGCCCGATTCAGAGTCACGGGTTGTGGGACGTGCAGCCCCGCAAGCTGTCTGGACCCTATTTCCCCCTCCTGTTCTCCCCGCATGTCCTGAGCAGTAGGACAGGGAGAACCGGCAGGCAGTGGCAGGAGGTGTGGTCAGGGTGGAGCGGGGCGGGCCAGCATGGCAGGACCCACTGAGACATGCTGCTTATTCCACCTTGGAGGTGGAATAAACAGCACCGACCCAGCGATCGCGGCCAGGGATCCCTCTCTGGGGCTGAGGCCAGGTGCAAGGGGATCCCTGCTGTTAGATCCAGGCCCCTGCTGGCTAGCCATGTGTTGTACGGCAGAGAAGAGAGGGGCCTAAGCTGTGGGAATCGGGGGTGCCTGCTGGGAGGACATTCCCCCAGGTGGCAGGGGCATTCTGGGCCGTCTACAGGCCTGATTCTGTGTACCGTAGGAACATTTAGTTTCTGCGGTCCAGAATCGGGTCCTGAAGGACCCATCTTCCTCGAGGACGTCCAGATGGCCCAGACGTACCCCTCTCAGAATCAGGCTCCATGTGCTTCATCTCTCAGCTCAGTGACAATTTCCATGGCTATCTGGCATCCCATTTAAGTATGTTCAGAGCTTGTCTGTTGAGGTGAAAGTGATGCCACTTTGTTCCTCCCAGATGGTAGTAGGAGACATGACTGGCACGATTCTGTCTCCAGATGCTTCAGCTATTTTCTAGAGACCAAATTTCTTGGCTCCTGCCATGGGGTCTATATGTTAAGGTAGGGTCCTAAGAGAATACTTGTGTAACAGGTCGCATAAGTTGAGTGGGCAAGTAAGTGTCTATTTGAAGTCTATTTTATAAAGTCACATAGGTGTCTAGTAGAAAACACTAGGGTAAATTGACAGAAATCCTGGCTAGACTGAAACTGTGGACATTTAGACTTGCTCAGAGCCGGTATAAATGTTAGCATGTGAAGTATACACGTATGTGAGTATTTTATAAAATAGGCACAAAGGTTGCAACTCTACTCCAGAACATGTCAACACCTGGGTCACGTAAAAGAATGTGCCTTCTGGCCATCGCACAAACTTTTCCATATGTAACCCCTGGGATCATTTTATAAAACAGGGTTTTACACACGGGTTTGTAAAATGACCTCCTATATCCCTATATGTGTGCATGTGATCCAGGAGATAGCATTCCAGTGGGCATGTAATGGAATCCTTAGTCTTGAATGGTGCTAGTGATATCTTCATAACTTTAGGCCTCTCATTGTGTGCCTCTATCTTTGCTTCTAGACAATAATCATTATTCTCTATTTGCCCGGTAGCTTCTTGTAGCACAACTGTGCCCTCACTCCACCAGATCCCTGATAAAATACATGTCTGAGCTGCTAAGTACGGCATAGTAGTTTCTAATGGTTGAGAAATTTTTGGAAGATCCATGTTTTTAGGAAGGTAGAAGATGGTATTTGTTTTATGCTAGTCACTAAGTTGTTCCAGGCCCTTAGAGAAGCTGCTGTGAATGCCTTTTTCATGGGCCCATCAGGCGGAATAGTTCAAAGAGAGGGATCAAAATTTTTCAAGCCTCCAGGTAGCCATGTAGAGTAGCACAATGCCCAGAAAGATTTTAAAAATGAATAGTAGAAACTTAAAATAGATTCTCCTGGGAAAATGTCTCCAAATAAGTTAGTTGTGCACATAACATGACAGTCATGAACCTGACTTCTAAGCCATGGTATATGGAATATGATCTCAGTGTCTCAAATTTACTGCTAATGCTTAGCGTAATACTTGCATTGTGCCAAAGAGAGCCTCCTAGAGTTTGTAAGATGCAACATATATGGGAAATATATGGAATTGGTAAATGTAGATCAATTGTTTATGCCTTCAAAAAGTAGAAAGACTTGGGGGAAACTCAATGAAGCTTCAATATAGCCCACTTAGGACTAATAAGAGAAAATATTTCTTCACTCAATGAATAATCAAACTCTGGAATTCGTTACTGGAGGATGTAGTAAAAGCTGTTAGTGTAGCTGGATTTAAAAAAAGGTTTGGACAAGTTCCTTGAGGAAAAGTCTATAAACCATTATTAAAGAGGACCAGGGAAATACACTGCTTACCCCGGGATAAGCATTGTGAAATCTGTGTACCTTTTTGGGAACTTGACAGGTACTTGTGATCTAGATTGGCCACTGTTGGAAACAGGATACTGGGCTTGATGGACCTTAATCTGACCCAGTATGGCATTTTTTATGTTCTTATGTGTGCTTAGAAATTCTTCTTAATCAAGTGTGTGGCACCCAATACGATGGGAAATAACTTGGTATTTTTATGCCACATTTTCTTAGGGGTATGTTTACTAAACCACGGTAGCGGACTCCGTGTGATATTGGAAGGCCGCAGCTCCGATATCGCATGGATTCCGCTGCTGCAGTTTAGTAAACATGCCCCTTGGTCTCCGACTTCATTTCTTGGTACTTGAAGATCTTCTCCCTCTAAACATGATTCACAGAATAGTCATTTGGGATTAACATCTCTATAATCAATGCCATTCTGGTGTTCTCCTTGACCAGTATGTCCAACTTCCTCGCATCCAGCTTTTTATTAGTCAGAATGGGAATGTCCCAGGTGATCATAACCTCTTCATTCTCTGTAATTCTCTTAGGGCCATGATCCCAGTGCTTTTCAGGCACAGTGATGTAGTGTTTACAGAGTTTCCAATGGATGAGGTGTGCTACTTTATTATGCCTTTCTGTATAGAAAAATTTGGCCATCAGAACTTCACAGTCAGCTATGAGGTGAGTCACTGTTTCCAGCTCATTCTTTCAGAATCTACAAATGTATGTTTTGCCAGTTTTTTCATTGCTCAAGGTAAATCATCTTGTCCATAATCTGCTGTCCTGCACTTCAGCTATCATCCTCTAATCCTTTAGTTTCAGTTCACTCTCCTTAACCATTTATTTGCCCATTCTTGATCACCAAAGGGTTCCTGGGGTAACACTTTGTTTTTCCTACTGTATTTGTGCACTTGCAACTTGTATATCCTCGTTTACTAATCTAATTCTCTGAAGAGTTTTTTTCTCCTGTTATACAAATTTGGTTGCTTCCTTCCCAGAATGCTTGTCCATGTTTGATGGTAGAGACAGATTCTGGATGTTTGCTTTCATATTTCAGCACTTTTTGTGTATTTGGATCCGATGATGCAGTTAGATAGGCCTGGAGGCCTATGATAGTAGCTCTGTAGCTGTAATCAATCTCTATGAGACCTACCCCTCCTTCAGCTGTAAGGATGTAGAGTCTTGGCATACACTGATTCTTGTAAATTACTTCATGGGCATGGAGGAGTTTTCTTGTTCGCACATCCAGTTTTATAAGATCATTAACAGGCCAGTCAACAATCCCAATGATGTATGAGAGTACAGAAATTGCTAGCTGATTGATGGTTTGTATCTTACTCCATGATTGGGATATAGCCATAGCTGGCTATAATCTATTCAGAAGAGACAGAGAAAGTAGAAAAGGAGAAAGAGTAGCCTTGTATGTCAAAAGCAATGTTAAAGCTACTCATATGCAGGGGTCATGGGGAAGAGAAGAAGCGCTCTGGATTGTGTTGGAAAGAGGAGATGGCACTGTCATCCATACTGCTGTAGTCTACAGACCTCCGACTCAAATCGAAGAGATAGATAATGAATTGATTATAGATATTGCCAAGATAGCCACAAAGGGGGAAGTGATCATATTGGGTGACTTTAATCTACCCAATGTGGATTGGATTACTCCTTCTGCAAATCTGGAAAGAAGCAAAAAAATTGTGGATGCTTTCCAAGATGCGTTACTTAGACAAATGGTGATGGAACCAACCAGGGAAAGATCAATGCTGGATTTAGTGCTCACCAACAGTGATAGCATATCAAATGTCTGGGTGGGTGCCCCTGTGAGCAACAGCGATCATCACACGGTGTGGTTTGAGATAAAAGACAAGGTGCAGTCCAATCATAGCAAGCTCAAAGTCCTAAACTTCAAAAACGCTGACTTCAGTAAAATGGCCAAGTACCTGAAGGAGGAGTTGGCAGGGTGGGAAGGGATAAGGGAAGTGGAATTGCAATGGGCTAAACTAAAGGTGGCAATAAAAGGGGCAACAGATAAATATATAAGAAAAGTAAATAAAAACAAGAGGAAAAGGAAACCTATTTGGTTTTCCAAAGAAGTGGCTGCTCAAATAAGGGCAAAAAACACAGATTTCGCAAAATTCAAAAGCTTGCAAACAGAGGAAGACAGACAGGAATACAGGATCAAACTCAAAGAGACAAAAAGAGAAATAAGGAAAGCAAAATGAAAGGCAGAGGAAAGGATGGCTAAAGATGTGACGTGTGGCGATAAAACTTTCTTCAGGTATATTTGGGAAAGGAGGAAAATCAGAGGTGGACTTGCAGGAATCAAAAGTGCTGGGGATGGACTTGTGGAAAGTGACACTGAAAAAGCGAAACAAATACTTCTGTTCTGTTTTTACTAAAGAAAATCCTGGAGAAGGACCACCTGTGACTCCCAAATATAAAAATAGGAATGAAGTAGATACCACACATTCACAGAAGATGATGTGTTAGAACAACTTGCAAAACTGAAAGTGGACAAGGCCATGGGACCAGATGGGATACATCCCAGGATACTGAAAGAGCTCAGAGAGGTTCTTGCAGGGCCATTAAAGGATGTTTTCAACAGATCCTTGGAAACAGGAGAAGTTCCTCAGGACTGGAGAATGGTTGATGTGGTACCTCTTCACAAAAGTGGTGACAGGGAAGAAGTGACAAACTACCTTGGTGGTGGGAAAAGTAATGGAGGTGCTCCTGAAAGAGCGAATAGTGGACTTTCTCGAAACCAACAGGTTGCATGATCCGAGGCAACATGGTTTTACCGAAGGACGATCTTGCCAAACAAACCTGATTGAGTTCTTTGACTGGGTGACCAGAGAACTGGATCAGGGGCATGCGATGAATGTCATCTACCTGGATTTCAGCAAAGCCTTTGATACTGTTCCTCTACAAAAACTCTAAGAATGGTCTAATGCTTGGCAATTAAGATTTAATGTGAAGAAGTACAGTGTCCTGCACTTGGGAAGCAGAAATCCAAGGGAAATGTATGCAATAAGGGGCGAGAGGTTGGTGTGCATGGATCAGGAGAAGGATCTTGGTGTGATTATTTCTGAGGTTCTCAAGGTGGCAAAACAGTGCGACAAAGCGGTGGCAAAAGCCAGGAGGATGTTGGGCTGCATACAAAGAGGAATTACCAGCAGAAAGGAAGAGGTACTAATGCCACTGTATAAGTCACTGGTGAGGCCTCACTTGGAATACTGTGTTCAGTTTTGGAGACCATATTTTGCAAAGGATGTAAAAAGACTGGAAACTGTTCAGAGGAAGGCAACCAAAATGATTTGAGCCTGCATCAGAAGCCTTATGAGAAGAGACTTGAAGACCTAAATATGTACTCTGAAGGAGAGGAGGGATAGAGGAGATATGATTCAGACCTTTAAATACTTAAAGAGGAATAATGAACAAACAAATCTCTTCCAAAGACGGGGAAGGTGTAAAACTAGAGGGCGTAACATGAAATTGCAAGGGGGTAAATTGAAAGGAAATGTCAGGAAATACTTTTTCAAAGAAAGGGTGGTGGATACTTGGAATGCCCTCCCGATGGAAGTGGTGAGAGCAAATACAGTGACAGAATTCAAGATGGCATGGGACAACAACAGGATAAAATCAAAATAAACTTAACCTGCTAATTTCCCAACGAATAGGGGTGTCCTACACGGGTCGATGGGTTCACTCCTAAACAAAGACATGGGGAGGGGTGGCCTGTACAGAGCAGCAGGTACACTTGCTCTTGCCATCTTACAGGGCAGACTAGATGAACCATACTGGTCTTTATCTTCCGTCATTTTCTATGTTACTATGTTACTCCATAATGTTAAAGCATGTTGCAATAGCAATTTTAATCTCTTGTAATATTCTTTACTGATCTTTTTTCTCAGTAATGACTGCTTGATTGTCGTTCCTTCCTCTACTCCTTGATATTTATCTATGCCTTCCTCAGCCAGTGAGATGTTTTCCATTTGCTGAATATTGGTCAAGTCTGCTGACTGTGGAGCTTAGCCCATTCATCTGGACTGGTCTAGCAGGATTCAAGGAAAGGGGATTATCAGGGATGTAAAATTTGTCCATAGAGAAATGAGCCAGCAAATGCACAGGGATGTGCACAGGCAAGAAAAATTCAGTTAGGTATATTTTTTTCACAAAGAGTTCCCAATTTTTGGGCATTTTTTGTTTGTTTCACATACTAGTTTTAATAGAGTTTTTTTATTACAATGGCTACTACTACTACTATTAGTACTTATTACTTGTAAAGCGCTACGAGGCATCCAAGTGCTGTACATGTACATGTAGGGCCTGATATTCGAAAGGCATTTACATGGTTTACAGTCCTACAAACCATGTAAATGCTACTGAACGGGATACTCAAGAGCACCACTGCATATCCCCATTTCTCTCCCCTACACGTCCCGATGCTAACCGCTTAACATGGGGGCATGCTGTGGGAGTTCTGGGGCGGAGCAGAGGTGCGGCAGTCACTAACCAGGTAGCGGCGATATTGCACTGCTACCCGGTTAGTGGCCCGCGGGTAAATTAAGCGAAGCAAAAGCTGGCCTAGTTTTACCCACAGGAGCTAACTGGGCAGTAGTGCAATATCGCCGCTACCCGGTTAGCTTCTGCGGCTCCAGAACATGTGCGGCATATGACTCCGGCATTGAATTTCCGGAGTTAGAGGTTGGTGGGGATGGCTATATGCAGTTATAATGCATATGAGTGGTAAATGGGAAAATAAGGGTCTGCACCCAAAAATAGCCTCAAAGAGGTGATTTTTTAGTCTGGATTTGAATAGGACCAAAGGTGGAGTCTGACATACTGACTCAGGCAGTCCGTTCCACGCATACAGTGCAGCAAGGTGGAATGTGGAAGAGAAGGGCATAAATAAAAGTGATTTGCCTACTGGGCTGAGTTCCCGAGGACAGTTTTAGGGAGAGATAAGAGAGAAGAGACAATGAGGAGGTGCGGAATGAATGCACATGTAGGACAGTAGAAGTTTGACCTGGATGCGGAAACTGATAAGGAGCCATTGAAGTGACTTGCGAAGAGGGATTATATGAACATAGCCCTTTTATTAACGTGTGTTATATGCGAAGCCTGCATGGTAATTGTCAGGGGTATGACCAGCATGTTCACAACAGTTGACATACAAATGTGCACTCGAACGCACACTACTATTACCGTGGATGCACTTACAGTACCTCTACTGTACGTCTTGAGGTGGATTTAGGTGAACCTGTGCTAATGGAAAATTGACAGTGCGTGATATGTCTCTTCATACTAACTGCATTATGCTCGCCAGGCCCACCACTCTCTGCCTCTAACGTGCCCATTCGCCATCGTAATGCATGACTAGTAGTTAATGCGAAAGCTGACATGCATTAACTGTCATGTCCCCTGGTAACTGTTACCGCAGAGCCGTGCAGGCAATCAACACATGCCATTTCATACTTTAACTGCATTTAATGTGCACTAACCCCTATAGTCCATCCAACATCTCCTCTCTTTCTCTCTCATGGAGGCACAGATTAAATGCCCTGGATGTATCATCCTAATGCTGGATCTGACAAAAGGCAATGACACACAAGGAATCAGAAAAATGTGTAAACCTGGCATCAATTCCAGAATAGAAGATAAGTCCAGTTAAAATAGAAGAACTGAAGAGAGATTTAGGGGTATGTTTACTAAACTGCAGTAAACGTGAATAACGCGTGTTGTATGACATTAACGATGGTTAGCGCACTATAGCGCATTTACAATCGTAAACGCGCTATAGCGCACGCTATCACGCGCTAACGAACGTAATGCTCCGTGGCGCGGTAAAACACCGCAGAAGGTGGAGAGAGGGCGGAGAAAAGGGGTCAAAGGGCGGAAAGTGGGCGGGTAGAGGCTCCCTTCACACCAACGCGCTGAATTTCACAGCTGAATTCCAACGCGAATGAAAACCTACCGGTAAGAGCACTTTAAAGGGGAGAGAAACCATTTACGTGTCAGCAATCTACAGCCTAGGCAGGGAAACCAAAATAAGGTGATAAGTGTGATACATGTGCACAGAACAAAAGGGCACAGAAACACCGAAAATGACCCCAACAAACTGGAAAAAAACAACAACCAAGCTGGCCAATAGTGGTAGCAATGAGAAACATCAACCCCCCCCCCCCCCGAGTAAGCTCCATAGAACAGATATAAATCGTGGAAGGGTCCATACTCCGTCTCCATACAAGCTGCATGGGCCCACAGTGAAATAGCACTGCTCAGGGATATCCTCACCATCGGACAGGGTCCCTATGGCGTGCACATGTCCCGCAACATCAGGGCGGGCATGTCGGAACCGGGCAGATGCTGGAAAAGGGGATACAGAGGGCTGCAGGCGGCACATGCTGTGGTGCAGCTGGGCCACAGTGGGGACTAGGGTGATGCCTAGCTGGCCCATAGGAATGCTGAAACAGTAGAGCAGCCAGACAGCAACTGCTGAGGGCCCAACATGGGCAAGAGTGTGCTCCCCACAGTGTCACAGGGAATAGTACCCAGCAGGTACCCCCAATGGCACGGAACATTGGCAGGTGGTGCTGGGGGAAAGCGTGGACAGCTATGCAGGCACCCCTACCCCAGAACCCGCACCATAGGCAGCCGCCTACCTGCACACTGGATGGCCTGGGACTGCACACCACCAGCTCCACCAGCAGAAGGGCATGTCAGCATGGTGGCTGAGGGATACTGGTGGTGGAGGGGGCAGTGGCAGCTGCCCACAGCAGACCGTGGCCTAGCCCTGTGTAGGTGGGTGCCATGCATTGCAGCAGACAGGCCCTGTCTGACCAACAGTCATGGTAGCACCAGGGAATGCACCATCTCTGTGAGAACATGGTGGTGCAGTGCACAGAACCAGTGTATTCAGAAACAGAAGGTCACAGGTTCAAGTCCCAGCTGTGGTCTCCGCCAACCCAGTCCTCATATTTTACCCACTACGATAATGTGCTAATACAGACAGAACCGTTCTTGCAGATGACATAAACATGCCCAAAACACCCACATTTTACCCTACAGAGCACAGACACCATAAACATGCACATTACCTAGAGCAGAGCCTCCCAAATGCAGTCCTGGAGGGCCAAACACCATTCCGGTTCCATGCTGCCTCTGATGAAGATGCCTGTGCTGCATTTCTATGCGCCACCCCCATGGTATGCAGATATATCTCATGCATATTCATGAGGGACAGCATGAAAACCCGAACAGTGTTTGGCACCGCAGGAATGGAGTTGGGAACCTCTGCCGTAAAGCAGCAGCCAACAGGGGCAGACACACCCACACCCACAGGCCCCATTATCCACAGCCTCCTGGAGAGGCAGGACTTTGGGCTCTGCGTGCATCTCCCAATACTAGCACATGCATACCGTAGTGATGCCACCCTAAACCTGGGAATATGGTACACATCTATCAAAAGGTTGCTATGATTACTGGCAGATAGCAATTCCTAGGTTAAGTACAATTTCCTGAGTGAGCTGCATCATAGCAACCTTTCTGATGTCTGTGGAGTGTGCTACAGGTCCTGTGTCTGACAGTGTTTACCAACCTGGGGAGTGACTCCTACAGTATTGCGTACCATAGCCATGCCTGCACTGTGCCCAGGACTGGTGTGGTGGCCTGGGCTGTCCAACACCTCTATAGTTGCACAATGCTGGCATAGGTGTGGGGAGTGTGTGTCTGTCTATCCAGTGTGTGGTGGCTTTCAACACCCTCCACAGCCCACACTGCTAGCACTGTTCCCAGTATTGGCCTGCCAATGTGCATAATGAGGAGCAAGGTACTGTGGGAATAGCCTGGATAGGGTGGCCTGGCCTTGCCGCATCTGCGCAGGGCATAGGGCAATAGCTCGGACATTGTAGTGCCCGGTACCACCTGCACGGACAGAGTGGCCACAGCATGTCCTGCTGGGAGGTCACTCTCACCCTGACTGTGCAGTGACCACGGCATGGCTAGGTTCCCCCATAGTGCTATATAGCTTTTCTTTCATGTGATATATATGGGTTTCCTTTAGGGGGCCCAATCACTGACTTATCTGCTTGGTGTGTATGCTGACATCCCCGTTCCGGGTACATGCATCTTCTCCAGGACCATGGACTAGCTGGTGGACTGTCTGCAGCTAGTATGCTGTCTTGCTGGAACACCTTGCAGGGTGCAGCGGCTGGAGGCTTGCTGCTGGAGAATGTCAGATAATGGTGGTGGGGCAGCTGAGCATTTCCAGGCCTACCGTCTGTCCGCTATTGGTTATGGATGTGTGATACTCTGTCTGTTCCCCAGCAGGACTTCTGTTGCTGGTCCTCTACACCGCTGCCATTGCAGGGAGGTAGACTGTGGATCTATTGGTGGGTGATCCTGTTTCCCCCAGAGGGTGGGTTGTGTGGTGGCACATAATCTGCCTATGAGTCCATACACCCCCCCCCCCCCCTTCACCAGGTAACGATGGCACCAACACAGGATATGCACTGGTATGGGTGCAACAGTGCCCATAGGGACTAGACACAACCTGGACATACAGCAGGACACAGCTGTATCCTAGGTGTGTCTAACGGACCTACCTATCACACACTGATGGGGACCTACAGCATGGTGTATTTCAGCCATGAAAGGTGCTGTGGACCTGGTGTTGGGCGCCCCACCTCAACCTCAGGGTGGGCACTGTACCCGCACAATGTGACTGTCTGTGGCTACTCTGTGGCAGTGCCACACACGGTCTGTTCCCCCTAGAAGGCCGAGGTGCTGTAGGGGTGCATACCCGATCTTGTGCCCATCTCTGGACTGCTGATTTGCTTGTACAGTGCATCATGGGTACGGGTGGGTTACCCCTATCCTGGTAACCACAGCAGAATGTGGGTGTAGTGCTGTGCAGTCCTCCTGTAGCCAGCCAGTTGTTTGTTAGCAGCTCTAGCCCACTGGTTACTTCACTGCCTGTGGAGCCAGAGGACATGGGTTCAGAACCCACAGTAGGGTTCATCAATAGGGCTGTCTTAGGCATTGTCTATTTTTATTGTATATTAGTTCTGCCAGCAGGACCACCCTCAGGGTACTGTCCCCTTAGGGTGGCTCATAGGGCGCCCTATAGGGCGCTTTATACAGCGCCCTATAAAGCGCCTTATATGGTGTCCTATAGGGGACATTATAGGGTGCCTTGGCAGACAGCGCACTTTATAATGTGCCCTATGGAGTGCCCTCTAGGGTGCCTTATGTGGCACCTTAGGTTACGCCACTGTGAGGGTGTGTTTGCTGGCAGCACTATTCAGGTACAACTAAACTTCCTCACAGCCCACTACTTAACCCTTTCCAAGCCAAGCCTAGTACTTTCGGGATCTCATCTTCTGCCTATATATTCCTATCAAATGGTATATAATACATGACCATGCCAGAGGGAACGTCACTATTGGAACATATTGGGTACGACGGGTACAGTTTTCCTGACATGTGCAAACATTAACCCGACTGCAGAATGTGGATTAAAATATTATAGTAGGCCTTCAAAGGGTTACACATGATGCCTCAGCCAGCCTTCTTCATTAGACACACTGGGGAATCGAACCCATGCCCCTTGTACCATCAGTCTGTGTAGTAACCATTGTGCTACAGCTCTGTTTCTGCATTTGGGTGTCTGCGCGCTGTCTTAAGCTTGACCGCAGTAGCGCACGCGCTGTAGCGATCGTTGCTGCGCGGCATGCAATACCGCGCGCAACTGCGCGTTATCGGTTACGATGTACCGCCCATGTCCTTTTTTGGCTTTCCTTCCACTAACGCGCCTCCTAACGCGAATTGCACTAACGCAGTTTAGTAAACATACCCCTTAGTTTTCTTCCACTGAAGACTCTGATCTGAGGATGATTTCATGCATCTACCATGGAAAGAGTGGTGGATGCATGGAATAGTGTTCCAGTGGAGGTAGTAGAGACAAGGACAGTATCTGAATTCAAGAAAGCATGGGACAAACATAAAAGATCTCGAAAGGTAAAAAAGGGACTATAGTATGGAAGCGCAAACTGGATAGGCCATATGGCCTTTATCTGCCATCATGCTTCTATGTTTCTATAGTACAAAGGATATGATTCGATATGATATGATTCAGTTTGATTCAACGTGGCATAAAAGTACTGTAAAGGTTTAGCCGAATCACCACAATTGCCCTCTATGTACACACAGAGGAGCATTCTGGAGTCTCTGCTCCTAATGTAAACTATCTATTTGCACAGCCATGAAGGATGGGCTAGCCTGGCAGTCTTAGGCAAGGAGTATCTCATTTTATGATTTGAGGCGGTAAGAATAAATAGTCCTGCAAGCAGAGACTGCAAGTTTTTTTTCCCTCCAAGACTCTCATGAATAGTAGGCCTAAACTAAATGGATAGTGCTAGTGTGGTCACTGCACTATTCATGTATTCAGTGGCTCTACCTATCAGGGCTGGTGCTACCATTAGATGAATTAGGCAGTCATCTAGAACATCAAATTTTGGAAGGCAGCAGTGGGGGTCTTTGATCTCCCTTCAATCCACCAATCCGCTAGCACTGCCACATCTCCCATGGACCTGTGATGCCAGCAGCAATATTAATACAATACTACTACTATTTGTCATTTGTATAGCGCTATAAGGCATATACAGCTCTGTACAGACACATGTAAAAGACCGTGTCTACTCATCAGAGTTTACAATCTAGTCAAGACAGACAACACAACAGCTGAGGACAAGAACACATCTAGGGGAGTGGCAAGGAAATACATAGGAGACCAAGCGGATCCGGATCCAAAAGCAGATTCAAAGAGGAGAGTTTTCAGCCTTGATTTGAAAAGGGCCAGAGAAGAAGCCTGACGCCCAGACTTGGGTAGTTTGTGCCAGGTGTAAGGAGCAGCAAGGTGGAAAGATCAAAGTCTGGAGTTGGCAGTAGAAGAGAAGGGCACAGATAGAAGGGATCTGCCAGAAGAGCTGAGCACCCGAGGAGGAGTGTAGGGAGAGATAAGAAAGAAAAGGTAGTGAGGAGCAGCAGAATGAGTGTACTTATGGATCAGTAGGAGAAGTTTGAACTGGATTAGAAAACAGATAGGGAGCCAGTGAAGCAACTTGAGAAGGGTTATATGAGTATGTAGAGGCTGGTGGAAGATTAGCAATGAAGCTGAGTTTTGAACAGATTGAAGGGGAGAGAGATGATTCAGAGAGAGACCAGCAGGGAGGAAGTTGCAATAGTCTAGATGGGATGTGACTAAAGATTGCATAAGTGTCTTAGTAGTGTGTGTGTAGAAAGGAATGGATGAATTTTGCCAATGTTATAGAGAAAGAAGTAACAGGTTTTAGCTATCTATTGGATATATGCAGAGAAAGAGAGAGTAGATTCAAAGATGACCCGCAAGGTTGCGAGCTGAGGAAACAGGAAGGTGTGTAGTATTATCTACAGAAACAGAGAAGGGAGGAGGGGGAGGTGGGTTTAGGGGGAAAGATAAAAAGCTCAGATTTGGCCATGTTCAGTTTCAGATGGCGGTGAGACATTCAGGCAGCAATGCCGGAGAAGCAGGCAGAGATCCAGGCCTGAATTTCTACAGATTTCTGGCACAGAAAAGTAGATCTGAGAATCATCAGCATAAATATGGTACTGAAAACCATGAGAGGAAATAAGTTCATCAAGGGATCGAGTGTAAAGAGAGAAAAGGAGAGGTCCCACCAACTGAAAGTGAAATGGCGGTAGAGGAGGAACCACCAGAACATACACTAAAAATGCACTGGGCGAAATAAGAAAAAAAACCAGGACAGAATGGAGCCCCTAAATCCAAGCGAGGACAGGGCATCGAGGAGAAGAGGTGATCAACAGTGTCAAAAGCAGCAGAAAGGTCAAGAAGGATGAGAATCGAGTAGAGTCCTTTGGATTTGGCAAGCAACATGCTGCTGGAGGCTTTGGCAAGAGCCATTTCTGTAGAATGTAGAGATTGAAAGTCAGATTGCAGTTGGTCCAGAAAGTCTTGAGAGGAAAGAAAGTCAAGACAATGGCAGTGAACCACTCATTCAAGTAGTTTTGAAGCAAAGAGGAGGAGAGAAATAGGTCGATATCTGGAAGGACAGGTAGGATCTAGTGAAGATTTTTTGAGGAGAGGTGTAACCACAGCATGTTTGAAGGCCACAGGAACAGCTGCAGTGGAAATCGAAAGGTTAAGGATATGACAGATGGAAAGGTTGATGAATGGATGACAGCAGAAGAGATAGAGCTTAGTAGATGGGAGAGGATGAGATCAGAGGAGCAGGTAGTCTGTAATTTCAGAAAATGAAGAAAGGCTGCCAAAAGGAGAGGGAAGGATTTGGGATTGAAGAGGAGGAAGATGAGGCGGAGGTGACCCTGCAGAGAATTCAGGGCTAATCCTCTGGACTGTCATGGAAGTAGTCAGCCCAGGTCTGGGCAGACAGCGAAGGAGGGACTGGTGGAGGAGGGACCTTGAGGAGAGCAAAGAGATGGCGAGGATCAGAGGCAAGAGAGTTCATCAGATGGACATAATACTCTTGCTTGGCAAGTGCTATAGCTGACTGGAAGGAGGTTAGCATGAATTTGAAGTTTGAGATTTCTATACCACCTTTTCAGGTAGTCATAGCAGTTTACAATGATAACAACTGGAACATAGAACATTTTAACAAGAGAACCGGTGTACAAGAGACAACAAATGGATTTACAGGTTATGAATTAATTCAACTTATTTACAAATGTAGGTAGTCAGCAAGGGTATGTGATTTAAGCCAAAGGCGCTCAACTGAGTGGGCACAGGAATGTAGGTAGCGGGTTGTTGAGGACAGCCAGGGTTGAGGTATGGTACACATCACAGAGCATGGAATGGGAGGAGCAAGTACATCCAGAGCAGAGGAGAGTATAGTGTTATAGGAGGATACTGCCCCAACAATGGACTCATGGTTGAGGAAAGAGGTAAAAAGACAGTAGTAGAGACGGATGAAGAGTTGACAGTATTTATGTATTTATTTAATTAACCGGTTTTATACACTGTTTTCTGCAAGGCAAAATGGTTTACATTGAACAAGAAGGAGCGTTTACATGGAACAGTTGGAACTATGTACAGGTAACTTTGGTATAAATATTACAGTTTTGCAATGAACAGTGTGAAGATTCCTAAACATATTGGTGGAGATCGGGTGAGACCAAAATAGGATATGGTTGTGGGTGAAGGTTAGCAGGTGATGGTCAGATAAGGGCAGAACTGAGGTGGAGAGGTTTGAGGGTGAGCAGTTGCAGAAGAAGACAAGGTCAAGGCAGTGGCCATGCTTGTGAGTAGGAGTGGTACAGCACAAATGGAGGTTGAATGAGGAGGTTATGGTAGAGCTTTAAGGCAGAAGGGTCAGAAGGATCATCAACATGAATGTTAAAATCTCCAAGAATAAGGGAAGAGGAAGATGCATCCAGAAAGTAGGAGAGACAGGATTCAAAGTCTGTGAGAAAGGTAGAGGTGGACTTGTTGGGGGGTCAATAATGACAGCGACCTGGAGAGGTAGTGGAGAAAACAGGCAGATGGCATGGACTTCACAGGAAGCAAAGGAATTAGATGGAGGCAGAAGGAGGGTCTGGAATTTGCAGGAATAAGACAGTAGGAAGCCAACACCACCACCATGGCCAATGGGCCGAGGTGTATGGAAAAAGAGGTAGCCACCATGACAGAGAGCAGCAACTGAAGCTAAATCTTCAGGGAGAAGGCAAGTCTACAGTGTAAATAGCTTATGTATATAGTTAACCCTGTTATCCAAGTTTGTACTCCTGATCGATGTAAAACCTGACAGCTTGTCGTTATGGTCGTTATGTTATGATGTAAACCGCGCTGATTCTAAATAGCGCGATATATAAGAAACTGTAATAAATAAATAAAATAAGTCTCAGTAAGAGCCAGGAGATGTAAAGTATTAGAGCTAAAGAGGTCATGAATGAAGGCAAGTTTATTGGAAAGTCCAACAAAAAAAGCACGACACCACGTTCTCCTTCCCTTCCCCTTTCCTCTTCCCTTTCCCTTTTCCTTTTTTCCCCCTCTCCCCATCCTTCCTTTCCCACTCCCCCTTTCCCTTCCCCCCTCCTTCCCCCCCCTTTTTTCCCCCTCCCCCCCTCCCCCTGTTCTGTTCCTCTCCTGTTTTTCATTGGTTCATTTTAAACACAAGCACTAGTATTTTTGACAGCTTCGATTCGTTTAGAGAACCGATTAGCGTCTATGTCTTTTATTTAGCAACCACACATATGGTTGCATTCATTCAATGTTTTATGTTTTGAACACAGCGGTGCTGTACATTCTTATTTTCCACATGGTTGTTGGTTGTTCCAGAGTAAATAGAATTTCATTCCTCCTTATTATTACGTTCGCGATATTACACATCCTTTCCCCTGTTTTATGAATGGATTCATGGTGGATTTAGAGTTTTGTGGACCACGTGAATGCATTTTTACATTTATCACATACCTAAGAAAGCGACTGAAAATTTTTAAATAAATTAAGAATCACAAAAAAAGTTTTCTATTCATTCTCTTTACAGGATCAGGTGTCAACAAAAACTAATACTGGTCATGTGGTCTCTCATACAGGTATCATTCTATCGTCTCATTACCTTTCATTCTCACTTTCCTATCACACACATTAATTGGGTTTACAAGGATTTTTTTAGATAAGAACGTTTGACAATATTAATGTTTTAGATGGCAGCTTTTTTCTATAATACACGTAATGATAAGCATGTAATCGCCATTCACGATCACCAGTTGATTATCCTTTGGTTTTTGTCCTCATCCCTTGTTGGGTCTCTTTCCTTTGCTGAAGACCTCTTTTTTATGTTATTTGCCTTAGGTTTATTATCACTTATGATAATACATGAGATATTTCAATAACAAGTAACATTAAGAACAGGTATGTTTTTTACTGTTTGTTTTTCGCATCCTTTGAGTGCCTTTTTCATTATTTACTTATTATACACATTTAGGGGCATGTTTACTAAACATTCCTAACGTGCGGGGCCGCGGTAGTGTGCCTGTGCCATATAAGGAGTGGGCGGATCAGGCTGAAAAAGGAAAAAAACTGACCGTACGTGTGCGCGTCGCGTTAATGTGCGGGGCCCACATTAGCGCATGGGAAGGCTAAGTGGGGCACAGCTGGGCACATATAGGAACAGAGCTGTAGCACAACGGTGAAGACAGTAACCAATGGTGCAGGGGCCATGGGGTCAATCCCCCAGTGTGCGCAACCCAAAAAGGCTGGCTGAGGCACCACCTTGAATGTGGAAAGGTGTGTCAGGAGGCAAATTAATTTTGTACGGCATAAGGCGGCGCACTGTTCATTTTGTACGGCATAAGGCAGCGCACTGTTCATTTTGGGCGGCATAAGGCGGCGCACTGTTCCTTTTGGGCGGCATAAGGTGGCGCACTGTTCATTTTGGGCGGCATAAGGAGGTGCACTGTTCATTTTGGGCGGCACAAGATGGCGTGCTGATGGGCACAAGGCGGCACGCTGATGCTAAAGCAAAGGAACACAGCCACAGCACAATGGTTACGACACTGACCAATGGTGCAGGGGCCACAGGTTCAATCCCTCACAGTGCCCTGTGAAAAAGGGTAGCTGAGGCAGTATGTTTTATGTTGTGGAGTGCTGTAGGAGGCTTATTAATTTTATTTTGTGATAACTACTAGCAAACCCACTCTCACAGCATGTTAACATAAAGCGGCCCATAAGGCACATGTTATAGTGCACCGTCCACCAAGGCACCCTAGAATGTCCCCTATAGGGCAGCATGTATGCTGCGACACAGGATAATGTATAGTGCACCCTATATGGATGGCAACCATAAAGTGCCCTATAGGGCGCCCCATAAAGCACCCGCAGGGGCACCTTATGGCTACAGTACGCTGAGGGTGTAATTGCTGGCATCAACATATGTACAGTAAATTAAAATAAAAGCTTTGGACACCCCTATCACAGAACCCCACTGTGGGTTTGAACCCATGCCCTCTGGCTGCAGAGGCAGTGTCATAACCATTGTGCTACAGCACTAAGCAAACCCTGGCTGGCTGCAGATAACCTGCACGTCACCTCACAGACAGTCTGCTGTTGTAAACAGGATAGGGTTAGGCCACCAGTACCCATGATGCACTGCAAATGCAAATCAGCTGTCCACAGATGCACACAGGATGGGAAATGCACCCCTAAAGCTCCCCGGCCTGGTAGGGGGACGTGTCCGTGTGCACCCACACAGCACCTCGGCCTGGTAGGGTGTTATGAGTGGGTGGACAAACGGCAAAGAGTAGCTAAACAACATCACATTGTGCGGTAACTGTGCTCACCCTGAGTGTGTGATGTTGCACCCAGGACCAGGTCCACAACACCTTCCATGGCTGAATGTGGCCATGCCAGAGCTCCAAAGCATGCAAGAACCTGTGAAATAGGTAGGTACTGCATAAACATCTTGGAGATCTCTGTCTGCCTCAGTTAGTGGACACCCCCCCTGCACCGATGGCAGCAGAGTGGACCATCAACCCCAGTCCTGCTGGGGAAACAGACACCCTACAGGGCAGTCCAAGCAGCTCCACACACATCCATAACACAATATCAGACAGACATTAGGCCTGGATATTCACTGATGCACCCCACCACTATCTGATATTCTCCTGCAGCAAGCCATCAGCCACTGCACCCTGCAAGGCACTCCATCAAGACACATACCATCTGTACACAGTCTGCTGGTTGGTCCTGATGGACATGCATGCACCCACAACTGGGGTGGCAGCACACACAAGCAGATAAGTCAGTGAAGAGGCCCCAACAGGAAACCCATATATATCACATGAGAGAAACACAATATAGCACTATGGGGGTGCCTAGCCATGCTGCCATCACTGAACACTCAGGGTGAGAGTGATCCCCCAGCAGCACATACAGAGGTCACCCTGTCTGTGTAGGTGGTGGCCAGCCACTACCATGTCCCTGCCAGTGCCCTATGCCCTGTGCAGCTGCATCCTGGTCAGCCCACCCTGTCTGGGATGTACCCATGGTCCCTTGCTACTCATTATGCACATTGGCAGGCCAATACTGGCAACAGTGCTGGCAGTGTGGGCTGTGGAAGGGGCTTGCAGCCAACACCCACTGTATAGACAGACACACACTTCCACACCTATGCCATCATGGTGCTACTATTGTGGAGGTAATTAGCCTTGCCCACCAAACCGGTCCTGGGCACACCAAGGCATGGATATGGTATGCAGTCCTGCTGGGGGTCACTCCCCAGGGTGGTAAACACCGTCAGAGGCCAGGCCTGGAGCATGCACCGCAAACACCTCACAGATTGTTCGGATGGGGTCAACTAGCAGTATGTGCGTAACGTATGGATATCTATCTGCCAGTACTCCTAGCAAACGTCTCAGAGCTGTGTACCGTATACCTCAGGTGTAGGGTGACATTGCTAAGGTATGCAGGTGCTAGTATTGGGAGATGCACACAGGGGCCACTGTTCTGCCACTCCAGGAGACATTGGCCAATGGGGCCTGTGGGTGTGGGTGTGGGTGTGGGTGTGTCTGGCCCTGTTGGCTGCTGCTTTACAGCAGAGATTCCCAACTCCAGTCCAGGTTTGCATCACACTGTTCGGGTTTTCCTGCTGTCCCTCATGAATATGCATGAGCTACATCTACATGCCATGGGGGTGGTGCATAGATATACAGCACAGGCATTTGTATGAGTGGCAGCATGGAACCTGACTGGTGTGTGGCCCACCAGACCTGCATTTGGAAGATTCTGCTCTAGGTACTGCCCCTGTTCATGGTGTCTGTGCTCAGTGGGGTAAAACATAGATGTAGTACCATTGCATATGTCCTCACCACGAAAGGTGTGTCCTTACTATCACTGTTTAGTTGTGGGAAAAATTTGTGGGCAGGATTGGTGGTAGCCCCAGCTGGGCTTTGATCCTGTGACTTTCTGTTCATGCATGCACTGTCTGTGTGCACTGCACCACCGTGTAGCCACAGATTGGCTGGATTCCCTGGAACATCCATGACTGTGGATCCGGCAGGGCCTGTCTATTGCAGTGGACTGTGCCAGCCTGCACATGGCTAGGCCTCTGTCTTCTGTGGCTAGCAGCCACTGCCCCCTGCACCACATGTACTCGTCCGCCAACATGCTGGCATGAGCTTCTCTCAGAAAAAGCAGATGACATGATTGCAATGTGGCAGTACGGGACTGCATTTGGGGGACGTGGCTGTAGGTAATGCCCATTGTTGTGGTGTGTGTGCGGTGTTGGGTAAAATATGGGTGTTTTCCCCATGCTTATGTTCCCTGCAATACAGGGGTGTCTGCGCTTTGTTTGGTGGTGGGTAAAATATAGGGACTGGGCTGGCAAGTGCCCCAGCTGGGATTTGAACCTCTGACCCTCGAGGTACTGGCTCTGTCTACTGCACCACACTCTGGCCACAGGAACAGTGCAGCCCCTGGAGGTAGTAAACCTGGCAGGATGGAGTCACAAACCCTGCTCTACGCATTTTTACTGTGGGCACATGCACCCTGTCTGGTGACAAAAGTGCACATAAACCCAGGAAATGACCACGGAAAATGGGGGACACAATATCACCACGCTGGGCAACAGTGATATTAATGGGAAACCATAGAAACCACTCCCAGGAAAGCTCCAACAAAAAGGAAATGTTTTTTGGAAGAGTCTCCGCTCCGTACACCTTTCCAAAAGTCATTTCTTTTTGTTGGAGCTTTCCTGGGTGTGTTTTTTAGTTTTGCCCATTACTATAACTGTTCCCCAGCTGAATTCCTATTTTTACAATTTTTGTTGTGGTCCTTTTCTATTTTTAATTCCACTTTTGGGCTGTGCACATGTATCACACTGCTCACGTTTTTCAGGTTTCCCCGGTTTTGCTGTACATTGCTGACGGAAATGGTTTCTCTTCCCTTTAAATGCATTCTACCGCGAGTGATTCACTCGCGCTATTTTTCCTTTGACATTCAGCCCCAATAATGTGCGGGGCACCTCTCCCCTCCCCTTCCCCGCCCATTGACCCCGTCTCTCCGCCCCTCGGGAGCCTTCCTCCGCCCTCCGTTAGCCATTCCACGCCTCTATCGGACATTTGCGGGCCCGTACTTGTGCGGCACCCATTAGTGTGACACGCAAAGGTGCGGGGGTTCCTCGCACATTTGCGGGGCGCTTAAGCGCTCTTAAATATGCTTTTAGTGAGCTATTTTGCGGCTGCGCACATTGGCGGTTTTTAGTAAACATGCCCCTTAGTTTAATAGCCTTTTTCATATTTCTTTTAAATATACTTTTGATGTGGTCTTTTATTCATTTATTATATGAATATTTTTTTTATAGATGATGTTTTATTGTATAGGTTTACATTTATTTATTTATTTATTGTTTTATTAGTTTTTAATTGACATTTACATTATGGTTTTATTTCTTTATTAGTTATTACACTATAACAATATCAGTATTTATATGTGGTACATTATATAATCATTTGGCTCCGATTTTAGCTGTACATTTGTATATGTTATATTTTTATATATACTTTTTGATGTTGAAGTTTTGTTTTTATATACTTTGCTTTGTTTTTTCATATTTTATATTTACATTTACTTTACATGCATGATATAAATTTGTTTTATATGACACATTTTAGCCATTCAAGCCCCTGAAGGCGGCTTTCACGAAACACGGCTTGTGTCAGGCCAGTGGCTGAAGAGGAATAACAATAATTTTTAATAAAGGTTACATTTTTTGCGTTCCTTCATTGCAATCCACGTTTCTTACTGGGAGGCAAGTTTATTGGAGACAGAACATGCATTCCATAATGTGCATGAAAAAGGGAGAGAAGAGGGAGAGAGGAGAGGAATATGAACAAGATTAGAAAGATCTGCCCTGGGAGTGTTAAAAAAGTCTAGGGGGGGCAGGGTTGGAGTTGACATCTCCAGATGAGAGAAAGAAAAGGAGTAGGAGAGAAAGGGGAGAGAGGAGGCAGCAAGACGGAAACGAGGGTGAGGTTCCCTCAGTGAGAGTGGAGATGGCTGAATGAGAGGAAGAAAAAGGTGAAGCTCAAGGGCAGATGATAATATAGAAGACAAAATGGTAGGGGAGATGGGGATAGTAAAGAGTGGGTAATGAGAAGTAGGGCCATGGAGCTAAGGGAATTAGCAGAAAAGATTAGGGAGAGTTAACATCATATGGATGTGAAAGTTGTACAGTAAAAAATATAGACAGGAAGAAAATTGATGCCTTTGAATTATGGTGCTGGTGACGAATACTGTGTATACCATGGGCTGCCTGAAGAACAAACCAGTTAGTACTAGAGGAGATCAAACCTAAGCTTTCCTTAGAAGCTCAGATGACAAGACTTCAGCTTTCACACTTTGGACACATCATGTGAAGAGAGAGAATATTAGAGAAAGACACATTACTTGGCAAGGTAGAAGGTCACCGTAAAAGAGGAGGACCGGCAATGAGATAGATCGATACAATCACTGCAGCTATGTTCACCACTCTATAAACAATGATCCACTTGGCTGAAGGCCAAAGAAAGTTTATGTCAACTGTCCAGAGGATCGCCAGGAGTCGACATTGACTCAATGGCACTTAACAACAACAACATCAAGAACAAAATGTGATGTGGAGCCACAGAAGAGTAAGAATGCAAATCAAGGAGATATAGTGGTCACTCACGACCACTTTCAAGCTCCTACATAACATTGCTCCATCCTTCCTCTCCACCTTGATATGCTCACAACCACCCAACAGAAGCAGAAGAACCTTCAACGCCAACACCCTCCTCATTCCAGCCGATATAAGAACTGTTAAAACCAATACTAGTAATAGAGCGTTCTCATACGCAGCACCTACACTCTGGAATCATCTGCCGCCAGAGTTACGAGATTGCAAAGACCTAACTGTCTTCAGGAAAAACCTCAAGACTCATCTTTTCCAGAGTCATTATAATTTGAATTAACCTAAGAGGTCTAAGTCCAGAACATATTTATGTACTCCTGCTCGCATATTGTATAATGTATATATGTATATATGTAATTAGTACTCATATACCTAACAAACCCCTCGTGTGAAGTGCCTACCCTCCTGATCAACCTGTACACACCCAAATTTTACTGTACTGATTGACAGTCCTCCTTATGTTTTCCTTGTGTAATCAGACCGCTGCTGATCGCTGGAAGTAGCGGTATATAAATGTTTGCTAAATAAAATAAATAAATAAATAAATAAAAATAGGTGTGGGAGGGAGGAGGGGTCCTGGTGGCTTCAAATGCACCAGAGTAATTGCATCAATGAGCAGAGGAAGGATATGAAAGAATGTTAAACCAGGGGTGGGTGGGTGGGGAATAAACTATTGAGCAGGAAGACACAGCATTGCCAAAGGTAGGAGCTCGGTAAAGGACAGACAGAAGATAGGACACACACTTCTGGAAAAAACAGAAACATCTACTGAACAATAAATAAATAAATAAATAACTAGATTCTGAACAGGCACAGGAAAATACCTGAACAGAGCATACAAAGTTAGCTGAAACTTGCAATGAGGGTGTTAGCCGAAAGCAGGAACCACCATAAATGGATGAGCAGCCCATGTGCTTCAGAGGAAAGCTTTTGAACAAATCCCCAGCAGAAGAAGGAGCGGGACAAGTGCTGAGTGCAAGCAAGTGAAAGCGGGCAGATTCCACAGGAAGTGCCTAAACTCAGGCAAGGTAAAAAAACTTAAGACTTTCAGGGCCCAATATTGAGCTAAGCTCATTTTTGAAGGGTGATACACCTCATTGGCGCATAGCCCTCCCCACCGACCTCTAACCTGGATATGCAATGAGACGGCAATGGTACTGAATATTCGGGGATCGCCAAACACACCAGAAGCCGCTGAAGCTATATTGCATGCTACCCCGTTAGCTCCTGCACCGTAAAGATAGGGAAGGTTTTCCTCGCCTATCTTTTTGGCATGAATCACTAAGCGGGCAGCATGCAATATCCCTGCTGTCTGCTTATCGCTTGTCACTGCGTCCGCTCCATCCTGGAATGCCCCCGACACGTCCTAATGCTAACCGGATAGATCAGGGAATGTAGGGGAGTGAAAAGGGGATATTCAACAGCTCTAACCATGTAAGTGTCGCTAAATACCCCCATTTAAGGCATTCACATGGCTTACTGGGCTGTAAACAGTGTAAATACCTTTTGAAAATTGGGCCCTAAATACCTACAAGAGAGGCCTTGAAGAGGAATAGGGAGAAGGTGAGAAAAAAAGCACACCTAAATGTGCAGTCTGATAGTACTAATCAGAGAACAGAGGCGATAAAGTGTTGAGACGGAAGACCCAGCACTCTCCCACGCAAACAGGAAGACTGAGTCAGAGGGGGGTATTCAGCGTGCATATGCATTACAAAGCTTCGCGCTGACTTCCCTTCTCTTTTGTGGTCATTGTCGCTGCCCCAGCCAGCAGATCCTAAGTAGATATGGCAACAGTGGTGATAAAGGCATGGGCAAGAGGAGATATGTGATGGGGGGAGGCTGCACAAGAATGAAGGTTTGCCTAGGACACCTAATATTCTTGCATCGGCCCTGCTACCTATATGGACACTGGTACAGAGAGGCTCATTGTACAAAGTCTGCCTAGTTAATGTATGCCAATTGTGCCTAGTTTATAAACACTGAAACACAGAAATGTGGAGAAGCGTTTTAGAAAGGACGTTGAAGTGCAATCTGAGACGTCTAAGACAGAAGGAAAACAAAACAGGCACATCCAGGTGCAGACATGATTTCACTAAGGTGCCCAATGTAGACATCTGCAGCGACGTCTACATAGGCATCCCCAGAATGATAATGCAGAACCCGGAAATCTAGGATAGCCCAATAGTTAGACTAGTTGACTAGAAGGACAGCAGGGAGGGTTCAAATCCCAGTGTTGCTGTTGTTGACATTGTGCTGAGTACTGGGGACGATAGAGTACCACCTTCTCTATAACCCCTAGATGTCTTTCAGCCAAAATAAGGACTTTCTAAATGCTTATTTGTGCCTGGAGCAGATGTAAACTGAAGGTACACCCTCAGTATCCTCTCCTCCCACCATTCATCATAGGGCCTTAGATTCTCCTTCAAATTTTCCTATGGCAAAAAAGTAGACAGACGACTGGGAACTCTTTCCTTATTTAGGGACTGGGGTTCCAGGGGTGATCTGGGAAACTACAGACTAGTGAGTTTGACCTCAATGTCATGCAAAATGGTAGAAAACATCATAAAGAACAAAATTACTGAATATAGTTTAATGGGAAAAAGCCAACGTAGATTTAGCAAAGGAAAGTCTTGTCTCACTAATCTGTTATATTTTTTTGGTGTGAATAAACAGTTACTGTAGACAAAGATGAGTCAGTTGATACAGTGTATCTGGATTTTCAGAAAACCTTTGACAAGGTCCCTCATGCAAGACTCATGGGGAAATTGAAAAGTCATGGGATAGGAGGCAGTGTACTATTATGGATTAGGACAGGGCCGGCCCGTCCATCGAGCAAGAATGTTTTTTGCACAGGGCCCCGCGTTTCAGGGGGCCCCGCGCAAAAAAACATTCTCCATCATCCCAAGTAGATTTAAAAAACCAAACAAACTGGCTACTGCTGCCGCTTCTGCCGTGGCAACGGCAGAATCAAGCATTCTGCCACGGGGCCCCCCTGCCTGGCAGAGCCTCCCTGCAGCATCAGCTAGCTCCAGAGTCCCAAAGCACGGGCTTCTTTCAGAGCCGCGAAGGGAGAGCTTCTCTGACCTCTAGTGGCTCTATTAAGCCCGCCAAGGGTGATGGGAAATCCCATCAGCCCCAGCGGGATTAAAAGAGCTGCGAGAAAGGGAAACTCTCGCGGTTCTGAAAGCCCGTGCTTTGGGACTCCGGAGCTAGCTGATGATGCAGGGAGGCTCTGCCGGGCAGGGGGGGGGGCCCGCAGCAGGACGCTTGATTCTGCCGCTGCCACGGCAGAAGCGGCAGCAGCAGCCAGTTTGGGTTTTTTTATCTACTTGGGATGACGGGGGGAGGGGGGTTAGGGCTGGTAATGGGCTATGGGGGGGGGGGGCTAGGACTGGAAGTGGGCTGATGGGGCGGTTAGGACTAGTAATTGGCTATGGGGGGCTAAGACTGGAAGTGGGCTGAGGGGGAGGGTATGGACCACCCACGGGCGATGGCGGGGCTAAGACTGGAAGTGGGCTGATGGGGAGGTTTAGGACTGGTAATGGGTTATGGAGGGGTTAGGATTGGTAATGGGCTATGGGGGTGCTAAGACTGAAATGGGCTGATGGGGGGTTAGGACTGGTAATGGGCTATGGGGGCAAAGATTGGAAATGGGCTGATGGGGGGGCTAGGACTGGAAATTGGTGATGGGGGATTAGGACAAAATGGGCTGATGGGGGGGTTAGGACTAGTAATGGGCTATGGGGGGCTAAGACTGGAAATGGGCTGATGGGGGAGGGTTAGGACTGGTAATGGGCTATGGGGGCTAAGACTGGAAATGGGCTGATGGGGGGGCTAGGACTGGAAATGGGTGATGGGGGCTTAGGACATAATGGGCTATGGGGGCTAAGACTGGAAGTGGGCTGATGGGGAGGTTTAGGACTGGTAATGGGTTATGGGGGGGTTAGGATTGGTAGTGGGCTATGGTGGGGGGCTAGGACTGGAAATGGGCTGATGTGGGGGTTAGGACTGGTAATGGGCTATGGGGGGGCTAAAGCTGGAAATGGGCTGATGGGGGGGTTAGGACTGGTAATGGGCTATGGGGGGGCTAAGACTGGAAATGGGCTGATGGGGGTTTGGACTGGTAGTGGGCTATGGGGGCTAAGACTGGAAGTGAGCTGATGGGGGGTTAGGACTTGTAATGGGCAATGGGGGGGCTAAGACTGGAAGTGGGCTGATGGGGAGGTTTAGGACTGGAAATGGGTTATGGGGGGCTAGGACTGGAAATGGGCTGATGGGGGGGCTAGGCCTGGTAATGGGCTATGGGGGGTTAAGATTGGAAATGGGCTATGGGGGGCTAAGACTGGTAATGGGCTATGGGGGGCTAAAACTGGGAATGGGCTGATGGGGGGTTAGGACTGGTAATGTGTGATGGGGGTTAGGACTGGAAATGGGCTGATGGGGTGGCTAGGACTGGAAATGGGTGATGGGGGGTTAGGACGTAATGGGATATGGGGGGCTAAGACTGGAAATAACCTGGGGGGGGTTGCTAGGACTGGAAATGGACTGAGTAGAAGGTGGGCTTGAACTGCAAATAGCTGATGGGGATGGGGGCTTGGAATGGAAATGGGCTGAGTGGAAGGGAGGGCTTGAACTGCAAATAGCTGATGGGGAGGGGGCTTGGAATGGAAATGGGCTTTGAGAGGAGGGAGCTAGGACTGGAAATGGGCTGAGTGGGGGGGGGGCTAGAACAGGAAATGGGCTGATGGAGGGGCTAGAATAGGACTGGAAATGGGCAGTTGGGGGTGCTAAGATTGGAAATGGACTGTGGTGGGGGCTTGGATTAAAATGGACTCATGGAGGGGCTAGAACTGGAGGTAGGCTCATGGGGGGCTTGGATTGGAAATGGGCTGAATGGAGGGGAGCTAGAATTTGACATGGGCTGATGGTGGGGCTAGGAAAGGATTAGAAATGGGCTGATTGGGGGCTGGGATTGGAAATGAGCTGATGGAGGGACTCAGATAGGACTGGAAATGGATGGGGGAGCTAGGACTGGAAATGGGCTGATGGTGGGGCTAGGATAGGATTGGAAATGGGCTTATGGGGGGGCTAGGACTGGAAATGGGCTGATGTGGGGACTAGAAGGGAGCGGATGCTGGGTAGGGCTGGAACTAGAATGGAGCTGATATTGGGGGAGGATTAGAATGGGATGGAGCTGGGAGAGTGAAATGGAGAGGGAAAAAATATTTTGTGTGGGAGGGAAGACAAATGTACAATTGGCCGGATATTGGGAGAGTAAGTGGAGATTGAGGATGGAGGGGTAAAATTTGAGTCGATGACATAGGAATGAGGAAAGAGCAAAAGGAGAAAGATTAGTATGTTAAAGCAGATGTAGAGAGAGAATGGAAAAAAAACTACAAGAGAGAAGAAAGAACAAATGGACAGCAGATGATGGAGAGTTAGCAGAAGACACGAAGAAACCAGAAGAAAGTGGCTGGAGCAATCGCAGCTGAAAAAAAATGCACAAAAAGGTAGAAAAATATCTCTTTATTGAATTTATTAACTGGAATATGTCAGCTCTGGTAAATGTGCATCATTAACATCTGCGCTTTGTTTAGTACAAGAGCAAATTAATGTATAGTTGTATTTCTATAGTGTTGTTGCACATTCCAAGTTTGGCTTTTGGAATTCCCAGTTTAATTATTGTCTTCCTGTTTCTAAATTGTGATTCCTTGTTTGGTGATGGTCTATGTTCTGCATGTGTAACTGAGCTGAGGTATTCTGTTTATGTAATTCCTATTTGACATTGCCACTTGTTCTCTTTCCCCAGTAGGAGGTGTATTAGTTTAATATTTGCAGTGTTGCCTTTTGATAGGTAGGGTCTTGTGCTTTGTGAGTCCTGGTAGGGCTGTTATGATACGGCGGGTTTGCTATGGGTTCTAAATGGGCAGTGTTTGTAGTAGTTCCTAATGTGTCTGGCGGTTGGCACTGGATTATAGTAATGTAGAAATCTTTTAGTCTTTCTTTATCCTTACACTCATTAAGAGGCATGTTTACTAAAACATTATGCAAATATTTATGCAAATGAGGTCCCGCACCCAGTCTCCGCACATGGCCCCGCACCCCCCTTGGGCCGCCCCTGGATTAGGAACTGGTTAAAAGATAGAAAACAGAGAGTTTGGCTAAATGGCCAATTTTCTCAAAGGAGAAAGGTGAACAGTGGAGTCAGGGATCTGTGCTGGGACCACTGCTTTTTAATATATTCATAAATGACATGGAAATTGGAATTAGTGAGGTGATCAAATCTGCAGATGACATAAAATGATTCAAAACTGTTAAATAACAGGAGGACTGTTAAAAATTGCAGAATGACTAGGGGACACGCAATGAAGCTACAATGTAGCACATTTAAGACTAATCGGATAAAATATTTTTTCATTCAATGAGTAATCAAACTCAAGAATTTGTTGCCAGAGGATGTAATAAAAGCTGTTAGGGTAGCTGGGTTTGGACATGTTCCTGGAGGTAAAGTCTATAAACCACTAGTAAAGTGGACTGGGGAAATCCAGCATGGAACCTGTCTACCTTTTGGGAATCTGACAGGTGAAATATCATCACCTGTCAACAATCAACACATGAAAAGACCTAGGTTTATAATAATTTGTGATTAAAACTCTACTACCAACACGCTGTATACTGTAGACGCATAAAGTGGAAAGCTTAGATATCTTGGAAACAATAGCCAATTAGTGGTTTTAATTGTCATTTTTTAATTCAGTGCATCAACATCCATAACAATTGGCAGATTTTGTCTCTCAAGAAGACAACTTTTAAAAAATTGTAGACCAGTGTAATTATGGAGTTTCCTCCAGGAATTTGTGCAGACCTCTTTTAAAACCTCAAAGGCAGGCAGGGGTAGTGTTAGACACACAGGGGCCCAGGGCATAAATTTGGTGTGAGGACTCCAAAATCTGCCTACAGGCTATACCTCCTTCACCAGAAGACAGAAGGTATATGACAAGGCTGTGTACTTTTCCCATTACTGTTTAATTTATACGCAGAACAAATCAGAGAAATAGGACAGTATGAAGACAACTGAGGTGTGAAGATTGGTGGTAGACTCATCAAAACCTTCACTGTGTTGATGATACCACGTTACTGAAACATATGATTTCAAGATTAAGGAGCATTGCCTTAAAATGGGTCTGCACCTTAACATGAAGAAGACAAATATTCTGACCACTGGCTAATCAATTATTTCATCCTTGATGGAGAAGAGATAGAAAGGACTTAATCTGCTTAGATCAATAATCAATAAAGAAATCCAATGACACTTTGCTCTTGACAGAATGAAGGACCTAGACAAGATTCCCATGTGCAGAGGCATATCTCTGCACACAAAGATTCGACTTCTCCAAGCCATGGTATTTTCAGTAACATCATATGGATGCAAAAGATGGACAGCGAAGAAGAACGGCAGGAAGTAAATCGATGCCATTGAATTATAGTGCTTGCAAAGAACACTGGGCCTGATATTCGAAAGGCATTTACATAGTTTACAGCCCAGTAAACCATATAAATGCCTTAACTGGATATATTCAATGGCACTTACATGGTTAGTGCCATTGAATATTCCCTCCTAACTCCCCTATGCACCCCGATGCTATCTGGTTAGCATCAGGGAATGTAGGGAGCATTCCGGGGTAGAGAGTAGGTGGAGACTGTCGCCAACTGGGTAGTGACAATATTGCACCACTACCTGGTTAGGGATCCAGGCCAGCATTTGGCTCACCTAGTTTTAGCTGCAGATGCTAACTGGGTAGCGGTGCAGTATCACCACTACCTGGTTAGGCTCTGTGGTGGTTTCCTCTGTGCGCCAAACTGGATATTCAATGTCGTCACCACGGCATTAAATAACTGGGGTTAGGGATGAGCAGGCAGAGCTATACGCCACAGTGCGCATAGCCTGCCTAGTTGAATATTGGGCCCACTGTTTGTATTATGGACTGCACACAGAACAAATCAGTCTGTCCTAGAGGAAATTAAACCTAAGCTTTTTTTAGAAGTTTAAATGACAAGATTATGACTTTCATTAGAGAAAGACATCATGCTTGGCAAGGTTGAATGTCAATGCAAAAAAGGAAGGCCAACAATGCGATACAATTACGGCAACTAATGATGCCACTCTATCAACAACTAGCCGCCTGACTGAGGACTGAACACAGTTTAGGACAACTATCCATAGAGTCACCTTGAGCCAACATCAACTCAACGACACTTAACAACAAAATGTTAATCACCTTGACCATATTCTTCAGCAAAAGATTCAACTTAATTCTCCTCCTGTGCATTTATGCCATGGAGGTATTTAAACGTCTCTATCATATCTCCTCTCTCCCGTCTTTCATCCAAAATATACATATTGAGATCTTTAAGTTTTTCCTCATATGCCTTATGATGAAGCCCGCTGACCATTTGGTAGCCACCCTCTGTACCAACTCCATCCTGTTCACATCCTTTTGAAGGTATGGTCTCCAGAATTGCACACTATACTCCAAATGAGGTCGCACCAAAGACTTATACAGAGGCACTATCAACTCCTTTCCTCTGCTGGCCATTCCTCTCCCTTTGCACCCAAGCATCCTTCTGGCTTTCTGTCACATTTTCTACCTGTTTGGCCACATGAAGATAATCAGAAACAATCACTACATTAAAAAAATACTTTCTGATTAGTTGTCAAGCTGCAGGTCGTTGACTTCATCTGGACTGCCTCCTTACTCCTATCTTTTTGGTCCAATCTAGCAGCTCATCTCTTCATCTGAATATTCTCATAGGTTTTCTGTACCTGGTCTAACAATTTTAACTGGGTACCACTGTTAGAACATAGCATTCAGCGTACTCCATTCAGCTGTAGCCTGCTAAACCTCTGTAGGGTATCCTGCATCTGTCAGGAAACGAGGGAAGCTGAAATTCAGGTGATGTGGGGTGATCCATAGAAAAGAATCAGCTGGTGTACAGAGCTCCTGCTACCAGGAAGAGAAGATGCTTTGTGCAACCACGGCACATGCCCATCTTTCTTTAGACCCTAGTCTGACCCACCCAGCCCTGAGAACCAATTCTTATATCAAAGTCACCATGTCTGGTGAGCTGAGCCTTTGTTCGTCCTTGAAATTCCAAATGAAAATCTTAGGTAAGGTAAATCAGAAAACTTGCTGATTTACCTTCCCTAAATTATTCATTTGGAACTTCAAGAACAAACAAGGGCTCAGCTCGGCAGACAGTACTAAAACCGGGAAGATGACTCATAAATAACATAACAGCTACTGTAACGATTCCTAGTTAGCTTGCAGATTACATTTCTAATTTTTGTCTGTTGGCAAATGCTGACATTTAAGTCCAGGTGCCTTCCTGTTCAGAGTATGCAGAATTCATTTTAGATGGTTTATATTACTGCTAATTTAAGAAGGAACGTGAAGGCCTCCAGTCAGACCTTATGTTGAAAATATTGTAGCCTTCACCTCAAAAACTATGCTCTTGTGTTCCTAACCTTGCAGTCCGAACCCACCCCCTCAGCCCAGTCTTTTAGTTATGCAGTGGTGTCATTGTCTGAGTTCTGCAGTGTCTAGCCACAAGTCTGTGGTACTATCTCCTTAGATAAGATAACAAGTGTGTGTCTACCAGCCATAGATGATCCAACCAAGTTATTGCTCAGCACTTTTCATGCCCCAGTCTGGCCGATGAAAGGAGAAGGAAGATCAGTTGTAGATGGACATAGCCATTAACCAGAGAATGTTTTACTCTCCCCCACTCCGACAGCAGCAATCCTGCTCTTCCCCCTCCCCCCTTCCACCTCTCCTCTACATGGCAACTACATCACCAGCATTAGCAGGGAAGGCCACAGCAGTGAGAAGCTGTGAAAATATACTCCTGTTCCCTTTCATGCCCTGTTCACATGCTTTCTGCCTGGAGGAAGAAATGGGCAAGGGGTGGGGGGGGGGGGGGCGGCGAGCAGCTGCTGCGAGAACCCGTGCCTACTGATTGCATTGTCAGCATATACTATGTGGCCTCCTGCCATGGCCCTGGGGACAGAAGTACATAAAATATAAATAAAAGGTGTTAGACTATGAACTAATGACACATCATTTCACTCATGCCTTTCTGTAGGCGATGCTCACACCCAGTGCATGTTTCAACTGGCCTAACATGCAGGAACCATCAAGATAAATATAACAATTAACACATCGGAGATACAGAAGCAATATTACCTATAGAACAGGCATCTTCCAGGTTTATTAAATTTGTGGAGCCGGCACTCCAGGATTGTCAAATCCTCAAGACATGTTTTATGAAGAAAACTCCAATTTCTTTATCGTAGCAAGTGATTTCTAAGCTCTTAGTCACCAATGTTCTCTGCTGGGGCCAAACACCATCATCATGGACATTTCTTCAGTCTTCCAATTAGGGGCATTGCTCATGATGTCATATTTACTTGTTTGTGTTTGGTTTTAATTCTCATGACACTAATACCAGCATGTTTGCTAAATACTGCGCATGCATCTGGTTCATTTGAGCACCCTAACAATTTCAAGTGCATGGAAATTGCTTGACTGTATGTATTCCAATGAATTAATGCATGCACAATCATCACTTGCACACCTGTTTAAGTCTTGCGTGCAAACATTGCTGGCCTAAAAAAATGAGTCAATCAAATGAACATGAAAAAATGCCTGAAAGTCATGAAAAATGCATTTTAAATAAGCATGAACGAAGCATTTTTTTGACTGTGCACATTAGTCTTTTTCCCTAATGCAATGTGTCGTGAAGACAATGCCTGCTACTGGCAAGCCAGCCCCTGGATTTTCTCGGCAAAGTGCCACAAGAAGTAGATTGCCAGGCCTTTTGTCTACTTGGTAAATTTATAGCCCCTGGTATTCCAAGGTCCTCACCTCTGCAAGTATTAGCCAGGCCTGATCCTGCTTAGCTTTGGAGATCATGGGAGAACAGGCTCATTCAGGAAAGCTGAAGACTCCTCTTGCCTACTATGTCTAGGCAGTAGACACTGATGCTCATGTGCCAGTTTTTCAGCAGCATCGAGGAGGTAAAAAAAAAGGGAGAAGAGAGTCAGAAGGGGGAAAGGGAAGGAGTCAAAAAAAAGAAGAATTTGAGCAGTGGTGGATGGGAGGCAGTACTTACTATTCAATCATATATCTAAATGTGGTGTACGTCATACAAATCTTAACTTTTCGGCTACCCTGTGGCTTCGTTTCAGGGTTATGCTGCTCCCACAGCAAGTCTTCCACAGCCAGATCTGGGATGCTGTGGACATAGTGTTCCCAGCCCCTGGGCGGGCGGGGCGACATCATGGCCATTGTGAAGGATGACACATGGTGCCATGCGGAGCCCTGGCGCATGGCTTGCCGCATCAGGACCGCTGTTGCAATAAATCTGACTAGGAAAGGTGAGAGGGAGAGTCTATTAAAATAAGGGGGAAAGAAGCCATATTGTGCCAGAACCCCAGTCCGTGTTCCAACTGAGCTGGAAGAATCAAGAACCTACTGGGCTGAAGATCATGGAAAACGTCCCTGTAGGAAAGAACACGATGCGATTATAGTCAGCTTGGAACGCAGACACCTGCATTAGGATTTCTCATTTTTTCAAATCTGAGCTCAAGGCAAATCACACTTAGGTATTTCCTTGCCCATGTGGCCGGTGCTACCATTAGGCGAACTAGGCAGTCACCTAGAGCGCCAATTTTTAGAAGGCAGCCCATTGCCGCCACTGTGCCCCTTTAACAGACATGCAGTGACAGCAATGAAGCCCTTCTCCAGAGCCTCTAAGGCTGGGTGCTGTTGCTGCTGCTCTCTGATCAGCCAGTTCTGTCCCCCATGAAAACAGGAAGTCTGCAGCAGAGGGGGAGGGACTGGCTGGTTACAGCACAGCAGGGTCAGAGACTCTGGGGAAGTGGCAGTCTGCAGGAATATTCAGCAAATGCTGTGTTGCTCTTTATTGTCCCTGCTCTCACTGAAGATCCCAGAGAGGGGCGGCAGCCACAGCACTAGGGATGAGAGAGGTGGGGGGGGGGGCAGCAGGAATGAGGGTGCACCTAGGGTCCTGCCTGCCCAAGAGGACTTGCAATCTAAGGGGCCTAGCAACACACATTAAAGGGCAGTTAAGTTGCATTAGAAGCCTATAATATGCATTATAGTGTTTACTACTACTACTAACATTAATCATTTATATAGCGCTACAAGGTGTACGCAGCACTGTACATATAGATGTAAGAAACAGTCTCTGCTCATCAGAGTTCACAATCTAATCAAGATGAAAAAAAAAACCATTGCAAAACCGGGGACTAGAGCAGGGCAAGATACACATAAGTAGCGGACAAGAGAATGAGGAGCACCAGGATCCAAAAGCAGCCTCAAAGGTGGGTCTTCAGCCTGGAGTTGAATAGTTCCAGAGAAGGAGCCCGATGCACCGACTCAGGTAGTTTGTTCCAGGCATATGGACCAGCAAGGTGGAGAGAACGAAGTCTGGAGTTGGCAGTGGCAGAGAAGGGCACAGATAAAAGGGATCTGCCAGAGGAGCGGAGTTCCCGAGGAGGAGTGTAGAGCGAGATAAGAGAGGAAAGGTATGGCTTATGGTTTATTTAAAACTTGATATACCGCCCCTCATAGCAACAGAGCAGTTTACAATGGCTATAATTTAAAAACAATTGAAAAAGGAAAGGAACGCAAGTAAAATAAGATAAAGAGGGATAGAGGGAGTGACGAGATCAGGCCAGGGAGTGGGAGCAGAATCCAGAGGCACTTAAGTGGGTAGATCAAAAGCTAATCTAAAGAGATGTGTCTTCAGAGCGGATTTGAATTTGGGGTAAGGAATCTCCAGCCATATGTCAGCCGGGAGAAAGTTCCAGAGGTGGGATCCCAAAAAGTAGTATGCCGAGTGTTGTGTAGATTCAAGTTGAGCCTGTGAGGAAGGGGGCAGATGTAGTCGATGTCCATGAGCAGACCGCAGAATCCGTGAAGGAGTACGTGGAATGAGAAGTGCTGACAAATAAGGAGGGGTACCGGAGTGAAGCATCTTGTGTGTAAGTGTAACAATTTTGAAATGAATCCGATGTGCGATAGGGTAACCAGTGTGATTTAATAAATAAGGGGGTCACGTGATCGAACTTGGAGGCATGATGGAGAACGTGAACAGCTGTATTATTCACAGATTGGAGGTGCTTAAGTTGATGTTGTGGCAAACCAGCATAAATAATATTACAGTGATCAGTACATGAAATAACCAGAGTGAGAAGCAAGGGAAGGATTGATGAATCTGGCAGGAATGACCGGGTAGAATGAATTTAGCGGAGGATGTAGAAAGAGCGCTTCACCACCATGCTGATACACTCGTGAAAAGAAAGATGTGTCTAGAATAACCCCCAGATACCGAAAAGAGGAGACAAGAGGTATAGAGTGATTATCGTGTGACGGGGACAGAGATGAACCGGTCAGCCATAAGGCAGATATTTTTGAAGGGTTCCATTTTAAGCAGTTATCATGCAGCCAAGTTAATGCCCGTCAAATTGGGGGAGACAGGATCTGTATAGAACAGCAGCAGGATGTTGTCTGCTTAATAATACGCGGAGACACCCTGCTGCTGAAAGACAGTGGCCAGAGGATCTGCAGAATTAAGGCACTTATAGGTCAGTAGGAGAAGTTTGAACTGGATGCGGAAATGGATAGAGAGCCAGTGAAGTAACTTGGGAAGAGAGGTTACAGGAGCATGGTGACACTGGCAGAAAATAAGCCGTGCAGCTCAGTTTTGAACAGATTGAAGGGGAGAAAGATGATTCAGAGGGAGACCAGTGAGAAGCAGATTACAATAATCAAGAAAGGAGGTGACTAGTGAGTGGATGAGGGTCTTAGTAGTGTGAGTAGAAAGAAAGGAACAAATTTTCCTGATGTTATAGAGAAAGAAATGACAGGTTCTTGGAGCATCAGAACCTCTGTTGCAATGAATCTGACTAGGAAAAGTGAGAGGGAGAGTCTATTAAAATAAGCTATCTGTTGGATGTGTGCAGAGAAAGAGAGAGTGGAGTCAAAGATGACCCCAAGGGAGGAAACAGGGAGGGGTGTAGTGTTATCCACAGAAATAGAGAAAGAAGGAAGGGGGGAGTGGGTTTAGGGGGAAAGATAAGGAGCTCGGTTTTGACCACGTTCAGTTTCAGACGGTGGTGAGACATCCGGGCAGTAATGTCGGATAAGCAAGTAGAGATCTGGGCCTGGATTCCTGAAGTGATTTCAGGTGCAGAAAGATAGATCTGCGAGTTGTCAGAGCTTATTATTCCACCATATGTGAAAAATAGGCTGAACCCAGATTAGAAACGAACGAGCTGTGTCACATGCAAAGGATGCAAAACAGCTCATTATTATGCAACTCAAATAACACTGTTTGCTGTGAAGCTCACAGGCGGAATTATTCCCACTGTTGCTACTTATCATCTGTTATTCCTCCACGCGTCAAGAAGTAACCTCGTGGCTACAGCAGCAGCCTGGTGATCAAAGAGACTAGGTTCAAGTCGCACCGGCAAGCCTTGGCGGAGGCGGCAGCGGAGCGGACCTCCAACTAAAAAAAAAACAGGCAAGTCTTTCCGACTCTGCATTCGCATGGCTGGTCTGATCAGCCATCAGCCAGCGGAGGGAGGGTCACATCAGCTGTGCAAGTGCAGAGTTGGAAAGACTCGTGTGCTTTTTAAAATCGGAGGTTCGCTCCGCTGCTACCACTGTCAAGGGAACAGGAAAAAGCGGCGGCAGGACAAGGGCAGGCAGAGTGGGGAGAGCTGAGGCCCGCAGTCGGCCCTAAATGCGCTGCTATTTTTTTGCAACCTGTGCGGCTGCACCGCTCGCATGGGGCTAGGTACAGCGCTGTCACAGCACCTCCCTCCGATGGCAGCAGGACTGCGACACAGCTTCACTGGAAAGTTGTTCCCTTCCCTAGAAGTGGAAATTCCAGATTCACCTATCTAATTCTGGAATATGAGGTGATTTATTTTTATATTTCTTAGGTCATCGGTTTTGTTCTAATCCTTTGGGTTTCTAGTTCCATTGGGACCAGGGCTGAGGATGCTTACCCTCTGTTTAACCCCACTCCAGTCTAAACCCCAACTTTTGCAGGACAGTCAGTTGGCCGGGACCTCTGACCATGCCTCCCTCTGGAACTATGAGCATGTGCATCTTAGATCTGACCATTAGGCATCACCATTGCACAATGGCTGGACACCCTCTCACCTCCCCCTCCCCAGCATCCTCTGCCCCAAGCACACTGAGGATCTGGAGTGGAAAACAGATTTGCCACTGAGCTACTAAGCAGGCTCTGCGAGACACTGCCGGTCAGGTGCACTTTCTCAGGGACTGTGCTCCCAAATATGAAGCAGCAGTCACAAGTCGTCTACCATTGATGACAAAAGACTACTAGTACTACTACTGAGCATTTGTATAGCGCTACAAGACATACGCAGCGCTGCACAGACATGTAAGAGGCAGTCCCTGCTCATCAGAGCTTACAATCTAGTCAAAACAGACAACACAGGGGAAATGCAAAGAGACCAGGTGAGCCAAGATCCGAAGGCAGCAGCGAAGAGGTGAGTTTTCAGCCTGGATTTGAAAAGGGTCAGAGAAGGCGCCTGACGTACAGACTAGCTTGCTCAGTCACTCTTTGCAAGAATCTTTGTTGCAAATAATATTCCATTTTTCACATCAAAAGCCTGCAAATCTGTTGATCTGCACTTGCGGATCACTGCTCAGTGGTTTACAGGAATGATAATGCAAAAAACCTAGAGTTAAAATCAATGAAGCAATGAACATATCAAACTACATAACATTTGTGGAAACTTTAAATATTGTAACAAACAATCAATAAATATGGCTACTGATATTTTTATATCTTTCCTTATTTATCCTGACTTTCCTTTCTACCTGTAAGAAATGTAAAATTCACCCATCCAAAACCTCACTTTGTTTTTCTTTCTCTTTCTGACTTTGTCTGGCACGAGTCATGGAACAGCAATTATATTTACATACGATGCAGGTTTTGTAGATTTAAGAGCCATTTGAAAAGGTCAGGCTTTATATAGATCTCTTATTCCCTCCAGCAAAATTGAGTGTTGGCCACATTTTTTCAGAGCTGCATAATGTGTGTCTTCTAAGGAGAGAACAATAGCTGTGGTTAGCACACCTCCTGGAGTGTGCGGAGAGGCATGAGGTGATTTTACCACAGTCACGATCGCTCATCTGTTTTGCATATTTTAGGAATGAAGGTGCTATTGTTTGTGAGGGAATTAAACACTTCTACATTAGCACTACAGGGCTTACTACTGTAGAAGATGTAGGATAATAATGGCATGCATTACAAACGATACCATTTGTGAAAGATGCAGCACTGTCTTGGCGTCTTGATAGTCCAGGTTTGGTGAAATTTATCAGTATGGTTAAGGTGACCCTATAGTTCCTGTCCAGGTAGGCCAAGCCAATGCAGCCTACTGGACAGCATGCAAGGAGATGAAGTCCAGCTATTCTTAAGAAACTCAATAAGGGAGTTAGAACAAAATCTCCTTTCAAGCATGGGGGTAGGGCCGGTGCTAGCCGATAAGCAAGGTAAGCGTGGCAGGAGGACGCCGATGTCAGTGGGACGCCGCTTCACTTCAAGCCCCGAACCTGGCCGCTGCATATCGGGATCATCCCTCTAACTGCTGCCGCTTTCTGAGATCTATCCCATGCGACAGCAGCAAAGGAAATAAATCACATACAAACGTGGGGACATTCTGTCAGCATCGCTATGAGCTTTGCCGGTCCCGGCCCCTTTAACATAGGTTTCGACTTCCTGCTGTTGAGAGGCAGGACCAGCGGAGCTCACAGCGATGCTGACGGAAAGTCCCTATGCTTGAATGTGATTTTGTTGCTGCCGGGGACAAATCTCAGAAAGTGGCAGCAGAAGGGGGAGTGTTTAAAAAACGATACATGCGCAGGTGTTTCCTTTGTCAAAGGCTGCCTGGAAATGGTTAGCAATGGAGCTGCAGGTGCACAGGATCGAGAGCGCTGGTGAAGAGAAGTGTTTTACAGGTATTGTCCTTGCTGTGTGTGTGCATGTGTGAGAGGGACAACGGGCATGTGTGGACTGGGCCACTCAGCGCTGAGGAGGGAGTTCAGTTCAGACCTGGGAGTCGGGGACTCCGCTGTCTCTATATGCATGTAGCTGTTGTGATACGAAGCCATTGCCCCGCTGGAAGTGCCTCAGTCCTGCCAAAGCTTGAGACCTGGAGAAGAGAGTTGCCTGAAGCCAAGGGTAAGAGGGTGTTTAGGGGTGGGGAAAGGTTAGGCGCATTGTTGTGGCCTGGGCCCGGACTAGATGTGTGCCTGTGTCTGCACATTCTGTGTCCTTGGCCTTGGCCTCTGGATACCTGGGAGCTTGAACAAAACACATTTGTTCATTCTGGAATCCAATTCATCCCTTTTAATCGTCAACGAGCAAACAAGTGTTTCCCAACACACTGCAACCAACTCCTGAGCCCTATCCCCAGGCAGGAGCACTCCTGCCAACCCTCAGCTCCCAGGTATCCAGAGGCCGAGGCCAGAGAATGTGTAGACACAGGCACACACCCAGCCAGCTTCAGTATAACAGAAGATACATGACTGAAATGCTGAGTGCAGGGGGGGAGAGGAAGGAGAAGCTGTTGGACTGCAGATGGGGGAAAGAAAGGGGACAATGGTGCAGACACAGGAAGGAGAGTAGGGTGGCAAGGGAATACGCTGGCTCAGGGACAGGGAAAGGAAGGCCCACTTAACAAAGGGTGGATACTGGGGAGGGAGGCTAATTATAATGACAGGGCAGATTGCTTGGCTTGGAGAGAGCAGAGGGACAGGGGAGACGCTGGACATGAGGGTGGGGTTAAGGGGAAAGAGGGGACATGTTGGACATATGGGGAAGTCCTGAGACAGAAGAAATGCTGGATGGAAAATGGAGTGAGGAGAGAATCTGAGCAGATGTTGGACAGAAAGATGGGCGGAAAGAGAGAAGCAGAGGAGATTTCCATTCACAAGTTTAATGTAAAAGTTCTATTCTGTTTAATGTAAAGCACCCTTGATCTCTGGAAATGGCGGTACATAAAAACACACAAATAAAATAAATAAAGGGGGTGGGGAGAGAGAGAAGAGGAGATGCTGGATGGAAGACAGAGTGAACGAATGGGGAATAGGATAGCCAGGGTGAGGGAAGAAGATGAAGAGCTGCACATACACTAAAAGAGGGGAAGTGAAGATGGGAAAGAAAGAATGAATGAAATCTGAGTGGATAGAGAGATAGAGAAATAAATGGAAGAAAGCTGAAAGAAAAGAGTTCTGAAAGGAGTTTTGGAAAATTGCAGCCAGCATTAATAGTAATGAGGGAGGGGGGCGCCAGAAACCCTAGCACTGGCCCTGCATGGGGGCAAAACTAGGACTGACTCAGCTTGTTTCAGTTGTCATGAAGCTTTGCTGGTTACCTATGATGAACCAATTTTGTGACTTTGTTAAAGTGATTTCCAACGGTCAGAAGTGGGGCATACAGTGGTAGCACCCGATTCTGATCCACTGGGGGCTAGACGTGCCCGTGGGATCAGAATCGGCTCTATGGTCTGGACGTGCAGGCTGGGCTGCGATTCTGATCGGCTGCACACCCAGCCACATACCCAGCTAACTCAGCCAGGCTCCATTCAGGAGCCACGATCCCTTGCCACAGGAAATAAACTTCTTTCCCTGCAGCCCGACCCCCGATCTGGCCTTCCATGGGGGCTCCCCCTGTGCCTCTCACCTCTTTGAATTTGCCTGGCTCCGCCATCCCCCATCTAACTGGCCAACTCCGGACATACAAGGCTGACCTCAGAATCGGCCCTGTAGTTCTGGGGTCGCATTCCTGCCCACTGCCCGCCCTCGATCCTCTCCTGACCCACCCCCTCCTGCCCATGAACAGAGCTTCCCGCACAAGTCGGCTATACGTGCGGGGAGCTCTGTGGCCACCAGTATGATCCAGACATCCAGACCTGCTAATCGGGATTGGAATGACCCTCATAGAGTTCATGGTTCTTTAACTCACAGGTAAGAAACCATGATGTATTTCAGTGACTGTGATCACCCAAAGAAATTTTGATTGTAGATTGTGCATAGTCCTTTTTGCTGATGAGGGCTGAGAACAATTCATCTCCATTCTGACAAGCATCCACATAACTTTAAGTAATTTTGGAAGAAAAACTACCCAGGTAGTTTATCTTTCAAAATCTGTCTAAAATTACACAGGTACAAAGCCCCTGCATTCTTGGTAGCAGTAGACACAATGTCCATGTTAGTCAGTCCCCCTTTCAAAATAAATGTACAGCCCAATATTCAAAAGGACTGATCCTCATAGCGGCCGCTGTTATACAGATAAGTCCCCTATCTGGATCGTGCTGGGGCGGAGTTTGGGAGTTCCCCGAACCCTACAGCTAATCAGTGATATTCTGCCACTATCTGGATAGCTATGTGGAGGTTAAGCCGTACCCTGACTTTAACGGAATAGCGATCCACCTAGTGACTGAAAACTGCCTGCTGTCCGTAGAGCTGGCCGCGATTAACTCTGAATGTGCACATATAGACCGTGGCTTTTGGATATTGGCCTGTTATTTTTTATGATCATTTAACCATCTTTTAAGCAGGAGTCTCAGTACCATACTCCCTTTACTACAGTGAATAAACAAGCACAAATATAAAAATAATAAAATAGTACAAGCCCTAACACTAATATAGATATGTGCATCAGAAAAATGCAGGCCTGTATTTTCTAAGCTGTGCAGAGGGAGCTCCACATTTATAAAATGGGCATATCTCCAGCCCTGACGCGTGGAGGCAGATTCGATAACATGCACGTCTGGCCCATCCACGGGTCTAGGCGTGCCCGTGGGTCTGGAATCGGGGAGGTAGACGTGTGCGGTGCGGTGCGGCACGGGCCATGCAATATAATGCAGAAACACATCCTCATCAATATTATGGGACATGGGTAAACATTTGGATGTCCCTCGCCCCTCATATTCTGAAAACGTGCACGTTTCGGATACTGCACATCTCTATGATGTGCTCGCAGACGCCACGCCTCCTTGGTAAAAACATGCATCTCCTAAGCTGTCCTTCACACTGACATTACTTTGCTGGTGCACACTAGACATAAATACCAATGAGAAATAACTGCTGCTGCAACATAGACCATACGCTGGTCCTCCTCAGGCTAGGAAACCCCAGTGCACCCTAATGTGGTACAAGAGGATGTAAATATGAACATGAAGGTCAGGACATACCTTCCATCAAATGGTACTTGGCATTAGGAACTGGCTACGGTGATTCTTGCCTTGGTCGTCTTTTCAAACATCCTTTAAACTGCTAAAAATGGACCTTCACCAAGTGCACAAGACCCAAAACTAACATTGCAGTTCCCCAGGATATCAATGCTTGAACCAATACAAGCATTGTGGAACCTGTGTCCCTTGGGGAAACTGCTAGGTACGTATGACCTAGATTGGCCACTGTTGGAAACAGAATACTGGGCTTGATGGACCTTGGTCTGACCCAGTATGGCATATCTTATGTTCTTATGCATAATATTGCTGAGCAACGAATGTGTGCCTCTGGCCTTTAAATGCACTCATTCTGCTGCTCCTCACTACCTTTCCTCTCTTATCTCTACCTACACCACTCCACAGGAACTCCACTCTTCTGGAAGATCACTTCTACAGTATCTGTGCCCTTCTCATCCTCTGCCAACTCCAGACTTCGCTCCTTTCACCTTGCTGCACCTTATGCCTGGAACAAACTGCCTAAGTCTGTACGGCAGGCTTCTTCTCTGGCCCTTCCAAATTCCAGGCTGAATGTTCACCTCTTCGTTACCACTTTTGGATCTGATCCGTCTACTCTCCCGTGTGTCTCCTTACCATTCCCCCTAGATGTATCCTGTCCACAGCTGTTGTAATGTCTGTTTTGACTAGATTGTAAGCTCTGCTGAGCAGGGACCATCTTATATATGTGTTTGTGCAGCCCTGCGTATGCCTTGTAGCGCTATACAAATGACCAGTAGTAGAAGTAGTAGTAGGGCCTTCTGGCTGTGGCATCTGATTCCCACATATCTGGGTACTGGCATTTCTCACAGCAGCTGCACCTGGTGTATATTGGTCTGTATACATCCACTACCTATGGGGCAGCACTGTCTGCCATCCCACAGTCTGCTTTGTGGCACTGCTTCCCTGGTCATGGGAAGGGGGATCTTTGTGCCATCATACCCAGGTAGCCAGCCTCCAGATATATCACTACTCTTGCAGCTTGCAAAGATCCTGGACTAGGGAAGGATGTAGGCCTCATGGAACAATCTGGGGGATGTTTTATTTATTTATTTATTATTTTATTTATTTAACATTTCTTATATACCGCGCTATTTGTCATCAGCGCGGTTTACATCAAAACAATAGAACACTTGACCAGAGATTGGCCGTCGTTTACATGAAACGGGGAGTTAACATGGAGGAGAACTTGGGGAACTATTTACTATGTTGGCATAACATCAGAATCCCGGTGCCTGGCACAGCTGATGAATGGCTGCCCCTATCACACTGGCACCTGGTACACTGCGGTCATCCATATGGTCCAGGTACTGGCCATTAAACAATGACAAAACCAACAGCACCAGAGGTATATCAAAACACACACACACACAAAAGCTCTGGCTGACTACACAATCATATATGACATACTGTAGAGGGTTACGTACCACTCATAGCCATTTGGCCCTAAATTTATAAAGTGAGGAGAAACGATCTCAGCACATACTGTAAGTTGGTGGTCACTGTAAGTTGGTGGTCACCCACCGAAAGGGGACTGATCTTAATAGACATCAGTGATCTAAAAACATCTCATTAATTTTTATTTAAATATACTAGAATATAAATCACATTTTATTTATTTAATGACACTTTTATACTGCTGTATCTACAAGTCACAGAGATTTACATGGAACAAAGAACGTTTACTTTTCATGGAAGAGATGTTTAACAGGCTAAGAACTAAAAACAATAACTCTGAACACCGTGAACAAAGAACTTATTAACATGGTAGGTAATAGCCAATCAAAATTCTGAACGAGTCATATAGTTTCAAATGTTTAAAAGTTCAAATGACCAAACCAAGCTATGTCATAATGGTTAAATCAGTCACTCCAGGCAACCAATGCCACCCACGAGATACTTGGAACAAGGGAAACAATTATTCTCATAGAAAACTTTGATAAGCATCTAAACATTTAGGGCCCGATTCAGAGTTGGACGTGCCGGCTCTCTGTGTGCCTAGTTGGAACCGGATGCACAGAGTGAGCAGGGATTCTGATCGCTCGGGCATGTCTAGCCCTGCAGGATCAGAATTGCGTCCAGGCCTGAACATGCAGGCCACGACCCCAATTCTAGTTGGCCTGCATATACAGGCATTCCCCAACTAACTCAGTCTTGGCTTTTGAATGGAGCCGCGGCGCCATGGCATCCAGTTACCATGGCACCATGGCTCCATTCAAGAGCCACGATCCCCGGCCGCCAGACCAAAATGTTCATTGCCCGCAGCCCGACCCCCGATCTGGCCTCCCAAGGCCAGGATCCGGCTGCAGGAAATTTCCTCTGCCACTTCCTACCTTTTTCATGCCCCGTGCCTGCCAGATCCACCTGACTAAGGGAACTTATTCCACCTCAGAGGTGTAATAAGTTCCCCGTTCATGCCATCGGCCCCAGATGTACAGGGCTGACATTGGAATCGACCCTGTACGTCCAGGGCCACCGAATGCCCACTGCCTGCCCTAACTCCTCCCCTGCACTGCCCCTTTCCTGCCCCCATCTAACCTCCCCATACACCGTGTGGGGAAATTAGTCAGGATCAGCAGAGGGGCCAAATAGCAGGGACGTCCATCTCCGCTATTTGCACCTCGGAATGACCCTCTTAGCTTCAGTGGTGCCATAGTCCCTCAATGAAAATTACAGAATTAATGCCCAAAAAAGATCTTTGTTTCTCCAAAAGGCTTTGTCAGGGGCAAACAATATCACTAAGAACATAAGATATACCATACTGGGTCAGACCAAGGTCCATCAAGCCCAGTATCCTGTTTCCAACAGTGGCCAATCTAGGTCATATGTACCTAGCAGTTTCCCCAAAAGACACAGGTTCCACAATACATGTATTAGGGCAAGCAGTGAATTTCCCCTTAATGGAGTATTTTGATATATGAATAATATTGATGAATGAGGAGCTAAGCTTAGCTATCCGGTTATGTGATTTATATTATGGTATATTTAAATAAAAATTAGATGGCCATGGTGTAGAATCCACGTTATAGACCTCTATCATATCTCCCCTCAGTCATCTCTTTTCCATGTTGATAAGCCCTAAACTTTTAAGCCTCTCCTCATAGGGGTACCCTTCTATCCTCTATGCAGATACAATATATCAACTGGCACACCTTTGTCAACTCCTTCAAAAGAGAGCAAGACTAGGAGAAATGCAATGCAGCTACAATATAGCCCATTTAAGACTAAGAGGAGAAACTATTTTTTTCACTCAACGCATAAACTCTGGAATTCATTACCAGAGGATGTAGTAATAGCTGTAAGTGTAGCTGGGTTTAAAAAAGGTTTGGACTAGTTCCAGGAAGAAAAGTCCATAGATCATTATTAAAGAGGACTGGGGAAATCCACTGCTTACTCCAGGTTAAGCAACGTGGAATCTATGCACCTTTTAGGGAACCTGACATGTACTTGCGTCCTGGGTTGCCTGCTGTTGGAAACTAAATACTAGGCTAGATGGACCTTGGTCTGACCCAGTATAGCATATCTTATGTTCTTATGCTCTTAAAAATGATCTGAAAATGGGAACAATGTGTGAGGTCATTACATTTGCAGATGACACCAAATTATTCCAAGTTATTAAATCACATGTAGATTTTGAGAAATTGCAGGAGGACTTTGAGAGACTGGGAGATTGGGAAGCCAAATGGCAGATGAAATTTGTACTGGTAGTGAAGAATAACCCAAACTATAACTATATAATACAGGGTTCCACATCATGAGTCATCACCAAGGAAAAGAATCTAGGCGTCATCGTAGACAATATGTTGAAATCTTCTGTGCAGTGTGTGGCAGCAACCAATCAATGCTATTATTAGGAAAGGAATACGGAATGAAGCAAAGAATACTCGTATTGTAAGGCTTTTGTATCGCTCCATGTTGCAGTACATTTAGATTACTGTGTGCAATTCTGGAATCCATATCTCCAAAAAATATATATTGAATTAGAAAAGGTACAGAGAAGGGCGACCAAAATGATTAAGGGAATGTTATGAGGAAAGGCTAAAGAAGACAGAATTCTTCAGCTTGGGGAAGAGAAGACTAAGGTGAGATATGAAAGAGGTCTATAAAACCCTGAGTAGAGTGGAATCAACTGCTTATCTTTAAAAAAGTACAAAGACTACGGAACGTACCATGAAGTTACAAAGTTGTATAGTTAAAACAAATAGGAGAAACTATTTTTCACTCCGCACATTGTTAAGCACTGGAACTCATTGCCAGTGGATGTGGTAAAAGCAATTAACATAGCTGGATTTAAAAAATGTTTGGACAAGTTCCTGGAAAAAAAGTCAATAGACTGTTATCAATGTAACCTGGTGAAAGCCATTGCTTATCACTGGGGGTTTAGTAGCATGGAATTTGGCTACTTTCTGGGATTCTATATAAAGTAGTAGTGATCTGGCTTGGCCACTGTTTGAAACAGGATACTGGGCTTGATGGGCCTTTAGTCTGACCCAGCATGGCCATTCTTATGTTCTTTTGCACAGTTTGAAGGGACATCTGCTTATTTGCAGTATTAGAGCTTTAACATTTGGAGTAAGCATATCACTTGGTATCCAGAAGTTCATATCATTTGCCCAAAAGTGACATTTTAGAAAGGACATCCAGATGCAATCTGGATGTCCATAGCACAATGTCTGTGAAAACCTGAGAACTCTTACATTTCAGCCAGATTTAGAAACATGGACGTCCTCAAATGGACAGCTGCAGATATGGCCTCCTGGACGTCCTGCGTCCAACAGGAAGCAAGGAGCCACGTCAGATAAGGCACACAGTCAAAGAACGTGGTAGAAAAGACCAAGGAGTAGAATGTATCAAAGAACTTTATTTGATTTGCCAATAAAACCCGACACAGGCCGTGTTTCATTTAAAAACTTCTTCAGGGGTAAAAGGCAAACTCACCGATGGAATAAAACTCTTGTACTTGAAGTCTGCAGGCTCAAAACACTTCATAGGTCCTTGTACCAAACGGGATAAATAAACATCATGAACAGAAGGCAAAAGTGCCTATCGGTCAATGCTGTTTTGCTGGTACCGTGCTTTCTAAAATTGGTTTGATGTTTATTTATCCCGTTTGGTACAAGGACCTATGAAGTGTTTTGAGCCTGCAGACTTCAAGTACAAGAGTTTTATTCCATCGGTGAGGAGCAGATATAGGCAAGGACGCCTCATCAACCAGGGCCAGATATGCTTGCGCCATTCTGGAATCCCACTGCGACATCCATCTTTGTTGCTCTGCCCAGGCCACTCCTCTGTCATGCCCCTGTTCTACTTGGACATCCTCACGCTAGGAACGCTTGATCCGATTCTGTTTAACATCTTTGTTAGTGATGTTGCGGAAGGACTGTCAGATAAGGTTTGCTTGTTTGTGGATGACATCAAAATCTGCAATAGAATAGGCACAAAGGAAGGAGTCGATAACATGCGAAGGGATCTATCTAAGTCTGAATAATGGTCTAGAATATGGCAACTGAAATTTAATGTTAAAAACTGCAGGGTTATACATTTAGGCTGCAAAAATCCAAAGGAGCTGTACAGTGTAGGGGGTGAGGTACTTCTGTCCACAAAAAAAGAGCGGGACCTTGGCTTAATTGTGTCTGATGATCTTAAAGTAGCTAAACAGGTAGAAAAGGCGACTGTGAAAACCAGAAGGATGCTTGGGTGTATAGGGAGAGGAAAGATCAGCAGAAAAAAGGAGGTGATAATGCCTCTGTATAAGTCTCTGGTGCGACCTCATTTGGAGTATAGTGTGCAATTCTGGAGACCGCACCTTCAAAAGGAGATAAGCAGGTTGGAGTCGGTGCAGAGGGTGGCTACTAAAATGGTTAGAGGTCTTTGTTATGAAGCATATGAGGACAGACTTAAAAGATCTTAATATGTATACTTTAGAGGAAAGGTGGGATAGGGGCGATATGACAGAGACCTTTAAATACCTCCATGACAAAAATGCACAGGAGGAGAGCCTCTATAGATTGAAGGCAAGCTCTGCTACAAGGGGACATAGGATGAGAGTAAAATGGGGTAGACTCAGGAGTAATATGAGGAAATAGTGGTAGATGCGTGGAATAGTCTCCCAGTGGAGGTGGCGGACACGAGGACAGTATCTGAATTCAAAAAAGCATGGGACAAACACAGAGGATCTCTAAAGGAAAAAAGGGGACTACTGTAATGGATATGGAAGAGCAGACTAGATATGTCATGTGGTCTTTTTCTGCTGTTATGTTTCTATTTTTCTAACATTTATTTACATAGTTTTTAAAATGGCTCCATGGACACCTTTGTGAATTGGATGTCTGTCTATCCATTTCCAGACTCCAAAACACGAATAAGGCTTCTGAAATAATCCTCCAAATGTTTTTTAGGTGCCTAGACAATGCCTCATTGTAAACTTGCCAGTATTAAATATTACATTAGGCAAGATATCATTGTACTAGTTAGAGATAAAGAAGTGCAGCAAAATCCAGACCCTCAAAGGAATATTGCTCAGGTATTCAGGTGACCCCATATATCAATGCCGTACCCTTGCCACAGTTCTTATTGGCATTTGCTGTCATCTGCCTGAGTTTTTGTAGTAGTTATTGGTGCAATCTCAACTCTAGAACTAAGGGAATTTGCTTCCAGTTTCAGCTCCTAATTCTAATTAATCGACATTTAGTATGCAGCTTGAAGGAAAGTCCGCATGTCTAGTCGTAGGAGAAGACATGCTATCAGAGGTCAAACAAGCCACCGTGCCCTTCTCTTCAGCCTTTGTGGTTGTAGATCAAGACTGTTCTATGGGATATTAACTAGGTGAGATTCAAGTCTGTGAGGCCCTTGACTCCTTGTAGCAGAATGCCAAGAGCTATAGAGCCAGATGCCCATAGTTTAACCTTGCTCCAGTGATGATGGAGCAATCTGAGTACCTGAAGCTGATATTGATATCCCATAATTAAGAGATGAGAGGATGTAACAAATACAGAAGCAAACATTGGAGGGTAGAGAGAGCAGCGGGTGGCAACTGACAGAGGCAGAGAAAGGTCTTCAAGCCAGGCCAGATGGTCAGACACTAAGGCAGATAGGAAAAAGAACAACTGTTTGACTGATAAAGTGAAGCAGAGAGGGATGGGAGCGGGCATCTGAAAACCTAGCTGAGGACTTGGTCTGGTGCAATCACCAGACTGGTCAAACTGTCATGGCACTAAGGTAAGTAATATAAATTTAAAAGAAAGAAAGGAAATGTGAAGGAGAGGACCTTGGTGGCAGCTCTGATTACTGCTGGACTTGCTGGTTGGAATGCCGCTGTGGGATAGCGGCTCAGGGAAAGGAAAGAGCATCTGCTTTGTACGCAAAAGGGGTTGGCTTCAATTCCCCACAGCAGCTTGGAACCGTTACGAAATGCTGCCAGTCAGTAGTATCTCTCTTCAATTCCTCCTCCTCATCTCCAGAATGTGCAGCAGGAGCAAGAGAGAGGAGGGAGAAACAGGCTGTTCCTTGTGTGTTAACCCTTCGCTTTCATTCTCTATCATTCCTTCCCTCTTCTGATTGAACGAATAAGGCAGGGCACCGCCTTGAATGTCGTCCCAACCTCCTCCGTTCTTTGCTCTTAATTGATTCATCTCATGTAACAAGGCTCCTTCTCCTGAACTTCCCTGCTCCCCTGCAGATACCCTCCCACTTTTACTGTGTTCCTGATCATTGCTACCACCCTACACCCCTGATAACACTGAATGCATAACCCTCGATATATGTGTATATATGCCTTCCCTAAATGTAGAATTGGAGCAAAGGCTTTATAAAATTACCCCCACGAAGGCCAATTGAGATAGGGGCCCGTCCGGGCCATCTGGATGTCCAAAAATTGGACGAGTCCCAAAGACATCCGATTCTGCGACCGCGGGAGCTATATGTTTCTGCGGTTGCAGAATCGGGGGCACTTGGCCAGCCCGGACATACAAGGCCATGACCTGAATAGACCTATACGTGTGGGTTTGTGGGCCTGCCACCGTTCTGCCCACACTCTGCCTCCAGCACGTCCCCTCCTGCCCCTGTCCAATGCTCCTTGTACAAATCCTCTATATGAGTGGGGAGAACTGGATCCAGAATTGCGTCCCTAGGGTCAGTTCGTGGGGTTGGACTCCATCCTGGAAATCCAACCCCACTCTTTGTGGGTCGGAATGACCCCAATACTGTATAAAAATATTAAAACTGATGCAAAACAGGTGATCACTGAAATGAGTACAGGAGTCCAGAAAAGACAGCACAGAATAAATAAATAGAAATTCTGGGAGACAAATAAGCAAGGAAGGAAAACTACAAAAAAATGTGCATGTCGCCTGCCTGGTGGCTGCACTAATTTAGGTGTGTGACTAGATTCAGTCAGAATGTGAGCCGCAAGCCTCAGTATTGCAATAGTGTCCTGACAGGGTTTCTGCTATATGATACGAGGGTGGCAGCTGCTGGGTGCGGAATCATGTGACTATGCAGCCAACCAATCATTAGCTTTGCTGCTGAGTTACAGTATAATTGTAGTGAAACCTCACTCTTCGTTCATGTTCCCCAGCAGCACATTAACCGCATGTTGATACTTCTACCAGCTTAAATCTGTAAGCAGTGGTGTACTTGCAAACCACTATACCGCAAACCACGATAGCCACTTAAAGGCATAGAAGAGGGTATTTAACCACTATCAGACTTATAAAACTAGAACCTTCAGAAAGTCAGAGCAAGTAAATATCCCTAACCGACTGCCATCCCTGAAAATTCTCCTCTGTTTTTTAAATTAGGATGTGCCCGGTGTCTGTATCGCCATAGGCCAAGCGTCAATCCCTGCTAGAACCACGTGTGAAGAAATCTGGAGACTTGTGATGAGGGAGAAAAGAAGTCATGTCTGGAGCCACTCCTCCCCTCCTAAGAAAGGAGAGCAGTAGAAGGGCATGGCTGAACAGTTAAAGCACTAAGGAGAGAGCTGTAAGCATAAGGAGTGACTAGAGAAGTATCTGAGAGCAGCAAGTGGCAAAAGGTATTTTGAGAAATCCACCAGCATTAAGAAAGAAATAGTAAGTGTAAGGGTTCACCTAGGGAAATCCCTCACCATTAACGAAAGGCTAGTAAGTGGAAGAGTGCGGCTGGACAGTTAGTAGCAAAGAGGTGTGAATCTGGCAGCACTTAAGAATGAGGAGCTGCAGGATTTAACAGAAGCAATCTGAAGGTTACTAAGACAGCAGGAGAAATTGTGCATTGGGGTTGGGGATGGGGGGAGAGAGACATCTTTCAGCATTTTGAAGAGACAGCCACAGAATATGAAGAGTATGTAGAGAGGATGTGTTTCAGCAGAAAGGATGATGCATAAGAAGTTGAGGGGTGGGAGGAGGTCTCTCAACACCAAGCAGAGATTCCGAGGCATGGAGAAGTCTCTCACATCTAAGGAGACCACTGTTTAGAAGGGTAGGGGTAAATGTCTTAGCACTAAGGAGAGACTGATAAAGACTGAGAGGTGGTGATGTCTCTTATCACTTGATATCTTGCCTGTTGCACTCTTACAGAAATAATTTAACAGTGTTGCAAGAATTTGTTAAGGGAGGGCCAGTCTTTTTGATAAATGGGAACAACAATTTTCATTGAATGTGTCATGGTGTGGGTGGACTGCCCTGTTGTTTACATACTTTTTGAAAAATGAGGCCCACTGCCTGAAAAACCATAAGTTGAGATGTTAAATATTTCCAAAAGCCTTGCCCATGTCTGTGAACCAATTGCCCAGTCTATGCAAAGCTGCCATGTATAAAATATAGCTTTATTTTTAAAAAACGAAGCCATCTGCATTCCGTGTTTTTCAAAATAAATGATAGTACTGCCTATAAATGTGTTCCATATGATTGGAGGCCACAAATTTCCATTGCCAAAGAAGAGGAAGGCCGTTCAGAGCAGACACTCTAGTTTGGTTATTGCTGTATTTCTTGACAGTGATAGGCGTTTTTAAATCAGAAAAAGATGTGTCTGCAATGAGCATGGGTTTGGAACTGTTAGCAGACAAGATCAGATTATTAAACTTCCACAAATATAGCCGGGACTAAGACAATGTGGCAAGTTTTTAATACCCGACCGCAATACGGTGCCTTCAGCTTTCAAAATGTGTACATTCTGGTGTATGCCCTTTACGCGGACGGGCCCTTTCACTAATGCAGAGTTTTGCACACTGTAACCACGCATTGTGGCCCATGCTGTTAGTGCAGCCATGATAGTTGGTGCACGCCGATTCCCACGCTAGCAGTGCCCAGCTAGGGGCAGAGAGTGGAGGTGGTGAGCACAGCGCCATCAGCGCTTGGGTATACACTATACGCTAACGGTGCATCTTGCAAATGGCGTGGCTTTAATGCAAGTAATCTCCCCATACTTTATTAAAAGTGCAAAAGTCATTTCACAGTTGTTTTGAGGCTTCACCAAAGATCTGTACAGGGAAATTATCACCTCCTCCTTTCTGCAGGTTATGCATGGACAGTGAAACAGAACGACAGGAAGAAAATTAATGCTTTTGAATTATGGTGCTGGTAAAGAATTGTGTATACCATGCACTGCCCGAAGAACAAACCAGTTAGTACTAGAGGAGATCAAACCTAAGCTTTCTTTAGAAGCTGAAATGACAAGACTTCAACTTTCATACTTTGGACACATCATGGAAAAAGAAAGATTATTAGAAAAAGACATCATGTTTGGCCAGCAATGCGATAAATCAATATAATAACTGCAACTGTGGATGCCACTCTATCAACAATTAACCGCACTACTGAAGACTGAACACAATTTAGGACAACTATCCAGAGAGTCGGCACCAACTCAACAACATAAGCACTGGCAAGATAGATGCAAGGCATTGATAAGGCAGGCAAAGAGAGAATTTGAGAAGAAGCTTGCTGTGGAAGCAAAAACCCATAATAAAGTTTTTTTCAAGTACATTTGTAGTAAAAACCTGTGAGAGAGAAAGTTGGACCATTAGATGATAAAGGGGTAAAAGGGGCACTAAGAAAGGACAAGGCCATAGCAGAGAGAATGAATGAATTCTTTGCTTCGGTCTTTACTGAAGATGATGCAGGGAAGTTAGCCATGACTGAAATGGTATTTATAAATGATGCACTGGAAGAATTGAAAAAAATATTGATAAACCAGGAAGATATATTACAACTATTTGATAAACTAAACAGTAGCAAATCACCTGGACCAGATGGTATATACCCAAGGGTGTTGAAAGAACTGAAATATGAGATTGCAGACCTTCTATTATTAATCTGTGAACTATCATTGAAATCATCTGTAGTATCTTTACTGGCAAATGGCCAGGGTGATACCAATTTTTAAAAAGGGTTCCAGGGGTGATCCAGGAAACTACAGGCTGGTGAGCTTGACATCAGTATCAGGCAAAATGGTAGAAACATTATAAAGAACAAAGTTACTGAACATGTAGATAGTCATGGTTTAATGGGAGAAAACCAACATGGCTTTTACCAAGGAAGGTCTTGTCTTACTAATCTGTTATATTTTTTTGAAGGTGTGAATAAACATGTAGACAAAGGCGAGACGGTTGATATAGTATATCTGGATTTTCAGAAAGCCTTTGACAAGGTCCCTCATCAGAGACTCTTGGCAAGGTTAAAAAGTCATGGGATAGGAGGCAGTGTACTATTGTGTATCAGGACCTGTTTAAAAGATAGAAAGCAGAGGGTAGAGCTGAATGGCCAATTTTCCAAGTGGAGAAAGGTGAATAGTGGAGTACCCCAGGGATCTGTGCTGGGTCTGCTGCTTTTTAACATATTCATAAATGACCTGGACATGGGAATAACAAGTGAGGTAGCAAATTTGCAGATGACACACAATTATTCCATGTAGTTAATACCCAAGAGGGTTGTGAAAAATTGAAAGAGGACCTTGACAATTGGAAGACTGGATGTTCAAATGGCAGATGAAATTTAATGTGGACAAGTGCAAAATTATGCCCCTAGGAAAGAACAACTCAAACTATGTTTACATGATGCAAGGTTCCACATTAGGAACCACCATACAGGAAAATGCTTTAGGCTTCATTGTGGATAACCCGTTGAAATGTTCCACCCAGTGTGCAGCGGCGGCCAAGAAGGCAAATAAAATGCTAGATATCATAAGGAAAGGAATGGAGAATAAAACGAAGAATATCATAATGCCTCTGTATCGCTCCACGGTGCGACCGCCCCTTGAATATTGTGTGCAATTCTGGTCGCCGTATCTTAAAAAGGACATAGCTGAATTAGAAAAGGTACCGAGAAGAGCCACCAAAATAGTAAAGTGGATGGAAGGATACTGTCTTCACTTTCAGCCAGTAATGTGGTATCACCAGCATAATGAAGGTTGTTGATGAGTCTTCACACCTTGGTTGTCTTCATACAGTCCTGTTTCTCTGATGATTTGTTCTGCATATAAATGGAGGGTTAAGTGACTTGCCCAAGACCACCTGTGGGACTAGAAACCCCAGTCCTTCCAGCCCAAGGTTTCTGTCCTCTAGTGGGATTTGAATCCCTAACCTTCTGGCCTAAGGTACTTTGCCCCAACCACTAGGCCACTCCTCTACTCTGGGTTGGGGTGATATCTGTTAATCTTTAAAGAGTACTATGGGATGTGCAAGATCGAGGGGTATTTCTCTTTCCCTGATTCCTCTCATGTATATATGTCTTATTTATTTATTTATTTATTTATTTTATTTAACAGTTCTTCTATACCGCTCTATTTTAGATCAGAGCGGTTTACATTTAACATCAACTATACAACACAGGGAACTTTGAGTTGTATTTACAATAAACAGGGAGATCAACTTGGAAGTAAGTTTCATTTTCATGAATATTACGGAAATGGTATAGTAAAGGGGAATGGGATGAGCATCAAATGGTGTTTGATGTGCTATAGATATGGGCGATGTGGGTGCCTTGGGCAGCATTATCAAGATGAATGAGGGCCTAATGACACATGAAGGGGGATATATCGGAGGGTTTTTAGAGTATGGTATAAAGGACATTTAGGTCTAATATGGGTTAATATTTATTTAAATTTGAGAACATGATTTTTTTTTTTAATTTAAGGTCTTTTAGTCATATACAATAACCAAATCAGAAAAAGATAAGTCACTGCTGTAATACATAATAAAGAAAACTTGAGCAAAGAAAAAATAAACACAACAGAATGTAATACAAACAGATGTCACAGTCCACATCATGAGAGCTGACCATTGATAAATAACAAGAAACATAAAGTCAATTTCCCAAGGCATGGCATTGTAAACAAAGGGACTATTTGGAAGGAACACTCCAGAACAGAACAGACCTCATAATGATATGGGTATGTACACCCCATTCTCTGGAGTGAGTGGATTGCAGATTCCTACTGTATGTCTGCTAATGAGAGTGTAGTATGTGTCTGATATCTGTGTGATATGCTTGGTAGCTTCTCTTTGCATCTAGCTGTCATAGGTCTTTCTCTTTCACTGTGCTTCGATCTGTCTATGGACAGGACTTATCTCACTTACGTAATAGCTGTTACAGGACGAGGGTGGGGGAATTCTTCAAGTCATTCTATACTTAGTTGGGTCTGCTTGCCCTTCCTGTATGTTTGCTTCTGTGATATTGGAATGCAAGACTGGCTTCATTTGTAGGACAATTCTGTGTGACCTATGTGGCAGGTATGAATGTAAGCTGCATGAGGTGGGTTATTTTGGGAGGAGGTGGTAGGCCCTCCCTGTATGTACAGTGTTTGTTTCCTCTCTTGCACAGTGGAGGAGGGATGGCAATCCGCCTGGCCAACAGACTGTCCCCCCCCCCCCCGGTTCTGTACGCCTGGTGAGTGCTATACTATGGCCATCACTGTGATTGTCTGGGACACACCCCCAGGTACCTGTCCTAGCCTCCCTGACACCCCTTTGGCAACTTTTGCTGCTTCTGTGGCCTCCTTTGCCTCTGTTGGGTCACACTTGATCACACAACATGGGCCCACACCACCCTGGCCCAGACCCAGCATGTGCTGGGTCGTCAGCTGTACGTATGCTGCATATCGCAGACCTACCTGCCTGTGGATGGGCCGTGTCCAGCGCTGGGGACAGTCCATGCAGGTAGACCGGGCCGAGACCTTCGGCAAGCTGCTGCTCCAGGGGTGTCAGGCTGGGGACAAAGGGACCACCCCCACCAGTGTCCACAGCATGCTGTCTCTCCGCTGTCATGTATGCATGCATAATATAACTTAGCATAAAAGGCAAAACAGGGTCAGTACTCTTTGAGCAACAAATAAAGTCTTCTAGAGACCTTTACAAAGAGGCCGTCTACCTAGGGGGCAAGGGATCTGTGAAACCTTTTCAATAGGTGTTAACATCAGGTGGCAGGTCAAAAGGCCATTTTGAAAGACTTCTTCTATGCAAGCAAGGACTGTTAATCACCCAGGAGGTTGGTCACAGCTTACCTCAGCAGCACAGGCATAAATAGCTCAATCAGAGCTCTGTGATCCTCAGTCTTGAAGTCTGGAGGGAGATCTGCAATTGTGAGTATATACTTCTGGGAATTTTCTGAAAGGACTTCTTTGTATTAAAGCTAATTAATCTGTGAACCCAGTGTTTTTTGTTAAATAAGTCAGGGCCTAGTAGCAGCAGTTTAAGTTTAAATTTAAAACACAGAAGATAACTTTCTGGTTACATTTCATACCCAGCAGAGAGCTTGTAGTTTAAATTTAATAGTCACTCATGGCCTAGTATCAGCAAAGTACTTTTAGTTTAAATTTAAAACACAGAAGAGAGCTTTCTGGTTACATTTAGAACCCATCAGAGAGCTTGTAGTTTAAATTTCATAATAAGTCAGAGCCTAGCAGCAGCAAAAGGCTGTAATTTAAATCAAATCAGAATATAACTTAGCATAAAAGGCAAAACAGGGTCAGTACTCTTTGAGCAACAAATAAAGTCTTCTAGAGACCTTTACAAAGAGGCCTTCTACCTAGGGGGCAAGAGACCTGTGAAACCTTTTCAATAGGTGTTAACACAAGATGGCAGGTCAAAAGGCCATTTTGAAAGACTCCTTCTATCCAAGCAAGCACTGTTAATCACCCAGGAAGTTGGTCACAGCTTACCTCAGCAGCGGAGGACAGGGTACTGTGTAGCAGCCCTCTTTTAATAAGTGTTATTTCCCACCCTCCCTCCCCCCAACACCCACCCACCCCTGGGATAATCGTAGCTTTATAGGTACTTACACATCTTAAAGCAAAGGAGGTGCTCTCAGGTGAAGCTCATTATCCAAATCAGTCATACACTAAGGGCCTGAGATTAATTAAGCTTCAGGTGAACAAGGTATAGTAAACGTATTAGGTACAGTTTTATTAGCATACATATCCATAGCAACCCTTAGTAAGTAAAGAACTTAAAGATCTAAACACAAACTTAAAACTAAGATGCAGACAGCAGTCCAGCAGCGAGATGGGGGCTGTCCAGTCTTTTACATTGAGTGTCACATGTATGATTTTCTACCAGTTGGTGAGAGGTCTTACGTGTGCACTAGGTGCAAAGAGCTCTTTGCTCTCAGGGAACGAGTCCATTCTCTAGAGCAGCGGTTCTCAACCTGTGGGTCGCGACCCCAACGGGGGTCGCCACAGGATTTAGCGGGGGTCGCTTAGCCTCCACGAAGTTTAAAAAAAAAAATTAAGATGTGCACAAGTTGCTGCCGAGTCCGCTTCTCGGCAGCAGCAAACTCCGGCAAACTCACCGCCTTCTTCTGCAGCCGCGGCTCCCTGCCTTTTAGGGAACCGCGGCTGTACTTGTAAAATCGTTGCGGAGCCCTTCCTGTCTCGACGGGCTCCGTGCAGCATTGTCCCGCCTCCAACGGAAGTGGTAAACAACTTCCTTTGGAGGCGGGACAATGCTGCATGGAGCCCATCGAGACAGGAAGGGCTCCGCAATGATTTTACAGGTACAGCCGCGGTTCCCTAAGAGGCAGAGAGCCGCGGCTGCATTAGAAGGGAGGCAGACAACCTGCAACACGGCTGACATCGACAGAGGGGGGCTGACATGGACAGATGGAGGGAGGGGGGCTGACATGGACAGATGGAAGGATGGGGGCTGACATGGAGGGATGGATGGAGGGAGGGGGGCTGACATGGACGGATGGAAGGATGGGGGCTGACAGGGAGGGAGGGAGGGAGGGAGGGATGGGGGCTGATATGGATGGATGGAGGGAGGGAGGGGGGCTGACCTGGACGGATGGAAGGATGGGGGCTGACATGGAGGGAGGGATGGAGGGAGGGGGCTGACAAGGACGGATGGAACCAACGGGGCTGACAGGGAGGGAGGGAGGGAGGGAGGGGGCTGACAGGGAGGGAGGGAGGGATGGGGGCTGATATGGATGGATGGATGGATGGAGGGAGGGAGGGGGGCTGACATGGACGGATGGAAGGATGGGGGCTGACATGGAGGGATGGATGGAGGGACGGTGGCTGACATGGACGGATGGAAGGGAGGTGGGCTGACAGGGAGGGAGGGAGGGAGGGAGGGAGGGAGGGGGGCTGGTATGGATGGATGGATGGAGGGAGGGAGGGAGGGAGGGGGCTGACAGGGAGGGAGGGAGGGAGGGAGGGAGGGGGGCTGACATGGACGGATGGAAGGATGGGGGCTGACATGGAGGGATGGATGGAGGGAGGGGGGCTGACATGGACGGATGGAAGGATGGGGGCTGACAGGGAGGGAGGGAGGGAGGGAGGGGGCTGACAGGGAGGGAGGGATGGGGGCTGATATGGATGGATGGAGGGAGGGAGGGAGGGAGGGGCCTGACAGGGAGGGAGGGAGGGAGGAGGGAGGGAGGGAGGGAGGGAGGGATGGGGGCTGATATGGATGGATGGAGGGAGGGAGGGAGGGAGGGGGCTGACAGGGAGGGAGGGAGGGATGGGGGGCTGATATGGATGGATGGATGGAGGGAGGGAGGGAGGGGGGCTGACATGGACAGATGGAAGGATGGGGGCTGACATGGAGGGATGGATGGATGGAGGGAGGGGGGCTGACATGGACCGATGGAAGGATGGGGGCTGACAGGGAGGGAGGGGGCTGACAGGGAGGGAGGGAGGGAGGGATGGGGGCTGATATGGATGGATGGAGGGAGGGAGGGAGGGGGCTGACATTGACGGATGGAAGGATGGGGGCTGACATGGAGGGATGGATGGATGGAGGGAGGGGGGCTGACATGGAGGGAGGGAGGGAGGGCGGGAGGGAGGGGGCTGATAGGGATGGAGGGAGGGAGGGGGGCTGACATGGAGGGAGTAGGCTGGCATGGACAAAGGGGAGAGACATGGGGACATACTGGACAGACGGGATAAATGCTGGACAGAGGCGAGAGACAGTGCGGGTTAGGATTATAATGGGCTGATGGGGGTGCTAGCACTGGTAATGGGCAGATGGGGGGGCTACGAATGGTAATGGGTTGATTAGGGAAGGCTAGGACTGGGAATGGACTTATCAAGGGGGGGTAGGACTGGTAATGGACTGATGGGGGTCTAGCATTGGAAATGAGCTGATCAGTGAGGTTAGGACTGGAAATGGGCTGATTAGGGGAGCCTAGCACTGGTAATGGGGTTGAGGGGGGGACTAGCACTGGAAATGAGCTGATGGGGGGTAGGACTGGTATTGGGCTGATTAGGGGGGGGGGTAGGACTGGTAATGGGGTTGAGGGGGATTAGCACTAGAAGTGAGCTGATTAGGGGGCTTTGACTGGGAATGGGCTGATTGTGGGGAGGGGAGGATAGAGCTGCTGACCCTGGAAGAAAACTGGGGGCTAAGGCTACAAGTGGGCTGATACAAGGGGATGGGAGCATGGAACTGAAAGGGAGTGGATCTGAGAGGGGCTGCCATGGTATTTGTACTAGAAGGGACTGATCAGTGGGGAAGGAGGGGGACTGGAAGGGAATGGACACCAGTGGCAGTCATGGGAATGCAAGTTGACATTGGAAGGTACTGGGAGTGAGGACTGGAAAGGGGCTGATACTGGGGAGGGTTACTGGGACTGGAAATAGGCTGATGGAAAGAAGTGAAGAAAACAAAAGAGATAAGAACTGGCAGATGGACCATAGACCACAGAAAGAGAGCTAAGAGAAGACAGGAAAGCAGAAGCCTCAGATCGGGACCAGCATGATCAGAGAATAAATTGGTCAGACAACAAAGGTAGAAAAAATAATTTTATTTCATATTAGTGATTTGACTACAAAATCATCATAATTTTGAAATCAAATATTGTTACTTGTTGTTTTGATTATTTAAATAAGTATTTTATATATAAAAAACATATTGCAAAGGCCTATAATATATTAATAATTCAACAAATGATTACAGCGACAATGCGTTAACGGTAAAGGAAGAGAGACGCATTTGATTTTATCATTGGGGGTCACCACAAGTTGACCAACGGTAAAAGGGGTCACGGTACAAAAAAGGTTGAGAACCACTGCTCTAGAGGCTAGAGTAGCAGCCTTGGAAAACATAAGAAAGACAGAGAGGTACATAGACGAGAGCTACAGGGATATAGTCCTGAAGTCCCACCTCCAGTCTGGCAGCATCCCTGTTGCCATGGAGGAAAGAGGTCACGTGACAAGAGAGCATCACCCTGGTGTGGCAGGAAGTGATCCTGTAACTAGGACCTGTCCTCCAGGTGATGTAAAACCCTCTCGCACCGAGGAAGTTTCTCCAGGGCCATGTGCCCATGAGGGAAGGGTTAGGACAGTCGTTATAGTTGGAGATTCGATCATTTTGCATGTAGATAGCTGGGTGGCTGGTGGACGAGAGGATCGCCTGGTAACATGCCTGCCTGGTGCGAAGGTAGCAGACCTCACGCGCCACCTAGATAAGGTCTTAGATAGTGCTGGGGAGGAGTCTGCTGTCTTGGTACATGTCAGTACTAATGACATAGGAAAATGTGGTAGGGAGGTTCTGGAGGCTAAATTTAGGCTTTTAGGTAGGAAGTTGAAATCCAGAACTTCCAGGGTAGCGTTCTCCGAAATGCTTCCCGTTCCACGCGCAGGACCCAAAAGGCAGGCAGAACTCCGGAGTCTCAATGCGTGGATGAGACAATGGTGCAGAGATGAGGGGTTTGGATTTGTTAGGAACTGGGGAACATTCTGGGGAAAGGAGGGGCTCTTCCGAAGGGATGGGCTTCACCTTAACCCGGATGGAACCAGGCTGCTGGCATTGACCTTTAAAAAGGAGATAGAGCAGAATTTAAACTAGATAATAGGGGAAAGCCGACAGTCGTCAAAGAGCGCATGGTTCAGAAGAATTTATCCTTGAAGGATATTACCAAAAGCAGAGAGGTTCAAAAAAAGAGTAAAGTAGCCCAATTGCCCTCGAGTATGGAGCAGACAGAGCTTAATGATCCCAAATTACCATGCCTACCAATAGCCAGATTAATATGAATAAAATGCAGTCTCTAAAATGCTTGTATGCAAATGCTAGAAGTCTAAAAAATAAGAAGGGAGAGATAGAATATATAGCACTAAATGAGAGGTTAGATAAGATTGGAATATCAGAGACATGGTGGAAGGAGGACAATCAGTGGGACACTGTGATACCTGGGTACAAACTATATCGTAATGATAGAGCTGATCAAATTGGTGGAGGGGTTGCACTCTATGTTAGAGAGGGCATTGAGTCAGAAAGGATTAAAGTTTTGCAGGAAACAAAATTTGCTGTAGAATCTCTATGGATTGAAATTCCATGTAAAAAGGGGAAGGCGATGGCAGTGGGGGTGCACTATCGACCGCCTGGCCAGAATGAACAAATGGATGATGAAATGCTCAAAGAAATCAAGGAAGCTAACAAATGTTACAGTGCAGTAATAATAATGGGTGATTTCAATTACCCTGGTATCGACAGGGTCAGTGTCACGGCAGGAAATGCTAGGGAGATAAAGTTACTAGATGAAATAAATGACTGCTTCTTGGAGCAGCTGGTTCATGAACCGACCAGAGGGGAAGCCATATTAGACCTAGTCCTTAGTGGAATACCAGATCTTGTGCAAGAGATAAGGGTGTTGGAGCCACTTGGCAATAGTGATCATAGCATGATCGCGTTTGATTTAATTAGTGGAGGAGGGATACTAAGGAAATCCACAGTACTACCTTTTAATTTTTGAAAGGGAGATTATGATAAAATGAGGAAAGTAAAGAAAAAACTAAAAGTAGCAGTTGCAAAGGTTAAAGACTTACATCAAGCATGGGTGTTGTTGAAAACTACTATCTTGGAAGCCCAGACCAGCTGTATTCCATGCTTTAAGAAAAGTGGAAGGAAGTCCAAAAAACTGCCAGCATGGTTTCAAGGTGAGGTCAGAGAGGCTGTTGTTGCAAAAAAAGCATCTTTTAGGAAATGGAAAAAAGAGCCAAATGATGAAACGTGGAAACAGCATAAGCACTGGTAAGTCAAATGCAAGGCATTGAAAAGGCAGGCAAATAAAGACTTTTCAAGTATATTCATAGAAAAAAACCTGTGAGAGAGTCAGTTGGTCTATTAGATGATAGAGGGGTTAAAGGGGCACTAAGAGGCGACAAGGAAATAGCAGAGAGACTGAATGAATTCTTTGCTTCGGTCTTTACTGAGGAAGATATAGGGATGTTACCCATGACTGAAGTGGTATTTAAAGGTGCAGAAGATTTGAAGGATATATCGATACATCGGGAAGATGTATTACAACTATTAGATAAAATGAAGAGTAGCAAATCACCTGGGTCGGATGGTATACATCCAAGGGTGTTCAAAGAACTGAAATATGAGATTGAAGACCTGCTATTAGTAATCTGTGAATTTTCATTAAAATCATCTGTAATACCTGAAGATTGGAGGATCGCCAATGTAACGCCAATTTTTAAAAAGGGTTCCAGGGGTGATCCGGGAAACTACAGACCGGTGAGCCTGACGTCAGTACCGGGAAAAATGGTAGAAACCATCTTTAAAGAACAAAATTACTCAGCATGTAGATAGTCATGGCCTAATGGGAGACAGCCAACATGGCTTTAGACAAGGAAGATCTTGTCTTACTAATCTGTTATGTTTTCTGAAGGTGTGAATAAACAGGTGGACAAAGGTGAGTTGGTTGATATAGTGTATCTGGACTTTCAGAAAGCCTTTGACAAGGTCCCTCATCAGAGACTTTTGGCAAAACTAAAGAGTCATCGGATAGGAGGCAGTGTACTGTTGTGGATCAGGAACTGGTTAAAAAATAGAAAGCAGAGGGTAGGGCTAAATGCCCAATTTTCCCAATGGAGAAAGGTGAATAGTGGTGTACCCCAGGGATCTGTGCTGGGTCCACTGCTTTTTGACATATTCATAAATGACCTGGAAAAGGGAATAACGAGTGAGGTTATCAAATTTGCAGATGGCACAAAACTATTTAAAGTTGTTAAAACCCAAGAGGATTATGGAAAATTGCAAGAGGATCTTGATAAATTGGAAGACTGGACATCAAAATGGCAGATGAAATTTAATGCGGACAAGTGCAAAGTTATGCACCTAGGGAAGAACAACCCAAACTATGGTTACACGATGCAAGGTTCCACATTAGGAACCACCACCCAGGAAAAAGATTTAGGCGTCATTGTGGATAACATGTTAAAACCCTCGGCCCAGTGTGCAGCGGCGGCCAAGAGAGCAAATAGAATGCTAGGTATCATAAGGAAAGGAATGGAAAATAAAACAAAATATATTATAATGCCTCTATATCGTTCCATGGTGAGACCGCACTTTGAATATTGTGTGCAATTCTGGTCGCTGTATCTTAAAAAGGATATAGAGTTATTAGAAAAGGTTCAGAGAAGAGCCACCAAAATGGTAAAAGGGATGGAAGGATACTCCTATGAAGAAAGGCTAAAAAGGTTAGGGCTCTTTAACCTGGAAAAGAGACGGCTGAGGGGAAATATGATAGAAGTCTATAAATTAATGAACGGAGTGGAACGGGTAAATGTAGATCGATTGTTTACGTTATCAGAATATAGAAAGACTAGGGGACATGCAATGAAGCTACAGGGTAACCTATTTAAGACTAATAAAAAAAATATTTTTTCACTCAACGTGTAATCAAACCCTGGAATTTGTTACCGGAGGATGTAGTAAAGACTGTTAGTGTAGCTGGGGTTAAAAAAGGTTTGGACAAGTTCCTGGAGGAAAGGTCCATAAACCATTATTTAGAAGGGATCCAGGATACCAGTGCTTGACCCAGTACACCACTGTGGAACCTGTGTCTTTTGGGGAAACTGCTAAGTACGTTTGACCTAGATTGGCCACGGTTGGAAACAGGATACTGGGCTTGATGGACCTTGGTCTGACCCAGTATGGCATATCTTATGTTCTTATGTTCCCACGCTTTATGTCGTTGAAGCGCTTGCGTAGGCTGTGCAGGTCCCTGGGTTGTCCCCTGGCCTGGGCCACAGCCTCCTGGACCTCCTCCCACACCTGGGTCCATGTGCTCACTGTTGTTTGTCCATGGGGCTGAGGCACAGGGCATGGGTGCAGTCCCGCTGCAACACAGACCTGCAGCTGTGGGGGCAATGCAAGCCGGGGCTGTGCCAGCACAGCGCAGGACAGGCCCAGGGCCCAGTTCCAGGACATGCGTGAGGACCAGGTCATCTCCCTATACCATCTGAGCCCAGGGGCTATTAGGGAACTGTTGGAGGATTTATGACCTGACCTCGAGCCCCTGACTGGTCGGCACATGCCATACCGGGTCTGGTCAAGCCCCTGGCTGCCCTACATTTCTTTGCCTCTGGTTGCTTCCAGTCATCTGTGGCCGCAGTGGGTGGCATGAGCTGCCCCACCTTCTCACGCTGTCTTCACCAGGTACTGCAGGCCATGGTCAGCCAGGTGGGGAATTACATTGCAATTCCCAACACTAGGCAACAGTGGGGGACCCTGAGCCAGGCCTTTGAGGAGATTGCGGGGATGCCACACATGATGGGAGCTATTGATTGCACACATGTTGCCCTGGTCCCGCCCAGAGACAGGGAGGCAGTGTTCCGCAACCACAAACACTACCATTCTCTGAATGTTCAGGTTGTATGTGATGCAAATATGCATATTCTGAATGTGGTCCCTAGGTTTGCAGGGTCCTCCCATGACTCCTATATCCTGCATCACTCAGCACTATTCGGACAATTTGAGACCAGACAATATGAGGACTGTATACTGCTGGGTGGATATTTCTCATCTCTGACATGCACATGGTGTTCCTCTGAGTAACCGTAAGCGCACATGTCTGTGTTTGCGTTGTGTCCCTAGCTGTGTTTGTGTGTCATCTGTGTGTGTGTTCAAGGGGGGGGGGGGGTTAGTTTGCTTCCAGGTCTTCTTTGCTATGGTGCTTTGTGTTGGTGGCACATTCACCTCTGACATTTCTGGCCATTTCACATTGGGTGATGTGTGTTGGCACAGTACAAAACACATGTATGCTTCATGTACATCAACAGTGTAGTGTTGTCTCTGACATCCTTTCTGGGCAACTCAGGTACCTCTTCCTATACCTCCTGCTGTGTGTGGACAGTACCATGGCCCTCACAGGCTTGCACAGGTGAGCATCATTATCCTTGTCCAGGGTGCATCGCCATGTGTGTGGCTGATGTGTTCACAACCGGCGCTACTACCTTTCGGCTAAGGGTGTTTGGGCATGTGTTTGATGTGGTTACAGATGATGTAGATTGCACCCCTTACCCCTCCCCCGTATTCCGTGTCTCCCACCTCCAAACGCTGCTGCATGGATGTTGTATGTCATCATGTGATGTCATATGTTTCTGTCAGACTTTTATGTGCTGTTGGTTTGCACGTACATGCTTGTGTGCATGTGTGTGGACATCAGCTCCTGCGTTAACTTTCCAAATTTCTTTCTGCAGGTGATACAGGATATGGGTGTCGTCCCTGGTTGCTGACCCCTGTGCATCTACCATGGACATGTGCAGAGATGAGGTACAATGAGGCCCATGCCTCCAGCCGCTCAGTCATCGAGCGTACCTTTGGCGTTTTGAAAAGTCGCTTCAGGTGTCTGGATAGGACCGGCGGAGCCTTACAATACAAACTCATGACTGTGGCACAGATCATTCTGGCCTGTTGCATCCTGCACAACATTGCTCTCAGGCACGATATCCCAGTCCAAATTAATGAGGATCTGGAAGATGATCCTACGTGCCGTCCTGCACATGGCCGTGGTGACACCCGTGAGGGCACGGCAACCAGGCGCCAGCTGATTGCACAGCTCTTCTCATGTAAGTACTGCATATGTTGGAATAAACATTTGGGAATATATGTACTACTACTACTACTGAGCATTTGTATAGCGCTACCTGTCATATGCAGCACTACACAGACATATAGGAGACAATCCCTGCCCATCAGAGCTTACAAATGTATAGGTGCAGCAACCTATACACAGACACTGAAAGAGATGGAAGGGTTTGGGGGCAGAGATAAGATGTTGAGTCTTGGCCATGTTCAATTTCAGGCAGCGGGGCGACATCCAGCCAGCACTGTCAGACAGGCAAGCAGAGATCAGGGTCTGGATAGCCAGAGAGTGTTCAGGGGTGGTGAGATATATTTGGCACTCATCAGCATACAGCTGGTCCTGAAAGCCAGGGGAAGAGATAGGCGCAACAATGACATGGGTATAGAGATAGAAAAGAAGCAGACCCAAGAAATATCCCTGTGGTACAGCAACTGGGAGCAGGGTCGCAGGGTGAGATATGAGGGGAAGCAGGATAGTACAGAGGCCTTAGGGACAAGCGAGGACAGGATATTGAGGTGAAGGTTGTGGTCAACGGTGCCGAGGGCAGCAAAGAGGTGAAGAAGGGGGCGGCCAGAGTTGAGGCCCTTGTCTTTTGGCAAGAACATGTCAGTGGAGACTTTGGCAAGAGGCAATTGGGTACAGTGTAATAGACAAAATCCAGACTGTAAAGGATCTAGGGGGGCATGGGAGGTGAGGAAGTGAAGGTGCTGTGTGTGTTGCACAACTCCATCATGACATATGTATGTTTCTATTGTGTTTATCAATCCCCAGGATATGCTTTGTGACCTTCTGGGTGCTGTGGTGCAGTGGCAGCTGTCTCTACTTCAATCAATGTGCAAGAGACTGGGGTAGGTGGACATACAGGTAAATGGTCTGTGGGGACAATCAGGCACAGCACATGCCTGAGGTTATCTGTCCAATGCACATATGTTGTTGTTCACCTCTTTGGCCTGCACCCCCATACCCCATATGTTAATGTTGGCACACATATGCACATGTGTTCCTGCCCAGTTCATCTTCTCCAGCATTGTTTCTGGGACACATCCAACAGAGCTGCATGTGTCTACAGGTCCTTGGTGTTCTGGTGGTGGGCCGCATGTACACCCTTCTGTGACATTGTAGCATCAGCCAACAGCAGGGTATCATTGTATTTGCCAAAGCTTTATCTCCACTCATCTCCAATTGTGCACAGACAGGCCGTATGCTACTGGTGGCATGCTCACCTTATCATAGTGTGTGTGTGTGTGTGTGTGTGTGTTTTTGGCATGGCTGTGTGATGATACAGTGTGCAAACAGTTTGCATTATCAAGTGGTGGGTGGGATCTTTACACCTGTGGAGCAGTGGTGACTGTGCTATCTCTACCTTACTGCTGTTGACCTTGTGAACATTGTGCGCATGTGTTTTATGTTATGATATGACCTATCTCTTGTGTGCTGACAGACCACTGCGCATCAGCATTTCTATATTACAGATGACACCATAATTTGGACATGCAGCAAGGGTGGTTGGACATGGGGACATGGTGATTCTACACATTTCGCTGACATCTTCTTTCTTCACTATGATGTGTTGTGGCCTTTGCCTGCCTCAGACAATCCCTAGGAGATTCTTGCCGCAGACACACGGTAGGTTGCACCTTGTATCTTTTTGTACTGACATCAGCCTTTATATGTTTATGTTTTGCTGTTTGTTTCATGGACCTTTCCTGTGGGGTCTCTGTGCACCAATGCTTTTGGACATGGGGTGGAGCTGTGAAACACCTGTGTAACATGGGCATGGACATGACCATATCCATATGACACCCACATCTGTGGTTCCATTTCCACATTTCCCCAACATGCACTCTGTTCTGTGTTGTGATCATGTAATGTTTGCATGTCTGACGTTTCATTATATACATATTGATGTCTGTCTCCCTGCAATGTGCCCTGATGTTCTGTGCAGCATACCATGACAGTGTTTCTCCTTCTTCTGACACAGGGCAGAGGACACACACTGCACATCTACTACACTGCAACTGCGGTCACCATCACCCACCTGTCGGAGAACACAGCAACACCATGCACCTATCCCTGGGAGATGGTGCCATAGGATGGCTGACCTCTGCGAGTAGGACAGATGCCTATGATGGACATTATTGTTGGACTGCTACTTGAGCATAACAGGGCTGTCCAACACACCGTTGCTACTGTGCTCTGGCTGGGTGTCGTGTTCATCGCAGGAGACACACATGACCTTTCGAGTACTCTGGCAGATTGAAATGTGACACTTGACTAGGCATGCCCAGGGATTCACGGACAGTCTTACCGGGACATGTTGGGTTGCAGAAGCCATTTGCACTGTGGACACTGTGTACTGGCCCCTACGTATGCAGCAGGGACTGACATACTCTGATCCACCTTACACCCCCTAACAGAACCAGGAGATCCACAGCGGCGAACACCCTGATAATCCCAAAAGAAACAACAAAATGCACAAAGGCAACATCCAACAGGGCCTTCATGATCTACGCCCCTAGAGCTTGGAATGCCCTCCCCACGGACATGCGAATCATCACTAACCTGACTCAATTCAGGAAGGCACTGAAGCATCATCTGTTCATAAGACACTACCCAGAAACTAGCTGTAGAAACCAGGTAGCAATCACTCCCACCAGGCACCGAGAGCCCCCTAACACCACACCTAACATGAAAAGGGGCAGTCAACCCCGCCTGTCCAGTCCCGAATAGACTATAGCTGAAAGTATAGTCACTAATGTAAATAATTTGTAGAAAGTTACCCCAGTTATGTCCAAGTTTTAGTCCCTGTTCAATGTAAATACAATGCAGTCCTACTGCATGGTATAAGGTTCTGTTAAATGTACACCACACTGATATGAATAGCGCAGTATAGAAGAGAAGTAAATAAATAAAAATAAATAAATAATACTCGCTGTATGTTGTACATCCATCTGACATTGTGTTATTGTGTGTTGCCCATGTGTGTGACCTGCCCCGCAGGATATCCTCATCAGTTTAGTTCACCAGGAGTATACAGCCATGCATGTGGCACAGGGGGACCATTGTATAGGTCTTCTTGTATTTGTAGGGCTACCCTGCACTTGGACATGACACGGTGTTTACCACCACGCCACTTTGATGCACGACAACATCTTGGATTTATGTTTGCTCACACCAAGGGTGTTACAGTGCATCTGGGGCATCACTGTGTCATACTTCAACGTACACAGTGCATGTGACTGAATATGTTGGTACACTAGAGCATGGGGCAGTGTGGCTTCTGTGTGGGTTACTGGCCCATGTATGACCTTTCTTTCAACATCTATGTACGGGTTATTGTGTTTTGTTACTGTACAGACGTGCCGCTCTACATTGATTTACAAACATAGCATTGCATGTCTGCACAGTCCTATTTATCCCCTGATGTTCCGCCACTCACAATGCACCGGTAACTTGGCAGTGTGGGTGCATTCCATGTATGGTGACATATGTGTGCAGATACTGTATCCGCACCACCCATTGCAGAGGACCTTCTGCATAGTGCTATCTCTGCATGTGTGTGATGTTGCGCTTTGTTTATTCTCTGGGATCATGTGCCTCTTGTTCCCTTTGACAGAACATATTTGCACTGTGCTTGTTGTGTTTGCTTGGGATAGTGGTTATGGGCATGTGTTGGAGCACCATAGGTTGCAGGTTTCAGTCCCACATGGGGATTTTTTTTCCTTGTGTTGTACTAACCTGACCATGAAATTGCTGCAGCTTCATCACCTCCCCACACACCCTTGCATCTCTTCCCTGTACACCACGTGTGCCCTCTATGCAGCCTATCTGTCGCATATTAGCTGTTACATATGGCTCTTTCTTTGTACCATCCATGTGGGCAGTTAGCTTGGGTGATTGGTATTACTCTTGTTGAGCTGGTCTGGGCCATATTGGTTTGCATATTTAATTCTCACATGCTCCTTTTCTGTTCTGTTCCCCATTTTGCCTTGCTCCACAGAGCATCCCCTGCCACCCTTTTGGTTTAGGTTCTTTGCTCTTTTGCATGCTGTCTCCACTGCATAACATTTCATTGTGTGTGTGCATGTGTTTATATGTGGCTCTCGTCCCAATTGCAGACTGTGATATGAGTTGTACACAGCTGTTCTGCATGTGCATTGCATCATGGTTACTGTTGGGATTGCCCTATCCTGGCAGACAGCAGGCTGTTTGTGTGGTGCCCTGCAGTGTTCTTGTATGCAGCCTTTGCTGTAGAACTCATGTTAGTGGTGTAGGCTACTGGTTTCTGCAGTGAGTTCTGTGTTAGTGGTCATGGGTTTGATTCCTCTCTGTTCTCCTTTTTTTAATGCCTGTCCTACACAACTACTTTTAATTCCTGTAACAATCATATATGTGCAGATCTGTGCTGCCGGCACATTATACCCTCATCACAGTTGCCAACCATCCTTCTGTCCGTCTGTGTCTGCCAGCTGTGGGGTGTCCTGCCCTAATGTTCAAACTACTACCACATGTCCTGCACTGGTACCTTTTTCTGCATTGCGGCTCTTCATGCTTGCCTCTCCTGTGTCTGCTCTGCATGGCACTACTACTCCTCTGTCCTCCATTCATTGCATTTATACTGCCACCTCTACCTCCTCTGGTGGACATGCATTCCCTTCCTCTGCCACACACTGTAATTGTTGCACTTTACATTAGCATCACCCTGTGCATCGGTACAGCTGCCTCCAATATGTTTGTCCACTTTACCGGCTGCCACATGGGCTGCACGCAGATTTGGCAGGCCCATCAGCTCCGAAATCTGCTTCCTTCCATAACCTGTTCATTGCCTTTCCTTGGTGCTCTGTGCAGTGTTAGGGTTACATCTGTGTTTTCCCATACATTGCATGCTTGTCAACTTGGGCCACCTTACTGCCCTTGGGCCCCATTTCTTGAGTCACCTTAACATCCTTGGGACATCTTTAGCACCACCTTAGGTTCCGGCAGTTTATGGGGTGCCTTATATGGTGCCTTGGAGGGTGCCAACCTATGGCGCCTCATAGGGCGCCCTATAATGTGCCTTGTCAGCCTGATGATGCTTGGTTTGTCAGCTTTCGAGACGCTCTCTTGGGCACCTTGTAAAGCACCTTGTCAGCCTTGTCATGTGCTTGGTTTGTCAGCTTTTGTGCCGCCCTCTGGGCACCTTGTACAGCGCCTTGTCAACCTTATCATGTGCTTGGTTTGTTAGCTTTCGTGCCGACCTCTGGGGCAAATTATGACCTGCCTTGACTGACATGGCTCTTTATGATGTGCCTTATGGGGCACCCTAAAAGGTGCATTAGATTAGGGCACTGAGGTGAGGGTGTTATTGCCTGGCAGCACAGATTGTTAAGATGTGTCTGACTGTTACAAGCATGAAAAGGAATTGCCTCAGGCAACCTTATTAGATGAGATCTTGCAGGGATTGAACTCATGACCCATTGCCCCATCATACCTATCCTCATTGATTCATAACCCACCTGATAACAGAACCAGAAGAAGAACGAATCTCAACACCATCCTCGTGCCTGACTCAATAAGGAAGACTAAACATACAACAAGCATCAGCGCCTTCTCATATACTGCACCAACCTTGTGGAATAACCTCCCGACACAGCTCAGAGAAATAAAAGACCTACAAATGTTTAAAAGAGAATTAAAAACTCACCTCTTCACACTACATTATTCTAATACGGATTGTCATATTGATACGACTTCCTATCCTCCATAATTCAATCTGTATTTTCATTACTCCTACTCAATTTACTCCTACCCGCATACCTATCTGAACTGATACCTACAACCTGTAAATATGTAAACTATGTTAAACCTGTAAATAGTTCTTATCTGTTATAATATACAAAGTTGCTTAAAGTTGCATATAGTTTGTTGATAGTTACCTACTGTTTCTCTGTATTTCACATTTGTTCTCTGTATTTCGACTTATGTTCAATGTAAACCGCCACTGATCTTAGGAAGTGGCGGTATATAAAAATGTTGCAAATAAATAAATAATTAAATAAAATGACCTCTGGCTCAGCAGTTATTGTATTCACCAGTAGACTACGTCTCTACAGCTGCTTTACAGTGCAAGCACGAAATTAAGGTTATCATGTGATAACGAGCCACGGCACCCTCTATCGCGTGATAAACAGCGATTGCTATGTTGAGGCCGGTACACCCACTTCCTTATATGGCATTACTCACGTTAGCACTGCGCCTTTCGCCGGTAACATTAGCACGGTTTAGTAAACATACCCCTTAGTATCACTAAATATCCTGGCAAGGGAATTAGCACATCCGTGCTCAGAGGGCCTGCAGTGTACACAACTGAAATACGTTGATTTAGGGTAGCCAGCAAGAAGTAGGATAATAGTGGGTGGGGGGAGGGAAAAGATGCTATCCACAGAAGAGAAGGGAAGGGGGGAAATGTAGAGATGTTGCCTACAGAGAGAGAGAGGAAGATGAGAGGAGGAAAGTGCTGGACACCTGAGAAGGATTGAAAGAGAAGGGTAGATGCTGGCCACCTGAGGGGGGGGAGGGGGGATTGAGGTCAAGCGAGAACAACGGAGGATAAATATTGATTGATTGAGGTCAATGAGAATGGATTGCTTGGAGGGAGGGTTTGTGTGTATAAATTTATACTCCTGAAACTCTGCTGGACAAATCTCACTCATTGGCCTTCAGTCTCACTCACTGGAGCACTAAATTTCACTCTTTGGGATGGACCACCCTTGGCATCTCTGTTTTCCCCCAAGAGGGGTTGGTCTTATTTTCGAAAAACCTATGCCGTGCGACCTAGGTGTGTATTAGGGTGTATTTTCCATATACTATCTGTAAGGATTTCTTCATGTTTATTAATCCCAACTCTTGTTTGTCTGTAAAACACTTCTGGTTAAGGATATAATTTCAGTTCTTTTTTGATGCTGGTTAGAACTTCAGTAAAATAAAGCATTTATTTTGGATAATTTTGACAGTAGTGGTAATTGCTGTTAATACTGAGGAATATCAGTGCCTAGGCCAATGGGCACTGCTCGGGGAAAGGGGAACAATTACCCTTCCATTGGATACATGTGGGGGTACTGACGGAACTTAGAGAAGCTCTGGGAACTCTACTGAGTGACACTGGAAATGGAGTTGGGGTTAAAACAGAGGATCATGCAGTGCCTAAAATAAAATGAATTATAGGATCAGATGCAGATGGTTTTACCTGACACAAATCAATCCCTTAGACTGCGTACAAAGAGAGTCGGATAAGAAGAAGTGGATTTTAGGGAAGGTCTTCGATAAAGTAGCTTGGTTGCCTGTTAGTCTACCTGAATGCACAGAAAAAAAGATTAATAAAAATAACAATAAGGTGTTACTTCCTTATTGGACTAACATTTCTTGACTAGTTTTCAAGAGTTAATCCCCCTTTCTCAATTTGGGATAGAAGGAGTAAAAGATGTCCAAGGAAGCCCTTCAACATGGTTCCACATAGGTGACTTATATGTAGCTGACTCCTCATGGAGGCAGACTGTGTGTTACAGCTCTAGGTAAAGCGGAAAATAAGTGACCTCTCCTTATCTCCTTGTGCTGGGATGAGGGGAGATTCTGAGGAATTGGGTGAGGGGGAGAGGCAGATATTGATTTTCAAGGTCCTGGTTTGATGGATGTGCACTTTCCACATTTACACTCTCTCACCCTTTCTCTCCAGACCCTTCAAAAAATTCCAGTTCCACTCCCAAAGTTTATGTATGATAAAGCAATATCTTTTCTGAGTGATTCAAAATAATGGGCTAAAGTTCCTCTGCTACCTTCATGGACAGTAGACAATAAATAATAATATAAAATAAAGATCCCCCTTTTCATAGGGCAAATACAGAGGATCTATGAGGAAGACAAAAGAATTGCAGAGCTGAGCTGTAAGTTGGATGGCAAACTAGATAGACCACATCGTCTTTATCTTCCATCATTTTCTCTGATAATAACTGAACATTGTCACTATCTACATAACGTTGGACCCTGCCCCTGGAACACCTCTAATCCAACCTCTTCCTAAATACATAACTTTTCACTGGACACCTCGATGTCTGGCCAGCAGTTACACATGCTGATGCTACCCACACAAATCATTTTGAGTATCGATCCCCACATTTTTACTGCTTTGAGGAACCCAGACCTTGCCCTCATGCTTTCCAACAGGTCCCAGGTGTGCCAATTTTCACAGAAAAGCATTCTGGTCATACAACTAGACTCCTATGAAGTGACTGATAGCCCATCACCAACTATGCCAAGACTTATTTACCAAAGCAGTAACCTCCAGCTAACATTCTGATTTACAACTGGGATGCAATGAGTCATGGAGACGAGGGGATAATGTCAGTCTCATTGTTAATGTTTACATAGTGGCAGAACTGCCAAAACACCACATTATGCATCCAACACTCCCTGGCTTCTTTCTTAATGAAGTCAGCCTTAATTGAGTAGAACATGAACAGCACTCTCGACATATCTACTAAAGGACCAGCTTACATCTGTGCAAACCTTGTAATGCTTGTGAGAGTGACCTCTGGGGTGGAAGAATGGCGTGGTGGCACTTTCTCACTCAGTTTCTTACCAAGGGGTTCTCAACACGTCTGCTCCTCTGGGTAACATAGTCTTTCCTTACAATATAACTTTAATAAAAGGCTCATGGGAGCCCCTCTCACACATCACTTCCCCCATTGCAGTACATCAGTGATGGGAAAACATTTAGGGGACACATGGTGAGTTCCTCGTAATGTGACTACTATAAATAAGAGAATCTCCCTCCTAATGGAGAGACGGCAATTCATATCTTGTCTCCATAAACTGTAATAAATTATATGAAAACTGTTATTTGTCTCTTCCCTTTCCTGCCGCTTCAGCACTACTACCAGTCTCCAAGAAGGGATTAGCTAGCAGAAAGCAAGCTTGAGTACCTGACTTAATGTTTGACAGGATTCAGACGCTCTGGCATGCTTACTCTACAGGACACTCCAGCAAGTAAGCATGCCAAGAACATGTTACTCATTTCTGCAGGAGGTCATTCTGTCCCCCATGCTATGTAAGCTTCCATCTTGGATAAGTACAACTGACAAGTTGACAAGTCAATTGAAGAAACAGCACTAATTTGTTGGCCGGGCCTTCTCACAACACCAAATTCTGTTTTCATCGTTTCAATGTTTGGGAAGCATCCCAAGACTCACTGCAAGTTCTGTTGCTCTCTGCATATATTGGCAAGCAGTCTTCTCAAAGAGACCATGGGATGACAGACTTCAGACTGCAGAGAGACTGGATTAGAAAGCATTGTATACTTTTCCATTCTTTCGAGAATCAGCATCCTTCATTCTCCAAACATTATTTCACTTGATCCTACAATAACCTCAGTCTATGCTTTCAACCATTGGCCATCAAGAATATCATTCCAGTAGGTGAGAAATGGGATGTTGCTGGTCAGGATGGCATGTAGAAAGGAAATCATGAGAATGTTGTTGGATATTTGCTTTATTGCTATCACGCACCCACTGGACCATACAGACTCAGTTGTGTTGTTTTGGTGTGTCCTGCCACTGCTAAGTTGCATGTTTACGAAACACAAAAATCACACCATGGTAGCACTCTAGTAAAGGTTTTCCAGATCATTTTTTCAAAGAGCGCAGGCTGCACTGAGAACAAATGCAAAAAGGCCTAATTTGCCAAAGGGGTGCACATGAACTAATGACACTGAAAAGCACTGACTAACCAAAGGTGTGCACACCGCACTGATAATATCAAAAAGGTGCTACTATGATTTACTAAAGGACCACACACCGCACCAATGATATTGAAAAGGTGCTGATTTACCAAAGGAGCCGACTGATAACACCGAGAGGTGCTGATTTACCAAAGGAACCCACACTGCATCGACAATCCTGACAAGGTGCTGGTTTCACAAAAGAGCATACACTGCAGCAATAATATTGAAACTATGTTAGTGCAACAAAGGAGCTTGCACCACACTGAAAAGATACCAATCTACGAACTGTATGCTACGACGCTACGCTGACAAACAATAGAAAGGTGCTGTTCTAAGAGATGTTTTTAAAAGTTTGCAAACTGCTTTTATAATTGTGTGAGACTGATGTTGATTAATTGTATCCTTTTCTTACCTTCAGTATGCCTTAGGTAACGAGGGACTATTTTGCACTTGTTAGCCTGACGTGGTCATTCAGATACAAAATGGTTAATTTGCTTCCAGCCACCATATAAACAAAGAAAAGCAGAATCTCAGTTTCTAAGGCCCAGCTGACCTGCTCTGGACCAATGGGACAGCAATTCGTGAAATTGTGCCTGCACAAGGATTTTGGGCTAAGAGCCAGATCTGTTTTTTTAGGCTTTGGAGAAGAGGGATTGCAGTTCTTCCAGGAAAGAAGCCTAGCACGTGCCATCCTCAGCAGGGGGGAGGGAGAGAGAGAGAGAGAGAGAAGGTGATTTCTTACCCATCTTACTCTAGGTGGAGAGCTGCTATTTGAGGAGCATCACTCCTCCTACTTGCTGCCCGGAAGTCAATGTAAGTGAAACAGAAAGGAAAGCTGGAAATGAAGTCCGATTCGGATGTGCAGAGGTCCATCTGTGAGTTCTGCTTCTGTGTGGTCAGTGGAACACGGACACCTTCTTTGCATTTTTCTGAGCTCTGAGAGGAAACATCCTTCATATACACAGGCCTAATAAGCAGCTCTGACCCCAAATAGACCCCAGCTGCTATCTCCAGCCTTTAAAAGCAGAGCACCCTGCAAACCCCTAGCAGACTGCTATGTACTTTATAAGGGGCCCCAACTGAATATACTTTAAGGGGGTCATTTTATAACAGGGCACCTAGATTAGTATGCTCAGAAGGTGCCTATTTTTAAAAGACGTAGACATCTATATTTCTTTATAGCATACTAGCACAAGCCCTATAGCAATCGCACCTAGATTGAAGGAATGGACACTATGCCTGCTCCCAGGATGTATTTTATTCACATACGCATGTAGTTTTATTCTTTGCAACCCAACGGAAGTTGGCAATAATTATTCAAAAGAGGTTGAGAATGTCTCTCTGTCTGTCTGTCTGTCTGTCCGGGGACCAACAAACCAAGCACAATTCCACATGCACCGAACACCCAGTAAGAAAACGTGGAATGCAACGAAAGGACGTGTAGAAATTAAAAACTTTTATTTCTTTATTCCACTTCAGCCACTGGCCCGACACTGGCCGTATTTCGTAAAAACCTTCCTCAGGTCTGTCTTTCCGTCCATCTGTCTGCCTGTCTGTCTGGGGGCATAATAACCTGATAACCTGCAGCCCAGTGCCCTTCCATTAACCATTTACTTATTTGAAAGGCAGCCAGCCAATCTCAACTTTTAGTTACTTTTGTACTGCAGCTCTGCTTTTTAAAACCTGCTCAGCATTACAGCTCTTCTCTTCTCCCTATTTGACTTTTAAAACAGCTGCCGTGCTTTCTTTCTCATTTAAAACTGAAGAGCATTATTACGTTTATAACCCTGCTGCCTTGAACTACAACAAGCCCAACTCTATTTAGTTTACATGTAGCCATATCAGCCCTGCTTTTATTTTATTTCTGATATGGTTCCAGCTTTCTCCTGTCCAATGCCAACAGCACCAACAAACCACAGGCACCTGAACCCCACCCCTCCACCGCCCGAAAAAAAACCTTTTTCTTTTTATTATGGCCTCTAGGTCAGGTCCAATTCCATCTTGCCTCATCAAGGCCTTATGGTGCCAATGTTGGCTGAGCTAGTCAATAGCTCTTTAACATCTCCGTACCTGCTTCTTTCTGGAAACAAACTGCAGTGTGACTGTTACCAATGAAGTCTGGTCTTGATTTTACAAATAAGGCAATCAAAATTCTTAGTGGAGGATTCTGTATTTCCTTTTGCGTTGTATACTATACATCTTTCCTCAATATGAAATTTATTCTAATTTTAAATTCTAATTTTAAAAAAAAAACCTTTTGAGTGGAAGGATTCTAGTCATATTTCAGTAGTCAACTCATTCCAGGTTGTGGAGCCATTACTACAAATTAAGTTTTTTTGGGTGGCTTCTAACTGAAGCTCGCTAAATGATGGAATGAATAGAAGTTTTTGATGCAGGGATCTCAGGCTTACAAGCCAGAGGGAGTCAGTGCTCCTGTATAAGGAGAAGGAATAGCATGGTTGAAAGTTTGGCTTCATATAGAAGCTTCACGGCCAGGTTCTGAATCAGCTGCAGCCGTCTGATGGCTTTGGTTTTGATGCCTTGCAGCAACGAATTACAGTAATCTGATGTACTTTGGGCAAAGGCGGGTATCAAAACTTGAATTGCCATCACGTCTAGAAACGTTTTAACTGATTGGATAAGGCACAGTGCAGAGAAGGAACTTTTGATCATGTTAGATATATGTGAACAGAAATTTAGTTTAGCACTGACAATCATCCCCAAAATTTTCACAAGAGAAGGATCCTTTGAAACTAGTGTGTCCATTAGTAACTGGTAGACTAGACTATTGAAAAGCATTGTTGGTTGGTCTTTCCAAAAGGCACATTGGCGCTTACAGTTAGAGGATAACATGGCAGCCCACATCGGGATGGATTGTGCTCATCAGGAGAGGATGATTCTTGAATTGTTTGAACTTCACTGAATCCCAGTGGCACTTTAAAGTGTTCTGTAATTCCCTGAAGGGCATTGGTTCAGGATATCTGAAAGAGCCACTGTGATGGTTTTGGCCAAATCAAGCTCTCTTCAAGGCACAGACTTGGGATTTACAGGGATGTACACAGAAACTCTCTCATTTTCTCATTTCATTTCCATTAAAGTCAAGGGGTGACAAATTCTTCCTGTGTTTGACTCTTACACTGATGTTTTCCATCCAAGTTGTGTAAAACTTGCAAGCGGGCATCAGCAGCAGAACCTCAGGGCACCAAGAGTGGGGAAAAGTGACTTAGTGAGTGCTACGAATACCCCACTGCACAGCAAGAGGGCAAAGTAGTCAAATATTGGCAAGTATACCCCAAGCCACCATGAGAGGGACAAAGCAGCACCTGCCGTGGAAGGAAGACCCTGAGGCACTGAGAGAGGAGCAAAGTTATCTGAAAGAGTGTCATGAAAATTCCAAGACACCAAAAGATATTAATAGTTAACCCTTACTGAACAGCTGCAAGTGGTGTATAAATCCTATCGCACAGAAAGAATGTTTGATAGCATCCTTAATTACCCTCTATAATTATATAAGAAGAAGTCACAAAAGTGTGGGATAAGCAAAAAGGATCCGTATATAACAAAAATGGAATCAAAGAATAGAACTTTTCCACTAAAAGCAAAACTTAAATGCCCTTCACGTTTCAAAGAAAGGAGCTAATCTGCACAGCGCAAAAGGTACAGCCCTAAACAAAGGCACCAAAGGGGGTAATCTGCATGGTGCAGAGGGTACAATGTTAAACAAAGGCACAGAAGGAGGTAATCTGCACTGAGAAGCAGGTACAATCCTAATAAAAGGCACATGGGGAGGTAATCTGCACGGAGCATCAGGTACAGCCCTAAACAAAGGCACAAAGGAAAGTAACCTGCATAGATTGGCAGGTACAAGCTTAGCCACCTTACTGGAAAGACTAGATGGGCCATACTGGTGTTTACCTGCTGTTCCTATGACCCCACCAATGATCCTTTTACTGAAAGTACTGTAAAAGTAAACCAGAGGTATTCTTACATGGCCATACCAAGGGCTCTGCGAGGGGTGCGGCCACATAGAGCGCGACTACAGAAGGGGCACTGATGCCATCATTGGGCTTCCAGGAAGCCCGGCAAGAGCAGCTTCCTCCATCGGGCTGGAGGGCAACCAGGTTCAGTGGTTGCTCAGGGTGTATTTCTAGCTTGCTACGGTCCTGCATCTTTTAGAAAGGGCAATATATTGTCCCACTTAACAAAAGCAGGGACACTTTGCTCAGAGTGCTAGTATTAGAGAATCTAGTCAACATTGGTGTTCACAAAATCAATTTAAAAATAAGCTGGCCAAGTTTTAGTTCAAGATGATGGAACTACAGATTAGGAAAAGATGTTAATCCAGCAGTTCTAAACCAATCACTGTCTCTGAGGTCAAGAATTAGCTCCAGATGCACAGTATGCTCCTTCACCGGATTACCATGTAGTGAGAGCTGTTAGACAATCAGAAAACAGCTGGACGGCATAAATCTCCCGTCTCCTTTGAACCTAATCAGCCACACACAGAGCAGCACTCACGGAGCCATCCATTATTCCCACCGCACATTCATACTTACAAGACAATCCTCTCCTCCACACATGCACCAGACGTGTGAGGCAAGGCAGAGAAGTCCAGGGGCTGCGAGGCCTTCCACTTGTGCGCGTTCATTTCCAGTTGCAGAAAACTGAAGCAGGCTTAGGCACGGGAGACACAGGGGCGTGTTTACGGAAGCATGCCGCTGGCTAATGCGCTTTAGCGTGGGACTGTGGTATCTGCTACTGTGCGCTAAAAATCCCCTGCTAACAGGTTGGCGTATGACGGGCTGGGAAATGGGCAGGCCCGTCATTGACTGTACAACGTGCTACGGTTATCATAGGTGCCCTTCACCTCACTGCGGTGGGTGGCAGTCAGTGGACCTGTGTTAATTGCTAATGTGTTCTTAGCATGTTAAGGTACGTATCAGCATGGTCACACCTCTGAATATGCTGGGCATGTCTCTGGCAATTAACTGAGTCCTGTTTCTATTCTTGTGCGTTTTGACTCACAGTGGGTGTTAAAGTGTGAAATCTTAGCTCACTCTAGTGAACCTGCCCCATGCTGGTTAATGATGGAAGAAAATTACCGGGGGGGGGAGGGGGGGTTGATTCAAATGTTCTTTTAGGACCAGCCCAGAAGACTTGGCTGCAGAATTCACTTTGACGGCAATTTCATAAGGAGCCGGAGAAAGTCACACGTCATCTCTTTGAACAAATCATGTATTTTTTCATGATTTATCTGTGTAGAGGGGCTTTCATGCGTGTATTCTAGTCGGTTGTTATCCTGTAAGTATGTGCATAGGCTGATGACACGTAATTTCGCTCAGGACTTTCACTCTAGAGGTCAGGAGGGACAGGAGAGATATGATACAGATCTTTAAATACTTAAAGGGGATTCATGAACAAACAAACCTTTTTCAAAGTTGGGGAAGCTTTAAAACTACTTAGCATGAAATGAGGCTGCAAGGGGGTAAACTTGAAAGTACTGTCAGGAAATATATTTTCACTGAAAGGGTGGTGGACCTCTGGGAATCCTTCCCGATGGAAGTGGTGGGGGCTAATATGGTGACGGAATTCAAAATGGCATGGGACATACACAATGGATCTCTTTATAGCAAGAGGATGAAAGCAAAACAAACTTAAATATCTTTTATACTTCAACAAATAGAGGGGGGTGACCTGCGCGGAGCAGCGGGTACACTCACTCTAGCCATGTTACTGGGCAGACTAGATGGACTACACTGGCCTTAAAACCATAAAAATATAAGAGATGCCATACTGGGTCAGACCATGTCCATCGATCCCAGTATCCTGTTTCCAAGAGTGGCCAATACAGGTCACAAGTACCTGGCAGGTTCCCAAAAGACACACAGGTTCCACAATGCTTGTATTGGGTCAAGCAGTGATATCCCAGGTCCCTTTAATAATGGTTTATGGACCTTTCTTCAAGGAACTTGTCCAAACTTTTTTTAAACTGACCATTTTGGGATATTACTGAAGCAAGTAAGAGACATAGTACAGAATTTACCACACTTTCATTCTTTATTAAAATATGCTGTCAGAGGAACTTCAGAAAAAGGCGGCTGCCACATCATCATGTACAACATATTGCCAAAAGCCTATGGGCCTGATATTCAAAGGCATCTACACAGTTTACAGAGCTTTAAACCATGTAAATGCCCCTAAGTGGGATACTCCGTAGCACTAACTGTGAATATCCCCAAATAATGCCGCTATACATCCCAATGCTAACCACTTAGCATGTGGGGTGTCAGGGGTGTTCTGGAGGGGGGCAGTACCTGGGATAACCATGCAGGGGCGATATTCAGCAACCACCCAGTTTTCCCTCAGTGGTGGCAGTTAGACACAGCAAAAGCTGTCCTAACGTTTGCTGCCGGAGCTAACCATGTAGTGGTTGAATATTGCTGCCGCACGGTTAGCTTCTGTGCTGTGTGTGGCTATGCAGCGACCCCGTATATTCAATGCTGACGCCCGGATATGTCCCTGGATTGAATATCCGGGGTTAAAGTTTGGCAGTGACAGTTATCCGCCTTTGAGGGCATAGCCGTTGCAAATGAATATCGAGCCCTACATTCACAAATTTAGATATTCGGAATTTTAGCTCAAAATTTGAGAAGAAAAATACAAATGAATAGTGAAACGTTATTCATTAGCTTTTCAAAAGAAACCTTTGCATCTTACATTTAGTGACCCTTCATACTGTGCATACATGAACCTCTTGTACTGCTTCTAGGTGAAAGAAAATTAGGGAGTAGGATGTTCGTGATATGACGGTCATAAAATGGAGAGCTTTCCTTTAGTCCACATCTGAGCACATTTTATGGCAAGCATGTGATGTTAGGTCAGATCTGTAGCTTAGTCATTCATTCAGATTTATCCTTCTTTTTTCCTGTCAAGGGTACTCTACTTGCCACAGCAGATGCAATCACACTAATACCACCAGCGACAGCAGAAACACTTCCTTTCACAAGGCCCACTCCGATTTCAGGCTCAGACGGAAAGCTGATTTGGTCACCTCAAGACCTCTTCCTCCAATCTAAGCTATACTCCAATAGTGGCCCCCACAGCTCCTTTGGTTATGTTAACGATGCTACTGGTCATATGGACAGCATTCCAGGTTTCTGCTGAGTGGCTTTCCAGGGCACCTTCAGGTGGCCCCCTAGTAAAGATAGGGGGAAATGTCTCCCAGTTTCTCTGTGCTCTAGAGTGCAGATTGTGCGGGTGGTAATGACTCTGGATCCTGCCCCAACCTTACAGCGAGCTCCCCATCAGTGGTGCATGCCTCTTCTAACAGGAATTGGCTTTCTTCTCAGCTTTGTATTCCCTCCTGGGTCACACTGCAGCATGCTGCGATCATTAGAAGCTTTACGTCCAGTGCTTGAGGGCAGTCCCACAATCAAAGCGGTGCACCAGAAGTGAAGCATTTAATTAGACACATGCTGCAATGCAACCTGGGAAGGAACGCTAAGCAGAAAGGCCTCCTGGGTTTGTGCCATCTTTTCTGTCCATGGAATTTGTGCCCTTTTGCCTCCTGCCTCCAGCGTTCCGTGCTGCCACAACTGTTGCCCCACTGGAGCCGTCACCCTGTGCAAATGCATGGCTTGCACAATGGGTTGTGCTAGCCCGAAGGGTGTAATTTATAGACCAAAAGGAAGTAACACTGTGGAGCTGGGGAAGGAGAGGAGCAGATCAAGGGCAAGAGCAACAGAAGAGGGGTTGCATTGGATTAGGAAGCAGAGTAAGTTCTCTGCTGTTCACCTCTTCTTCCTCGCAGGCTGCCTGGAAGGGAGGAGCTGACGCACAACACCCCTGCTGCTCTGGAGTCTGAAATGAAACAGCAGAAGTCAGTTTCAGGCCAACCCCCAGAAAATAAGCCGGGTGTTTGTTAAAACACTTGAGGAGATTTCAAAAGAGGATATCAGTGCTCCATCTTTAGCTATTTTGTACTATGTGAAAGAGGGATTTTTGATGAATGCATACATAATTTGTCTGATGAGCACCGTGTGATGTTTGTGGTATGTAGTATGGTCCATGTCTGCTTTTAGATTCCTTTTAATTCTATAGTGTTGCACTTTAGGATTGTTAAGGCTGAATATATATAAAGATGTTTTATTTGTCATGTTTTTCTTCGAGTTTTCTTTTGCAACTTGCCCTAGGCACAAATAAATAAATAAATAAACTGTATCACCAGATGTGATTCATCATTTCTCTCTCTCTTCACGCATTCAAGAATAACTCACCGGTGTCTTCAAGAAAATATTAAAAGTAAAAAAAAAAAGACAAGCAAGCAATGAGGTGGTCTGAGGCTGAGTTTCTATAGAAGATGATAGATTTCCGTTCCTTCTCTTCTTCTATTTCCCACCCATGAGCCTGGTAGATCTGGAAATAGCAACACATTGCCATAAGGGATTGCTGGCCAGCCTATGGTGCTGTTTCTGAAAGCATTGGCAGAGAACTTTCACAATGAGTCTACCAACAGGCTGCTTTCAAAAAACAATAGGATGGGTGTCTGTGAGGGACAAAATACAACAAAACACTTTCACTCATGAATTTAACTTTTTGACTGAGTAGAAAAGGCTCCATTTAAAACAAAAAGCAAAATCCATGTCATAACTGTCTACTCCACTGATCAAGAACTTTTGTCAAAGTTGTTGTGTGTGCTGTTGGCAAGATGCAACACAAAGCAGATTGCCAGGCCTTTCCTACAGCACTCGGCATTCCATTGTGGTCACCCTTTCATGTAATAGTCAAGCCTGACCCTGCTTAGCTGCTGAGATTAGGCTCATTTGGGCTTGCAAAGCCACAGCATCACAAAACATTCTGGGCTGCATAGAAGCTGCTAGCAATGGAATTTGTTACCGGAAGATGTAGTAAAGGTTGTTAGTGTAGCTGGGTTTAAGAACATAAGAACATAAGATATGCCATACTGGGTCAGACCAAGGTCCATCAAGCCCAGTATTCTGTTTCCAACAGTGGCCAATCTAGGTCATATCTACCTAGCAGTTTCCCCAAGAGACACAAGTTCCACAATGCTTGTACTGGGTCAAGCATTGATATCTTGATATATTTAAATAAGGTTTGGACAAGTTCCTGGAGGAAAGGTCCATAAACCATTGTTAAAGAGGACCCGGGATATCACTGCTTGACCCAATACAAGCAGTGTGGAGCCAGTATATTTTGGGGAAACTGCTAGATACTTATGACCTAGATTGGTCATTGTTGGAAACAGGATGCTGGGCTTGTTGGGCCTTGGTATGACCCAGTATGGCATCTCTTATGTTCTTATGTTCAGTGTTTGTGGATAGTTATGTGTTTTTGGTCTATAATCCCCATCATTTGAAATATCAAAATAACCAAGATTTAATAAGGTAAAATTGCTGCATATCTATGGAAAATAGGCAGTGTTAGGTCAAAAATAGTATAAAAATACCCCTTTAATTAACCTTAGATTGAACATGGTGGGAAGAGCAGCAGAAGGGTAGTAGGAGAACATTTATTGCCTTAAAGAAAGAAAAAAGAGAAATATAGAAAAATGACAGCAGATAAAGACCATATGGGCTATCCAGTTTGCCCATTCATACCATCTACTAAGCTCTACAATCCCCTCTTTTCCCTTACAGATCCTCGGTGTTTGTCCCCTGCTTTCTTGAATGCAGATACTGTCCTCATTTTTGCCACCTCTACTGGGAGGCTATTCCACACATCCACTCCATAAAGAAGTATTTCCTCAGATTACTTTCATCTTCATCCTATGGCCCTCATTGCAGAGCTTGATTTCAATTGAAAGAGGCTATCCTCTTGTGCATTTATGCCATAGATAATCTCTAGCATGTCTCCTCTCTCCCGTCTTTATTCCAAAATAAATATATATTGAGATCTTCGTCTGTCCCCATATGCTTTATGACAAAGACCACTGACCATTATAGTAGCCATCCTCTGCCTAAGTTCTTTCTGTTTAGATCATTTTGAAGGTGTACTGTAGTCTCCAGAACTGCACACAGTATTCCAAATAAGGTCTCACCAGAGAACTTATATAGAGGCGCTATCACCTCCTTCCTCTTGTGGACCATTCCTTTTCATATGCACCCAAGCATCCTTCTGGCCTTCATAGTAACATAGTATATGATGGCAGGTAAAGACCAGTATGGTCCATCTAGTCTGCCCAGCAAGGCGGCAAGAGTAGGTGCACCTGCCGCTCCGTGTAGGTCACCCCACCCCATGCCTTTGTTTAGGGGTGTATCCACCACTACTTACTGAGATATAAAAGATAGTGAAAAAGTATTTCCTGACATTGCCTTTCAGTTAACCCCCTTGCAGCTTCATGTTATACCCTCTAGTTTTGCAGCTTCCTAGTCTTTGGAAGAGGTTTGTTTGTTTGTCAATACATTTTAAGTATTTAAAAGTCTGAAATCATATCTCCCCTGTCTCTCCTCTCCTCCAGAGTGTACATACTTAGGTCTTCAAGTATCTTCTCATAAGTCTTCTGACGCAGGCTCCAAATCACTTTGGTCGCCTTCCTCTGAACCGCTTCCAGCCTTTTTATATCCTTGCGAGATATGGTCTCCAAAACTGAACACAGTATTCCAAGTGAAGCCTCACCAGCGACTTGCACTGCAGCCTTAGTACCTCTTCCTTTCTTCTGGTAATTCTTCTCTGTATGCAACCCAGCATCCTTCTGGCTTTTGCCCACCTTGTCACACTGTTTCGCCACCTTGAGATCCTCAGAAACAATCACTCCGAGATCCTTCTCCTGGTCCGTGCATACAAACATCTCGTCCCCTATCACATACGATTCCCTTGGATTTCTGCTTCCCAAGTGCATGACACTGCACTTATTCACATTAAATCTTAACTGCCAAGCATTAGACCATTCTTCCAAATTTTGGAAATCTTTCCTCATGTTATCCATTCCCTCATAGGAGTCCACTCTGTTGTAAATTTTCGCGTCATCTGCAAAAAGATAGACCTTTCCATTCATCTTTTCTACTTTCTAGGCACCTTAAGATAAATAGAAACAATCACCCGCAGATCCCACGTGACCTTGCATTTTTTAGCATTAAATCTCAGTTGACAAATTCTCAATCATTCTTCAGGCTTCGCTAGATCCCTCCTCATGTTATTTACACCTTCCTGGGTCTCTACCCTATTGCAGATTATGTTATCAACCTCAAAGAGTCAAATCTTACCAAACAGACCTTCTGCAATATCAAAAAAATGTGAAAAAAATCGGACTAAAGGACTTATCTCTTTGGCACACCACTCACCAGTACCCTTTGTTACCTCCCACTCAATCAGTTTCTAACACAAGTGGTCACTTTACAGTCTATCCCGCTGAATTTATTTACACTGTAAGTCTCCTGTGTGAAACTGTGTCAAAGGCTTTGCTGAAATCTAGGTACACCACGTCTAGTGCTCTCCCTAGGTCCAATTCTCTGGTCACCCAAAGAAATTAATCAGATTTGTCTGACAAGACTTGCCTCTAATAAAATCTGCAATCCATTGAATTCTAGAAAACTCATTATCCTCTGTGTTTCCATCAATTTCCCCACCACAGAGATGAGACCACCTGGCCTGTAGTTCCCATCATCCTCCTTATTTTCGCTTTTGTGTAGAGGAACCAGATGCGCCTTTCTCCAGTCCTCTGGAAGCACTGCAACTCTAAAGAAGCATTTGGAAGGTCAGTCAGTGGAGCTGCTAGAACTTCCCTACGTTCCTTGAATACTCCCAGATATATCCCACTCGGTCCCACTGCGTTGTCTACTTTTAGTTTAGCTAGTGCCTCACGAACACTGTCTTCTGAAAATTAATGTAGATCTACCTCATTTCTGTTTCAATTTGTGTGCATTTTCTGTGGTCCCACTCCCAGCCTTTCATCTGAGAATACAGAATAGAAATATTTGTTAAACAATTCCACTTTATCCTCATCAGCTTCTACATATTCCTCCCCTTCACTCTTGGGTGTGACAATACCACTCAAAGACTCAGTACACTCTTTCATATATCTTCTATTAGCACTCCCTGAACCTGTCTAACCAAATTACCAATCGCCCCGAAAACAATCTAAATGGGAATAAGGGAGCTCATGCTCAAAATCAGTTGATTTCAGAAAATGGGTACTTGCCCCATGAGTAAGACCATCGTTTACAGATTTCCACTGGTACCCAACAACTAACTCCATGAGTATGCAGGAGATTAACATGCAACTTTTGGTCCATAGGGAATAGTGAATCTGAGTTTGTGCCGTCATTTGCTGGTTTCAGCAGTTCCTGGACTGCTGAGAGAACAGATGAGAGGACCGTACACAAAAGAATTTAACCTGACACATGAAATGGATGAGTGGCATCAGCAGTTGAACTTCTTACCAGATATTTGTGGCATTTCTAGGTGTACCATGACCAACTTTGCAAAAATTATCCAGAACATTTCCAATGGAAGTACATCGCAATTCAGAAATGCTGTCATGAGTTAGAATTTGGGAACAAAATGTGTGATATTTTTCCAGCGTGTCGTTGAAGATAATCAACCGGGGGTTGATACGCATACCTGCTTGCCACTAGGGTACTGCTTTCAGGGTTGTTGCAGGATTCCCGTAAAGGTGCTCTCGCTGCCAGAAATGAGCCTTTTGGGTACACAGTATGGACATGCTCTCCTTCCTGGCTATAAGTACTCAGACACCTATGGCAACAGAAGTAAGAAGCTGCCTTTTCCAAGACGTGGAAACATAATGCTAGGCTCCTACAATGGATGCAAGAGAAATGAGAAGTGAGGGGGGTACAGCACCCCTGCACAGAAAGCTCAAATAAAGGAGTTTTCCAGTCCAGGCTATTTACTAGCTCTGTGTGTGGTCCTCACCAAGCCCAGTACAATGGTCTTACTGTATAATTAAACCATTTTATAAGAAATGCTTGGTTATGTCAAACTGAAGTGCTGTCCTCTAAAGTAATTAACTTTTTCACTCAATGCCTTTCCCACCTTCTCCCATTCTTCTCCTCAGCATAACAGCAAAAGTGTCCCTGGCTCCCTTCCCTGACAGAGGGCTGTAAGAGAAATCTGCCCAAAGACAGACCCTTCTGTGCCTCTCTTATTTAGACGAGCTAAGCGTAATTCGATTTCTTAATTTCATAGTACGCTCATGAAGTTATCTCTAACTAAAGTACAATATAAAACATACGTTACAAATAAAACAATAAAATAGTAAAACAAATCACTATGTCTGATTTGAGCAATTTCTAATAGAAATCATCCAGGAAGTGCCTAATTTGGCTGAGATGCAAACTAGAATTTTGCTTTTCTTCATTTAATCTCTTAAATATCTTTGGTGAATAGCCAGGTCTTTCGTTTTTTTCAAAAAACAAAGTAAAAACTCTTCAGCTCAGAACTCGTTCAGTAGGCTGTTCCAAATTTTAGGTGATAAAGAAGAAAAGGCCAAATGACGCATCATCTCAGCCTCGACATGTGAGGCGGTAGAACTTGAAGGAATCCCCACTGATGAGGATGAAGTGCTCTAGTGGAAGAATAATACTGTAAGAGTTCTCTAAGATATGCTTGACCCAATCCCTTGAGACACATGAAAATTACATATAATATCTTGAACCGAACGCTCTTCGGATAAGACGCCAATACTATTTCTCCAGGGCAGCGGAGACATGCTCGTTACACCTATCCCTCTTAGAATTTTTTCTACAGGGGCAATCACCCTTCTCCTCCTTACTATGAAAAGAGACTCCGGGACCTTACTATGAAAAGAGACTCCAAGACCTAAATATGTAGAGGAGAGGAGGGACAGGGGAGATATGATTCAGACCTTTAAATACTTAAGGAGTATTAATGAACAAACAAACCTTTTTCAAAGACGGGGAAGCTGTAATATTAGAGAGCATAACATGAAGCTGCAAAGGTGTAAACTGAAAGGCAATGTCAGGAAATATTTTTTCACTGAAAGGGTGGCGGATGTTTGGAATGCCCTCCCGATGGAAGTGGTGGGGGTAAACACAGTGACAGAATTCAAATTGGCATGGGACAGACACAGTGGATCCCTTTGTAGAAACGAGATAAAATCAAAATACATTTAACTGTCTCTGATATCTTAACAAGTTGAGGTGACCTGCATGGAGCGGTGGGTACACCCCTAAACAAAGGCACGCAGATGGGTGATCTGCACGGAGCGGCGGGCGCACCTACTCTTGCCACCTTGCTGGGCAGATTAAATGGACCATACTGGTGTTTGTCTGCCATCATAATATGTTACTTGGTTGACATTACTGTATGAAAGCAATTCGTTTTCAAAATGTCTTGGAATGCACAGAAATAAAGGTTAATAAAAAATAGAGAATATAAGACAATGACTTTAGGAAGACTAACTTTGCGAAGATGGGCGAATACCTCAGGGAGTCGTTAGTGGGATGGGAACAGCTGGGAGATGTAGAAAAACAGTGGGCAAAACTGAAAGGGGGTATTTTAAAGGCAACCAACCTTTTTGTTAAAATGGTAAATAAAGGCAAAAGGAACAGGAGACCGCTATGGTTTTCGAAGGAAGTAGCTGAACAAGTGAAGAAAAAGAGGGAGGCCTTCATGAAATACAAGAGATCACAGAGAGAGGAAGACAGGCATCTGTATTTGGAAAAACTTAGAGAAGCTAGCAAAGTAGTCAAGAAGGCAAAGATTCAAAAGGAGGAGGAAATAGCCAATGCAATAAAATGGGGGGATAAGACATTTTTCAGATATATTAGTGAGAAGAGGAAGGGCAAAAGTGGTATTGTCAGACTCAAGGGTGCAGGGGGGGAATATATAGAAGCTGATAAGGATAAAGCGGAATTGCTTAACAAATATTTTTGTTCTGTGTTCACAGATGAAGAAAACACCCACAAATAAGAACAGAAGCGAGGGACATCTTGAACTATTTTCAGAAGACTGTGTTCGTGAGAAACTAGCTCAACTTAAAGTAGAAAAAGCGATGGGACCGGATGGGATACACCCTAGAATACTGAGGGAACTTGGGGACGTTCTAGCAACTCCACTGACTAACCTTTTCAATGCCTCATTGGAGTCTGGAGTGGTGCCAAAGGACTGGAGAGAGGCTCATGTGGTGCCTTTACACAAAAGCGGAAGTAAGGATGTGGTTGAAAACTACAGGCCGGTTAGTTTAACTTCGGTGGTGAGTAAATTATTGGAAACGCTGCTGAAAGAGAAAATAGTGAGGTTTCTGGAGTCCAGCGGATTACAGGATCCGAGGCAGCATGGATTCACCAGAGGCAGGTCTTGTCAGACAAATCTGATTGATTTCTTTGACTGGGTGACCAGGGAGTTGGACCGAGGGAGAGCTCTAAATATGGTGTATTTAGATTTCCGTAAAGCCTTTGACACTGTTCCTCACAGGCGACTTATAAACAAACTGAGCACCCTAGGGATGGACCCTAACGTTACTGCTTGGGTTAGAAATTGGTTGGGTGGGAGGCGACAAAGAGTACAAGTAAATGGAGCTCACTCTGAGGAGAATGATGTTACCAGTGGTGTGCCCCAGGGATCTGTCCTTGGTCCGATTCTTTTTAACATCTTTGTTAGTGATATAGCGGAAGGGCTGTCGGGTAAGGTTTGCCTCTTTGCGGATGATACCAAAATCTGCAATAGAGTAGACACCCAGGAAGGGGTAGATAACATGAGCAGGGATCTAGCTAAGCTTGAAGAATGGTCTAGAATTTGGCAGCTGGGATTTAATGTTAAAAAATGTAAGGTCATGCATTTGGGCTGCAGCAATCCAAGGGAGCAATACAGTATAGGAGGTGAAGTACTTTTGTCCACTAAAGAAGAGCGGGACCTAGGCGTGGTTGTGTCTGATGATCTTAAAGTAGCTAAACAGGTAGAAAAGGCGACAGCAAAAGCTAGAAGGATGCTTGGGTGCATACGGAGAGGAATGGCTAGCAGAAAAAAGGAGGTGATAATGCCTCTGTATAAGTCTTTGGTACGACCTCATTTGGAGTATGGTGTGCAATTCTGGAGACCGCACCTTCAAAAGGATGTGAACAGGATGGAGTCGGTGCAGAGGGTTGCTACTAAAATGATTAATGGGCTTCATTATAAAGCATATGAGGACAGACTTAAGGATCTTAATATTGTGACGCTCGCGCCCCTACCAGGCGGTTGCCTAGTATGGACGGCTGGCCATCTGTATCCCTACGAGGGTTGTAGTTGTGTCAATAAGGAAAGCCAAGTGGTTATTTAAAGCACACAGGAAATTTTTATTCGGTTTCCAAAGTTGGCAAGTGATGAACATAAAAATTCTTTAAGCACTTTTTCCAGACAAAAGAAATACAGGATAATTTCTCCAAATCAAAATGTCCAAACAAAACTCACAGCAGTTTCTATGCTTCACTGCAATTGCTTGCCATTTCAAAACACAAAAGCATTTGTAAAACTCTTCACAGCTTCCAACCTCGCTGTTGCCACGCCCCATACAAACAGTTCTAGCTGTTTGGGCCTTCACTGAAGTTTTGCAGTTTTTGCTTCCTAAGAGAGAGATTCCTAACCTCTTGTCTTCAGGGTTACTCTTCTCTTTCAACTCTTGAAAACTGCTTTAACTTACAACAGCTTCCTTTTGTATTTCACTGTTTTCTAACACACATTACTATTGTATTTTAGTGCACAGCTCACATTCCATCTCAGAGGTTCCTGACTCAACAACACTTCCTTCAGGGCCTACTTCCATGCTCTCCAGTGAGCTACAGCTAGGTGCTCTTTGAAAGTGCTCTGGTAACTTTTCCTTAAGAGTCTTTGCAATGTTAAACAGTCTCTCACACTGCCTGGCCTTGGCTCCTCCAAGCCAGTCTCCTGTGTGTCTCTCCTGCTTAACCTCCCTCCTGAGATACGTCTTGCTGTGCTGAGGCTTCAGATGTATGAAAGTCTCCTCTGAGTCAGAGCAAGAACTATTCTGGTGGCACTGCTCATTCCCTGCATACCTTTCTTGGCTGCCTTTGTAATGGTTCCTCCATTTGCTGCTCTCCTTGGCTGCAAGGGTGGTTTTCCACAGCTTGGCCCCAGATCTCTCCTGTCTGTGCCTCCTGGGAATTGGACTTGAACCTGGGCTAAGGCTTGAACTGCAGCTGCCACTGGTGCTTGCTCCTGCACTCCTCCTGGACCTTCTGCTCACAGCTCCTTCCTCCTCCTGCCTCAAACTCAAACTGTGCCTCCCTCTTTTGTTTGTTCTTCCTCTGTTAACTGTTGAGCTGGGCAACTCCCTTCCTAGCTCCTCCCACTTGGACCTCCTACTCCTCTGCAGGGTTGTCCTGTGGTCTGTGATTGGCTTACCTTTGGCTCTGCCCTCTAGGTTTCTTTCAGTGCTTCTAGTATGGAGCCTAGGATTTTGTGCTCCCATCCCCCGCAATGAAAAAAAATCCTTCTTTTTTTCCGTTTTCCCTAGCTGGGCTGCACTCACCTCATCACATATCCCCCCCCCCCCCCCCTTAGACTATTTCGGCAGTCGCTTTATCCCGCGAACAGCACGAAATACAAACTATGGGCTGAGAATTCCATTTATCTGTGGGGCTAGTTGAGTACTTCCTATACGTTCTTGCCACTGTCGCAACAGATTAGCGTGATACACTTGGGACTTCCCCCGTCCAGTATCCACAACATAAGACACTGGCCCAAGTTGTTTTATTATTTTATAAGGGCCCTTCCACGAGTTCTCAAAGCGAGAATTCGCTGCGGCTATCATAACCATGACTCTATCTCTGACCTTTAAAAATCTGGGCTTTGCCCGCCGATCGTGATAGGTTTTCTGTCTCGTTTGACTCCTTTTCAAATTTTCCTCCGCTACTGTAGCTATCCGCTGTAGGCGATTCTTCAGGTCTGTTAAAAACCTGGGAACCTCCTGTACCTCCTCTACCGGTGCTACCCATTGTTCCCTTAATACATCTAATATTCCCCGCGGCGTCCTCCCATACATCAATTCATAGGGTGATGTGCCAGTAGAGGACTGTCTCCTCTCCCTGCATGCGTAGAGCGCAAAAGGCAACATCGTATCCCATTCACTAAACCTGCCCTCCAAGCTTCTTCTTAAGAGGTTCTTTAAAGTTTGGTTAAACCTCTCCACTAACCCATTGGTTTGGGGATGGTAAGCTGCGGTACGGATATGCCGAATACCGAACGCATCCCATACCTGAGCTAGATGTCGGGACATAAAATTTGTTCCTTGGTCTGATAAGACCTCCCGAGGAAACCCTATCTCACAAAACAAACGTATGAGCTCTAGAGCTATCACTCGTGCTGAGGTATTTCTCAAAGGGATGGCCCACGGAAAGCGAGTGGCATGGTCCATTATGACCAGAATATATTGGTGACCTCTAGGAGTTTTTAGTAAGGGCCCCACTATGTCCACCCCCAACCTATGCACCGGCTCCTTTATAACCGATAGGGGAATTAAAGGCACCTCTGGTGGACGGTTACTGGAAACCCTTTGGCAAGCTGGGCAAGAAGCACAGAACCTCGCCGTTTCCACATATTGTGATACAGTGGAGCCAAGTGAGCTTAGGGGGAGTGAAGAACTCACCTCAAACCTGGCTAGGCAGAGGGATTCAGCATGGCTAGGAAGGGCTGAGCAGCCGGTGCCATCAGCACAGATAGAAAAGGAAGGGTTTAAAATGAGGTTTCCTTTCCTGAGCAGTGACGCAGATAGAATTCAGGAGTCTAATCACAAACACCTGCCCCCAGAAGCTGACGTAACATACAGAGAGGGGAGGTACAAAGGGCCCTGGTTAGAACCAGGAAGTCAGACTAGCACAGAGACTCAGATTGAGTTTCAGACCAACACAGAGACTCAGACAAGGACTGAGACCAACACAGAGCTTCAGACCAAGAGTCAGAGAGAGGCTCGTGCCAAGAGCAGGAAGGAGAGCCCGGAGAGAAGTCCAAGCAGTTACCTGAAAGAAAGCAAGCAAGACTCTGAGGAGGAGAGTGACAGTCAGATGCAGGTGGAGTTCCAGCATCAGGCAGGCAAGTCACCGAGGCAGAAAGAGTCCCAAAACCCCAGGAGACGTTACAACTCCAGGGGAAGCTTTGGAGGTCTGGGAGGACCAAGAGCTCTCAAGGGAAACTCCAGGCAAGTGCAAGAGAGCATTAGAGAAACGAATCTCTGGAGAGATAGTCCCCAGGAGGATTTCCTTGCAAGCAGGAAGTGGGACACTAACCCCAAGGGTTTACACAAACCACGGAGGAATTTGCTACATGCCAGTAGAACTTTGCTGAGAGAGAGAAACCCCACAGCTGATTCTAGAAGCCCACAAAAGGTAAAAGGGTTAATACCTTATGTTGGGGAGAGAAGAGAAGCTGCAGCCCCCACCACCCCCAGCAGCTCTCCCCTTCCCGGGGATCGAGCCACCAGAGGCAGGAGGGGCCATCTGCTGCACACAGCCCAGTCGGGGCTGTGCAACGGAACGCTTAAATTCTTCGCGCCATCCGGCGCTGCTCATCTGCAGCCCCCACCACCCCCAGCAGCTCTCCCCTTCCCGGGGATCGAGCCACCAGAGGCAGGAGGGGCCATCTGCTGCACACAGCCCAGTCGGGGCTGTGCAACGGAACGCTTAAATTCTTCGCGCCATCCGGCGCTGCTCATCTGCAGCCCCCACCACCCCCAGCAGCTCTCCCCTTCCCGGGGATCGAGCCACCAGAGGCAGGAGGGGCCATCTGCTGCACACAGCCCAGTCGGGGCTGTGCAACGGAACGCTTAAATTCTTCGCGCCATCCGGCGCTGCTCATCTGCAGCCCCCACCACCCCCAGCAGCTCTCCCCTTCCCGGGGATCGAGCCACCAGAGGCAGGAGGGGCCATCTGCTGCACACAGCCCAGTCGGGGCTGTGCAACGGAACGCTTAAATTCTTCGCGCCATCCGGCGCTGCTCATCTGCAGCCCCCACCACCCCCAGCAGCTCTCCCCTTCCCGGGGATCGAGCCACCAGAGGCAGGAGGGGCCATCTGCTGCACACAGCCCAGTCGGGGCTGTGCAACGGAACGCTTAAATTCTTCGCGCCATCCGGCGCTGCTCATCTGCAGCCCCCACCACCCCCAGCAGCTCTCCCCTTCCCGGGGATCGAGCCACCAGAGGCAGGAGGGGCCATCTGCTGCACACAGCCCAGTCGGGGCTGTGCAACGGAACGCTTAAATTCTTCGCGCCATCCGGCGCTGCTCATCTGCAGCCCCCACCACCCCCAGCAGCTCTCCCCTTCCCGGGGATCGAGCCACCAGAGGCAGGAGGGGCCATCTGCTGCACACAGCCCAGTCGGGGCTGTGCAACGGAACGCTTAAATTCTTCGCGCCATCCGGCGCTGCTCATCTGCAGCCCCCACCACCCCCAGCAGCTCTCCCCTTCCCGGGGATCGAGCCACCAGAGGCAGGAGGGGCCATCTGCTGCACACAGCCCAGTCGGGGCTGTGCAACGGAACGCTTAAATTCTTCGCGCCATCCGGCGCTGCTCATCTGCAGCCCCCACCACCCCCAGCAGCTCTCCCCTTCCCGGGGATCGAGCCACCAGAGGCAGGAGGGGCCATCTGCTGCACACAGCCCAGTCGGGGCTGTGCAACGGAACGCTTAAATTCTTTGCGCCATCCGGCGCGCCCGCGCCTGGCGGGCCCGCGCCTGAGGGCCTCGCCAGAGGGCCCTTTGGCGTGGCCCTTAGGCGTGGAACGGGGCGGTAGACGGTGGCACTCCAGCAAGCCACAAACAAAGCCACAATTTTCACCCGGACCAGAGCCAGCCGCCGATACCAAAAAGGCAAGTCCTCACTGATAACTGTTTCTTTTTGAGATAGAAGCCTTTGCCCTGACCATTAACCAGCAGTCACCTGAGCTTTTAGGGGTAGTATGTAGATGTTTTTGTTGTTTAAGCCCTACTAGCAACAATACTCCTATACCATTCTCTCCATTGATAGTGCTCTGCATACTCTGTACTGCTTTTTATGCAATTATCTAATAGTAATTAGAATCCTTATGTACTATCACCACTATTGCTATTACCACCTGCATTCACAGTACTATTGCAATTAATCCCTCCTGTATTGCGAACACTGAATCACACTGCACTGCACTACTAGCACCCAAGAGAATGTACAAATTCCTGCTCTTATTCATAACCTTCCTTACCCTTGGTCTCCCGTATACATCAAATGCATTCAACCATGATACATATCATATACCAATCCTACGCACACAAGGAAGGAGATGGTCCGAATTCCCCCACCACACTACGGCAAAAAATAACTTTACATCTCACTCCCATCTACTCAACATTCCTCTCCAAACCATCAAAGGGATACAAGAAGAGAAGTGTCATCACCAACGCCTACTGAAATGTGCGCTGATAAATGCCAGATCAGTACGATCTAAATGGCCCGCAGCCATTGACCTGATACCCCAATATAATCTCGACATCTTGATGATCACTGAGACATGGCTATCCGACTGTGACAACGTACTACTAAATCAGATGCTACCACCAGGATTTGTGATATACGCATCCCACAGACCCAGTCAGAAAGGAGGCGGAACCCTCATCCTAGCCAAAGCTGATCTACACTTCAAGATGTCCAACTCCTCTAGCTCAACTCATCTTGACTCCCTCACTATAGCTAACGAGCTCTGCACAATCAACCTTTTCTATCGGGCACCCTCCCACTCTCCAGATGATCTTCCAACTATAATTGAGCAGGCATGTACTACATCCACCTCACGCTCACCAAGTTGGCTAATCGGTGATTTCAATCTCCCATCTCTTCAAGACAGTCATTCAGCAGCATTCCTTGACGCCCTGGAGGATCTAGGTTACAAACAGTTTGTCGATTCCCCCACCCACACTAAAGGTGGCAAACTAGATCTCATTTTCGCACCTCTCTCCAACGCCATAACACCCCTAACTCTTGCACTATCTGTAATACCAGTACCCTGGTCGGACCACAGTCTTCTCAGTTTCAATATACCCATTAATACATCCCACAAAACCAGAAAGTCTTCTAACACATCTGGATCCCACACAACCCGCTTTAGACCACTCAACCAGAGCGTAGTCCTAGAGAATCTCAGACCTCTCATGGCCAACACTACCATGGACTTAGATGATCTCGTATCTAAATGGGATGAAAACCTGAGAGCTGCCTCCTGCCCATCACTCACCGAAAAGAGAATTCGAAAACGTGAACATACTCCATGGTTCTCCACAGACCTTCGCACATCCCTCCACCATCTACGCAAACTTGAGCGAAAGTGGCGACGAACTCATTCTCCTGAGGCGCTGGTATCATATAGCTCATACCTAACTACCCACCGAGCAAAGATAGCACAGAGCAGGAAAACTTACCACACAGACTTAATAAAACGCTCCTTCAACAAACCACATGCATTGTTCAGCATAGTAAAGTCCATAACAGGTGAACCGGTCTCAGCACAACCCCCTATGCCTCAGCCGCAGGACTACGCAAACTACCTGCAATCAAAGATGATTAAAACCAACACAGACACAAATGTCAATAACGCCACCACTTCACCCAAGGCATCCCAGGCAATGCCACTACACAACTTCTCCACTGTATCAAATAGTGAGGTTGTGAACATTATTGCCTCAATCAATCCCAGTACAGCTCCTAACGACCCATGTCCAGCCAGCTGGATCAAGGACATGCGACATGACCTCAGTCAAATATTGAGCAAAATACTGAACCAGTCCTTCTCAACAGGTTCCTTCCCGCAGAATCTAAAACGCACTTCCATCAAGCCCCTACTGAAAAATAATAAACTGGACCCATCCAAAGTTGATTCCTTCAGGCCTATTTCGAGCATCCCACAGCTTGCAAAAATCATTGAGAAGGCTGCCCAACAACAAATCCAACATCATATTGACACTGAAGCACCACTAGATCCATCTCAGCATGGCTTCAGGGAAGCGCATGGAGTCGACACAGTCCTTACAACCCTGTTCAATGTTCTGGTATCAGGAATAAATAACATACAACAGGGTTTCGTCCTCATTTTCCTGGACATCTCCGCCGCTTTCGACTCTGTGAGTCATGACATACTCCTACAACGCTTGAAAGATAAGGGGATTCAAAGCACAGCACTCGAGTGGTGTAAATCCTACTTATCTAACAGGTGGCAACAAGTAAAAACAGGCCACGAATCCTCAGAACCATTCCTGCAATCACAGGGAGTACCCCAAGGATCGTCCCTATTGGCACTAATGTTTAATATCTACATGCAGCCGATATGTGACTTGATCAGATCCTTTAATGTACAATGTCTCGCATACGCAGACGACATCCTCCTATATATGCCGTTCACAATTGAACACCCAGTATTCTCCCCAATAATCAACTGTTTTGAAGCTGCAGCCGAATGGTTACTATCCCAAAACCTTCGGATTAACCACAACAAAACTGACGTTCTTTTTGTCACAAGGAACCGTAAGTTCATACCTCCTCCATCTCTACTCGTCAACAACATAGAGTTGAAATCAAAAGCCACCATCCGTTACCTCGGCATCACATTGGATCAGCACTTGGATATGACAACGCATGTCAAGAACATCACTAAAACTATATATTACAAGATCAAATCGCTACGTCACCTCCGCTCCCTACTTGATCCCACAGACTTCCGAACAACCTTCCAGGCATTAATCCTCCCACACCTGGATTTTGCCAACATCATCCTTCATGGCCTCCCTCAATCAACTTTGAACCCGCTCCGCCTAGCCATGAATACAGCCGCCAGAGTCCTTTCTGGCTCATCAAGATCTGACCATATAACACCCATCATGAAAGAACTGCATTGGTTGCCATTACATGCCAGAATCCAGTATAAATCCTTAGTCCTTACTTTCAAGGCACTAAATAACTGCCCCCCTACGCCAATCAGCAAGCTCATCCATGTCACCCTGGAAAACAGAAAAAGGAGAACCACATCAATGAACACCTTAATAGTCCCAAAAATAATAACGAAGTGCACTAAGGCCACCTCCAACAGGGCCTTCTCCTTATTTGCACCTCTAAACTGGAATGCGCTACCTCACGAAATCCGTGCTATCAAAAACCTAATCCTATTTAGAAAGGCATTGAAATACCACTTGTTTACAAAATGCTACCCAGAAGTCAACCTAGACATTATCAAAACTAGCTCCGCAATACAACCTGAAAAGGGCTAGCTGGTCAACCTTCTCTCTAGTCCTATTAGTGAACCACATTACAACATCCAAACGAGTTTCATATTACTGTATATATAACATTAAGTTAATCTGTACATAGTACATTAAGTTAATCTGTACATAGTTCCCCCGGTTGTCCTATTGTTGAAGTTCCCTGTTTAATGTAAAACTCAATGTTACTTGTATGCATTGTAGTATGTTCTTGTTCATTGTACACCGCACTGATTGTAATAGCGCGGTATAAAAGAATTGTTAAATAAATAAATAAATAAATAATCCTTGTTGGGAGCAAAGTTTTAACCTAGGAAAGTATACAGACTTCCCTGTAAGAGAGCCAGGTGAAGCTGGCCATAAAGAAACTTATGATACAAGAGGTTTCTACAACCCCGAGCTAGACAAGTGTTTGGGAGAAGAAAGAGTCTACCTTCCCCCAACCAGTGAACCTGGCACATGTTATAAATATGAGCATGGCTGTAACAGTCACCATCCAAGTGTAATACAGGGAGACAGCAGTAATATCTACCCTGATCCTGAGCCGATGGACTGTACAATATGCTTGTCTGATGAAATAACATCTTTATGTTGAACTGTCTTGTGAAAGGAACAAGAGAGAAGGAAAAAGTATCACAGCTGTTTTTGTTTAGTTTATTTTCATCGTTCTGTATTTGGTTTGCAAAAGAAATGATATCCGTCAGGGAACGGGAATAAACCCTACTTTAATTTACCACTCTGACTGACTGACTCTGTATATAAAAGAGAAAGCAGATCAAGGTGATCACAACACCCTAGGCAGTCGCCTAGAGGACACACGGAGTCTCCTACTATGAGGCCCCGTGACAAATGGCGTAGTTGGGGCGGATTTTTCATTCCGGAAGCAAGCCACCAGGACGTGCACAAGCTCAGCTGGAGGAACGAAAGTTGCCATGCCCGGAAGGATCCAGAAGGAGCCGGAGTGGACTACAGCGCACAAGCACCTTCTCAAAGCGAGACCCTCCACCTAGTCCAGGTAAAAGGTATATGGGCATGGCTGGGGAGGATCCGGAGTGAGAAGGGGTGCTCTTTGAAAAAAAAAATATATATAAAGTAAAAAGGGCAGAAAAAGTCTTTTGTCCAGGGATACCGCACTTGGTGTTTCTTGTGTTTATGTTTTGCAGAGTAACAGCTGAAGATGGATGTCCAGGAGGTTCTGCGTTGGATGAGCGCCCAATTTGAAAAGCAATGGGAGCTGGCTCAGCTGAGTCAGGAACAGGCCCTGGCTGCTCTCCAGGCGCAGCAAAAGCCCCTGATAGACCTCATGCAGACACTGTTGGGAGAACAACAAGAAAAGAAGACACCAGAAGGCTTCAGTGGGGTAGGCCCACCACAGTGTGGGATATGGACATTTGGACATATGACAGATAAAGACAATTTTGATGACTTTATAGAGTCATTTGAGAGGGTAGCTCTCCACGCGCACTGGCCTAAGTAGCAGTGGGCGGTTAGACTCGCCGCATCCCTAAAGGGAGAAGCTCAGGCAGCGTACCGAGCAATGCCTGCCGCTTTGGCAGATGAGTACGCGGAAATCAAAAAGGCAGTAAGGGATAGGCTAGGCCTAACGCCAGCTGTATACCGTAGAATGCTTAGATCCACAAAGTTACAAGCAGTTGAAACGCCTAAAGCACTGTGCCATAGGGTGCGCAGTTTAGTGCTAAAATGGTTAGAGCCTGAAGGTAAAACTGTGGATAGCCTGATTGACCAAATTGTCTTAGAGCAGTATTTTGAGGCAGTTCCCTCAGATATAAAAGCCTTTTTAACATTGCAAGACTGCACAACCTCCATAAAGGCAGCGCAGCTAACCGAGCGGTTTATTGAAGCCGAGCTGGCTAAAAAGATGCCTAAAAGCGCTGAGTGGAAGTTGGGCTGTACCAGTCCTGCAAAGTTAAAGGAGGGTTTGCCACTAGACACACATTGTATGGGAAAATGTTTGCTTAAAAGAAGTAGTAATAATACTGTTGTAACATGCTTTAAATGTGGAAAGGTAGGGCATGTAAAAAGGTATTGCCCAGACCGCACAGCCTTGATAACAGGAGGTAGTGGGCATGTGCCACAGGGATTCCGCCTTGATGTGGAGGTGGAAGGGGTCCCGGCCAAAGCCTTGTTAGACTCGGGGGCCGATAAAAGTATGGTCTCCCGGAAGTTTTGGGACATCATACAGGCCAGAAAGGATTTTCCCCCGAGTCAGCAAGATGGAAAGGCCAGCATAAAATGTGTGCACGGAGCGACCACCCAGTATCCTCTTTACAGAATACACATTAATGGTTTAGGCACCCGGAGAGAGATCCGGATAGCAATAATCCCTAACCTTCCATACGATATCGTGCTAGGTAGGGATTGGCCACCCTTTTACCGAGGTATGGGGGAGGAGACACCCATAAAGGGAGGTATGGTGTCCACCCGCTCTCAAGCAAAGGCTGAGGAAGCACGGGGTGAGTCACCAACAGATAACTCTGATCACACAGGGACAGAACATGAACCTTCAGGAGAGGAAGATGAGGTTCTAGAGGAGGGCCTAAGTGAACTTCCCCATCATGAGGAATTAATGGGCACCCCCTCTAAGGAGAATAAGAAAAGTAAAGGCGATAAACGCCAGGAAAGACACCACCGGGCTCAGGTGAGGGCTGGAGTAACAGATAGGCAAGGCTTACCCTGGGTACCTAGTGACCTAGTGAGGAAGTTTCCATCATTTCCAGGCGAACAAAGGTCAGACCCAGTGCTTAAACACGCTTTTGAGTTCGCCCAGAAAGATAGGGATGTGCTCCCAAGGTTCTTAATAGAAGAAAACATTCTTTATAGAGAGAGCAGCAACCCTCACACTGGGGCCATTAGAAAACAACTGGTGGTTCCCACTACCTTTAAAGCCGTAGTACTACGACTAGCCCATGATCACCCTGTTGGAGGGCATAAGGGGATTCAAGGCACTCTAGACCAGATCCTAGAGCGTTTCTATTGGCCGGGGGTCTTCAGAGAGACAAAGCGGTTTTGTGAAGCGTGTCCCTCATGTCAGCGGGTAAGTGCTGTCAAGCCAATAGGAGTTCCCCTAGTGCAGACCCCGATGATAACTGAGCCCATTCATCGAATGGCAATGGACATAGTGGGTCCATTGGTAAAAACCCCCAGAGGGTATCAGTATATCCTTGTAGTAATGGACTGTGCTACAAAATTTCCTTGGGCGATACCTCTAAGGAACATATCGGCCAGATTTATAGCCGCAGAATTGATTAAACTGTTCTGCGAGGTGGGGTTCCCCAGGGAGATGCTGACAGATAGGGGGAGCAATTTTGTTTCCAAGCATCTAGCGCAGGTATGGGATGTGTTCGGCATCCTTCACATAAAAACCTCGGCATACCATCCGCAGACCAATGGTCTGGTCGAGCGTTTTAACCAGACTCTTAAGCAGCTCTTAAGAAGGGCATTAGACGGACAGATGGCTGACTGGGATATGCTACTTCCCTTTACCCTGTATGCCAGTAGGGAGCGTATCCAAGCTTCACTGGGAACATCTCCTTATGAGCTGATGTTTGGGCGGGCGCCACGGGGGGTCCTTGATATTCTAAGAGACCAATGGGTCGAGCCCGAGGCAGAGGAAATAGGGGTTCCCCAGTTTCTCTGTAAACTCCGAAGTCGCCTACAGAGGGTTTCACGAGTTGCAGAAGAACATGTGCAGGGTAGTCAGCGAAGCCAAAAGAAGCACTATGATAGGGGCAAAAAGATGCGACAATTGTCCATAGGTGACAAAGTGGTAGTAATGGTCGCTGACCCGGGGCCCAAATTCGAGGCCCAGTGGAAGGGTCCATATACAGTAGTGCAGCAAAAAGGTCCAGTGACGTACGTGGTAGAGAACGACAAAGGTCGTCTCCAAACCTACCACGTCAACATATTGAAGCCTTGGCAGGAGAGAACGGCTGCATTTAGCAACTCTTGGAGAAGAGGCAAGGGTAGAGCAATAGAAGCGGACCGGGAGGACTCCTGGCACCACAATTCAGTGCTAGGCAGCAGATTCGGCAGGAAGAGTAAGATTCCTGTGGGGATTCCGGGCTGTGAGTACGATTGTCCCCCATCCCGGAATGTCTTAAGAGGGGGGATATGTGATACAGTGGAGCCAAGTGAGCTTAGGGGGAGTGAAGAACTCACCTCAAACTTGGCTAGGCAGAGGGATTCAGCATGGCTAGGAAGGGCTGAGCAGCCGGTGCCATCAGCACAGATAGAAAAGGAAGGGTTTAAAATGAGGTTTCCTTTCCTGAGCAGTGACGCAGATAGAATTCAGGAGTCTAATCACAAACACCTGTCCCCAGAAGCTGACGTAACATACAGAGAGGGGCGGTACAAAGGGCCCTGGTTAGAACCAGGAAGTCAGACTAGCACAGAGACTCAGATTGAGTTTGAGACCAACACAGAGACTCAGACAAGGACTGAGACCAACACAGAGCTTCAGACCAAGAGTCAGAGAGAGGCTCGTGCCAAGAGCAGGAAGGAGAGCCCGGAGAGAAGTCCAAGCAGTTACCTGAAAGAAAGCAAGCAAGACTCTGAGGAGGAGAGTGACAGTCAGATGCAGGTGGAGTTCCAGCATCAGGCAGGCAAGTCACTGAGGCAGAAAGAGTCCCAAAACCCCAGGAGACGTTACAACTCCAGGGGAAGCTTTGGAGGTCTGGGAGGACCAAGAGCTCTCAAGGGAAACTCCAGGCAAGTGCAAGAGAGCATTAGAGAAACGAATCTCTGGAGAGATAGTCCCCAGGAGAATTTCCTTGCAAGCAGGAAGTGGGACACTAACCCCGAGGGTTTACACAAACCACGGAGGAATTTGCTACATGCCGGTAGAACTTTGCTGAGAGAGAGAAACCCCACAGCTGATTCTAGAAGCCCACAAAAGGTAAAAGGGTTAATACCTTATGTTGGGGAGAGAAGAGAAGCTGGGCGTTTTTATAATCCTTGTTGGGAGCAAAGTTTTAACCTAAGAAAGTATACAGACTTCCCTGTAAGAGAGCCAGGTGAAGCTGGCCATAAAGAAACTTATGATACAAGAGGTTTCTACAACCCCGAGCTAGACAAGTGTTTGGGAGAAGAAAGAGTCTACCTTCCCCCAACCAGTGAACCTGGCACATGTTATAAATATGAGCCTGGCTGTAACAGTCACCATCCAAGTGTAATACAGGGAGACAGCAGTAATATCTACCCTGATCCTGAGCTGATGGACTGTACAATATGCTTGTCTGATGAAATAACATCTTTATGTTGAACTGTCTTGTGAAAGGAACAAGAGAGAAGGAAAAAGTATCACAGCTGTTTTTGTTTAGTTTATTTTCATCGTTCTGTATTTGGTTTGCAAAAGAAATGATATCCGTCAGGGAACGGGAATAAACCCTACTTTAATTTACCACTCTGACTGACTGACTCTGTATATAAAAGAGAAAGCAGATCAAGGTGATCACAACACCCTAGGCAGTCGCCTAGAGGACACACGGAGTCTCCTACTACGAGGCCCCGTGACAATATACACCTGGCCAGTAAAACCTATCAAGGACCTGATCCAGGGTGCTCTGTACACCTTTATGCCCCCCCACGGGGTGATCATGGGCCAACCTTAAAATGATATTCTTAAAAGAAGCAGGTATCACCAACTGCCTCCGTAGCTCACCTGTCCGAGAATTTATACCCTCCCTGTACAACAAATTGTTATCCCATAAAAATCTTGGTAGGGCCTCCGATCCCTTCTGGGCGAATTCACATGCTCGCCCCAAAGCAGGATCTGCTTTTTGCTCATCCGGAAAGGAGGGAAACTTCGCTATTACTTCCTCAGAAACCCAGGGCATCTCCTGACCGGACACTAACTGTCTCCTATTCTGAGTTCTGAGGCTCCTCCCTAGCTTCCTCTCAGCCTTTCCTTTCCTGATGGTATCCTTAGCCGGGGTTATCAGATCATCATGAAAAGAGGTCCCTGGTATGGGTTCTTCCTGGGAATCTACCCCTTCCTCTGAGGGTCTAGAGCCTGCACGCGTGGTAACCAGGCCTGCCTTTTCTTGCAGCTTTTTCTCCACTCCCTTCCTGAACGGGGACCAATCTCGGCCCAGTATAATCTCATGAGGGAGTCTTGGTATTACTGCTACTGCTACCTCCCTTCCCTTGCCTAAGCCTTTTATCTTAACGGCTTGAAGTGGGTAGGTAGAGGCAGCCCCATGCACACACTTAATTTTAACCTGCCCCCTTGAGGACTCTTGGGCACACTGCTTCTGGGCTTCTATCACTTTCCATAATTTTCTGGAGATCATGGACTGACTTGCCCCTGAATCTAACAGTGCTTCGGTCTTTATATTCCCTCTACCTCTACGGATAGGAGGAATCCTTCACCTATCTCCTTGGGGTGTGTTATCACAAAGGCTTTCTTTGTCTTACAATTTTTCTTGAGGTGACCAGGCTCACCACAAGAAAAACACTTTCTTTGCAGGTTGAACTTTTCCATGGGCTTATCTCTCTCTGTCCTATATTTACTCAAGGCTGCATTCTTTTCCTGCACACCTGTACCCTGAAAAACGCCCCCTTTCTTTAGGCTCAGTTTCTGGGCCTCCAGAAAGCAGTCTGCCAAGACTATGGCTTCTCGGGTGTTCTTACAGTTTTGTTTTATCAAAAAGCTTTGCATGTCTATAGGAACAGCTTCAATAAATTGTTCTAATATTATTGCATCAATAATAGACTCTATATCTTTCTTTTCTGGCAGTAGCCATTTAAGACTAAGCTCTTAACTCTATAATACAGAGCTTGTGGTGTTTCACCTTCTTTTAAGACAGATGCTCTTAGAAGTCTCCTATAAGTGGAGGAACTTAAACCCATCCGTTCTCTTATGGCTTCTTTAACCTGCTCATAATCATGAATAGAATCAACTGGCATTTCCCTGTAGGCAGCTAATGCCTCACCGCTTAGAGTAGTGGCAAACCTTACAGCTAGCTGTTCTTTAGGCCACTGAGCTAGACCAGCTATTCTCTCAAACGCCTCTATATGGTCGTCAAGGTTATCATCCTTGCTTAAGCGACCACATGCAAAAGGTCCGAAGGCTAATCCTTCCTCCCCTGTACCAACAGGTTGAGTCTTTGGAACAGCCTGTGCTTGCTTGGTTGCTTCTTCCTGAGTCCGGATCCATTTGGCCATCATTTCCAGCAGGGGTTGCTGTTGGGCTCGCAACATGGAGGTCGCCTGCTCCTGGCTCAATGCTGCCATCTCCCGCTGCTTCGCGAATTGGTCCGCTACCCACGCCAATACGTCCGCTACTTCCATCCTGGATTGTAGTCTCTGCAACAAAACAGACAAGACACACACAAAGTGCAGCACTTTTTTTTTTTTTTCTCTCACTTCCCCAAGTGAGCAGCTGGTGGCCCCCTTACACCAGAATCCAGGCCTACCCCTTCCAGTTTACGGGTTACCTGATTCTGATGCAGGTCTCAGCACTTCCACCAGTCACAGCACTCCCGATCCGAATCCGCTCCGGTTTTTCCCTCTGTTGCCTCGGTCGGTCACTGCCTTTCCTGGAGTTCTCCGTCCAGATGTATGGCTCAAAGATGCTCTTCTTGACCACTGGAACACCGCATCCTGCCAACTACGCCACCTGTGACGCTCGCACCCCTACCAGGCGGTTGCCTAGTAGGGACGGCTGGCCATCTGTATCCCTTCGAGGGTTGTAGTTGTGTCAATAAGGAAAGCAAAGTGGTTATTTAAAGCGCACAGGAAATTTTTATTCGGTTTCCAAAGTTGGCAAGTGATGAACATAAAAATTCTTTAAGCACTTTTTCCAGACAAAAGAAATACAGGATAATTTCTCCAAATCAAAATGTCCAAACAAAACTCACAGCAGTTTCTATGCTTCACTGCAATTGCTTGCCATTTCAAAACACAAAAGCATTTGTAAAACTCTTCACAGCTTCCAACCTCGCTGTTGCCACGCCCCATACAAACAGTTCTAGCTGTTTGGGCCTTCACTGAAGTTTTGCAGTTTTTGCTTCCTAAGAGAGATTCCTAACCTCTTGTCTTCAGGGTTACTCTTCTCTTTCAACTCTTGAAAACTGCTTTAACTTACAACAGCTTCCTTTTGTATTTCACTGTTTTCTAACACACATTACTATTGTATTTTAGTGCACAGCTCACATTCCATCTCAGAGGTTCCTGACTCAACAACACTTCCTTCAGGGCCTACTTCCATGCTCTCCAGTGAGCTACAGCTAGGTGCTCTTTGAAAGTGCTCTGGTAACTTTTCCTTAAGAGTCTTTGCAATGTTAAACAGTCTCTCACACTGCCTGGCCTTGGCTCCTCCAAGCCAGTCTCCTGTGTGTCTCTCCTGCTTAACCTCCCTCCTGAGATACGTCTTGCTGTGCTGAGGCTTCAGATGTATGAAAGTCTCCTCTGAGTCAGAGCAAGAACTATTCTGGTGGCACTGCTCATTCCCTGCGTACCTTTCTTGGCTGCCTTTGTAATGGTTCCTCCATTTGCTGCTCTCCTTGGCTGCAAGGGTTTTCCACAGCTTGGCCCCAGATCTCTCCTGTCTGTGCCTCCTGGGAATTGGACTTGAACCTGGGCTAAGGCTTGAACTGCAGCTGCCACTGGTGCTTGCTCCTGCACTCCTCCTGGACCTTCTGCTCACAGCTCCTTCCTCCTCCTGCCTCAAACTCAAACTGTGCCTCCCTCTTTTGTTTGTTCTTCCTCTGTTAACTGTTGAGCTGGGCAACTCCCTTCCTAGCTCCTCCCACTTGGACCTCCTACTCCTCTGCAGGGTTGTCCTGTGGTCTGTGATTGGCTTACCTTTGGCTCTGCCCTCTAGGTTTCTTTCAGTGCTTCTAGTATGGAGCCTAGGATTTTGTGCTCCCATCCCCCGCAATGAAAAAAAATCCTTCTTTTTTTCCGTTTTCCCTTGCTGGGCTGCACTCACCTCATCACAATATGTACACCTTAGAGGAAAGGCGGGATAGAGGTGATATGATTGAGATGTTTAAATACCTCCGTGGCATAAATGTTCAGGGAGAGAGCCTCTTTCAATTGAAAGCAAGTTCTGCTACGAGGGGACATGGGATGAGGGTGAAAGGAGATAGATTCAGGAGTGATATGCGGAAATATTTCTTTACGGAAAGAGTAGTGGATCCATGGAATAGTCTCCCAGTGGAGGTGGTAGAGATGAGGACAGTAACTGAATTCAAAAAAGCATGGGACCAACACAGAGGATCTCTAAAGGTAAAAAGTGGACTGTTGTAGTTGTTGATATGGAAGGACAGACTAGATAGGCCATGTGGTCTTTTTCTGTCATCATGTTTCTATGTTTCTATGCCATTTTATTAAGCTAAATTAATACATTTTTCGACATGGTTTCATAAGCTAAAACCCCCTTCCTCTGGTCAGGACATTATGCAAGAAATCCTAGGACGAGAACAGAGGATTCTTAGGGGTATGCTTACTAAAGGTCGCTAGCTGCTACTACATTGCTAATGTGGAATAATCGCGTGGTGCAGGCAGTTTTAATATGGGGGAAATGCAGATATCATGATACTTTTCTGCAATGTCTGCATTTCCCATGATAGTTGCAGGCTTGGGAGGTAGAAGGACGGAGAGTGGGTGTACCTGCAAGGCGTGTTTAGTGCAGACGTTACTATTGCACGGTAATCACTAAAGTTCACAGGCTTTGCAGACACAGTTATCACTACCTCAGTGGGTAGTGATTGCTGCATCCACAAAGCCGTCCTCGCGTGAAGCCTGTTTTTTTCCCCACAGTATCTGCAGGGGAAAGCTGGGAATTCCTTCTGGAGATACCATGGGACTTTTGCAGTTGACACCAGCTTTTTGCAGCTGTTGTCCAGCATTAGCTGCAAAACCCCATCATGGCTTAGTAAACAAACCCTTTAGTTCAACCGCAGCACAGAGTGGAAACATTGACAAAATACAATAACTCAAGGTATGCAGCGAGCCAATCAAGGCTTCCTATTAATCTTCCTGGGCATCTCATCGGTTTATGACACCGTAAACCACCAAATTCTACTACAGTGTCTCCACACAAATGGAATTCAAGCATTGTACTCAAATGGCTCACATCCTACCTCACCGATAGACACCAACAGATAAAGACTGGAAACAACACCTCCACCCCATATAAGCAAACCTAAGAAGACCCCAAGGATCCACCCTCTCCACAATAGTCTTCAACCTCTATCTGCGGCCACTCTGCACAATCATAAGAACACACAACCTAAGCGTTCATGTCTACACTGATGATATTATGATTTACGGAACAATTAACACTGACCAACCCACCAAGAATGCTTCACCGAAGCAACAAACTGACTAAGAGACAACAACCTACAAATTAACTACAAAAAGATGGAGGCCCTCTATTTAATGAGGGACACCACATTTATTCCCCCTTCTACGATAACACAACAATACTTCAATCAAAACTAAAGCTGAGGTCAGATAGCTCAGGATCACCCTCTATCAACACTTAAATTTCAAAACACACATAAACAAAATCACCCAAACAATTTACTTCAAAGTACAGACACTCAAGCACTTCCGACCACTCCTTGAACCAGAAGACTTCCGTAAAGTGCTACAAGCCTCAGTAATACCCCACCTGGACTACTGCAATGCCATCTTCCAAGGACTGCCACAATCCACACTCCTACCACTCTAAACAGCTCTCCACTCGACAGCCAGAACCCTACAAGCCTCAACAAGAAAAGAATACATTACTCCAATACTCAAACAGCTCCACTGGCTCTCACTACAGAGCCGTATAACATACAAAACCATCATGCTAACTCACAAAGCAATCCACTCAGACCACCCCCCCCCCCCCACACACACACACATCTCCACACACTTCTACAGCCCTCCCAACCACACAGATCTTGATGGACCTCTACAATGAACACCCTCATCATCCCCCACATCAGAGCTAAATCCAACCAGCAAGCATGTAAAAGAGTCTTCCAACTTTACGCACCCTCCATAAGGAAGAAACTACTGGACCAGCTCAAGAACATCCCTGACCTCAAGACTTTATTTTATTTATTTATTTATTTAGCTGCATTTATATCCCGCTTTTCACCGGGTCAAAGACTTTCTGAAAATAGTTAAAGACTCACCTGTTCACTGAATACTTCAACCCAATCAAATAACCCTCTCCGCCCCAGAAGAATAAAGCACAATGCCTACTACTACTGTTGTATATAGTCAGAATTGTATATAGTAAAGAGCTCAAAGTTTTTAATTGCATGCTGTACATAGTTGATACTACTGTTATAATGTAGTTTGTATTTTGTCCCATGCAAACCACCTTTACCCAGAGAAAGGCAGTATATAAATACAGCTAAATAAATAAATAAATAAATAAATAAAATAGTTACAGGAAGGGAGACTAAAAGCAAAGACCAAATAGCATCCCCAGTAATGCAAACAGAAAATCAAAAAGTCAGAATAATTAGCCCTTTGGTCAGTATCTGCTATTATATTCTATGTCTCTATGAGGGTCTGTTCTCTCCTGCTAAACATTTCCAACAAAAAATACATTACAAAATGCTGCAAAATCAGCCCTTCTCAATACTAAATAAATCCCTTAACAGAATTTTAGGGCACAAGCCTCATCATTTTTCAGACATGTAAAGTCACTCGGCTGATGTCAGACACTTCCAGCCCAATTCTGTCCTAGACGTAGAACCCTCTGTATGTCCGGTCTGAACGGGACATACAAAGGGTGTTGCGATTCTGATCCCACGGGGCACGTCTAGCCCCTTGGGATCAGAATCGCGATCAGGCCTGTACGTGCAGCCTGTACGTGATTCAGCCCGGCCTGCACATACAGGCACTGCCCGGCTAACTCAGTCAGGGCTTTTAAATGGAGCCATGGCACCGCTGCTCCATTTAAAAGCTGCGATGCCGGCTGCTGGAACAAACAGTGTATTCCCCGCAGCCCGACCCCCGATTTGGCATCATAGGGCCAGGGTCGGGCTGCGGGGAATGCTCTCTGCCCCCTGCCACCCTTTCCCTGCCCTGGGCCCACCAATCCATGATGTCCAGGGAAGTTATTCCACCTTGGAGGTGAAATAACTTCCCCGTTCAAGTCACCGGCTCTGTACATACAGGGTCGACATTAAAATTGGCCCTGTACATCCAGGGCCGGCGACCACCCACTGCCCGCCCTAATGCCACCCTCGATCCTCCCCTTTTCCACCCCCGTCTAGCTTTCCCGTACAACTGGCGGGAAAGCTAGATGCCAGTGGGAGGGGGAACAAATAGTAGGGATGGATGTCCCATTGGGACATCCATTACCGCTATTTGTGGCTCAGAATGAGCCTGTTCTGGAATAGAGTGAACAAAGTGCATGGAGCATGCTTACAGCACGATGTCAGCAAAAGGTGCAGGCAAGAAGATGGAAAAACATTCCCATGCCTCAGTCACCACTCAGCCTCATTTAGATATGCTCTAAACCATGTATGTACCTCTTAGAAGCCCAAATGGCATAACTTTGACTTTCATACTTTGGACGCCATGCAAAGAGAAAGAGCAGTAAGGAAAGACATTAGGTTGAAGGTCAATACAAAAGAAGAAGGCCATAAATGCAATGGATTGATCCAATAACAGCAGCTATGGATGTCACTCTGTCAACAATTCGCCATCTGACTGAAGACTAAACACAGTTTAGGACAACTATCCACAGGGTTGCCATGAGTCGACACTGACTCAATGGCACTTAGCCTTCTAAGTCTTCCATATTTCTGTTGTTAAGTAAGGATTTAACATGCTGCTTCAGAACCTCTGTAAACTGCCTATCAGAACAGCTAAATTTAGCCAATTATCATACCCAATCATACCCAATTTTGAATATGAACTTCTTTCAATCTATTTTTCCTTAAATTAATTTTACCTTCCCATTACAGCATTAATGACTAGGTCAGGGTTGTCAAACTCCATTCCTGGAGGGCCACAAACCAGTCTGGTCTACAGAATGTCTCTGATGAATATGCATGAGATATATCTGCATGTTGTGAAGGCAGTGTTTGTAAATATGCCTCATGCATATTCATTAGGGATATCCTGAAAACCTGACTGGTTTGTGACCCTCTAGGACTGAAGTTTGGCACCCTGGTCTAGATGGTAAAAGCCATATGTTTCCTTTAGGCACAGTTCCTTCATATCTGACAACAGAGCAAGGCAAGGCAAGAGGGGTGGAACACACAAGCTTACTTTGATCAAGCCAAGGCTCCAGTTTGCCATTCCTACTCTGTAGGACTCTGTCCAGCACATCCCAGCAGGCATGTACTGGACTCTGTCCAGCAGGCATGTACACAGAGAGCTCTTCTAGAAGCATCTTTGAAATCAGTGCTCCCTATGTGTAATAGGTTTCACTCCTTTTTTTGTAAAGAAGGCTTATCACAAACTTAAAATGGTGAGAGGTCTGCAAACTAACTTGAAAGTTAAGGCATTAAAAGCTGTGACATTGGCTTGGTTATTTTGAATGTAGCTTACTGTAATGCCCTTTATACATGAGTTTACCTAAATATCTTCTACAATGACTTCAAATGAGTCAGAACGCAGCTGCCAGAATGATCACTGGGAAAACACGGAGGGAATGGGCCTCCTCTCTTGAGAGAATTACACAGGCAACCAGTCCCACTTAGGTTCTGATGATGATCTTTAGAGTGGTAAAAAGTAGTAAAACTAAATATCTGACAAGGTAGTAGTAGGGATATATCCCTGGGAGGGATTTGAGATTAGACTCAGAGCACTTACTGAGGATCCTATCATGGAAAGATATGCAAGGGACCAGGTTAAGAAACAGGACATTTTTTGTGCTGGCGCCCACTTGGTAGAACAAATTATCAAGACAGGTGAGAAATTATTAAGAAACTCTGTAAGCTAGTTGAAACTTATTGGTTCCTAGAGGGACAGGAAGAGGACAGGCATTGAAGTTACGGGTAATATTACTGAATAGAGAGATTTGAGCTAGTGTGTGAACTGCCTTGATTTGTAAAAATTGCAGCTCTCTCCCAAAGGGCGTGGGGGTTCCAATCCAGGCTTTTGCCCCAGCAGATGCCTGGATGTATATTCTGGACAGATCTCTTTTAGATGGGGATTTGAACATGCTGAACAAGGTCTGATCTTCTACTTGCTAAGTTCTGTTTTGTCTGTGGATCATTATGCATGATATGCCTTTTATTCTCTACCACAAGCTGGAGAAATCAGAGGAGCGAAGAAAGAAACCTTCCACACAAGAGAAGCTCTGAAAGCCAAAATGAGGGGCATTTAACTTTTTTTATTTTGTCTTGCATTCTTTTCAGTAAGCATTTTAATTTTTATTCAGATACACCATACAGTTTCATTTCATGCTTTGTTAAGTATCGTTGAGTCGATAGCAACTCAAGGTGACCCTGTGAATAGTTGTCCTAAACTGTATTCCATCTTCCACTAGGCAGCTCATTGTTGATAGAGTGGCATCCATAACTGTTGTTATTGTATCGATCCATCACATTGCTGACCTTTCTCTTTTGTGTTGACCTTCAACCTTGTCAAGTATGATGTCTTATGATTTGTTCAAAGTCTGAAAGTCAAAGTCTTGTTATTTGAGTTTGGATGTGGTAGCAGGCATTTCTTTCTCACAGAGGCCTGGCACTCTGCCTCAGCCCCTGGGATTGTCCTCTGAATCCTCTTCCTCCTGACTTCCAGGATCAATGGAAACCTTTTGCTCCCCTCCTCTCAGAGATCTCTTTTGGTTCCTGTTTCCATAGTGTATCTATGCTATACCTTCATGTTGGTGTAGTTAGTTAAACTTTGAGCAGACATTGGGAAGTACATCGGCCTAAGCAACCTCTGTCACTCTATATTTCCTGGTAGAATGGCTTAGCTAGCCAAAGACAAGAAACTGCTTTTGGGCTTGGCATTTATACCCGCAAGCTGAGGTCTCTTTCTACCATTAGCTCACTGGTAAGAAGAAATTTCCCAGTTTCTGGAAAGACTGGGTGGCATTAGAAAGTCACATAGTTGGTGATTAATAGAACCACTAGAGATCTCTACCTACACAGCTGGGGAATCCTTATAGACACCTACATAGCCTGCCAGAGAGACTCACTGCAGAGGGAATTCACAGGACAATATTTATCAACTGGTGTGCTGTGGGGAATTTCTTAGTGTGCCACAGATTATAAGCCTCCTTGACCACCTTCACAGGTGTAGTAGCCTCTGCCCCCATTATCTTCTTCCTGCAACTTCCCAACAACATGATGATACAATAAGTTGTCTATGGCTAAAGCAGTGCAGATATGCCCGTTGGAAGGTAGAAGAAGGACTCGCATGCTAAAAAGTGAGCCAACCCATGGAAGCTATCTCTGCCATTGCCGCTGACTAAAAAGAAGCCAGACAACACCCTGCTCTGCCACTGGGGAAGAGAAAGCCATCCAAAGAGCAGCTTCCGCCTTTGGAAACAAAGATGAAGGTAGGAGCCCTTCCCCTGCTTCACTGCTGCTGCTACGGCTAAAGAAGAGAGCCATGCTAGAGGAGCTACTTTCGCCGAAGAATGAAACAGTGGATGCCCTGCTCCCATTAGTCATGAGTCATCATTGGTAGGATGATGGTAAGTGGGGCTGAGAGAGGGAGGACTGCTGAGAAAGAGGGTATTAATACCAATGTTGGTCATGGGTGTGGAAGACAGAGAAAGGGAAATGCTGGTTGTGGTGGAGGAGGGGAGAGGAGAAAGTGGGAAGAACTGACTGCATTTAAAGGGTAAGAGAAAGCATTGGCTGTGTGTATAAGGAGACCAGAGAGGAAAGTACTGGCTTCGTGTGTGGGAGGGTGGGGAAGGCAGAAAGAAGGAGATACTGGCCATGTGGAGGTATTAGAGAGGGATGTGCTGCTTGTGGTTGGGGTGACAGAAAAAGGGAAAATGCTGGCCTGGGGGAGAGAGACTGAGGAAGAGAGATTGGGTAGCAGAGAATGAGAGAAAGAGGGCACTGAAGCTGTGCATGCATTCAAGGGGGGAAAGGCAGTGGTAGGAGAGGTCAGGAATGCTGGCAGATTGTGAAGGGGGAGAAAGAGAGAGAGATGCTGGCTGCTGGAGAGACAGGAGGAAAAGCTGGGTCAAGGGCTGCCTTTGGATTATGTGGGCTGCAGATGAGGAAGAGAGGTGGTGGGAGAGGTGGTAGACAGTGCTCTCAGACAAGTGGAGCTACACAGAGAAGCGCTCTTTACTTACTCTTTATCCTGCCTGATTACCTTAATGACTTTATTCTGTCCAAATGATAAAAGGTGATTTTTTTTTATTCCTTTCAATGACCAGTCATTAGGCATCTAAAGGGATTGCTACTGATCCTGCCCCGAATCCTCTCTTCTTTCTCTTGCATACATTTCTAAACTTGTCAAATTATGATTTAGGAATTTGATATCATTCAAATTGCCTCGGAAAGAAAGGCTTGGCGATCTATTTCAGGTACTGCTAGGTACATATGACCTATATTGGCCACTGTTGGAAACAGGATACTGGGCTTGATGGACCTTGGTCTGACCCAGTATGGAATATCTTATGTTCTTATGGTCTTACCTTGCCAAGAAAACCCAGGGGCATCTGCTTTGCCAGGAGTCAGCATTGACCTGGAGGCACTTAAAAACAAAAATCATCCAAATTAGTTAAAAGTACATTTTCTGGCATTCTTACAGTCAAGAGACCAGCTGCTGGTGACTATGACTTTGCAAAATTTGGTTGGCATGCCACAAGGATCCAGAAATATAAAAAGCATCTCCTGAAATAAAAAAAGTTGAGAAGCACTAGCATAGAGACCCTTGAGCACCTTCTTCTGGGGAATTTCAGTGCCATGATTTCCACCTTGGGGTCTTCTTGAATCCCAAGCGGTTCTTCTAGCTGACCACTTGATTGAATCCGCTTACCGAGGACAGGGACATTCCGCATTCACAACAATTTTAGAAACTCAAAAGTGTGTGTGTATCAGTCAACTCTCCCTACATTTCTCTTCATCTTCCTCTGAATCTCCAGTGCAGCACAACCGTCATCAGCACAGCCACAACTCTTTATTTCAATCAGGCTTCAGTTAGACTTGCTCCAGCGATGCAAACCTCTCTAGAATACACAACACAGTCCTGGATGTTTACCAGGTTTTCCTTAAAACCAGAATCAGAACAGTCCTTCTCACTCTGCTCAAGCCTTTCCCTTTAGATTACAGGGTGAAAGATGTGTTTTACCAATGCCCATGATTAACAGACCTAGAAAGTGCTTCCAACCTTCCACCGACATTCACAGTCTGCTTAGTTCCCAATTTAATGTTTCTCACAGCATAGTCAAAGAAAAACAAAAAGAGCTTCAGGATCATTTCCACAAACTTGGATTGCATTCACTTCTTCCCTCTTGATCAAAAGTGGATTTCTCATACTTCTCCATCTTCATGCTGTCCTCGTATAGGACCTCTGACTGTACATGTACTACCTCTGGGTTAGGCTGGCAGGAAGAACTCTCTCCTCTTTGGCTGCAAATACAGGTCTCTCTCTTCCCAGTGGAAAAACCTCCTTCACCTTGGAACTGTCACTCCTAATTTACTTACCTGCGAACTCATTGGTCTGCACCCACCATTTATCTTTCGCTGTCCTTGTCCCAGGTATTCATGGGAGCTATAGTCTCTCCCATGTGTTGGGTTAAAAATCTCTTCAACAGTCTTCCAATGTTTATTGCTTAGGTGGTTTTACTAGGAGCCTTAGACACTTGAAAGCCTGTTTGTGAGCTAACCTCCATTTGTTTGCATACATTCGTTTTACAGAAACAGCATATAGTATTAGCATAAATGCAGCATAAAATATGGATAAGCACTTGACATGGAGTATGTACGTTGAAGGCAGCCAAAGCCCAAAGGACTAATGGTGTCTTTCACCCAAATTATGTAGCAAAAGATACCTTTATACTCTGAAAGGAATATCACAAATTTGATTTTTTGATGTATAAAACCACACATGGGGGACAGTTAAGAGTTACATGTCTTGAAAAAGATCCCAGGGATGTGTCCCATCCATACAGACTACCTTGAACATAAATTGTAGTACAACTGGATGTGGGCAAGAGTCCCTCCCTGCTAATTCTGCAGACCAAAAGAGACCAACATCCTTCAACAGACCAGTCATTAGCATTGTTCCCTAAGGCAGGGCTTTTAAGACTGCCAACTGCAATTTATCTCTTCTTGGAGAGCCACCATTGACGATCAATATTTTGTAGCCCAGAGAAAAATCTCTCTTATTTGTTGAATGTTTCCATTAATCGCAATCCTCAGCAGGACCATAAAAGTGACATTTCTTCATATGTTTTCATTATTTGCAAAACAATTAGAAAACAGACTGCTTTGAATGGAGGGATGTTTTGGTTCTTTTCCCCCGCCGGTCATTTGTTCTCATTAAAATGACATGTCTCTCTAGGAAAAGGGAGTGCAGAGTATCTTAAATCATCAACAAATTTTGTTCTGATTGCAAAACAATAGTCACACCAGATTGCCCCTCCTCACCCTACTCCAGATGGGAATGGAAGAGAGAATGGGAATATGTGCTGTAAACAGAGATTCAGAAAGACTATACAGAAGATTTTGTTTTCCAAGCACCTTCAAGTCAATGCTGACTCCTGGGGACCCTGCAGCCCCTGAGCTTTCCTGGCAAGGTATGATGGGAAGTAGATTGCCAGGCCTTTTCTTCTGAGGCGATGGCGGATAAAGTGACTTGCCCAAAGCCACAAGGAGTGCCAATGAAAATTGAACCCTGATCATCTGGGTAGTAGGCTACTCCTCTACAGAAGATACTATGAAGAAAATGTTTGAGGGCCTCTTTCTATTTAAGCACTTTCTTGATGCTCTTCAGGCATCCCCTGTACAAAACCATAAAAACTCCACTCAAATAATAAAAAGATATGTTCGCAAAGTACTCTTACAAAGGTATTTCAAAATGTATACATTAATTTTGAAATCTATAAAGTAACTACAATCTAAATAAAAGGGGGAAAAAGACCTTCGTATTTCAACCATGAGAAATGAATGCCCTACATCAACTTCAGAGCATCATCGGTCAAAAGAATTTTTAAAAACTCAAAAATAATGAAGCTGAAAACTGACAGTATAGAGATCTACAAAGCAACTGTAAAGGACAACTCATCTAAACGAAAAAAATGCTGCAGGTTAGACTCTGCTTCACTTTCTATCTAATGTTCATTTGACATCTTTCACAGGTGCCCAGTTTTTAGCCTCCTGATGTGATTACCATTTCGAGAATTCTGGTTGCTTCACGGTGCTTCAGGAAACTTAAACTCAGGAAACTGCAACAAATTCCAAGACAAGACCCAGTTCACCCTCCATAATGTTTTAAATATATTAAATAAACAAACTGCCAACCTTTCTCTTCTCAGCTACAAAAACCCTGCACCATCTTAAAAAACAGCTGAAATGCCAACAGCTATTTAAAGAGGACGAAACTCTCTGATTCAAGCTAAACCCATCAACCAGTTCTTCAATAAAACATATGCCATTCAATGTTACTATTGAATCCATTTGGCTCAAAAGTATTTAACCTATAGGCCAGTGGGGTTATTTGCCATTTCCACGTTTATAATCCAGCAATAGCAGCCATGTGTAAGCGGCATTCCACAGCAGTAGTTAGTGTTTTGAAAGCACCTAGCCACTGCAGCTGAAAGTAAAATTGGATACTCAGCCCCAAAGCCTATCCAGCATCCGACACCGAATATCGCTGCTGTGACGGCTCCTGTTCCACCCACAAACAGCCCTAGATTTAACCAGGTGTCTTTCCTGAGGTCTGTGGGGATGGATGTGGCACTATCCGGAGAGTGCGGCTGAATATCAGGATCACTTCGGTTTAGCCGGTTAGCAGGTTCTGCTAAGCAGCTATACTCTTTTGAATATCAACCCTGGTGATTTTAGAGTTACATTTAGGCATTGATATCTGTAATACATAGAAATTGCAAGAGGTGTACGTTGCCTAATTCCCATCGTTGAGTTTTCCCATCTGTGGGTTTATGACATGACTCCTCCCACTGTATGAGGAAGCACGTCCACGTGCGCTCTGCATCTCCTTATACGTGTTTTAGAAAAGGCTCCTTGTTTAGCAGAGTCTTTTCTCAAAGTACTGCCAGAAATGTGCACATCCCAAACATCTCGGTGCTGATCTCCACCTGAAATATACCTTCGCATGTAGTAAATGATCTCTCCTCCCCTCCTCCTGATTCGACAGTCTTGCACGGCCAATAGCAAGCAGCGATAGTGGCTATGGTGGGAATTGTCGCAGGTTAAAGGGAAGACTGGAGATCAGAGGGGAAGGACTGAGGAGTCAGGAGAGAGGTAATGACCTCTCAGTATTGGGGATCCTCATGCACCCACATCACCCACAAAGCTGTGGTTAACTTCCTATAAGAAAAGAATAAAAAAAAGGGAGACCCCCACAAAAAGCACAAGCGCAAAACAAAAGTAAAAACAGGGAAGCAAAAGAATTGGAACAGATTCAGCAGTGGATGCCTGTGCAGGAACAAATCTGTCAAAAAACAAAAACAATCAGTTAATCTGTGATCTGTTGCATGTAGCAACACACTCTCCAAGGTCCATTTTGTTTTGGGGTTTTTTTGAATTTTTTGACAGATTTGCCCCTGACGCAGGCTTCCACTGCTGAAACACGGTCGTGTCGAGCATCATAAAATCTGTTACAATTTTTTTGTTTCCCCCGCTCTTTCTTTTGTTTATCTTCCTGTAAGAGCATAAGCAAAGTACAGCTGCCAGCTTCCAAAATGGCTTCCCAGTAGCCTCCGCTCAGGCCATCGTTCCCTGCAGATGGAAATCCGTATCAGTAGTTACCCATGTCCCTACGAGATGAAAGGGTTACATGCTATCTGTGTCAAAGGTTTTGACAAGCAATGGTTCAATGCAAAGTTCTTCATGGCAAATGTCCTCTTCAGAAAGCTTTCAGGGGCAGCGTTCCATGAGGAAAGCTGATGACTAAGGCGGGGCAAGCACGGAATGAGTGGAAACTTGGCTCACCAAGCCAGTGTTGGAAACAAAGAAAAGAGAATAAGTCAGCGGTGGATGACAGAACACAGCAATGCGAAGTATGTCACTGCCAAGTGCCAAGTATTGGAAAAATACTAATGCATTCCAGAATTTAACAGTGGTGATTCAGAACATGGCCAGGCAATGAATTACTCAACAGCAGTTAATTTCAATTACTAAAGAGGGCTGAGCACATTTATTCATTTTTCAAACCAAATCCCACATATCCTGGCAAGTTCATGCCCACAAATTATTCATGAACATTGAACTAACTCTAATGGAAACATTTCTGCTATAGTTTGCATGGGCATTCTAACTTATTATTCATGTTAGAATATGGATACTTAAATATTTGGAAAGCTTGTAGGAAAATGTAGAGGGAAGGAGCTTTCTGCAGCTAACCCTTAATTAAGTACTTATGAACTGCTTTTTTAGCATCATGAACCAGTTCCCATTAAGTCAGAAACAAGGGGGCTGATAGACTGCAGGTCTCAATCCGCTTAAAGATAACCAGATGGACTTATCTGGTTAGCTTTAAGCAGATTTTCCGCCAGCTTATCCATTTAAAATGAACTGCTGAATACGTATGCTGCCCTAAACTTAAATGAATAAGATTTGGTTTAGATCACTCTTAATGCGATCATTGGTTAACCTTATAGAGCTAAATATCGCTGCTGGCTGGTTAACTTTAGGGCCTGCCCCCAAAATGCCTCCCAGCCCACCTCCATATAATTATATAACTTTTGCCTGGGCATCTTGCAATCAGCTGGTCAAAATTTTCAAAACCAACGATTTAAGCCGTTAACTCCAACATTAATAGCATAAGGATGAGATACCTGTGACAAGTTCATGCAAATGTTTTACTGTTGTTTCTACAGAATAATTTACAAAGACTGAACCTGATTCGTAGGAACATAGTAGAAGGAGCCGACCTACATTTTCTAGTCTACACTTCTAAGGATATATTCTAATTGCTCATCATAGAAGCTTGACCATTTGGATGATATTACTCCTTACCTAGGTCATTTTTTGTTGCCTCTTCTTTTGGTTCTTTGGGTCCATGCTATCTGGCAACTTATGTCCTCATGGTCTTGTTGGATGATGTATAGCCATCAAAATTCCATCTGCACTGACCCAATTAGTTTCCTTTATCCAGGCATCCATTTTTCTCCTTAAAACTCCTTCTTTGCCTCCACTCTTGTGAAAGCAAAGTACTTGTCCTAATCCTGTTCCTACCACTGTCCTCTATATCTTTTCTAAACATTTTTTAAAATTTATTTTAGTATTTAGCTGACGCCCTTCTCGGGGAAGATCAAGGCGAGATACATTCAGAGTTGGTTCAAGATGTTGGAGCCCTAGGCAAACCTTAAGCCCTATTTATTTATTTATTTATTTATTTAACTGCATTTATATCCCGCTTTTCACCGGGTCAAAGCAGTGTAACATGTAACATATGCACCCCTCCTCTCCCCCTCGACTGTCAGAATCTAATGTTTATCTTTGAATGCCCTGATCTTTGCTTTCCCCCATCCCCCAGAAGCTGCCACCCTAGGCAACCACCTAGTTTGACCGATAGTTGGGTCAGCCCTGGTTCTGTGTTAGAGTATGCTTTATGCATCCCCATGTCAGCTTTTGCAAATTGCCCTACACTGAAAGGGGCAGAGAGAGAGAGCTGTCTAATTGAATGAATCACAGTGATTAAAAGGAAGAGACCGGCAAGTGTGAGACCGGCAAGTGTGAGACCGGCAAGTGTTCTATATGCTTAGCCCCAGTCAGAGATGGGGGAGAGAGGGAGCAAGAACCGTTTCAATTTCAAAAGCTGCTGGGCTGGGGAGCAGGGGGTGATGAGATCACAGAGGTGTTCCAAGTTTTGCCTGACCCATCTCAGGTTAATTGCTAAAGATCGTGCATCAGCTTGTTACTAGTGCGAGCCCCTGGGTCTAAACCCTGTTGGAATAAGAGACAAAGCCTTGCGCTCTAAGCCTGATTTCCAGTCAGCTAGGCTTCAAACTCAGGAGCGGAGACCGAGATGTGGGACCATCATATGGCAACTGCCATCTACCAAAGGAGTTGAATTTAGTTTATTTCACTTGACTCACCGTCTTTCATCACAAACAGCAAAACAGTCTATATTAGAAAGAGAGAAAGAAAGAAAGAGAATGTAGAAGAGGAAGGAATGGAAATAAAAGAGTAAAATAACAGAGTGTTTAAATTAGGCACAGTGACAGACCCACTCCATTCAAGCCCAGACAACTGAGATGGGGAATTTGTGGAGCCCAAAACTTGTTTGAATAGTCAAGCCTTTAGTCCTTTTCTAAAACTGACATATGAGATATCTACCCCAAGGTAAAAGTGGTAAGGAGTTCAAGGGTACCAGTGCTCTGTAGCTAACGGCAGCTCACTGGGTGCATTCAAGTTTGATCTGAGTAGGAGGGAGAGAAGCCAGAAGACAAGTGGGAAGACGTCAAATCTCACCTTGGAGAGTAATGAATTAGGAAGTTGGCAAGGCAGGTAGGGGTATTTATTTATTTATTTATTTAAAGTCTCTTCTATACCGCGCTATTCACATCAGTGCGGTGTACATTTAACAGAACTTTATACAATGAAGTCGGGCTGCATTGTATTTACAGTAAACAGGGAACTATAACTTGGACATAACTGAGGTAACTTTCTAAATTATTTACACTAATAACTAATTATTTACACTAATAACTGTACACCTGATATCTACTCGGAGTTGCATTGGTGGGGCTAGCAGCCCTCTCGTGTGCTGGGTGTGCTATTGGGTGAAGCGAGGTGGTTGGTGAGAGTGTTTGCAATTTGATCTTTGAGGCTGGTCTCTGGGTAGTGTCTTATGAACAGGTGGTGTTTCAGTGCCTTCCTGAATTGAGCCAGGTCGGTGATTGCTCGAATGGGTGTGGGGAGGGCGTTCCAAAATCTAGGGGCATAGATCATGAAAGCCCTATTAGATGTCGCCTGGGTGCATTTCGTTGTTTCCTTTGGGATCATCAGCGTATTGACAGCTGTAGATCTTCTGAGTCTGTTCAGGGGTGTGAGGTGGATTAACTCAGTGATGGCGGTGGAAGGTTGATTGTTTATGGTCTTGAAGGTCATTACTAGGATCTTGTAATGTAGTCTGCCATGTAATGGTAACCAGTGGAGTTTCTTCAGGATTGGTGTAATGTGGTCCATTCTTGAGACTCCGTATAAAACTCTCACGGCTCCATTCATTGCAAGCTGGAGTGGGTTTAGCGATGCTTGCGGGAGCCCATATAGGATTGCATTGGCATAATCAAAGTGTGGGATTATTAGGGCTTGATAAATTGTTCGAAAGTTGATGGGGTCTAGTAGAGGTCATAGATGCCGTAGTGTCCATATTTTACTGTATATTGTCTTAACTGTGTTTGTTATGTGGGTTTTCATGTCCAGCCACTGGTCCAAGGTGACACCTAGGTACTGGATTGTGGGTTTGGCTATCAGCTCGGCGTTCTTCACCTTTATTTTTTATTTATTTATTTAGACAGTTTTGTATCCCGCCTTATCCTTCAATCAAAGCGGTCACAACACAATTGGGGGATACATTTAACACGTGGGGATATGAGACACATACACTAATACTTACAGGGAACATGGGCAATGGAGGGTTAAGTGGCTTGCCCAAGACCACAAGGAGCATCTGTGGGACTAGAAACCCCAGTCCTTCCGGCCCAAGGTTGCTGTCCTCTAGTGGGATTTGAACCCCCGACCTTCCGGCCTGAAGTACCTTGCCCCAACCACTAGGCTACTCCTACTTTTAATGAAGGTGGGGGAGTGAATCCTTGGTTCCTCGTGATGAAGAGGGTTCCTCGTGATGAAGAGGTATTGGCACGAAGAGCTCTAAAGGCCTCGTATCAATAGTTTAAACTGAATGCAATAACAGAGAGGAAGCCAATTAAAATTCACACAAAATAGGAGTAGCATGCTCTGATTTCCTAGCGTACAAGGTTAATTTACTGCACAGTTTTGAACGAGCTGAAGGCGTTGAAATCTCTGGTCAATGAGGGGCTACAATACAGATATACCCTTTGTTGCTTTTCAGCATCATTGTATTTATAGTGCAGCTGAAAATGTTCCCTATCCATTCCAGCACTATCCAAACGCCTTCCTCTGGGGTGTGAGCTTGCAGAACAAACTGTGTATATAATGCCGACCACAGAAATCTTACAGCACAGCGTGCATTCATTTGAAGAGTGCTAGTAAGATTTCTGCGGTCAGTATTATATACACAGTTTGTTCTGCAAGCTCACACCCCAGAGGAAGGTGTTTGCCGAAACGTGTAAGGGTTGTTGTTTGAATAAAGCTTCTGTGACCACTTCACCGCATCTTGCTTTTTGTGTTTGGCTGTCACAACGATCTGTACAGCTCCAATGGCGGTGAGCACTTTTTACTTCTCCTCAGTGCCCCCACATATCCAGAAACCAGCATGTGGTTTATTTAAATGCCGGCGTTTCAAAAAAAAAAAAAAAAACCACCCCTCACTGCCGTGGCTGAATATTGGGCCATCTACTTTCAGAAATCTAGATCAGATTAATCTGAGACCATGTGACCTAGTGGATTCTCCAGCCTAGGAGGTCTCTGGATAAAGAAGATCGGAATAACGTCTGCAGCTGTGCTTTGTATTTGCAGGAAAATTCCCTTTTTACTGAAGCCGTGACAGGCTGACGGATCTTTAATTAGCAAAGGAAATTAGCAAAGCAGGGAAGCATGTTGCAGGACATTGATATATCAGTACAGAGAGCTTTTAGATCTGTCGGACCTGACTCTAGTGAAATGCTGTGACCTATAGAGGCAAACTATCTTTCAATCCTATTGTGCCATCTCGTGAACAGAAATTGGATATTACCCAATTTATTCTAAATGCCGGGACACTTAGTGGTTACCAGTAGAATTGCACCTGCCTTAATATTCTTTGGTTTTTCACTGCAGCTGACCTCTATTGGTCAGAATAGAATATTTCAACTTCAATTGCTTGAAATACAAGGGGATGTTTACTAAACCTTGTTAGCTATTAATGCAGTAGATATCACATGCTATCTGGAAGCATTAGCAGGTAATGTGGGGCAACTGCAGATAATGCTGCGATATTCTGCGCTTTTTTGCAGAAAGCACGGTATCTGCAGGATAATGCGCTTTCTGCAGGAGTGGATGAGATTAGGACGGAGAGTGAGCATGTCTGCAGCATACAATTACTGGGGGCCTTAACAGCATGCAGTGATCGTCAGATTTGCAGACAGCACGGGTGCTAATGCCACCTCAATGGGTGCTGTTAGCTAAATCCACGATGCTGTCCGACCACGCTTCCTGCACTTTTGGTGTGTAAAGTTCTGGAAAAATGCTGTGCATGTCCCTAATAAATAATACATGGCTTTTGCAACTAAAGTAGTGCTATCTGCACTTTTTTCCCACATCAACTGCAAAAGCCGAACGCAGTTTAGTAAATATGCCCCATAGGGCCCGATATTGAATTGGGCAGCCTATACGTCACTATGGCACATAGCCCTGCCCACTGACCCTTAACCCCAGAAATTTAATGCTGCGACAATGGCATTGAGTATCTGGGGATCCCACACATGTCCCGGAGCCACCAAAGCTAACCGTGGGTTGGCAATATTGCACCGCTATCCAGTTAGCTTCCACAGGTAAAACTAGGCCAGCTTTTGCTATGCTTAGATTTACCCACCAATCATTCACCTGGTAGTGATGCGATATCGCCGCTACCCGGTTAGTGACAGTCTCCACCCCTGCTCCACCCCAGAACACCCCAACATGCCTCGACGCTAACAGCATAGCATCGGGGCGTGTTGCGGGGTTAGAAGGGGATATTCAACGGCGCTAACTATGGAAGTGCCGTTGAATATCCTGATTTAAGACATTTATATGGTTTGTTGGGCTGTAAACCATATAAATGCCTTTCAAATATCGTGCCCATAGTGTTTATTATTGCTCATGTTTTTTTTATATTCTCTAAATAAATATTTTGGTTTACTTTTATGCTATTTACTATATTTTATGCATTTTGGTATTTTTCAGGTTCTGTATTTTATAAATGTTTCTTCTCAATCAGTACTCCCATTACTTTCCTGGGATAGAGCAAGAGAGGTGATCACATTTTTGGCATTCATAACGAAGAGCAAAATGGAGCAGAAACCATCATCAGCTGTAGAAATCTACTACTTAAATACATGTTTTTTTCAGATTTTAACACTGAAACTCCCCATCATGTCTCTTCTGTTACAGATTTTTGCATTACTTGCAGACATGCATATTTCCCCTCAAGTTCTTCAATGATTTTATTGATAGAGGTTTCGGAAAGAAGCAGACCCAGTTAAAAAAATTCTGGGCTACCTCAGTTGCCAGTTCCTCACCCAGTTTACAACCTCCTCACCCCTAAGCCACTATATGTGAAGTATGATCTCAGTCTCTAAAATTTACTGCTAATGCTCACCATAATTCTGCCAAAGAGAGCTGCTATCTGGAAATCATAGCATGCAACAAGTATAGGTAGCCTATCACATTATGTTTGAAAATTGCTTTTAATCAGGCCTGTGGTTCTGAACACGATGGGAAATATTTCTGCATCTTTCTGCCAAATGTTCTTGGTCTCTGACTGCATTTCTTGGTACTTCAGGATTTCCTCTGTCTCTCCACACAATTCGCAGAATAAATTACTCAGCCCTAACATCTCTATTGTCAATGCAGTTTCCTTGAATCATGCTTGATATCAGTTGGAATGGAATGCCCTAGGTAATCATACGTTCTTCATTCTCCAAAATTCTCCTAGGATCATGATCCGAATGCTTTTCCATCACGGCAGTGTGGTAGTGTTTGCCACCTTATTGTGCCTTTCTGTATAGAAATTTTCTCACATCAGAAATTTTCATCCAGCTGCGGGATGAGTAACTGTTTCCAGCTCTTCCTTACAGATCCTATAGGCGTCTCTTCTGCCAGTCTTTTCTATGCTAGTTGAGAACCATCTCATCCATACAGTAATGTACTGTCATGAGTGTCACTATCAATCTCTCATCTTAGATTTCAGTTCACCTCTCCTTTACCATCTATGTGTTTGGTTTTGATTGATGTGTGGTTCCTGAAGAAACACTTCATATTTCCCACTGCATTTGTCCATTTGCCACATGTTTTTCCTCGTTTGCTGGTCTAATTCTTTAAAGAATTTGTTTTGTTTGTTTTGCAAATTCATGTTGAAGCCTAAATCCTTTTCCTGGGTGGCAGTTCCTAATGTAGAACCTTGCATCATGTAATCATTAGCTCAAATTTGCTCTTGTAGGATGAAACTGTACTCATCATCATCATTTGTTTTTACCTTGTAGTTCAAGGTTTATATCACTTAGTTCACCTGTAAAGTCAGCAAGAAATGCCAGATCACATAACCACTCCTCATCTTCCAACTCTGCTTGGTCATCTCCCCTCTCCTTCAAAAAACTTCTTATTTCATTCAGCAAATCACAAAATCTTTGCAGAAATTTGTGCCTACTTAGCCACCTTACATCTGGGTGCAAAATGATTTCCGCTGCCCCTTCATCAAGAGTAAGATTGAAAAGCTGTCTTTGAAGTGATCTTCCACGAACTAAATTTACAATTTTGAAAGTGATGTCCATGACAGTCTTTGTATTGAGTCTCTTGCTTGCCAAAACTTTCTGGTGAATGATGCAGTGGTAAGAAAGGAAATCTGGGAAGTCATCATGCTGTCTACAGAGGGCTATGAAACCGTTAACCTCACCTGTCATTGCTCTTGCTCCATCGGTAGTGGTGGAAACAAGTCTATGCAATGGACAGAGAGTTAACAGAGAAAATAGTGAGGTTTCTGGAGTCCAGCGGATTACAGGATCCGAGGCAGCATGGATTCACCAGAGGCAGGTCTTGTCAGACAAATCTGATTGATTTCTTTGACTGGGTGACCAGGGAGTTGGACCGAGGGAGAGCTCTAGATGTGGTGTATTTAGATTTCAGTAAAGCCTTTGACACTGTTCCTCACAGGCGACTTATAAACAAACTGAGCACCCTAGAGATGGACCCTAAAGTTACTGCTTGGGTTAGAAATTGGTTGGGTGAGAGGCGACAAAGAGTACAGGTAAATGGAGCTCACTCTGAGGAGAAGGATGTTACCAGTGATGTGCCCCAGGGATCTGTCCTTGGTCCGATTCTTTTTAACATCTTTGTTAGTGATATAGCGGAAGGGCTGTCGGGTAAGATTTGCCTCTTTGCAGATGATACCAAAATCTGCAATAGAGTAGACACCCAGGAAGGTGTAGATAACATGAGGAGGGATCTAGCTAAGCTTGAAGAATGGTCTAGAATTTGGCAGCTGGGATTTAATGTTAAAAAATGTAAGGTCATGCATTTGGGCTGCAGCAATCCAAGGGAGCAATACAGTATAGGAGGTGAAGTACTTTTGTCCACTAAAGAAGAGCGGACCTAGGCGTGGTTGTGTCTGATGATCTTAAAGTAGCTAAACAGGTAGAAAAGGTGACGGCAAAAGCTAGAAGGATGCTTGGGTGCATACGGAGAGGACTGGCTAGCAGAAAAAAGGAGGTGATAATGCCTCTGTATAAGTCTTTGGTGCGACCTCATTTGGAGTATGGTGTGCAATTCTGGAGACCGCACCTTCAAAAGGATGTGAACAGGATGGAGTCGGTGCAGAGGGTTGCTACTAAAATGATTAGTGGTCTTCATTATAAAGCATATGAGGACAGACTTAAGGATCTTAATATGTACACCTTAGAGGAAAGGCGGGATAGAGGTGATATGATTGAGATGTTTAAATACCTCCGTGGCATAAATGTTCAGGGAGAGAGCCTCTTTCAATTGAAAGCAAGTTCTGCGACAAGGGGACATGGGATGAGGGTGAAGGGAGATAGATTCAGGAGTGATATGCGGAAATATTTCTTTACGGAAAGAGTAGTGGATCCGTGGAATAGTCTCCCAGTGGAGGTGGTAGAGATGAGGACAGTAACTGAATTCAAAAAAGCATGGGACCAACACAGAGGATCTCTAAAGGTAAAAAGTGGACTGTTGTAGTTGTTGATATTGGAGGACAGACTGGATAGGCCATGTGGTCTTTTTCTGTCATCATGTTTCTATGTTTCTGAGATTACACTTTGTCAGAAAAGAATGGAAATAACTGAATATTTCCTGACCTGCAGTTCTCCCTTTTAAAGAAATCATTCCAAGTAGTTCTTCTTTAACACTGAATTTATTTATATTCTCTTATATACCGTGCTATTCTGCATCAGTGTGGTTTACATTGAACAAACTGAAATTACATTGAGCAGGGCATTATAACTTGGAGATAACTATTTTACAGGGAACATGGGCTATGGAGGGTTAAGTGGCTTGCCCAAGAACACAAGGAGCACCTGTGGGACTAGAAACCACAGTCCTTCCAGCCCAAGGTTGCTGTTCTCTAGTGGGATTTGAACCTCTGACTTTCTGGCCTGAAGTACCTTGCCCCAACCACTAGGCCACTCCTCCACTTGAAGTCTTCAAAAACCATCTGGATAAAGACTAGTAACTGGGCTATGTCTCTTATGTCTGTAGATTCATCCAGTTGTAGTGAGAAAGCAACACAATTTGAAACATCCTCCAACAATTGTTCAATTGTGTCTCCACACTCCACACATCTTTTCTATTCGCCGCATGACGGTGTTTCTTGACAATTGTACATTTTGAATAGCAGCTATGATCTCTTTCTTATTTTTAAATCCTTCAAAAAGATTGTCAGCTGCTTCAAGAAAACAATCTTTTACAAATTCCCCTTCAGTGAAAGGTTTGCATTTCTTTGCGATCAGGTTGCTGATCTTGAAGGATGCTTTGGTTGTATTGGCCGAATGTGACCTTGGCTTCACCATCAATTGTTGCTGAGTAGACAATTTCGATTTAAGTTCTTTGAGTTTCAGTTTACGAATTTCACTTTTGGGTGGAAAATCAGCATCAAACTCATTGCTATGCTTTTGGGCAAGGATACTGGGGCGTTACAAATTAGACAACACTTGTCCTTCATCATGATGAAGAAGTAGTCCATTTCCCATTCATCATGAAAGTGGTAGGTTTTTCTCTTCTTTGGGACACTCATCTTCGTTATACTGGGGTGGCTGAATGTAAGAAGGCCAAATCTGCTAAGTTAGTATAAACACTGGCTGAATCTGGTCCAAAACTGTCACTGTCCCAAAGTATTAAAGATCAACAGGAACTGAAGACCTCTGGATGATGTGCAATACAAGGACTGGAGATGCCAAAACCACACATGCAGTTCTAAAAGTAAAAATAAGAATTCTTCATACTGGCACCAATAATCAAATACCACCAAACAATCATCAAAAAAACTCAAACACCTGTCCAGCAAACCAGATAAAATCAAATTTATTTATTTATTTATTTATACATCTTTTCTATACCGCCACTTCCAGAGATCAGTGGCGGTTTACAGGAAACAAAAATGTTAATAATAGGGAGGCTATTATTTTACAGAGAACAATTTTAGAACAGAATTAACATTAAAACTCCAAAACATTGAGAAACTAATGAGAAAAAACAATGAAACTGGATGCAACATTAGGTAATGCTTCAAATAACAAATTAAATTAAACCTTAAAAAAGGTGATTATTTACATCAATGAAAATACTATTGTATTCAAGAGTAAGGTGATCTGTGAGATGGAATGATTATGTGAGGCGTGGTTGTGATCATTGTCTAGGTAGGGTCAGAGTATGATTGTCGTTCATTGCTTTTCTGTGAATTCTGAACATTATCAAGTTGCTCATTGCTTTTCTGTGAATTCTGAACATTATCAAGCTGAAGATTATGGTAATGCATAGTAAAAAGATGGGGGTTTAGTTCTTTTCTAAATGATAGAAGGTCTTTGATTTGTCTAATTTCGATTGGGAGGTTGTTCCATAAAGTAGGAGCGAAGAATGAAAAAGCTGTGTTACTTGTCTTCTGATTAGTCTTTCTAATGGAATCCGGGACTTGGATCATGTGTAGGTTCATTCTTCTTCTTGACCTGTTTTCATGAGGGATGTTGATGAGCGATGATAGGAAAGACGGCGCTAGATTGTTAAGGATCTTGAATGTAGTAACTAAGGATTTGTAGATGATTCTGCATGAGACAGGTAGCCAGTGGAGAGCGCAAAGAATAGGAGATATATGGTCTGTTATTTTCGCTTTATAGATGATCCTCGCTGTGACATTTTGGGCTAATTGAAGCGTGTGTAGATTTTTCTTGGAGGTTCCCTGAAGAATACCATTACAGTAGTCTAAATGGGGTGTTATCAGTATTTGGGCCACAGATCTGAAGTCAGAGTTATCAATTAATGGTCTTAGTTGTTGGATTGTCCGTATCTTGAAGTATATTGCTTTAACAGTTTGTTTTATGTGTTTAGCAAGGCTGAGGGGTCCTATCCAGTGTGACTCCCAAGTATTTGACCTCATCTTTAACAGGAAGAGTGGTTTTTCCAATGTTGATTTCTGACGGTGGAGTGAAATTCGTGTTTCTTGTTACAAATAGAACTTTTTTTTTTAATTAATATTCATATTCATGGAATTTAGCCACATTTCAGCTTCAGTTAGGTAACAACATATGTTGTTGTAATCAGGGTTGGACACATCAAATGGTGAGTATAACATAATGTCATCCGCATAGATGTGGTAATTTATTTTGAAGCGTTTAAATATGGAACAGATGGGTTGGAGGTATAGATTAAACAATAGTGCAGAAAGGGCAGAGCCTTGTGGGATGCCCTGCTCTTGTGGAAATGGCGATGATGCATCTTGATCTATTTGCACATATTGGGTCCGGTTAGTGAAATAGGATTTAAACCAATCATGGGTTTTATCCTTAATGCCTATTTGAGAGAGCCTGGCGATGAGTGTGGCATGGTTTACATTGTCAAATGCTGAGGAAATATCTTGGAAAATGAGAATGAAAGCTCGCTTGGAATTATCGATACCTCTGATGATTGTGTCGAAGAGAGCTAAAAGGAGAGTTTCAACACCATGGTGTGGGCAAAATCCATATTGGTCTTCGTCTAATGGTGCTGAAGAGTCTATATAGTCTTGAAATTGGATGTGTACAACCTTCTCTATAATCTTAGCAAGGAATGGAATACTTGCAATGGGGCGATATGACGTTGGGTCATTGCCATCTAGTGCTTTGTTTTTTAGCAGTGGTCGAATTGCAGATCTTTTGAGGACGTCTGTTATGTATCCTTGTTGAAGTGATAGATTCACTATGTTTAGTAAGTCCAAGGCAAGTTCTACTTTTGTTGCCTTTATCCATGTCACTGGGCAGGGATCCAGTAGAGAAGTTGTCGTATTTAGGTTGGAGATTGTCTGGAGTAGGATTTTGTTGGTAATAGGATGGAAGGATTTCCATTCATGGTGGTTGTTATCTATAAGAGGTAGAATGGGTGGTGTGAAATGGTTGTTTGAGTTTATTTGCAAAATGCTCAGCAAGGGTTTGGGGGTTAATAGAGATCTTGTGGGTATTATTATTTGGGGATTTGGTCAGAGATTGGACAATCTCAAATAGTTCCCTAGGACGATTGAAGGCTTTTGACAATGCTTTAGAATGATGTTGTTTTTTAGCATTATTAATTGCATCTTTGTAATCTTTGAGTAGTGAAAAATATTGTATTCTGAATTCTTGAGTTTTTTTCCTTCTCCAGGTGGTTTCTATCTTTCTAAGATTTTTTCTTAGGGTTGAGAATTCAGTAGTGTACCATTTTTTGTTTGTTCTGCGTTTGTGGCGTTTCCCTGATGGAAATGGTTCTGAAGCAGACCCAATAATAGATACCGTCAAACAAGTTCAAATACCACCACATGCGATTTAATAAATTCTGCACACATTGTGGAATCAACGCAAAGGCAAGGTGAAAAAAAATTGCAGTGGAGAATCAACGCAAAGGCTAGGCAAAATAAAATTGCAGAGGCAAGCTAAAGTCACAGTGGTTTGAACCAATTCGAAGGCAAGGCAAGGCATAGGCAAGTTAGAACAAAATTGAGAAAGCACGCCAAAATCACCAAATTCTTGACACTTTGTTGTGTCTGCCCGAAACGTTTAATGAAAGTGAACTATAAAGTGACCAATGACCAGCACACAACACAACTAATACAGTAAATGTATTCAGGTAAAGCCCGGGCAAATGGATATCGCCCAGTATATAACACACTTCTAAGGGGTGTTGGGGTGTGGGCAGGAATGGGTGATTCTGAGAAGCAGGAGACCAGGTATGACGCTGGGACTGTGGCATCTCATCGCGGGGTGTGGGCGGCAGCCCCTTTGGTACCCACAAACTATTGGCACGAAAACAACAAGCGCCCCAAATACACCCGCAGGCAAGATTCCCGCAGGCAGGGAAAAAAGACAGGCAAAGGATTAGCAGTGGCGGCAAGCCCTCCGCAGACGACCTGTCGTCACGAGCTCTCTCCTAGCGACAGGGCGAGCTGCTGGAGAGATGGAGCTAAGTGGGGCTGGTGATCTACCTCTGATCCCTCCGCGATCTACAGGTAGATTGTGATCTACCTGTTGGACATGCCTGCAATACAGGAACCCCAACCCCTAATATGAATGTGAATTGTTTATATTTCAAATATTGTAATGTGCTTTGTACATCTATAGATTGTAAAAGCAGAATATAAGTGCTGTTATTAAATTTAGTTATCCATGGCTTCAAGGCATTTCACAATCCCCATTTTTTACATCAGCATTGATTAATTATCTCCCCCAGTCCAGCTTAGATTGAGCTGTCACATGGTTCATTTTAGGCTACCAAACATGTCGGTGACCTTCTCAAACATGGCACTATAAGTTCAGTATCTTTTTCTCTTAGCACAGTCCATGAGCATAGCATGTCTGTGACCCTACAAGAAGGAGGCTAGCATGACACTGTGTTGCCAGTAATGCCTGCTTTTACCACAGCAATGACTCACCCTAGGCATCAGGTTGTGTCTTGTGCTCTCAACTTAGGACACTGTTTGGTGCTTACTTGTGGCAAAAATTACCAAAATCAATACCAGCAGGATCGTTGCAGAGGCAGGTCTCCAAGTTCTTGGGTGAATGTATTGTCCTATATTCATTATATATATATTACTGGAGAAGTGACCTCTGAATGTGTTCAGGAGAAGGAGAAAGATTGAATAAGAGAGCATGGTTTTCTGTTTGACCTGGAAGTTTGACTCCTAGACCTTCTGGTGATTCGGCACAATTAGGTGTGGTCTCTGGGGCTTTTATTCACAACTGGGTGCTCTATCAACCAAACCCCCCTCTCTTTTTAATGTCTATTTAATCTTACCATTGCATGGCAGCAATAGCCCTCTGATTAAGAAGCATGACAGAAATCCCTTGGCAATCAAGCTGATATAACTGGAGGAGTTGCCGGCTTGCTTATTCAGCTACTTTCTTTGGCAATCAGACTAATATTGACTAACTGGAATAATAACACCTGGTTAGCTTTTCGTACATGGAGGAATGTTGTGTGCTTAACAGATAAGTACAAGATGGTAGCTGCGGAGAGCTGGAATCACATTCATGCAAAGAGTTACAGTAATGGACAGGGCCGGTGCTAGGGTTTCTAGCACCCCTCTGCAACCTATAAATCGGCGCCCCTCCCTCATTATTATTAATGTTGGCTGCACCCTACCCTCCTTTTTCCAAAAACCGCTTTGTGAACTCTTTTCAAGCGATATTAGTATTTCTCCTTCAAATCCAGTGTTGTAAGAAAATTGCAGCCAAAGAGCAATTGCATAGCCAAAATGAAAATAATTAGCAGTAAATACTTAGCATCATACAAACAGGCTGTGACAGTCCAAAAAAAAAAGATCTGATTCTGGTCATCTCATAACAACTACATAAACATTTTCCAGTGCCAGGCATATTGTGAACTAATATAAAACACTGCAAAAGTCACTGAAGTTTTACAAGGTCAAATCTACTATACCATACCAGCATACACTTCCAAAACTCATACAAAACACTGCAATGGGCCCCAAAACATCCATACACCTATTTGAAAAAGCTGTATAAGTTAAATTACTACAGTACAGATACCTACGTACAAACTCCATGTTAACAGAACACCTGGCCTTGGTCGCACATTCAGAACACAGACACTCACCAAGTACAGCGTAAGTGACCACAATATAAAGTAAAATTAAAAATATGTAGACAAAAATTAAAATGAAACCCCAAGAAGCCAGACTCCGCATGCGGTGTCACACCAGATAAGAGATGCAGCTCCCCATACTGTGTGAAATATAAAGATAGCACAAAGTCCAATCACTAAATTGAAAATAAAATTATTTTTTCTACCTTTGTTGCCTGATGATTTTTGATCATGCTAGTCCCGATCTGAGGTTTCTGTTTTCCCCTGTCTTTTCTTACCTCTCTTTCTATGGTCTATAGTCCATCTGCCATTTCTTGTCTCTCCTTTTGCTTTCTTCATATTCTTCCATCAGCCTTTTTCCAGTCCCAGTAGCCCTCCCCAATATCAGCCCCCTTTACAGCCTCCCCTCCCAGTGTCAACCCCCTTGCATTCAGAGCACTGCCACTGGTGTCTATTCCCTTCCAGTCTCCCTCCTTCTCCATCGTCCAGCCCCTTCTAGTTCAAATACCAGGTATCAGTGAACTTCCAGTCCCAGTGCCCCCTCCCGTGTAAGTTCCCTTCCAGTCACCCTCTGCTCTGTCCATCCCCCTTCCAGTGCCATCCCCAGTTGTCAGCTCCCTTCTAGTCCAATCCCCCAGTGTCAGCTCCCTTCCAGCCCCATCTTCCCTTCAGCCCCCTCCTTCCCCTCTTTTCCACTCCCTTCCAACCCCCCATATGAGCTCCCTTCCAGCCCCCACCTTCCCCCCTGTCAGTTCTCTTCCATCTCCCCTCCTATTACCCAGCCACCTTCCAGTCCCATCCCTAAGAGTCTGCTCCCTTCCAGCTCCCCCAGTGTCCACTCCCTTGTAGCCCCCATGTCTGCTCCCTTCCATCTCCCATGTCTGCTCCCTTCCAGTTCCCCCATGTCAGCTCCCTTCCAGCTCCCGTGTCAGCTCTCTTCCAGCTCACCCCCATGTCTGCTCCCTTCCAGCTCCCCAGTATCTGCTCCCTTCAAGCTCACCCCATGTCTGCTCCCTTCCAGCTCCCTCTCCCCCCATGTCTGCTCCCTTCCAGCTCCCCAGTGTCTGGTCCCTTGTAGCCCATGTCTGCTCCCTTCCAGCTCCCCCCATGTCTGCTCCCTTCCAGCTCCCCAGTGTCTGCTCCCTTCCAGCTCCTACCCCCCCCCCATGTCTGCTCCCTTCCAGCTCCTCCATCTGCTCCCTTTTAGCCCCCATGTCTGCTCCCTTCCAGACCCCAGTGTCTGCTCCCTTCCAGCTCCCCAGTGTCTGCTCCCTTCCAGCTCCCCCCCATGTCTGTTCCCTTCCAACAGCTCCCCAGTGTCTGCTCCCTTCCAGCTCCTCCATGTCTGCTCCCTTCCAGCTCCCCTCCATGTCTGCTCCCTTTCAGTTCCCTGCATGTCTGCTCCCTTCCAGCTCCCCCTATATCTGCTCCCTTCCAGCCCCCCCATGTCTGCTCCCTTGTAGCCTCCCCATGTCTACTCCCTTCCAGCTACCCCCATGTCTGCTCCCTTCCAGCCCCCCATGTTTGCTCCCTTCCAGCTCCCCCCCCCCCCATGTCTGCTTCCTTCTGGCCCCTTTCCTTCCCTCCACTCCTCTCATTGACTCATTCTTCAAAAAAAGAAAGGAGCCATGGGAACATTTATCTGTTCCCGTGGCTCTGCTATCTTTCACACTGCTGGGTCATGGAGTTTCTAAAGGCACTGCTGGAAACAAGTTAAAAAGATAGCTGAGCCACAGGAACAGAGAAATGTTCCCACAGATGCTTTCTTTTTTTGAAGCAGTAGGTGGTGGGCAGATATCGACGGTGCCCCCCCCCCCCAACTGCCGGCGCCTTCATGCCATGCTTACCCAGATTACCAGGTAGCGCCGGCCCTGGTAATGGACCATTGCTTCATATGCACAGAAACGTGAGATGGTGCTTTTGATAGCTTTTTAGGCTTTCTTTCAGTTATTACTGGATTGGATAAATGTCCAACAAAGATATTTTGACCTTGGATTCCTCCCTGACCAGCTCAGACAGGAGGCGCCAGGCCTAAAAATCAAACTGGGTTTCCGGTATGGCAGTGTGCCTCTCTTCCACTGGGCTGACCCCAATTGTTCCTTTCAAGGACTTATTCAAGGGTGTGGGATGATGGAATTGGAACCTGGGTTTTAGGGAAAAAGTATAGGGAGAGGAAGAATGAAATGAGGTTATATAAAAGAGGAGAAATAAACCTTTTAGGAAGAGAGAGAAATGGAAGACAGGCTATCATGAAAGGATGCGGTAACCAGAAGGATAAAAGATAAGAACAAAAATTAATGGAAAAGGGGTAGAATATTAGAGAAAGGAAAGGAATAATGAAAAAAGGTATCCTATAAATATGATAAAGCCCTAATTTGTATGCATTAATTTACTATAAAATAAGTGAATTTATTCAAATGATCCCAGAATCCAAAAGTCTTTGAATGTTTAAAGCCTTGACACATAACCTATTTCTGGACTGTGGCAAGAAGGCAGGAGCTGTGACCATAATACAGAAAGACACTGGAGGATCCAGACGCTAGGTTGGAGAACGGCATTCAGTACCTTTTTGGGCTACAGATAAAGATCCTTTTGATTCTTCAGCCAGTATCTCATTTCTCGTGATGGAGCTGCCTCTGGTGGGGATTGCAGAAGTGCCACAGCAGTAAGACGTGAAGCCACCAGACCGCAAAATATATAGGATGCGTGCAATTTGAGTTCTGGTGGAAAGGAAGGAAATGAGCACGCCCATAAAATCTCCAAACAGATCACAAATGCAGGGAGATGGGAATCATATATGACATGAGCTAGGATCACCACGGTGGCTCCAGGATGGTTCATCACACTGAAGGATGGATGGTGATTTAATGTGGAAAAGGAAAGAGTTCTTCATACACACCACGCCCCCTCAAGATTTAATCAGGCCATGTTTGCCAAGTGGTGATGGAGACCTTTTATTTATAAATCATAAACTTAAGGATTGCCCAGGGATCTCATGCTGTTTCTATAGCAGTGCCGGAGTCTGAATTAAAACAGATGGAATCATGAATTGACAGCCAGGGTCGCCAGGGCCCTGGGACTTTGGACAAACAACTTGACTATTCATTACTTTAGCTACAAAATTAGATTGTAAGCCCTCTGGAGATGGAGAAACACCTAGGGGCTCTTTAATTAAAAGTTTGTGCGCATTAGTGAACGTAAGGTGAGTTAAATGCCATTCTGCCCATAGATATAGAAGGCACGTAACGAATATTAACTTCATTAATGCACGTTGAAACTTTTAGTAAAAGAGTCCCCTAGTGAACCTGAATGTAACTGACCTTGAAAGTGCGAGCTACATAAAAAGAAAGAAAGTCTCTGAGGTGGGGTCTGATTCTTATTTTATGACCGAGGAGATGCTGGTGTTTGGGAATCAGTCTTAGGAAAAGAGGGGACAAAACACGTACCCAAAATAGTGATGTGATTAAGCCCTTTGGTTTCAATATCATTAACATTTTTTACCTAGAATTCTAGAAACACATACTAACCGATTACATAGGTATTACGAGCATCAGCGTTTTCAAAGTGTCTTAGTGTAAGCGGCTGGAACCTCTCGTCCTGCAATGTTCTTCGCCCAAGTGCTAGTATGACGCATCGTGATGCTCTCATGTGGATTATTGTGTAAGCAATGTTGCTGTACATGGCAGGATTCAGAAGAAGCAGATGATGAGATCATTCTGAAGGAGAGTTCAATACTTTCTTAAAGTTTCTGCTTTATTTTATGCGAATGAATGGGCTAGGCATTTGCCAGTAATAACCTCAGAAAAGATTGACATGCCAAACAAAAAGAATATGAGCCCTGCTAATCATGTTAAACACTTTGTCTTGGATATTCAGCGGCACTAATACAATTAGGGCCAGAGAATGTCCACGAGTGCTACCGCTGCTTGTCCCAATGCTAACAGGATAACATTAGGGTATGCTGGGGGGGCACCCGGCGATAACCGGGCAATGTTGATATTGAGCCGTTGCCTGGTTACTGCAAAGCAGTGAAAGTCAGGCACAGCAAAGGCTACTACTGCTACTACTATTATTATTATTATTACTATTATTATTATTATTAATCATTTATATAGAGCTACAAGGAGTACGCAGCGCTGTACAACCATATAAAGAAGACAGTCCCTGCTTATGGAGCTTACAATCTAATCAAGACAGACAGAACAATACAAGAGAAACCAGGGAGTTCAAACAAGGAAGGAGACAAGGAGAACAAGGGATTAGGATCCAAATGCACCCTGAAAAAGGTGAGCCTTTAACATGGATGAGAAGAAGGGGAGAGAAGAGACTTGACGTAAAGACAGAGGAAGTTTGTTCCATGCATAAGGAGCAGCAAGATGAAAAGATTGAAGTCTGGAGTTTGCAGAAGAAGAAAAGGACATAGAAAGAAGAAAGTCAGAGGAGGAGTGGTGTTCACGAGGAGGGGCGTAGGGAGAGAGAAGAGGGGAAAGGTAATGAGGGGCAGTAGAGTGAATGCATTTATATGTTAGAAGGAGAAGTTTGACTTGGATACAGAAAGAGAAGGGGAGCCAGTGAAGTGATTTTAGAAGAGGGGTTATATGAGTGTATCAGGGCTGGTGGAAGATTAGCCATGCAGCAGAGTTCTGGATAGATTGAAGAGGAGAAAGATGACACCGAGGGAGATCAGCAAGGAGGAGGTTGCAATAATCAAGACAGGAGGTGATCAAAGAGTGGATAAGAGCCTTAGTAGTATGTTCAGAGAGGAAGGGATACATTTTGTTAATGTTGTAGAGAAAAAAATGACAGGTTTAGCTATATGTTGAATATGTGCTGAGAAGGAAAGGGAGAAGTCAAAGATGACCACAAGGTTGCGAGCCAAAAAACAGGAAGAAGAGTGTTGTCAACAATGATAAAGGAGGAAGGGAGAGGAGGGTTTAGGGGGAAAAATGAGAAGTTCCATTTTTAGCCATATTTAATTTTAGGCGGCGGTGAGACATCCAGGCAGCGATGTCAGATAAGCAAGAAGAGATACGAGTTTGGAGCGAAGGAGAGATGTCAGGTGTAGATTTAAGAGTCATCAGCATAAAAATTATACTGAAAGCCATGGAAGAGATGAGGACACCAAGGGACTGGGTATAGAGAGAGAAAAGGAGAGGGCCCAGAACAGACCTTTGAGGTACACCAACTGAGAGAAGGATGATATTAGAAGAGGAACCTACAGAACAAACACTGAAAGAGCGATTGGAGAGATTGCCCACCGCTTTGATTGAAGGATATGGAAGTATAGAAAACTGGATAAATAAATAAATAAATAAGAAGAGAACCAAGACAGTACAGGGCCTCTAAAACCAAGTGAGGATAAAGTGTCAAGGAGGAGCAGGTGGTCAACAGTATCAAAAGCAGCAGAAAAATCGAGAAGAATGAGAACTGAGTAAAGGGCTTTGGACTTAGCGAGGAAAAGATCATTGGAGACTTTGGCAACAGCCATTTCAGTAGAATGAAATGGATGAAAACAAGATTGAAGTGGATCGAGGAGAAAATTTTGAGACAGCAGCAGAGAACTGCACATTCAAGAATTTTGGAAATGAATGGGAGAAGGGAGATGGGTCGATAATTAGAAGGACAAGTAGGGTCATGTGAGAGTTTTTTGAGGAGAGGAGTGATTACAATATGCTTGAAGGCTGCAGGGAAGGTTGCAATGGAAAGTGTAAGGTTGAGAATATGTGAGATGAAAGGGACGATGGAGGAGGAGATGGAATTGAGGAGATGGGTGGGGATAGGATCAGAAGAACAGGTGAGTTTAGAGGAGGAAAGAAGAGAGGTTTTGTCAACAGAGATTTTAGAAAAGGATGAAAGGGTGATAGAGATTGAGGGGGAAAGTTGGCAATGGAGAGAGGAAAGAGGGTGAAGAAAATTTTGCGAGGAATTGAAGAATAATCTTATGCACTGTGTCATGGAAATAGTCTGCTAGGGTTCGGGCAAAGAGCAAAGGAGGGATTGGAGGTGGAGGTGCCTTAAGAAGAGAATTGCGAGTAGAAAAGAGACCACGAGAGTTAGAGGCAAGAGGGTTAGTCAGATGAAGAAAATAGTTTTGCTTAGCGAGTGCAATGGCAGACTGGAAAGAAGAATGCATGAATTTGAAGTGAAGAAAGTCAGAAAAAGCGAGATTTGAGCCAAGTGCGCTCAGTTGAGTGGCCACAGCGGATAGTTGAAGACAACCAGGACTGAGGTGAGGTGCGCCTCACAGAACGTGGAATGGGCAGAACAAGGGTATCCATAGGAGAGGAGAGAGCAGTATTATAGGAAGCTATGGCTTCATCAACAGACTTAGAGGACAAAATGGAAAAGAGAAGAGATGAGACAGTAGTGGAGAGTCAGTGGATCGACAGTATGAAGATTTCTAAAAAGATAGGAGGAGATTGGGTGAGATTGAGGTGGGAGTAATGAAAAGTGAAATTTAACAGGTGATGATCAGATAAGGGAAGAGCAGAGGTATGGAAATTAGAGGATAAACAATTAGAGTAGAAAACGAGGTCAAGGCAGTGATAAGCTGATTAGTAAGGGCAGAAGAGCAAAGCTGGAGGATGAAAGAGGATGTAAGGGAAAGGAGCTTGGACACATAGGGATCAGAGGGGTTATCAATATGAAAATTAAAATCACCAAGAATAAGGGAGGAGGAAGGAGAATCCAGGAATAAGGAGAGCCAAGAGTCAAAATCAGTAAGGAAGATAGAAGAGGACTTCTCAGTGGGTCTATAGATGACAGTGATCTGGAGAGGTAGGGGATTAAAAAGAGAGATGGAATGGACTTCAAAGAGGGAAAGTAATGAGACTCAGGGAAAAGGAGGGGTTGAAACTGGTAAGAAGAAGAAAACAGAAACCCAACACCACTGCCATGGCCATTGGGATTAGGAGAGTGGGAGAACTGATAGCTGCTATGGCAGAGGGCAGCAATCGAAGCAGAGATATCAGGGAGGAGCCAGGTTTCAGTAAGAGCGAGAAGATTTTATTTATTTATTTATTTATTTAACATCTTTTATATACCGTGCTATTTGTTATCAGTGCGGTTTACATTTAGCAAAGGTTGCTCAATTCAGTCAAGACTGTTTTGCGCTTACATTGTAACAGGGGATAAAACTTGGAGCAAATACGGGGTAACTATATACATACTGACACAGAACATAAGATTTGAACTTGGCTGGTTTTGTCACAAAATACTAATGGGCAGTGCAGCTATTACTTCAGACCCACTTGTTTATGTAGTGTTAGGATAGTTTGTGGGGGTTGGGGGGTGTTGAACGGGGGCGGGGTAGATGCTTGTGAGAAGTGTAGAAGGAAGATGTGGTGTTTGATTGCCTTCCGGAACTGAATGAGGTCTTTGATCGATCTTACTTCAGGTGGGAGGTCATTCCAGCATTTTGGGGCGTAGAAGGCGAAGGCTCTTCTCCTGGTTGTTTGGGTGCACTTTATGGAGATGAAAAGCACAAGAGATAAAGAGATCATGGGTAAAGGGAAGTTTATTAGAAATGAATTCCATAAAACACATGAGAAGGGAAGAGAGGAGAGGGAAAGGCAAAGGTTGTGGATGAGATTAAGGTGGTGGAGAGAGGAACTAATATGGGAGTGGGAGAGAAGGGGGACCAGGGTTGGGATTAATGTCACCAGAGGACAGAAGGAGAAGGAGAATAGTGCGAGGGAGAGAGGAGGCCTAACTTTCACCACAGAAGCTAACCAGGCAGCGGATGAATATCGCCACCGCCTGGTTAGCTTCATCACTATCCGACAACCCAAACATTCAGTGCTGGGAACCGGATATGGCTCTAACATAGAATATATATTTGAAGTAAAACATACCCAAAACGTCTAGCATTTTAGTTTAAAGGCTTCATCGGAAAATCTTGCAATGTTTATCCAGTGTTGAGCAATTGGTTTCATTTTAGAGAAAAACAGTTTTTGAGGCTGTTAATCTTGTTTGTGTGATTATCTGTCTGGATAACACTCACTCAGCCCTGATTTTTCTCTTGTCTAGTAATGGAAATTTCCATGATCAAACACACTCACTGTCAAAGTTTGACCTTCTGTTTACTGAAGTGCTTAGATCCAGACAATCATTTCTGCAAGAGAATGTCTCATTCGTTGGGACCTGTGATTCTCAACTCTGACCCTCATGGTCCCTCAGACAGGCCACACTTTCAGGATAGCCAAACTACGCAAAATTACCCGTTTCCAGGAAAAATAGATATTTATTGATCCTGCAAAAGGGACTGCTACTGCTGGGAAATTCTCTAAATCTTGGGTAAAATGGAATTCTTTGGGTTAAAGCTGATAAATCTGTATATTTTAGAATTTAGTGTTTTTCTTGAGTCAGTCAGAGCTTACAGTAGTACAACCTGAGAGCTTTTCATTTAAACCAAAATCAGCGTATAGCAAAGCATAGAAAGTAGAACAGGTAAATATTCTTTGAGTAGAAAGAAATAGTTCCTAGAGACCTTTACAAAGAGGCCTTCCAGTTAGAAGGCAAGAGACGTGAAATTGTTTAAATAGGTGTTAAAGCTGCCTCTATAGGGGCAATTTGAAAGGCTCCCTCTATAAAATCAAGGGCTGTGTGAATCTCTCCAGGAAATTGTTCAGATATTACCTTAGAAGCACAGGTCTGGGCACTTTGTAGCAAGCCAGCTTTTACTAAGTGTTTCCTTCCCTCCCACCCACCTCAACTCCCACCAACCTCAGGCTTAATCTTAGATTTATAGTCTCTTAAATCAATTAAAGGGAAAGAGGTGATCAAATCCATTTTCAGGTTCAGCTGGTTATCCTCATCAGGAATAGATTAATTATGACTCTGAAATTAAGGCCCTGAAATTAATTAATCATGAGGTAAACAAAGTCCTATAAACTTAGTAGGTATAGTTGTATTGGTACACGTATCCCTAGCAACTCTAAGTAAACAACTTAAATATCTAAACAAATCCTTAAAAATAAGATGCAGACAGAAGTCCAGCAGCGAGATGGGGACTATCTAGCCTTTGCAGTGAGTGTCACATGTACGATTTTTTCCCTAGTTGGTGAGAGGTTTTGTGTGTGCACTAAGTGCAAGGAGCTCTTTATTCTCAGAGAACGAGTCCAATCTTTGGAGATTATAATAACAGACTTGGAGGAGCTAAGGAAGACAGAAATGTACAGTATATAGACGAGACCTACAGGGATGTAGTACTGAAATCACACCTCCGGTCTGGCAGCCTCTCTGTTGCCATGGAGGAGGGAAGTCACATGAAAGAAGAGCATCACCTTGGTGTAGCAGAAAGTGATCCTGTAACTAGGACCTGTCCTCCAGGTGATGTAAAATACTCTTACACAGAGGTAGTTTCTCCAGAGCCATGTGCCCATGAGGGAAGAATTAGGATGACCGTTATAGTTGACGATTTGATTATTAGGCATGTAGATAGCTAGGTGGCTGGTGGACATTAGGATCGCCTGGTAACATACCTACCTGGTGCGGAAGTAGCAGACCTCATGCACCACCTAGATAAGTTTTAGATAGTGTTGGGGAGGAGCCTGCTGCCCTGGTACATGTTTGTACCAATGACATAGAAAAATGTGCGAGGGAGGTTCTGGAAGTCAAGTTTAGGCTTTTAGGTAAGAAGTTGAAATCCAGAACTTCCAGAGTGGCATTCTCAGAAATGTTTCCCATTCCACCCGCAGGACCCAAAAGGCAGGTAGAGCTCCAGAGTCTCAATGCGTGGATGAGACGATGGTGCAATGAAGAGGGTTTTGGATTTGTTAGGGGGGGGGCATTTCTGAATGGATAGGCTGCACTTTAATCTGGGTGGAACCAGGCTGCTGGCATTAACACTTATAAAGGAGATAGAACAGCTTTTAAACAAGATAATAGGGAAAAGCCATGCCCAAGAGCGCATGGTTCAGAAGGATGTATCCTTGAAGGATACTAGCAAAAGAAGGAAGATAGGGCATCCTGATAGGGAGGTTCTAGGGAGGAGTAGCCTAGTGGTTAGAGCATCAGGGTTCAATCCCCTCTAGCACTCCTTGTGGCCTTGGGCAAGTCACTTCACCCTTTATTGCCTCAGAAGAATCCAAGTTATCAACGCCCGTTTAATGTTCATGCATTAATGCACCCACTGATTAGCAAAAAACAGACCCCGCTCTCCTGCTCATAATGCTGACACACCCAGCACCCCTGAACTCAGCATCCCAACCCATCAATAGACCCCCCATCAGCATGCCTGCCCAACCACACTCTGGGATCTTTCCAAATAGCATCAAGTTCCCACCCCTTGATTCCCCCCCCCCAGTAGCATCCATTCCCCCATTGATCCTCCCTAGTAGTATTAAGTCTGCCCTCTGATGCCCCACCTAGTTGCTTCAAGTCCCCCCCTTAGATTCTTCCCAGTAGTATTAAGTTCCCCGTCCTGGTCGTTTCCCTCAGTAGCATCAAGCCTCCATTCCCCACATCCTGACTCCCCCACCCCCAGTACTTAACAGGACTTTTCCTGGTGGTATGGTAGTGGGGCAGGAGAGATCCCTTGTGCTCTTACCCCATTGCATAGAGCTGAGGGGTACAGAGTAGGTCAAGATGCTGAACAGGCTATTACGGTCATTTTTTTTTTTAATCTTTTATTTAAATTTTTGATACATACACAAGAAACAACCACACCGCAACTACAACAAGATAATAACACCCTTCCCCTCCCACCCCACCTCCCCTGAAACCCTGCCTCCATGTGAGTCAACACTAAGTAACCACACACAATCAGATTAGGAAGCCCAAGTCGATATAGAAAGAAAAACACACAAGGCACAAAAGTCCCACTTGCTCACCCAGACACTTAAACCCTTATTCTTGCAGTCGCAATATATTTATCCAACCACAACCATCTGTCTGAGGAAGAGTCCTGCCCATTATTGCTCCTCCGCCCCTTAAGATTAATAGTAGTGTGATCCTGCGCCTTCTCATAACTGGCATAAAGACATACCATACTCCACCACTGATCTATTCATCTCAAACACCTTCTTTCAGCAACACAAGCGACGACTGTACACATGGACTTCACCCAATGGATTGTATAAAAATCAAATTGACTACATCTGTGGAAGTCAACGATGGAAAAGCTCTGTAACATCAACAAAGACAAAACCTGGAGCTGACTGTGGTACAGATCATCAACTACTAGTATGCAAACTCAAGCTAAAGTTGAAAAAGAGCAAACCACTCATGAATGCACCAAAATATGACCTTGAGAATATACCACTGGAATTTAAAGACTGCCTGCAAAATCGATTTGCTGCCTTAGATACAAATGACAGAGCTCCGGAAGAGTTATGGAATGACATCAAGAAGGTTGTGCTGGAAGAAAGCGAGAAGTCTCTACAAAAGGTGAAAAAGCAAAAACGGCCAAAATGGATGACGGAAGAAACTCTGAAAATTGCCCAGAAACGCAGAGAAGCTAAAGCCAAAGGAGAAAGAAAGACAATCGCAGAACTCAACAGAGATTTCCAACGTGCAGCAAGACAGGACAAGGAAAAGTACTACAATGACACTTGCAAGGAAATAGAAGCAGAAACTATTAGAGGAAGAACAAGATCGGCTTTCCTAAAGCTGCGAGAGTTAAAGAAAAAGTTCCAGCCTCGAATTGGAATGTTACAAGATGCTCAAGGTTCTATGTTGAATGATGCTGAGAAGATCAAGAAAAGGTGGAAGGAATATACAGAGTTTTTATATGATAAAGATCAAGTGGACCAACAGCCGTTTCAACCTATACCTTATGATCAGGAACCATTGGTGATGAAAGAAGAAGTTGAAGCAGCATTGAAAGCCTTATCAAAGAACAAAGCACCAGGCATTGATAGCATTCCCATAGAAGTATTGCAGCAATCTGATGCAGCTGTTACCGTACTTACAAGGCTCTGCCAAGAAATATGGAAGACAACATCATGGCCAACTGACTGGAAAAGATCTGTGTTTATACCAATACTAAAGAAAGGTGATCCAACTGACTGTGGAAATTATCGCACAATCGCTCTGATCCCACATGCCAGCAAGATTCTACTGAAGATTATTCAAAAGAGACTACAGCCATACCTAGAACAAGAACTACCTGAAGTGCAAGCAGGGTTCAGGAAAGGGCGAGGAACGAGAGACATCATTGAGGATGTGAGATGGATCCTTGAAAAGACAAAAGAATACCAAAAGGATATCTATTTGTGCTTTATCGACTATAGCAAGGCTTTTGACTGTGTAAACCATGAGAAACTCTGGGCCACATTAAGAAGCATGGGTATACCAGAACACCTGATCGTTCTCTTGCGTAATCTGTACATTGATCAAGAAGCAACAGTTCGAACGGAACAAGGAGAAACAGAATGGTTTAAAATAAGCAAAGGTGTAAGACAAGGCTGCATACTTTCCCCCTACCTGTTTAATTTATATGCAGAACAAATCATCAGAGAAGCAGGACTGTATGAAGACAACAGAGGTGTGAAGATTGGTGGAAGACTCATCAACAACCTTCGCTATGCTGATGATACCACATTACTGGCTGAAAGTGAAGATGATCTGAAACATTTGCTTCTCACAATCAAAGAACATAGTCTCAAAATGGGCCTGCACCTTAATGTAAAGAAGACAAAGATCATGACAACTGGCATAATCAACAGGTTCATCGTTGAAGGAGAAGAAATTGAAATCGTGAACAACTTTAACCTACTTGGATCAACTATCAATAAAGAAGCAACAAGCAGTCAAGAAATCAGACGACGCATTGCTCTTGGCAGAATGGCTATGAAAGACCTAGATAAGATTCTCAAGAGCAGAGATGTCTCTCTCCATACAAAGATTCGACTTGTTCAAGCCATGGTATTTTCAATAACATCATATGGATGTGAAAGCTGGACAGTGAAAAAGACAGACAGGAAGAAAATTGATGCCTTTGAATTATTTATTTATTTATTTTATTTATTTATTTAACATTTCTTTTATACCGCGCTATTAAAATCAGTGCGGTGTACATCGAACAAAACATACTACAATGCATACAAGTAACATTGAGTTTTACATAGAACAGGGAAAGAAACATAGGACAACCGGGTGGTGCTGGCGGCGAATACTGTGTATACCATGGACTGCCCGAAGAACAAACCAGTCGGTACTAGAAGAGATCAAACCTAAGCTTTCTTTAGAAGCTCAGATGACAAGACTTCGACTTTCATACTTCGGACACATCATGCGAAGAGAGAGATCATTAGAGAAAGACATCATGCTTGGCAAGATAGAAGGTCAACGCAAAAGAGGAAGGCCAGCAATGAGATGGATTGCTACAATAACAGCAGCTACGGGTACCAGTCTGTCAACAATGAGCCGCCTGACTGAAGACCGAACACAATTTAGGATAGCTATCCAGAGGGTCGCCATGAGTCGACTCCGACTCGACGGCACTTAACAACAAACTCCACCACTGATGAACATCCAGCTTGCTAGAGTCCTTCCAGCATACCGTGATGAGCTTTAAAGCTATGGCAACTAGAAAGTCCAGCAAAAAATGCTTTCCTTTCATATCGGGAAGGTCGCTCATAGCAGAGCGCAAGATCACAACCTGCCAAGTGAGAGGAGCCCGAAAGCACAAAATCTTTTGTACCTTCTCCCAAACTGAGAGCCAGAAGGTTTGAACGTAAAGGCAATCAAAGAACATATGCTTATAAGTTCCAGGACTGAGAGAACATGACCAGCATAAATTACCTGCTCCCACCTGCCACCTGGAGAGCCGAGTAGACGTAATAAATGCACGATGTAGCAAGAAGAATAAGGTTTGAGTGATACCCGCTGCTTTAGAGACCCTGCTGACCTTGGTCCACAGTAGTGCCCAATCATGGGAGGAAATAGGAGTATCTAGATCGACCTCCCAACCACTTCGACTTACTTTTGGAGATGCACCGCCCTCCCTTAAATAAGCATAAAACGTAGACGCTGCGCCAGGCTTACAGGAGTATGCGAGGGCCAGCTCCTGCAAGCCCCAGGCCTGTGATGCATTCATACTTGTCACTCCAGCTTTTGATAGACAACTTATTAATTGAATCCACTGGAATTGACAGACCATCGGCAACTCAAACTCCTGCTGCAGCCGTGCCCAGGGTTTCCAACCCCCCGCCTGGAGCAATTGACCTACTGTCCAAATACCTTTTGCTTGCCACTGCCTCCACCCTATAGTTTTTTGCCCTATCTTGAACATTGGGTTATACCAAATTGGCATCAAGAGGGACACCGAGTTATCAGAGCTCATATCTCTCGCCAAATTATGATAAGCCTCTTGGGTAGCCACAACTACATCCAGGGCTGCTGAGGAAGCCTGACACTTCATACCAATCAATAAATATAACGGAATCGGCTCTACCAGCCGCTTCTCCACCTCTACCCACCTAGGTGCCAGTCCCCCGCTCTCCCCCGCTCTCTCTTAAGCAGGAAAGCCAGGTGATACCGTCGAAAGTCTGGAAAGTTTACCCCACCCTTGTCCTTGCTCGCTTTTAATTTACTAACAGCGATCCTGGGGGGCTTCCCTTGCCACAAAAAAAATGTGACTAACTTCTCCCACTCTTTGTAAGCTTTCTGTGGAAAGGAGATCGGCAACATTTCTAGGATGTAATTTATCTTTGGAGCTAGAGCCATCTTAATAGACTCCAAGCGGCCCCACCAAGATAGATGCAACGGAGACCATTTTGCTGTAAAGGACTGTATCAACTCCACTATATAGCTGCAATTAAATGTGATAGTCTCTTCAATGGAACCGCAAAATCTAACCCCGAGATACTTAATTGCCTTCGCTTCCCAGACAAAGGGGAAATCCCTTAGGTCCTCAGAGAAAGTAACCCTATTCATGGGGAAGGCCACGGACTTAGTCCAGTTAATCTTATACCCAGATACCATTGAATAACTAGCAATTACCTTGAGTATCTCCTCCAGAGAGTCAGGATGTGAAAAAAGCAACAGGTCATCGGCATAGGCCGACAATTTAATCTGGAGGTCACCTACCCTGATACCACGGATCCTTTCCGAATGCCTGATTAAGAGCCCCAAAGGCTCCAATGCTAAATTGAACAGAATCGGCGATAGTGGGCATCCTTGTCAAGTCCCGCGATAAAGTGAGAAGGGAGCAGACAGCAGACCATCTACCAAGATACGCGCCTGCGGAGAGGCATACAAGACCTGAATCGAACTAATAAAGCCCTCTCCGAAACCAAACCACCGCAAAACCTTCAACAAAAAGACCCATTCAAGCCTGTCAAAGGCCTTTTCAGCATCTAAAGAAATCCCAACCATGGGAGTACCAAGCTGCTCTGAAACAGCCAGGAGGTTCAGCAACAAACGCGCATTATCCGACGTGGCCCTACCAGGCATAAAACCTCATTGGTCGGGATGAATCAGATCTGACGAGACCTTTGCCAGTCTAGTTGCCATAACAGTTGCAAAGAGCTTATAGTCTGCATTTAACAGCAAAATCGGCCTGTAATTCTCCACCTTAAGGGCGTCTCTCCCCGGCTTCTCTAGGACAACTATTGTGGCCTCATTGAAACCACCCACTCTAGGAACCTGCTCATGCAACAGCTGGTAATACTTAGCCACAAATGGTAGGAGCTCCTCCTGAAACATTTGGTAAAACTCAATGGGTATCCCATCTGGGCCCGCTGCTTTCCTTTTGCCAATTTTAGGGCCACCCGAAGTTCACCCAATGATAGAGGAGCATCCAGCTCTGATACCTGTTGCACTGAGAGAGTGGGATGCGGTATATATTCTAAAAAAGCATCACACTCCTTCTCATTGTCCCCTCCCTCGGAGGAATATAGCCCAGCATAAAATAACCTAAAAGCCTCTGCTATATCCGGGGTCTTGGTAAGCAATTTCTGACTACTGGACAAGATTGCAGCGATCTTAGCCCTCTCAGCTCTGGGATTCAAAGTTGTGGCTAGCAACCTACCTGCCTTATTTTGTTCCCTATAGTATTTGGCCTTCAATGTATGCGAGAGCTTCTCAGCTTCTGCACTTAGAATGTTATTGTACTGAAATCTTAATTTTTGTAGGCGCAATAAGATACAGGGCTCCGATCTTGATCTTAAGAGTCTCTCCCCCGCCTGAATCTGTGCCTCGAGCTCCTTCAGTTCTAGCTTCCTTTGCCGCGCAGCCCTGATGGAGAAGCTAGTGATTTTAGCCCACAGGGAGGCCTTAAAAGCCTCCCACCATGCCCATCCAGGCGTATCCTCCGGAAGATTCACCATGAAATATTCCTTAATTACCCCCCTCATGTATTCGCAAAAATCCGGATCTGCCAGCAATGACCTTTGAAAAAAACCAACCGGATCTCCTCACGGAGACAGAATTTAACCCTAAGGTCAAAGAGACATCCGCATGATCCGAGACTGTACAGGCCCCAATTTGTGCATCTACTACCTGAGAAACAAGAGACTGGGAGATCAGGAAAAAATCAATCCTCGAGTGTGACCCATGCGGGGGCGAGTAAAAAGTAAACTCCTTCTGTGAGGGATGAAGCAGACGCCAGATATCTACTAGATTCATCTCCTGTACCAATCCCTTCATCACCATATTAGCACGACTAGGTCTAATGGATCTATAGGGCTGACGATCTATTAAAGGGTCCATCACTAGATTAAAATCTCCCCCTAACACGAAATCACAATGTGCTAACTCTTGTACCTCCTCAGCAACCCTGTAAAAGAAGGACACGTCATCTGCATTCGGACCGTAAACATTCATAAAACCAAATGTCCAGTCCCCAATTCGTAGATGGACTTTTACCCACCTCCCACCCAGGTCCGCCCGAGTCAGCTCGATAACCGGCTGAAGTGCCTTCCATACCAGAATTATCACCCCATTCCTTTTTTGGCAAGCCTCAGCAATCCCTATCAGCATAAAGTGTCCCCCACCCATCTTCTGTGCTTCTCCTAAGACCAGCCGGGTCTCCTGAAGTAGGATAACATTAGCTCCTTTCTTCTTGCAATATAGCAGAATCTTTTTCCGTTTCATAGGGTTATTGATTCCCTTCACGTTCAAAGATAAAATGTTAAGTGTTCCCATTACGAGTCCTCAGCAACATAACAGGCAGGATAGGGCATACTGCATAACCCTTCACAGACCCAACAACCAGCATATAACAATCCCCCCCACATGGAGGCAACCCAAACCAAGATCCCGAACAAAGTTTTGAGTGAGCCATCCTGAACAAGGCTGCCCCTCAATCCCCCAACATCCCTTTTTCAACGATCTTTGACCCCCCTTATAGTAGACATTACCCCCCCCCCCCCGACAAAACCGAAATGCCTCCTCCCATCCCACCCCATCCCCCTTCCCCACCCCCCAACCCTCCCCCCCATGTCCCACCCAGCCATAAACCTAAGGTCAAACTGAGGAAGGAGAGCGGGAGGTGGGAGGGCAAGCCAGAGGCAAGGGAAAACAGGGCAAGAAGAAGATGGAGGGGGAAAGAAGCAAAGAACATCAGAAAGAAGAACTAACTTCCATAGTATTATATCACCAAATCACCGAACCCCCCTTATCCCCCTCCTCCTGATCCTGCCCACAGTGTCATATCAGAAAACAACAAGCCTGACAAGAGAAAGTTCCAATACAAGTACAAAGCTGAACACCCTATGCCCACCCAGGCCCGGCTGTCCAGACAGTCCAGTAATTGGAAGGAGTAACAGACATTAGGGAAAAGCACTTCAACGCATCAACATAGCTTCCTGCTCCTCCACAAACTTCAAGAGAGCTTGCGGATCCTCAAATGTGCGTGTCTGATTGTGTAAAGTCACTCTTAGCCTCGCCGGAGCAAAAAGGCCATACCGGGCCTGTAGATGTTGCAGCCACGGTCTGAGAGCCAGCATCTGCCGACGCCTCTCAACTGTTGCCTTGTTGAAATCAGGGAAGAACGCAATGTTGTGGCCATCCAAGGTGACCGGCGCCAAAGCCTTCGCCGCCGCCATGATTTCCAAGGCCTGCTGATGCCTCAGCAGCCTCATAATAATAGGCCTCGGCCTCCGAGTTTGCGGCCCCGCATGCATTGGCACACGATGAGCTCTTTCGAGCTCCAGCGGTGGTGTAAAATCTATACGTAGGAGCTTCGGGAGGTTCGCTTCTAAGAAGGTAATCATATTTCCAGCTTCCGCACCTTCAGGCACACCAACGATACGCACATTGTTCCTGCGCGTGCAATTGTTGAGATCCTCCAGATTGCGTTCCAACTGAGCGATACGTTTGCTATTAATCAAAGTGAGTTTTAAGCGCTCTTCGTGGCACTCGACCTTACTTTCGATTCGGCCACTTTTTCCGTTAGCCCCATTATTTGCTCCTTCAACTCCTTAAGCTCCAGGATATTAGCCTGAACGCCCGAGAGCGTTTCCCCATTAGCCTCCACCAGCTCCTTAACGGCTCGGATTTCCACGAGCATTTCCTGCATGGCATCGGCACTCTCTCGTGGACCTGACAGCTTTTGCGGGGAGGGAGGGTCCGGCTTCTATCTTTTGACGTCTGTGTTCACCGCAGAACCAAAGTCCAGCTTACCAGACTTGCTCATCGCCATTACCTTGCTTTAGCGAGTTAGAGGGGAGGAAATCACTTCCACCTAACACAGGGCGAACAGGATTTAGAGCAGGATTACAGGGAGAACGGCGATCAAGCAGCCATCTTGCTCCTGGCCAGGCTCCGCCTCCGCTATTACGGTCATTTAATGTATGGGCCATGATAAATGTATGAGCAGAAAGCACAGATGAACTTACTGCACTATCTGCCAGTGCATTTAGTGTGTGGCAAGTGTCTGCCTTGTGCAGTGAACTGCAGGGCCTATGCTGGCCACTTCCCCTACAGCTACCTTATAGGCTTTGCACTTGCTATACATTACGTTTTGCAACTAGCATGCATTAGTTGCTAAAATCTTACCACGCTTCAGTAAAAGGCCTCTATATATGTATTCAGCGCTGCCACCTTTTTATACAGCAACACCGAATATACACTGAATATACTAAGGCCTATGTTTAAAAAATTTAAAATCACTGCCACCGCTGAACATTGACTCGAATCATGTTTTAACGCTCTTTCACAACAGCAAGTATTTCATGTCCACGTCAATCTCCATCGGAAGGCTATTTGAGAGCCTTGACGGAGCCATTGCAAAGGACCTGGCTCTCAGCTAGACTAGAGGGGACCGGCAAAGCCTGTTGACTTGATGTGAGAGCCCAGCCTGGCTTATACCACCTGGGTTACTAGACAAATATCCTGGTCGTTTCCACCACATAATCTGCTAAACCATCACTACTACTATAAACCTGGCCCTCGCCCCTGCAAAAGGCCAATTTAAAATATGCAATAATGCAGTAGCATGCCTCCCAGACTTACTGAAATCAGCCTTACTGCCATATTTTGGACACCCTGTAGTTTGCTTGTGACCCTCAAAATGAGGCCAACATGCAAGAAATCATACTAGTCTAAATTGCAATATCACAGAACAACATGGGAGATTTAAATAAATGAAAATTGAGAAATAGCTACAATTTATTACCTCTTCCCTCCCCCCCCACCCAGTTTCAGCAAGATCCACCAAACCTGTTCATTGCCTTGATGAAGAAAGGATAATTCTCAAAAGCTTGTTAAAGATACATTACGCTAGCCCAATAAATAACGGTATCACCTTCAACTTATGTTCGTTGATCCTTATTTCCTCATATTCATGTAGGGTTGCCAGCTTTTTGAAAGAGAAAACCTGCCACCTGTGGCTATCCATTCTCCGCCCATGCCTGCCCCCACCCATAGAAAATAACCGCAGAGAGGCAGGCTTTAGTGTCTGCAGGTTATACAGCATCTATTCAGCCATAGTCTCCTCCTCAAGCCCCTCCAACACACATATGCTCTCCCATATGGCATAAAATCCAAAATATATTCTGCATCCACTGAACCCCGCCCCTGGCCCCTTCTCCAACAATCTGAGCAGAGCAGAGCAGAGCTAGAACTTTTCCCATAAAACTTACCATAAGAGAAAAAAATCCCTCTCAATGCCAAGCATATTGTGAATTAATCAGGCAAAGCGCAGAGCTGATTCAAAGTGTTGACACCCTAACCCCCGATGCATTATCCTTACCACAACAACCCATTGTCATCAAAGGAAGTAGTCCTCGCCAGCCTCATTTTCTGGTATGCAGTGTAACAACATAGACCTTCGCTTGGTGCACAAACAGCATATACAGACATGTGCCCCCACATGCAGCACAACAACAGTGGCCATCTCACTGAACCTCAGCAACATTTATGTAATTCAACAGCACCTTTCCACATATCATATAAAAATGCCATCTTAGAACACTAAAAAGAAACTGAGCACATTAAAATGGTCTTTCAGATTTCTGACCTGAGAAAAATAGGTGAGGGAAATTAAATTAAATTCAGATGCAAAGAAGCTTTGTTGGACGGCCACATTTTGAGAGGTTTGAGATAAATGGAACCTTCCCTTTTCAATCGCTATCTACGTCACATTAGATATGGCGTTTCCCACCAAACATCTTTTCTCGTCCTCTCCTCGTCTGAAGCTGACGATAACTCCCTACTTGTGCTACAGGATCTAAAAGATGGGCAGACTTGGGTGTAGTTTGGCTGTTTCATTTGGGGGGGGAGCGGGGGGAAAAGGGTGGGATAGTCAGATTGAGGTGTGACATTTACATATCCTTTGCATATATACATCTCGTACATATTCATTAGGGTTATCTCAAAAATAAACAGACTGGATAGGAATCAGCATATCAAACTGATTTTTTTACTGAACTACCGCAGCGCTGGGAGAATTTCTCTCAGGTACTCACACTCACATTCCCATGAAGCAGCGCGTGAAGAGCACTTTTCCTCTCCCAGTTCCCTAGGCCCAGTACTACCAATCTCCCCTTCTCTGCACCGCCCCAGCCTTCTCTCCCTTTTTCCCTCCTTCTGAAGTTTATAATGTACTATTAATAAGACAAGCAGCCTATCAAAGTTTTGCTGGAAATTATTGGTACCCAATAGAACTGGGAATATTTCTCTACCTTTCCATCCCTATTTATCTTGCACTGTGAGAGGACTAAGGAGTGCAGGGTGAAAGACCTGGGTTGCCCCTCACCCTCTGCCTTCCATCCCTTCACTATACTGAATCCTCTGCCGGCATTCCTGCCGGTGGGGGAAGGTGCAAACCGATCGTTAAAGGAATGCCGGCGGAGGACTCAGCACAACTTAGTGGGAACAGTGGATACTAGACATATGAAGCTCTGTACAGATACATATAAAAGACGGTCTCTGCTCGTCAGAGCTTACAATGAAATCAAGACAGACAGTACATTAAATGAGAAAAAGGGTAGAAATAGGGAAAGGTAAGGAGACACAAGGAAAACAAGGAATTAGGGATCCAAAAGCAGCCTCAAAGAGGTGAGCTTTTAGCATGGATCTAAAAAGGGGCAGAGATGGAACCTGACGTACAGACTCAGGTAGTTTGTTCCAGGCATAAGGAGCAGCAAGGTGAAAGGATCGAAGTCTGGAGTTGGCAGTGGAAGAAAAGGGCAAAGAGAGAAGCAAGCTAGAGAAAGAGCAGAGATCACGAGGAGCAGTGTAGGGAGAGAGAAGAGAGAAGAAAGGTAGCGAGGAGCAGTAGAATGAATGCATTTCTAAGTCGGAAGAAGTTTGAATTGGATATGGAAATGGAAAAGGAGCCAATAAAGTGATATGAGAAGAGGGGTTATATGAGTATATTGGGGCTGGTGGAAGATTAGCCGCGCAGCGGAATTCTGAACAGATTGAAGGGGAGAGAGGTGATTCAGTAAGGAGGAGACTGCAATAGGTGAGACAGGAAGTGACTAAAGAGTGGATATGTTTTAGTAGTGTGTTCAGAAAAGAAGGGGAGAATTTTGTTAATATTATAGTGAAAAAAATGACAGTTTTTAGCTATTCTGGAGAAGTAGAGGGAGGAGTCAAGGATGACCCCAATTTTGCGAGTCGAGGAAATAGGAAGTAAAAGAGTGTTATCTACAGAGATAGAAAAAGAAAAAAGAGGGGAGGAGGATTTAGAGGGAAAATGTTCAGTTTCAAGGGCAGTGAGACATCCAGGCAGCGATGTCAGATAAGCAGGTGAAGATGCGGGCCTGGAGTGTCGGAGAAATATCAGGTGAAGAAAGATAGATCTGAGAGTCATCAGCATAAAAATGATACTGAAAGCCATGGGAGGAGACGAGAGCACCAAGGGACTGGGTATATAGAGAGGAAAGGAGAAGGCCCAGAACACACCTCTGGGGTACACCAACCGAGAGTGAGAGAGCAGTCAAGAAGGAACCACCAGAACAAACACTGAAAGTGATGGGAGAGATAAGAAGAGAACCAGGACAGCACAGAGCCCCTAAAACCAAGTGAGGACAATGCTAGTCCCAGAGCCTTCCCTCTGCCAAATCCTATGCCGCCGTAAATAAGAAGTTGTAGCAAAGGAAAGGCTCTGGGCTGGCTAGAGGGAGTATTTGTTTAAAAGCTATGACAATGGACAGATGTAAAGAGCAGATGCAGATGGGAGGGAAAGAGTGAGAGATACTATAGCCAGCTCCATAGTACTATTTGAAAAGGACAAAGGAATATGAGCCTTGAGTAGTGAACGATGTGCATTTGCATGCCTAGCCAAAACACTACGGTCCACACTTCCCCCACTGTGATTGGCTCTGAATGGTCGACCCGGTGAGACTTGAAACCAGGAGATCAGCCTGAACTTCCTAACTTCCTGCACCGTGCAGCTCCACTGTGCAGAGAGCTGACTGTGGTGAGAGAAGTAGGAACCACTGCATTTTTGAAGAGCTGTAGTCAGGAATGGGTGAGTGAAAGAGGGACTGGATGAAGGGGGTGGGGTAGGAGAGAGAGGGGGGGAAGGGTTATGAGAGAGAGCCTGAAGGAGAACCTGATAGGGGGGCCATAAGAAAGACACAAACCTGCACAGGCATGCCACCCCCCATGCTCCCCAACACACACACACACACACAGTCCCCAATGCTCCCCAAGACACAACCCTCTACATACACACATGCAGTCCCCCATATGAAACATAAATATGAACACCTTTCCCCCACCTAATTATGGAAATGTGGGAAACACGCTATTGTGTCATACTGCTAAAATATACTTTCCAACTGTTTTTTTTTGTTGTTGTTTTTTTGCTGCAATCGAGCTCTCCAGACTTGCGGCAACCGCTAGAGTACCACTGGAGACCTCCCCATGCACTTGGTCTGCTCCAATCACTACCAGCCCGATCCCTTTCTTCACCACAGTACACGGCTCTCTTCTTTTTGAAAGGTTCCTCCACCTCTGCTTGCATTCATCATGGTCCCCTTCAATACCAGTATAACGATCCTAAAGCCAAATCATGTGGCTGCATTCACCTCAGCTGGTAACCAACTTGCTATCTGACATACTACCTCTTAAAAAAAAAAAGCCCTCTCAGCTGCAGCCAGATCTAGAGAGGCCACCAGCAGCAGTCCACACCCTCGGCTCTGCACTGTCACAGAACCACAAACAGGATGGTTCAGGTATATTTTTAATAAATATATTTTATCCACTTTACGAGGCAGTAGCCAAGCCCTCCTCAAAGCACTGGTGTGAAGGGTGAAGCCAGAGCACAGAAAGTGATAACAAAACCAATTGGTGTGCAGGCAGCATGAGAGAGGAAGCAAGAAGCAGATAGGTGACATTTAAATGATCCCACCATGGCCCTGATCGCGGCCATACCAGCAGTTCACTTCTACCCATGGGCAGACACAGATAGGAGTGATCGCTAGTGGTTGTCAGAAAACCGGCCCTTCATTGGACGGTTTTACCATCCTGCCGGCCGCCAGCCTCCAACTTGTAAAACTGGCCAGGCTGGCCTAAAACCGGTCAGTTGGTAACCCTATATCTATCATTCTCTGCTTTAGTGGAAACTCTAGAGCCAGAGGCTTGAAGTGGGCCCTACTCAAGAATAATATAAGAAAATAATTTTTCACAGTGAAGTGCTGGATGCATGCAGCAGTGAGCAGTGGAGGCATGGGATGAGCACAGAAGGTCTTTAGTTTTGAAGAACAGAGTCTACGGCATTGTAACGGGAATGAAATTGAGCACTACTAGATGGGCCTTATGGTGCTTATCCGCCAACAATAAGTCATTGCTGTGGAATACTAAAAATACTAAATACTACCACTCATCAGAAGGCAGCAAAAACCATTTAAGACTCTGAAACTGCATGCTATTCATTGTTTCCTTTGTCAACACCTGAAATGAAGATTTCTTTTCCCTCTGGCTTGGAACACAGACGTCACTGTGTCCTTTTCTACTCTACCTGTTCATCAGGTATGGATGACATTTTCTGTTGACTCAACTGCAAGCAAAAAATGTAGCTCCTGGAGCAAAAATGCCAAAAAAGGTCACATTAAATTTGAGAAAAGATCTCTCTTGTCACATGGATTTCTGTCAGGTTACCATTCTTATGATTCTGGAGGGGATCAAAGTGGGCATTTAGATGAGTTCAGTCTATAACAAACGCTAATCTTCTAAAAACTAAACTACCAGAACACTGTTCAAAATACTCTTCAGCAATTTCACAAGGTTCTTTAGCCAGTCACTCTCAATAGCACAACAGAAACACGCACTACCACCCCCAAGCTCTGAGTACTCTATTTCAGCTCTATTGCAGTTCTTGGGAATAGTTATCAGGCAGGCTACAACAATTGCCTTGCCCTAGTTCTTCCATCTCATTCTCAAGGAGTTTTATGAACAGTTCCAAGATTATTGCACAATCCCAAGCTTCCAGACTCACTGAATATACATACCAAATTTACTTAGTCCAACATAAGCCTTTATTTTGTGATGGCTTTCATAGGTTCCCAACTACTGTGTCTGTATGTCCCACCTTAATAGTTCCAGGTAGTTCTCCTTCAGCTTCCATGCTCCAGCTGACTCTCTGCAGTCTGATCTCATTTCAACTGCCTGACTATTGCAGGAGTGCACCCTTCCCACTCAAAGTCCCGCCCTTCAGCACCCCATCAGCCCTTTTTTGCTCTGAGAGTGTGTTCTACCACTGTGTTGCTTCATTTTACCACAAACACACATGCACAAATGCCATGCTGTCAGCCTCAACTTGCAAGTAAAAAGAGCTGAAGCGGAAACAGAGGTGAAACGTATACTCTAGGTAGATAGTTTAGTTTAGTGCTCAATATTGAAAGGATTTATGCTGCTAACAGTGAGATTTAGACTTCCAAATTGACATCTTTAAAAATTTACTAGGGCTGAGTGTCTAAATTTACAATCAAATTTTCACTAAACTCCTAAACGTCAGAGCATAAAAAGTGGTTGGCAACTGGGGTAGATTTGTTGTTGTTAAATGCCATCAAGTCGGTGTTGACTCATGGCGATCCTCTGGATAGCTGTCCTAAACTGTGTATGGTCTTCAGTCAGGCAAATCATTCTTGATAAAGTGACATCCATAACTGCTGTTATTGTATCAATCCATCTCATTGCTGGCCTTCCTCTTTTGCATTGACCTTCAACCTTGCCAAGCATGATGTCTTTCTCTAATGATCTCTCTCTTCGCATGATGTGTCCAAAGTATGAAAGTCAAAGTCTTGTCATCTGAGCTTCTAAAGAAAGCTTAGGTTTGATCTCCTCTAGTACTGACTGGTTTGTTCTTTGGAGAGTCCATGGTATACATAGTATTCGATACCAGCACCAAAATTCAAAGGCATTGATTTTCTTCCTGTCTATCTTTTTCATTATTCAACTTTTGCATCCATGAAAAAACCATGGCTTTGGACAAGTCAAATCTTTATATGAAGAGCGACCTCTCTGCTCTTGAGAATCTTGTCTAGGTCCTTCATAGCCATTCTACCAAGAGCAACCTGTCATTGGATTTCATGGCTGCTTGTTATTTCTTTATTGATTATTGATCCAAGCAGGATAAAATTGTTGACTATTTCAATTTCTTCTTCATCAATGATGAACTTATTGATTTTGCCAATTGTCAAGATCACTTGCTTTTTTACATTAAGGTGCAGGTCCATTTTAAGACTATATTCCTTGATCTTGAGAAGCAAATGTTTCAGGTCACTTTCACTTTCAGCCAGTATTGTGGTATCCTCAGCATAGCAAAGGTTGTTAATGAGTCTTCCACCAATCTTCACATCTCGGTTGTCTTCATACAGTCCTGCTTTTCTGATTATTTGTTCTGCATATGAATTAAACAGGTAGGGGGAAAGTATGCAGCCTTGACATACATCTTTGCTGATTTTAACCGCTTTGACCTGGTGAAAAGCAGGATATAAATGCAGCTAAATAAATAAATACACAAAAATAAATACATAAAATTTTAAACCATTCTTTTTCTCCTTGTTCCGTATGAACTGTTGCTTCTTGATCAGTGTAAAGGTTGTGCAAGAGAACTATCAGGTGCTCTGGTATACCCATGCTTCTTAATGTGGCCCAGAGTTTCTCATGGTTTACACAGTCAAAAACCTTGCTATACTCAATAAAACAATAGAGATATGCTTTAGGTATTCTTATGTCTTTTCAAGGATCCAACTCACATCTGTGATCATGTCTCTCATTCCTCGCCCTTTCTTGAGCCCTGTTTGCACTTTGGGCAGTTCTCCTTCCAGGTATGGTTGTAGTCTCTGCTGGATGACTTAAGAAGAATCTTGCTGGCATGTGGGATCAGAGCGATTGTGCGATAATTTCCACAGTCGGTTGGATCACCTTTCTTCAGTATTGGTATAAGCAGAGATCTTTTCCAGTCAGTTAGCCATGATGTTGTCTTCCAAATTTCCCAGCAGATCCTTGTAGGTAGAGCAACAGCCACATCTGATTATTCTAATACTTCAGTGGGAATGGCATCAATACCCTATGTTTTATTCTTTGACAATGTTTCAATGCTGCTTCGACTTCTTCTTTCATTAGCAATGGTTCCTGATCATAAGGTACAGGTTGAAAAGGCTGTTGGTCCACTTGATCTTTTTGGTATAATGACTCTTGTATATACTTTCCATCTTTTCTTGATCTTCTCAGCATCATTCAACATGGAGCCTTGAGCACCTTGTAGCATTCCAATTAGAGACTGGAATTTTCTCTTTAACTCTCGTAGCTTTAGGAAAGCTGATCTTGTTCTTTTTCTAACAGTTCCTGATTCTCTTTCCTTGCATGCATCATTGTAGTACTTCTCCTTGTCTTGTCTTGCTGCACATTGGAAATCTCTGTTGAGTTCTGAGATTGCCTCTCTTTCTCCTCTGGCTTTAGCTTCTCTGTGTTTCTGGCAATTTTCAGAGTTTCTTCCATCATCCATTTTGGCCATTTTTGATTTTTCACTTTTTGTAGAGACTTCTGACTTTCTTCTAGCACTATTTTCTTGATATCATCAAAAAAGCATGGGACAAGCAGAGAGGATCTCTAAAGGAAAAAAGGGGACTGTTGTAGTGGTTGATATGGAAGGACAGACTAGATAGGCCATGTGGTCTTTTTCTGCCATCATGTTTCTATGTTTCTATAACTGTTCTGGTGCTCTGCCATTTATATCCAAAGCAGCAAATCAATTTTGCAGGCAGTCTTTAAATTCCAGTGGTATATTCTCAAATTTATATTTTGTTACCTTCATGAGTGGCTTGATCTTTTTCAGCTTTAGCTTGCATTTGCATAATAGTAGTTGGTGATCTGTAGCACAGTTGGCTCCAGGTTTTGTTTGTGTTAATGTTATTGAATTTTTCCAGTGTTGACTTCCACAGATGTAGTCAATTTGATTTTTGTACAATCCATTGGGTGACATCCAAGTGTATAGTCACCGCTTGTGTTGTTGGAAGAAGGTGTTTGAGATGAATAGATTGTTGGTCTTGCAGAATTCTATCAGGCTTTCTTTAGCTACATTTCTGTTGCCAAGTCCATATTTTCCAACCACTTTGCCTTCTTTTTTGTTGCCAACTTTTGCGTTCCAGTTACCCATGACTATCAGGATATCCTATTTGCATGCTCTGTCAATTTCAGCTTGTATTTGTTCATAGAACTAATCAAGTTCATTCTCTTTTGCAGCTGTTGTTGGGGCATATACTTGAATTATAGTTGTGTAGATGGGCATTCCTTGTCAACAAATAGAAATTAAGCGTTCGCTGATTGCATTTTATTTCATTACAGTTCTTGCAAGTTTCTTCTTGATTATAAATGCAACACCATTTCTTCTCTGTCTTTCATTTCCAGCATAGTAGACCATGTGATCATCAGATGCAAGGTGCCCATTGCCAGTCCATTTCAGTTCATTGACATTTATTTATTTATTTATTTAACAGATTTTATATACCGTCTTTCTACAAATCAAGACGGTTTACATAAAACAATAAAGGCAGTATGTTTCAACTGTTTACATGGAACAAAGTAATGGATAAATAAGGGTAACAAGGAGAACGTTTTACAAGAACAATGAACAACTATTTACAGCGGTAATACCGGGATACAAATGGCTGCATGAATAGATTTAGAGAATTAGAGAAGACAGGAGCAGGGAAGTGGCAGTAGAAAGTTAGGTATTAAGGTGGCAGGGAGAAATGTTCATTGACATCCAACAAATCAAGTTGTACACGTTCCACTTCATTCTTGACCACCTCCAACTTCCCTTGGTTCATGCTTCATACATTCCATGTCCCAATATGTAAGACATCTTTGCAGCTTCTGACTCTCATTTCATGTGCACCTACATCAATAGTAAGACATCTTGAGGGCTTTGACCCAACCATATCATAAAGCTAGCTTTACTCTGAAAAGTCTTCAGCTCATCCCCAGTAGCTAGTTGAGTGCCTTCCAGCATTATAGTACAATTTGTTTTGTTGTGGCTATCCATTTCATTTTTGTGGTGCAGTCTCTGACCCTTTTCATATTCAGGCTGAAAACTCACCTCTTTGCTGCCGCTTTCAGATCTTGATTCAACTGATCCCCTTTGTGTTTCCTTGCCATTCCCCCTAAATGTAGCCTATGTCTACAGCTACTGTGTTGTCTGTCCTGACTAGATTGTAAGCTCTGATGAGCAGGGACCTTCTTTTACATGTGTCTGTGCAATGCTGCGTATGTCTTGTAGTGCTATACAAATGTTCAGTAGTAGTAGTAGTTGTAGTAGTAATATATAGAGGTAGATTGCCAGGTAATGCTAATGTTGTTGCTGTTGTCACAGAAATGTGATTCTCCGCTGCCAACACCGTCCCATTCTGCTGCTGCCCAGATGGTGGTTTGTCTTAGTCTGGCACCTCAGCTGAGACCTGTCCATCTTGGGCGACCCCGCCAGTAGTTATGCTACCGATAGCTTAGCCCTCAGCATCACTGATGCACACAAGCCCTCACAACACGATAAGCTGCAAACCTAGGGAGGGAGGGTAGAGAAAAGAATATAGGAGTTAGCACTGATCTTTCCCACTAGACTCGTAAATCTAGGCAAATGAATGGCAAGTCTAAATTTATAGGCATTCAGGCCGATGTTCAGCTCATGGCAGTCCGGAGTTTCTTTAACCCGCAGTCACCATAGGCAAATTATACCAGATACTCAGTGGCAGCTGTCTGGATAACAGCTGCCACCGAATATTCGTTTAACGACAGTGGCTCTATTCAGCTGCTATCTGGATAGGTCTTTGCAGATGAAACTTTTGCAATCCTAACTTTATATTCAAAAAATATCACTGCCATCTGGACTGTCTCCAGTTCCTCTCTAGCTCCACCCACAAACCGCCTTGACACTATTCTGATAGTGCTACGGTGGTCAGAATAAATATTCAGTGGCACTATCTGAACAGTGCGCGAATGTTTCTCTCACAGGGGTTTAGCTGGTTAGTATGTCCTGCTAACCAGATAAACCCTTTAACTGGATAAACCCATTTGAATATCGGGCCCATAACTTTTAAGCGCCTAAATTAAGATGAATTTTCAGCTGAATATTTAGGCTTGTGGATTTGGCTGAAAATAGGGCACAAATGTAGGAGCCTAACTTAGAGTCTAAATTTAAGAGCTTAGCTTTTTTTGAATATTGGGCCCTTAATATATTACAGTGTAACTTTCACCTAGGCGGGTGATACAGGCCGTCTGGGCTCCCTTGTCTTCCTTTCCTCAAGTCACCAGTGGCTGAACTTCTTCTTGGGACCCTGACCCCTTCCTGCTGGGTGAGGTACAACAATAGCACCACCCTTCTATGAGGTTACAAGAGACACTCATGATGGGTTACCCCGGAGGTAAGCGCGAGGGGCTAGAGTTAGAAGGAAAATTGTTTGATTATTCGTAAAAAAAACGAAATGGTCTTGGAAGGACACCAGACCAGAATGGAAATGTTTAAACAAATTTATTTGAATACAGAGATAGGTTAGGAGAATAAAGAAGGATGTCTATAATTAAAAATACACTAAAGTTGACTTAATATGCACCACAAGTATGGATAAATGCAATGTAACACTTTCAACTAATAAAGGGGTAATGGTACCAATATATAAATACGTACAAATACTTTTATGCCTGGTTCAGATCAAACCACAATGATTTCCATTATAACCAATGTTCCTTGGGATAGTATCCCCATGCCTAATGGAATATGTGTCACATTCATCTGCCTCTACAAATCTTACCCAACTGTGAATCAACATGTACTTATTTTTTTTTCTTATCACCCATGTTGTACTGACCCACCATCTCTTTTCTCTTTTTTTCTGAGCTAATTGAACTTAATTAGGTAAGGGGGTTATTCTGAAACTCAAATAGGCTGCCTGGATGTACGGGATAGACGTTTTCTTTGTGAAATCGTCTAGACCCGTATTCCTAAACCACATGGCCCTGCACGTACACGGCGCAAAAACGGGGATCTCAGAACATGGGCAGGAGGGGGCGGAATGGAGGTGTGGCAAGCCACGGAGACATGGAAAGCGTTTCAGGAAAGGCCTGTATATGTCCTGGGTGTTTCCTGCGGACGTGTTGTCCTGAGACGCCATGCCATGACTTACCAGCAGTTGTTTATAGTTGCAGGACATGGTTTTTGCAGATGTATGTTATTTGTGACGCCAAACCAGAGTGCGTGTGTGTGTGTGTGGTATCGGGGTGCAGGGGAGGCCCTGGTGTGCTGACCTGCATCCCTGGGGGGGACATGTATGCCTGGCCAGTATCTGGACCGTAGAGCTGACCACTGTATCACCAGGAGCCAGTGTAAATGTGCAGTATATTCTGAAAAGCTATTTTGCAGCAACATAGCAGGGCATGTCCCTGCCAATGGTGGGGGACCCTCAGAGTGGGGGGCATGCTGCATTGCAAACAGCCCTGATACATATCTGACTGCACCGTGTTATCTGTGACTGCAATTACTAAGGTGTTCTTCACATGCCATATTTGTTTTGCTGCAGGGTCTGTCTGGACAAACATCTCACTTTCCACGTGCTTATACAACAGTTTTGGTGCAAGTACATAGCCTTGTAGTGTTATGGGCATGCAACAGATATATAGTCTGGTTTCTATGACCATGTCTGTTTCATCTGCATTAATGTGTTTTTGCATGAGCACACCACTCTTAATGTGAGCATCAACTTAGGAGATGTACATTTTGCCAGCAGGGGCGTGGCCGCACGGAGACAGGAGGCATCTGCGATGTCCATCTGGTCAGAATACGGTGGGCATGGAGATGTAGGCTGGGTGGGAGATATATATCGCCCTCATTCTGGAACCGCAGGTGCATCTATGCCCGCGGTTTCGGAATCAGGGTTATTATGTACCCGTTTTCAGGGTAGACAATGCTGATGGTCGGACGTGGCTGTTATAGAATTGTCTTCCACATGTTTTGGCCAGGGTGTGTGATGGTGCACATTTAACCTTATCGCTCGGCACCTTCTTCGATGTCCTCGCTGTAAAGCAGAAACCTTAGCCGGCAGTGAAAATCCCATTCTCACAAGGTTCTGCAGTGCTCCCATATGGCAAGCTGTCGCGCCCTCAGGTCCCATTCTGCACCTACAGAATTAACCAAAAACCTCTCTAGGCCCTAGGCAAGAGTAGGCTTATTCTTAGTGTAAGCACTGCCTCTGGACTGTGATTCAGCTAAACTAAAAACATAATTTGAGTATTCTGGCCAGAGGCTTTAACAATTTCAGTCCCTACAACGCAGATGGATTTGCAATATTCCTGGCTTCTGACCTTGCCAAGTAGGAAAAGGGCATCTCAGGATCCCAAGGCCCATCACTGTTTCAGTGGCACTCCAGTAATTGCTAACACTTGCTTAGTCCAGGCCCTTTGTCAGTTGGCAGGCTCTGGGTACTGGTTACCTCCTTGGCCCAGCTCTGGCTGAAGTTTCTCTGCAAAGCCCAGTGATGCTGTCAGACCTTCTCAGCCTTGCAGTGCAGCAGATGCTACCTTCTTGAATAGGGTTGCCAACTGGCTCCAGATGCGCCCGACAGGCTTGATCCAGTCCTGGATTTACTCCATTGCATGCAGTGACTTGTAGTTTTCCTTTTCTTATGGAGTGCAATGGAGAAATCAGAACTACATATCCCTGCATGCACTGAGGTAAACCCAGGACTGGATCAAACCTGTCGGGCGCATCTGGAGCCAGTTGGCAACCCTATTCTTGAAACAGGTCTTCACTAGGAGCTTGGCCCGCCTGACTCACTGATTTGCTAGACTCTGTTGTAGCAGGCTTTCTGACTGTTCCTGCTATAAGCAGCTGTTGGGATTTGTTTCCCTCTGGCTCTGAACTCTGGGCTGAGCTTGTTCAGAAGTTTCCCTTCCTGAGCTGTCTCTCTTGGTTTCTAATCACAGGGCACTCTGATCTTACCTCCTGGCTAAGGGTTCCTGCTCTATTGAGCTCGGAAAGCCACTTCCTTGGCTTTGCCTCTCTCCTCAGATGCTTTTCCTAAGGCTACAGTCCCGGCTGTTCCTATGCACTGGTTGCTGAAATGTATTTTTTTTCCCAGTCTTTCGTGGCTTCACTGCTCCCGGCCATTCTGAAGAGGAAGGGGGCAGTTCTGATTTTCTCCCTCTAGCACAGCCCCTCCTTCTTTCACAAGCTTTCTGCTCAGAGCAAGTAGATTTCTTTCATCTTTTGCTCTTCACATTAACTCCTAGCACGAGCCTGCACATGCCCTTTATACGTCCTATAGTAGACCCTGGGCCACACATGTCTGCCAGTCATTCCTTATATGGTTTGTGATGCTGCAGACCCTCTGAGAGGGGAAGAAAATGTTTTAAATGCAGGAAAAGTCAAGCACAACCTACAATATCACGAGGAACCACATAGGGGGAGCAGGAGGGACCTCCGAGGAACAGAGGAACCACACCTCCTAGGTCATGAGGTAATGCCAGCCAGCTTCCAATCAAGGAAGAGAGGAGTACCTCTTAAAGGGAATTTGGAAGGTTGGAAGCCAGATTCAGATTAGCGAGAACCGGATTCAGACCAGAGAGAATCAGGAGCAGAACAGCCTGGGAAAGGAGAACAGGCTGGGAAGGTGGTACAGCCCTGGAAAGGAGGATATCCTGGGGAGACAGGACAGCCCTGGAGAAAGGCACAGGCAGGACGGCCTGGGGAAAGAGGACTGCCAGGAGAACCCGCAGAACCAGCAGGTTGGGCAGGACCTCCGAGTGAATGGGCTAGATATCCAGAAGGAGCAGTAATCCCTGAACCACGGTTCTGCAGGAGGCAGCAGCAGCCTCATTGGCTTGGAGAAAGGAGACCCCGTGGAGAAGGTGGGACAACTCCAGCCAGAGTGAGTGTTTGTTGTACAGAGAGGCAAAGGCGTGGCTGTGACTGTGGTCTAAAGCTAACAGAAAGACACTGGGAGAGCTCAAGGCCTATTGCTCAGGCCAGGCAGGATCCCAACAGGAGCAGGCCTCAAACCTCACCTGGAGCAGACAAGCCGAGAAGAAAAGGTAACCCATATTTAACTAAAGGCAGGGTACAAACTGCTGATGTATGGGGAGTACAGGGAGCACAGGAATATTATCCTTGTGAGAATGCTTATGAGATAAGGTGCAAGAAACACGCACCAACCAAGAGACTTGTTAATGACCAAGCTTTACAGAAAGCTAAGACAAAACACTTGCAAAAGGAGGACAGTTCCCAGTATCTGAGGGCGCAGGACCGACGCCCTGTATTCAACCCTGAGCATTGGGAGGTTGTGCAGAAGATATATAAAAAGCCTTATTACAACTTACCAACAAGTACTGACTTAGGCTCAGAGGCTTCAGAAGGGGAACCGATGCAGGTGGAATTTGCATCAGACAGAGATGGACTGTAGCTTCTGTAAGACAGGAAGCTGGGAGTCTTTACTGAACAACCAAGCTAGGTCTTGGGAGTTGAGACTGTTTGTTTGCCTGCTATACCGTTTACTGTGAAGATAACAGTTTTGCTTTGATTTTTTCTTTTACCTGAAGCAAGGAATTTGTGTTTGACGTTTTTGTGTCCAAGCATATGAACCTTTTTGCATGAAAGGGGAAATAAATGCCTTTTGTTTTCCCTCCACTCGGACCTTTTGTTTTCTGTGGGATTTTGGTACCAAAGGACGCTGCCAGGGCTGAAACTCCCTGGGCCCTGTAAGATATTGGCCAAACCCAACCTTAAATGTTTTTATGTCCCACCTACCTCAGTCTAATACGCTGCCAAGGTAGGCCCTGTGACAGGTTGTGATGTCACTCTTCTTCCTCTTCTTTCAGGAGGGGGTGGGGAAATCTCTTGCTCTGCTGACATCAGGATCCTTTCTCTTCTAGAGTGCCTGGCTCAGGTCCTCTTGGTGGAGGACAGGGACTCTTCTTTTCTCAGACTAGATTGCAGTACAAACTGACAGAGGGAGTGGCCTAGTGGTTAGGGCAAACTACTTTGGGTCAAGGGGCGGGGCGGGGGTGGGTTGAATCCCACTAGAGGACAGCAGCCTTGGGCTTGAAGGACTGAGATTTCTAGTCCCACATTTGCGTGTTGGGCAAGCCACTTAACCCTCTGTTGCCTCAGGTACAAAAACATAGATTGTAAGCTCTTTGGGGACAAGGGAAAAATATATATATACAAGCAGTATATAAGCCTAGTTAAATAAATAACATCTGCCCCTGTTTCTGACATAGGGTTGCCAACTTTTTCACCGAGAAAAACCCGACACCTGTGGCTCGCCATGCTCCACCCCCGCCCCGCCCCAGCCCCACCCACAAAAATTACCGAGGATACGTGTAGGCTAACTTCCTTGGTCAGATAATAATTAAACTGGGAACCCCAAAATCCAAACATGAAATGTACAACACTGGAGAAATAAAACTATAAAGTAATTTCCTCTTGCACTAAACAAAAACGCAAAGATGTTAGCAATACACACTTCCCAGACCAAACATATTCCAGCTAATAAATTCAAAATAAAAAGTATTTTTCTACCTTCTGTTTGGGCATTTTTTCAGTTGCAATTGCTCCAGTCACTTTCTTCTGGTTTCTTCGTGTCTTCTGCGAGCTATCCATTTGTCCTTTCTTCTCTTTTAGATGTTTTCCATTCTCTCTCTATTTCTGCTTTAACATACTGATTGTTTCCCTTTTGCTCTTTCCCCCAATTCTTTCCTTATCCTTTATCATCCATTTAAGTTTCACCCTTCCATTCTCAAGCCCCTCTTACTCTCCCAATACCCGGCCCATCATAGACTTTTCTTCCACATAAAATATTTTTTTCCCTCTCCATTCTCATTCCCCATCCATTCTAGTCCTCCCCCAGAATCAGTTCCCTTATAGTTCTAGACCCACCCAGCATCCACTCCCTTCTAGTCCCATTCTCCCATGCCCCACATCAGCCCATTTCCAGTCCTATTCCAGCTCTTCATCAGCCCATTTCCAGTGCTAGCCCTCACATCACAGGCCATTTCCAGTCCTAGCCCCCCCCCCCAATCACAGCCCATTTCCAGTCCAAGTCCCCCATCACAGCCTATTTCCAGTCCTAGGCCCCCCACCATCAAAGCCCATTTGCAGTCCGAGTCCCCCCGCACCATCACAGCCCATTTGCAGTCCTAGTCCCCCCCCATCACAGCCCATTTGCAGTCCTAGCCCCCCTAATCACAGCCCATTTCCAGTCCAAGTTCCCCCTCCCTCCACCATAGCCCATTTCCAGTCCAAGTTCACCCCCCCCCCCCATAGCCCTTTTCCAGTCCAGGTCCCCTCCACCCCCATCACAACCCATTTCCAGTCCATGTCCCCCCCCCTAACCCCTTTCCGGTCCCGGTCCCACCCCCCCCCCCCTCACAACCCAGTTCCCGTTCCGGGCCCCCCCCCCCATCACCCCCCATGCAGTCTTTGGCCTCCCCCCCCCCCCCCCGACCAGCACCGCGGCTGTCTGAGGGGCTTCAGAGGGAGCCGGGGAAGCCTGCGCGAGGCCCCGGCTCCCTCTGTACAGCCACCAGCGTGAAGAGCCTTTTCCTTCACGCTGGCGGCTGTATCTGTGAAGCCGCGAATGCTGGGAAAGGTTAAAGGGTATTGCCTTTAACCTTTCCCAGCAATCGCGGCTTTACAGATACAGCTGCCAGCGTGAAGGAAAAGGCTCTTCACGCTGCCGGCTTTACAGAGGGAGCCGGTGCCTCGCGCGAGCTTACCCTGCTCCCTCTGAAGCCCTTCGGTGTGTGGGCCGGCCCTGGGTGTTTTTTTTTTTTTTACTTCGGTCAGAAGAAAAGCCGGTCTTTTGCTCTGGCCGCTCCCGATCTTGCGGCCAGAGCAAAAAAACGGCTTTTCAAGGGCCGTTTTGCATCTGCGCCGGCAGCCGGCCTGGCCATGGAAAAACCGGCCAGTTGGCAACCCTATTCTGACAGAGGCTTTTCTGTACAGGACCTTCTCCTCTGTGCTGGGTTCTCACACCATTGGAGCTGCCCTCTCAGGTACAATATAAATTGGGGGAGGGGGGTGTTTGATTGGTTACAATAATCTCCAGGAACAAGCAGGAATTTAGTCTTTACATATGGGTATCATCGGTACCGACGGAGCCTGCGCAGGAATGCTCCCCAGCAGCCAATAGGAACGCTTTTGGGAGCATCCCTCAGCACATGCGCACTGTCTTTCCAACTGTCCCTCTTCAGTTCTTCGTTTTCCGTGGAGCCGACAGGACACATACCCTGTCACCGCAGAAAATTTCATCTTTAAATTTGTTTTCTTATGGTTGCGTCTGCCTCCGCATGACACTTACTGGTACTGCCGGTTCTTTCTTCTTTAAAAAAAAAAAATTATTTATATATATTTATTTATATTTATATAGATATATATATATTTATATTTATATACATATATATTTTTTTAACTGTTTCTCTTCAGAAACTTATTCTTTTGGTGCTAGGTGCCATTTTGGGCATTAGGCCCCCATTTGTTTTCCCAAAAGATGGAAAAACCAGCTAGTGGTTTTAAAAAATGTTAACACAGTTATGCGTTTATATTTTCAGAATAAGAACGCTGAATTTTGTGGGGGGAAAATTAATATGTTTCCCGATGTTTCCAGGCAAACTCAGTCCTGACGCAAGGCCTTTTTGGCTTTAAAGCCACGGGTCTTAGCTACTGGTGCAACCTTTTTCCTTAAGTTTCCCTGCAAATGCCTGGTCACTATCGGGGGCACTAAGTATGTTTTTTCTGAAGTTACTTCTTTGGAAACGTTTCTATTGAATCAGGTTTCACAGGTATAATATGAGTGTTGTATTGCTTTGTTGGATTTTGTACACTAGCAATGTTACTAATAATCAGAGTTTAGTTTAGTATTAGGGCATCATCTCGATCCATGCATATGCTCCCCTGGATGTGGACTATTGGTTTTTTCCTTTTTCTTCTTTTTATAATGTGTACTGCATAAATTTGGAATTTATTAATAAAAATATTAAATTCAAGACGAAAAAAAAATGTACTAAATGTGGCGGTACCATCTCCGTCACCGACACCCATGACTGGTGTCTAAAATGTTTAGGCCCTGACCATTCTTCATCTGAGTGTTCCTCCTATATGGGGATGACTAAAAGAGGAAGACAGAACCGAGCTACAAAGCTCGTTACCCTCTTTTCTTTGGATACAAGGTCCATTGCATCGATGTAATCAAGAGCCTCGTCTTCTTCCCATGGATCTCAGGTAACTAAACATAAGAGTAGGTCCTCAAAGGGTAGCTGTCCTTCAAAGCATCGAGAGGCCATTGGCATTGCCCTTGAGGAAACTACACTGTCAAAACAGCCCCAGCGGGAGGCTTCGGCCTCCAAAGCATTAGCGGGGTTCCAGGATGTTCTCGAAACTTTGACCTCAGCAGAACTACTGGTGCCATGCTCATGGGTTCCAGCCGCTTCTACCGGTACCGATACCCAGGCATCGGCAGCGTTGATAGACCAGAGATTTCTCGCTATCGAACGCAGTCTTGAAGCTCTCCTTACAGCTGCGGTACCGTTGACATCAGTGGTTCAATGGGCACCGGTACCAATGCCAGTACCAGCACCAGTACCGATACTGGTACCAGCACCGGTACCGATACCGGTACCAGCACCGACGTTACTGGCCCTGGTGGGAATCCTTCCCATGCAGACTTTTTCTGGCATCGATAGATCGGTACCGACATCGATCGATACCGAGACCATGCTTTGCATGAACATCAGGAGCAGAGATACTTCAAATCCTCCGATTCTGATGACTCTGATAATTCTGTCGGTACCAGAGTGTTTCTCCCGGAAGACTCCTCTTCTCCCCAACGCAGAATGTCTCCTCCGGAAGACATGTCTTTTCAGGATTTTATTTGTGATGTGGCCCGAGGCCTTTCAATCACGGTAGCTCCTGAAAAAGAACCAAGAGCAAAGGAATTGGGAATTCTCCAATACCCTAAGGCTCCCAAGGAATCAGCCACTCTGCTCATTCATGAAATTCTTCATGATCTGATGCTCAGAATGTGGGAGACAACTTTGACCACATCTCCTCATTCTAGGAGACTCGATACCAGGTATCGAGTTCCATCATGTCCTGGTTTTTAAAAGACTCAGCTGCCATACCATTCAATGGTAGTGGAGTCAGCCATGCGTAGGATGAAAAGTGCAGACATGCATCCAATCCTCCAGGTCGTGAATGCAGGACTCTTGATGCTTTTGGGCGTCAAACTTTTCAGGCTTCCATACTTTCAGCTAGGATCAGCTCACATATTTTATATATGGGAATGTTCCTCAAAGAGGTTACAGGAGATTTCGAGCTTATGAGCCCACTTCTCCCTGAGGACAAATGACAGGACTTTCTCACTCTGGTCAAGCATGCTCAGGATGTCTCCAAGTTTGTAAACCATGCAGCCTTTGACTGCTTTGAATGCATCAGCAGAACCTCTGCTATTCCCATTGGTGCACGTCGGATTGCCTGGCTTCAGGCATCAGACTTGGAGATTTGGGTACAGGATAAATTGGGAAACATCCCTTGCACAGGAGAAAACCTCTTTGGCAAGAATTGGCAGCAGAAGGCTAATGAGATAGATACTGACAATCTCACTTTAGATTGTCAAAATCTACAGCCACTCCAGCCAAAAAGAAACCCTATAAAAACCCCTTTTTCAGCAAAAAGAGGAAGTTTTATCTATCCTATACCCAGCAAGGGCAAGCTCAGGGTCAAGTTGCCCAGAAGGGTCAACAACAACAATCCAGACAAAAGAAGCCAAAAGGCCTTAGAGCTCAACCAGCTCCACAGGCCCAGCCGGGCTTTGACTCCTTCATAGAGAACTTAGCCTTCCTGCCTCTGAAGGGGCCAGAACCCCTAAACATTCCAGGCAGGTTGTGTCATTTTGCCAACAGATGGCACCAAATAACAACAGAAAACTGGACTCTGTCCATTGTGGGAGAGGGGTACAAGCTTCATTTTCACAGTATGCCCCCCTCCTACAATCGTAAGACAGTTCAGTTCCCAAACCTCTACAGGCAATTTACTGGATCAAGAGGTCTCAAGGAGCAATAGAGGAGGTGCCCATTCTTCAGCAGGGTGCAGGGTTCTACTCCCCCTATTTGCTCATTCCAAAGAAAACAGGAGGACACAGACCCATTCTAGACCTCAGAGAATTGAACAAATATCTATTCTGAGAAAAGTTCAAAATGATTTCTCTGGGAACTCTTCTGCCATACCTTCAAAGTCAGGATTGGCTTTGTTCTCCAGATCTAAAGGATGCATATACTCACATTCTGATCCATCCAGATCACAGGAAATTCTTACGATTCCTTTTCAAGGGAAAACATTTCCAATACAGGGTTCTTCCTTTGGTCTGGCTTCGGCACCAAGAGTATTCACGAAATGCATGGCAGTAGTAGCTGCATTCTGCGAACCCTGGGGATATTCATCTTCCCTTACTTGGACGACTGGCTCATTCGAGCCCCCACGGTTCCAGAAGCCAGATCTGCACTGTCTCTCACAATGCGAATCCTTCAATACTTAGGATTGGGCGTAAACCTCCCACAATCCCAGCTTGCTCCGTCTCAGTCCCTAGAGTTCATAGAAGCTCGTCTAGATACCAGACAGTCAAGGGCTTTTCTCCCACAACCCCGCTGTCTTCGTATAATGAAGCTAGCTTCTCAAGCAGCGGTGAAGTCCTCCCTAACTGCTCGAGAACTACTACAACTATTGTGACATATGGCATCCACCATTCATGTGGTTCCCTACAATTGCCTTCATATGCGAGCAGCCCAGTGGACCCTATCCACACAGTGGACACAGGCCACAGGACGTCTGTCGGACAAGATATCAAGCTCACAACGACTGATCTTGTCCCTACAATGGTGGCAATCACTGGAAAATCTTTTAGTGGGGTCTCCTTTCCAGCAACCCCTATTCCAGGCCACCCTAACAACAGATGCATCACAGGTGGGATGGGGAGCACACCTGCATCATCTCTCTACCCAGGGTACCTGGACTCCACAGGAGGTTTGTCTTCACATAAACTTCCTGGAACTCAGAGCAATCTATCTAGCTCTTCGAGTATTCCATGCCCAGCTCAGTTACAAGACAGTCCTAGTCCAAACGGACAATCAAGTAGCTATGTTCAACATGAACAAGCAGGGCGGAACAGGCTGTCTGTCCAAAAAAATCTCCTTTTAATCAATAATCTATATCACGTTTGCTCTATATTAGTCAAAATAAATTGTAAACCAGTAATGTATAAGCAATAATGTATATAAGTAAGTTCTCAAAAAAAAACACTCGGTGGGGCAGTGTGTCAAAATTCCTTTCCAAGCTCAATTACTATTCACCTGTTCAGTATCAAAACTGCCTTTCATTAAACATGCTGCCACTCAAAAGCAAAACACCTACCTAGTAGCTGAAGACTGTATGCTCAATTGACGTCCCCAATGCCACTCTTGGCGCCAACCTCTGCGTTCTGCAAATGTTTTCTCAGGGGGCAGTAGGGCCCATCATAAAAAGCAAACTTAGGAATCAGCCACTCCTACATAGACGCAGCCCTGGCAGCTAGTAACAGGCCTGGATTTTGGTGGCATTTTTCAAGAGACTGCAGGAATTGCCAATAAATTTCAGTGTCCCGGAGAAAGAATTGTTAGAAGTTTGCTTTTGAAGTGGAGCTAGGGAGAGAGAGAGAGAGCGAAAGCTCTAAGAGAAAGATCAGTACGTACCGTAGAGATAAAAAATAATTAGGGGACCATTCTTCTCCCCACTAACATACACCTTCTGTCTTTCATGAGGGCTGCAGTTCTAATCTATCCCCCAAGCTGTATCCTGTCCTTGTTTCACCCCAGCCCACAACAAACCAGATGCTCATGGATGGAAAATGAGTATGTGTAATGTAACATAATGGAAACTTCCGGAAGGGTATCAGCACAAGTCTAAAGCAGCAAAAAGCCCAAGAGGATGATTAACTGGTAGAAGAGCAGAACATAAATCATAAAACAGCATGAAAACATTCAATTAATTCCTACGGTGATGAAATCATGGCTTTTTACTCAGAGCCTTGGAGAGCAATAATGGCTGACGTATTGACTACAGCAAGAATTAGCTTCTCTCTCATGTCCTTGGAGAGGAATGATGGTTGACCAATACTACTGCGATCCTAAGGATTGTATTTCTCATCTAATTTGTCTTCTTTGGGTCTCCCTGTTTGTTTATCTCTACCTATCTGTGCCGAAATCCAATGCAAACCACCTAGATGTTTGTGCAATAATGGGCAGTATAACAAATGTTTAATAAATAAATTAATTAAATCTATTGAGGTATGAGCAGTCTAGGGCAAGAGTTGGTTAGTCTATAATGTGCTTTTATGCAATAAGAACATATGATGTGTAATAATGAGTTGGACCCAAGGTCAATCAAGGCCAGCATGGCTAGTCCAGGTCACAAATGCCCAAAATGTAGATCTCTTCCACATAGCTCACATGCCTGAGTTAAGTAATACCTTTCCCGAGTTTACTGCTTTATATAGTTTATGGATGTTTTCCTCTCGGACCTTGTCTCAACCCTTTGTAATATTTATTTATTTAGCGGCGTTTGGCTAACGCCTTTCCAGTAGTAGTTCAAGGCAAGTTACTTTTAGATACAGCAAGCATTTCCCTGTCCCCAGAGGGCTTACAATCTGAGTTTGTACCTGAGGCACTGAACTGTCCAAGGGCACAAGGAGAAGCAGTAGGATCAGTTTTACTCACAAAACTCACACTCAACACAAGTCACAAGGGACCTAATAACATGAACAAAATAAAAAGGAATTCAGTGTCTGCGAAACTTGTGAATGCCTCACCGGTTTCACTCAGGGCTCCTCCCTCTTCGGGGCAGGAGTCTGGGCGGCCGCATTCTATTAGCCTTGAAGCACTGTGGGACACTATTCAAGGACTACAGAGTTCTTTGGATACTTTAGCACAAGCTTTGTTGCAACAAACTTCATAGATAACTACTACTATTATTGAACATTTCTATAGCGCTACAAGGTGCGTGCAACGCTGTACAGATACATATAAGAGATTGTCCCTGCTCATCAGAGCTTGCAATCTAGGTTAAGACAGACAATAGGACAGCTGAGGATAGGGATACAATTAGGGAAAGGTAAGGAGACATATAGGAGACTAAGCGGATCAGGAGCCAAAAGCCGCCTTAAAGAGGTGAGTCTTTAGCATGGATTTGAAAAGGGGCAGAGATGAAGCCTAACGTACAGACTCAGGAAGTTTATTCCGGGCATAAGGAGCAGCTGGGTGAAAGGACTGGAGTCTGGAATTGACAGTGGAAGAAAAGGGGACAGAGAGAAGTGATCCACCAGAAGAGCGGAGTTCACGTTGAGGGGTGTAGGAGAGTTGAGAGAGGAAAGATAGTGAGGAGCAGCAGAATGAATGCATTTATAGATCTGAAGGAGAAGTTTGAACTGGATATGGAAACGGAAGGGGAGCCAATGAAGTGACTTGAGAAGAGGGGTTATATGCAGGGCCGGCCCAAGGTTTTCTGCCATCCTAGGCAGAAACTCAGGCCTTGCCGTCCCCCCCCCCCAGCTGCTGCCGCTGCCATCGTACCCCCTGCCATCCCCCCCCACCCCCAACTGCCACTGATTCTGTCTCGGGAGGAGAAGGCAGGCAGCAGCAATATTTCAAAAAGCAATGACTTTTTGCCACCGCTTTTGGAAATACTGCTGCTGCCTCACCTCCAAATGGAATCCGTGGCAGCTGGGGGGAGGGTGACAAGGCTGGTCATGTGGGCCGCTGCTGCCACTCACCCAGGCTGACCACCCTAGGCAGCCACCTAGCTCGCCTAGTGGATGGGCCAGCACTGGTTATATGAGCATATTGGGGCTGGCAGAAGATTAGCTGTGCAGCTGAATTTTGAACAGATTAAAGGGGAGAGAGATTATTCAGGGAGAGACCAGCAGGGAGGAGGTTGCAATAGTCAAGACGGGAGGTGACTAGAGAGTGGATAAATGTCTTAGTAGTGTGTTCAGAAAGGAATGGGTGAATTTTGCTGATGTTGTAGAGAAAGAAACAGGGTTTAGCTACCAGTTGGATGTGTGTGGAGAAAGAGAGTGAGGAGTCAAAGATGACCCCAAGGTTTCGGGCTGAGGAAAAAGGGGGTAGAAGAGTGTTATCCACAGAGATAGAGAAAGGAAAAAGGGGGGGCTGAGTTTAGAGGGAAAAATAAGAAGTTTGGTTTTGGTCATGTTCAATTTCAAACAATGGTGAGATATCTAGGCAGAAATATCAGAAAGGCAGGCAGAAATCCGGACCTGGATTGCTGGAGAAATGTCAGGTTTAGAGAGATAGATCTGAGAGACATCAGTGTAAAAGTGATACTAAAAGCCATGGGAGTAGATGAATGCACCAAGGGATTGGGTATAGAGAGAGAAAGGAAGTTGGCCCAAGCCAAACCCTTGGGGTACACTAACTAAAAGTGGGATAGCAGTAGAGGAGGATCCACCAGATCAAACACTGAAAGAGTGGTAGGAGAGATAAGAAGAGAACCAGGATAACACAGAGTCCTTAAAACTAAATGAGGACAAGGTGTCAAGGAGAAGGTGGTTGTCAACAGTGTCAAAAGCAGCAGAAAGGTCAAGAAGGATGAGTATTGAGTAAAGACCTTTGGATTTTGTCAGGAACAGGCCACTAGAGATTTTGGCAAGAGCCATTTCAATAGAATGCAGAGGACAAAAGCCAGGGCAATGGCAGTGAACTGCATGTTCAAGAAGTTTAGAAATGAAGGGGAGGAGGGAGATGGGTCAATATTTAGAAGGGCATGTAGGATCTAGTGAAGGTTTCTTGAGGTGTGACAACAGCATGCTTGAAGGCTATTGGGACGGTTGCAGATGAGAGCGAAAGGTCGATTAATATGAGAAATGGAAGGGATGACAATGGAGGAGATGGATTAAAGAGATGGGCAGGGATAGGATCAGAGGAGTGGGTAATTTAGAAGAGGAGGAGAGAAGACGAGAGGTTTCCTCATCAGAGATATTAGAAAAGGAAGAGAGAGTAGCAGAGGTTGAGGGGAAGAGTTGGGAATGAAGGGGTGACGGATGGATTAGAACTCGTGGGGAATTAGAGGGTAATCTTGTGGACTTTGTCATGGAAGTAATTGGCCAAGGTTTGGGTAGAAAGGGAATGAAAGGTCGGAGGTGGCGGTGCCTTGAGGAGAACTGAAAAGAGATGATAAAAGCTAGAGGGAAGAGAGTTAGTCAGATGGACATAGTAGTTTTGCTTGGTGAGTGATAAGGCTGACTGCAAAGAGGCAAGCATGAATTTGAAGTAAAAAAAGTCGGAAAAGGTGTAGGATTTGAGCCAAATGCACTCAGCTGAGTGGACACAGGAACAAAGATAACGGGTAGTCGAAGATAACCAGGGCTATCGCATTGCCATTCAGATTTGAATTCTTTGCAGGAGAATCTTTTAAGTCAGAAGATCAGAGTCAAAGCTTTGGAGATGCATAAGTCTGCTTTAATGAAGAACAATTTAACAATGCAGTTGAAAATTGAAAATCTAGAGAATACTGATCAACGCAGGAATCTTAGCTTAATTTTCCTAAAATTAGGGTTTTTTTCACCCTATGATTTGTTCAAGAAATTCCAGAGTCCTCTATTCCACCTACAGTTAAGATTTGCTACATTCCGCAAGGGAAAATTTCCTCAGGTGTGCAACAGGGATCTGGATTTAATTTGTTAAATGTTACTGAAATGCTTGAGCAAGCTGGTGAGGAAATATAACGCTGTTCTACAATAATGGTTTAATTGACATTGTATTCTGACTGGGATTCACTCTTAAAAATGTTTATTTTTTTTAAGTTTAGAGGCATTTTGTTGCTAAATTGTAAGATTTAGATGTTTCTTGATGTCGCTAGGACTACCCAGAAGAGGTGGAAGCAATTCCTGTTGCTTCGCCCCCAGATCATTAATCTTGGGGCTACTTTTAGATTACATTATCTTTGTAAATGTCTGGTTATATATCAAAGCAAAAGGTTTATTTTGTTATGAGACTTTGTACTTATTCGCATTTAGTTTAGCAAAAATGGCATAGCACTACTTTCCCCTCCTATGTAACGGGTTGGTACATCATCTTAGTATTATGGCTGGTGGGGTTTGTCTCAACTTGCTTGTTTTTCCTAAAATAATTACCAATTGTGTTTTTCAGCTCCGATTTGATTCCTTGTCAATTATAAATTGTACCATTAATGTTACTCTGTACTATATCTTTAAAGCATATATTGTATCGTACTTGAACTCATGGCTAGAGAGGTCTCAAACTATAGGCTGCCATTGTTTAAGTTTTTATCAATGGACTGATGCCTAAATGTGCATCAACGACCTCATTCTTGAACATATAGCCAATGGTTATTTTTTATGAAAAATGTTTGTTATCAACTTCAATACGTTATCATCTTTAGCAAGCTTTTATATGAATAGAATGAACCAGTGAACCAGTGCTTATCTGTGTAGTAGAATCCCGACGCTTATTCAAGCGCTGTATCACGCGTTTCACCACTTCGGTTTCATCAGGGGAGTGTTATAAATCGGCACTGTGAGAAAAGAAAGTTCTTTTCAGATACATGCTTCATTATAGTTCAAATTTTAAAATGAGATCAGGAACCCTCCTACCTCTGGTATCACTGCAATGGTTCTCATAAGCGCTGTTTGGTGCTTGCTGCTGAACTAACTAAAACGCCGCGCATGCGAGGTATATAAACACTATGGCGGGAACTGTCACACCTGAAGTGCTGATTAACAATGAGGTGAGCGGAAGAAAAGAACTTCAATGTATATCTTATAAACACACTTCCCACTCTATACGGGAGTTCAATCCCTGTGGTATAATGGAATCCAATATATATATCCACCGTTGCTCCCTATAAATCAGAGTGTGATCCAACGTTCTGCCTCTAGATGGAATTGAGACTTGTTCAATAGCAAAGCACCGTAAAGTAGTGAAGTCATGTTGAAACTGCAGACAGTGGTCGACTATCGGAGCTTCTGTTCTGCGGCATTTGAGTTTACTTTTATGTTCATTGATCCGTGTCTGAAGGGTTCGTATAGTTTTCCCCACATATATTAAATCGCAGGGACACCGGATCCCATAAATAACATGCGTGGACTGGCAATTGGTGTTTGTACGTAATTGATAATCAATACCATGATAGTTGAATTCTGTTAATTCTAAAGTGACTTGACATATGTTGCAGTTCCCGCAGCATCGATGGCCTCCCCTATCCGGGGGTGACGGGGCAGAAGAGAGTCGCAGAACTGCCGGACTTAGCAGTTCTTTAAGGTTCTTTTGCCTCTGCCAAACACATCGAATCGTGTGTCCCTCTAATTCCGGTAAACACCGCAAGATGTTTTCATGTCGCTTAATGCTACTTGTAAACATGCGCTATATGGTGAAAATGGCATAAAACTATGGAGGAGGTATATCGACGACGTCTTTGTTATCTGGCAAGGAACATCTTCTGATTTGTTACAGTTTTTTGAATGGCTTAATGTACGAGAAAGTAACATAAAATTTACTCTCAATTATCAACCAAATAACATCACTTTTTTAGATGTAGCGATACGAAAAACTCCACACGGATGGCAGACCTCTACATACCGAAAACTGACAGATCGAAACACTCTGTTGCATTATGAGAGTGCTCACCCCATTCAATTGAAGAACAGTCTACCTATATCGCAATTCATTCGCTACCGGCGGAACTGCTCTGACATACAAGAGTTTAAACATCAGGCAGATAAATTAAAAAAACATTTCATACAACGTGGATATCCAACAGGGATCGTCCGGCAGGCCTATAAACGGGCACGATTTTTGAATAGAGATTATCTGTTACATCCACCTACTACTAAGACAAGTATTCCTCAGAAGCAAGTTAATCTAGTGACTCCATTTTCACCATATAGCGCATGTTTACAACGTAGCATTAAGCGACATGAAAACATCTTGCGGTGTTTACCGGAATTAGAGGGACACACGATTCGATGTGTTTGGCAGAGGCAAAAGAACCTTAAAGAACTGCTAAGTCCGGCAGTTCTGCGACTCTCTTCTGCCCCGTCACCCCCGGATAGGGGAGGCCATCGATGCTGCAGGAACTGCAACATATGTCAAGTCACTTTAGAATTAACAGAATTCAACTATCATGGTATTGATTATCAATTACGTACAAACACCAATTGCCAGTCCACGCATGTTATTTATGGGATCCGGTGTCCCTGCGATTTAATATATGTGGGGAAAACTATACGAACCCTTCAGACACGGATCAATGAACATAAAAGTAAACTCAAATGCCGCAGAACAGAAGCTCCGATAGTCGACCACTGTCTGCAGTTTCAACATGACTTCACTACTTTACGGTGCTTTGCTATTGAACAAGTCTCAATTCCATCTAGAGGCAGAACGTTGGATCACACTCTGATTTATAGGGAGCAACGGTGGATATATATATTGGATTCCATTATACCACAGGGATTGAACTCCCGTATAGAGTGGGAAGTGTGTTTATAAGATATACATTGAAGTTCTTTTCTTCCGCTCACCTCATTGTTAATCAGCACTTCAGGTGTGACAGTTCCCGCCATAGTGTTTATATACCTCGCATGCGCGGCGTTTTAGTTAGTTCAGCAGCAAGCACCAAACAGCGCTTATGAGAACCATTGCAGTGATACCAGAGGTAGGAGGGTTCCTGATCTCATTTTAAAATTTGAACTATAATGAAGCATGTATCTTAAAAGAACTTTCTTTTCTCACAGTGCCGATTTATAACACTCCCCTGATGAAACCAAAGTGGTGAAACGCGTGATACAGCGCTTGAATAAGCATCGGGATTCTACTACACAGATAAGCACTGGTTCACTGGTTCATTCTATTCATATAAAAGCTTGCTAAAGAAGATAACGTATTGAAGTTCATGAAAAAATGTTTTCATAAAAAATAACCATTGGCTATATGTTCAAGAATGAGGTCGTTGATGCACATTTAGGCATTAGTCCATTGATAAAAACTTAAACAATGGCAGCCTATAGTTTCTGAGACCTCTCTAGCCATGAGTTCAAGTACGATACAATATATGCTTTAAAGATATAGTACAGAGTAACATTAATGATAGCATTTCCACTCTGACAAAAGTGACCATTCTTATATTAATTATAAATTGTACAACAAAAACTTGGATCCTTACCAGAGCTTACACATGATACTTCATTTAAACAGAATTTCAGCTATATCCTCTAACCATATCATAGTATTGTTCATTCAGCAAAGAACAAAAAAATGGAAAAGGCGGACCTCAGAAAATTCGGAAGTACTAATTGACCACAATTGTGGACTAAGGTACTTTCTAAAGTTAAACACATCAACGGTCCGCTCAAACCTTTCCTTAATCAGAAAGTGGATTCAATAGCCATACATATACATACACATAATCCTATGATAACACATTTCATCTAACCAATATTCACTTGTATTCTAATATTTCATCCAATATATCCTCTGTGTCATCCTATATTCAATTCTTCTCTGGCATAAAGTTTCCACCACTCAAAACAAGTAGGTCAACCCGACGCCCACTTGGACGTCCATCCAGCGTTTCGCATTAGCAGCTTCAGGGGAATGACGCCCGCTTGGATGTCCCTTCAATGTTTCGCATTAGCAGCTTCAGGGGAATAGAACTACAAAGCAATAAAAATAAAATACAACCTTCGCTTAACATACATACCATGACTCCAAAGACCACCACCTTCAAATATCTAAAAGCAAATTTGTCTTACCATTCCCATGTTCTTAAAACTCATATATTATATCGCCTCACCAGAATACTTAGACCTCCTCCCATACGTCATGACTACTCCATTCACGACGCCACAGTGTTTGACTTACAAACTCCACTCGGGTGCGGATATATCCAAATTAACCCCTCCCACTTCCGTTATATAACGTAATCAAACACGGACACACAACCCTTCAGCTGCACACCCTCCAGTCAGTGCTAGAATTTAACCCTCCGGGCACCACAGCCCCCAACAAGAAAATCCAGCACTGCTCCCTATAGGTGAGAAACTGTTCACGGGTCCTGCCTCCCATATCCGGAACCTATCTGCTCAATACAAAAACATTGTAAATCTAAAAAGACATGCTCCTCCTTTAAACAATGTTCAACTATAGGGGCTTCACGCCTTTTGCAATTTATCCTACTTTTGTGTTCTCCCAATCTAATCTGGAAGGGGCGGACTGTCTTCCCCATAAGGGCAAAGAATCCCGTATACAGCAAAATCGGACTCACACGAAGTAAATGATTTCAAAGCGTCGGATTGACCTACTTGTTTTGAGTGGTGGAAACTTTATGTCAGACAATAATTGAATATAGGATGACACAGAGGATATATTGGATGAAATATTAGAATATAAGTGAATATTGGTTAGATGAAATGTGTTATCATAGGATTATGTGTATGTATGGCTATTGAATCCACTTTCTGATTAAGGAAAAGTTTTTGAGCGGACTGTTGATGTGTTTAACTTTAGAAAGTATCTTAGTCCACAATTGTGGTCAATTAGTACTTACGAAGTTTTCTGAGGTCTGCCTTTTCCGTTTTTTGTTCTTTGCTGAATGAACAATATTATGATATGGTTAGAGGATAGACCTTATAAATTGTAGACTAATGTACTTGAGATTTAGATTGCCTTGATTTTGTGATATTTCCTTAAACTTTATGGCTATTTTTCTGTTAAGCAATTGTCTTCTGATATGCTTGAAATTCATAAATAAAAAAGGAAAAGTCCTCAGGTCCTCTCAGTTGCTCCCAAAAGGGCAATGACCCTTGATATTTCCCTGTCAGGAATGACTTGCCAAGGAGCAACTTTCTTCCCAACTCTTGTGTGGGGGCTCACAGTGATGCCAGTGGGAAAGATGGGGCTTCAGACTGGCCGTGTTCCTTCTTTCCTCAGGGAGAAAACAGATGGCGATAATTCCCTCCAGACAGCTGCATCAGTTTTCAGGTATTACAGATGCGGTGCCATGAAAACACCCACTTGATTTATAATTTATACCTTGCCTTTTCAAAAAGATCTCTCTACAAGGTAAGGGAACAATACAAAGTTACAAATATTAATCTAAAACAATTAAAAGCAACATAGATGACAGCAATGAAATGTATAAAAACAAATTTAAAAAATAAATCAAGCCTACAAAATAAGCTACAAACTACAAAACTCATATACTATTACTGTACAATAAATAGGATAATCTAACAAAATAATAAAATTTAAGCCAAAGATGAAATAATTAACAGAGAGTCTAACCAAAGAACCAAGGGCCCGATATTGAGTTGGGCAGGCCATGCGCCCCTACAGCGCATAGCCCTACCCACTGACCCTTAACCCCAGATATTCAATGCCAGGTCATATGTGGCCCCAACATTGAATATCCGGGGATCGCCGCACACACCAAAAGCCACAGTACCTTACAGTCAGAACAGAAAAAACCTGACCTCCAATAGAGAAAGTTTCTTTTTGTCGGAGCTGCCACGCCAAAAGCAGGTGGAATAGAATCCGTCCCCTCGCCGCGGCCTCTCCTTTTAATCCAATTTTTAAATAAGTGAACAAAACTTTAACACTTAGCTTTTTTCTTTTTTTCTTTGAGCTTATGAATCAACAAAGGAATCCACAGACAACAACGTGTCATGTTTCGGGTCCCAAAATGACGACCCTGCCTCAGGTTGAAAATTCCGGTAATCACAAGAGCTTCAGTAGAGTGAAAGAAAGAAACCGTTCAACAGTTTATGGAACCGGCCTCTGACGTCAATGCCGATGAAAACCAGAGTTATAAACCAATCAAAAGCTCAAAATCACCAACCAATCCAAAAGAGGAAATACCCTACTGACAAGGGAACCCCCAATTCTGACTGGGTCAAACAGTCCACAAGCAAGCCAGAGAGATTACGATAGGGCAGCACAAAGGCAGTCATAGAATGCTATGCCATGCCAACATAGCATTAAGGCCAGCCCGAAAAGCAGTGTTTAATTTGTATATCCATCATTGTTCCAATTTTTGTAGCTTAAAAACCCGATTGCCACCTCTAGGATCAGATGGAATAAGATCTAATATATGCCATCGTAGCTGATTGAAACTGTGTGCATGTTGGAGACAATGTTCCACTAGCGGAGCTGCAAGTGTTTTTGTACGGAGTCGTGAAGCGTGCTCGCCTAGACGTACTTTCATAGCTCGAATAGTGCGACCTATATAATAAAGAGAGCAGGGGAGTGTTGCCTGCAATTTCACATGCTGTGGCGAGTGGAGAGTGAGAACACCTGGTGTTGGAGAGAGTCGGCCCGTGCGGGGCAGTCAATGCTGACCTCATTTTGAGGCTCCATAAAGGATCTGTGCACGGAGCTGTTTCTTGGGAGTGTTGCCTGCAGTTTCACACGCAGTGGAGAGTGGAGAGTGAGAACAGCTGGAGCTGGAGAGAGCCAGCCCGTGCGGAGCAGTCACTGCTGACGTCATTTTGAAGCTCCTTAATATATCTAGAGTGGTTTGTGGCGCTTAGCCGTCGGTGCTTGTTGGGGCATTTTCTAAGGGGTGTTTTCCAAGGGGGACGTATGCCCCTTGTGAGCCCCTTAGGAGTACATCAGGAGCATTTATTGATCTGTGAAGTGGCGATGCCCGGCGGTAAAAGGAAAAAGAAAACTCTCGTGGCTGTGTCTGCTGGTGGCCCTATGGACAAGCATGTAATATCTACACCGGTCTTAACAACACCAGGTACTGTTCCTTTTGACCCCTCGCTGGAGGGGCCGAGTCTTAGCTCTCCTGAGCGTACACCTCCTCTTCCTCCTGGTTTTTTGGAATTGTCTGCTGTGCCTCAGTCCGGTGTTTTGAGTTCACAGAAGGAAGTTGTGCTCCCCAAAATGTTTTTTTGGTCGGAGCCCTCCAATCCTCCTGGTGACTCACAAGTCTCCTCCATCTCTCTTCTGGATATTTGGCAAGTAGTCAATCGTACTGAACAGATTCTTGCTGAGACTGTTCCCTCTTTATGTCAATTTACTAGGGACACTGTTATTACATTTCAGAATCTTGATAGTCAGATTGGAACTTTGCATTCATCTATTTCGAGTATAGATATGCAGGTTAAATCGTTTTCTTTATTCCAGTCTGCTACCATGAAAGAAAGTTATGTTGTTGTTATTGTTGTTAAGTGCCGTCGAGTTGAAGTCGACTCATGGCGACTCTCTGGATAGCTATCCTAAATTGTGTTCAGTCTTCAGTTAGGCGGCTCATTGTTGACAGACTGGTACCCATAGCTGCTGTTATTGTATCGATCCATCTCATTGCTGGCCTTCCTCTTTTGCGTTGACCTTCTATCTTGCCAAGCATGATGTCTTTCTCTAATGATCTCTCTCTTCGCATGATGTGTCCAAAGTATGAAAGTCAAAGTCTTGTCATCTGAGCTCCTAAAAAAAGCGTAGGTTTGATCTCCTCTAGTACCGACTGGTTTGTTCTTCGGGCAGTCCATGGTATACACAGTATTCGCCGCCAGCACCATAATTCAAAGGCATCATTTTTCTGCCTGTCTATCTTTTTCACTGTCCAGCTTTCACATCCAAAGAAAGTTATATTATGTGTCAAAAACTTGAGAATTTAGAGAATATAGCTAGATCTAAGAATTTGAGAGTTTTAAGTTTTCCTTCTAGTAGTTTATTATCTCCATCAATACTGTTTAGGAAATATTTAAAAGATGTTCTTCTCCTCCCCACCGCCCATGCTATAGTGTTTGCTAAATGTTGTTATATTTCCTCAAAAATTGTTTCTCCAGGTGTTGGGGAAGGGGAAGTAACTGTTCTAGATGGTAACAATGGGTTTAACTTGACCGCCTTCTTGGAAGACCCTCAAGATATTATTTCCACTAGAGCCACATTATTAGTAACTTTGGTTTCTGAAGAAGATAAAGTCTCTATTCTTAAAGCTTATTTTCGGAAAAGGGACACTCTCTATTGTGGTGATAAGGTCTCTATTTTTCCTGATGTATCTCGCTCAACACAAGCATGTAGAAAGTCCTTTCTTGCTCTCAAGTCTAGAACTCTTGCCTTAGGCGCTACTTTTTTCTTGCTCTACCCTTGTAAATGCTTAGTATCTCTTGGATATGACAGGTTTTTCTTTTTGTCATTTTCGGATTTGGAAAGGTGGATTCTTGATAAGGAAAAGGCGCAGTGACTTTTGCTTTTCGTTTGTCATCATGCTGTCATTTAGAAATTGTCAGGCGGTGGGAGGGTATAATTAAATGACTGCACTGTGTGGCTGGGACACCTTTCTTTGGTTCGGTGTTCCTTGCCTTGTTTTTTCTTGTTATTGATTTCTTATGGCTTTCTCCCCGAGATGTGGGCTAATGTACTTGTTTGTATTATTTCTCTTTTGAATTATTTCTATTGTTGACTTATTGTGTTTCTCTATACTTTGTGAACATTGTATAGTTTTTGAAAATTTCAATAAACAGAATTAAAGTAAGTAAAGAGAGCAAGGGCATGTGATCAAATATACCACAGGTGGTATAAGCAGCGTGTCCCCAGGCGCCCGTAAGCATATACAGGGCTTTGACCTGAATTGGTCCTGTATGTGCTGCCGGCCGGGCCCATTCACACTTCTCCCCCTCCCACCTCTTCAGCGGCTCTCCCTATCCTGATGCACAGCACGTATAGGGAGAGCGAGTGGAGGAATAGGATCCAGGTAGCTTGCGGGGCTGCATGTCCCGTTGGGATGTGCGGCCTTGCAACCTATGTTTGAGAATGACCTCCATACTCTGACAGGTCATTTAAGAGAAACCACTGACCTTTCTTCCTTCAGTAAAAAACTAAAAACCCATCTTTTCATGAAACATTTATTAACCTTCCAACTTCCTCCCTACAATGACCAAACCCAATCCGCTCTATAAAAGAATAAATCCTCACCCCACCTACTCCTAATTTATACATCTCTAGCGCTCTACCTTCAGTACTTAGTCACCTTTTACCGCCTATGTTGTAATATAGTTATGTTAAATGCTCTCTGTACAAAGTTAATTGTTTTTATATGTACATACTTGTACTGTTACATGTAACTGATTCTGTTCTATGTAAACCGCTTTTGATCTACTGGAAAAAGCAGTATAAAAATTCAATTAAATAAATAAAAATAAATTGATGCACATACATGGCCACATAGCACATAACGACTAAAATCCTGGAATTTATGCATGCTATTCATACAGGAATCTAGGTAGCTCTATAAAAATTACCTCCTCGATGTTACGCAGAGAACCTTAAACCAGACACTGATTTTAAATCTGCCTAAATTCTCCTCTGACACTTTTCCTGTGAAGGGAAGAGATAAGAAGGGTAGGAAATGTCAGCCTGAGGCCAAATTACACCTAAGCAGGAGCGGGCGGGCGGCTGGATATGGTCTTTGTAGGGAACACAGTGAACCTTTACATCTAAAAGCTAACAGCTTGCCTTAAGCAGACTGTTTAAAAACAAAAGTCCACATTGGATGACTGTTCTTATAGTTTGGGAAATAATCCCTGGTATTTCTGCTTCAGTTACCATCCCCTCAGGGTTATCCATTTCTACCAATGAGACAGTCAGCTATAAGCAATGCATTGTATCAAACACAGCGATGGAGCTTAAAGCACTGCTTGAAAATGTCAGGTCACCCTGACCTAGATGTATTATTTTACCTTTCCTTCCAGGGCCTCATCTCAAGCCTTCCCTCATCCTGTTCCATCACCTTTGTTGGCACAATGCAGTCAGGGCCCAGGACACCCAGCGCTATTTGGCTTATGATTGCACGGCCGATTCCTGCAATGTTTTCCCGTGCTGTTGCGGACATGCTTCTTTGTAGCTTGTTGATTCAAGCTGACTGTGGTTTGGAGTCACTCTCATTGGAATTCAGAAATCAAACCATCCAAACACAAATTACTTTTTTAAATTTTCATTTTACCCCGCTTTAAATAATTCTGACATAGAAGCAGCTATTATCCTTATACAAACAGCAGTTCTGTTGCTTGAAAGAAGCCCTCAGTGATCAAAGGTACTTTATAAACAGGACACCTTTGGATGTCATACTTGTGGCTTCTCTTTCGTTTCCAGGTTATGATTGCCCAGTTAGAAACTAAAATACTGTTCTTTTGGATTCTGTGCTATTTAATCCTTTTGTATTAACCTTTTACTATGATTAATTATGTTTAAAGCACAGATGCTAAACATATGCAGCATGTACAAAACATATAAATACATATAAGAAAAAGTTTGTGCTTTCTAGCACTTATACAATGTGTACAAAGTCCAGTTCCGGGACTGGTATGGTTTTATTTTTCCACGGAAACAGGAAGACAAAAACAGTATTTTTCAAAATCAAACTATGGGGCATGTTTATTAACATGTGCTACCTCGATAGTGTGAGGTTAGTGTGCGGTATCAGCACCATGCTAAAACATAGTGTGAGGCCTGTGCTAAAAAACCCAGGTAGCACATGTCTGGGTGGTGACTGGATGGGATAGGGCATTCCCACCACAGCACTGCTAGCACAGTGTTTGAAGCCCACAAAACCTGAGCACGGAGACCCATAGTAACTGCCGGAGAATGGCTGTACCCACCACCCTACCATTAGTGCGAAGCCCCATGCTAGTAACCTGGTTCAAGCCCGAATTACCAGCATGGGGCATAGTAAACATGCACCTATATTTGCTTTTCTTTGCACTTAAGATGTTTTCCCCCTCACTTGGTTTGCAGCTTGTCGTGCTGTGAGGGCTTGTGTGCATCAGAGATGCTGAGAGCTAAGCTATTGGTAGTTTAACTACTGGCAGGGTCTCCCAAGATCGACAGGTCTCAGCTCAGGTTCCAGATTAAGACAAACCACCTATCTACTTCTGTATCTTGCCACAAAAACCCAATGGATAATCACAACCAAACAAACTGCACTATAGTGCTGGAAGATGAGACCACCAGGTTGGAAAGCAATCAACTGGCTACTGGGGAGGAGCTGAAGACTTTTCAAATGTGGTTGGATCAAAGCCTTTGGGTCTTCTGACTGCCGATGTAGCTGTGCATGAAATGAGAGTCAGAAGCTGCAAAGATGTCTTACCTATTGGGACATGGAACATACGAAGCATGAACCAAGGGAAGTTGGAAGTGGTCAAGAATGAAATGGAACATGTACAATTCAATCTGTTGGATGTCGGCAAACTGAAATTGACCTCCATGACGCACGTTGCATCTGATGATCACATGATCTACTATGCTGGAAATAAAAGACTTAGAAGAAATGGTGTTGCATTTATAATCAAGAAGAAACTTGCAAGAACTGTAATGTAATGCAATCAGTGAACACTTAATCTCTATTCATCTACGAGGAATTGCTATCAACACAACTATTATTCAGGTATATTCCCCAACAAAAGCTGCAGAAGAGGAAGAAATTGATCAGTTCTATGAAGAAGTACAAGCTGAAGTTGACAGGACATGCAGACAGAATATCTTGAAAGGCATGGGTGACTGGAATGCAAAAGATGGCAACAAAGAAGAAGGCAAAGTGGTTGGAAAATATGGACTTGGCAACAGAAATGAAGCTGGAGAAAAAACTGATAGAATTCTGCAAGACCAACGATCTATTCATTTGAAACACTTTCTTCAAGCAATATAAGTGGTGACTATAAACATGGACTTCACCCATTGGATTATACAAAAATCAAATTGGCTATATCTGTGCAAGTCAACAATGGAAAAACTCAATAACATCAACCTGGAGTTGACTGTGTTACAGATCATCAACTCCTAGTATGCATACTCAATGTAAAGCTGATAAAGATCAAGCCACTCAGGAATGTAGCAAAATATGACCTTGAGAATATACTACTGGAATGTATAAACTGCCTGCGAAATCAATTTGCTACTTTGGATACAAATGAGAGAGCACCAGTGTTATGGGATGACATCAAGAAATATGTGCTTGAAGAAGTGAGAAGTCTCTACAAAAGGTGAAAAAGCATAAATGGCCAAAATGGATGACTGAAGAAACTCTGAAAATTGCCCAGAAATGCAGAGCTGGGATGCTTGAGCCCGCTGGCGCTGAGGGTAAACGAGACATTTCCTGTCTCGCGCAAGACAGGAAATTCCTTGTTTACCCTCTGCGCCAGCAAGCTTAATTTTAACAGAGCCACAGAAAAGAAGGGAAACACTGTTCCTTCTTTCAGCTCCGCAAAGGTGAGCCAGGCACTGGCCAGGCAACTGCAAGGCTCATCCCCATGGGTGGCTTACTGGAAATGGGTTGAGCAGGGCTGGTAATGAACTGGGCTGGGCTGATGGGGGGAGGGGTTAGCACTGGAAATAGTCTGATTGGGAGGGCTAGAATTGGAAATGCTCTGATTGGGGGGGGGGTTAGGGCAGGAAATGGGCTGATCAGGGGGGTTAGGACTGGAAATAGGTTAAGGGGGCTAGGACTGGTAATGGGCTGATCAGGTGAAGTTGGGACTGGTAATGGGCTGATGGAAGGGCAAGCACTGGAAATAAGCTGATGGGGGGGGGGCTAGAACCGAAAATGGGCACTTAAGGGAGGCTAGGACTGGAAATGGGCTGATTGGGGGAGTTAGAACTGGAAATATGCTGATTAGGGGGGCTAGGACTGGTAACTGGCTGATTCAGATTAGGTTAGGACTGGAAATGGGCTACAACTGGAAATAAGCTGATCAAGGGGGCTTGGACTGGTAATGGGCTGATTGGGGGAGTTAGGACTGGAAATGGGATGATTAGGTGGGCTAGGACTGGAAATAGGCTGATTGGGAGGCTAGGACTGGTAATGGGCTGATGGGGGGCTAGCAATGGCAATGGGCTGATGGGGGGACTAGCACTGGAAATGAGCTAGAACTGATAATGGGCTGATTGGGGTGGCTAGGACTGGAACATAAGAACATAAGATATGCCATACTGGGTCAGACCAAGGTCCATCAAGCCCAGTATCCTGTTTCCAACAGTGGCCAATCTAGGTCATACGTACCTAGCAGTTTCCCAAAAGACACAGGTTCCACAATGCTTGTACTGGGTCAAGCATTGATATCCACTGGTCAACACTGAAATCGTTACTGACTTTAAAAGGCCCTAATCTGTAGTATCTTGGTGAGCTGAACACGAATATAACATTGAAAAAATTTTATTGGCTCTTGTTTTGACGATATTGCATGTAGTTCATTTTTGACATTTCACTGTGTAAATTTATCCAGTAGGACGTCAACAACATCCCAAATAAGCCTTGAATAATGTAATATTGCATCACATTGCATAATACCAGCTTGCACACATCATCCAGAGTTGATTGCATCATTTTCTGATGCAAGGCAATACTACTGCCAGACGGCTGCTGAAGCCATCTGACGTCAGCAGTGTACTATATGCAGTCGGAAAGGAAAGTAATCTGGTATTCTGTTCTGATATTGAAAGCCTCATGAATGCCTTAAAAATCACTCATGACCCACAAGACTGGAGACTATTTATAGACTCTTCGAAACTGAGTCTGAAGGCTGTGCTTTTGAATAATGGAAACCATCTTCCATCTATTCCACTAGCACATACCATCCACATGAAAGAGACATACGATAACTTAAAGCATCTGCTGACTTCCATTAACTATAACAAGTACAGCTGGCACCTCTGTGGTGACTTGAAGGTAGTTGCTCTTTTAATGGGACTGCAGCAGGGATATATAAAATACATGTGTTTCTTATGTGAGTGGGATAGCCGAGCAAGGGATTGGCACTACTTGCGGAAGGAATGGAATCGCAGACAAAATGTAACAGTTGGAGAGAAGAATATCCAGCACCCAGCTCTGGTTGAGGCTCACAAAATCCTGCTACCACCCCTTCACATCAAACTAGGTTTGATGAAAAACTTCGTGAAAGCCATGGACCGCACTTCGCCAGCTTTCCGATACCTGCGTGAAAAATTCCCTCGGCTCAGTGAAGGAAAGATTAAAGATCGAGTTTTTGTGGGTCCTCAGATTCGAGAGCTCCTCAAAGATGACCAGTTCAACAACTTGCTGCAGGGTGATGCGAAACAAGCATGGAATGCTTTTCGCCTAGTGTCAACAAACTTTCTCGGGAATGTTAGGGCAGAAAACTACAAGGAACTAGTAGAAGACATACTGATGCAGTATCAGAAACTTGGCTGCAATATGTCTCTAAAAATCTATTTCCTTGATTCCCATCTCGATTTCTTTCCTGACAACTGTGGTATGGTTAGTGATGAACAGGGCGAGCGTTTCACCAGGATATCGCAATGATGGAGCAAAGATACCAGGGAAAATGGTCCACTACAATGCTGGCTGACTACTACTGCACACTCCCCAGAGAAGCTCCTGAACAGATGTACAAGAGACAGGAGAAAAAATCTAAGAAGTAGTCTATGACTTGTTTTTTTTACAGGTATTAACTGAAGGTCTATTATATTTACTATTGACATGCATTTCGTGATGTAAACATTAATTCTTGTAGATTACAAAAAAAACTAGAGCCAACTTTGCAATTTCACTGTCACAAAAGTTACAGCGCAGTAATAATAATGGGTGATTTCAATTACCCCGGTATCGACTGGGTCAGTGTCACGGCAGGACATGCTAGGGAGATAAAGTTCCTAGATGACATAAATGACTGCTTCTTGGAGCAGCTGGTTCATGAGCCGACCAGAGGGGAAGCCATATTGGACCTAGTCCTTAGTGGAACACCAGATCTGGTGCAAGAGATGGGGGTGTTGGGGCCACTTGGCAATAGTGATCATAGCATGATCGCCTTTGATTTAATTAGTGGAGGAGGGATATTACGGAAATCCACAGTACTACCTTTTAACTTTTGAAAGGGAGACTATGATAAAATGAGGAAAATAGTTAAGAAATAACTAAAAGGAGCAGTTGCAAAGGTTAAAGACTTATATCAAGCTTGGGTGTTGTTGAAAAATACTATCTTGGAAGCCCAGACCAGCTGTATTCCACACTTTAAGAGAAGTGGAAGGAAGTCCAAAGAACTGCCAGCATGGTTTAAGGGTGGGGTCAGAGAGGCTGTTGTTGCCAAAAGGGCATCTTTCGGGAAATGGAGAAAAGAGCCAAACGACGAAACCTGGAAACAGCACAAGCACTGGCAGGTCAAATGCAAGGCATTGATAAAGAAGGCAAAGGGAGAATTTGAGAAGAAGCTTGCTGCGGAAGCAAAAACACGAAATAACGATTTTTTCAAGTACATTCGTAGCAAAAAACCTGTGAGAGAGTCGGTTGGACGATTAGATGATAGAGGAGTTAAAGGGGTACTAAGAGACGACAAGGCGATAGCGGAGAGACTGAATGAATTCTTTGCTTCAGTCTTTACTGAGGAAGATGTAGGGATGTTACCCATGACTGAGGTGGTATTTAAAGGTGCAGAAGAATTGAAGGAAATATCGATACATCGGGAAGATGTATTATAACTATTAAATAAACTGAAAAGTAGCAAATCACCTGGGCCGGATGGTATATATATCCAAGGGTGTTGAAAGAACTGAAATATGAGATTGCAGACCTGCTATTAGTAATCTGTGAACTATCATTAAAATCATCTCTAATACCTGAAGATTGGAGGATTGCCAATGTAACACCAATTTTTAAAAAGGGTTCAAGGGGTGATCCGGGAAACTACAGACCGGTGAGCCTCACGTCAGTACCGGGAAAAATGGTAGAAACCATCATAAAGAATAAAATTACTCAGCAAGTAGATAGTCATGGCCTAATGGGAGATAGCCAACATGGCTTTAGACAAGGAAGATCTTGTCTTACTAATCTGTTATGTTTTTTTGAAAGTGTGAATAAACAGGTGGACAAAGGTGAGTCAGTTGATATAGTGTATCTGGACTTTCAGAAAGCCTTTGACAAGGTCCCTCATCAGAGACTTTTGGCAAAACTAAAGAGTCATGGGATAGGAGACAGTGTACTACAGTGGATCAGGAACTGGTTAAAAGATAGAAAGCAGAGGTTTGGGCTGAATGGCCAATTTTACCAATGGAGAAAGGTGAATAGTGGTGTACCCCAGGGATCTGTGCTGGGTCCGCTGCTTTTTGACATATTCATAAATGACCTGGAAATTGGAATAACGAGTGAGGTTATCAAATTTGCAGATGACTCAAAACTATTTAAAGTTTTTAAAACCCAAGAGGATTGTGGACAATTGCAAGAGGATCTTGATAAATAGGAAGACTGGGCATCAAAATGGCAGATGAAATTTAATGTGGATAAGTGCAAAGTTATGCACCTAGGGAAGAACAACCCAAACTATGGTTACACGATGCAAGGTTCCACATTAGGAACCACCACCCAGGAAAAAGATTTAGGCGTCATTGTGGATAACATGTTAAAACCCTCGGCCCAGTGTGCAGCGGCAGCCAAGAGAGCAAATAGAATGCTAGGTATCATAAGGAAAGGAATGGAAAATAAAACAAAAGATATCATAATGCCTCTATACCATTCCATGGTGAGACCGCACCTTGAATATTGTGTGCAATTCTGGTCACCTTATCTTAAAAAGGATATAGCGTTATTAGAACAGGTTCAGAGAAGAGCCACCAAAATGGTAAAGGGGATTTAAGGATACTCCTATGAGGAAAGGCTAAAAAGGTTAGGGCTCTTTAACCTGGAAAAGAGACGGCTGAGGGGAGATATGATAGAAGTCTATAAATTAATGAACGGAGTGGAACGGGTAAACGTAGATCGACTGTTTACGTTGTCAGAATATAGGAAGACTAGGGGACATGCAAGACTAATAAAAGAAAATATTTTTTCACTCAAAGTGTAATCAAACTCTGGAATTTGTTACCGGAGGATGTAGTAAAGGCTGTTAGTGTAGCTGGGTTTAAAAAAGGTTTGGACAAGTTCCTGGAGGAAAGGTCCATAAACCATTATTAAGAAGGGACCCAGGATATCAATGCTTGACCTAGTACAAGCATTGCAGAACCTGTGTCTTTTGGGGAAACTGCTAGGTACGTATGACCTAGATTGGCCACTGTTGGAAACAGGATACTGGGCTTGATGGACCTTGATCTGACCCAGTATGGCATATCTTATGTTCTTATGTGTTCAGCATATAAAAATTGATAAGAAATGGCTATTTTTATTTCAGTAACATGACTTTTGTAAAAATTTGTTGACCAGTGTATCCTGGGTCCCTTCTTAATAATGGTTTATGGACCTTTCCTCCAGGAACTTGTCCAAACCTTTTTTAAACCCAGCTACGCTAACAGCCTTTACTACATCCTCCGGTAACAAATTCCAGAGTTTGATTACACGTTGAGTGAAAAAATATTTTCTTTTATTAGTCTTAAATAGTTTACCCTGTAGCTTCATTGCATATCCCCTAGTCTTTCTATATTCTGATAACGTAAACAATCGATCCACGTTTACCCGTTGCACTCCGTTCATTAATTTATAGACTTCTATCATATCTCCCCTCAGGCCGTCTCTTTTCCAGGTGAAAGAGTCCGAACCTTTTTAGCCTTTCTTCATAGGAGTATCCTTCCATCCCCTTTACCATTTTGGTGGCTCTTCTCTGAAGCTTTTCTAATAACGCTATATCCTTTTTAAGATACGGTGACCAGAATTGCACACAATATTCAAGATGCAGTCTCACCATGGAACGATATAGAGGCATTATAATATCCTTTGTTTCATTCTCCATTCCTTTCCTTATGATACCTAGCATTCTATTTGCTCTCTTGGCCGCCGCTGCACACCGGGCCGAGGGTTTTAACATGTTATCCACAATGACGCCTAAATCCTTTTCCTGGAGATGGACTGAAGACTGAACACAGTTTAGGACAACTATCCAGAGGGTCACCATGAGTCAACACTGACTCTATGGCACTTAACAAAAACAACAAGTTGTTTTCTATTGGTAAAAGTAACTTCTAGAACTTAACCCCTCCTGAAAAGGTCCACCACATGAGTCCTACAACCCACTCAGATTTCATTGGTCTCAGGCCTACAGTCATTCTCTGGATAGCATAGGCTGGCTCTCTCCTAGGGCCGGCTCTAACATTAGGCAAACTAGGCAGTCACCTAGAGCACTGATGGTCTGAGGACACCCATTGAAACCCTTGCCACCTCTGTCCAGGATGTGCAGCGGTTCAATACTTTTAGAATGGCACCACAGCGCAGGAGTTATGTTCACCTCCGCATTTCTTCTTTCTCTTTTTGTCATCTCTCTTTCCTTCTGTAGGCCTGTCTCTAGCATTGATCTTTCCTCTTTCTTCTCCATTTCTCTCTCCTTTGCCTTTGCACTCATAGTTCAGTTTTATTCCTCACTCTCCACTTCTCTCACCGTCCAATTCTCAGTTACCCTCTTTTCACTCTCACCTACCTTCCAGCTTTCCATCTTTCACTTTTATCCCCACCATAGCCCTCCTATTGGCCCCTTTCTCTCCCAGTTGTTATCCACCCCCCCCCCCACCCTGTCTTCTACCCACTTACTAGTCCTCCATTTCTACCTTCTATACTCACCCTCTCCCAAATCTTCACCATAATTTCTGATTCTCTGTTATTTAACATTTTTGGCCATCCTGTGCCATTCTTAATTTTGCCCCCTGCCCAACTTCATAGTCCCCTTATTTTAACTTAAAAGCATAAAATTGTCATACTGGATCAGATCAAAGGTCCATCAAGCCCAGTATTGGTCAACCTAAGTTCATCAAACTAACATTGGTCTACCTAGGTCATGAGTAACTGACAGGGTCCCAAAAAGTAGATACATCCATGGAATAAGTAGTGGCTTCCTCAGTCTACCTGGTTGATAGAAACAGCTATGGGCTTTTCCTACAGGAAGTTGTCCGACCGTTTATGAAATCCAGCTTCACTAACTGCTTTTATAATATTGTCTGACAATGCAGTGGAAGAGGAAAGAGATGAATAATGGAAGGGTCAGTAATCTGGAGATATCTGAAAGTGTTGATGGTGACTGAATAAGTCTGTGAAGGAGATGATTACATATAAAAGTTATCAGATGATGGCCAGAGAGGGATTTGCTTTTGATTTGAAACAATAGGGTGCACTATTGAAAAAAATGATATGAAGATGCTGGAACAACCTCCCACCCCCAATCAGAGCAACCAGTGACATCATGCAATTAAGAAAAACCCTAAAGCACTACCTTTTCATTACACACTTCCCACAACCTGGAAATACCTCTCCATCTTCCGCAACACAGTGTAAGCTGTAATATGGATTAGCAACGGTCCTATATCATGATCCACATCACTGATATAGAATCCATTCACTGTAAATAGCCTACCTCACAATCTGTATATAAGTTTCCCAAAGTTGAAACCCTTGTTGCCTTCCCTGTTGTATGTAAACTCAGGACAGTCGATATGTCTGAGAGTCATGTTGTTTCATTGTAAACCGCACTGAAAACAAAGAGCGCGGTATATAAGAACTGTTAAATAAATAGACAAAAAAATGGAAAAAAAAAACAAAACAAAACAAAATTTTTGGCCTGCACATCCTTAAAAGGAATTGATGCAGAGAAGTCTAAGAGACAGCACTTAGGAGAAAAAACTAGATCAAGACAGTGGCTATAGTGGTGAGTAGGGATAGAGAGGGGATTTAGGGGGCAAAAGGTTAAAAGCAAATAGATCATCAGCATGGAAGATGCCTCAGATGCATTACTTAAAATCTAAGCTGTGTAGGCTGGGGGAATACCTACTCTACTTAAATATAACTCACCTTGAGCTTGAATTTGGAAAGTCCGGTAATTAAATCTCAATCTGTTTGCCATCCTCCCTTCTTGTTGATTTTGCTTTTGAGTGGTTAGGTTTTAAGAGAGAGGAAACATGGAAAGAGGTTCAGCAGAGAAGGAGCAGTGTGACTAGGTCCTTTTGTACTGCTCTTTTTCAATACTTTTTGCCTTGACTAGGTTTTAAGAGTTATTCTTCTATTGCAAATTAGGGGTGTACATGGCCAAAAAGAAGTTCTGTTTGTGCTTGTTTTAAACCCATTTTTCCCGATTTCTTCATTTTTCGCGTTCATTTGATTTAGTCTTTCTTGTGGGTGTACATTGCATGTATGCACAAATTTAAAATCCATCGTCCAAGCATAAATTCATAGGTACAGTATATGCATGCAGAAGTGATTTACACACCTTTCAGTTTTTAGGTCATCCAAGGAATCAAGTTTGTACTCCCAGGTGCACATCCTTACTGCAAATATTGCCTATACTTGCAGGCTGAAATGCAAGAATATGGGGCCTGTCCCAGCTAACAGTCAGTATCTCTCTTAGGACGCAGTTGTGTATAGCATATGAAAATAGATGGGAACATGTTGCCTCTCTTGAGCTTGATAATCCTCACTTTCAGAAGGGCTGCATTCCCTTTTCCTTTACATTTTTGTGTACGTTGCACGTGGCGTCTATTTGAATTCATCTGTCAACCCCAGATACCGCACCATATTTGAATGGTTGTCTGGCCTCTGCTTCCAAGTACACAGAGAACTGAATCAGTTTACAAGCACATAAGTAGGGAATATATATCAAGTCAAGGAGTTGTGTAGATGTTTTCAGCACATCACAACCTATGTTCCAATGATTATAATTAGTCATAAGAAAGTTAACGTGGTGCATGTTATTTCACAGTGGAAGTGTGCGGAATATATTTTTCCAACTTTCACAGAAGACCAAAATAAGAATATGTGTTTTCTCTGGACACACAGAAAGGAGGTGCGGATTTTCTCTGTTGATAAAGACAGGAAGAAAGATTGGAGAAGGTAGGAGGAATGAATTGTGTCTACCTCCTGCTCCTGTAAACATAAGATGAGACATGATTTATGACATTTTGGTATCTCTCTGTAGAATCTAGTGATAACCTTTCTTCCTGTGATCATTTTCATACTTGTTTTCAGGTTTTTCTGTTGCCTTTACAATTAGATGGGTTTTATGGACTAGAAGAAGGCTTCGGAAACATATATGTTGTTGTACTTGATTTCTGTACCATTAATCTTGATCAGTTGCCTTAACAAAGCAAGCTGCATAGCGGACATCAAAGGGGAAAGTCTTGTGGGCAGCATCACAGTGTTGACAAAGGAGTCCCCAATCATCCTGAGGTAAAGAGAAAAAGAACGTGAAAAGCATTGACTTCAACATTCTAAGCTGGTCCAATGTAGCCATCTATTGCCCTTGCTCTCCACCTTTCCACTTTCTTCTTTTGCCAGAACCAATTGCATGCTTATTTGTAAGTGTCAATGCCACTGTACCATGGCATTGTCATCATGCTGTCCCACAGGTGGACATGTCACCAATTCATACGTTTAAACCAAGTAAAAAACTCAAATATCAATCATAATTTCAGCCATCTGACGTTCAAGTGAGGTTTTTTGGGGGGGTGGCAATTTTGAAATTGTTCACCTTGGGACAAAGACCACACATACTTTCTGTTTGAGAACTCTGAATCAGCTCTTAAAGTATATGTGTTTTTTCTCTGCTGTTTGTGTCAGAATTTAGGAAGGCTAGTCAGCTTAGGAGGCAGACCACAATATTCAGCGAGACTTTCCGGAGAGTGTATTTACCTGGTTAGTGCTGCTCAGTTCAGATATTCAGCAACAGATCCTACTACTGCTGAATGTCCTATTGATATTTAAGAGGCATGGTTGAGCAAGAACTAGGGGCTACCTACAGCACCAGCCTTCCAGAGGCACCAATTGCCACTACTGCCGCCCCTCTCCAGGGTCTGTGGCAGTGGCAATAGCTATGAAACCACGATGCCGCGCTCACCTTAGGACTCCAGGGCTGCGCTGCAGTTTCAAGCATTTACAAGTTACCGCTTCCGCTATTCTAAAAATGAATCGAAGATGAAAAAAAGAAAATGAAATGAAATTTTTGGGCCTGTACATCCCTAATTTATATGCTATTTCTGTACACATACTCTTATTTATTTTATTTATTTATTTAGACAGTTTTGTATACCGCCTTATCCTTCAATCAAAGCGGTCACAACACAATTGGGGGATACATTTAACATGCAGGGATATGAGACACACACTAATACTTACAGGGAACATGGGCAATGGAGGGTTAAGTGGCTTGCCCAAGACCACAAGGAGCATCTGTGGGACTAGAAACCCCAGTCCTTCCGGCCCAAGGTTGCTGTCCTCTAGTAGGATTTGAACCCCCGACATTCCGGCCTGAAGTACCTTGCCCCAACCACTAGGCTACTCCTCCCTCACAAGTAGGGGCTATTCAACATGGCTAGTAGACCTGCTAACATGGTTAGTGCCACTGAATATTCTTGTGTGCTGCCGTTGCACACCCCGATGCTAACTGCTTAGCATCGGTGCATTCTGGGGGTGGCTCCTGGCCATAACCGGGTAGTCGCAATACTGAGCCGCTGCCCAGTTATGACAAGGTGACGAAAGTAAGGCACAGCAGGGCATGGCCTAACTTTTGCCATGAAAGCTAACCTGGCAGCAGCTGACTATCACTGCTACCCAGTCAACTTCCTGCCGATCAGGGCAAGCTGGATATTCAAAGCTGGGGCCGGATATGAGCCTGGCATTGAATATCTGGGTTTAAATTTCAGTGGCGGCAGTGAGCCGCGTTAAAATGGCCAACTGCCGCCGCTGAATATCCCCCCGTAGGCTTTATAAAATGACCTCCATTCTGTATGAATAAACCATCGGAGACAAGCTTTGATTTTATCAACAGTCAAAAACTAATGGACATTTCTGTGCTGCCATAGGCTTAATTCGGTGTTCATTCTTCTGTTTCTTAAGGCCTGACGTTTTCAAAACAATTGTCATGTTAGGACAATAAAATAGTCGAAAACCATTCAGGAATTTTACTGGCTATAAAGAGCTTGAATTAGCCATTGATTCAGGTTCTTTCTAACAGTGGACATTCTTTTGTTCAGCAAGTGTAGGCAAAAATATTGTCAGTGGCAGTAGAGAATATAACTAGTGTTATCGAAATGTGATGTTTCAAGGTGGCAGGATAGAAGATTTAGAGCCTGGATGGCATATTTCAATAAAGGGACCACTCTAAAAGTCTAGTGGGGCTTCTCAACCCCTGTTTGGCCAAAGAGGAGGACTTGGGATCAATGTGACAGCACGACAAATGCTCAGAGTGCCAACAGGCTTCCCAACCCTCCCTGGAATAAGAAGGATCAGTGCAGAAGCGCACCTTAATATAACATGACAAGACTCCTTCAAATATCAGATGTAATTCCCATTCAGAAATCTTATTACTTATCAACTAAGCTTCAGGTTGAGGATCTGATGGAGGAGGTGGCTGATGTATTCATTCCTAATGTAAGTCAAGATTTATCTAAATTTCTAGAGGACTTGACGGATTGCATATCCAAGCGAGCAACCTTGTTAGTTTCATTTCTATCAGTGGCAGATAATACTAGTATTTTGAAGCTTAATTTATTTTGTGGGATGAGACTAAATGTAATCCCCAGATGTGTCCAGGAATACACAGCTTTGGAGAAAACAGTTTCTGGCTCTAAAACTTACAGTGTTGGAAATAGGTTTATCCTTCTTTTTACGATTTTCCTACAAGTGCATTGTCATTTGGAAAGGAAGCACGTTTTCTTTCTTTGATTCTTCTCAGTTGGAGAATTTTTTGTCTGATAAGAAGGATTTGGATTTAGGGGGTCTAATAGATTTTTGTGCCCAGCAATTTATGAGGGTTTCTTCCGCATCCTTTAGTTTCTTGGATATATACGTTGGTTTAATGTGCCTTGTTTTTTCCCTGGATGTGGGCTAATACATGTGATTTCTGTTTTCTTTGAATTTAATTAGAATTGTTTCTTGAAGATCATGTATTTCTTTGTATCGTATTTGACTTTGTATTATTTGCAAAACTTCAATTTAAAAAAATAATACAGAAGATCCAAGACATCAAGCTGAAGCATGCTGCATTAACAGAAGACCTGAAATGTATATCTTCCAACAATAAATTGACAGTAGCAGCAGAAGCACGAAAACTGCAAAGATATGAAGAAAACAGAAAAGAAAAATAACAAAATAAGCTATGAATGAATGGTTAAGGAGAGGTGAACTGAAACCAAAGGATGAGAGGTTGATACTTGCTGCCCAGGACAGCGGCTTACAGATGAGATGACTTACAGCGAACCTTGAAAAAACTGGCAAAACAGACATATGTCAATTTTGTGGGAAAGAGCTGTAAACAGTGACACACCTCATAGCCAGCTGTGAAGTTCTGATGGCAGAAAATTTCTATACAGAAAGGCACAATAAAGTAGTGTGGCGCTCCAGCCCCTACTAGGTGGCCGCCTAGTAGGGACGGGTAGCCACCTCTTATCTTTTCCTAAGCTTGTAGTTGTGTGAGGAATAATGAGCCAAGTGGTTTATCAAAAGCGCACAGGAATTTATTCAGCTTCCTTGCTGGTAAGTGGATACAAATTCTTCAAGTACATTTATTCTCCAGACAAAAGAAAAATAACGGATAACTTCTCCAGTAAACAAATGTCCAAAACAGAGTAACGGCGAATTCCACCATACAAGCTGCTGCCCCAGTCTTTTACTGTTTAACATTTCTGCACATGAAGGAATATGCCCTTCTTTTTAAAACTCTTCAAACAGGCTGTCAGCTTATTCAAGGCCGTTGCAAACACCAACAGTTTTAGCTGTTCAACTGTTTCTGGCTTACACTAATTCACCTTAGTGCATCCATCATATTCCATCTCTGAAACACTGGAAGTTACATCACCCTCTTTGGCTTCAACCTCCATGCTCTCAGCTGAGCTGTAGCAGGGTTCTGCTTGGAAACGCTCAGGAACTTTCTGTTTTAAAGTTTTCAACAGGTCAAACAACCTCTCCCACTTTCTTGCCCTCCCTCCTCTGGGCAGGTCTCCTATGGGGTGTTCTTGTTTAACCTTCCTGGTGAAACATTTCTTTCTACGCTGTGTTATCTGGGGTACAACAGTTTCATCAGAGTCAGAACAGGAAACACACTTTGAAGGCCTTATTGCCTCCCCTCTCCTACCTTGGGGTTTTGGTGCAGTATTCTCTTGGTTGGAACTTCGGCCAGACAGGACTCCCTCTGACTCAGAGTAGGGGAGAGACTTTTGGTAAAACTTTCCCGCTCTCTTGCCAGGGTAGGTGGTTCTCTCCCAAGAACCTTCCCTATGTCCTCTGTAGCTACTGTGCTGACTATTGTGGCTTCCTTTGTACCTTCTTTGGCTGCCTTTATAGCTGTTCCTTTCTCTGCTGCTCCCTTTGGCTGCAAAGCTCCTTTGTCCTTTGGCTACAGGGTTGTTCTCTCTGTACCTTCTGGAACTTGGACTGGAACCTGAGCTGCAACTCCCACTTGGACCTGGACTGCAACTCCGACAGCAACTGCCACTGCAACTGCAACTGTGTCTCCAACCGTGTCTCCCCCTGTATCTCCAACCGTGTCTCCCCCTGTATCTCCAACCGTGTCTCCCCCTGTATCTCCAACCGTGTCTCCCCCTGTGTCTCCAACTGTGTCTATCTCTGGTGTTTGTTTGCTCCCATTTAAACATTGAGCAGGGCAACTCCCTTCCTGGCCCTGCCCATCTGTACCTCCCCCTCCTATCTATGGTTGACCTGGAGTGTGGGCGTGGCTTACAACTAGGTCTGCCCTCTAGGTTTCTCTTCGGGCTTCTGCTGTGGACTATGTGATCCTGTGTACCCATCCCCCGCAAAGAGGAAAAATTCTTCTTCTCTTCACTTTTTCCTGGCTGGGCTGCACTCTCCTTACCACAGTAGCATGCCTCATCCTTTGGAAACTCTGTAAACACTACATCACTGTGCCTGAAAAGCACTGGGATCATGAACCTAAGAGAATGAAGAGGTTATGATCAGCTGAGATACTCCCATTCCGACCATTAAAAAGCTGGATGCATGGAAGCTGGATATAGTGGTAAAGGAGAAAAACACCAGAACAGCATTTATTATAGAGCAACTATTCTGTGAATCGCGTTGAGATGGAGAAAATCTTCAAGTACCAAGAAATGCAGTAGGAGACCAAGAAAATGTGGCAGAAAGATACTGAGTTATTTCCCATTGTGATGGATGCCACTGGCTTAATTAAGAGGAATTTCCAAGCACACCTTGACAAATTACCCATATACGTAACATCTTACAAACTTCAAATAGAGGCTCTCTTTGGAATGATGCAAGTACTATGCCAAGCATTAGTAGTAAATTTGAGAAACTGAGATCATATTGCACATACCCTGGCTTAGAAGTGAGGTTCATGACTGTCATGGTGTGTGCAAAACTCACCCCATTTCGAGAAACTGCCCTGAAAGGAACCAGCCATGTGGAAGTGTTCACTTTTTTTATCAAGCTGGCCAGGAATACAGGACTAGCCCAAGCTACAGGGCTGTCACTAGCCATTAGGCAAACTAGGCAGTCACCTAGAACACAAGAACATAAGAACATAAAATATGCCATACTGGGTCAGACCAAGGTCCATCAAGCCCAGTATCCTGTTTCCAGCAGTGGACAATCTAGGTCATAAGTACCTAGCAGTTTCCCCAAAAGACACAGGTTCCTCAATGCTTGAAATGGGGTAAGCAGTGAATTTCCCGGGTCCTCTTTAATAATGGTTTATGGACCTTTCCTTGCTATACTAACAGCTTTTACTACATCCTCTGGTAATGAATTCCAGAGTTTGATTACATATTAAGTGAAAACATATTTTCTCTTATTAGTCTTAAACCTGTAGCTTCATTGCATGTCCTCTAGTCTTTCTATATTTTGATGGAGTAAATAATTGATATACATTTACCCGTTCCACTCCATTAATTAATTTATAAACCTATATCTCCCCTCAGCCGTCTCTTTTCCAGGTTGAAGAGCCCTAACCTTTTTAGTCTTTCTTCATAGGGATATCCTTCCATCCCCTTTACCATTTTGGTGGCTTTTCTCTGTACCTTTCCTAATAACACTATATCCTTTTTAAGATATGGGGGCCAAGAATTGCACACAATATTCCAGGTGCATTCCCATGATGGAATGATACAGAGGCATTATAATATCTTTTGTTTTATTTCCCATTCCTTTCCTTATCATACCTAGCATTCTATTTGCTCTCTTGGTCGCCACTGCACACTGGGCCGAGGGTTTTAACATGTTATCCACAATGACGCCTAAATCTTTTTCCTGGGTGGTGGTTTCTAATGTGGAACCTTGCATCGTGTAACCATAGTTTGGGTTGTGCTTTCTTAGGTGCATAACTTTGCACTTGTCCACATTAAATTTCATCTGCCATTTGGATGCCCAGTCTTCCAATTTTTCAAGGTCCTCTTGCAATGTTTTACAATACTCACGGGTTTTCACAACTTTGAATAATTTTGTGTCAGCTGCAGATTTGATTACCTCACTCATTATTCTCATTTCCAAGTAATTTATTTATATCTTAAAAAGCAGCGGACCCAGCACAGATCCCTGGGGTACTCCACTATTCACCTTTCTCCATTGGGAGAATTTGACATTTAGCCCTACCCTCTGCTTTCTATCTTTTAACCATTTCCTGATCCACAATAGTACATTGCCTCCTATCCCATGACTTTTTAGTTTTGCCAAAAGTCTCTGATGAGGGACCTTGTCAAAGGCTTTCTGAAAGTCCAGATACACAATATCAACCGACTCACCTTTGTCCACCTGTTTATTCACACCTTCAAAAAAACATAACAGATTAGTAAGACATGATCTTCCTTGTCTAAAGCCATGTTGGCTGTCTCCCATTAAGCCATGACTATCTACATGTTCAGTAATTATTTTCTATATAATCGTTTCTACCATTTTTCCCAGTACTGACATCAGGCTCACTGGTCTGTAGTTTCCTGGATCACCACTGGAACCTTTTTTAAAAATTGGCGTTGCATTGATGATCCTCCAGTCTTCCCACTGCTGCCACAGCCACCCTTCTCCGGGATCTGTAAAACATCTGATGGTGCTTCCACCCCTTCTGTCGCAGACTTCCTGTTTTTATGGGGGTGGAAGTGGCTGGTCCAGCAGGGGTTGGGGCAGGGGGCAGCAGGAATGAAGTTTGCCTAGGACACCTCATAACCTTGCAGTGACCCTCCCAAGCCAATGGGGTATTTGAGCTCACAGGGAGCTGGAGACAGCAACATTCCTAGGCTCCTCTGCACCCAGAGCGGGTGCTTTCCCTCCCCCCTCCTGGCCCATACAGCAGACCTAGTGCGGCAAACCTACATTAGCGTGATGGGTTGTTTACCGTGCTGCTTCTGCTCTATTCACACCTGGCTGAAGTCTTGTGGCCGGGAAGGAACAGCTGCCGGTCCTGGAACGGAGGCATCACGGTAGGCCACTCACACATTAAGGTGGACTTGTCAAAACTGGCTCTGCCATGTAAGCTCGGGATTCAGCACCTCCTTCAAGCTATTATCCCAGATAGGCTGCACCCACTGCCCAGAACTTGGTATGCCACTGGCTGGAGGCAAAATAAAAAAAGCCCCAGGAGTTTGTGTGGCATCCCCTGACATCCAGGAGTAGTAATAATGAGCAACAAGCAGGGAGTTCCCCAGAAAGTGTTCGTGTTATCCTCCAGGAAGAGAATCCATAACACTGCAAGGATCTGCGTAGTACATGAAGAGGACGCACTCATTAATGCTGGAAACATTTTAGTTCATATGGACTTATGCATTGTTTCCAAGCATTTACCATCATTGGATAAGGTAGGCTTATTCTTGCCTAATTCTCATACAGAGAGGATGCAAGCCATAGACCAAAACCAGGCTATCTGCGGAGTGGAAGAGCCTTGGATATATTCTTCCTCCTGTCCCGTGCAATCCATTATCTTTTTGTTTTTGTAACCCCAGAGATATCCATCAAACTGGAGTCCACCTGAGGGACCCTTCTATCTATCTATCTATCTATCTATAAATATATATATATGCTAGGGATGTGAATGGAAAATTTCAGATCATTTTCAGACTTTTTAAAATTTGTTTTACACATTTGTTATGTTAATAAAAATGTTTTAATGTGTATTACAACTTTTTGATGGGCATTCATTCATTCATAGGTTAGCATATATTAAACTGATTTAGCACATACAAAAATTTTCAAGGCATGCTAAGGAACTGAATATATGTTAAGGAATGCACATCCCAATATATTCTAGAGAAGCATAGTTCAGATTCCAAATTCAGCTAGTTTCTAAATAGAAAAATCTTTAACAAAGTGGAAACCCTTGTGGTGTGTGGGGGAACAACTGCGTTGGCACATGGGGATTCATTTTATAACAGAGTGCCTTTGTGAAAGGTCCAAAGTGATGCCAGAGTCCAGCTGCAGGGAACTTACTTCCCCCCTCACCTGTTTCTGTCGTCCGCTGCTGAAAGCCCGCATCCAGGGAGACTTATTCCACCTCTGAGATGGAATAAGTTCCCCGTCTACCCGGATGACTCCAGACATACAGGTCCGACCTCAGAATAGGCCCTGTACCTCCAGGGAGATGACCCACCCTCGCTCCACCTTCGTTCTGCCCTCCCCCTGCCCCTGTCTAAGGCCCCCCCATACAACTCAGATGTATGTACAGGGAGCCTTTTCCAGCAGTTACATTTGGACGAATATCGGGGATGTATGTCCAGGCTGGACATACATCCCCATTATTCGTGGTCCAGAATAACCCCCATAGTGTATGACAACAGATAAAGACCAGTATGACCATCTAGTCCATCCAGTAAGGTGGCTAGAGTAGTTTTACCCGCCACTCCATGTAGGTCATCTCCCTCTATGCCCCTTGTTTAGGGTTATACCCGCCACTCCATGCAGGTCACCCCCTCTATGCCTTTGTTTAGTATTGTACCCATTGCTCCGTGCAGGTCACCCTCCTCTATTTGTTGAATTATAAAAGATATTTAAGTTTGTTTTGATTCCATCCTGTTACTATATAGGGATCCACTGTGTCTGTCCCATGCCATTTTGAATTCCATCACTGTTTTTGCTCCTACCATCTCCATTGGACAGTCACCTAGAGTGCCAACATTGCTTGTGCAGCCCACTGCTCCTGCTGCTTCCTTTTTCTGGGATAAGCGTGTAAAACATGCTTAAAATGTAGAAAATGTAACATTATCCCTATCTGCAGAAGACTCCTTTGGTTTTCAGAAACTTTACTCATTAGCCACTTATCACTTAAGAGGGCAGGAAGTGAATTAAGGGGTGGCCGCAGTCAGTGGCACTTATCGGGATCCTGCTACCCATATGTGACCTTAGATATTTTGGGGGGATATTCAGTGTTGGCAGTGGCTAGCACTTCAAAAGTGCATAGAAGTCCTCACTTAACCATAACCCCAGATCTTCAGTGCCAGGACCATATCCGGCCACCAGCATTGACCATCCGGGTCTGCTGCATGGCGCTGAAGCTAACCGGGCAGCGGCGATATCGAGCTGCTGCCCTGTTAACTCCCACGGGTAAAGATAAGATGACTTTTCCTATGTCTATCTTTACCCTGTGGTGATGAGAGTGAGCAGGAGAAAAGGGAAATAGAAGAAAAAGACACTTGTACCTTTAAAACTACTGACAGCTCAGCTCTACACAGAGGTAGGAAGGCTACTGTGAAAAAAAGCCAAGCCAAGCCACGCCCTAGCTCTAATGACGAGGCAGGCTTAGCTGCTGATTATGAGCACATGTGCTCAGAGGAAGCTCTGATAGGAAGGAAACAGGTTTTTAAACCCGTCTTCAAACAGAAGAAGGGAGTTCACAGCTCTAGAGTGAGTTCAGCTTGGAAGAACAGAAGTGCTAGTTCCAGGAGTTCATCTGGCTCAAAGAGTTCCTGCCGTGGGAGAGAAGGTGCCAGTTTGAGTCCAGGTCCTAGGAGCTCATGGATACCTGAGAGAGGTGAGTGTGCTGATTTCAAGCTGCTGAAAGCTAAGAGCAGAGAAGGAAACACTCCACGTCTGGGAAAGGTTCCTAAACCAAACGCCAGCCAACATTCTGGGAGAAAGTTTGCAACACTGTGGGAATAGGTACCCTTATCCTGTATTCTGAATCCTAAGCACAGCACTCGAATGGTGTAAATCCTACCTATCTAACAGGTGGCAACAAGTAAAAACAGGCCAGGCATCCTCAGAACCATTCCTGCAATCACAGGGAGTACCCCAAGGATCGTCCTTATTGGCACTGATGTTTAATATCTACATGCAGCCAATATGTGACCTGATCAGATCCTTTAACGTACAATGCCTCGCTTACGCAGATGACATCCTCCTATATATGCCGTTCACAATTGACCATCCAGTATTTTCCCCAATAATCAACTGCTTTGAAGCTGTAGCCAGATGGTTGCTATCACAAAACCTTCGGATTAACCATAACAAAACTGACGTTCTTTTCGTCACGAGGAACCGTAAGTTCATACCTCCTCCATCATTACTCGTCAACAACGTAGAGTTGAAATCAAAAACTACAATCCGTTACCTTGGCATCACACTGGACCAGCACCTCGAGATGACAACACATGTGAAGAATGTCACAAAAACCATATATTATAAGATCAAATCATTACGTCACCTCCGCCCCCTACTAGATCCCACAGACTTCCGAACAACCTTCCAGGCATTAGTCCTCCCACACCTGGACTTTGCCAACATCATCCTCCATGGTCTCCCTCAATCAACTCTAAATCCGCTCCGCCTAGCTATGAATACGGCTGCCAGAGTCCTCTCTGGCTCATCAAGATCTGACCATATAACACCCATCATGAAAGAACTGCATTGGTTACCTTTACATGCCAGAATCCAGTACAAGTCTTTAGTCCTTACTTTCAAGGCCCTAAATAACTACCCCCCTACGCCAATCAGCAAGCTTATCCATAGCACCCTGGAAAACAGAAAAAGAAGACTTACATCAATGAACACATAAATAGTCCCGAAAATAATAACGAAGTGCACGAAAGCCACCTCCAACAGGGCCTTCTCCTTATTTGCGCCTCTAAACTGGAACACGCTACCCCACGAAATCCGCGCTATCAAAAGTCTAATCCTATTCAGGAAAGCATTGAAATACCATCTGTTCACAAAATGCTACCCAGACGGCAACCTAGACTTTAGCAAAACTAGCACCTTAATACAACCAGAAAAGGGCTAGTTGGACAACCTTCTCTCTAGTCCTATTGGCGAACCACACAAAAAGCACATGTAACATCCAAACGAGTTTTATATTACTGTATATAGCATTAAGTTAATCTGTACATAGTTCCCCCGGTTGTCCTCTGTTAAATTTCCCTGTTCATTGTAAACTCAATGTTATTTGTATGCATTGTAGTATGTTCTTGTTCAATGTACACCGCACTGATTGTAAATAGCGCGGTATAAAAGAAATGTTAAATAAATAAACAAACTGAAATTACATTGAACAGGGCATTATAACTTGGAGATAACTATTTTATGGGGAACATGGGCTATGAAGGGTTAAGTGGCTTGCCCAAGACCACAGGGAGCACCTTTGGGACTAGAAACCCCAGTCCTTCCAGCCCAAGGTTGCTGTCCTCTAGTGGGATTTGAACCCCTGACCTTCAGTACCTTGCCCCAACCACTAGGCCACGCCTCCACTCCTATGTAAATGTGCCTTTTTTGTATGTGTGCAAATTACATTGGCCTTTCTATTCAACTTCAAGGGACATACAAGCCCCTTGAAGTTGATGCAGGCCTCCACACTAGATTTGCTGTGCAGACACACCCCATAATTTGTACTTTATTTTCATTGTGGCTTACTTAGGATATCTATAGGTCAAGCAAGTCATTTGATTTAATAAAATGAATAAATAGAAGCAGTGACTATGAATCTGAACAAGGAAATCTAGAGGTTAACTGCTTCACCTACAAAACTGCAGAATTCATTTTCCAAAAAAACAAAATAAACCTAGTAGGAGGGTCAAACTCCAAGGGAAACATTTTTATGTGATAGGACTGTATTGCGGCCAGGAACATTGCAGATTTTAAATGATTTACTGTATTTTTGTGTTGAAATGCAGCCTGGTTTACTTTAGGATCGTGTCTGACTTACTGCAGTAATCTGCAGGCCTCGTGCTGAAAAGAGTTTTGCCACAGACACAGACAAGGCGAAAGCCCTACTTACAGCACACACAACTCTAGAGAAGCCACGGGTTAGAAATTAATGTGTAAAAATGAATGCTGAAGCTACGATTACTAAAGTCAAATGCAGTCATGGAAGAGGATCCAACAAAACTATTTCTGCATTTTTATAGTTGAAATTTTCAGGAGCAAGATGGTCATGAGATGAGGCTCAGGAGTAACAGAAGGGAATATCTCTTCACAGAAAGGGTGGGAGGTGCATGGAACAGTCTTTGAAGGGCAGTGGTGAGGGCAAACAGTATCAGAATATAAGAGAATATAGAAGAGATACAGAGGATCCTAGTGGTGAGGAAGTGAAGGAAAGGTTGGTAGAGCAGGATGTCAAAATAGGCAGAACCGATCAATTTTTGTCTGCCATCATGCTGTATGGTTGTCTATGGAAAGATTCTGGTTCTACAATTTAAATCAGAAAGATAATCTATAAAAACAACATTAAGCTTGCTGCTTAATAAAAATGACTATGGCCTTTCCATTATGAAGCAGACAGGTATTGCCTCTATCTATTTAGCTCCCAGATAAAGACAAAGACACTGTCACGCAGCACTCTGAATTATCTTTTCCACTGTCTTCACGTGATCTTTCTACTCTGAATTTGGTAATAGAAAGGCCAATGTAATTTGCACACATACAAAAAAGGCACATTTATATAGGATGTGGAGATCAGAATTAAGACGTCAAGGCCAATGGATGTGCATAAGACCAGATGAACTTTAGCCTTACGCCCCCTCCTAAGATTTTGATCATTAAATTCAACAATCATATTCATTGAAACAGGAAACACCACCACTCCCATAACAATCCTGCATCTACTCTCCCTGCAGGATGGCTCTTTGAGTTTGCGGGGCTGTCAGGATCTATTGTTTTCCTTTGACTGCTGGTACTCATTCCCACCTGTCAGAAGCTGGCACCTAGGTGACCGCCAACATCCTCAGAGTGAAATTCTCCCAGGAACACACGCAAACAGAATCAATGGATTTAGTTGCTCTGGGAAGACTTTGCGTTATTTCGTTACTTAGACTCCAGAGGAGGAAGCAATGGCTTTATCATCTAAGCTTAGGGAAAGGCCTGGACTCACCAAGAGGTCTTTCACAGCTGCAAACAATTCCTGAGGATTGTTCAATGATTTCCTAGATTTAGTCAATATAAAAATTATTTTTACCTTTTTATTACCAGCTTTATTACCAGGAGCCCAAAATTTGGATACATTCCATCTTATGTTCAAGTTTCCCCTCATTTCTTCAATGAGGTTGTCTTATAGGTACCTGTCCATTGTAGCTAATTTATCAACTGAAGGAGACTTGAAGGCACATTTTCCAATTGATGTCCAAGTGAAATCTGGGACGCCCAGACTAGAACATCCGAAAAAAAGCAGACACGTCCAAGTTCAGGCATGGTTTCACAAATGTGCACATGCCCTATATGGACACCTGTGGGACTATCTAGATAGATGATCTGGAATAGGATTTCTGACTAAGGATGTCTAATAGCCTAATGGTTAGACTAGTGGACTGAAGCCAGGGTTCAAATTACACTGCTGCTCCTTGTGATCCTGGGCAAATCACTTAACCTTCCATCATCTCTACTCCTTCTGGATATTTTACACACAATTCATGCATGGAACAGGTCTAAACTTGGACAAGGTCACCGACATCCCTGATGTTTCTGAAATAGAGCAGGGGCATCTAAATCCACTGTGCCACCCCAGACACACTTCCGCCACGCCCCCAGCCTATTTGGAAGTCCCTGCACCGGAGACATCTTTACAAGCCATTTGTGAAATGGCTCCAGAGTCGTCTCTGTGATTTGGACATCTGCATGCACATTTCAGATGTCCAAATCGCAATAAGGCTTTTAAAATAACTCTCATTGGCTATCCTTTTAGAAGACTTGTAGAACAAAAGCTTGCAAACAGAGGAACACAGAAATAAATACAGGATCAAACTCGAGGAGACAAAAAGAGAAATAAGGATAGCAAAATCAAAGGCAGAGGAAAAGATGGCTAAAGATGTTGAGTGCGGCGACAAAACTTTCTTCAGGTATATTTGGGAAAGGAAGAAGATCAGGGGTGGAATTGCAGGACTCAGAAGTGCTGTCAACGGACTCGTGGAAAGTGACATTAAAAAAGCAAAATTGCTAAACAAATACTTCTGCTCTGTTTTTACTAAAGAAAATCCTGGAGAAGGACCACCTGTGACTCCCAAATATAAAAATAGGAATGAAGTAGATACCACACCATTCACAGAAGATGATGTGTTGCAAAACTGAAAGTGGACAAGGCCATGGGACCGGATGGGATACATCCCAGGATACTGAAAGAGCTCAGAGAGGTTCTTGCAGGACCGTTAAAGGATGTTTTCAACAGATCCTTGGAAACAGGAGAGGTTCCTCAGGACTGGAGAATGGCTGATGTCGTACCTCTACACAAAAGTGGTGACAGGGAAGAAGTGTCAAACTACAGGCCCGTAAGCCTTACCTCGGAGGCTGGAAAAGTAATGGAGGCGCTCCTGAAAGAGCAAATAGTGAACTTTCTCAGAACCAGCGGGTTACAAGATCCGAGGCAACATGGTTTTACCGAGGGACGATCTTGCCAAACAAATCAGATTTAGTTTTTTGACTGGGTGACCAGAGAACTGGATCAGGGGCATGCGATGGATGTCATCTACCTGGATTTCAGCAAAGCCTTTGATACTGTCCCTCATAGGAGGCTTATCAATAAACTCAGTAGTTTGGGGATGGGTCCCAAGGTGGCAAATTGGATCAGAAATTGGTTGACTGACAGAAGACAGAAGGTGATGGTAAATGGAGCTCACTCAGATGAAAGGAAGGTGATTAGCGGGGTGCCTCAGGGTTCGGTCCTGGACCCATCACTGTTCAATGTATTTGTGAGTGATATTGCTGAAGGACTGAATGGAAAGGTCTGTCTTTTTGCAGATGACATAAAAATTTGCAACAGAGTGGATTCTCCTGAGGGAGTGATTAACATGAAGAAATATCTACAAAAGCTGGAAGAATGGTCTAATGCTTGGTAATTAAGATTTAATGCGAAGAAGTGCAGTGTCATGCACTTGGGTAGCAGAAATCCAAGGGAAATGTACACGATAGGGGGCAAGAGGATAGTGTGCACAGAGCAGGAGAACAACCTCAGTGAAATTATTTCTGTAGATCTCAAGGTGGCAAAACAGTGCGACAAGGCGGTGGCAAAAGCCAGGAGGATGTTGAGCTGCATTCAAAGAGGAATTACCAGCAGAAAGGAGGGGGTACTAATGCCACTGTATAAGTCTCTGGTGAGGCCTCATTTGAAATACTGTGTTCAGTTTTAGAGACGGTATTATGCAAAGGATGTAAAAAGACTGGAAACTATTCAGAGGAAGGCGACCAAAATGATTTGGAGCCTGCATCAGAAGCCTTATGAGAAGAGACTTGAAGACCTAAATATGGACACTTTGGAGGAGAGGAGGGATAGGGGAGATATGATTCAGACCTTTAAATTCTTAAAGAGAAATAATGAACAAACAAACCTCTTCCAAAGATGGGGAAGCTGTAAAACTAGAGGACATGACATAAAGCTGCAAGGTGGTAAATTGAAAGGCAATGTCAGGAAATACTTTTTCACTGAAAGGGTGGTGGATGCTTGGAATGCCCTCCCGATGGAGGTGGTGGGGGCAAACACAGTGACAGAATTCAAAGTGGCCTGGGACAGAAGCAGTGGATCACTTTACAGCAACAGGATAAAATCAAAATAAACTGAACCATCGAAGGACTAGAAAAGGGGACTGTTACTTCTGGAGAGAGATCTGAAATTGTGAGTATATACTTCTGGGAATTTTCTGAAAGGAATTCTTTGTATTAAAGCTAATTAATCTGTGAACCCACTATTTTTTGTTAAATCAGTCAGGGCCTAGTAGCAGCAGTTTAAGTTTAAATTTAAAGCACAGAAGAGAGTTTTCTGGTTACATTTCATACCCAGCAGAGAGCTTGTAGTTTAAATTTAATAGTCACTCAGGGCCTAGCATCAGCAAAGTGCATTTAGTTTAAATTTAAAACACAGAAGAGAGCTTTCTGGTTAAATTTAGAACCCAGCAGAGAGCTTGTAGTTTAAATTCCATAATAAGTTAGAGCCTAACAGCAGCAAAGAGCTATAATTTAAATCAAATCAGAATATTATTACATTCTCTTATTTATTATTATTTAGCTTACCTCAGCAGCACAAGACAGGGTACTGTGTAGCAGCCCTCTTTTAATAAGTGTTCCCTCCCTCCCTTCCCAACACCCACCAACCCCTAGGATAATTATAATAGTAGCTTTATAGGTATTTACAAATCTTAAAAGACAGGAGGTGCTCCCAGGTGAAGCTTGTTACCCAAATCAGTCATACACTAAGGACCTGAGATTAATTAAGCTTCAGGTGAACAAGGTATATTAAACGTATTAGGTACAGTTTTATTAGTATAAATATCCATAGCAACCCTTAGTAAGTAAAGAACTTAAAGATCTAAACACAAACTTAAAACTAAGATGCAGACAGCAGTCCAGCAGTGAGATGGGGGCTTTCCAATCTTTTGCATTGAGTGTCACATGTATGATTTTCTCCCAGTTGGTGAGAGGTCTTACGTGTGCACTAGGTGCAAGGAGCTCTTTGCTCTCAGGGAATGAGTCCATTCTCTAGAGGCTAGAGTAGCAGACTTGGAAAACATAAGAAAGACAGAGAGGTACATAGACGAGACCTACAGGGATATAGTCCTGAAGTCCCACCTCCAGTCTGGCAGCATCCCTGTTGCCATGGAGGAGAGAGGTCACGTGACAGGAGAGCATCACCCTGGTGTGGAGGAAGTGATCCTGTAACTAGGACTTGTCCTCCAGGTGATTTAAAACCCTCTCGCACCAAGGAAGTTCTCCAGGACTATGTGCCCATGAGGGAAGGGTTAGGACAGCCATTATAGTTGGTGATTCGATCATTAGGCATGCAGATAGCTGGGTTGCTGGTGAACGTGAGGATCACCTGGTAACATGCCTGCCTGTTGCGAAGGTAGCGGACCTCACGCGCCACCTAGATAAGGTCTTAGATAGTGCTGGGGAGAAGTCTGCTGTCTTGGTACATGTTGGTACTGTGATGAGGAAGCCCCTCAAGAAGAAATGGAAATAGGAGAAAATCCTGAGGAGGAAAGCAGTACTGCACTGAAAAGCAGGATTTTTACCTCAGAAATAAAAAAACACTCAGCTGATCTGAAACCACACCTCACCTTAGGGGAGGAGACAGGGCTAGTCACTGATTGGGCACGCCCAAGGGAGAGTCAGGGAGTGCAAGGAAGTGAGGGCTTGTTAAATACGCAAGCAATTAGGAGACATGAGAAGCTACTGGGGTTACGAGAGCTAGTGAAGCCACAGAGTGAGCTACCGAGGCCACAGAGTGAGCTACCAGAGCTATGAGGGCTACTGAAGCCACAGAGTGAGCTACCGAGGTCACAGAGTGAGCTACCAGAGCTACGAGGGCTACTGAAGCCACAGAGTGAGCTACCGAGGCCACAGAGTGAGCTACCAGAGCTACGAGGGCTACTGAAGCCACAGAGTGAGCTACCGAGGCCACAGAGTGAGCTACCAGAGCTATGAGCGCTACGAGAGCTACCGAGGCCACAGAGTGAGCTACCGGAGCTACAAGGAAAGCCACAAGGGAGGCTACAGAGGAAGCCACAGCGTAATGGTTTGGATTACAACTTGAGCTGGAGAGAGAGGAGGAAAAAGCAGCCAGCACCTGAGAACCGAGCAGAACCTGGGAGCAGTGAACAGTGGTGCAAGGATTCACCCTGGAGGCACTCTCACCACAAGGTAGAGCCTTTGGTTAGGGGAGCTAGCAGGCTTGATACCTGGAATAAATGCAGCTGGAAGCATAGCACTAAAAGCCAAGGCAATAAAAAAGGAAGCTACAGGGAAATTGTTCAGCCTGACGTTTACCTGAAAAGCACAGGAACTGATGATAAGCAAGCTGAAGTACAAACCCTGAAAGTCAGCAGGAGAAAAGGTACCAATGCTTATTTAAAGGACTTGAGAAAAGGTAAAGCTGACGTTTCTTGCTATGACCTCTTGTTTAAGAAATCTCCTGAATGTGTTAAACCCCTAAGAACAAACCCAGCATATTCACTTAGTGATAAGCGGGGGAAGGGATTTACCCACACGGAGAGCTGTTGTTTGGACAAGGACTGCATAGCTAATTACCCCGAGCTGGGAGTCCTAAGTAAACGTTTGCCTGAAAAGAAGGAAGGCTTTCAGCCTGAAAACGTGCATAAACCAGCTGAATTACTTCTTGGGCAGTTTAGGGAATTTCTGGAGAAAAGGGCAGCACCTGCTAATAACCCTATCCAGGATTCCAATGACTGTGGTAAAGAGCATTGAAACTATATGAAGTAATATAGTAAAGTTTGCCATACCTGCTGCCACTGTGAGAGAACCTTATGAATGTTTAAATAAGCTTGATCACACGGTAAAGCTGAGAAGCCATGCTGTTTGGGAAAACACTGGTTTGGTTTCAGTTCATTTGAAGGATCACCTGATTGCCTAGCCTGAGCCTGAAAAGGAACTGTGAAATAGCTGTGTAGAGCTGTGTCTTTGTTACAACTTCTGTATGTTTGTTTTCAAACCTTTTTGTTGGATGTGCATTTCTTTTGCGTCTGAAGACACTGAACTTTAATGCACTGGAATAAATCCTCATAAAAAAAAGAAATTTTCTTGCATGCCTTTTTTCTACTCGAGTCACAACTACAGCTCAGTCCTACAGGAGGCCCAGCAAACTACATTTCCCAGAACCCCTGGGGCCAAATGATAGTGCTCCACTCCTGAAGGGCATCTAAAAGGCCGTCCCTACCTGTAAGCTCTTGGGCCCAGGTAGCATGGGCGTCGCAGTACCAATGACATAGGAAAATGTGGTAGGGAGGTTCTGGATGCTAAATTTAGGCTTTTAGGTAGGAAGTTGAAATCCAGAACTTCCAGGGTAGCGTTCTCTGAAATGTTTCCTGTTCCACGCGCAGGACCCAAAAGGCAGGCAGAGCTCCGGAGTCTCAATGCGTGGATGAGACAATGGTGCAGAAATGAGAGTTTTGGATTAGTTAGGAACTGGGGAACATTCTGGGGAAAGGAGGGGCTCTTCCGAAGGGATGGGCTTCACCTTAACCGGGATGGAACCAGGCTGCTGGCATTAACCTTTAAAAAGGAGATAGAGCAGCTTTTAAACTAGATAATAGGGGAAAGCCGACAGTCGCCCAAGAGTGGATGGTTCGGAAGAATGTATCCTTGAAGGATACTACCAAAAGCAGAGAGGTTCCAAAAAAGAGTAAAGTAGCCCAAATGCCCTCGAGTATGGATCAGACAGACCTTAAAGATCCCAAATTACCCATGTCTACCAATAGCCAAATTAATATGAATAAAATAAAGTCTCTAAAATGCTTGTATGGAAATGCTAGAAGTCTAAAAAATAAGATGGGAGAGTTAGAATATATAGCACTAAATGAGAAGTTAGATATTATTGGAATATCAGAGACGGTGGAAGGAGAACAACCAGTGGGACACTGTGATACCTGGGTACAAACTATATCGTAATGATAGAGCTGATCAAATTGGTGCATTTCCCACTGGGGTAACTATATACAATATAAGCATGATGTCGCTGCGGAGTTGCATCGGCATAGCTTCTCTGAGAGCTATTTACAGGAATCTGGTTTTATGTACAAAGTCGACCTTTATTTATAATTGGTTAGCTGGGGATATGACAGGTGCGGTTGAGTTGCTGGGCTGTGAGTAGTGTAGGAGGAAGAGGTAGTGCTTTAGTGCCATTCTGAATTGAGCAAGATCCGTGATCGCTCAGACATTAGTTGGGAGCGCGTTACAGCAGCTGGGAGCATAGAACTTAAAGGCTTTGTTCTTTGTTGTTTGGGTGCATTTTGTTATTTCATTGGGGGTTGTTAGGGTGTTGTTGGCGAAGGTCCTCCTCCTCACTCTGTTTGCTGGCGTGGGATGGAGAAGATCCATCAGGGAGGTGTAGGATAAATTGTGAATGGCCTTAAATGTCATCAGGGTTACTTTACAGGTGAGCCGGCAGTAGATTGGTAGCCAGTGCAAGTCTTTTAGGATTGGTGTGATGTGGTGTCGTCTAGAGGCCCCGGATAGGTAGCATGCAGCGATGTTCATTGCCAGCTGTAATGGGTTTAGTGTGTTCTTGGGGAGCCCGTGCAGAATCACGTTGGCGTAGTCAAAGTGGGGGGTTACTAGTGCCTGAAAAACTGTTCAGAAATCATCCGGTTGCAGCAGGGGTCGGAGGTGTTGAACTGTCCGTATCTTATGGTAAATTTGCTTGACGGTGTTGCTGATGTGTGCTTTAAATTCAAGGCGCTGGTCTAGCATCACGCCTAGGTATCGGATGGTGGGTCTGCTCGGGAGCTCAGCGTCTCTTGTCTTTAATGTTGCCGGTGGGGAGAAGGATTGGTTTCTTGTAATTAACAGTACGTCCATCTTGCTGAAGTTTATCTTGAGGCTTTGTGAGTGCAGCCAGTCAGTGATGGCCTCAAAGCATTTTACTAGTGGTGAGAAGTCAGGAAGGTCGTTCATAAATGGGGTGAAGAGAAGTACATCATCCGCATAGATCAGGCATGAGATGTTAAAGGAGCAGATTATTTTGCATATAGGCTGCATGTATTGTGATGGTGAAAGTGTTTCTGAGCCTATGGAAATAGGAGAAAAACACCCATTTACCTTTAGGGAGAGAGACAGGCAGGAAGCCTGTAGTTCTCATGCTGAAGCTAAACAGAAAAAAACACATGTAGCTCCTGGTTACAAGCCACGCCCAAGCTCTGAAGCAAGTAGTAAAGTTAATGAGAGCCACCTGGGGGAGGAGCACGGGACCCTAGTTCAGGCACACTCATTTAAACGCAGAGGAATAGAAGGAAATAGAACCACCAGGGAAATAGAAGGAAGCAGAAACTCGAGGAAGTCTGAAGGAAGGAAGATCTTCAGGGCAGCTGAAGAGAAGAGTATTTCCAAGGACAACACTAGAGAGGGTTCCAGAGGGAAGGAAGCTGTGAGACCGAGTCACAGGAGAAGTTTAACCACCGAGAACGCTGAGGAATGCAGTGGAGCTCTCAGTGGTAGAAGCCATAATCCAGAGAGGAGCCAGTGCTGCAGAGAAACTGCTTTGGGCGCTAGAGGGAGGAGATTTATAACTGAGAGAAGTCCTGACGAGGAGCAACGTACTTTGGCAGTAATCCAGGAAGCTATTGGAAATTTGCCAGCTCAAAAAGGGAATGTGAGTAAATCTGTGACTAAAAGTAATTTAAGTCAGTTAGAGGCACTGTGCCACTTAATGAGAGAGAAGAGGCTTCACGTGCCTGCTGAAAAGCCTGTGTGCAAAGAGAAGTCTTATTGGAGGAAAGTACTAGAACTGCTAAAAGGGGTTAAACCTGAGTTTGTACAGGGAGAATTAAAGCAGGATACAGAAAGCACTAATGGTGAGGAAATTTTTATTTACATTCTCTTATATACCGCGCTATTCTGCATCAGTGCGGTTTACATTGAACAAACTGAAATTACATTGAACAGGGCATTATAACTTGGAGATAACTATTTTACAGGGAACATGGGCTATGGAGGGTTAAGTGGCTTGCCCAAGACCACAAGGAGCACCTGTGGGACTAGAAACCCCAGTCCTTCCGGCCCAAGGTTGCTGTCCTCTAGTGGGATTTGAACCACCGACCTTCCGGCCTGTAGTACCTTGCCCCAACCACTAGGCTACTCCTAGTGATGCAAACTGAATGTTATGAATCTGACCAGGAATCCAAGTCTTCTATAATGGATTGTTCTTTATGTCATAAGACTTTGTAATGGTCTTAACTGAAAGGAGAAAGGCCTAGAATCTTACTGTCTGGTAAAGCAGAAAAGAAAACAGGCTGGACGTTGTTTAAGTCAGTATTGCTCAAAAATCCTGTTTGCCTTTTAAAAGAAGGAAACACCTACACGTGCTTTATGCTGAGTGCAAAAGCTAAAACCTTATGCTGAACGCCGGAACTTTAAAAGAAAACAGCTACACGTCTTTAATGCTGAAGGAAGCAATTAAAGCTTTGTTCTGAATGCTGGAAGTTGTAAGAAAAGTAACTACAAAACGTTTTAACCTGACAGAAACAGTTACTATGTGGTGCTGTATGTAAAAATCTTTTCTTTTGTGGAAAACATGGTTTTGGGAGAAAGAATCCTATATTAATTTGTTTATCATGCGTTGAGCTTTTAAAAGCTCTTTTTGGAAGGTGGAAAACAAAAATAATTATTCCTGTGTTTGCCTTAAACTCTCGGGCCTCAATATTATTTGATCCCACAACTACAATCCCCAGAAGCCCCGGCTCTCGACTATATTAAGGCACGTCCCCTCCTCTAGGCAGCCGCCTGGACAGAAGGGGGCGCGACAGTATATATTAAATAAGAGGGCAGAGAGCAAGGAGCCTTGGGCCACGCCATGTTTTTGTTGAAAAGGCTCCAAAGTCCTAGTGCCTGTTCGTACCTGCTGCCATCTGTCTGTTAGATACGATTTGCACCATCTCCAGGCTGAGCTGTGGATTCCCTTTTCTTGGAGCCGTATCAGGAATTGCTCATTATTTATGGAGTCGAACGCAGCGGCAATGTCCAAGAAGATTAGGGCGTATCCTCATTTGATGTTGTCGATCCCTGTGATTAATGTGTTGATGAGCGTGACCAGGAGCATATCAACGCCATGTGATTCCCTAAATCCATTTTGGCACGGGTCGAGGGGGGCCGTGGAGTTGATGTGGTTCTGTATTTGATGCTGGACCACCTTCTCAAGTATCTTTACTAGCAGCAGGATGCTCGAGATTGGCCGGTATGATTCTACCTTCTGGGGATTCAGTCTGTTGTTCTTCAGGAGGGGCCGAATTGACATCTGCTTGAGGCATGGTGGGAATAGCCCTGTGGAGAAGGACAGGTTCATGATCTTGACAAGGATAGGACTGATTTCCTTTTCATAGTGATCTTATCCAGAATGCTGGACAGGGATCGTTTTGGGCAGTGGTGGCATTTATGGCTGCAATGATGTCCTCGATGCCTCTGGGGGATGGTGTGCTGAGAGAGGTAAGCGGCATTAGCTGGGCTGGGTTGTTGCTAGTACTAGACATCGTAGCTTCACAGACGTTGTTGGTTTTGGCTAGCAGGTAGTCTGCGTATTCTTGAGGGTGTATCATTGTAGGTTGGGGGGGGTGAGGGTTCTTTCGTTAGAGTCTTCACTATGTTGAAGAGCTTGTGGGGTTTGTTCATAGAGCGGCCCAAGAGTTCAGAGTGATGTTCTTTCATTTTAGCTGAGATTGAGTCCCGGTGTATCTTCAGGTGGGAGGTGTAGGCTGTCTGGTCAGCTGGGGTCCGTGTACGTTGCCACCGCCTTTCTAGTTTCCTCAGGAGAAGTAGTGAGGTCCGTTACTCCACAGAGAACCACCGTGCTGCTTTTCTAATTCTTAGTCATTTGTCCAGGGCATGTGGCTTGTCTGGTATGCGTGCAAAGGCGCTAAGACTGTTGTTCCATGAGTCCATCACCTCCTCCAGGTTAGATGATGCCATCTCGGTGTTTGGAAGGACCTTGTTGATGATCGCTTCTTTGTCATAGGGTCTGAAATGACCTGTGGATGCTGGTGAGTTCTCAGCTACTTTATCAGTCCAGTTGCTATCACGTTGCATGGGTATCTGGAATTTGATTAGATTGTGGTCTGACTATGGGACTGGGGTGACGACTACGTCAAAGTTGTAGTCCAGGCTCACGTCCAGACATGGGATGAAGACAAGGTCTAAAATGTTTCCTTTCCGGTGGGTGGGGGCATCCACTATCTGTTCATAGCCTAGGTCGGTTAGTGCTTCAACGAAAGCTTTGGAGTGGACATCTTGCAGAGCTGGTAGGTTAAAGTCTCCCAGTACCCAGTTTGGCCTGTGTATGTTCTTAGGGTTGCAGGCTAGGTCAATTATGGTCGCGAGGTCTTCAGGGGGTGAAGCTGGAGATCTGTAGATAAGGTTAATGGTGCTGTAGTTGATGGATATGGTGATTGTGTCGATTTATGAGGTGCTGTTGGAACAGATTGTCTGGTATTGGAGCTCTGTTTTTACAAGGATGAATGCACCACCTCCTCTGCGGTCTGCTCTGTGGCAGGTGTGGCTTGAGAAGTCGGGGGGGGGGGGGCGGATAAGTTGATGAGAACTGAGTCTGAGTCAGAGAGCCATGACTCTGTAACCAGCAGGATGTCTAGTTTGAAGTGTGATATGAGGTCGGTAATGGCTGGACATTTTTTACGTACTGATCATGCATTTATGAGGGCACATTTCATGTTGCGTGAGTTTTGAGGTAGCAACCCTTTGGGTTTTGTGGTGTATTGGAGCGGTATGTAGATTAAGTGTGAGAGGGGGTTCTGGGAGGCTTCTGTTGGAGTGCGGCATGTGTTACTGTGATATCTCCTTCCTTGGCCTTGTACAATCGTAATCGGGTTGTGGTTGGGGGAAGAGTTGAAGGAGCCGTTGAGGACATGGCTGAGGAGGTATAAACTGGTTAGGGTTAGGATGGATATGGCCATGTTGATCTGAGGTGTGGTGCGAGCTGTATGTGGCAGGTCTTCCTTGTTGAAGGGGTATCTACTAGCTGTGGCGAGGGTGCGGCCCGCTCAGCATATATGCTGCACAGCGTAGCAGTGGCTGGCTTATTCTATGGCAACTAACTGATACAGTAGTAAGATACTTTGCACAACAATCAGAGAAATACTTTGCATAACAGTCAGTCTTTTGTAAATCAACAATCTGGTCCCTTTTAACCAACAATGAGATACTTTGCATACAGCCAGTCCTTTGTAAATCAACAATCCCAGTGGAGGAGTGGCCTAGTGGTTGGGGCAAGGTACTTCAGGCTGGAAGGTCAGAGGTTCAAATCCCACTAGAGGATAGCAACCTTGGGCCGGAAGGACTGGGGTTTCTAGTCCCACAGGTGCTCCTTGTGGTCTTGCGCAAGCCACTTAACCCTCCATAGCCCATGTTCCTTGTAAAATAGTTTTCTCCAAGTTATAATGCCCTGTTCAATGTAATTTCAGTTTGTTCAATGTAAACCTCACTGATGCAGAATAGCGCGGTATATAAGAGAATGTAAATAAATAAATTCAGTCCCTTTTACACAGCAATGGATACCTATACAGAAATATCTAGTCTACCTTGCACTGTAATGAAGCATCTGTGAGGCAAATTGACTGCACTCATAATTTTTTGGACTAAGACTCTTATGCACATATTCACTGATATTTTTATGTGGAAGCTACTAAAATCAACACATCAGTGTTTTCATGTAGAAGCTGACAAATGATGCCACTTTTTCTAGTTTTTTGACTGATATTGATACTCTCGCAGGACATGAACAATACATATGTATTTCCCAGCACACTTATATAAAGGAGTGGAGGAGTGGCCTAGTGGTTGGGGCAAGGTACTTCAGGCCAGAAGGTCAGGGGTTCAAATCCCACTAGAGGGCAGCAACCTTGGGCCAGAAGGACTGGGGTTTCTAGTCCCAAAGGCACTCCTTGTGGTCTTGGGCAAGCCACTTAACCCTCCATAGCCCATGTTCCCTGTAAAATAGTTATCTCCAAGTTATAATGCCCTGTTCAATGTAATTTCAGTTTGTTCAATGTAAACCACACTGATGCAGAATAGCACAGTATATAAGAAAATAAATAAATATGTAGTTTACAAAAGGCTCCATGTTCACAGGGCCAGCCCGTCCATTGAGCAAGAATGTTTTTTGCACAGGGCCCCGCGCAAAGAACATTCTGCTTTTTCTTAATTGAATTAAAAAAAAAAAAAAAAAAAGCTGGCCGCTGCGGCATGGAGTGTCCCGCGGGGCTCCCTCTGCCCGGCGGAACTCTCCCGGCGCGGCTGAGCCCCTCTCTGCCGGCTTACAGATACGCGAAGGGAGAGAGTCTCCCTCGCGTCTTTGTTAAGCCTGCAGGGGCAGATGGGAAATTTCCCATCAGCCCCTGCTTCCCATCAGCCCCTGCGGGCTTAACAGAGACGCGAGGGAGACTCTCTCCCTTCGCGTATCTGCAAGCCGGCAGAGAGGGGCTCAGCCGCACCGGGAGAGTTCCGCCGGGCAGAGGGAGCCCCGCGGGACACTCCATGCCGCAGCGGCCAGCTTTTTTTTTTTTTTTAATTGCCATGAGCCGAGGGGGGGCGGGTAGGACTGTCAATGGGCTAGGGCTAGGGCTAGGGCTAGGGAGGGAGGGAGGGAGGGGGGGGTTAAGACTGACAATGGGCTAGGGAGGGAGGGAGGGAGGGGGGGGGTTAAGACTTGCAATTGGCCAGGGAGGGAGGGAGGGGGGTTGAGACTGGCAATGGGCTATGGGGGGGGGGTTAAGACTGGCAGTGGGCTGGGGAGGGGGGTTAAGACTGGCAATGGGCTGGGGAGGGGGGTTAAGACTGTCAGTGGGCTATGGGGGGTTAAGACTGGCAATGGGCTATGGGGGGGGTTAAGACTGGCAGTGGGCTAGGGAAGGAGGGAGGGAGGGGGGTTAAGACTGGCAATGGGCTAGGGGGGGGTTAAGACTGGCAATGGGCTAGGGAGGGAGGGAGGGGGGTTAAGACTGGCAATGGGCTAGGGAGGGAGGGGGGTTAAGACTGGCAATGGGCTGGGAGGGAGGGGGGTTAAGACTGGCAATGGGCTGGGGAGGGGGGTTAAGACTGGCAGTGGGCTATGGGGGGTTAAGACTGGCAGTGGGCTATGGGGGGGTTAAAACTGGCAGTGGGCTAGGGAGGGAGGGGTTTAAGACTGGCAATGGGCTAGGGAGGGAGGGAGGGAGGGGGGTTAAAACTGGCAATGGGCTAGGGAGGGAGGGGGGTTAAGACTGGCAATGGGCTAGGGAGGAAGGGAGGGGGGTTAAGACTGGCAATGGGCTAGAGAGGGAGGGAGGGGGGTTGAGACTGGCAATGGCAATGGGCTGGGGAGGGAGGGGGGTTGAGACTGGCAATGGGCTAGGGAGGGGGGGTTAAGACTGGCAATGGGCTGGGGAGGGGGGTTAAGACTGGCAATGGGCTGGGGAGGGGGGGGTTAAGACTGGCAGTGGGCTAGGGAGGGGGGGTTAAGACTGGCCATGGGCTGGGGAGGGGGGTTAAGACTGGCAATGGGCTATGGGGTTAAGACTGGCAGTGGGCTATGGGGGGTTAAGACTGGCAATGGGCTATGGGGGGTTAAGACTGGCAGTGGGCTAGGGAGGGAGGGAGGGAGGGGGGTTAAGACTGGCAATGGGCTAGGGAGGGGGGTTAAGACTGGAAATGGGCTAGGGAGGGAGGGGGGTTAAGACTGGCAATGGGCTGGGGAGGGGGGTTAAGACTGGCAGTGGGCTATGGGGGGGTTAAGACTGGCAGTGGGCTAGGGAGGGGGGGTTAAGACTGGCAATGGGCTGGGGAGTGGGGTTAAGACTGGCAGTGGGCAATGGGGGGGTTAAGACTGTCAGTGGGCTAGGGAGGGGGGGAAAAGACATGCAATGTGATGGGGGGGTTAAGACTGGCAATGGGCTATGGGGGGGGGTTAAGACTGGCAGTGGGCTATGGGGGGGTTAAGACTGGCAATGGGCTATGGGGGGGTTAGGACTGGTAATGGGCGATGGGGGGGTTAGGACTGGTAATGGGCTATGGGGGGGGTTAAGACTGGTAGTGGGCTGATGGGGGGGTAGGACAGATAATGGGTTATGGGGGGGCTAGGACAGGAAATGGGCTGATGGGGAGGGTTTAGGACTTGAGGTGGGCTGATGTGGTTAGGACTGGTAATGGGCTGTGGGCTGATGGGGGGGGGGATAGGACTGGCAATGGGCTATGGGGGGCTGACTGGAAATGGGCTGATGGGGGGTTAGGACTGGTAAAGGGTTATAGGGGGGGCTTAAACTGAAAATGGGCTGATGGGGGGCTAGGACTGGTAATGGGTTGGGGGTTGCTAGGACTGGAAATGGGCTGAGTGGAAGGGGAGACTTGAACTACAAATAGCTGATGGGGAGGGGGCTTGGAATGGAAATGGGCTGTGAGGGAAGGGAGCTAGGACTGAAAATGGGCTGATGGAAGAGCTAGGATAGGACTGGAAATGGGCTGTTGGGGGGAGCTAAGATTGGAAATGGGCTGTGGTGGGGGCTTGAATTGAAATGGACTCATGGAGGGGCTAGAACTGGAAGTAGGCTCATGGGGGGCTTGGACTGGAATTGGGCTGAGTGGAGGGGAGCTATGATTTGACATGGGCTGATGGTGGGGCTAGGAAATGACTAGAAATGGGCTGATGGGGGAGCTAGGATTGGAAATGAGCTGATGAAGGGACTTGGACTGGAAATGGATGGGGGAGCTAGGACTGGAAATGGGCTGATGGGGGGCTAGGACTGGAAATGGGCTGATGCAGGGACTAGAAGGGAATGGATGCTGGGTGAGACTGGAACTAGAAGGGAGCTGATGTTGGGGGAGGATTAGAATGGGATGGGGCTGGGAGATTAAAATGGAGAGGGGAAAAAATATTTTGTGTAGGAGGGATGAAAAATCTACAATTGGCCAGGTATTGGGAGAGTAATTGGGGATTGAGGATGGAGGGGTAAAATTTGTGTGGATGAAATAGGAATGAGGAAAGAGCAAAAGGAGAAGGATTAGTATGTTAAAGCAGATGTAGAGAGAGAGAGAATGGAAAAAAAAAACTAGAAGAGAGAAGAAAGGACAAATGGACAGCAGACGATGGAGAGTTAGCAGAAAACTTGAAGAAACCAGAAGAAAGTGGCTGGACCAATTGCAACTGAAAAAAAATGCACAAAAGGTAGAAAGATATCTCTTTATTTTGAATTTATTAACTGGAATATGTCAGCTCTGGGAAATGTGCATAATTAACATCTGCGCTTTGTTTGGTACAAGAGGAAATTAATTTATAGTTTTATTTCTACAGTGTTGTTGTACATTCCAAGTTTGGCTTTTGGGGTTCCCAGTTTAATTATTGCCTTCCTGTTTCTAAATTGTGATTCCTTGTTTGGTGATGGTCTATGTTCTGCATGTGTAACTGAGCAGAGGTATTCTGTTTATGTAATTCCTATTTGACGTTGCCACTTGTTCTCTTTCCCCAGTATTCTCTGAAATGTATTGGTTTAATATTTGCAGTGTTGCCTTTTGATAGGTAGGGTATGGTGCTTTGTGAGTCCTGGTAATGCTGTCAGGATACGGCGGGTTTGCTATGGGTTCTAAATGGGCAGCGTTTGTAGTAGTTCCTAATGTGCCTGGCGGTTGGCACTGGATTATAGTAATGTAGAAATCTTTTAGTCTTTCTTTATCCATACACTCATTAAGAGACATGTTTACTAAAAGTTAGTGAATGGTAACATTATGCAAATATTTATGCAAATAAGACCACTTATGCAAATGAGGCCCCGCACCGAGTCTCCGCACATGGCCCCGCACCCCCCTTGGGCCGCCCCTGCATGTTCAGTAAAGCTTTTTGTAAAATATTGACCTGGACATCCCATTTCCGATGTAGAGGCCTTATGTAAAATGAAGCTTCGCATGTTGAGATTGTTAATGTCTCTTAGTAAGGGACATCTTTCTGAGTCTCTCAAACGTACTGTGGTTTGTCCAACTTTAAAAAGCCTTCCTTGGGTTCTGATGCCTGTGTTGGTTATTGGCCTATCTCAAACCTTTTATCTTTGAGGAAAGTGGTGAAGTTAGTTCTTTGGAAGCTTATGAATTATTTAGTTTAGCTTACTTAAAGTCTTGCTTTACTGCCTCTAAAGCATTGCACAGCCCAACAAATCAATTTTTATAGTCCTTTATAACAAGAGAAGAAAGAAATACAAAAATTTAAAAGAAATAGTCATCAGTACAATCACAGTTTTATAGAAAACATAAGAAAAATAAACACACTAAAAAATAGTCAAATCCAACCACAGTCTTATAGTAAAACAAGAAGAACAAGGAAACTAAAAGTGGTCAAGTCAAACTGGTCATTTGTCGGCCCCCAAAAGCTTCCAAAAAAGATGATTATTCCCCTAGGACTCTTTTCAAGATGACTTTAGAAAAGAACACAGTACGGAAGCAGTCTTGCTCTCCCTCACCACCTCTCTTTAACATAAGGTTGAGAAGGAGGGGAACGTATTTCTGGTATTACTGAACATTATTTCTGCATTTGATACCTTAGACCACCAACTGATACTTCAGAAATTAAAAGTAATAAGGCTGGCAGGGACTACACTGGCCCGGTTGGAGACTGTTTTGAAAGACAGGCAACAGAAGGTTGTCCTACATATCTTGGAATCTTCATGGCATTGTCTATTAATTGGGTTCCTCAAAGCTCTCCTGTTTCATCAGTTTTTGCCATATATTTGCAACTGCTAGGGAATTTCAGTCCCAGGGAATTAGTTACAGAATTTATGCTGATGATATTCTGCTGATTGTTCCTTATTTATTTATTTATACAGGTTTTTATATTCCGCCCCTTCCAGAGATTAGGGGTGGTTTACATTGAACAAACCAGTTACAGCGAATAATTAAAAAGAACCATGTTGTTGTTGTTAAGTGCCGTTGAGTCGGTGTCGACTCATGGCGACCCTCTGGATAGTTGTCCTAAATTGTGTTCGGTCTTCAGTCAGGCAGCTCATTGTTGATAGAGTGGCACCTGTAGCTGCTGTTATTGTATCGATTCATCTCATTGCTGGCCTTCCTCTTTTGTGTTGACATTCTATCTTGCCAAGCATGATGTCTTTCTCTAATGATCTCTCTCTTCGCCCTTCACATGATGTGTCCAAAGTATGAAAGTTGAAGTCTTGTCATCTGAGCTTCTAAAGAAAGCTTAGGTTTGATCTCCTCTAGTACTGACTGGTTTGTTCTTCGGGCAGTCCATGTTATACGCAGTATTCACCGCCAGCACCATAATTCAAAGCCATCAATTTTCTTCCTGTCTATAGAAAATATTAAACTATATACAAAGTAGCTGCCTGGATCTGGAGCTATTATATAGGGAGCTACTGATAATATATATAACATCAACTATATACATTTAGATTGGTTGTGGTCAAGGGTGAACAGGATGTATTTTAGGCATTGTTGTTATAGTATTCAGTAAGCAGTAGTGTCTTAGTTCTTTCCTAAATGTTTGGAAGTCTTTGATAGACATGATGGGGTCTGGCAGAAGGTTCCATGGTTTGGGTGCAGTGTAAGTGAAGGCCCTGTTGCTGGTTTCTTGTTTTGTTCTACAGATTAATGATGATATTGTGAGTGTGTTTAGATTGCTGTTTCTTCTGCTCCTGGTCTCTGCTTGTATATGAAGCTTAGATGTGAGGTATGAGGGTGAGATGTTATGGAGTAGTTTGAAAGTGGTAATTATTACTTTATATTTTATTCTACTCATTAATGGAAGCCAATGCAGTTCTTTAAGGATTGGTGTAATATGATCTGTCAGGTGTCTTTTAGCTGTTATTCGGGCAGTCACATTTTGGGCTATTTGGAAGGTGTTGATTGTCTTTTTGGGCAGACCTTGCAGTAAACTGTTGCAGAAGTCCCAGTGCGGAGTTGTAAGTGCTTGGACTACCGTTCGGAAATCGCTGGGTTCTAGGAGATATCTTTTACAGTAGATATCTCATCTTCTTTACTACCAGTGAGTGTTAGGTTAAATTGTGTCAACCAGTGGCTACAAAGCAATAAGTTGGTTCTGAAAGTATCAAAAACTATAGTTCTCTAGGTGAGTCGGTCTCTCCCTCTGCCTGAGCCTCAGTGGCTACATATTCTTAATAAGTCATTGCCATTGCTTACATAAGTCAGAAGCCTGGAAGTTTGAGTTGATTCATAGTTATCCTTTAAAGATCAAATTAAGCATGTAGTTCCTACCTCTTTTGTTAAACTTCGGCTGGTAAGGCATCTTGACACTGATAATTTTACATTTAGATTTATGTTTATTCGTTTGATATACTACAAATCAAAGAAGAATATAGAAATATTGAAAAATGATGGCAAATAAAGGCCATATAGCCTATCTAGCCCACCTATCCATAAGAACTATTAAGTCCTGAAATCCTTCCTAACTCTCAGAGATCCTCTGAACTTGTTTCATGCTTCCTTGAATTCAGATACAGTTCTTGTCTCTGTCATCTCCACTGAGAGGCTCTTCCATGCACTCATCACTATTTCTCTAAAGAAATATTTCCTCAGTTAACTCCTACATCTATTCACTTTCACCTTCTTCCTATGTCCCCTCCTTTCAACTTGAAGAGGGTCACTTCCTGTGTATTTATACCACAGAGCTATTTAAGCGTCTCTATTATATCTCCGCTCTCCTGCCTTTCTTCCAAAGTAAACATATTGAGATGTTTAAGTCTCTCCCTATATGCTTTCTGAAAAAGACCACTAATCAATTTAGAAGCTTCCCTCTAAACTGATTTTGAAGGTGTGGTCCCCAGAATGGTATACTGTACTCCAAATGAGGTCTCACTAGAGATTGATACAAAGAATCCAATTCTGAAGGTCACATCTGGGCCGTCCGGACATCCAGAAATCTGGACGGCTCAGAGATGCACCCGATTCTGCTCCCGCGGGGGCTAGATGTCACTGCAGGAACAAAATCGCAGCAAAGTGGCTGGACATCCGGGGGTGCCCCGATTCTGGCACCCCAGACGTCCAGTCACTTGCCCAGCTAACTCAGCCAGGCTCCTTAATGGATCCACAGTGCCATGGCGTCATGTTGCCATGGCACCACAGGTCCATTAAGGATCCCCAGCCGCTCGCTACAACTTTCTTTCCCCACAGCCCGACCCCCAATGCTAACTTCCAAAGGCAGGGTCAGGCTGCCGGGAAGCTCCTCCACCCCCTCACCCCACTGGCCTTGCCCTGTGCCATTGTCCCCCGTCAATGTTGGCGACCCCAGATGTACAGGGCCGACCTCAGGATCGGTCCTATCATCCAGGGTCGCATCCCTGCCCATCGCCCACCCTCACTCCTCCCTCAGCCCACACCCTCCCACCCCCATGCAGAGCTCCCAGCACATCTCCTATGTACGTATGGGGATGGATGTCCGACCTGGACGTCCATTCCCGCTAAATGTGTCTCAGAGTGAATCCCAAATGCTCTAGCTCCTCATTTTTCCTTCTAGCCATTCCTCTCCCTATGCACCCAAATATCCTTCTGGCTTTCAATATTCCCTTTTCTACCTTATTAGATTGTGAGCTCTGATGAGCAGGGGCTGTCTCTCTTCTATGTTTATGCAGTGCTTCGTATGTTGTGGCACTTTATAAGCCTTTAATAATAATACCTTTTTGGCCACATTAAGATCTTCTGATACAATTACCCTCCAGTCCCAATTTTCTTGCTTTGAAGTACTTCATCACCTATACAGTACCACTTCCTTGGGTTTTTGCTGCCCAAATGCATGACCTTACATTTTTCTACACTAATTCTTAGCTGCTAAATTTGCGATAATAATTCAGGGAACCATGGAAACCATAGCTGTCATGGCCAAAAAGCTTTCTTTCAATTGAAAGAGGCTCTCCTCCTTTGCATTTATGCCATGGACTTCTCTAGCAGGTCTTCCCTCTCTTGCCTTTCCACAAAAGTATACAAATTGGGATGTGTAAGTCTATCCCCATATGCCTTATGATGAAGATTACTGACCATTTTAGTAGCCACCCTCTGCACTGACTTCATTCTATTAATATTCTTTTGAAAGTGTGATCTCCAGAATTGTGTACAGTACTTCAAATGAGTTCTCACGGGAGACTTATACAAAGGCACTATCACCTCCTTTTTTCTGGTGGTCATTCCTCTCCCTGTGCACCCAAGCATCTTTCTGGCTTTTGCCATCACCTTTTTTTCCCTGTTTCGCCACTTTAAGGTCACCCAACATGATTGCCCCTCCCCAGGTTCTGCTCTTCTTTCATGCATTGAAGTACTATATTGTACCACTCCCTTGGGTTTTTGCAGCCCAAATGCATGACCTTGCATTTCCTAGCATTAACTCTTAGCTGGCAAATTCTTGACTACTGCTCAAACTTGGCCGGATCCCTCCGTGTTATCAATACCTTCCAGATGTCTACTCTTTTGCAGATTTTGGTATCATTCATAAAGCTTCATACCTTTCCCAACAGACCTTCTTCAATATCATTTACTTATTCAAAATTAAGGGTACAATTTAAAAATAAAGGGGAGAACACAGACACAACAATAATAGGGAAGCACAATAGGCAAGAGGTACAAATATTCCATAAGTAAGACACATAAGGGTAGAAGGGAGCCATAACTTTGGTAGGGACAGCCAGCCACAAAAAAGCTCTCTTCACACTGCCACTCAAAGAATCATTAAATCTGGGGAAAAGCTAGAATAAAATAGTGACTATTCAGGGCATTCTTGAATCTCTTAAGCAAAGATTTTAGCCTGATATCCAGGGGCAGGACGTTCCACAAAGTAGGGGCAATCAAACTGAAGCTGGACTTATGCAAACCTTCCAACTGAATAGTCCAGTGTAATGGAATAAGTAATAGCTTATGTTTTAAAGCACAAATAACTAATATGTTGGCAAGAAAAAATGGAAGTACAGGATAGTAGATTGATGTGTGATAGTAAGTATCTTAAAATGAATCCTTTATCTGATTGGGAGCCAGTCTTCTTCAAAAAGAAGCACATGATAACATTTTCTAGCACTGTGAAGAAGTTTCACTGATGTGTTTTGGACCAATTACATCCTTTGTAACCGCCTTTGTGGAAGCCCTTGATATAATGAATTACAGTAGTCTAGGCCAAGGAATAGCCCAAGCGAGAATAAGGGTGCACAGGGGTGTCTTATGCATCAGTGACCTATTGCACAAATTTGTTTTAGGTAGAGAAACATTTTTGTATGACATTGATGATTTAGAAGTGAGACAGGCATGCATTCCCAATGCTTTTATTTTGATTGTTTTGATTTTATGATGTTTTGATATGATTTTATGGCTGTTTTGATGTACCCAGCTTAGGTCAGCTATTTGCTGTATTGGTGGATAATAAATGAATAAACAAAATGACATGAAATATTGCCTAAGAGCTTAGGACCAATTGGGGAGGAGGACATGGGCCTATGACCAAAGAAGGGTCTAGGGAAAGGTTGTCCATCCGTGTCATAGAAACATAGAAACATGACAGCAGAAAAAGACCACATGGCTTATCTAGTCTGCCCTGCCATATCAACTACAATAGTCCCCTTTTTTCTTTTAGAGATCTTCTATGTTGGTCCCATGCTTTTTTGAATTCAGATACTGCCCTCATCTCTATTAGCTCCACTGGGAGACTAAGCCACGAATCCACCACTCTTTCCATAAAGAAATATTTCCACATATTATTCCTGAGTCTATCCCCTTTCATGTTCATCCTATGTCCCCTCATAGCGGAGTTTGCTTTCAATTGAAAGAGGCTCTGCTCTTGTGCATTTATACCACAGAGATATTGAAACATATCTATCATATCTCCTCTATCCCATCTTTCCCCTAATGTATATATTAAGATATTTAAGTCTGCCCCTCTTATGCTTTATAACGAAGACCACTGACCATTTTAGTAGCCACCCTCTGCACCAACTCCATCCTGTTTATATCCATTTGACAGTGTGGTCTCCAGGATTACACACAATATTCCAAATGAGGTTGTACCAGAGATCTATACAAAGGCATTATCATGCTGGCCATTCCTTTCCCTATGCACCCAAGCATCCGTCTGGCTTTTGCCATTGCCTTTTCTACCTGTTTAGCTGCTTTAAGATCATCAAAAACAATCACGCCCAGGTTTTGCTCTTCTTTTGTGGACAGATGTACTTTGCCTCCAACACTGTACCACTCCCTTGGATTTTTGCAGCCCAAGTGCATGACCCTGGATTTTTTAGCATTAAATCTCAGCTGCCAAATTCTGGACCATTCCTCAAGCTTAGCTAGATCCCTCCTCATGTTATCTACTCCTTCCTAGGTGTCTACTCTATTGCAGATTTCGATATTATCCTCAAACAGCCAAATCTTACCTGACAGCCCTTCTGCAATATCGCTAACAAAGATGTTAAAAAGGACAGGCGGCATACCCTGGTGACTTCCTTCTCCTCAGAGTGAGCTCCATTTACCTGTACCCTTTGTCACCTCCCACTCTACCAATTTCTAGCCCAGTCAGTCACTTTAGGGTCCATCCCCAGGGTGCACAGTTTTTTTAATAAGTCACCTGTGTGGAACGGTGTCAAAGGCTTTAATGAAATCTAAGTATACCACTTCTAGGGCACTCCCTCGGCCCAACTCACTGGTCACCCAGTCAAAGAAATCAATCAAATTTGTCTGACAAGATTTGCCTCTGGTAAACCCATGCTGCCTCAGATCCTGCGATCCATTAGTCTTCAGAAACCTCACTATTTTCTGTTTTAGCAGTTTTTCCAATAATTTACTCACCACAGAGGTTAGAAAACCGGCCTGTAGTTTTCAACCTCATCCTTGCTTCCGCTTTTGTGTAAAGAGACCACATGTGCCTTCCTCCAGTCCTCTGGGACCACTCCCAACTGCAAAGAAGCACTCAAAAGGTCAGTCAATGGAGCTGCTAGAATGTCCCCAAGTTCCTTCAGTATTCTTGGATGAATCCCATCCGGTCCCATCACATTGTCTACTTTTAGTTCAGCTAGTTCCTTATGAACAAAGTCTTCTGAAAACCGTTTAAGATCCCCATCACGTCTGTTCCTTTTTGTGGTTTTTTTTCTGAAATCCGGCTCCTGTCCCTTCATCTGTGAACACAGAACAGAAATATTTGTTAAGCAATTCCACTTTATCTTCATCAGCTTCTACATATTCCTTCCCTTCACCCTTGAATTTGGCAATACCACTTATGCCCTTCCTCCTCTCACTAACATATCTGAAGAAGACTTATCCCCCTATTTTATTGCATTGTTTTTTTATTTATTTTATTTATTTATTTAGCTGTATTTATATCCCGCTTTTCACCGGGTCAAAGCGGCATAACATTAAAAGGGGGGGTGGACAATAATCAATTTGGGGTATGGGGCTTTCACCTGGTGGCCAACATTGATGATTTCAACAATAATTTGGGATATAGACATAGACATTGCATTGGCTTTTTCTTCTTCTTTTTTTATCTTTGTTTCCCTTACTATCTTGCTAGCTTCTCTACGTTTTTCAAAATATAGATGCCTGTCTTCCTCTCTTTGTGATCTCTTGTATTTTATGAAGGCCTCCCACTTTTTCTCCACCTTTTAAGCTACTTCTTCTGAGAATCATAGTGGTCTCCTTTTCCTTTTACATTTATTTACCTTTCTAACAAAAAGCTTTGTTGCCCTTAAAATATCCTCTTTCAGTTTTGCCCATTACTTTCTGCATCCCCCAGCTGTTCCCATCCCGCTAACGATTTCTTGAGGTATTGGCCCATCTTGACAAACTTCGTTTTCCTAAAGTCTAAGGGGCTTGTTTACAAAGCCGCGGTAGCGGTTTGCGATCGTAATCGGAGCCGCGGCCCCATTGATTTCAATGGGGCCGCGGCTGCGATCGCGATCGCGAACCACTACCGCGGCTTTGTAAACAAGCCCCTAAGACCCTCATTTTTGAATGGATTTTATCAGCCCTAGTTCTAATACTGAACCACACCATCTGATGATCACTGGATGCAAGATGATCTTCCACTATAACGTCCAAAACACTTTCCCCATTGGTATGCACCAAGTCCAGTATGGACCCTTCACATGTGGGTTCTGTTACCAGCTGCCAGAATAGATCTCCCTGTAGAGAAATCAGATTCTCCTTACTTCTAGATGACACTGCAGCAGGGATGCACCAATCAACATCTGGTATATTGAAGTCACCTATCAGTAGCACGTCTCCTTTCATGGCAACACTTTGTATGTCGTCTATTAAATCTCTGTCCACTTCTTCTCTCTGTGAGGGGGAATCTATATATCATTGCAATGCATATGGAGTTCCCTTTCCCTCTTTCTAGTTTAACCCACAGTGCCTCCTCATTCCCTTTTAAGCCTTGTAATTCTATAGTTTTAATATTATTTTTTATATATAGTGCTACTTCTCCTCCCCTTCTTCCTATCCTGTCCTTCCTGAATAATGTATAGGTATAATTACATCCCAGTCATGGTTGTCCATGAACCATGTCTCCGTTACCGCCACTAAATCCAAGTCAACCTCTTTCATTAAAGCCTTATTTCCCATACTAAGGTAATACACATGCTAATTTTTCACCATCTAATTGCTGTCGAGATAGAAGCAAATATTCCTACTACGCATTCAACCTGCGCTCATAAGCTTTTTCTACTACTAAAGAAGGGTATCTTCATTCTAAATAATGTTGTATATACCTTTTAGCTTGTTTTTTATACTCTTCCTTGTCATAGCAAATATACCGCAATCTCAAAAATTGGCTCTTAGGGAGAATCTGTTTTAATGTAACAGGATGATGGATGTTCCAGAGTTAATAGCATAAGCAGAGACGGTATTAGCAGAGATATCTTCTGAGTTTTATATATAAAAAATTATAAAAAAGTACTATTGATCACAAATAATAAAAAAATGGACTAATACACTAAAAGCAGCTGATCATAGCAGCTTTGAATGAAAAGGTCAGACAAAAAATAAAGTTGTAAATAATACTGTTAGATAGTAAGCTCTTTATCCATACGGGATATATTGGCAGCATTGGTAAAATATTTTTCCTGTAAAGATTAATTTAGGAAGAAATCTTAATACTACAACATCTCCACTTGACCCTTGCCCTGTTAGCTTGGTTAAAATGACAAGATCTAAAATGGAGCCCCCCATACTCAAGATAATTAAATTAGCACTAACTCTGGGATACATGCCTTTGGATCTCAAAATCGCTTCAATATGGCCTAAACTAAAAAATGTGACCCTAGCAAAGCCTGCTCAAGCTCCTACCAACCAATTTCAAGCCTTCCATTTACAGGAAAAATAATTGAAAAGTAGTACAAAAACAGCTACAGGATTACTTGGACACATATGCCCCACTAGACTCGCAACAACATGGGTTTAAACCATACCACAGAGTAGAAACCCTCATGAAACCCTTACTAGACAACTTAATAAAGGGTATTGAAAAGCTGAAGCAAGCAATCATATTATTCTTCTTGGATATAGCATCAACATTTGACTCCATCAACCACGACATGATGATTACAAGACTCTAACAGACTGGTATCAATGGAACCTTTCTACTCTGGTTCAAGTCTAACTTAACAGATTAGTAACACACTTTGACTCCTCTTGGACTGATGGATGCCATCGCTGCTCTGCAGCCCTTGGAACATCATCCTATGGTCCAGGAAACCAAAACGCTCTTGATGACACCATTCACACAGCCATGCATTCACCTTCAGGATGCGAGTTTCTCTGCCTCAGCCTTTATCCTCAACAGGGAGACAGAGGGTGAAGCACCTATCGGCTTCGCCCTCTGTCCCAGACCCATGAAGTCACTTTTGATATGCTCAGAGGGATACCTAGCAGTATTATTTGTGCCGACATGGATGAGCAACATTGTATAACAGTCAACAGGCTTGATGAGGCCCGACAAAAGCTCCATAGCTTCTTGGATTTTGGGACATGACAGACAGCACACCTCTCTGGACATCAAGTCTGGTCAGCAGATGGATGCCTCAGTACCCCTCAGAAGAGAGTCATCAACCTCTACTGCACTTCCTTGCAATCACTGTTTCTGCTAATTTGGGGTACATGAGCTCTGGTTCTTCCCTTTCCTGGGATGCTTTTATCGCTTCCATTTCCAGGGATGCTTTCAAATCTTCCACTTCCGGGTTGCATACTGGTTCTTCACCTCTGTCGGAGAGCTTGGATGTTTCATGAAGCATCTCATCAATGTACATCTTGCTGTCTCAAATGTTTCTTAGCTTTGCCACCTCTTCTCTAAGCTCAACTTGTTTCATGAGGGTTTTAGCTTGCAGGCATCCTGCACTTGGAACCAGTCCTTCAACTGGCATAGACTCTCTGTCTGGACAGAGGCAAAAGCTGTAACAAGGGCAACATCTTTGGCAATACAATTTTTCCCAGCCATTGTTCAGTTGGTAGAGCTTTGGTTCCTGTTGAAGTAAAAGAGAGAAACCTACCAAATTCCCTACCTTTTCCTTAGCTGTCCTTTAAGAGACTGAAAAAGGTAATACACATGCTAATTTTTCACCATCCAATTACTGCTGAGGTAAAAGCAAATATTCCCACTAGGCATTCAGCCTGCGCTCATAAGCTTTTTCTACTACTAAAGAAGGGTATCCTCATTGAAAATAATGATGTATATATCTTTTAGCTTGTTTTTTATACTCTTCCTTATCATAGCAAATACACCGCAATCTCAAAAATTGGCTCATAGGGAGACTGTTTTACTGTAAAAGGATTATGGATGTTCCAGATTTAATAGCATAAGCAGAAACTGTATTAGTAGAGATCTCTTCTGAGTTTTATATATAAAAAATTATAAAAAAGTATTATTGATTACAAATAATAAAAAATGGACTAATATGCTAAAAAGCAGCAGATCATAGCAGCTTTGAATGAAAAGGTCGGGCAAAAAATTAAGTTGTGAGTAATATTGTTAGATATTGAGCTCTTTATCTATACAGGATGTATTGGCAACATTGGTAAAATATTTTTCCTGTAAGGATTCAATTAGGAAGAAAACTTAATGCTACAATGTCTCCACTTGACCCTTGCCCTGTTAGCTGGGTCAAAATGACAACATCTGAAATGGAGCTCTCCATACTCAAGATAATTAAATTAGCACTAACTCTGGGATACATGCCTATGGATCTCAAGATCGCTTCAATATGGCCTAAACTAAAAAATGCGACCCCAGCAAAGCCTGCTCAAGCTCCTACCAACCAATTTCAAGCCTTCCATTTATGGGAAAAATAATTGAAAAAGTAGTACAAAAACAGCTACAGGATCACATATGCCCCACTAGACTCGCAACAACATGGGTTTACCATACCACAGAGTAGAAACCCTCATGACATCCTTACTAGACAACTTAATAAAGGGAATTGAAAAGCTAAAGCAAGCAATCATATTCTTCTTCTTGGATATAGTATCAATGTTTGAACCCATCAACCATGACATGATGATTACAAGACTCCAACAGATTGGTATCAATGGAACTGTTCTACTCTGGTTCAAGTCTAACTTAACAGACTGTATGCAACAGGTAAAAGCAGGACAAAACACATCAAGTCCATATAAACAACTGCAAGGTATCCCACAAGGTTCTGCCCGCTCAGCATTACTATTTAATATGTATCTACAACCAATCTGCAGTAGAATCAAAAAACATAAGGTAAACTACCATATTTATGCCAATGATGTGATGCTATACATGACATACAATATCTCAAATCCCAAACTCAAACAAATCATCACTTGCATTAATGAGGTTACCCAATGGCTCACATTCCACAATCTGATAATAAACTACAGCAAGACTGAAATATTATTCATTACAAAGGAAAAATCCTTACTCCACTGACTACTATAAAAGTAAGTGATGCAGTGTTGGAAGTCAAGCAAGAGGTCAGATACCTTGGAATAATCCTTGATCAAAATCTGAACCTATCATCACACATTTCTAATACAACTACAGCAATCTATAACAAGATAAGGACTATGCAGGATCTAAGACCACAGTTGGAGCCCGAGGACTCCAGAACAGTACTCCAAGTGATGATCTTCCCCCATTTTGACTTTTGCAGCAGCATTCTTCAAGGTCTTTCAAAGCAAACTATAAACCAGTTATAGATGACCACTGCAGAAATTATCCAGAAGGCACCAAGATCTGAGCAAATCACACCAATTCTATACCCATTGCACTGGCTTCCAATAGCAAGCAGAATCAAATTCAAAGTAGTAACAATCACCTTCAAAGCATTACACAATTTATTGGCAACACACCTACAATCGTTTTTAAACATGATACCAAATAATAGAACAAGAAGGAGCAACACACAGAATATCCTAATAGTACCCATGGAATTTAGAAAGAGTAAGCAATTACAAGCTAGAGGGCATTCTCATCCTATGCACTGATGCTTTGGAACTCTCTTCCGGACACTTTAAGAAGCATACTAGACCTCGCAACATTTCAGAAACACCTCAAAACACACCTATTCATGGAGCACTTTGGGAAGGTCCTGAACTGCCCAAATACAAACCCAACATAATACTTCAATCCCCTGATACCTCAGCTACATATAACAGCCTTCCCACTTCATGTAATGCCAGTATTTCACTTAACTGCCATCTCCAACCCTAATGCATGATAACCTAATGTAACCTTTAAACTCACGGCTTACATATACCATGCTTTCACTATCTATGTGTAATGCAATACCTCTTTGTTTATGTTAACCAAGTTCCATGTAAATTGTACCCCTTATTAGTTTATATTTAATGATGTTCCATGTAAATTGTTTTTATTCTTTGTAAACCACTTCGATTTACTGAAAAAGTAGTATAAAACAAGCATATAAAAAATAAAGTATCCAGCATCTACTTTGTATTTCATTTGTTTTTTAAATGTTTCCTTCTGCATTTCTGTGAATCTGTGAACTAGCAGATGATCATCCGATGTTAATCCATCACAGATATCATCCAGTCAACTTTAGTTTTAATGCAGCTCACTGGAATGGACGGCAGTTTTCTTTTTGAGCAGATGAGTGGAAGGCAAAAGACACTCAAAAAAGGGAATGAGAAGTCATCACTACACTAGACACTTGGTGACAATTATTCACCTTGAGTCCATCAGGATCCATCTGGAGTCTCTGGAGCTGCAAACCCTGAGGTCTGCCGGGGGGATGTTGTGCAGTGTCACTTTTGCTGTTAGGAGTTAACCAAGCCCGATACAGTTTTACTTCCACTCTCTAACCATTTATCTATGTCTTCCCTTCTTTGACCCTCTAAATTTTACATACAGTACCCAAGCAAACACTCAATCGCCCCTCATTTGTTCCATACCCCTACCCATTCATATTGCCTATTAACCATCCTCTGTGTCTATCCTAAGAACATTTGAATTGGGTCATGATTTTGGTTACCCCTGCACCTGCCAGTGGAATATTCCTTTATACCCTCCTCCTTGCAATATTTTGACCCTTTATCCTTGATTTTTTTTTTCAGTTTGAGATTTGCTGTGCTATTAAATCTTTTCATATCCATAAAAGTTTCTATTATACACCAACTCCCCCCCTCCCCCCTCATCCTTTCTTTTCTCCTGGTTGTGAAGAAGTAAAGAGAAAGTCAAATAACAAGAGAGGTTTATGGCACTGCAGCATAAATAAATTGGGAAGACTGGATGGATCTATAACTCTGTTGCCATCTCTGGGCACAAGCTAAAGGATGAGGGCTCGGAGGAGGTGACCACAACTGAGTGTGAGCTAGCAGAACCAGACGTCTCATGCTATAGATAAAGCGCATGTAACATCATGTTACGTGTGAAAGGGCACACGACGATACTGGACCATTATCAGAAAGCCTTTGACATTAAAATAATCTGTAATACCTGGACTGGAGGATGACCAATGTAACGCCAATTTTTAAAAACAGTTCCAGGGGTGATCTGGGAAACTACAGACCGATGAGCCTGACGTCAGTAACGGGAAAAATGGTAGAAACCATTATTAAGAACAAAATTTCTGAACATGTAGATAGTCATGGCTTAATGGGAGACAGCCAACATGGCTTTAGCCAAGGAAGATCTTGTTTTACTAATCTGTTATGTTTTTTTGAAGGTGTGAATAAACAGGTAGACAGTCGGTTAATATAGTGTATCTGGATTTTTAGAAAGCCTTTGACAAGGTCCCTCATGAGAGACTCTTGGCAAAATTAAAAAGTCATGGGATAGGAGGCAGTGTACTATTGTGGATCAGGGACTGGTTAAAAGATAGAAAGCAGAGGGTAGGGCTAAATGGCCAATTTTCCCAATGGATAAAGATAAATAGTGGAGTACCCCAGGGATCTGTGCTTGGTCCATTGCTTTTTTAATATATTTGTAAATGACCTGGAAATGGCCATTCTGGTGGCTCTTCCCTGTACCTTTTCTATTAACGCTATGTCCTTTTTAAGATACTGTGACCAGAATTGCACACAATATTCAAGGTGCGGTCACACATGGAACGATACAGAGGCATTATAATATCCTTTGTTTTATTCTCCATTCCTTTCCTTATGATACCGAGCATTCTATTTGCTCTCTTGGCCACCGCTGCACACTGGGTGGAAGGTTTCCACATGTTATCCATGATGAGGCCTAAATGTTTTTCCTGGGTGGTGGCTCCTAATGTGGAACCTTGCATTGTGTAACCATAGTTTGGGTTGTTCTTTCCTAGGTGCATAACTTTGCACTTGTCCACATAAAATTTCATCTGCCATTTGGATGCTCAGTCTTCCAATTTATCAAGGTCTTGCAATTTTTCATAGTCCTCATGTATTTTAACAACTTTGAATAATTTTGTGTCATCTGCAAATCTGATTACCTCACTCGTTATTCCCATTTCCAGGTCACCTTTACTCCAGGAACTTGTCCAAACCTTTTTTAAACCCGGCTACACATTTCAGCTTTTACTACATCCTCTGGTAACGAATTCCATAGTTTGAATACATGTTGAGTGAAAAAAATATTTTTTCTTATTAGCTTTAAATAGGTTACCCTATAGCTTCATTTCATGTCCCCTAGTCTTTCTATATATTGATGGCATAAACAATTGATCCATGTTTACCTGTTCCACTCCATTCATTAATTTATAGACCTCTATCATATGTATTAGTAATCTGTTAACTATCATTAAAATAATCTGTAATACCTGAAGATTGGTGGATGGCCAATGCAATGCCAATTTTAAAAAATGGTTCCAGGGGTGATCCTGGAACCTACAGACCAGTGAGCATGATGTCAGTACCAGAAAAAATGGTAGAAACCATTAAAAAGAACAAAATTACTAAACATGTAGATAGACATGGCTTAATGGGACCCTAAATGAGGTCCGTCTTATGGAGGAATGCGATTACGCAATAAAAAACTATTGTCCCTCCAATGTCCTGTAGATTAGATTAATGAAGGAAGATAATCCCCTGAGGAAACTTATTGGCATGAGTGAAACGCTTAAAAGGTGCCGAAAAGTGATGTCGGGGCATTCACACACCATCAAGATAAGATAAGCATTTTCCGATTGTCATGGGATATATTTTGAATTGAATAACCCCGGTAGAACTATGAGGTCATTGATGCAAATAAGGCATTACCTGACAAACTTGAAAAGGTTTTGAAAACAATGCCATGTTAAGTCTGAGACCTCGGGGTTGATGTATCATAGAATCTAAGATACAGTTAGATCGTTCGGCCTAGACAATCGGTTGAAGATTTAAGATAGTTGTTTATAAAAAAGACATTAATCTAACCTACAGGACATTGGAGGGACAATAGTTTTTTTATTGTGCAATGGCTTAATGGGAGACAGCCAACATGTCTTTAGCCAAGCAAGGTCTAGTCTTTTTTGAAGGTGTGAATAAACAGGTAGACAAAAGTGAATTGGTTGATATAGTGTATCTGGATTTTCAGAAAGCTTTTACAAGGTCTCTCATGAGAGACTTTTGGCGAAATTAAAAAGTGATAGGATAGGAGGCAGTGTACTATTGTGGATCAGGAACTGGTTAAAAGATAGAAAGCAGGACTAAATGGCCAATTTTCCCAATGGAGAAAGGTGAATAGTGGAGTAGCCCAAGGATCTGTGCTAGGTCCGCTGCTTTTTAACATATTCATAAATGACCTGGAAATGGGAATAATGAATGAGATGATCAAATTTGTAGCACATTTAAGATTAATTTGAAGGACTTGGGGCGTGGCCTCTGACCAATATGGCTGCTTCTCTCGACTCTGAGCACCCCTGACACACTTACCACCACCTCACAACCCAAAGCAGTGAGAGCTGTGTCTAGCAAAGGCAGGGAGAATTGTGACAACCGCCCAGACTGGGTGCACATGTTTCATGCCCTGAGAAGCACAGAAGAGCAGAGAAGATGGGTGAAGTGCTAGCAGCCCTCCACCAGTAAGCCGAAGTGGCACCAAGGTGGCATGCATGAGCAAAGTGGGATCTCAGAGGCTGGGATCATGGTGGGCCACACTGTGCAATGAAAAGCCCAGGCCCGCAGCTCACTGTGATTGTAATGCAGAGGATGGGAGAGGCCTGGTGGGCAGCTGTACATGTGCCAGTAGCTGAAGCATGGAGACCCCGCAGAAGTGGGAGCCAGCCAATAAGATAGAGTAGATAGTGAGTCCTACTGAGGCAACAGGAAGAAGCGAAATCTACAAATTGAGCACCACAGCTACCAGGGTGGAGGCAGCTTGGAAGCAGGGTTGCAGAAATGCCCAGAGAGTTTTACAGCCAAGGAAGATGCACATGAGCAGGAGGGAGGATAGGCCCCAGGCTCCAACCATCGGGAGAGAGTAGAGGTGTGCTCCCACCTGGGGAAATGCCCCATATATCTAGGGGCAGTAGTCTACTCTGAAGAAGCACAATTACAAAGAGCACTTCCTCCACAGCCAAACAGGCACAACAAAGCACCCTCAGGCCTCAGCGTGGATCCATGTGAACTATGGTGGATGGTGGGAGGTCATCAGGAGGACATGTTGGAGTAGGTGGCCAAATATCTGACTTGGAGCATATCCGCAGTCCTTGAGGACAAGCTGGCTAAGTTTCAATCTAAGATGTACAATGTTAAAGAGGCCCTCACTAGCCAATCCAGATGGATCACCAAAATCACCCAACACATCCAAGCCATGGATCATGGCCTTGAGGAACTCCGAATGCAGGTACAGCAGCTGCAGTACAAGGTGGCACTCCGGGAGGCATGATTGGAAGATCAAGAAGACTGCAGTTGGCAGAATCACCTAAGACTCATTGGGATCCCTGAAAGCATGGGAGACAAGGCACTACTGGACCTGTGCGTGGCTGTCCTACCGAGGGTGATGCGCCTACCGCACACTGAAGTCCCAGTAAAGGTGGAAAGGGCACATCAGAGGGCCACTAGAGTAGATGATCTTCAATCGACCCAGCCCAGTGATCTTCAAAGCTCTCAACTATGCTGACAAAATGATGCTCCTCGCAGTCTTTAGAAACAAAGAACTTTCAGAACTGAAAGGAGTGAAAGTCCTTATGTTTCAGGACTTTTTAGCTCAGGTGGCTGTGAAATGGCGGGAAGTTACCCTTTATTGCTCGAGACTCTTTGTGAAGGAGATTAAATTCAGTCTGATCTAACCAGCCCAGCTTAAGGTGTTTCTAGCATGGGGGACGTGAACCCTGGAGGGCAAGGACAACATCAAAAAATTTGTGGAGGATCTAGATGATGGAAATCATAGCTGGAGAGAGGAGATACTGCTCCCATAAACTGAGAACTGCTCCTGTATGGATGCTTCAGTGAGACCTGTGAGAACTAACGGAATGGATTCCTGGGGGGGGCTACTGGGATGGGGGGGAGAAGGGATGGGGGTATTCCCCCACCTGGCCTCTCTCTCTCCCCACCGCTGGCGCTTTGCTCGGGGTGAGGTTCCTGCTCAGCGGAATTGGGCACGGTGTTAGAGATACTCCTCATGCTATGGGGGAGGGGAGATGTAGGTGAATTAGAATATTCTGTGGTTATTGTTAGCATGTCTGTGCCCGCTGTTCGCTGCTGGCAATTCTTGATTGGGTTGGATGATCCGTGGTGGTACAGAGGAGAAGGAAAAGAGGAGAAAGCCTGAGAGAGAGAGAGGAAAATGGGAGAGGAGTAAGGGGGGAGGGAAGGGTGGGGGTGGGGGGAATGGTTGTGACCGGACATGTGGAATGGATGCAATAGATGAGGCGAAGGGTAGGAAGGAGTGGAAATATCCATGTCAATGTGGAACGTTTGCAATGAGTGAAGACACTTTGAGGCTCTAAGGAGCTGAGGAAAGTGGTGGAGGGGGAGAAGGCTGCAATGGTGCCTCTTTGGCTGAGGAGACAAACCATAATTGGAACATGGGAAATGTGATGAGCACTGGGAGGAAAGCGATGGTGGGAAGTATAGCTGAACTTAAACTGGTGATCCTGGACATGGACAGGATACATTCTCCTGTGAAATGCACTAAAATTCCAAACCTTTTACAGAAAACACAGGCAGATGTAGCCTTTCTACAGGAGACCCATCTCAGCCTTAACAAGCACAACAAGTTGAGGAGGTCTTGGGTGTGGGAGGTTCACGCTTCTTCCTTTAATGGGCGGCAACACGGAGTGGCCATCTTGGTGAGGAAGGGTCTGGGTCTCCAAATCCATAAGCATCTGCAGGACTCTAAGGGCTGCTATGTCTTGGTTATGGGGGAGATGGGGAGAATCAAGTTACTGCTATTTGTTTTCTAACTTAATTGCAAAATGTGTGCAGCATCCAGATTACCATCCTATCTTAGGGGGAACTTCAACATAGTTGCCAATCCCCTCCTGGACTGCCAGCTCCACTGGACCATGAAGAAGGGGCACTATAAGAGGAGGGTCCACTTTGTGGTGCCGGAACAAGGCCTGATAGATGCCAGAGGTATTTACACCCCTGGAAAAGGGACTCCTCATTTCATTCTTACCCACACAACATGTATTTGCGTATTGATTACTCACTGTTACTCCAATCTTGGACAGATAAGCTGCTCGAGATAGAGGTGGGGCAAACTGTGCTCTCTGACCATGCCTTAGTGTGCATGCCCCTCATGTTAGTCCTGTGAAGAAGGGATTTCCTTTTCAGGATGAACTTCTCATATTACCAGAGGAAAGACTTTCAGGAATCTGTCAGGAAAGCATGGGTGGAGTTTGAGACCTTTAGTAAAGGCGTTGGGGCGGCATATCCAAGAGTTAATGGGAGAGTTATATAACCTCCATGAGAGGCATATCAGCCAGTTGCACGATGGAGATCAAAGGCAGCTACTGGACATAAAGCACCAAATCAATGAGATTTTAATGGCCTAAGCACAGTACAATACCTTGCTCTATAAGTACAAACTACATAGATGGGACAACTGAGCAGGTAAGTTGTTAGCTCATCTAATCCAGCACTGGCAGGGGAAAAATATTATCATACAAATTAAAAATGCCAAGGGGGAGGTCAAGGATAAAGCCGAAGAGGTAGCATAGTGTTTCGTGGATTTCTATCAATCACTGCTGGGGGGAGGGAGCATTTCCATGCCAGGTAGGATTTCTTACAGAATCTATGGGCTCCACACATCAAACAGGGAACTTTTACTTGAGCACAGTAGGTTGCTGAACTCTGTAACCTCCTCAGGTTCAGAAACTGCTAACACCTAATCAAGAGTTAGTGGGCCTGTTTCCTGAGTGCAGTTGAAACCTGCATAAAAAGCTCCTGTGCCCTGCCCTTTTGAGGCTTTCCTAACCAGAGCTCCACACATCAAACAGTAAGTAAGGATTTGAGGGTTTCTTTGTTTGGGTTTTTTTTTTTTATTACATTGCTAGCTCTCTGACTGGGAGCTCTTAAAAGGGTTTTGTGTATATTTTTTAAAGCAAGGTTACTTTCATTTTTGCTGTTTTAGGGGAACTTTTACTTGAGCACAGTAGGTTGTTGAACTCTGTAACCTCCTCAGGTTCAGAAACTGCTAACACCTAATCAGGTGTTTGTTCCCTCCCTACCCACCCCGACTCCCACCCACCCCTAGTGAGCAGTCTTGCTTTATAGGGCAGCTCCCCCTTTAACAAATCACAGTGAATTGGACCAGCACATTTTGAATATAATTAAAGAGATTTAACTGCTTTTTCTCTGAAAGGACAGCTGCAAAACCGGCTAGTACTTGGTAGATCTCTCTCTCTTTTTCTTTAACAGATACCTAAGCTCCACAAACAGGACAATGGCTGGGAAAAATCGTATTGCTAAAGCTGTTGCCCCCGTTACAGCTTCTGCCTCGGTCCAGACAGAGGTCCTAATGCCAGTTGAGGAACCGGTTCCATGTGCAGGGTGCCTGCATGCTGAAACTCTGAGGAAACAAGTGGAGGAACTCAGAGAGGAGGTGGCGAGGCTGAGGAGCATTCAAGACAGTGAGAAGTACATTGATGAGATGCTTCTTGCAGCAACCAGGCTCTCCAGCACAGGAGAAGATGGGTGCCAACAGAATGTCGATGGTTGGACAAAAGTCACCAGAGCCTGCAAAATCACCAATCCAACTTCTCCAGCCCTTGAATTGAAGAACCATTATGCAGCCCTGGAAGTGGAGGAGGTGAAAGCATCCCTGGAAAGGGAAGAACCAGAGTTCAAGTACCCCATAGTTGCGGAATCAGTGACCAGAAGGAAACGAAGGGTAGTGGTGGTTGGAGACTCTCTTCTGAGGGGTACTGAGGCATCCATCTGCCGACCAGACTTGATGTCCAGAGAGGTATGCTGTCTGCCTGGTGCCAAGATCCAAGATGTTACGGAGAGTTTGCCGAGACTCATCAAGCCCACTGACTATTACCCAATGTTGCTAATCCATGTTGGAACAAATGATACTGCCAGGTATACCTTGGAACGTATCAAAAGTGACTTCATGGCTCTGGGACAGAGGGTGAAGCAGGTAGGTGCACAGGTGGTGTTCTCTTCAATCCTCCCTGTTGAGGGTAAAGGCCAAGGCAGAGAGGCTCGCATCCTGGAGATGAATGCATGGCTGCGTGGATGGTGTCTTCGAGAGCGCTTTGGTTTCCTAGACCATGGGATGCTGTTCCAAGGGTTGCAGAGCAGAGATGGCATCCATCTGTCCAAGAAAGGTCAACGCATCTTTGGTAGTAGACTGGCTAATCTACTGAAGAGGGCTTTAAACTAGATTTGTTGGGGATGGGTGAAGAAAGCCCCCAGGTAAGTGAAAGCCCCCAGGTAGGTGATACATTAAATACCTTTATGGAAATGGGTAACAGGGGTAACATATGGAAAGCAGTGTGTATTAATGCCCGTAACATAGGAAATAAGATCCCTGAAGTTGAAGCTTTGGTGGGAGTGGCTGACTTGGATTTAGTGGAAGTTACAGAAACATGGTTCACAGAAAACCATGACTGGGATGTAACTATACCTGGCTATACTTTATTCAGAAAGGACAGGGTAGGAAGAAGGGGAGGAGGAGTGGCACTATATGTAAAAGGTATATGTAGTTTACTATTAAAGCTTTGGAATTACAGAGCTTAAAAGGGAGAGAGGAGGCATTGTGGGTTAAACTAGAAAGAGGGAAAGAGAAATCTATTTGCATTGGTGTGATATACAGACCTCCCTCACAAGAGGAAGAGGTGGACAGAGAGTTAATTGAAGACAAACGCAGCATTGCTAGGAAAGGGGAAGTGCTACTGCTAGGAGATTTCAATATGCCAGATGTTGATTGGCACATTCCTGCTGCAGTATCATCTAGAAGTAAGGAGATCCTGGATTCTCTACAGGGAGAACTATTCAGGCAATTGGTAACAGACCCCACACGTGAAGGGGCCATACTGGACTTGGCGCTTACCAATGGTGAAAGTGTTTCTGATGTTGTAGTGGGAGATCATTTTGCATCCAGTGATCACCAGATGGTGTGGTTCAGTATTAGGACTAGGGCTGTTAGAATCCATTCCAAGGTGAAGATCTTAGACTTTAGGAAGACTAACTTTGCGAAGATGGGCCAATACCTCAGGGAGTCGTTAGTGGGATGGGAACAGCTGGGGGAAGGAGAAAAACAGTGGGCAAAACTGAAAGGGGGTATTTTAAAGGCAACCAACCTTTTTGTTAAAATGGTAAATAAAGGCAAAAGGAACAGGAGACCGCTATGGTTTTCGAAGGAAGTAGCTGAAAAAGTGAAGAAAAAGAGGGAGGCCTTCATGAAATACAAGAGATCACAGAGAGAGGAAGACAGGCATCTGTATTTGGAAAAACTTAGAGAAGCTAGCAAAGTAGTCAAGAAGGCAAAGATTCAAAAGGAGGAGGAAATAGCCAATGCAATAAAATGGGGGGATAAGACATTTTTCAGATATATTAGTGAGAAGAGGAAGGGCAAAAGTAGTATTGTCAGACTCAAGGGTGCAGGGGGGGAATATGTAGAAGCTGATAAGGATAAAGCGGAATTGCTTAACAAATATTTTTGTTCTGTGTTGACAGATGAAGAACCAGGAGCAGGACCTCAGAAAACACCCACAAATAAGAACAGAAGCGAGGGACATCTTGAACAATTTTCAGAAGACTGTGTTTGTGAGAAACTAGCTCAACTTAAAGTAGACAAAGCGATGGGACCGGATGGGATACACCCTAGAATACTGAGGGAACTTGGGGACGTTCTAGCAACTCCACTGACTGACCTTTTCAATGCCTTGTTGGAGTCGGGAGTGGTGCCAAAGGACTGGAGAGAGGCTCATGTGGTGCCTTTACACAAAAGCGGAAGTAAGGATGTGGTTGAAAACTACAGGCCAGTTAGTTTAACTTCGGTGGTGAGTAAATTATTGGAAACCCTGCTGAAAGAGAAAATAGTGAGGTTTCTGGATTCCGGCGGATTACAGGATCCGAGGCAGCATGGATTCACCAGAGGCATGTCTTGTCAGACAAATCTGATTGATTTCTTTGACTGGATGACCAGGGAGTTGGACCGAGGGAGAGCTCTAGATGTGGTGTATTTAGATTTCAGTAAAGCCTTTGACACTGCTCCTCACAGGCGACTTATAAACAAACTGAGCACCCTAGGGATGGACCATAAAGTTACTGCTTGGGTTAGAAATTGGTTGGGTGGGAGGCGACAAAGAGTACAAGTAAATGGAGCTCACTCTGAGGAGAAGGATGTTACCAGTGGTGTACCCCAGGGATCTGTCCTTGGTCCGATTCTTTTTAACATCTTTGTTAGTGATATAGCGGAAGGGCTGTCGGGTAAGGTTTGCCTCTTTGCGGATGATACCAAAATCTGCAATAGAGTAGACACCCAGGAAGGTGTAGATAACATGAGGAGGGATCTAGCTAAGCTTGAAGAATGGTCTAGAATTTGGCAGCTGGGATTTAATGTTAAAAAATGTAAGGTCATGCATTTAGGTTGCAGCAATCCAAGGGAGCAATACAGTATAGGAGGTGAAGTACTTTTGTCCACTAAAGAAGAGCGGGACCTAGGCGTGGTTGTGTCTGATGATCTTAAAGTAGCTAAACAGGTAGAAAAGGTGACGGCAAAAGCTAGAAGGATGCTTGGGTGCATACGGAGAGGAATGGCTAGCAGAAAAAAGGAGGTGATAATGCCTCTGTATAAGTCTTTGGTGCGACCTCATTTGGAGTATGGTGTGCAATTCTGGAGACCGCACCTTCAAAAGGATGTGAACAGGATGGAGTCGGTGCAGAGGGTTGCTACTAAAATGATTAATGGGCTTCATTATAAAGCATATGAGGACAGACTTAAGGATCTTAATATGCACACCTTAGAGGAAAGGCGGGATAGAGGTGATATGATTGAGATGTTTAAATACCTCCGTGGCATAAATGTTCAGGGAGAGGGCCTCTTTCAATTGAAAGCAAGTTCTGCTACGAGGGGACATGGGATGAGGGTGAAGGGAGATAGATTCAGGAGTGATATGCGGAAATATTTCTTTACGGAAAGAGTAGTGGATCCGTGGAATAGTCTCCCAGTGGAGGTGGTAGAGATGAGGACAGTAACTGTATTCAAAAAAGCATGGGACCAACACAGAGGATCTTTAAAGGTAAAAAGTGGACTGTTGTAGTTGTTATGGAAGGACAGACTAGATGGGCCTTGTGGTCTTTTTCTGTCATCATGTTTCTATGTTTCTATGGCTCCCTCGGTTTGCGGAGGAGGAGATATGGTCATGGATCAAGAAATTGAAGTTAGCCAAAAGCCCAGGACCTGACGGCTTGGGGGCTGAGTTTTAAAAAATCATGCCAGACCTGTTGAGGGGGCCCTGAGGAATATGTTTGAGTCAGTACTCCAGGAGGGAAGACTTAGACGGGAACAAAATTGAGCACACATAGTGGCCCTGCCCAAACCGGATAAGGACCCCTTGGAGGAGGGGTTGTAAAGACTCATCTCACTGATAAACCAAGATATAAAATTTTAATAAGTGTGCTGACAAATAGGCTACAGAAGGTCTTGCCTAAACTAGTCCATGATGACCAGGTGGGATTTGTTCATGGATGACGAGCATCAGTGAACATACCCAAGGCCTGAGCAGTGCTGTAGGCCAGTCGGGATGGAACAAGAGAGGCAGCGATTGTCAGTTTGATAAGGTGCTGTAGCCATATCTGTTTTGGATACTGAACCAATACAATGTGGGAGGCATCTTTGTGAATTAGGTGAGAATATTATACGATACCCCCATGACTCAAATTATTCTCAATGACCGCAAAATACCTGAGTTTCCCATCTTAAAGAGCATGAGACAGGTCTGCCTATTGTCGCTCCTGCTCCTTATGCTGTCCCTGGAACCCTTAGCAGCAAAGTTAAGGGGGGACCCTGATAACCAAGGGATCCAGGAGGGGGAGACAGCTCTGCACCTCACCATGTTTGCAGATGACATGCTTCTCTTTTTAGGGAATATGCAAAGAGATGTGGGAAAGGTGATAAGAGATAGTGAAGCAATTTGGGTCCTTTGCAAGCTTGAAAATCAACTTTGGTAAGTCGGAGGCCTTATCTCTGGGGATGACTGCAGGGATGGTGCGGAGGGGTGACGTCCCATTACAATGGGCTAAGCAATGAATTAAATATTTGGGGATATATTTGAGTAATAGTGATAGCACCATATACAAAGCCAATATTGTAGATCAAATTGAGGACATAAAGAGTACATTCGGGCATTGGAAGGAGTTACCCCTATCTCTGATGGTGTTAGTGCCCAAGCTTCTGAATGTCCTTCAGGTGGGGGTTAGGGAGGAGAGGGTATTTAATGGAATGCTCAGGAAATTCCTCTGAAAGGGAAAGGGGGTCCGCGTGAGCTATGCCATAACTATGCTTAGAGAAGGAATTGGTGCACCGCACCTTCGGCTGTATAATGGCACAACTATGCTTTGGTAGCTGCATGAGGTATGTACAGGAGGGATCCAATACTTACCGGAGGGGTCGTTAGATGAACTCTATGCCTCCTACCAATTTGTTAACCTGATGCATGGCTTGAAGGCTCGGGAAGGTGCAGAGATCAAGGACGGGAGGGACTGAAGCATTTTAAAAAGACGAGGAAATGGTGGAGAGGGTTGGAGCAGGCATCCCCTAGAGGGTGTCTCCCTTTATACATTTGGTGGGGAACCCCGAGTTCCGGCCAAGAGTGGGCACTCGGTGTTCATGGAGTGGGAAAGGGTGGCATGCTGCAATATCGGTAAGCTATATGATGCAAAGGCTCTCAAATAGTATACCTTAAACAAAGTACAGGAGAAATGGGAACCACCAGGGGCACATGGGTTTTATTTTTGGCAGGCCTGGCATTATTGCGGGCCATAGGCTTTTTTGCATTAATAAAGACTGTTCTTCCATTCGCTTTCCACGTTCTCTTACTGGGTTCTTCATAGCACGTGGTTCATGCCCCTTGGTGGTACCATTATTGCGGGCCTCTATAGGACCAGTTGGGGAGGGGGTCATGCATAAAAAACTCAGTCCTTATTGCCCCGGTCCAATACAGTGTCCAGGTGGTACCGCTGGGGCAGGGAGGCCAGGCAGAGGCCCTAGATAGAGTCACTAGAACAGCATCTCTTTTGCACAGCCTTCGATCTCCCTCCCCCTCCTTCCCCTCTCTCCCCTCCCCCCTGCTGATATCCAGTTTCACTGTCTCTATTTTGTTTCTGGCTGTCCCTCCTTTTCCTTTCTTCCTGGCAGTATCTCTATGGTTTTTTTACCCGTATTGTAAACCACCTTATGCCTATGGTTCAGGCGGTATATTAAGTTTTAAAATAAAGATAAAGATGTTGCACAGCAGGTAGGGGAGGAACCTCTGGACTTACTATTCAGCAATATTTATACATATCTAAACAACGTGGCCCATCAGGCGACCCAGTTCCAGTTGCTTCATCATACCATTATCACATGAGCACAGGGAGTACAGATGAAGCTGTGGGAGGATGATGCAAGTGGGCAATGTAAGATGAGGAAGGGGATGCTTGCTGCTCAATATGTTTCTCAAGTGCCCTAACCTACAACCTCTATGTGGCATGTGTTGGAAGAAATTTCCCAAAGCTTGGACTCTCGAATTGAGTTGACCTATAGCATCCTATTGTTGGGTCATGTGGGGAAATTGCATAATGTAAAGCGTTCTAGGGCCCAGCAGAAAGTTTTATATGTGTGATTGTTTGCGATGAGAAAGGTGATACTTGGGGCGTGGGTGGATGAACAGGGACCAAGCGCAAGCCATTAGCAGTGTCTGATCTCTGAAACTGCAGAGTGTGAAGAAACCACCCATGAAGACAGTATGAGGAAAGAACGGAGAGAATACTGTCAATTATGGAGGGAACACCTGGAGAGACAGGGGACAGAGGAAGACTGTGCAAATGACATAGATGGGGGGAAGGGGAGATCTGAATGAGTCTGGGAGGGACTGTTGAAGGGATGTGGGGTGTGGATGGGTTGGGGATGCATGTGTGAGGTGCTAATATACGGTGTGAGTGGCAGAGGTGAGGAGAGGGAATGGCTGTCGGGTGTCTGGGGGTAAATTGGAAAACACAGGCATATGCAGTCGTGGGAGAGGTGGTGGGGGGGGGGGGCTGCCCGTAACATATGTGATCAAATTGAACAGATTCATATTGGGAGAGGAAACCCCTTAAGGAATGAAATGTTAGATTAGTCTAGTTACAAGGATGTACTGTTATTGGTTGTACTGTTTTGTTCTGACTCTGTGCTGTTGATAAATAAAGATTAAAAATAAAGGGCCCGATTTTCGAAGGCATTTACATGGGTAACTTCCCTAGTTACGCATATAGATGCCTTATCCAGGATTTTCAAATGCACCTATAAGGGTAGTAGTGTCCTTCAAAAATCCCGGATATGTCCCTAAAGTGCCCAGATGCTATCCACTGGGAAAACCTCACCTATCTTTAAGGCACTGGGGCTAACTGTAGCATCGAAAATCATTGCTACATGGGTAGCTCCTGTGGCTTTCTGTTTGTGTGGCAACACACAGATTTTCGATGCCGGGGTCACTTAGGACCCCAGCATAGAAAATCCAGGTTAGGCAGGAGGGGGCAGGTTATGCACCGAGCCAGCTCAAAATCGGGCCCAAAAAGACTACTTGGAGAAAATATGTTTTCACTCAAAGCATAATCAAACTCTGGAATTTGCTAGCAGAGGATGCAGTAAAAGCTGTTTGTGTAGCTGGGCTTAAATGAGGTATGGGCACGTTCATAAACTATTGCATACTGTAGTTAATGGCCTCAAAATTCGCTTCAAGAAATCATAGTAGCTAAGCTCTACATGGTCATCCAGTTCCTCAGCAGGCATCACAGTTCTAATAAGAGATGACCACGGAAATCTAGGCTTAGATTCCATTCTGAGCAAAAATTCATCTCAGACCTGGATATTGCTGAATATAAAATAAAACGCCTGTTTTGTAAGAGCACACCTGCGGATGCAAGTACTCCCTTAGCCTTGTCCCTCAGTACTGAAGAGAAAATGTAGGGAAAACTTTGAACCTGAAGTTAAAGGAACTGAAGCCTTTATACTAGCTGTTGAGGTTTTGTGACCTGGACTGGCCACCATCAGAGACAGGATGCTGGACTCAAAGGACCTTGGTCTGACACAGCATGTTCCATTCCAAGGCACCATCCTTTCCTCACCTCTCAGATGACAGCCCCTCTGCCAGCGCTGTCAAGATACAGGAAACCCTAAGCATTTTTGGACTGAATAAAGCAGAGTCTCCCTGTGCCAGGACTCACATTGGCTTTCATCTAGAACAAGCTGCTTTTCACCTGACAATTCAAAGGGACTATGGTTTGTAGCAGAATTAATATTATTTTTCTATTACTTGGTTGTTGTGCCCTAGGTAGCTTAGGAAAACTTCACGTACACAAATAGAGGACATACTGGCCTGTGAAAGCTCTCCTGAAAGAGATCTGTGGTGGGAAAGAAGGCACTACAAAATCTCCCATTGATGAGGCAGTTCCTTGAAGTGAGTAAATTGCAGGTCCTTGGACAACGTGGTTTTCATGAAGTGGAGATCCTGTCAAACAACCTTGACTGAGTTCTTTCATGAGGTGACAAAAGCGATGAATCAGGAAGAAGCACTGGATGTGGCTCGCCTAGATTTCAGTAAGGCTTTTGATGCCGTTCCACTTAGAAGACCGGTAAGCAAACTAGCCAATATGGGAGTAAGGCAGACCATTGTCAACTGGTTAGCCAACAGAAATGAGAGAGTGGTGGTCAATTGAATCTAGTCTGCTGAAGATAAAGTGACCAGCGAGGTGCCCCAGGGCTCACTGCTAAGGCTAATTCTTTCCAATAAATTTATAGGAGACACTGCAGGAAAAATTACTAGAGGGAAAATATTACAGAGAAAATATGACTTTTTGCAGATGACACAAACATGTAACAGAAGTAGCAGATGTGCCTGTAAGGTTTGAAAAATGATATGGGGGGGGGGGGTGCTTGAAAAATTGAAACAATGGTCATGGATTTGTGAAGTGTGCTTCAATGCAAAAAAGTGTAAACCTATGAACTCTCAACCAAGAAATACACCAGCTAGTTTTAGTAACATAGTATATGATGGCAGATAAAGACCATGCTACTCCATGCAGGTCACCCCTCCCCTTGCCTTTGTTTAAGGGTGTACCCACCACAGCTCTGTGCAGGTCACCCCTATTTGTTGAGATAGCAGAGACCGTTAAGGTTATTTTGATTTTATCCTGCTGCTATAAAGGGATCCACTGTGTCTATCTCATGCCATTTTGAATTCTGTCACTGTATTTGCCCCCACCACTTCCATCGGGAGGGCATTCCAAGCATCCACCACCCTTTCAATGAAAAAGTATTTCCTGATGTTGCCTTTCAGTTTGCCCCCTTGCAGTTCATGTTATGTCCTCTAGTTTTGCAGCCTTCCTATCTTGGAAAAGGTTTGTTTGTTCATTAATACTCTAATTTAAAGGTCTGTATCATATCTCCCCTGTCCCTCCTCTCCTCCAGAGTGTATATATTTAGGTCTTCAAGTCTCTTCTCATATGTCTTCTGGCGCAGGCACCAAATTATTTTGGTCACCTTCCTCTGAACCGTTTCCAGTCTTTTTATATCTTTTGCAAGATATGGTCTCCGAAATGGAACACAATATTCCAAGTGAGGCCTTTTCAGTAATTTGTACAGTGGTATTAGCACCTCTTCTGTTCTGCTGGTAACTCCTCTTGTTTGCAACCCAGTATATTATTGACTTTGGCTATCGCCTTGTCACACTATTTCGTCAGCTTGAGATCCTCAGAAACAATCACTCCGAGGTCCTTTTCCTGGTCTGTGCACACCAACCTCTCGCCCACTATCGCATACAGTTTCCTTGGATTTCTGCATCCCAAGTGCATGACACTGCACTTCTTCACATTAAATCTTAACTGCCAAGCATTAGACCATTCTTTCAGCTTTTGTAGATCTTTCCTCATGTTATCCACTCCCTCAGGGGAGTCCACTCTATTGCAAATTTTCATGTCATCTGCAAAAAAACCAGACTTTTCCATTCAGTCCTCAGCAATAACAATCACAAATACATTGAACAGTACCGGTCCTAGAACCAATCCCTGGGGCATGCCACTAATCACCTTCCTTTCATCTGAGTGAGTTCGGTTTACCATCACTTTCTGTCGTCTGTCAACCAATTTCTGATCCAGTCCAACACCGTGGGACCCATCCCCAGGCTGTTCAGTTTATTGATAAGCCTCCTATGAGGAACAGTATTAAATGCTTTGCTGAAATCTATGTAGATCACATCCATCACATGCCCTTGATCTAGTTCTCTGGTCACTCAGTCAAAGAACTCAATCAGATTTGTTTAGCATGATTATCCCTTGGTAAAATCATGTTGCCTCAGATCATGCAGCCTATTGGTTTTGAGAAAGCCCATTATTCTCTCAAGAACACCTCCATTACTTTTCCCACCACTGAGCTAAGGCTTACTGGCCTATAGTTTGTCACTTCTTCCCTATTACCACTTTTGTGAAGACACAACCCGGAAACAGCCAAATAGGACAGGGGGTAAGGACCTAGGAGTAATCATTTTGGATGACTTGATGGTCGTCAGAAATACATGTTAAAAAAAAAGAAAAAGTTTTACAGTAAAACAAACAGAATAGAAACATTTCAGTAAAAAAAGACCATATGACCTATCCAGTCTGCCCTTCCGTACCAACTACTATGGTCAGTATTTTTCCTTTAGAGATCTTCTGTATTTGTCCCATGTTTTCTTGAATTTAGATACAGTCCTTGTTTCTTCTACTTCCACCGGGAAATGATTCCATGCATCTACCACACTTTCCATAAAGAAATATTTCTGCATATTACTTCCGAGTATATCCCCTTTCACCATCATCCTATGCCCTCTTGTTGCAGAGCTTTCTTTTAATTGATATAGGCTCTCCTCCTGTGCATTTATTCCATGGAGGTATTTAAACGTCTCTATCATATGTTTATGTTTATGTTTATGTTTATTAAAATACTTTCTATACCGCCCCATACCAATGGCGTCTGGGCGGTTTACAAAACTAAAAGAATAATTACATTACAGGCTGTTAGAAAAGTTAAAAAGAACGCCAATTAAAATATTAAAAGCGACAGAAAAGAGGCAGAGGATAGAAAGCATAGCAAAATAGAAAAACATCAACAAAAGGAGGAAGAGGGAGACAAAGACGGGGGAGGGAGATCAAACGCCAGACTAAACAAATGGGTTTTGAGTTGCTGTTTGAAGGCATGATATGATTGCTCACCTTTCCTCCAAAGTATACATACTGAGATCTTTGAGGCTGTCTCCGTATGCCTTATGTCAAAGCCCACTGACCATTTTGGTACCTCTGCACAGACTCCATCCTGTTTATATCCTTTTGAAGGTGCGGTCTCCAGAATTGTACACCATACTCCAAATGAGGTCTCACCAAAGACTTATACAGAGGTACTATCACCTCCTTCCCACTGGGCATTCCTCTCCCTATGCACCCAATCATCCTTCTGGCTTTTTCTGTCACCTTTTCTACCTCTTTAACCACTTAAGGCCATCCTAAACAATCATGCCCCAGTCCCGTTCTTCTTTCATGGACAGACCTCCTGTGCTGTACCACTCCTCTGGATTTTTGCAGCCCAAATGCATGACCCTGCAGTTTTTAGCATTAAATCTCAGCTTCCAAATTCTCGACCATTCTTCAATTTTTGCTAGATCCCTCATTATGTTATCTACTCCTTTATGGGTATCTACTCTATTGCAGATTTTGGCATCATCTGTGAAGATGCAAACCTTACCTGACAGCCCTTCTGCAATATTACTAACAAAAATGTTAACAAGAATTGAACCAAAGACAGATCCTTGTGGCACACCACTGATAACATCTATCTCCTAAGAGTGAGCTCCATTTACCTATACCTTTTGTCACCTCTTATTCAACCAATTTCTAACCCAGTCCATCCCTAGAGCACTAAATTTATTTATGTCATCTGTGTAGGACACTCTCAAAGGCTTTACTGAAGTCTAAATATACCACATCTAGGTCTCTGCCTTGGTCCAACTCTCTGGTCGCACAAAGAAATTAATTAGATTTGTCTGACAAGACCTGCCTCTAGTACAGTTGTGGTGAACATTACTGGCATTTTTTCAGTTCAACCCCTTAATGTTCAATATTGCCTAAACAAAGTGGCCAGTGAAATAGCTTTGGACTATGTATGTACACATATTTGACACATAAAAGAATCAAATAAAGCAAGACCGATTAAAAAAGGAATAGTATAAAAACTGGGACATTTCCAGGACATGATTATTGGCACCCTTATAATCAAGTCAAATCAATTTGAACAGAAGAACTTCATCCCCATTGCAGTAAAATTAGATGCACCTGTGATTAATTGTCAGTACTCACATGACTTGAATCAACCAATAATTGATGGCTCTAATGTTTAAAATGGCCACATTCGCTCCTTGTAACATTTTCACAATGGTGAAGACAAGAAAGCTGCCTGAGACCATCAGAAAAGCCATTATCACCAAACATAAAACTTCAAAGGGTACAAGGTGACACCACCAGGTGGGCAGGCTGCCGCCTAGGGTTGCAGATCTGTGTCTGATGGTGATTAAGTAGTTGTGAACACGAATGGTTTAAGGTAAAAGGATTTATTTCCCCTCCCTGGGTCGGATTCTTCAGGTAATATAACACAATACTCAAAACAAATAAGCCATACTTTCTGGCAAAACACAAAGGAAATTATAACAGCTTTTTCTTGCTTCTTAAAGTAAAGAGTAAACGTTAAACAGGCAAAACTCAGCACATATCTTCCATATGTGCAAAACAGCACTCTTCACTGATAGTGTTTTCCCTCCACACTATACAGCCTTTTGACTAGCGAAAAGACGTCACTTTATCAGAGAAAATCAATGTGCAGTCCATTGGGTCACTATCAAATGAACATTCACTGACTGTATCAATGACCATAGGCTCCTGCATACATTCAGAATTGTCTGAGTTCTCCTTGCCACAATACTTCTGCAAGTTCCCCTGTAACGTGCCGTCACAGAGTCTCTCTGCACAACTCCCTCTAGGGCTGGAATAACAGCTACCATATTCCTCGGTGTTTGGGAGAGAGGGAAGCCACCATTCAGGGTTCTTAGAGTTTAATTCCTTCTGGCAGGTTCTACCCTTGGAACATTTATAAGCTCTGGCTTCAGGCTTTGCAAAAGAATATTCTTCTCTCCTGTTAAAACCAGGTTTAAGCCTGCGGGGTTTTCTCTGAGGCTTAGGAACTGCTAATATATCTTCCTCAGACATGCACACATCTTCAGGGAAATACCTTTCTCTCTCTGGGGGTGTTAACTGCTCTCTCTTCAGCTCGGTGCTCAAATCCCTTGGCTGGGTGTTACTGCCCTGCCCCCACCTAGGATTTATCACACGAGGCTTCTCAGCGTTAACCCTGTAGGTATTCCTTTTATCAGTAAACTTTAACTTCCTATCAGAGACATTCTCCAGGCTACAGCTCTCAAATACATACTGTTTGTCTTTAGGCTTCCAATCACTCCAGTTGGGACGTTGCCTCTGAGCTCCAAACAGCTTGCAATCAGCAGAACACTTGCAACTGTTCTCTGACCTCACTGGCTGCTTTCTCCTGCAGTGCTCTGGGTAGTTTCTGTGGTGAACCCTTCCTGGTTCTGGCTCTGACTCACGTCCTGGGTCAGAGTCTGAAACTCCTCCTTCTTCCTCTAGGTCAGCTGGTTCAGCTAGTTCTCCTAGTTCTCCTCTTTCTCCTCGTTCCACTCCGTCTCCTCGTTCTAACTCTGTATTTCCTGCATAGCTCTTATAGTGGCTATAAGCTCTTCCCCTTTCCAGGTGCACGCTATTAGGAATTGGGGAATGTTTCTCAGCTGGGCTTATTTGCAAACCCCGTGGCTGGGTTTGTTTATGTCGCCCCTGACAACTGCTGCTCACATGGCCTGCCTGCCTGTCAGCTTCAAGACTAGAACTCAGTGAATCCTGTGTTTTTAAGGTAGGAAATGGAGCTTCTTCATCACAAAGGCCATCTCCAAAGATCTTGGAATTCCTGTGTCTACAGTTTGCAATGTTATTAAGATGTTTTCTGCTCATGGAGCTGTCAAGAACTTCCCAGGATGTGGTGGGAAGAGAAAAATTAATCCAAGAAGTCTTCAAATATAAGTGCAAACTGTTAGGAAAACACCATGTACAACATCCAAAGAGCTAAAGGCTGACCTGGAACAATCTGGAATGGTGGTTTCAAACTGCACCATACGCCGTGCACTAAACAAAAAAGGACATCATGGGCGAAGGCCAAGGAGGACCCCACTACTCAAAGACATACATAAAAAGGCACACCTGTTCTTTGCCCAAACCCACCTTGAGAAACAACAGTCCTTCAGGGAAAATATTCTGTGGACAAATGAAACCAAACTTGAGCTCTTTGTTAGTACAGACCAGCGATACATTTACAGGCAAAGAAATGAAGCTTTTAAGGGGAAAAAATCACCCTTCCTACAGTTAAATGTGGTGGAGGTTCCATAATGTTGTGGGGCTGGTTTGCTGCCTCAGAAACTGGAGACCTGGAATGCATTAAAAGAATCATGAAGTCAGAGGACGACCAAGGTATTTTGGAGTGAAATGTCCTATCTAGTGTCAGAAAGCTAGGTCTGGGTCAACGGTCATGGGTCTTCCAGCAGAACAATGTCTCAAAACATACATACAAAAGTAAAAAATAATTTATTTGATTATTTCTTTAACCATTTTTATATGCCACTTTTTCATACAATCGAAGCAGTTTACAACTAACATTGAACCGTAATATTTATATCTTAACAATTACATGAAAAACGTGAAATGGGAAACTGGGGAGGGGCTGAACTTGGAATGACAGAGAGGAGAGATGCATTTAACAGATTAAGGCGGGGTTTATCTGCCACTGTCTGTTCCAAAGGAATCAATGAATAAATGTGTTTTTAGTTGTTGTCATAGCTCAGGTACAATCATGGAAAAGCGTAAGTATTCGGGGAGTGAATTCTAGATGGTGGGTGCAAATAGGTTGAAGGCTGTGTTGCATGTTTTTTGAGTGCATTTGGTTTTTATATCTGGTATAAGGAGGAGATTCTGATTGTTGGATATTTGTGATCTTGAGTGTGAAATTTTGCATTTTAAATTTCATAGGTCGGTTGGGTATTGGTTCTGCAGGAGTTTGAAGATGGTAATAGCTACCATAGGATTCTATGTGATATAGGAAGCTAGTGGAGGGCCTTAAGATGGGTGTGATTCGATCACATCTAGAAGAGCCAGCTATGACCCTAGTAGCAGTATTCTGGACCATCTGTAGAAGGTAAAGGGATTGTTTGGAGATGCCTTAGTATAGGATATTGCAATAGTCCAGGTGTGATATAATTATGGCTTGGCATACTGTTCTAAAATCATTTGTTAATTAATTAATTAATTAATTTATTTAATTTAACTGTATTTATATCCTGCTTTTCACCGGGTCAAAGCGGTTTAACATCAAAGGGGGGGGGGACAGTAATCAATTCTTAGGGTGGAGGGGCTGTCACCGGGAAGGCCAACATTAATGATCTGAACAGAAATTAAGGACTTAAACAATGGACATCAGTCTCTTTAGTAGGGAGATCTGTGGGTATGTTAGAGGGTCTTGAGGGGTAGTTAGTGATGGGTGTTTGTTTCTGGTCCGAGGTATTCCTGGAACAGGATGTTTTTAGTTGTTTCCTGAATGCTGAAGGATCTCTGTTGTTTGCGATTTGATTTGGTAGGGAGTCCCAGAGGGATGGTGCGTATAGTTCGAAGGCCTTGTTGCAGGTCCGTTGATTGTATCTAGTTCGTTTGTGGGGGATGGTGAGAGTGATGCTGGTGGTTTGTCTGGTTGTTCTTTTGTGCTTGGGTTGGGCCAGTAGAGTGCGGAGCTGGGAAGTCTGTGTTTGATAGAGGGCTTTGTGGATAAGTAGGGCTGATTTGTATTTGATTCTTGCTTCGAGAGGGAGTATGTGCAGTTCTCTCAGGACTGGGGTGATGTGATCTTGTTTTTTTGTTTTCTGGACAATTCTTGCTGTGGTATTTTAGGCAGTTCACAGTGGGTTGGTGTGGGTGGCAGGTAGTCTTTGATAGATTATATTGCAGTAGTCCAGGTGGGGGAGCGTCATAGCTTGCATGACTGTCCTGAAGTCCTGTGGATCAATGAGAGGCCTGAGGCGTTGTACTGTTTTTGCCTTGTGGAATATTATTCCGGTAGTCTTTTTGATCTGTTGCTTGAGTGTGAGCGCTTGGTCTATGATGATTCCTAAGTATTTTATGTGTGGTTGTATTTGTATTTGTGTGGTTCCTAAGTTGAAGTGTGGTGGTGGTGTGAAGTTTGGGTCCTTGGTTACTATGAGGGCGCCTGTTTTTTTTTAATATCTGTTTTTTTAAATTTGAATCCAGTAGTGGGTGCAAGTTCTGTAGGGTTCATAGTTTATATATGCAGAGTTAGTGTTTTTCTTTAATGTGGGAGAGCATGTTCAGGCTTTGGTTTATTGTGATGCCCAAGTATTTGACGTCAGTTTTGATATCAAGATCTCTGTCATTGATCCTTAATTTTATAGGAGGAATGAAAGTGGTGTCTTGTGTCACATGGAGAGCTTCAGATTTCTTGTAGTTTACTATGAGGTTGAGAGTAGCCAGGTATTGAGTGATAGTGTCGAGCCATGAAGTTATGGCTGTGTAGTCTTGGTTTTTTGTAGAGAAGGGGAAGTAGATCATTATGTTATCTGCACATATATGGAAGAGGATGTTGCATTTTCTTATAACTGTGCAAAAGGGTTGGATATAGATATTACAGAGTAATGCAGGCAGAGCATATCCTTGTGGAACCTCTTGTTGTTGTTTGAACTAGAGTGAATTCTGGGTTCCTATTCTGACCTGTTGCTTACAGTCAGCTAGGAAGGATTTAAACCTTGCTAGAGTTGTGTTCTGAAGGCCAAGTTCTTGTAGCTGGATAGGAGGATTTGGTGGTTAATGGAGTCAAAAGCTGTGGTGATATCAATGAATATTATTATAAATCCTTGCCCAACCTTTTCAATCCCTCTGATAAGGGTGTCAAAGAGGATGGAAAGAAGTGTCTTAATGCTGTGGAAAAGGTGGAAATCATGCTGTTGAGGGTCAAGTGGGGCATGATTATCAATGCAATCCTGAAGTTGCTGTTGCACTACTTTAAGATGAATAAGAGAAAATATTTTTTTTACTCAACACGTCATCAAACTCTGGAATTCGTTACCGGAGGATGTACTAAAAGCTGTTAGTGTAGCTGGGTTTAGAAAAGTTTGGACGAGTTCCTAGAGGAAAGGTCCATAAACCATTATTAAAGAGGACCAAGGAAATCCACTGCTTACCCCAGGATGAGCATTGTGAAACCTGTGTGTCTTCTGGGAAAACTGCTAGGTACTTGTGACCTAGATTGGCCACCTTTGGAAACAGGATACTGGGCTCAATGGACCTTGATCTGACCCAGTAGCCTGTTTCCAAAAGTGGCCAGTCTAGGTCACAAGTACCTTCCAATGGTGGCCATTCCAGGTCTTAAGTACCTGTCAGGTTCCCAGAGATATACACGCGGAGGCTTATTCTATAGTAGATATCCCAGCCTCTCTGCATCAGTCAGAACCAGATGCACAGAGATAGATGAGACTATGATCGCTTGGGGCATTTCCAACCCCCGCAGGATTAGAATCCTGTCTAGGCCTGTACATGCAGGCCCAGACCCGATTCCGGTCAGCCTGCATGTACAGGCCGCTGCTCAGCTACCTCAGTCAAGTCTCCTTGCCATGGCACTGCGGCTCCATTCCCTGACTACTGCCGACTTTGTACTCTCCCTGCAGCCCAACCCCCGATCTGGCCTCCCATAGCTGGGGTCAGGCTGCGGGGAATCCTCTGCGTGCCCTCCTATCTTTGACGTGCCCTGTGCCTGCTGTCTCCGCCCATCTAGAAGAACTTATTTCACCTCAGAAATGGAATAAGTTCAGGGTTTAGTCTGCCGGCCCCGGACATACAGGACTGACATCAAAATCGGCCCTGTACGTCCGGGGCCACAGACCGCCCACTGCCTGCCCTAACTCTGTCTCTGCACCTCCCCTTTCCCGCCCCCATCTATCCTCCCCTTACAAACTCCCTGTTCGTATGGGGAGGCTTGGCGGGGACAGGACAAGCAAACAAATAGCAGGGTTGGACATCCCAACAGGCCATCCATCCCCACTATTTGTTGCTCAGAATATACCCCATTCCATGCTGCTTGTCCCAGGGGTAAGCAGTGGATTTTCCTAGTTCTTTTGAATAATGGTTTATGGACTTTTCCTCCAGGAACTAATCCAAACCTGTTTTGAACCCAGTAACTCTGACAGATTTTACTACATCCTCTGGTAACAAATTCCAGAGTTTGATTACGCGCTGAGTAAAAAAATATTTTCTCCATTGAATCTTCATTGTGTATCCCCTAGTCTTTCTACTTTTTGAAAGAGTAACAATCAATCTATATTTACTCATTCCACTCCATTCGTTATTTTATAGACCTCTATAAATCTCCCCTCAGTCATCTCTTTTCCATGTTGAAGTGTCCTTACCTTTTAAACCTTTCCTCATAGGGATATCCTTGCATCCCCTTTACCATTAGGTTGCTCTTCTCTGTACCTTTTCCAATTCTCTCATTTTCTTTTTAAGATGTGGTGACCAGAATCGCACACAACATTCAAGGTGCGGTCGCACTATGGAGAGATACAGAGGTATTGTAATATCCTTGGTTTTATTTTCTATTCCTTGCCTTATGATTCCTAGCATTCTATTTGCTTTCTTGGCTGTGGCTGCACGCTGGGCCAAGGGTTTCAATATACTATCCACTATGGTACCCAGTTCCTTTTCCTGAGTTGTGATTCCTAATATGGAACCTTGAATGTGTAACCGTAGTGTGGGTTGTTCTTCCCTAAGTGCAGAACTTTGCACTTGTCCACATTAAATTTCATCTGCCATTTGGATGCCCAGTCTCCCAATTTATCAAGGTCCTTTTGCAATTTTTCGCAAGTCTCTTGTGTTTTAACAACTTTGAATAATTCTGTGTGTGTGTTTGAGTGACTGCGTGCATTTGTGTCTTTTTATGTATCATGGGACGGCCGGGGGCTACATAGACATGTGTGTGCATGTCTGTTTGGCGTGTGCATATCATGTGTATCATGAGGACTGTTCTGGGCTACATGCATGTCTGTGTCATAGGAAGTGTCAGGGGCTGCAAGCGCGTGTGTGTGTGCGGGGCTGTGTAAGTTCATATCTCAGAAACTGTGTGTGCATGTGAAAAGAGCACACTTACTGTGTGACAAAGTAATATGTTTCCCTTCTTTCATCTGCAAAATCATAGGTCTGGAGGGAGTGGAAGAAGGGTTCAAAGAGAGATGATAAAGTGTGTCTCATTACGGCAGGAATCTTTATAACTGCCTTTTATATTTGCGTCTATCTTCAGATAGGGGGTGTATGGTGCAGGGATGGAGTACGTGTGTTTGTGTGTGTGTGTTTGTGTTTATTTTATTTATTTAACAATTTTTCTATACTGCCTTTTCATTTAATCAAGGCGGTTTACATTGAAACCCAAAAAACTGTTAGATAGAACTGGTAAATGAGAGAAAATGATTCAAACATAGCAAGGAGAACAAGAGAGGGGGAACAAGGGGGAGGTACGGAATCGCATAACATATATACAGTGGAAAAGATGATTGTCTGAATTTGCTAGTGAAGTAAGAACATGAGTCCGGAGCTTACTGGATAAGTTTGGAGTCTTCACCAAAATATTCAATGAAGAGGAATGTCTTGAGTTGCTTTCTGAAGTCTTTAATGTCTGAGGTGGTTCTCAGATTGTCAGGAAGGGAGTTCCAGACAGCGGGTGCAGCAAGTGAAGGAGCCCTTTTTGCAGTGGAGCTGTTGACCTTGGTGAATAAGCTGGGTGTAGGAATGGTATTTATGGTGCTGTGTCTTGTTGGTCTCTTCATGGGCTTGGTACTTATCAGGTCTTGTAAAATACCGGCTGATAAGCTGCTTTTAATTTTAAAGATGGTGAGGGCGAATTTATATTTGGCACGGGAGGTGATTGGAATCCAGTGGAGCTGATTCAAGAGGGGGGTTATGTGGTCATGTTGGGATGATCCAGTGATGATTCGGGCGGTGGTATTTTGAACTAGTTGCAGGGGCCGGGTGGTTTGCTTGGGGAGACCTTGGAAAAGAACATTACAGTAGTCCAGAGTGGGTGTTATGATGGCCTGGCATACTGTCCGGAAATGATCTTGGTTGAGAAGAGGTTTGAGTTTTCTAATAGTAGCGAGCTTTTGGAAGGCTGTCTTGACTGTCTTGTTGATATGGGCTTGGAGGTTAAGGTGGTTGTCAAGGATGACCCCAAGGTATCGTACTTCATTTTTTATCAGATTTTGGTTTTCAGCAATGATGATTGAGGTTGGTGGGGTGAATGAAGTCTTCCTTGTGATAATAATCGCTTCAGTTTTTTTGACGTTTATGTTGAGGTTGTTGTTAGTTAACCAGTTTATCATTTCTTGAAGACATTCAGACATTGTTGTGAAGTCTGGGGAATCCAACTGTATAGGAGTGTATGCCATATTATCGTCTGCATATATGGCATATTGTATTTTGAATTTTTTTAATATATTGCATATGGGTTGTATATATATGTTGAAAAGGAGGGTGGACAACGATGATCCTTGAGGAACTCCTTGTACTATATGGAAAGTGTCTGAGGTGAGGGGAGGGTGTATGTTGCAGGGGGTGGGCTGCCTGTCTGTGTCTATGCTTTGGGGGTAGGATGGCTGTGTGTGTGTGTGTGTGTGTGTGTGTGTGTGTGTGTATACATATTTATTTATTTATTTATTTATTTATTTAACAGTTCTTTATATACCGCTCTTTCCCATGTTTCAAGTGCGGTTTACATGTAACAGTAGGTTAATTGGTATGAGATATACCAGGACATTTTACATAGAACAGATAATTATAAATTACAAGGAAAATTGTAACATTACAAGTATAACATATTAGAACATATATACATTGCTAGTTAAATTATTAATCATCATGTAAATGAGTGTGTAGTATGGTTAAATTAGTGTATTAGTGTCGTTTATTTTTGAAAATAGGGTATATAATATTAAAAATAAATGTTAGCCTGTATCCCTTTGAGAATTCTGTTTTGGGAGTGTATTATAGTGTAATGTAAATAAGTGAGTTTTTAATTTTTTTTTTAATTCTTTTATGTCAGACAGTAGGCGAATGTTGTCAGGTAAATTGTTCCAGAGTATTGGAGCAGAGTGTGAGAAAGCTCTCTTATTGGTTTGTTTTCTGGCTTTTGTAAAATCTTTTGGTATTGTTAAAGTATTTATGTTTCTGCTCCTTTGAGATCGTTTATCAATGTCAATGTTAATCAGTGTATTTAGTGCAGATGGTGCAAGTTTATTTATAAGTATATATATGTGTGGATAGTCTCGGGTGGGATGCCTGTGTGTCTTCTGGGGATGGTAGGTTGCATCTTTTAGCATATACCCATTGTGCCCTTTTCTCCCCATGCATTCATCACTTTAACCTCCAAACCCCTTTGTCTCCCCGCAGCCCCTCTCCTGCTGCCTCCACACTCTCTGTTCCCTTCCCAGCCTCTGTCCCTTTCTCCCCCCATCTTGCACTCTAACTCCCTGCCCTCCATCCCCCTCCCCCTATAGTCCTTTCCTAAACCCACTACCCCTTTGAATTTCTCCTACCTCCCGTGTGTCTCTCTGGCCCCGCCCCTCTTCCTGAGGCACTCTTGGCCATGATCAAGATCTTCCTCTCCCCTTCTGCCAACTCATTTTGTGGCCCATGATGCTCTCCTCTTACTGGCTTACATATGCATGTTTGCTCACGCATGCATACAGACAATGCTTCACAGCCCGAGCCTGCTGAACCCTTGACAAGAGGTGCTTCCATCTAAGCAAAACACATCCCTTAATACACTGAATGAAACCAGCTGCTAATGCAATACCTAACAAATGTCTTCTATTGCTATTGCTCTAGCAAACAGTAACATGCATAGTCTCCGCAACGAAGATGTTCCTGAGATAGTTCAGAAACCGGCTACAAGGAGGTAGAATCAAAAGCAACATCAGGGGATGCTTCTTCATGGAAAGGGTGAGGATGCCTGGAATATCTTCCCGAAAGAGATAGTGGAAGCAAAAACAGGGCTGGAATTCAAAAAGGAGCAGAATAAAATGAAAGGAGGCTCCCCAGAGGACAAGGGGATGATAACTAAGAATGAAGCACCTCAGCTCAAAGCAGATGTGAAATGACTCTTTAGAAACATAGAAACGTGATGGCAGAAAAGGATCACATGGCCTATCTAGTCTGCCCTTCCATATCAACTACAATAATCCCCTTTTTTCCTTAAGAGAACTTCTGTGTTTGTCCCATGCATTTTTTACTTCAAATATTGTCCTCATTTCTACTACTTCCACTGGGAGATAACTCCATGCATCTACCACTCTTTCCATAAAGAAATATTTCTGCATATTACTCCTGAGTCTATCCCCTTTCACCCTCATCCTATGTTTCCTCATAGCAGAGTTTGCTTTCAATCGAAAGAGGCTCTGCTCTTGTGCATTTATGCCATGGAGGTATTTAAATGTCTCTATCATATCTCCTCTATCCCTCTAACGTATATATATTAAGATATTTAAGTCTGTCCTCATATGCTTTATAACGAAGACCACTAACCATTTTAAGTAGCCACCCTCTGCACCGACTCCAATCTGCTTATATCCTTTTGAAGGTGCGGTCTCCAGAATTGCACACAATACTCAAAATGAGGTTGCATGAGAGACTTATACAGAGGCACAATCACCTCCTTTTCTCTGCTAGCCATTCCTCTCCCTATGCACCCAGGCATCCTTCTGGCTTTCACCATCGCCTTTTCTACCTGTTTAGCTGCTTTAAGATCATCAAAAACAATCAAGCCCAGGTCCCATGAGGAAAGTAACCTGTACCACACAGCAAGTAGAACCCCCAAATGCACCATTTATTTTATTTTATTTAACTAGGCTTATATACCACTTTTCTATAAGTCAGAGTGGTGTACATTCAAATACTGTATAAATATTTTTCCCTTGTCCCTGAAGGGCTAACGATCTATGTTTTTGTACCTGAGGCAGCAGAGGGTTAAGTGGCTTTCCCAAGGCCATAAGGAACACTTGTGAGACTAGAAACCCCAGTCCTTCCAGCCCAAGGTTGCTGTCCTCTAGTGGGATTCAAACCCCTGGCCCTCTGGCTGGAGGTAACTTGCCCCAACCACTAGGCCACTCCTCCCTCCTTATGATGCAGCTGGGATAGTTATGCCTGTGGATGGGCTCCCTGGCTGTATGGCAAGGAGTATGGACTGATTGCAAGAGGTTGCTACCTGCTTAGGAGCTGACGCTCAATATTATTACAATGATGGAATCTGCTCTTTGACATAAGGTTCTCTTTGCATGGATCTCACACCCATTCCCCTGGGGTCAATACCAGCTTTTGGGACCTGTCTCCTATCCCGGGGTCCTTTCTGTCCTCCCATTATTTGACTACATAGTCCTCTTTCCCTCTACCCACATCTCTACCAGTTTTATATAAATAAAAAGTTGTAATTTTGATTAACAGTGCTGTTCTATGTATTTTAGCTATGAATGGGGCGTCATGAACCTCCCACCAAAGGTGTCACAGCACGTGATAGGCTACATATAGTTATAGTTTCATAGTTTAAGATTATTTTTGGCAAAAGAAAAATTCCAAGAAGTTAATATTTAAACACCACAATGGCATTTTTTTTTTAATTTCGGCTGAGACATTTAAATAAAATGCATATCTTCAGTGCTGGATAGCAGACAGCTCTGAAGTCAACCATATAATGGCAATATTCAGTCCACTAGGTGGATAACTATCCAGAGAACTTTAGAAGAGCCTTTTTGCAGACTGTATATTGCTGCTATCCAGATAATTCCGGGACTGTCCACGCACAGCGCTATAGAGATAATGCTGGGGCGGTCAGTAATGCTATTACAATTCAGTGGATAGACCTCGTCAGCGGCATTTATCCGGATAGTAGATGCTGTGATCCGTACAGGTGCTTTAGAGTATTGGCCATCAAGCATCTTCCATAGGCACTTGCTTTAGAACGTGTCTAGTTTGTGTGTTATTTTTCTTGTGAGCTTCCCGCACTTGGAACTGTCCAACAGCTCACTGAGAAGGTTGTTGCTAAATATCCTTAGGTCGGTCTTCTTTTCCAGTTCTTTTGAGCCCAGTTCACTTTCAACGTGAAACGGAGCAGATTAATTTTACTGATTCTTGACTCAATTTGTCTCTTAATGTCTCAATCTCTTACAGCCTTCCTACCCAGGTAAATAAACTCATTCGCTTCTTTTTCGGCATCATTTTTGGTGAAATGCTCGTTACTGTATTTGTCTTTTGAGTGATTCTTATCAAATATTTTACTGGTGTTCGCATTCAGTGCAAATTTTCAGCCATCTGTTAATTGGTCTTTCATGCATGTCTTTCTTATAGTTATAGGGGCTGCTGATGTCATCAGCACAGTCCAAATTCTCCAGCCAAAATTGAGGGTCCATTTGATTCAGCTGTAGTTTTTCTAAGCCGATCCATAGCAACCACAAATAGGCAGCCTTTCCTGTCCCTTATGGTAGTGCTGACATGCTGAGATGATTGTGGAAGACTGGCCTAATGATCAGAGCAGCAGGTTGTAAACCAGGAAAGCCTGAGTTCAAAGCATGATCCTTCCACTGATGCCTCTTGTGACCTTGAAGAAATCAGTTTCTCCATTGCTTCAGGGACAAATTGAATTGCAAGCTCTCTTGAGTAGGGAAATAACTTGTGTCCCTGATGCAAGTTTTCTTAAGCTTGGATTTGGAAAAGACAAATAAATCCAAATAACTTTCTTTTCTTCCACTATCTTCAGGGGATTCCATATGAACCAAAGATTTCCTAGAAAGCCCACAATGGAGGCTGTGAAAAGTCTTTGAAAATCAATCAAATTGATGCAAAAGATGCTGTTCCTTTGGACTAATTATATGAGGGACCTGTCTAAGATTAGAGCTGTAACCAAGCATCATCATTCAAGGCTACAAAAAGCATCTTCCAAGAGACAAATATTTATAAAGCAAACATTTCAAGCTATTACGTAAGGTAGTGTGGTCGTCAGGTTAGTCACTTGAATACACAGAAATAATGTTTTATAAGGTGCTGCCGTTTGCTAACTTAATACATTTCTTGACCAGCTTTCAAAAGAAGGGCGTGTTAATACACAAAGCCAGTCATAAACAGTATTAACAGCAATTTATACCTGAAAGTGTTGTTGTTCTTGTTAAGTGCCATCAAGTCGGTGTCAACTCCTGGCGACCCTCTGGATACTTGACCTAATCTTTGTTCAGTCTTCAGCCAAGCGGCTCATTGTTGATAGAGTGGTATCCATAGCTGCCACCATCATATCAATCCATCTCATTGCCGGCCCTCCTCTTCATATTATCAAAGCAGTTTACATTAAACTTCAAGAATATATTGAACAGTAAACAATAAGAGGAACAGTGTAATGTGATGATCAGGGTGTAAAAAGGAATATAACTATGTACAAGAGAATGTTTAGATGGGAGTAAATCCACTTAGTGTGTGATGGAATGGAACATTTTGGTCAGGTTTGGGGGCCGAAGTATTCCTGGAATGAGAAGGTCTTTAATTCTTTATGGAAGTCTCCACAGTCTTCAATATCCCTTAGAGTATTAGGAGAGAGTTCCACAATGAGCATGTTCTCTGGCAAGTTGCTTGGATACTTTTCTGCTTATATGTTGGAATGTTGACTAAGCTTTGGTTTTGTATTCTTCTTGTTCTTGTGTTTGGGTTTTTTTAGATGAGCTGACTGAGGCAGTCTGCAGCTTGAGTACTGAGGCCCTCTGGAATTTCCAAAGGAAGTGTATGGAATGATACATCAGATTCATGTTGTTATCACTTCCTCTTCCATTTCTTGTATTCATGATGATTATATTATAGTCCAGTCTGTGACTGCAATGTTGAGTTTAAAGGAAAGCAACATATGGACTCACAAATTAAAAACCTAACAAAAAATATACACTTTAAACTCAAGACACTGAAGCAAATACGTCCACTGATTCACTTGCATGACTTCATAGCCATAATCCAAGCAATCATAACACCCCACTTGACTTCGCAAACACAATCCTTCAAGGCATCACGAAACAAAACCTTAAAAAGATTCAATTAGCTCAAAATGTAGCAGCCAGGATTGTACTGAAAGTAAGTTCCATAGAGCATATTACTCCTATCTTAGCTAAGCTACATCGGCTACCAATTTACTGCAGAATAAAATACAAAATACTAGTGACTACCTTCAAATTAGTAAACAATCTCGCACCATCTGCCCTTAATACCTTAATTAACATGGAAATACCTAAGCGCACACAAAGGACTAGAAACACCAAATAAAATAGCAATACCAAGAGAATATACAAAAGCTAAAAAACTTACCAATAGTAGGGCATTCTCTCACTCAGCCCCTATTCTCTGGAATGAACTACCAGATGACATACGGCAGCTGACTGACATTAAGGAATTTTGTAAAAAATTAAAAACACACCTATTCACCACACACTATACTACACAAACTAACCTAGATATGCAAAGAGACACAGGATAACAATTTATGCTACATAGGTTTAACCTATAAATCTAGACTAACACTGTCGCATACAAATATTACACCCAACACTTTGTTGTTTCTCCACATTGTAATAATGTAAAAATGTAAAAAGTTAGTTTACATCCCAAGCATACCCTCTGGAATGTAATCCGTATTGTAAGTATTTAGTTATATTGTTACCTGTAAAAAGTTTACATTTGTTTTATGTAAAATGACTAGGTATGTACTTTACCATACCTTGTAAACCATTGTTCTTCGTAAACCGTACTTGATCCACGGGAAAGAGCGGTAGAGAAATGCTTGTTAAATAAATAAATAAATAAATAAACATGAGCAGAGACCCTCTGTTATGGGAGGCTCAATGCTTGTCGGGTAATTCTTGATATGTTTAGTGTGGGGCCCCCACATTAGTCTAATGCATATTTTTTGTGTGTGCCAGTAATTTCATAAAAGCCGTACTGTTTTATTTTAGATTTTTGAAGAAAGTCACACATGCTCCTCTCAGGCATTCATGAAAATTTAAGGCAAATTTCATCATTCTTTTAAAAATAAGATTTGCAGTCATACTAGTGATTCTCAATTTCTTTTGTGCCTCATAATATGTTGAACTTTGTGCATGAAAGATATCTGATACATGCACACTGGTGTTAATTTTTGTTTTATACAGGAACAAACTGATCTCTCCATTATAAACAAGTTTCAGCAATCTCAGTCCTTAGAGCCATTACACTATGTAATGAAACATCCAGAAATCCATCCAACCAGAACTGGCCATCCGCCTGTATGCCAGTCACTTTAGAGTTTAGTTAAAGGGTGGGACGGGGGTTAGTTTGCTTTAGTTCAATTGCTCGCAATATTTTGAAAACTTGCAGAACAACTAAGGGAGAGACTTTAAGATATGAAAATCTACAGTGTAAAAGGTTGGTGTTTTAGAAGTATAATATTTATTACAGGCTGTCTAAGAATTACAAATTCTCGTTACCTCTGTATCATAGATTGTGACGGGACTGCTCCATGCATCCATAACCCATTCCATAAAGAAATATTCTGAGGTTGTGTCCCTAGAGATGTATATTGTGACCTTTTGGTGACAAAAAACATGGTGTGCCTTTTAATTCCTGGACTATTCATGTCCCTGCATCAGGGCTGTTGTTGTTAAGTGCTGTCAAGTTGAGGTTGACTTATGGCGACCCTCTGGATAGTTGTCCTAAACAGTATTCAATCTTCACTCAGGTGTCTAATTGTTGATAGAGTGACATCTATAGCTGTTGTTTTTGTCTCAGTCCATTGCATTGTTGGCCTTCCTCTTTTGTGCTGACCTTCAACCTTGCCAAGCATGATGTCTTTCTCTAATGAGCTTTCTTTTCAAATGATGTGTCCAAAGTATAAAAGTTGAAGTCTTGTCATTTGAACTTCCAAAGACAGCTTAGATTTGATCTCCAGTACCGATTGATTTGTTCACCATAATTCGAAGGCATCAATTTTCTTTCTCTTTCTTCTTCACTCTCCAGCGTTTGCATCCATATGATGTTATTGAAAATACCATGGCTTAGACAAGTCGAATCTTTGTGCGCAGAGATGTATCTCTGTATTTCTAGGTCAGGTAAGTAGGGGACACCTGCTTCAGCCCCTAGGAAGAAGCAAAGTAACAAACAGAAATATTACCTTGGCCAGTATTGCTTCCCAAATTGGACAACATATTCTGTAGCTTCTGTACACGTGGGCACTTAGGTGAAATCTTCAAACAAAGCTCCTATTTTATGTCTATTTTTTAAAGGCAAAATAGGCACCTATGTTTCTTTATAAAAATTGGCTTGTACAATTGGGATGTGCAAAACCTAAAAAAGTTTGGTTCATTTGTGGATTTTCTAAATTCTTCTCAATTTTTCCTGTGTTTTATCATACATTCATTTTAAAGTGTACCTTTTAGGCACATGTATTCATTGTGCAACTAATGGCAAAACAGGACAAATAGTAACAAATTCAGTTAGTTATGGGTCCAATAATGGAGTGAGTCCTCTTGGCAAATTTGTATAAATCACCATTCATGAACTTTGTTTTCATCATGTGCATGTGGCCAGACACACTGAAGCCAATCTGGGAGCAGGACAAGGTCATGGGGGGGGGGGGGGGGGAGAGGCACCAACAAGCAGCAACAAGAACAACTTCAGCCAATCGTGCTGGAAATCCTTGACAAGCAGCCAAGGAAACATATCCCTGCCTGAGCTGTGAAAATTCCATGAGTAATGATGTCACTGCAGGGCTGCAAGACAGAGCCCACTACAGGCCACCAAGAATCATTTTGTGTGTGAGTTTGACAGAGTGAGGAAGTGATGCTGGGGTGTAGTACGTTAAAGGAGAAAAACATTGGAAAAAAAATCTTGCCGGAAGCAGAGCACTCTCCTGCTTCCCTTTTTTTCAACGTAGGAGTGCTGTTGTTTCTGTCTGGTTTTAGTACTTGGAGTTAGAGATTTTTTCAGACTTCATACCTGTTCCTGCAGGGATTGTCTCTCTGGTGGAGAGGGGGGAGTCAGAATAGTCAGAGAAAGGCTAGGAAAGTTCGGTTTTTTAACAGTTTACTAATTGACACTTCCTGACTTTCCAAACTGAGAGCATTGGTGGAAGGTGTACACTATACACTAGTGCAGACAGAGTATTTGTAGAGCAATTTTACTTGTAAAATGTTTACTGCAGAAAGACACCTTGAGCTTATTGTAGCTATCTATTCCATTCCACAATCACAGAATACAGTGAAATTATTTTTTTGTAACATTCTTTCTTACCTATTGGCTGTAACAGCAGTTGTGGGGGTAGAGGAGAGAAGAGTATCTTATGGTATCTATTCCACAGTCAGAGGATAGAGAGAAATTATGTTTAGTGATCATAGCATGATCGCCTTTGATTTAATTAGTGGAGGAGGGATAGTAAGGAAATCCACAGTACTACCTTTTAACTTTCGAAAGGGAGACTATGATAAAATGAGGAAAATAGTTAAGAAAAAACTAAAAGGAGCAGTTGCAAAGGTTAAAGACTTACATCAAGCTTGGGTGTTGTTGAAAAATACTATCTTGGAAGCCTAGACCAGCTGTATTCCACGCTTTAAGAAAAGTGGAAGTCCAAAAAACTGCCAGCATGGTTTAAAGGTAAGGTCAGAGAGGCTGTTGTTGCCAAAAAAGCATCTTTCAGGAAATGGAAAAAAGAGCCAAACGATGAAACCTGGAAACAGCACAAGCACTGGCAGGTCAAATGCAAGGGATTGATAAAGAAGGCAAATAGAGAATTTGAGAAGAAGCTTGCTGCGGAAGCAAAAATGCAAAATAAAGATTTTTTCAAGTACATTCGTAGCAAAAAAACCTGTGAGAGAGTCAGTTGGACCATTAGATGATAGAGGAGTTAAAGGGGCACTAAGAGGCGACAAGGCGATAGCGGAGAGACTGAATTAATTCTTTGCTTCGGTCTTTACTGAGGAAGATGTAGGGATGTTACCCATGACTGAAGTGGTATTTAAAGGTGCGGAAGAATTGAAGGAAATATCGATACATCGGGAAGATGTATTACAACTATTTGATAAACTGAAGAGTAGCAAATCACCTGGGCCAGATGGTATACATCCAAGGGTGTTGAAAGAACTGAAATATGAGATTGCAGACCTGCTATTAGTAATCTGTGAACTATCATTAAAATCATCTCTAATACCTGAAGATTGGTGGATCGCCAATGTAACACCAATTTTTAAAAAGGGTTCGAGGGGTGATCCGGGAAACTACAGACCGGTGAGCCTCACGTCAGTACCGGGAAAAATGGTAGAAACCATCATAAAGAGTAAAATTACTCAGCATGTAGATAGTCATGGCCTAATGGGAGACAGCCAACATGGCTTTAGACAAGGAAGATCTTGTCTTACTAATCTGTTATGTTTTTTTGAAAGTGTGAATAAACAGGTGGACAAAGGTGAGTCGGTTGATATAGTGTATCTGGACTTTCAGAAAGCCTTTGACAAGGTCCCTCATCAGAGACCTTTGGCAAAACTAAAGAGTCATGGGATAGGAGGCAGTGTACTACTGTGGATCAGGAAATGGTTAAAAGATAGAAAGCAGAGGGTTGGGCTAAATGGCCAATTTTCCCAATGGAGAAAGGTGAATAGTGGTGTACCGCAGGGATCTGTGCTGGGTCCGCTGCTTTTTGACATATTCATAAATGACCTGGAAAGTGGAATAATGAGTGAGGTTATCAAATTTGCAGATGACACAAAACTATTTAAAGTTGTTAAAACCCAAGAGGATTGTGGAAAATTGCAAGAGAATCTTGATAAATTGGAAGACTGGGCATCAAAATGGCAGATGAAATTTAATGTGGACAAGTGCAAAGTTATGCACCTAGGGAAGTACAACCCAAACTATGGTTACACAATGCAAGGTTCCACATTAGGAACCACCACCCAGGAAAAAGATTTAGGCGTCATTCTGGATAACATGTTAAAACCCTCGGCCCAGTGTGCAGCGGCAGCCAAGAGAGCAAATAGAATGCTAGGTATCATAAGGAAAGGAATGGAAAATAAAACAAAAGATATTATAATGCCTCTATACCGTTCCATGGTGAGACCGCACCTTGAATACTGTGTGCAATTCTGGTCACCGTATCTTAAAAAGGATATAGCGTTATTAGAAAAGGTTCAGAGAAGAGCCACCAAAATGGTAAAGGGGATGGAAGGATACTCCTATGAAGAAAGGCTAAAAAGGTTAGGGCTCTTTAACCTGGAAAAGAGACGGCTGAGGGGAGATATGATAGAAGTCTATAAATTAATGAACGGAGTGGAACGGGTAAACGTAGATCGACTGTTTACGTTATCAGAATATAGGAAGACTAGGGGACATGCAATGAAGCTACAGGGTAAACTATTTAAGACTAATAAAAGAAAATATTTTTTCACTCAAAGTGTAATCAAACTCTGGAATTTGTTACCGGAGGATGTAGTAAAGGCTGTTAGTGTAGCTGGGTTTAAAAAAGGTTTGGACAAGTTCCTGGAGGAAAGGTCCATAAACCATTATTAAGAAGGGACCCAGGATATCAATGCTTGACCTAGTACAAGCATTGCAGAACCTGTGTCTTTTGGGGAAACTGCTAGGTACGTATGACCTAGATTGGCCACTGTTGGAAACAGGATACTGGGCTTGATGGACCTTGGTCTGACCCAGTATGGCATATCTTATGTTCTTATGTTGGGAACAATCGTTCTCACTTATTGGCTTTATAGAAAAATCATAAACCATTAGAAATAAACCATATCACGATTAAGTTGCCTAAAGGAATTTCGAAGTTTTTATTTGAAATTTATTTCTGTTGAAGGGTGGCATCTGGGAGGCACACCAGGGCCTATGCCAGGCTAGGAAAGTAACTCTGGAGCAAATATCTGATGGTCCTTCCAAGCAGCAGAGGCCTAGAAGGTGGCAAAGAGCAATAAAAGACAGGAAGCTCCTGTCCTTAAAAACTGAGAACTGATTTCATAATGCTTGGGAAAAGTATTTGTGGAAAATGAAATGGTCGTAGCAGGAAGTTGAGAGTAGCACTGGCACAAGGGTCATTCCCGGGGTATGCTTATGACCCCCTGTAGTTTGCCAACAAAGCTAAAGAGAGTGGTCTTTACAGGGAGAATGGAAAGAGCTGGAGTGTGTGGCAAAGAGGCGGTATCCATGTCATCTCCACAGAGGGGCAAGGGGAAGTTGAGATGGTGTAGGGTGAGGGGTCATAAGAGAAGCAACAGGTGAAGGTTCATCTGCTGCTCTGCTCAGTTGCCTTCACCTGTTGCTTCTCTTATAACCCCTCATATTCCCTGCTGAAAGGTATATATATCCTTCTCTATTCCATCAAAAAAACGTATCGAAGACACCATCTTATCCCTTAACACTACGACCGCACACACAGATCCTTGTCCGGCATTCTGGATAAAAGATCTGCGAAGTGACCTCTCTCCAATTATAGCTAATATCATAAACCGATCCTTCAACACTGGGTCTTTCCCACCTACTCTCAAGCAGACCTCTGTCAGACCTCTATTAAAAAACACCAAGTCAGACCCCCAGAAGATAGAGTCTTACAGGCCTATATCTAGTATACCTATGCTCGCAAAGATTATTGAAAAAGTAGTGCATAGGCAATTACAGGATCATATTGACTCTGCTGCCCCACTAGATCCATGCCAACATGGATTCAGAGAGTCACATGGAGTGGAAACACTACTCACCACCCTTTTTAACAATATAATTGCCGGCGTTGACAACATCCGACAGGGGTTCTCACTCATTTTCCTAGATATAGCATCAGCCTTCGACTCAGTATGCCATGAGATTCTTCTTATCCGGCTAAGAGAGAAAGGTATCAGCGGAACGGCGCTCGAATGGTGCAAATCTTACTTGTCCGGTAGATGGCAGCATGTACGAGCAGACGGGGCTATATCTGAACCTTTCCAACAAGGTCAAGGAGTGCCGCAAGGATCCTCTCTATCATCCTTGATGTTTAACATATACATCCAACCCATCTGCAACATCATTAGATCTTTCAATGTCAGTTGTATGATATATGCGGATGATGTCCTGTTATATATGCCAGTATCCTTGGACAAACTGGACCTCGCCCCTCTGACCAACTGCTTCAATGCCATATCGGAGTGGCTACTCTCACAGAATCTGCAAATTCAGCACAGGAAGACGGAGGTTCTTTTCATCTCGAGGAATCTGAACTTCATACCACCCAACTGTGTGAAAGTAAATGATGCCGAACTACAAGTAAAAACCACTATACGATACCTTGGAGTGACTCTGGATCAAAACCTGGACATGAAGAAGCACATAGCCAACACCGTAAGAGCAATCTATTTCAAGATCAGATCCCTCAGACACCTACGCCCGTTACTCGAGCCAGATGATTTCCGTACCATTTACCAAGCCCTGATCATTCCCCATTTCAATTACACAAACTCCATACTACAAGGGCTCCCCCAATCCACCTTGAACCCCCTGCAACTTGCTATGAACGGTGCAGCGAGGGTGCTTTTCGTGGCATCCAGGAGAGACTATGTAACACCCCTCCTGAAACAGTTACACTGGCTCCCCATACAAGCCAGGATTATTTTTAAGACATTGCTGATGACCTTCAAAGCTGGCAAGGGGCTCTCCTCCTCCTCCCTATCTGAACTCATCCAACCAATCGCACCTAACAGACCAAGAAGAACCGCAGAGTCAAACATGCTAACAATCCCGAAAGAAATGACAAGATGCACCTCGACAACAGCTAGCAGGGCCTTCAGACTCTGTGCCCCAAGACTGTGGAACACCTTACCGGCACACATCAGGGCAATCCCCCATCTGAGGCAGTTCAGGAAGGCCCTTAAATATTTCCTCTTCATCAAATACTTCACAGACAACACCGAACCTCATCCCCACTTAAATAGCGAGAACATCAGCAACAGTGGCAATCATGCAGGCAAGCCCTCTCAACATGTGTCCCTAACACTGTAAACCACCAAACAGTCTCCTTTTCTTGCGACACTCTTTGTGTAAATAGTTTCCCCTGTTATCCAGGTTCTACTTCCTGTTAATTGTAAGACCAGACATATGTAATTTTGTCGGATGTTTCTGTTCCATGTAAACCGCGCTGATGTCAAATAGTGCGGTATATAAGAAATGTTAATAAATAAATAAATATGGATATGGCCTTCACAGATAAATGGAATCCAAGGAATCCATATGGGTAGGATTTCCATCTGAATCATCATATTGAAAGTTTAACGACTGAAGTAGGTGTTGAAGAGGTTGTTGTTACAATGCTAACCGATGAGGATTTAGAATATGACACAGTCAGAGCCAGACCTAAGAGCATCCCACATGTAGAGGAGACAATAGAGAAAGGGAGGAAGGCCAATGACATCCCCCAGGTAAGTGAAAGCCCCCAGGTAAGAAATACATTAAATACCTTTACGAAAATGGTAACAGGGGAAACATATGGAAAGCAGTGTGTATAAATGCCCGTAGCATGGGAAATAAGATCCCTGATGTTGAAGCTTTGGTGGGAGTGGCCGACTTGGATTTAGTGGCAGTTAAAGAAACATGGTTCACAGAAAACCATGATTGGGATGTAACTATACCTGGCTATACTTTATTCAGAAAGGACAGGATACAAAGAAGGGGAGGAGGAGTGGCACTATATGTAAAAACTACTATTAAAGTTTTGGAATTACAGAGCTTAAAAGGGAGAGAGGAGGCATTGTGGGTTAAACTACAAAGAGGGAAAAGAAATCTATTTGCATTGGTGTGATATACAGACCTCCCTCACAAGAGGGACAGAGAGTTAATTGAAGACATATGCAGCATTGCTAGGAAAGGGGAAGTGCTACTGATAGGAGATTTCAATATGCCAGATGTTGATTGGCACATTCCTGCTGCAGTATCATCTAGAAGTAAGGAGATCCTGGATTCTCTACAGGAAGAACTATTCAGCAATTGGTAACAGACCCTACATGTGAAGGGTCCATACTGGACTTGGTGCTTACCAATGGTGAAAGTGTTTCTGATGTTGTAGTGGGAGATCATTTTGCATCCAGTGATCACCAGATGGTGTGGTTCAGTATTAGGACTAGGGCTGTTAGAATCTATTCAAATGTGAGGATCTTAGACTTTAAGAAGACTAATTTTACCAAGATGGGCCAATACCTCAGGGAGTTGTTAGTGGGATGGGAACAGCTGGGGAATGTAGAAAAACAGTGGGCAAAACTGAAAGTGGATATTTTAAGGGCAACCAACCTTTTTGTTAAAATGGTAAATAAAGGTAAAAGGAAAAGGAGACCTCTATGGCTTTCGAAAGAATTAGCTGAAACAGTGAAGGAAAAGAGGGAGGCCTTCATGAAATACAAGAGATCACAGAGAGAGGAAGGCAAGCATCTATATTTGGAAAAAGTTAGAAAAGCTAGCAAAGTAGTCAGGAAGGCAAAGATTCAAAAAGAGTAGAAAATAGCCAATGCAATAAAATGGGGGGATAAGACATTTTTCAGATATGTTAGTGAGAAGAGGAAGGGCAAAAGTGGTATTGTCAGATTCAAGGGTGCAGGGGGGGAATATGTAAAAGCTGATAAGGATAAAGCGGAATTGCTTAACAAATATTTCTGTTCTGTGTTCACAGATGAAGAATCAGGATCAGGACCTCAGAAAACACCCACAAACAGGAACAGAAGCGAGGGACATCTTGAACAATTTTCAGAAGACTGTGTTCGTGAGAAACTAGCTCAACTTAAAATAGACAAAGCAATGGGACCGGATGGGATACACCCTAGAATACTGAGGGAACTTGGGGACGTTCTAGCAGCTCCACTGACTGACCTTTTCAATGCCTCATTGGAATTGGGAGTGGTGCCAAAGGACTTGAGAGAGGCTCATGTGGTGCCTTTACACAAAAGCGGAAGTAAGGATGTGGTTGAAAGCTACAGGCCGTTTAGTTTAACTTCGGTGGTGAGTAAATTATTGGAAACGCTGCTGAAAGAGAAAATAGTGAGGTTTCTGGAGTCCAGCAGATTACAGGATCCGAGGCAGCATGGATTCACCAGAGGCAGGTTTTGTCAGACAAATCTGATTGATTTCTTTGACTGGGTGACCAGGGAGTTGGACCGAGGGAGAGCCCTAGATGTGGTGTATTTGAATTTTAGTAAAGCCTTTGACACTGTTCCTCACGGGTGACTTATAAACAAACTGAGCACTCTAGGGATGGACCCTAAAGTTACTGCTTGGGTTAGAAATTGGTTGGGTGGGCGGCGACAAAGAGTACAGGTAAATGGAGCTCACTCTGAGGAGAAGGATGTTACCAGTGGTGTGCCCCAGGGATCTGTCATTGGTCTGATTCTTTTTAACATCTTTGTTAGTGATATAGCGGAAGGGCTGTCGGGTAAGGTTTGCCTCTTTGCAGATGATACCAAAGTCTGCAATAGAGTAGACACCCAGGAAGGTGTAGATAATATGAGGAGGGATCTAAATAAGCTTGAAGAATGGTCTAGAATTTGGCAGCTGGGATTTAATGTTAAAAAATGTAAGGTCATGCATTTGGGCTGCAGCAATCCAAGGGAGCAATATAGTATAGGGGGTGAAGTACTTTTCTCCACTAAAGAAGAGTGGGACCTAGGCGTGGTTGTGTCTGATGATCTTAAAGTAGCTAAACAGGTAGAAAAGGCGACGGCAAAAGCTAGAAGGATGCTTGGGTGCATACGGAGAGGAATGGCTAGCAGAAAAAGGAGGTGATAGTGCCTCTGTATAAGTCTTTGGTGTGACCTCATTTGGAGTATAGTGTGCAATTCTGGAGCCCGCACCTTCAAAAGGATGTGAACAGGATGGAGTCGGTGCAGAGGGTGGCTACTAAAATGGTTAGTGGTCTTCAGTATAAAGCATATGAGGACAGATTTAAGGATCTTAATATGTATACTTAGAGGAAAGGCGGGATAGAGGTGATATGATTGAGATGTTTAAATACCTCCATGGCATAAATGTTCAGGGAGAGAGCCCCTTTCAATTGAAAGCAAGTTCTGCTACAAGAGGACATGGGATGAGGGTGAAAGGGGATAAATTCAGGAGTGATATGTGGAAATATTTCTTTATGGAAAGAGTAGTGGATCCATGGAATAGTCTCCCAGTGGAGGTGGTAGAGATGAGGACAGTATCTGAATTCAAAAAAGAATGGGACAAACACAGAGGATCTCTAAAGGTAAAAAAGGGACTGTTGTAGTTGTTGATATGGAAGGACAGACTAGATGGGCCATGTGGTCTTTTTCTGTCGTCATATTTCTATGTTTCTATGTTCCTCCATCTCCAGACACAGGTCCAAAAGCAGCACCAAGATCAGCAGCCCCACAAGGAAGAAGATGGAAAATCTTGTAAAACCTCACAGGTGTGGAGGCATTTTAAAGTGCTTGAGGCCCTGTGGTATGCAGAATGCAATTACTGCAGGACGTACATTAATAGAGGGAAGCTGATGGGCCATCTTATGAACAGTTGCATGCAGCATCATTTGTTAAAACAGTATCCTTTCCAGCTCAGAACAAATGAGTGTGCTGGTTCTAGGCTGGAGACTCTATCAAAGCGTGGAAACTAAAATGGTGGGAAAGGTACAGAAAAAATGAAATCCCTTTCCAAAGCAGAAACTCTAGCCTTTTTCCTTAGGTGGTATTTATTTATTTATTTTATTTACATTCTCTTATATACTGTGCTATTCTGCATCAGTGCGGTTTACATTGAATAAACTGAAATTACATTGAACAGGGCATTATAACTTGGAGATAACTATTTTACAGGGAACATGGGCTATGGAGGGTTAAGTGGCTTGCCCAAGACCACATGGAGCACCTGTGGGACTAGAAACCCCAGTCCTTCCGGCCCAAGGTTGCTGTCCTCTAGTGGGATTTGAACCCCCGACCTTCCGGCCTGAAGTACCTTGCCCCAACCACTAGGCCACTCCTCCACTCCTGTTGGTATGGCAACAGGTCTAACATGCATCAAAGCAAGCCATCATGGAAAAGATGGGATAGTGTTCAGCAGCACTGTCATGGGGCAAGCAGACAGCATCAAGGGTGGTGACATGGTACATCGGAGAAATGATAGCCCTGGATTACTATCCACTGAAGATAGTTGAGAAGGTGGGGTTTAAGAGGCTGCTGCATTCCTTAGGTTCTAATAATCGAGTGCCCAGTAGAACAACCTTTAGTAGACAGGTGATCCCCAGTGTGTGTAATCATTTGCACTGCGATCTGCTGGCACAGCTGGCAAAGGCAAAGGCAAAGGCTGGTAGTAGTGTTCAGTACTGACATCTGGACTAGCCAGGACACTACACACACCTGCATCTCTCTGACTGGTGGCAGCTGAATGAGGCAGGGATAGACTGTAGGTATAACAGGAGAGCAACAGGAGAAAGGTAATGATGGGCTCTGAAATATAACTAAGTGTTTGCTTTGAGCAGATAACCAAACATGGAACTATTTACTTCCTAGATTTTCCCTTCCATCCAATACTTCTATCTTAATCAACAAGCTAATTGATGAGTGTTCCTATATAGAAAGATTTCTAAAATGGGGTGGATAAGAGTCAGGGTGGAGAGGAAGGGATCTAACACCTCAGCAGTGCAATGGCTTCAAGGCGTGCCTTCTCTCCTCTTTGAACTTGAGGGCTAGAGGAAAGACAAAAAAAATCCAGCAACAAAAAAACATTTTGCCTTCCGCAAACAGTTCCAAAAAATAAACCAGTAACTTAAGCAATGTTATATCAGGGCTCCACAAACCCCAGGTACCAGGTCGTCATGGTGACTAAAAAATCGGACCTGGCATCTGGGGCTCACAGTGATGGTGTCTGCTGTGGATCCCATCTCCCTTGGGCAAAAGTGCTGCAAAGGACCATGATTGCAGTCAGGATTGGTGCATACCTTCTTTTTTTTTTTTTAAACTTTTATTTTCATTTTGCAACAAACAAAAGAAACAACACACCAAAAGAGACAAAACAAGTATACAATAAGGAAAAGTAAACCCATTACCCCCCACCCCGATGCTTCTTCTCTACCCGATTATATCAGCATGCGAGCGCTTCCAATTAACAGTGATTATACATCAAACGATCAAAAGAGTATCTACAATACAGCATGATCATGGGACAGAGATATATACAAAGTTAGACAGTCAGATGAGAGCATTTAGCAAAATGTACATAGTCATTGAGCATCTTCCATTGAGACCAATGAGAAGGAGTCTGAACGGAGGAAGCGAACAGACGAGGTATTTGTTCATATTTACTGTAAAGACAAGCATGATTCCACCATTCATTGGGGCTCAGATGGGAGCTAATTTTCCAGTATTACTTAATTAGGGAAATAGCAATGCCAAGCATAAAGTTCGAAAGGAGATAAGCCTTTTTTGGGAGAGAGGGGATCCCCGCAACTGGGCGAAGTCCCACTATCCTCCAAGAAAGGGGCTCCTGAGAGTGCGAGATAGACTAAATACGACCCCAGACCCGACGCCAGTAATACTGTAGTGCGGGATATTCATGCATAACATGAGGCAATGAACCAATGGCCGCAGGACGTGTCCAGCAACCATTGCCCTGAGTAGTGTTCCATTTGTCTAATCTGTGAGGAGTGTAAAAACACCGGTGGGCTAGAAAGAAGAGGGTCTGAGTGAGTGAGGCGGGTCGGGAACCCGTGTCCCTCTACTCCAGATAAGGCTCCATTGCTCCGAGGTCAAAGTCACATGCAATTCTCTCTCCCATACTTTCTGCGCTATAGGGGTATCTCTAGTTATAGCATTACATAAGGTTTAGTAAAAGTGGATGCGACACCCGGTGAACTACCGAGAGATCGGAAAGTCTCCAAGCAACCTTATGTAGAGAATGCCGATGGCGGGAGTCCTCTAGTGCTCCGAAGGCGATGCTGAAGTTGCACTGACCAGAGTCGGGAGTCTAAAGATTGCATAAGAGTATTAAAGGCACCTAAAGTGTCTAAAAGCATTGGTGGATAGTGGAAGTCTGATGGGAGAGTCATACCAGGGAGAAAGGTAAGAGGAATCGGTTTGCAAAAGTCCGCTTCTATATCAAGCCACACAGGTCTACTCGGTACTGGATCTTCCAACCAACGAGCACCTTGTTTGAGAAGAAAAGATTGAGGGAACACTTGAGTAAAATCGCCACCAAGTATTAATGGAGCATTGGCAGAGGCCAAGGCCAACTGCGCAATACTTGCATAGTAAGCAGGGTTGTCCACATTCGGGGCATAATGCAAATACACGTGAATTCACTATCTCCAACCTCAAGGTGTACACGGGCCCATCTACCCTCCTTGTCAGCGCTAATATCAGGTACAGTAGCGTGCAAAGACTTCCTAACCAGAATGGCTATCCCGTACCATTTGGAAACGGTGGGAGAATAGGCAGCTACCATGTGAGGCTTAGCATTGAGTTTCAGTGTTTCAGCAGAGTTTAAATGCGTTTCCTGAAGAAACACTAAATCAACATGCTCATGGCTAAGATAGCTAAGGATTTTCTTTCCTTTGAGTGGACCATTAATGCCTTTGACGGTGAATGATAAGATTTTACATAAGGCCATTCAGAAAAGTTAAAAATTCTGAGCATGATAGCACACATAATTTCACTATGTCCCTCAAACTGACTGTATCTGGCTGTACACATGACATAGGAAAAATAAGCTAATATAATACAATGAAGCGCCCCACATTAACAAAGAAAACCGCAGTACGGTAGAGGAGAAGCAAAACCCCAAAATTACTGGCGACCATGTGTCTGCGGGGAGAAACCCCAGAGAAGGCCGAAATTGAAAAAACACATAACCTGTAGGACTGTGCGTGCTCCGAATCCGACCGAGGCACACATCATGAAGGGATAGGAGACCAAAAAACAAAAGTCATATAGAGAAAGAAAGAAAGTCCAGGCTATTTCTGTGCTTGGCTATGACCGCCGCATCGGGCCCTTCAAAATGGCGGATAGAGCCGGCAGATAAGAGTCCAAGATTTGGGATTAGCGCATCTGCTCTGCTTCTTTGGAGTCTAAAAATGTTGATAGTAGATCAGGATCTTCGAACGTCCTGGTTTGGTTGTGGAGAGTCACTCGGAGCTTCGCTGGATACAACAGGCCAAAGCGAGCCTGTAGCTGTTGAAGTCGAGGGCGAAAAGCAAGGAGTTTCTTCCGACGGTCAACGGTAGGCTTTGCCAAATCAGGAAAGAAGGAGACCTTACGACCTTCAAATTCCAAATGATGATTCGCTCGGGCAGCATGTAAAATTTGTTCCACTTGTTGATATCGTAGCAAGCTAAAGATAATAGGCCGGGGGGTCGTGCGGTTGAGCGCCATGTAGGCAGGAACACGGTGTGCTCGATCGATTTCCAGTTCTCTGTGAAAAGTGATCTTCAGCAAGGAGGGAAGAGTTTTGAGCAAGAATTCTCTTATATCTCCTGCTTCCACCCCCTCCGGCATTCCGAGGAGCCTCACATTGTTGCGACGGGCTCGATTATTGCTATCTTCTAACTCCTTTTGAAGATTCTGTATCTGGCGCTCAGCCTTGTCCAGTTTGCCCAAGCGCACCTCGTGCGAGTCGAGGACCCCCGCCATGTTGTCCTGCCGTAATGAAAGACTTTCAAGTCGGTCCTGGAGCACTCCAAAGTCTTCTCGCATGGCTCGAAGCGCTTCACCATTGGACTGCACCAATTCCTTCACGCCGCGTATTTCCTCCAAAATCTCCAGGTGCATTTCGGGGTTTTCACGAAATGGAACCATCTTCTGTGGGGAGGACACCTCTGTTTTGGAGCGTTTTCCGTGAGAAGAAGAAGGAGACCCGAAGTCCAAGCGCGCTGGTTTATGGGCCGCCATCCCCCCCGAGGTGCCCCGGTCAGCTCGGAGCGAAATAGTAAATTTGTATAGGTATTAAGTCAGGATTCTAAGTAGGCCTCTCGGGAGCTTCAACGCAAAGCGTCCTACCCGCTGGACATCAGGCTCCGCCCCCCCGTGCATACCTTCTTATGAGACCAAACACCTATCCTATGGACCAAAGTAAGGTAGGATTCATAGAGTCCCTGATGTAGGGGACCTGAAGACCCAGGCTTTTTTCTAGAACTCTATTGATATTGGCTTCACTCTTTGACTGGGTCATTTTTTTGCTTTAATTTATTCAAGCAAGAGTGTCCCGAAGTCACCACCCTTGACTACATTTTGCTGACCATGATAGTAGTATATGGTGACTCAGATAAAAGAGCCTCTACTGAGGCATCTTTATGTGTCCTTTGACAAGGGAAACACCCTATCAAGATGTATGCTTCAGAGTTCAGAATATACTGTAGAGCCCACATGCAAAGTGGAATTCATGGTCCTTGATTAAGCAGTATAAGATGGGTTTAACAGAGGCAGTGAAGGAGGGTTTATCATATGTAGTTGAAACTATCTTAGATGGCCTCATCCAACTAACTATTCAGATTGATTCCAGACAGAGAGAATCGAAGGCAGAAAAGACCATATCCTATAAACCCTCTTGGGTAATTCCAATAGCCCCACCTCCTGTTAAGACTTCCGTGGTCACACCCACTGAGGAATCAATGCAAATTGGTGCTACTATATCTCTAGAGGAAAGGCTTCACCATTGGGTTCTGGGATTCTGTTTCTATTGTGGCAGAAAGCGAAAAATTCCACACATCAGCAAGGCTTTTGACTGTGTAAACCAACCTATTCCTTGTCTATTTGTTCCCAGCACCCCACATTGAACAGTACTGTCAGAGATGCATAACAGTAAAGAGACAGGACATCTGGGAATCTATAAAACCATGCACCTATTAAATTATTCCATTTTATGACAAACTATGCAAAAAGATGCCAAGAATTATGTTTCCTCCTGTGCAATCTCTCACACCCAGACACCGGGTGTCATCAGCATAGCGAAGGTTGTTGATGAGTCTCCCACCAATCTTCACACCTCAGTTGTCTTCATACAGTCTTGCTTCTCTGATGAGTTGTTCTGCATAGCAATTAAACAAGTAGGGGGAAAGTATGCAGCTTTGTCGTTCACCTTTGCAAATTTTAAACCATTCCATTCAAACTGTTGCTTCTTGATCAATGTAAAGGTTGTGCAAGAGAACGATCAGGTGTTCTGGTAATACCCATGCTTCTTCATCTGGCCCAGAGATTCCTTTGGTTTGCACAGTCAAAAGCCTTGCTGTAGTCAATAAAACACACATAGATATCCTTTTGGTATTCTTTTGTCTTTTCAAGGATAGGACGGTCATTTTTCTGACCTAACTTTAATTGATTTAGTTAGCTAGTTAGCGGCTTAGTATTGTCTCTGACCGGCTAACCTATGTCTCTGCCCCCTTCCCATCCTGACTCTAGCCAGTTAGCATCCGGGCACTCAGTTGGCCTAGGAGTTGCCACTGAATATCCCAGCCAGTGGATTTAACATTATTTGCATTCATTCTTTGGAATATGCCCTCCTGTAATTTCTTGCAAAAAATAACCAATAGGGCACCTATTCCAACCCATGTTTAGCAGGAATGAATGTCCGGTTCAGACGTCCATCTCCACTAAAAGTCCGGGACCGAATCAGCTCTCCAAAGCTCCCCACACATATAGGGGAGATGTGCGGGGAGCTCTAGATGGGGGTGGGAAGGGGCAGGCTGAGGGAGGAGAGAGGGCAAGCAGTGGGAGGCGTCATGACCCTGAACATACAGGGCTGATTCTGAGGTTGACCCTCTATGTCCAGGGTTGGCCATTTACACGGGGGACATTTCACCTTGGAGGTGGAATAAGTCCTGCTAGACATTGAAGGATATTGGAGCCGGTCCCGGAAACTAAGGTGAGGGGTGCAGGGGGATCCACGTGACCCGACCCTGGCCACAATAGGGCCGATTGGGGGGGGGGGGGTTGGGCTGCAGGGAAGGAGGGAGGAGTGGCCTAGTGGTTAGGACAAGGTACCTCAGGCTAGAGGGCTGGGGGTTCAATTCTCACCTGGGGACAGTAATCTCAGGCTCAAGGGACTGGGGTTTCTAGTCCAATAAGCAAGTCACTTAACCCTCTATTGCCTCAGGTACACATGTAGATTGTGAGCCCTTTGGGGACAAGAGAATGTTTCCAGTACCTGCTTGTAATGATTGCAAACTGCTCTGATGCCCTTCAGCCTGAGCAGTATATCAAGAAATGTATAAACATAAACATTTGGGGTTCAGCCTGGGATCACAGCTCCTGCATGGAGCCACAGTGGCATGACAACAGGATACCATGTGTCTGCCACTCCACGCAGGAGCCAGGCTGGGCTAGCTAGGTAAGTGCCTGGACATCCAGGGTGCCTGAATCAGGGAACATCCTGGACATCCCAGCCTTATGCTGCAATTCTGCTCCACAAGGATCTCTAGCCCCCACAGGAGCAGAATCGAGTCCATCCCCTGGATATCCAGATGACCCAGCGAGGCACAGGGCAGAATGGGCCTCCACGAGGGCAATTTAAACAAAAACTGACCAGCACATAAATATTCTTTTTAAATGTTCCACCATGCCCAGTTAATAAACTTTGACTATTTAATATATCATCAAAAATGATGTACTCAAAATGGAGTGGGATTAGAGGCATGTCAGGGAAGAGGCCAAAAGCTATCTCTATGGTGATGAAATTCAGCTGCTAGCTGGGGAACTTGTGCATATGAGGCTGACTGCAGAAGTAACCATCTTCATTTCACAGGGATGTTATGTTGTCCCTATGAAGCTGGGACAGCATATTCAGCGCTCGGACTTATAGCTATAAATAGGCACAAAGATATTTCTCTATTTATTATAATAATTTATAAACCACTTTTTCTGATTAATAATCCATCCAAGCAGTTTACTTTAAAAGTTTAGGATACAATAGAGTAAAATATAAAATTGTAAGATTGTATTTGAATACGCAGACATTCTCTGTATATTTTAATCCTGATGAATATTATCCCCTTGAATTTTATTTTATTTATTTATTTAACATCTTTTCTATACCGTCTTTCTACCACTCAAGACGGTTTCCACTCAATGCAGTAAGATTAACAAAAAAACAGTAAAATGCACATCACAGAGAACATTTGGATCAACTGTTATTCAACATCAAATGGTTAGGGCTTAACTATTTACAATCAGCTATTCATCATTATATCATTAAAAGTTTAACCATTTACAGTGCGTTACGGGTTTGCATGGAGGAGTGTTCATAGTTCCGTATTTGATCCGTAATACTCTAGGAACAGCAGAGTCTTTAAGCTTTTGTGGAATTGGCTGGTTAGTTGGATGGATCTTATTTGGGGTGGTGGCGAGTTCCAAAGGGTGAGAATGTATAGTGAGAAGGTCCTGCAGTTGGTTCTTTGGCTATGTTGTTGTTGTTGTTGTTAAGTGCCGTCGAGTCGGAGTCGACTCATGGTGACCCTCTGGATAGATATCCTAAATTGTGTTCGGTCTTCATTCAGGCATTGTTGACAGACTGGTACCCGTAGCTGCTGCTATTGTATTGATCCATCTCATTGCTGGCCTTCCTCTTTTGTGTTGACCTTCTATCTTGCCAAGCATGATGTCTTTCTCTAATGATCTCTCTCTTCGCCTGATGTGAATAACTGTAGATACTTGTCAATGTAATAACTGTTGTTGTTTACCCTTGTTATCCAAGTTCAATCCCTGTTCAAATGTGAATACATTGCAGTTAGCCTGCAATGTACATAAGAACATAAGATATGCCATACTGGGTCAGATCAAGGTCCATCAAGCCCAGTATTCTGTTTCCAACAGTGGCCAATCTAGGTCATACGTACCTAGCAGTTTCCCCAAAAGACACAGGTTCTGCAATGCTTGTACTGGGTCAAGCATTGATATCCTGGGTCCCTTCTTAATAATGGTTTATGGACCTTTCCTCCAGGAACTTGTCCAAACCTTTTTTAAACCCAGCTACACTAACAGTCTTTTCTACATCCTCCAGTAACAAATTCCAGAATTTGATTACACGTTGAGTGAAAAAATATATTATTTTATCAGTCTTAAATAGTTTACCCTGTAGCTTCATTGCATGTCCCCTAGTCTTTCTATATTCTGATAATGTAAATAATCGATCTACGTTTACCTGTTCCACGCCGTTCATTTATAAACTTCTATCATATCTCACCTCAGCCATCTCTTTTCCAGGTTAAAGAGCCCTAACCTTTTTAGCCATTCTTCATAGGAGTATCCTTCCATCCCCTTTACCATTTTGGTGGCTCTTCTCTGAACCTTTTCTAATAATGCTATATCCTTTTTAAGATACAGCGACCAGAATTGCACACAATATTCAAGGTGCGGTCTCACCATGGAATGATATAGAGGCATTATAATATCTTTTGTTTTATTTTCCATTCCTTTCCTTATGATACCTAGCATTCTATTTGCTCTCTTGGCCGCCGCTGCACTCTGGGCCGAGGGTTTTAACATGTTATCCACAATGATGCCTAAATCTTTTTCCAGGGTGGTGGTTCCTAATGTGGAACCTTGCATTGTGTAACCATAGTTTGGGTTGTTCTTCCCTAGGTGCATAACTTTGCACTTGTCCACATTAAATTTCTTCTGCCATTTTGATGCCCAGTCTTCTAATTTATCAAGATCCTCTTGCAATTTTCCACAATCCTCTTGGGTTTTAACAACTTTAAATAGTTTTGTGTCATCTGCAAATTTGATAACCTCACTCGTTATTCCACTTTCCAGGTCATTTATGAATATCTCAAAAAGCAGCGGACCCAGCACAGATCCCTGGGGTACACCACTATTCAACTTTCTCCATTGGGAAAATTGGCCATTTAGCCCTACCCTCTGCTTTCTATCTTTTAACCAGTTCCTGATCCACAGTAGTACACTGCCTCCTATCCCATGACTCTTTAGTTTTGCCAAAGGTCTCTGATGAGGGACCTTATCAAAGGCTTTCTGAAAGTCCAGATACACTATATCAACCGACTCACCTTTGTCCACCTGTTTATTCACACCTTCAAAAAAACATAACAGATTAGTAAGACAAGATCTTCCTTGTCTAAAGCCATGTTTGCTGTCTCCCATTAGGCCATGACTATCTACATGCTGAGTAATTTTATTCTTTATGATGGTTTCTACCATTTTTCCCGGTACTGACGTCAGGCTCACCAGTCTGTAGTTTCCCGGATCACCCCTGGAACCCTTTTTAAAAATTAGTGTTACATTGGCGATCCTCCAATCTTCAGGTATTAGAGATGATTTTAATGATAGTTCACAGATTACTAATAGAAATCTCATATTTCAGTTCTTTCAACACCCTTGGATGTATACCATCCGGCCCAGGTGATTTGCTACTCTTCAGTTTATCTAATAGTTGTAATACATCTTCCCGATGTATCAATATTTCCTTCAATTCTTCCGCACCTTTAAATACCACTTCAGTCATGTGTAACATCCCTACATCTTCCTCAGTAAAGACCGAAGCAAAGAATTCATTCAGTCTCTCCGCTATCGCCTTGTCGTCGCTTAGTGCCCCTTTAACTCCTCTATCATCTAATGGACCAACTGACTCTCTCACAGGTTTTTTGCTACGAATGTACTGAAAAAATCTTTATTTCGCGTTTTTGCTTCCGCAGCAAGCTTCTTCTCAAATTCTCCCTTTGCCTGTTTTATCAATGCCTTGCATTTGACTTGCCAGTGCTTGTGCTGTTTCCAGGTTTCATCGTTTGGCTCTTTTTTCCATTTCCTGAAAGATGCTTTTTTGGTAACAGCAGCCTCTCTGACCTCACCTTTAAACCATGCTTTTCGGCCCACCAGCTCTCCCAGGAGGGAGAAGGCCCAACATCGCCTCCAGGGCCGCCCCCGACGCCACAGACTGCTCCTGCTGCCCAATCGGGGCAGCCCGGTGACATTAAAAAGGAGTGCCGGTTAGGCATGCCCGCGCCTTGCGGGTCCGCGCAAGAGGGCCCTTTGGCACGGCCCTTAGGCAAAGGCCAGCAAAGATCTACAATACGGCAGGACAACATTGAAGAGAAACCCACGTCACCACCAGCATCTGCCACAGAGTACAGCTGAGCTCCTCTAGGGTTGAGCTTGCGTACCACATCCGCACTGCATCTCCTCAACCGCAAGTATACCTACTGCAACCATCTAAACAGACTCTCCACAATAAAAAAAGAAAAAAAACAAAAAAACTGAACTTTGTGCCTAAATAGTTTAAATCCATTGCATCAGGATAAGAAACAAAGCCAGCAAATATAACTCACTGCACCTTAACGATATACTGTCGCCAGTATTCTACAATTTAGATTGCAGTTAACCAGAGACCATTGTACTGTTACCTATACTCTATTGTTACTGTTGCCAGTATTATATGCTAAAGAAATACCTCACTGTAACCAGCCACACTACTACACCCAACGCTAACAAAAGTATCAAGCAGGCCTCTTCCTACTTGTTATTGTTTATCTATTTACTTGCCACTGTTTAGCTATTTGCTTGCTACTGTTTAGCTATTTAACACTGTACCAGTACCAGATCTATTTTCAAGTAGGACATACAGTCTAATATCATGTAGGGCACACTGATATTGTCAGTATCACCTCATGCCTACTATTGCTACTGTCTAGCTGTACTGCTTTCCCGCCACTACTACTGTGTGTATTACTGTATTCTTACCATTACCTCTGCCATAACCCGCAACTAGGAGAGGACACCTACCCTCTCTTCCTGTGTCACAGCAGAAACAACTGCCTGAGGAAAACATCCTTAGCCAGCGGCCACTCCAACTCACCCTCCTTACACAAACCTCAGCCTCCCCTGTCCTGGCTCAGAAAGACTTAAAATGGAGCGGATAATCTGCACCCTAATGAGTCTTCACCTTCTACTTACAATCTTGCCATCCAGCTCACTGGCACTACTTACAACACAAAACCACATCCCAATAATCTCGACTGGTGAAAGAAAATGGCCCAATGACTCCCACAACCATTATCATGGAACTAGCTTTTCACACCGCCACCACCTAGTACATATCCCACTACAAAATCCTTCGAAAGCCAAGCAAAGAAAAAACCCATACACTAGCAGCCTGAAGTGCGCACTCATTAACTCTCGCTCACTTCGCAAAAAATGGCCAGCAATTACTGAAACAATAACGCATCATAAATTAGATATTATTATGATCACCGAGACCTGGCTCTCACCGGAAGATAACACCATACTCAATCAACTACTACCACCTAACTTTGTGGCCTTCACCAGCCACAGGCAGAACAAAAGGGGAGGAGGTGTTGCCGTCTTTGCCAGATCCGACCTTCAGTTCAAAATGGTAGAATCCAACAGCATCAATACCCTTGAAACAATGACTATCTCCAACAACACCTGCTCTATAAACCTGATTTACAGAGCACCTTCTGCAGATCCAGACAACCTCTCCAATATCATAAACATAGCATCCAACACCCATGGCCCAAATAAACCAAATTGGATCCTAGGTGACTTCAACCTGCCATCCCTACAGGACAATCAAGCAGCTACCTTCATAGAAGCACTAGATATCTTGGGATATACCCAATTGGTACAAGAACCAGCACACACAAAAGGCAACATTCTCGACCTCATATTCGCCCCACAAACAGTGCTTCAACAAGCACATAATATCACGCTATCATTAATAGCAGTACCATGGTCATAAACTCATCACTTTCCAGATTCCGACCCCCATCAAACCACAAAGACCCACTGTGGACACAAGCATAAACTTGAACTCAACTACCAGAAGATTTCACCCATTTAACAAAGAACGTATCCTAGCCGAAACGAACACACTCCTTGATAAGAATTCACAAAATCTAGAGGACCTAATCACCACATGGAACAGCAAACTCAGTGCAATCGCAATCCGTCCCTCATCAACCAAAGCCCTGAACAAAAGATCATCTGCACCATGGTTCACAGCTGACTTAAGGGCTTCACTAACCCTCCTACGGAGATTGGAAAAGCGATGGAGGAAGTCACGTACCAGTAGTGACCAAGCAGCATACACCCAGCACTTACACACACATCGCAGGGCCGTCACAGACAGGATGAAACAATACCACACAGACACCCTGAAACGGTCACTAAACAAGCCACACGACCTCTTCAACCTGGTCAAATCTCTTGCCAAAGAACCCACCCCGGAGCACCCCGGAACCATACACCCGCAGGACTATGCCGTCTTTATGCAATCTAAACTGCGCAAGACTGTCAAAGTGGTGATACTGGACCCCCCCCCCCCCCAACGAACAAGAGTTATCAGTACCTCTTACTACCTTTGTCACACCATCAAAGAGAACCATTGAAGACATCATCGCAACCCTAAATACCTCCACCGCATACTCGGACCCCTGTCCAGCATTCTGGATAAAAGATCTGCGATGTGACCTCGCCCCAATCTTAGCCAAATTGATAGGCCTATCTTTTAGCACCGGGTCTTTCCCCTCCACGCTCAAACAAACCTCCGTTAGACCGCTGCTGAAGAACACCAAATTAGACCCTCAAAAGGTGTAGTCATACAGACCCATCTCCAGCATCCCGATGCTCGCTAAAATAATTGAAAAGATAGTCTACAAACAGTTACAAGACCATATTGATACCAACGCCCCTCTAGATTCATCTCAACATGGATTCAGAGAGTCACACGGAGTCGAAACACTACTCACAACTCTTTTCGACACTATAATTTCAGGCATTGACAACTTACGTCAAGGTTTTGCACTCGTCTTTTTAGATATAGCGGCAGCCTTCGACTCGGTCTGCCACGAAATTCTCCTAGGTCAGCTAAGAGAGAAAGGCATTAGTGGAACAGCTCTTGAGTGGTGCAGATCCTACCTGTCTGGCAGATGTCAATATGTCCGAGCAAACGGGTCCACATCCGAACCATTCCTACAAAGCCAAGGAGTTCCTCAAGGATCCTCCCTATCATCACTTATGTTTAACATGTATATCCAACCTATCTGTAACATCATTAGATCGTTCAATGTGAGTTGCATGATATACGCAGACGATGTCTTACTCTACCTGCCAATATCCCTGGACCGCCCAGACCTTACCCCCTTGACCAAGTGTTTCAACGCAATATCCGAATGGCTCCTCTCTCAAAATCTGCGCATCCAACACAAGAAAACGGAGGTCCTGTTCATCTCCAGAAATCCCGAGTTTACTCCACCCGGCCACTTGGAAGTGGACAACGCCGAATTGCAAGTAAAATCAGCTATACGTTATCTTGGAATCACATTGGATCAGAACCTCAACATGAAGCAACACATAGCCAACACTGTAAGAGCGATCTACTTCAAGATTAGATCCCTTAGACACCTACGCCCGTTACTCGAACCAGGCGACTTCCGCACCATTTATCAAGCCCTCATCATTCCTCATTTTGATTACTCAAACGCCATCCTACAAGGACTCCCTCAGGCCACCTTACGTCCCCTGCAACTTGCCATGAACAGTGCAGCGCGGATTCTCCTCGGAACGCCAAGAAGAGATCATATCACACCCCTCCTGAAGCAGCTTCACTGGCTCCCCATTCAAGCCAGGATCAGTTTCAAAACCCTAATGATGACATTCAAGGCGATCAAGGGGCTCTCCTCCTCTTCACTATGTGACCTCATCCAACCACCCACACCCAACAGGCTAAGAAGAACCACTGTAGACAACATGCTAGCGATACCGAGAGACATGACAAAATGCTCCAAAGCAACATCGAACAGAGCCTTTAGACTATGCGCCCCAAGTCTCTGGAACTCCCTACCACCACACATCAGAGCAATCCCCAACTTGAGCCAATTCAGGAAGGCCCTGAAACACTTTCTCTTTATCAAACACCTCACTGACTGCCCCGAACCCCAGCCACCAAATATGATCAATACCCAATAACCCCATCTGACATGTATATAGTTACCCTTTTCAATGCTCCGCATATGTATATAGTTTACCCTGTTCTCCAAGTTACTTGTTCCTGTTCAATGTAATGACCTGACTTTGTTTATTGTCGGATACCATTTTGTTGTATGTAAACCGCGCTGATCGCAAATAGTGCGGTATATAAGAAATGTAAAAAAAATAAATAAATGCTGGCAGTTTTTTGGACTTCCTTCTACTTTTCTTAAAGCATGGAATACAGCTGGCCTGGGCTGCCAAGATAGTATTTTTCAACAACTCCCAAGCTTGATGTAAGTCTTTAACCTTTGCAACTGCTCCTTTTAGTTTTTTCTTAACTATTTTCCTCATTTTATCATAGTCTCCCTTTTGAAAGTTAAAAGGTAGTACTGTGGATTTCCGTACTATCCCTCCTCCACTAATTAAATCAAAGGCGATCATGCTATGATCACTATTGCCAAGAGGCCCCAACACCCTTATCTCTTGCACCAGATCTGGTGTTCCACTAAAGACTAGGTCTAATATGGCTTCCCCTCTGGTCGGTTCATGAACCAGCTGCTCCAAGAAGCAGTCATTTATGTCATCTAGGAACTTTATCTCCCTAGCATGTCCGACCGTGACACTGACCCAGTCGATACCGGGGTAATTGAAATCACCCATTATTATTACTGCGCTGTAACTTTTGTTAGCTTCCTTGATTTCTTTGAGCATTTCATCATCCATTTGTTCATTCTGGCCAGGCGGTCAATAGTTTTGGTTTTCAAAGGAAGTAGCTGAAAAAGTGAAGAAAAAGAGGAGGCCTTCATGAAATACAAGAGATCACAGAGAGAGGAAGACAGGCATCTGTATTTGGAAAAACTTAGAGAAGCTAGCAAAGTAGTCAAGAAGGCAAAGATTCAAAAGGAAGAGGAAATAGCCAATGCAATAAAATGGGGGGATAAGACATTTTTCAGATATATTAGTGAAAAGAGGAAGGGCAAAAGTGGTATTGTCAGACTCAAGGTTGCAGGGGGGAATATGTAGAAGCTGATAAGGATAAAGCGGAATTGCTTAACAAATATTTTTGTTCTGTGTTCACAGATGAAGAACCAGGAGCAGGACCTCAGAAAACACCCACAAATAAGAACAGAAGCGAGGGACATCATGAGCAATTTTCAGAAGACTGTGTTCGTGAGAAACTAGCTCAACTTAAAGTAGACAAAGCGATGGGACCGGATGGGATACACCCTAGAATACTGAGGGAACTTGGGGACGTTCTAGCAACTTCACTGACTGACCTTTTCAATGCCTCGTTGGAGTCAGGAGTGGTGCCAAAGGACTGGAGAGAGGCTCATGTGGTGCCTTTACACAAAAGCAGAAGTAAGGATGTGGTTGAAAACTACAGGCCGGTTAGTTTAACTTCGGTGATGAGTAAATTATTGGAAACCCTGCTGAAAGAGAAAATAGTGAGGTTTCTGGAGTCCAGCGGATTACAGAATCCGAGGCAGCATGGATTCACAAGAGGCAGGTCTTGTCAGACAAATCTGATTGATTTCTTTGACTGGGTGACCAGGGAGTTGGACCAAGGGAGAGCTCTAGATGTGGTGTATTTAGATTTCAGTAAAGCCTTTGACACTGTTCCTCACAGGCGACTTATAAATAAACTGAGCACCCTAGGGATGGACCCTAAAGTTACTGCTTGGGTTAGAAATTGGTTGGGTGGGAGGCGACAAAGAGTACAAGTAAATGGAGCTCACTCTGAGGAGAAGGATGTTACCAGTGGTGTGCCCCAGGGATCTGTCCTTGGTCCGATTCTTTTTAACATCTTTGTTAGTGATATAGCGGAAGGGCTGTCGGGTAAGGTTTGCCTCTTTGCAGATGATACCAAAATCTGCAATAGAGTAGACACCCAGGAAGGTGTAGATAACATGAGGAGGGATCTAGCTAAGCTTGAAGAATGGTCTAGAATTTGGCAGCTGGGATTTAATGTTAAAAAATGTAAGGTCATGCATTTGGGCTGCAGAAATCCAAGGGAGCAATACAGTATAGGAGGTGAAGTAATTTTGTCCACTAAAGAAGAGCGGGACCTAGGCGTGGTTGAGTCTGATGATCTTAAAGTAGCTAAACAGGTAGAAAAGGCGACGGCAAAAGCTAGAAGGATGCTTGGGTGCATACGGAGAGGAATGGCTAGCAGAAAAAAGGGGGTGATAATGCCTCTGTATAAGTCTTTGGTGCGACCTCATTTGGAGTATGGTGTGCAATTCTGGAGGCCGCACCTTCAAAAGGATGTGAACAGGATGGAGTCGGTGCAGAGGGTGGCTACTAAAATGATTAGTGGGCTTCATTATAAAGCATATGAGGACAGACTTAAGGATCTTAATATGTACACCTTAGAGGAAAGGCGGGATAGAGGTGATATGATTGAGATGTTTAAATACCTCCATGGCATAAATGTTCAGGGAGAGAGCCTCTTTCAATTGAAAGCAAGTTCTGCTACGAGGGGAAATGGGATGAGGGTGAAGGGAGTAGTGGATCCGTGGAATAGTCTCCAAGTGGAGGTGGTAGAGATGAGGACAGTAACTGAATTCAAAAAAGCATGGGACCAACACAGAGGATCTCTAAAGGTAAAAAGAGGACTGTTGTAGTTGTTGTTATGGAAGGACAGACTAGATAGGCCATGTGGTCTTTTTCTGTCATCATGTTTCTATGTTTCTATGTTACACCCCCACTGCCATCGCCTTCCCCTTTTTACATGGAATTTCAATCCATAGAGATTCTACAGCAAATTTTGTTTCCTTCAAAACTTTAATCCTTTCTGACTCAATGCCCTCTCTAACATAGAGCGCAACCCCTCCACCAATTTGATCAGCTCTATCATTATGATATAGTTTGTACCCAGGTATCACAGTGTCCCACTGGTTGTCCTCCTTCCACCATGTCTCTGATATTCCAATCATATCTAACCTCTCATTTAGTGCTATGTATTCTAACTCTCCCATCTTATTTTTTAGACTTCTAGCATTTGCATGCAAGCATTTTAGAGACTGTATTTTATTCATATTAATTTGGTTATTGGTAGACATGGGTAATTTGGGATCTTTAACCTCTGTCTGCTACATACTCGAGGGCATTTGGGCTACTTTACTCTTTTTTGGAACCTCTCTGCTTTTGGTAGTATCCTTCAAGGATACATTCTTCCGAACCATCCGCTCTTGGGCGACTGTCGGCTTTCCCCTATTATCTAGTTTAAAAGCTGCTCTATCTCCTTTTTAAAGGTTAATGCCAGCAGCCTGGTTCCATCCCGGTTAAGGTGAAGCCCATCCCTTCGGAACCGCAGAATGTTCCTCAGTTCCTAACAAATCCAAAACCCTCATCTCTGCACCATTGTCTCATCCACGCATTGAGACTCCGGAGCTCTGCCTGCCTTTTGGGTCCTGCATGTGGAACGGGAAGCATTTTGGAGCACGCTACCCTGGAAGTTCTGGATTTCAACTTCCTACCTAAAAGCCTAAATTTAGCCTCCAGAACCTCTCTACCACATTTTCCTATGTCATTGGTACCGACATGTACCAAGACAGCAGACTCCTCTCCAGCACTATCTAAGACCTTATCTAGGTAGCGTGTGAGGTCTGCTACCTTCGCACCAGGCAGGCATGTTACCAGGTGATCCTCACGTCCACCAGCCACACAGCTATCTACATACCTAATGATCAAATCACCAACTATAACGGCTGTCCTAACCCTTCCCTCATGGGTACAGGGCCCTGGAGAAACTTCCTCGGTGCGAGAGGGTTTTACATCACCTGGAGGACAGGTCCTAGTTACAGAATCACTTCCTGCCACACAAGGGTGATGCTCTCCTGTCACGTGACCTCTCTCCTCCATGGCAACAGGGATGCTGCCAAACTGGAGGTGGGACTTCAGGACTATATTCCTGTAGGTCTCGTCTATGTACCTCTCTGTCTGTCTTATGTTTTCCAAGTCTGCTACTCTAGCCTCTAGAGAATGGACTCATTCCCTGAGAGCAAAGAGCTCCTTGCACCTAGTGCACATGTAAGACCTCTCACCATCTGGGAGAAAATCATACATGTGACACTCAATGTAAAAGACTGGAAAGCCCCCATCTCGCTGCTGGACTGCTGTCTGCATCTTAGTTTTAAGTTTATGTTTAGATCTTTAAGTTCTTTACTTACTAAGGGTTGCTATGGATATTTATACCAATAAAACTGTACCTAATATGTTTAATATACCTTGTTCACCTGAAGCTTAATTAATCTCAGGTCCTTAGTGTATGACTGATTTGGGTAATGAGCTTCACCTGAGAGCACCATCTGTCTTTTAAAATGTGTAAGTACCTATAAAGCTACGATTATCCCAGGGGTGGGTGGGTGTGGGGAGGTAAGCTATATTCTTATTTGATTTAAATTATAGCTCTTTGCTGCTGCTAGGCTCTATCTTATTATGAAATTTAAACTACAATCTCTCTGCTGGGTTCTAAATTTAACCAGAAAGCTCTCTTCTGTGTTTTAAATTTAAACTAAATGTTTTTTGCTGATGCTAGGCCCTGAGTGACTATTAAATTTAAACTACAAGCTCTATGCTGGGTATGAAATTTATCGAGAAAACTCTCTTCTGTGTTTTAAATGTAAACTTAAACTGCTGCTACTAGGCCCTGACTGATTTAACAAAAAATAGTGGGTTCACAGATTAATTAGCTTTAATAAAAAGAATTCCTTTCAGAAAATTCCCAGAAGTATATACTCACAATTTCAGATTTCTCTCCAGAAGTAACAGTCCCCTTTTCTAGTCCTTCAAGACATGTATATGTATATGTTTGTTGGATGTACACCACACTAATGTTAATAGCGCGGTATAAAAGAAATGTTAAATAAATAAATAAATAAATGTGTCTAAAGTATGAACGTCGAAGTCTTGTCATCTGAGCGTCTAAAGAAAGCTTAGGTTTGATCTCCTCTAGTACCGACTGGTTTGTTCTTCTGGCAGTCCATGGTATACACAGTATTCGTCGCCAGCACCATAATTCAAAGGCATCAATTTTTTTCCTGTCTATCTTTTTCACTGTCCAGCTTTCACATCCATATGATGTTATTGAAAATACCATGGCTTGAACAAGTCAAATCTTTGTATGGAGAGAGACATCTCTGCTCTTGAGAATCTTATCTAGGTCTTTCATAGCCATTCTGCTAAGAGCAATGGGTTGTCTGATTTCTTGACTGCTTGTTGCTTCTTTATTGATAGTTGATCCAAGTAGGTTAAAGTTGTTCACGATTTCAATTTCTTCTCCTTCAACGATGAACCTGTTGATTATGCCAGTTGTCATGATCTTTGTCTTCTTTACATTAAGGTGAAGGCCCATTTTGAGACTATGTTCTTTGATTGTGAGAAGCAAATGTTTCAGATCATCTTCACTTTCAGCCAGTAATGTGGTATCATCAGCATAGCGAAGGTTGTTGATGAGTCTTCCACCAATCTTCACACTTCTGTTGTCTTCATACAATCCTGCTTCTCTGATGATTTGTTCTGCATATAAATTAAACAGGTAGAGGGGAAAGTATGCAACCTTGTCTTACACCTTTGCTTATTTTAAACCATTCTGTTTCTCCTTGTTCCGTTTGAACTGTTGCTTCTTGATCAGTGTAAAGATTGTGCAAGAGAACTATCAGGTGCTCTGGTATACCCATGCTTCTTAATGTGGCCCAGAGTTTCCCATGGTTTACACAGTCAAAAACCTTGTTATACTCAATAAAACAATAGAGATATCCTTTTGGTATTCTTTAGTCTTTCCCAGGATCCATCTCACATCCGCAATGATGTCTCTCCTTCCTCGCCCTTTCCTGAACCCTGCTTGCACTTCAGGTAGTTCTTGTTCCAGGTATGGTTGTAGTCTGGATGGATCTTATTTGGGGTGGTGGCGAATTCCAAAGGGTGAGAATGTATTGTGAGAAGGTCCTGCTGTTGGTTCTTTGGCTATAAGAGGGTTTATCGGTTGGTATTTCAATCATGTTGATTGCAGATCTTCTCCTGGATCTATTGGAGGTGTTGTTTGCTAGTAGTGGAGAAAGGCTGATAGCAGATTGTTTTTTTTTTTTTAATTTTATGGGTGTTTACGATGATTTTGTATTTAATTCTGCTGGTGATGGGCAGCTAGTGAAGCTATTTGAGGAGTGGGATGTTGTGAGTTTGCTGAGATTTTGCCAGGATGGTTCTAGCTACTGTGTTAGTTGTAGGGGTATAATGTGCTCTTGGGAAGACCCTGGTATATGGAGATGCAGTAATCAAAAAATTGGGGTGATTACTATTTGACAAACTGCACGGGAATCCATTGGAAAGGAGTTTGCGTAGGTTCCTCAGTATGCAGAGCTTAAGATAGACAGACTTGGTAATATAGCTTATTTGTGACTGGAAGTTGAGTTCTTGGTCAAGTGTGATGCCCAAGTAGTTGGTTGAAGATTTGACTGTGAGTGGGGGTATTGTTTATCATGATAGTGGGTGGGGGATTGATTTGCTTGTTTCTTGTGATGTCGAGTGCTTCTGTTCTATTGTTATTTATCATGAGGTTGCGTTCCTTGAGCCATAGATTGATTGCTGAGAATCAGTTGGAAATTTTGGTGTAGTCTGGCAATTTGCTGGAGAAGGAGGTGAAAATCATAATATCATCCACATATATTAAGAGGTTGACTTTGTGTTTATTGATGATTTTGCAGAGAGGCGGTAAGTAGATATTGAAGAGAAGTAAGAAGAGCGCGGACCCTTGTGGTACTCCTTGGCTGAGAGGGAAAAAGTGCGGATGTGAAGGTACCAGATTTGATGCACTGTATACAGTCTGATAGGTAGGATGGAACCATTTCAATTGAGTTCCTAAATCCCTATATTGTGGAGTCTGTTTAATAGAAGTTGATGTGAGACAGTGTCAAATGCAGCTGATATGTCCAGAAAGATGAGTATAAATCCTAGTGTTATGATTTCAGTGCCTCTGATAAAAGTGTTGAATACGGAAATCATGAGGGTTTCTATGCTATGTTGTGGGCAGAATCCATTTTGGTAAATGTCGAGAGGGGAGTGTTCATCCAGGTGATCCTGTAGCTGCTCCTGAACAACTTTTTCAATGATGTTAGTGATGAAAGAGATACTGGAGCTTGGCCTGTAGGAAGCTGGGGAAGCAGGATCCAGGTTTGGTTTCTTTACAACAGGACAAATGGAAGATTGCTTGAGTGGAAGGGGGAGGGATCCATGTGTTAGTGAGTCATTTATCACTTTTCATATGCAGGATATGAGGTGAAGTTGATCCAGGATATAGGGCAGGGGTCAAGAGGGGAGGTGGTAATGTTGATAGCTGAGAGTATGCTACCAATATGCTTTTGGCTGATGGGGTTGAAGTTTGAACATGTGTGCTCCTGGTCTGAATCGAGAGATGGGGAGGGAAGCTCCAGTTGATGATGTGTCTGGCTCCCATAGTTAACTTGGAGGTGTTCAGCCATCAGGTGTGGGTTTATTGTTATTGTTTATTGTTTACAGAACATTTGATATACCGCCCCCCATTACATCGGGGCGGTTTACAATATAAATAAAACCTTAGATGAGAGAGAGAAAAAGAAATTACAACAAATTAGAGGAAAGGAGAGATAGCGAGTAGAGAGCTTAGAGGAGGAGAGGAGAATGGGATTATGAGGTGTCATAGAGAGTCATGAAAAGCGGAGGAGAAAAGATGGGTTTTGAGGAGAGAGTGGAATTTAGGGTAGGATTCTTCCAAGCGGAGGGCCGTAGGTAGTGAATTCCAAAGGGAGGGACCAAGGTAGAAAAAAGCTGACTTACGAGTGGATTGGAGGTGTGCACGAGAGGGAGCTGGAAGGTTTAGGCGGTTGACATGGATGGACTGAAGGCTGCGAGTGGGGACGTGAAAGGTCAGTAAATCAGAGAGGTATTGGGGTCTGTGGAGATAGATAGCTCGATGTACTAGGGTGAGGATTTTGAAGGGAATCCGGAACTGCAGTGGCAACCAGTGGAGGTGTTGCAACAGAGGGATGATGTGATCACGTGGGGAGGCATGCAAAATCATTCGGGCAGCTGTGTTCTGTATTAACTGTAGCCGATGTTGCTGATATTGGGGGATACCGGCATAAATGGAGTTACAGAAGTCTAGCCTGGTTATAACCAAGGAGAGAAGGAGGGTAGTGAGAGCTTGAGAAGATAGGAAAGGCTGAATAGCATGAATCTGCCTAAGACAGAAGAAGGAATGGCGAGAAATATGGGAGATGTGGTCATGAAAAGTGAGAGCGCTGTCGAGAATGACACCGAGATAATGGAGTTTAGAGACCGTAGAAATAGGGGTACCGGAAAAGGAAGGAGTAAGTGACGGAATGGGGGAACCGTGGGTGAACCAGATAGCTGCCGTTTTAGAAACATTAAGAACCAGACAGTTGGAAGAGAGCCAAGAGGAAACTAATGATAGGCAAGTCTCCAGAGGAATAATATCGGGCTGGGATGAGAAACTATGATGTAGAAGAAAAATGTCATCGGCATAATAGTAGCCCGAGATCCCCAGTTGTTGGACAAGTAAAGACAAGGGGGCCAAAAATATGTTAAGCAATAAGGGAGCCAGGATCGAGCCTTGTGGGACACCACAAGTGAGAGGAAAGCGGTCTGTGGTAGAAAGGGCAGAAGTAACCACAAATGAACGAGAGGATAAGAAAGAGTGAAACCAGTGATAAACAACACCACAAATACCCGCATCCCGCAGTCGAGAGAGAAGAAGAGAGTGATCTACCAGGTCGAAAGCAGCTGAAAAATCAAGGGATACAGCTACCGTGATGTTGCCCTGGTCTTGAGAGGTGCGTATTTCATTCATGACTGCTGTGATGGTAGTTTCGACACTATACCCGGGGCGGAATCCGGATTGCCGAGGGTGCAGAAAATATGTAGAATCCAGATGATGTGAAAGTTGTGAAAAAACACCTTTTCCAGGAGCTTAGAAGCAAAAGGAAGGTTGGACACCGGACGAAAATTGGCGGGTACAGATGAGTCTAAAGATGGATGTTTCAGGAGGGGGCGGACTAGGGCATGCTTCCATGGGCTAGGGAAAGTACCGCATGACAGACTAGAATTAATGATGGTGAGGAGAGATTGTAAGAGGATGGTAAAAGGCTCAGAGAACCAGGAGGAGGGGAATGGGGTCTAAAGGGCAGGTGGTCTTGTGAGTGGTAGACAGTAACTGGATGAGCTCTGGAGAGGTGATTGGGTAGACGTTAGTCCACATATGCAATATCAAGGGGGACGGCGGAGGTGAGACAGGAGGAGGCGAAAGCAAGGCCTGTGGACAAAAAGGAAGAGATGAGCGGAGGTTTTGGACTTTGGAGGAGAAGAAAGAGGCCAGTGTGGTAGGACTGGGGGCTTGCAAGGCAGAAACAGGCTCACGCCTGGAAGAGGCCTGCAGTTGGGAAAGCATATGCAGAGTAGCAAAAAGTTGTCATGAGCGGTTGGGAGCTAAAGCAATGGATGTGGAATAGAAGGAACACTTGGCACGGTGAATACTTGACCGGTAGTGGGCATGGCACGACTTAAAGTGCTGGTAGGAAGCGGCAGACAGAGACTTCCGCCAGAGACGTTCAGCTCTCCTTAGTTGGGACCGTAACAATCGGAGTCCTGAGTGAAACCAGGGGTGATGAGCATTACGATGAGGGTTGCTAGGCCTCAGAGGAGCAACTTGATCCAGAGCAAGAGATAGTCCAGCGTTCCAACGGGCGACCTGGGAGGAGGGTGACAAGGATGAAAAATCCAGCGAGGGAGGGCGGTAGGCCACAGCGAAACTTTGGAGGGATGCCAAATTAAGCCGTCGAGACAGCTGAGAGGGTAAAGGAGGGGGAGAGGAGAGGGGGGGTACTGAATGAAGAGTGAAGATGAGACAAAGGTGATCCGACCAGGGAACTGGTTCTGGAGTGGGAGATGAAATCTGAATTGGGGAGTCAGCAGGAAGGATGTCTAAGTCCAAAGTGTGGTCAGCAACATGGGTAGGAAGGGACACATGTTGAAGTAGGGAGAGATCCTGGAGAAGCGCAGAGAAAGCAATATCCTTGGCTGAGGTGGGTGAGTCGAAGTGGACATTGAAATCACCAAGAATAAGAAGCTGAGGGAATTGGAGAGTTAAGTCAGAGATAGTGGAGAGAAGAGAGTCCCAGAGGGGAGGAGGGGAAGATGGGGGAAAGTAGATAAGGAGGAACTGTTAAGCTGGCTGACCGTTCAATTGGAGAAGAAAAGACTCCGGATAATGTAAGAAGGAGGAAGAGATTCTGGACAGGGGGACCGAAGAGCGGTAAATAACCGCAACCCCCCCACCCGTCTGTGCAATGCGTGGGAGGGAGATGGCCTGATAATTTGGAGGGAGGCAGCGAGTAAGGAGAGGATCTTCCCCTTCTCTCAGCCATGTTTCAACTAAGAAAAGAACATCAAAGCGTTCATGTTCCACAAGGTCGTGAATGAGAGTAGATTTCGACCGAAGAGAGCGGCAGTTGAGTAAGCCTAATCGGAGGGACTCTGATGGTACTGACGCAGGAGACAGAAGTAGGCGAGCAGAGACAGGCGGCTGAGGGGGTGGCGCCAAGGGAAGGGGGTGCAGAGCAATCTGAGAGAGTATGCGGCTTCGGCAGGGGACAGGAAAGGGGTTGGAGGGCCGACGGCCCCAAACCACCGGTATGGCTGACATAAAGAACAGCCAGAGCAGGATTAGATAGGAGAGATAATGAAGACAGAACAAAGAGCGGGGCGAAGTCGTCCTGTGAGCACAGCGGATATGATTTGTGGAGACACAAGTTGGATTCATTTCTGTGGGTGTGGGGTTCTTTATGAGTGAGTTAGCTACAGTATATTGAATAATTCTCTTGGTTTGTTGATAGATGACTTGACAAGGTTGGTGTAGTATTCTTGTTTTGCTTTGTAGGTGCTGTCACAGTATTTATTTAGCTCCTGCAGGTACAGTGCTTGCGTGCTGGTGTTATTGGAAGCTCTCCACTTGCAATCCAGTTGACATAATTTGGATTTCTGTTCTTTTAGGTTTCTGGAGTACCAGGGAGAGGTGTTTGTTGTTGTTAAGTGCCGTCGAGTCGGAGTCGACTCATGGCGACCCTCTGGATAGCTATCCTAAATTGTGTTCGGTCTTCAGTCAGGCTGACAGACTGGTACCCGTAGCTACTGTTATTCTATCGATCCATCTCATTGCTGGCCTTCCTCTTTTGCGTTGACCTTCTATCTTGCCAAGCATGATGTCTTTCTCTAGTGATCTCTCTCTTCGCATGATGTGTCCAAAGTATGAAAGTCGAAGTCTTGTCATCTGAGCTTCTAAAGAAAGCTTAGGTTTGATCTCCTCTAGTACCGACTGGTTTGTTCTTCGGGCAGTCCATGGTATACACAGTATTCGCTGCCAGCACCATAATTCAAAGGCATCAATTTTCTTCCTGTCTGTCTTTTTCACTGTCCAGCTTTCACATCCATATGATGTTATTGAAAATAAAATGGCTTGAACAAGTCAAATCTTTGTATGGAGAGAGACATCTCTGCTCTTGAGAATCTTATCTAGGTCTTTCATAGCCATTCTGCCAAGAGCAATGCGTCGTCTGATTTCTTGACTGCTTGTTGCTTCTTTATTGATAGTTGATCCAAGTAGGTTAAAGTTGTTCACGATTTCAATTTCTTCTCCTTCAACGATGAACCTGTTGATTATGCCAGTTGTCATGATCTTTGTTTTCTTTACATTAAGGTGCAGGCCCATTTTGAGACTATGTTCTTTGATTGTGAGAAGCAAATGTTTCAGATCATCTTCACTTTCAGCCACTAATGTAGTATCATCAGCATAGCGAAGGTTGTTGATGAGTCTTCCACCAATCTTCACACCTCTGTTGTCTTCATACAATCCTGCTTCTCTGATGATTTGTTCTGCATATAAATTAAACAGGTAGGGGGAAAGTATGCAGCCTTGTCTTACACCTTTGCTTATTTTAAACCATTCTGTTTCTCCTTGTTCTGTTCGAACTGTTGCTTCTTGATCAATGTACAGATTGCGCAAGAGAACAATCAGGTGTTCTGGTATACCCATGCTTCTTAATGTGGCCCAGAGTTTCTCATGGTTTACACAGTCAAAAGCCTTGCTATAGTCGATAAAGCACAAATAGACTTCTTTTTGGTATTCTTTAGTCTTTTCAAGGATCCATCTCACATCCGCAGTGATGTCTCTCGTTCCTCGCCCTTTCCTGAACCCTGCTTGCACTTCAGGTAGTTCTTGTTCCAGGTATGGTTGTAGTCTCTTTTGAATAATCTTCAGTGGAATCTTGCTGGCATGTGGGATCAGAGCGATTGTTCGATAAATTTCCACAGTCAGTTGGATCACCTTTCTTTAGTATTGATATAAACACAGATCTTTTCCAGTCAGTTGGCCATGATGTTGTCTTCCATATTTCTTGGCAGAGCCTTGTAAGTATGGTAACAGCTGCATCAGATTGCTGCAATACTTCTATAGGAATGCTATCAATGCCTGGTGCTTTGTTCTTTGATAAGGCTTTCAATGCTGCTTCAACTTCTTCTTTCATCACCAATGGTTCCCGATCATAAGGTACAGGTTGAAACGGCTGTTGGTCCACTTGATCTTTAACATATAAAAACTCTGTATATTCCTTCCACCTTTTCTTGAGAGGTGTTTAGGCGTGTGTATTTATGGGCCATAAATGGTGCTTTAGCGGCAGCTGAGATAATGGTGTTCCACTTAGTTATCATGGAGTCTATGGGGTCTATTCTGTCCCGTGAATAGTGGGAATGGACATCCCGCTATTTGAACCCCTGCCAATCCTTTCAGAAGCCTCCCCATATGAACAAGGAGTTTGTACAGGGAGGCTTAGATGGAGGTATGAGGGGGCATTGCAGAGGCAGAGTTAGGGTGGGCAGTGGGCAGTCCGCGACCCTGGACATACAGGGCTGATTCTGAAGTTGGCCTTGTATGTCCGTGGTTGGCAGACTGGAAGGGGGACTTATTCCAACTCCGAGGTGGAATAAGTCCCACTGGACATCGGGGGATGGCAGGCCTGAGCAGTGCAAGCAAGGTGAGGGGGTGAAGGGGGTTCCCTGCAGCCTGACCCTGGCCATGGAAGGCCAGATCAGGATTCGGGCTGTGAGGAAAGGAAAGAGTGTTCAGCAACCGGGGGATCGTGGCTCCTAAATAGAGCCGCAATGTTATGGCAGTGGGACGCCATGGCACTGTGGCTCCATTCAGGAGCCTGAGTTAGCCAGGCATGGCTTTGTACATGCAGGCCGATCAGAATCGGGTTCCAGCCTGCACATACAGACCCTAGACCCGATTCTTATACCGCAAGGCACGTCTAGTCCCTGCAGGATCAGAATGGGTCTACCTCTGTGTGTCCCGATTCCAATCGGGCGCACAGGGGCCTGGACACAGATGTTGGAATGCGCTTCCATGTGTTCATCTGGGAAGAGTGAGTCTAGCATAAGAGTCGGTTTGCTGATAAAGACCTGGTTGTTAAATGGGAGGAACCTTTGAGAAGAGTTGGTGGTTTCAGTTTGTTGTCTTGGGGTTTTTTGTTGGTTAAGTTAAAAGGTGATTTGATGATGGTTGGACCAGGGGATTGGTGATATGCAGACAGAGGCTGTCATGAGGTTTGTGCAATTTGCTGGAGAGGTAGGGTCCAACATCCCACCTTTGAAGTGGGTCCAACATCCCACCTTTGAAGTGAGTTGGGTTGGTGATGATTTGTAACAATTGAAGCTCTGTCATGGCCTCTAGAAATCCTGTGGCTTGCTGTTTAGGTAGTGAGGCTAGGATAAAATCTCTGAGCAGAATATGTGTGATTTGCTTGCAGGTATGGGTGTATACTGTGTCAAGAAGAGTGGAAAGGTCATTGGGGGTGGAAGAGAGTGCTCTATATAACAGACTGAGGGTGAGTTGTTTGTTTGAGACGGCGATCATTTCTAAATTGGTTATGGAGGTAAGCTCTACATTATTGAATTGAAGTTCCTTGCTTGTTAAGATGCAAACTCCTCCATCTCTTCCTGATGTCCGTGGACAGTTGTGGATGTTATATGAGGATGTATTTAGTCAGGTAGGAGCATATTGCTTGTTTCCATGAACCAGGTTTCAGAAAGACTTAAGATGTCAATGTTGCTGTCTTCAATGAACTCTTTTATTAAGTGGACTTTGTTTCTGCAGGATCTTGTGTTCATTAGAGCACATCTAATTATACTGGGGCTTCCTCTGAGCTTGGTCTGGGTGGTGTCATTCATGGAGGTGTTTTGCGGGACGATTCTGATGAGGTTAGAGTGATTGGCCTGTCTTGGTGGGTTGCGGGAAACCATTGTTTGGTTTGCATGATGTGTTTGGGGTAATAAATGATTGGGATGGAGACATAATAATAGATAGAGGAGGAACTGCCTATAAGGGCAGTGATAATTAATCCCAGTAAAGCTAGGTACACACCTTGAAACTCCATGCTTGCTGGGTAGTAGGGATGTATTTGAGTTCTTGCAGGGTTGGATCAGTGCCCTGGTAGTTGATTTGCTGAATGTATGTCTATTTATTTGCTGGCATTGTATGTTTTATGAGGGTTGGAGGTAGAATGAAGTGGAGCAGAGTGGTGACTGTGTATAGATGTTGTTCTTTTTGTAGTCTCCCTGGTAAGCATTGTAGAGAGGACAGTGGTCACTGCTGAAACACAAGCTGAATCTTCTGTTGTGATGTTCTGTCAGTCAAGTTCTGTTGTCTGTGAAGTTGGTTGGTTCTTAGGCTAGATAGCAAGGTTTTTAAGGATCAAGCAGTTTTGTCCTGGGCCACACCTAAGGGCCACGCCATAGGGCCCTCTGGCGAGGCCTTCAGGCACAGGCCCACCAAGCGCAGGCTCACCTGTGCATATCCACAATTTAAAAATATCCTGCTGCTGAACTGGTCTTTGGCCTGATTGGCCTTGTTGGAAGGGAGCAGGAAGGAGGTTACCTGCCTGCTCTCCCTCGATGATGCCGATCGGGTGCAGGGGGGGTTGAAGGCAAAGACTGGCTCCTGTGCATGCCCGTGATTTTAAAGTCCCACTGCTGAGCTGATCTTTGGCCCGGTTGGCCTTTTTAAGACATATTTTTAAGATATATTTACTGTAAACCCAGGAGGTAAGCAGTTTCCTCTCACCTTGTTCCTTTGCTGATTTCACTTTAACAAATTCTCCTTAATGTTTTTATTTATTTATTTATTTGTGTGCTTTTCTATACCGCCCCTTCCAGAGATCAGGGGCGGTTTACAAGGAACTTAAAACAACAATATAGCAATATATGTTCCTTTTGCTGTCAGGCCAGGAACGGTTGGCCAGAGGTCTGTCTGGATTTTCTTCATGAACTAGTCCTTGTAATCCTCTCTGTTACTGCAGATATGTCTTGGTTTGCCAATGCATGCAATGGGGCCCTCTTATTAAAGTGTGATGGGGCTTTGCAACTAGTGCACATTTAGCACAAAGACTATTGTGCTTAGTTGCAACCTCTGTATGCTAATTACCGGGAGGGGGGGGGGCCTTGTCCAGCATATTCCCAGCAATTACCAGCCCGAGTGGTACCCCACCGCACCAAAGTGACATGTACAGTTACCATGGGTGCACTTAACTGAGGGAGCATTAGGTGAACCCAGGCTAACTGGAAGGACCACAATTAGCGTATGATGTTCACCGCCATGCTAACTGCACAGTGCTCACCATGTGCACTCTCCACCCCGATCCTCCCCCTTACCGCTCTAACATGCAGCATAGACATTGGCCCACGCTACTGGATACCGCAGGCCTCAGCATGTCCTCAACCTGTTCCAAACCCATGTTAACTGCATAGCGCATCTTAGTAAACGAGCCCCGAAGTTTTCCGTTTACCTTTCAGCATCTTTATCGCAGATTATGAGGCTGAATGGGGCTGGTCTCAGGAATAATATTAGAAAGCTTTCTTCAGAAAAAGGATTTAAATGCTCATCTTTCCAAATACCGGCTCAAGAGAGGGGGGAACATTAGGCATTTCATTTCATTTATAAAATTGCCTATCACATACACTTCTAAGAGAGAATACAAATTACACATATGCAGAATAGAAAGCAATGCAAAACTTAAAAGCATGGAAGTGACATCTGCAGGTTATAGGCAATGGGAAAAACTACTGTAGGTCTTCCTGATCCTGAAGTATATAGGATAGACCAACTGCTCCACAATGCTGCGACTCATACTAGAGATGTGCAGGCCAAAAATTTTGGATTGTTTCAATTTGTTTTTTTCTTTTTTTTGTATCGTATCATTTTGTGTCAATAGTCATAATAATGTTGCAGAACTGTGCTCAGGCCTGAAACCAGGCTGCTAATCGTCCAAGATATGTCTGTCTATGAAAACTATACAATTGTCCCAGCACTGCTTGCCTGCTTGGTGCTATAGATGTTCTTTCCCCAGCAGGTTTACAATTGAAGTTTGTTCCTGAGGCCAGGGCTGGCCCAATCACTAGGCAAACTAAGCAGCAGCTTCAAGGAGGGGGGGGGGTGCATTAGCTACAGTCAAAGCAAAGAAATGGGTACTGGCAGCCGCACAAAGTGGGTGCCTTTAACTGCAGGAAGAATGGGCAATATGCAAATAGTCTATTTACCCTGATAGGTGGCTTTTTGAAATCTCCCTCATTATGCATATATTTACAAAACAAAGTTTAGTATTTAAAAGTGTGATGTCGAAATGTGCATTTTTATAGGATTGTTCTGGTGGAATGATGTTGAGAAGATTACAATTCTTTAATCATCAAAATCTTTGGGAGGGGGCGTTAGGAGTCTAAAAGCTAATTGCAAGGGGGCGCAAGGCTGAATTTTCATCTAAGGATCCTAATACCCTTGCACCAGGTCTGTTTGAGGCTTACCTTTTTGGTCCACCCTCGACACACCCCTTTGGAGACTATGGGGGTCATTTGAAAATGCTTAGTCATGATTTGGATCCAAAAACGTGCATGCAGACATCCAAATCACAGAGATGCACCCAGAGCCATTTCACAAATGGCTTTTAATGATGTTCCCGGTGCTGGAACATCCAAGTAAGCAGGGGGTAGGGAGCAGGCATGTCCGGGGCAGGGTGATGACCTTACATGTTCCACTCAATCTCAGAAAGGTCAGCGATGTCTGCGCCCTTGTCCAAATTTAAACTTGCTGCAGGCACAAATAGGCACAGGAAGTGCTTGGGCTGAAAAACATTTGGATCATGTAGAGAAGATAGCACACCAGCAAACCTTGGGAGTGGAGGAGTAGCCTAGTGATTAGAGCACTGGCTTGGTAATCAAGAAACTAGCATTCAATTCCTACCGGCACCCCTTGTGGCCTTGGGCAAGTTACTCAACCCACCATTGCCTTGGAAGAGAGACCTGGCACTCTACTTCCAAGAAAACCCAGGAGCTGCTGGGTCACCAGGAATCAGCATTGACTCAAAGGTGTGTCTATGTAGATGGCCCTGTGTACACATCCACCTTGGTGAAATTGGGCATGAACTTCCTATTTTTGGTACGTTCTGACTTGGACGTCCCAGATGTCACTTAGATGTCATTTTTAAAATGTACCTTTATGCGTGCTGCCGATAGGAGCTTTCTGAAATAGCTATTTACATGCATTGGTTATTCACATGTGTAAAGCCGCACAAGCCTTCTAAATGACCTTTTGACTAAGTCCAATCAAAAATCAAAATGAGCTGATCAGAGCAAAAGATGACCTAGCTGGAACATAGGATTTCTCAGTCCTTCCTGTTGTATCACTTTATAGGTTTTATTTCTTGTTAACCCTTATTTCCACGTAATGGGGATTAGACATAAGAGGAGAGAAACTGCCAGTTCAAAAGAAATAATCTGCTCTCATAAATCTTTCTTTCCCTTCTTTAGATGATTTGCCTGTTATTACTCACCAGATTTTGTGCTGAAAGATGATAGCTAATCTGTTTGGATGAAACACATTATAAAAATCGCAATTTATTACTATCCCTATCAAGAGGAACTTACAGAGCAAGGATGGTGCAAAGATAGTTTTTAGTAGAGTATTTTCATAACAGAAATTCTTATAAGCAGAATGCTTTCTCAACAGGATTTCGTTTCCTGGTTGTGAACAGCATATTAGGGCTTTGCAGCTGCATATTTGCAAGGGCATTTATTTCCATAAGAAGGAATAGGTTGTTTTGACTAGATGTGGTTTCTGCTTGGAAAGTGCAGCTCTCCTGTATTTTGGACGGATGCCTCCCCTTCGCTCTGAAGCTGGTGACAGAGGCGGACCCTGCAAACAATGGGACCTTTCTGACAGAAATGGCACAGCACCGTCCTCACGAGACAGCAGCCCTGCTTTCTCCGTCAGTCTGATGCAATGCAGTGCATGGGAAGCAGTAAGACATTCCTTAATGGATCCGGAACCTGGCAATCGGGGAGTGACGATGCAGGAAGCAAGCTGCCAAGAATTCAGATAAACCACAACGGCAGCGCAGCAAAATAGAAGGCAGAGTGTTGGCTTGCAGTGTGTCACCCTGGTACAGCATTTACAGTAACCCATGAATCCTGTGAGTCATCTTTAATGTCATTCACAGCGTTAACCAACACAACTACAGTGTCTTCCTGCACATTCATTCAGTGCCTATAAAAAGTACTTTCATGTACCAAGGGAAAAGGGGGCCGTGAATCACAGCTTCCTTGTTATTATCTTCACACATGTATCTTTCCATAAACTATTTTTTGGATTTCTTACCATAGCAATCTGATATTTTTCATTTCATTTGGGAAGTCGTAACTTTCAAGCAATACAAGACATGTCACCTGCGAAGGCAGCTGACCACTGAGAACATGGGCAAACCAGGGAAAGAGGAGGAGGAGAATTTCCGCAGCAGTTCCGGAACCAACGAACAAGAAGTGGAAGGCACACAGCCAGTAAAAACCTTTTTATTCAATGGCCCAATCTGGCCAAGTTTCGGCTAATAAGCCTTCTTCAGGGGCCTATAAAACTACATAAATAAAATCTTTAATATAGATACACCAAAATTTTTAAAACAACAATTAAAAATAATTATTTCTAACATACAGATCAAAAAGTATATATGAAATGAATCAGTAAATCAAAAAACGGAAGGGGGGGAGGGTTGTCTGCAGTTTCATACTCTGTGGAGAGTGAGAACAGCTGGTGCTGGAGGGAGCCGGCCCATGCGGGACAGTCACTGCTGACATCATTTTGAAGCTCCTTAATATATCTAGAGTGCTTTACGGTGGTTAGCCATCGGTGCTTGTTGGGGCATTTTCTAAGGGGTATTTTCCAAGGGGGATGTATGCCCCTTGTGAGCACCTTAGGAGTACATCAGGAGCATTTATTGATCTGTGAAGTGGTGATGCCCGGTAGTAAAAGGAAAAAGAAAACTCTCGTGGCTGTGTCTGCTGGTGGCCCTATGGACAAGCATGTAATATCTACACCGGTCTTAACAACACCAGGTACTGTTCCTTTTGATGCCTCAGTGGAGGGGCCGAGTCTTAGCTCTCCTGAGCATACCCCTCCTCTTCCTCCTGGTTTTTTGGAATTGTCTGCTGTGCCTCAGTCTGGTGTTTTGAATTCACAGAAGGAAGTTGTGCGCCCAAAATGGTTTCTTGGTTGGAGCCCTCCATTCCTCCTGGTGACTCACAAGTCTCCTCCATTTCTCTTCTTGATATTTGGCAAGTAGTTAATCATATTGAACGGATTCTTGCTGAGACTGTTCCCTGTTTATTTACTAGGGACACTGTTATTAAATTTCAGAATCTTGATAGTCAGCTTGGATCTTTGCATTCATTTATTTCGAGTATAGATACGCAGGTTAAATCGTTTTCTTTATTCCAGTCTGCTACCATGAAAGAAAGTTCTATAATGTGTCAAAAACTTGAGAATTTAGAAAATATGGCTAGGTCTAAGAATTTGAGAGTTTTAAAGTTTCCTTCTGGTAGTTTATTATCTCCATCAATACTGTTTAGGAAATATTTAGATGTTCTTCTCCTCCCCACCGCCGATGCTATAGTGTTTGCTAAATGTTATTATATTTCCTCAAAAATTGTTTCTCCAGGTGTTGGGGAAGGGGAAGTAGCTGTTCTTGAAGATAAAAATGGATTTAACTTGACTGCCTTCTTGGAAGACACTCAAGATATTATTTCCACTAGAGCCACATTATTAGTAACTTTGGTTTCTGAAGAAGATAAAGTCTCTATTCTTAAAGCTTATTTTCGGAAAAGGGACAATCTCTATTGTGGTGATAAGGTCTCTATTTTTCCTGATGTATCTCCCTCAACACAAGCACGTAGGAAGTCCTTTCTTTCTCTCAAGTCTAGAACTCTTGCCTTAGGTGATACTTTTTTCTTGCGCTACCCTTGTAAATGCTTAGTATCTCGTGGATATGACAGGTTTGTCTTTTTGTCATTTTTGGATTTGGAAAGGTGGATTCTTGATAAGGAAAAGGCGCAGTGACTTTTGCTTTTCCTTTATGTCATTATGCTGTCGTTTAGAAATTGTCAGGTGGTGGGAGGGTATAATTAAATGGCTGCTCTGTGTGGCTGGGACACCTTTCTTTGGCTTGGTGTTCCTTGCTTGTTTTTTTCTTGTTATTGATTTCTTATGGCTTTCTCCCCGAGATGTGGGCTAATGTACTTGTTTGTATTATTTCTCGTTTGAATTATTTCTATTGTTGACTTATTGTGTTTCTCTATACTTTGTGAACATTGTATAGTTTTTGAAAATTTCAATAAACAGAATTAAAGTAAAAGGGAGAGGAGGGGGAGGGGGAAAAGGGGGATGGTAAGGAAGGGGGAGGGAAGGTGGAGAGGAAGGGGAAAAGAAAAGAATGGAAAAGGGGAAAGAACTCAATGGTACATCTCCTATAAAGAGAATAAGCTATCATGTACACCGACATCAATGATATAGCTTAAAAAGAGAGATTCGTTCCAATATACCTTTCTATTTTTTTGTTTTTGGTTAGTATTCAATTTATTGTTTTTAGTGGCTGATTGAGTGCTGTTCATGAAAGAATACTGTTGACATCTACAAGATTGGTGTGCAACTAAGTTGACAGCCCCAGATTGAAATCAGATAGTTGATTACATAACCGGTTGACAGTCTCATTTTCCGTGTGGCATGAAAAGCCCCCTTAGAACGCTATAGTAGGAACCACTCTCTTTTCTGCTTAGAGCAGAACCATTGTACTTCACATACTCCAGGAATACCTACTGTTGTAAGAGTAAGGTTTTAAAATAACAACCAAAGTGTTATTTCAGCAGTGGCAAATGTAATTTCAAGTGGTTAATTGTATTTGATATAAGCAATAGCTTAAATTCACTGTTTTATATGTTCTATATGATGGGCCCAATATTCACTGGGCAGGCTATCTTTAAGACGTAGATCACTAATTGGGCAGCATCCAATATTGCTGCTGCCCAGTTAGCACCATTCTCCACCTCCTCTTTGCCCTGGAACACCCCCAACATGCCCAATGCTAACTGGATAGCATCGGGCACGTAGGGGACTTAGATGGGGATATTCAATGGCACTAACCATGTATCCCCATTCAAGGCATTTACCCAGTTTACTGGGCTGTAAACCGAGTAACTGCCTTTCGAATATCGGACCCTATATTTTTAAATACATATGAGTGGGGCAGTTCTCCACCATATATATACATTTTTCTAAATTGTCTATTATGTATGATGTATAATATATGTTTTAAACTATTTGTGATGTATGGTGTATAATAGATAACATAGCTGCTTTGCGAGCACTATTGGTTAGTCTTAATATATGGCATAGATCTTTGTAACATTCCAATTCAAGGCTGGAATTTTTTCTTTAACTCTCATAGCTTTAGGAAAGCTCATCTTGTTCTTCCTCAAATAGTTTCTGCTTCTATTTCCTTGCATGCATCATTTTAGGACTTCTCCATGCCTTGTCTTGCTGCACATTGGAAATCTCTGTTGAGTTCTGCAATTGCCTCTCTTTCTCCTCTGGCTTTAGCTCCTCTACATTTCTGGGAACTTTTCAGAGTTTTTTCGGCCAAACATTTTGGCCATTTTTGCTTTTTCACCTTTTGTAGAGACTTCTCGCTTTCAACCTTCTTGATGTCATCATTGGCTTTCCTAAAGCTATGAGAGTTAAAGAAAAAATTCCAGCCTCGAATTTGAATGTTACAAGTTGCTCAAGGATCTATGTTGAATGATGCTGAGAAGATCAAGAAAAGGTGGAAAGAATATACAGAATTTTTATATGATAAAGATCAAGTGGACCAACAGCTGTTTCAACCTGTATCTTATGAAACCATTGCTGATGAAAGAATAAGTCGAAGCACCTTTGAAAGCCTTATCAAAGAACAAAGCACTAGGCATTGATGGCATTTCCACTGAAATATTACAGCAACCTAATGCAGCTGTTACCATACTTACAAGGCTCAGCCAGGAAATTTGGAAGACAACATCATGGCCTCTGTGTTTATACCAATACTAAAGAAAGATGATCCAAATGACTATGGAAATTATCACACAATCACCCTGATCCCACATGCCAGCAAGATTCTACTCAAGGTTATTCAACAGAAACTACAAACACACCTGGAATGAGAACTACCTGAAGTGCAAGCAGGGTTCAGGAAAGGGCGAGGAACAAGAGACATAATCACGGATGTGAGATGGATCCTTGAAAAGACTAAAGAATACCAAAAGGATATCTATTTGTGCTTTATTGACTACAGCAAGGTTTTTGATTGTGTAAACCATGAGAAACTCTGAGCCACATTAAGAAGCATGGGTATACCAGAACACCTGATAATTCCCTTGTACAACCTTTACATTGATCAAGAAGCAAGAGTTCTAATGGAACAAGGAGAAACAGAATGGTTTAAAATCAGCAAAGGTGTATGACAAGGCTGCATACTTTCCCCCTACCTGTTTAATTTATATACATAACAAATCAACAGAGAAGCAGGATTGTATGAAGACAACAGAGATGTGAAGATTGGTGGAAGACTCATCAACGACCTTTGCTTTGCTGTTGATACCACATTATTGGCTGAAAGTGAAGAGGATCTGAAACATTTACTTCTCAAGATCAAGGAACATAGTCTTAAAAAGGACCTGCACTTTAATGTAAAAAAAAAAACAAAGATCATGACAACTGGCAAAATCAATAAGTTCATCATTGATGGAGAAGTAATTGAGATAGTGGACAACTTTAACCTACTTGGATCATCTATCAACAAAGAAGCAACAAGCAGTCAAGAAATCCGACGATGCAGTGCTCTTGGCAGAATGGCTATGAAAGACCTAGACAAGATTCTCAAGAGCAGAGATGTCTCTCTCCATACAAAGATTTGACTTGTTCAAGTCATGGTATTTTCAATAACATCATATGGGTGTGAAAGTTAGACAGTGAAATATATAGACAGGAAGAAAATTGATGCCTTTGAATTATGGTGCTGGCGACGAATACTGTGTATCCCATGGACTGCCCAAAGAACAAACCGGTTAGAGGAGATCAAACATAAACTTTCTTTAGAAGCTCAGATGACTTTCCTATTTTGGACATATCATGCGAAGAGAGAGATCATTAGAGAAAGACATCATGTTTGGCAAGATAGAAGGTCAACACAAAAGAGTAAGACCAGCAATGAGATTGATCTATACAATAACAGCAGCTACAGGTGCCATTTTGTCAACAATGAGTCACCTGACTGAAGACTGAACAAAATTTAGGACAACTATCCAGAAGGTCGACATGAGTCAACACCAACTTGACGGCACTTAACAGCAACAACAAATACATGGCAAAGTACTGTTTTATATATTAAGGGTGTACTTAAAGTAGGAAAGAATGAAGGGCCCGATATTCGAAAGGTATTTACATGGTTTACAGCCCAGTAAATCGTGTTAATGCCTTAAATGGGGATATTCAATGTCACTTACACATGCCATTGAATATCCCCTCCTAACTCCCCTCGCGCCCCGATACTATCCAATTAGCATTGGGACAATGTGGGGTGGAGCAGATGCGGCAACAAGATTGCATGCTGCCCGCTTAGCAATCTACACCTTAAGGATAGGTTAGGAAAACCCTCGCCTATCTTTAAGGTGCAGGAACTAACTGAGCAGCATGCAATATCGCTGCTGCCCGGTTAGCTATTGCAGCTTCTGGCTTTTGTGGCAATCCCCAGATATTCAATGCCAGGGCCGCATATGACCCCGGCATTGAATATCCTGGGTTAAGGGGTCAGCAAGCAGGGCTATGCACCATAGGGGCACATAGCATGCCCAAATCAATATCGGACACAAAGTTGTTTTATGTGTTTTTATAAGTAGTAATTGTCCACATGATGTAATTTATGTCTCTCTTAGTTTATAACTTATCAAAAGAAGTTTTATCTTAACGTCCTATATTTTGCTGTGTATATATTTTTAAGCTATATCATTTATGTCTGTGTACATTATGGATTATTCTCTTTATAAGAGATGTGCCATAGAGTTCTTTCCCCCTTTTCCTTTCTTTTCTTTTCTCTCCTCCTCTTCTCCCCTTCCCTCCCCTTTTCTTCCCTCCCTCCCCCCTTTTCCCTCTCCCCCTCCCTTCCACCCCTCCTCTCCCTCTTCCGTTTTTTGATTTACTGATTCATTTCATATATCCTTTTCAGTCTGTGTAGATTAGTATTAATTATTTGTAATTGTTGTTTAAAAATTTTTGCATATCTGTATTAAAGATTTTATGTATGTATTTTAATAGGCCCCTGAAGAAGCCTTATTAGCCGAAACCTGGTCAGGTTTGGCCGTTGAATAAAAAGGTGTTCACAGCCTGTGTGCCTTCCACTTGTTGTTTGTTGGTCATTGAGAACATGGGATCAGCATTGAGAGGCTGAGCTATTGGATTCCATTCAATGTTTCTGCAAAGCTGCACAGAGGTCCTCTGCCCTCACTGCTGCCAATAAGGAGGGGGTGCTGTGATGTCATGCTTCTAATCATGAGGAGCAGATATAGGGCAATTTTTTAAGGCCTGCCTAGATTAACATGTTTCAATGTGCGTATTTCACACCTACTTTATAAAGTAAGGTACTTGCCTACTTTTCTTTATAAAATAGGAATGTTGATGTAGTTGCTGTCGAATCATGGGTGACTCATGGCGACTCTGAATAGTTGTCCTAAACTATGTTCAGTCTTCAGTCAGGCAGCTAATTGCTGATAGAGTGGCATTCATAGCTGTCATTAAATCGGTCCATTGCATTGCTGGTCTTCCTCTTTTGCATTGACCTTCAATCTTACCAAGCATGATATTTTTCTCTAATGATCTCTCTCTTTGCATGATGTGTTCAAAGTATAAAAGTCAAAGTCTTGTCATCTGAGCTCCTAAAGAAAGCTTAGGTTTGATCTCCTCTAGTACTGAGTGATTCATCCTTCAGATAGTCCATGGTATACACATTGGGCCCGATATTGAGATAGGCAGGCTTTGTGCCGCGGCAGTACATAGCCTGCCCACTGACTTTCTTACCCCATATTTTCACTTTCGCACCAGCGGAAGTGAAAATCCAGGTTAGCCCAGATGCCCCAGTCGCCACAGAGGCTACACGGGTAGCAGCAATTTTTGATGCTACCCGGGTAGCAGCAATTTTTGATGCTACCCACATAGCCTCTGCTTCTTAATGAGAGGAGAAACCTCGCCTGTCTTTGAGGTGCAGAGAGCTATGCGGGTAGCATCGAAAATCGCTGCTACCCATGTAGCCCCTTCCTCCATCCCCGCTCTGCTCTGGAACGCCCCTAACACGCCCCAATGCTATGCGGATAGCATCTGGGCGCACTAGGGACTTAGCCAGGATTTTCGAAGGGCACGACCCATGTAGGTGCCCTTCGAAAATTCCAGATAAGGCCTTTACACAGGTAACTAAGGAATATCGGGCCCAGTATTCTTTGCCAACATCATAATTCGAAGGCATCAATTTCCTTCCTGTCTTTCTCCTTCACTGTCCAACTTTCACATCCACATGGCATTACTGAGAATGCAAGAACCATAAGTGGTCAAAAATGCACATCAAGCTAGACGCAAGCACATGCTCCTGTAAAAGCCCACACCTAGAATTTTCAAGAACTCGCTTAAAATATAGTAATTTGCATGCAGAAATTTGCACTCCATCCATGTGCGTGCCTACAATGATAGTAAGGTGTATGTTTACTAAACTGCGGTAATGTCATTCGCGTTAGGTTCCGCGGTAAAGTTACAGATGCCCATATAAAGGCATGGGCATTGCATCATTACAGCAAGCTGTAGCAGCTAACGCGCGTTACAAGGTGCCTTAGACTAATGAGCGTTACAAGGCACCTTGCAAGGCACCTTGTAAGGCGCCTTGTAAGGTGCCCAGTAAGGTGCCATGTAAGGTGCCCTGTAAGGTGCCTCATAAGGCGCCCTATAGGGCCTCCTAGGCTAAGTGCCATATTAGGCACCCTTGGACAAGGCACCGCAGAAGGCACCCTGGGCTATGGAACCATATGTTAAGGTGGCCTAACAAGGTTATGGTGTCCTAGGTTAGTGTGCCCTAGGGACTGCAAGGTGCCTCAGGATGACATGCATGACCTGTGAGGAATAGAGACAGATGTAGCCCTAACACTAGATAGAGCACTCAGGAAAGGCAATGAACAGGTGAGTGAAGGAGGGAGAGCTGGGAGCTGCTGGACCTGCCATATCTGCAGGCATCCCATGTGTCTGCCAGTACTGATGACAAACATGGTGGGGCAGCTGTACCACAGCACAGGGTGTTGGCAATGTAAAGTACCGGAAAAACAGTTGGTGGCAGACGATGGGAATACGTGTCCCCCAGTGGAGACGGAGGTGGCAGGATAGTTACAATGATGGGTGGACAGAGGAGTGGTGGTGCCATGCAGATCAGGCACAGGCGAGGCAAGAATGAAGAGGCACAGTGCAGGAAAGGGTAGCAGTGCATGACATGGGGTGGCAGCCTGCACTGGCAGACAGGACTCTACACAGCTGACAGACGCAGATAGACGGACCGAGAGAATTTTGGTAATTGTAGCGAGGGTATTATGGGCTGGAAGCACAGATCTGCAAAAATATGACCTCTACAGGCATGCACACTATTTGAGTAGGACAAGCATGAGAGGAGGGAACAATGAGGAACTAAGCTTGAAACTAATGAAAAGGGAACTAAGGAAACTAGAATCAAAATGGCGCAGCACCAAATCAACCCCTAGCTTTGAGAAATACCATAACCATCTTAAAAAATACAAGGAAGCAACTGTTAACGCAAAGAAAGACTACTACACAAACATTCTAAATAAATCATTAAACAGACCAAGAGAATTGTTTTCATTGGTTCAAAACCTTACCAACAACACACACAATGCAAGTCATGTCATAACAGATATATCTGCCCAAACACTAGCTAACCACTACAAAAACAAATCAAATCAACATGCCTTGTCACCAAAAACCACTACAAGCAATCTCTTCCAGCAAGTAAATGACTGGTCCAAGTTCCACCCAATAACCAAAAATTCACTGAAAAATATTATCTTAAACTTAAATACCACGACATCTAACCTACACCCCTGCCCAGTAACATAGATAAAGAACTCTCTTTCTACATTATCAGCTTTTATCCTACCAATAATAAATCTATCATTGCACCAAGGCTACCTCCCGCCAATACTAAAACACGCACAAATACGCCCAATACTCAAAAATAATAAGCTTGACAAAACCTCACCCAACTCCTACAGACCTATATCAAGTATACCTTTTATGGCTAAACTTATTGAAAAAGTAGTCCAAACCCAAACACAAGAATACATAGATACATCAGCCCCCCTCGATGACCAACAGTATGGTTTTCGCCCATGTCATGGAGTGGAAACACTCCTGACAGTTCTCCTAGATACACTACAAAGAGGAATTGATAACCCTAAGCAAGCTTTCATTCTCCTTTTTCTCGACATATCAGCTGCTTTTGAAAGCGTAAATCATACAATAATGCTAAATAGATTACAACAAATTGGAGTTAACTCAACAGTTTACAATTGGTTTACATCATATCTAAATAACAGAACACAAACAGTAAGAATTGGAAACCAAACATCCAACACCTATGACCAAACTATTGTCCTTCCCCAGGGCTCTGCCCTCTCAGCCCTCCTATTTAATATATACATTCAACCCGTCTGCAATATTTTCAAAAAATTCAAAATTCAATATCATATATATGCAGACGACATAATGATGTATATTCCATTTACGACACCTCACCTCCCAATGCAAATACTAGTTGAGAGTTTCAACGAAATAACAAAATGGCTAACAGAACAAAATCTACACATTAACCACTCTAAAACAGAAATATTAATAGCAACAAAAAACCAATCCTACACCCCTCCAACCCACATAACATTACAAGACCATGATATCTACATAAAAAAGGAAGTGAAATACTTAGGAGTCACTCTTGACTCTCATCTCACTATGAACACGCATATCAGTAACACAATAAAGAAAATTCACTACAAACTAAAAATACTAAAACAAATACGCCCACTTATACATATACAGGACTACACTAGCATAATACATGCGATCATCACACCCCATTTCGATTTGCCAATCTAACACTCCTAGGTACAACAAAACAAAATATAAAAAGGCTTCAAATTACCCAAAATACAGCAGCCAGAATCATAATGAAAGTACACCCATTTGAACATATAACCCCAATATTAGCTCACTTGCACTGGCTACCAATACAATGTAGAATAAACTATAAAGCAATAATAACTACCTTTAAAGCAATAAATAACTAAGCCCCACCTACATTAACCAAGCTCATTGATATAGACTCAACAAACAGTGTCCACAGGAGAGGCCACGCTAATAAAATAAAATGTCCAAAAGACTTCACCAAAGCTAAAAAGATAACCAATAAAAAAGCATTCTCTCATGCAGCCCCTACACTCTGGAACTTCCTTCCGGAAGAAATAAGAAAACTAACCGAACTAAAAGAAATAAGGAAAAAGCTAAAAACCCACATGTTCAGAATGCACTATGACTCAATGAAAAACACTTTTCCACTTGTTGAAAATGGATAAATGAATCTCTAAATGAATAATAATAGACTAAACCAGAGCCAAATTTTGTAATCAACAAAATTACCCTTGAATAATACCCTATCTTGACCTATGATTTTCGCTTATAAATTTAAACTCAATACAAATTTCAATTTTAACATTTAAATGAGCCTACCAGTTTCAATAATACATTCAAACGTACCACATACACTTCAGATCATACCCTATATATAATAGGTAAATAAACCTGTAATACTATTTAAATAAGTCAATGAAATACAAGCTTTTGTATATAGTTATGAGGTTTGTACATAGTTGAAATATAGCAAGTATAATTGTTAATGTATAACCACAGTTTCTTAAGATCTTTGTAAAATAAAAAACAAAACCCTGTTTAAAAAATTGTTTCATTGTAAAGTATAACCAAAGTTTCTTATGTTCTATGTAAAAAACAGAATGTTACCCTGTTTAAAATTGTTCCATTGTAAACCGCACCTGATCTTCCTGGTAGGTAGCGGCATATAAGCATTTGTTAAAATAAAATAAATAAAATAAAAATAACTGAGCCCATGAACACTGCTGAGAATGGCATTGTACTAACCAGTAGGCTATACCTCCATGGTGTATGTCATAGCAATGGCTGGGTATAGAAGGACTGCAGGTCACCGCACAAACTGTCTGCTCTGAGTGCCAGGATAGGGTAACCCCACCAGTACCCATGATGCAATGCACATGCTGAATAGCAGTCTACAGCCGATCACTAAATGGGGTCTGCACTTCTCCGGTACCTCAGCTTGGAAAGGCGAACTGACAGTGTGTGATACTGGCACAGAGTAGCTACAGACCATGCCATTGTGCAGGTTCTGTGTTCACCCTGAAGGATAGGATAGGTGCCCAGCACTAGATCTGCAGTACATGTGCTGCTAGAGATAGGTCCTGCTGTACATCCCCATCACCACGAGTGTGTGATAGGTGTTCCTTGCAGTGCAGCTGAAGGTAATTTGGTGTCCATCTGTATCCTGCAGTCACTTGTGGCCCTGTGTGACCAGACACCAGCCAGATTGATGTGTACCCTGTGTTAGGGTCTGGCTGACATGGGCAGCTGTTATCAGGGCAGAAGAAGTTCCTAGAATTGCATGAGGTGTGTGTGGCAGTGCCTTTATAGGTCACAGTGGTATACACTACATACCCCAAAGGGCCCACATCACCCTTTTTGTAGGTAAAGAACAGGTGCCCCCATCCCGGGGAAGCAACCTCCATCTTGTTTGCCTGAGACAGCCCTCCAGGGTTGGTGGGCCAGAGCCATACCTATGACTGGGGCAGTGGCAGACCAGCAGCAATGCTGGGATTAGGTCTGGAAAACCCCAACTGCCTCCCCCCACTGTCTGCCAGTCACCAGCAGACAACACAGTCAGACTGAACCATATAGGTGTTCTGACCATGCACAGTCTAACTGCAGACAATCCACCAGCCAGTCCATAGTGCATGCTCACAGAGGAACTATGTGCAGCAAGCAGGTATCTCAGTGATTGGGACCCCAGCACTAGGGAACATAAATATATCACTGGAAGCAGATAGTGTAGAGTGCTATGTGGGAACCTAGACCTGCCATGGTCACTGCTCGGTCAGAGTGAGTGCCCTCCCAGCATGCCATGCTGTGGCCACCCTGTCCATGCAGGTGGTGGTCAGGCACTACAGTGTCCCAGCCATTGCCCCACACCCTGTGAAGATGCATCCTGGCCAATCTGCCCTGTCCGGGCCATACCCAAAATACTTTGCTCCTCATTATGCACCTATTCAGGCTAATGCTGGTAACAGTGGGACATTGTGGGCCCAGTGAAGGGTGGGCAGCCACAGAACAATGGATAGACATATACACACGCTCAGTCCTATTGCAGCATTGTACAAAGCTAGGGGTGGTTGGCAACCCTGCCCGCCACACTGGTCCTGATCACAGTGCTGACATTGCTAAACTGTGCAGGGGGTAGTAGTAGTGCCCTTGTGATAACTTCAGCTCAATGCTGGGGCCAACAGCCTGACTCTCCAGGCATCTTTGGATTGTGGAGCCTGTGTAGGTGAGTGTTTGTACCCCTGTTTGCCGCTGCTTTGGGCTTTGTACATGTTGCTGTTGTATCTGCATTGTAGGGTAAAACATAGGGACATGCTGTGCAGGAATCACAGCTGGGGCTTGAACCTGTGACCCTCTGCTTCTGGACACACTGGCTGGGTGTACTGCACCACACATGCACAATAGTCCCTGGGGCTACCTGTACTTTTCCTCAGCCAGACTTTGTATGTTGCACTGCACACCACGTGCCTAGGTCCACTGCAGGGAGATGGCACTGTCCCCTCCAGCATGGGCACACACCCCCCTGCCAAGCTGACATGGCCATTTGCTGTCGGTGCTGGTCCCAGGCCATCCACTATGTAGGTAGGTGCCCGCCTAGGGAGCGGATCCTGGGGTGGGGGGGCATACATAGATATCCTCACATCCCCCGCCCCATCACTGCCTACCAATATTATGTCCCTTCCACATGGGGGGCGGAATGGCTGGGGGGATGTCAGGTCAATGCCCTAGCAACTATTGGCTAGTGTGAACCAGGTAGATATAGGTGGATTGTGTTTGGCCTTGGTCAGCTGCTGTCTTGCTGATTTCCGGTTTCTATGTTCCTATGTGCCACCTAGGCGCCCGCCTGGTCCACCCTGTGCCCCAGCTGTCCATGCTACATGTCCTGCCTGCAGCCCCCTATGCCCCATTTGCACCATCGCCATAGTGGCCATTCATACTTTGGCACTATGGTGTTGCTGGAAATGGAGCACTACTATCACAATTCTTGGGCCCCTGCCTAGACTGTACATTGCTGACACTTAAATGGTTTCTCTCTCCTGCAAATGTGCATCTAACGGCAGGTTTTCATTCGCGATACGATTCAGCCCTTCAGTTCAGCGCATTAGTGTGAAAGGGGCCTCTCCCCGCCCACTCTCCGCCCATTGACCCCTTCTCTCCGCCCTCTCCCCACCTTCTGCGGTGTTTACCGCGGCCGGGGACGTTAACGATCGTTAAGTAACGTTAACGCACGTTAACGTTACATACCGCGCAATAATGTTACCTAACGATCCTTAACATTACATAACGCGTGGTATGTAACATTACCACAGTTTAGTAAACATACCCCTTAAGAGACATCAGTCTGGCACATGTGCTTAAAGAATAGTGACATGCGTAATTCGCTAAAATACTATCATCCACGCACATGACCACCAACCTAAATGTAAGCAAACCTCATGAAATTACTCTCAGGACTAAAAATGTGATATCACAGCATCTTTCTGAAAAGCTCTTTGGGAACAGAGGAATAGTCCAACAGTCAGTGCAGTGCTGAAACCCAGGCTTTAAATCCACTGCTTCTCCTTTTGATCTTGGGCAAGTCACTTAACCCTTCATTGCCTCAGCTACAAACGTGGACCGTAAACTCTCTGGCGGCAGCAAATACCTACTGTACCCAAATTGAATTTGCTTTACACTTCTGAAAAAAGGCGTGAACTAAATCTAGATGCCAAAATTCAAAGGCATGTACATGGTTCACAGACCTGTAGACCGTGTAATGCTACTTAGAGAGCTGAATATCTGTGGGTTCCGTCGCTACATGCTCTGGTGCTAACCATGTAGTATCGGGACGTGCTGTGGGCGTTCCCAGTCAGAGTGGAGATGGCACCAGTCGCTAACCAGCAGCGGCGATATTGAACTACTGTCTGGTTAACAACCCATGGGTAAAGATAGGCGTGGGTAAAGTTGGCCTATTCTTACCGAACAGTGCTCAATATCACCGCTGCCTGGTTAGCTTCTGTGTGGTGCGGCAGATCCGGTTATTCAATGCTGGTAGCTGGATATGGCCCCAGTATTTAATATCCGGGGTTAAGGTTCAGCGCTATGGCTGTGTGCTTTAAAAGGGCCAGCAAGGAGTAGGGCTACTTGATTTTTGAAGAGCAAATCTGGAACACTTGGGCAGGACTGAGTTGGCCTGGGCGAGGCAGGGTCTTCCCTACTCGGGCATCTTTTCCCCAGATATTTTGAAATAACCAGTCTAATTTCAAAAAGTTTAAAAAAGACAGTAGCAGCCCTTCTTGAGCTATAAGCGCACATACCTACATATATGCTTAAACTTTATTTTATATATATAGATAAATATTCTATATATTTCTAAAATTCCTCCTGTTTGTACAGAAAGAAGTTAATTTTACATCGTCTCCTACCAGGAGAACAAAGTCCTTTGTCTCTGCCCCTGCTGAAGTCGAGGACACAAAGTGGTTATTGTACACGGAATCAGAGACACTATCTTAAAACCGGGGACATCTGATAATCTTAGCAAGGAGAGATATTGTTGGAAGGCAAATACTATTTAAACCCAAATTATTTTTGTTATTGTTACTGAGTATTAAATAAAGAAGGGGTGTGGTATGTGGTTTCCTCTTAGAGCAATTCCAATGACATTAAATACACATTTTCTAGTAATAAACTATTTCCTTGATTAAAAACACTGGGCCTCATTTTCTGAATTGCTGATGTTCAAATGCCATGACAGTCAGCCACGGTGCTTAAATATTACCAGGATGTTCCATGGCTGCGTCCGGATAGTGCCGGTACTTACCCGGTTAGCACGATTTTCGGTCAGTAGTTGCCTGAGTTACAACTTAGTCCTAAATTGCCTGAACAAAGGCCACTGAAAATTGTGCAAACTGGTTTAGTGTTGGTAGTGCCCCCCTCCCCTCCCCTCCCCTCCCCATGGACTGCCCTCTGCACTAACCAGACAGAGCTGGAGTAATCTGTGGCCGAACAGCTAAGAACTTTGAATATCAGCTGATAGAAGAGAAAGACACAGATAGAAGCGATTTGCCGGAAGAGCGGGGCTCCCAAGGAGGAGTGTAGGGAGAGATAAGAGAGGAACGGTAGTGAAGAGCTGCAGAGTGAATGAATTGGGAAGTTTGAGAGGGGGACCCTGTGTACTCTTTGAGGTCAGATAAGGCATGATATGGTCAAACAGGGCTGGCACAAGGTGATGAGGTGCAGTAGACAAACCACATCCCTTATGCCCCCTCCACAACTCCCATTGCTGCTACGGGGGCTGTTTGCTTCCACCTCTCCAATGCTCGCCCTTGAGGCCAGTGCTAACTGCACATTGCAGATACGCCCACTCTCTGTCCATTTCCCACCCACTCGGACAGATAGCACAGAAAATCGCTGCACTTCACGATCTGCATTTTCCATGCATCATCTGTTAATGCAGATGTAGCACACTTTAGTAAATATATCCCGAAAAGTACATGTGTACTTTGACCTTGAAAACTGCAGTAAAATCCATGGACAAGAAGGGGCCCAAGTACTTTGCAGTATTGCCTCCAGTATGAGCATTGTTCTGTGAGATAATACCAGAAAGAAAATCTGGCATATACATTAACTCTTAAACTAGAATTTGGAGTGGAGGAGTAGCCTAGTGGTTAAAGCACTGGCTTGTTAACAACAAGACTAGGATTAGAGTCCCACTGGCATTCCTTGTGACCTTGGGCAAGTTACTTAGCCTTCCATTGCCTCAGAAGGAAGACCTGTAACCTACTTCTGCTCACACAGCCTAGCGTGGGACATGTTCCAAGTTTAAACTCCTGTTACAATGTAAGCACAGAACAGACTTCTGACTGTGCACCCTTGTTGTATGTAAACCGCACTGATAACAAATAGCGCGGTATATAAAAGTTATAAAATAAATAAATAAATAAATAAATGTTGTGGTGGGCATGCTATTTAATATTAATAGCTGAAGCACTCCAGCTAGTTGGTTTTGTCTAGATTGTCTCACAGCAATTAATTCCATGTGGATATAATCAAAGTAGAAGCACAAATGATACACCAGAAGAACAGTTAACTGGCAGGAATTTTTATCACATTTGAAGCTGCATCTAATATTTTGAACAGGAGTTGTTGGGTTGCCAGCAGTCAGCATTGACTCGGAGGCACATGTTGCAAACTTGAAATGACACTTCCTAAAATACTTCCAGAAGTTGTGTTTAAATTCCACATTTCAGTGGTCAGTGTAATGGATGGGAGTACAGGAAATTTCCAACAGATTGTTTCCTGAATGGCAATAAATAAATCTTGTAAGGTCATGCTTACTAATGTGCGCAGTTAACATGGGGTTTGCTGGTTAGCACTGAGCCCTGCTCTAAAAATTCCATGTTAACTAGTGGGCATGCGTGTGGATGGGGACTGGGTGAGTTAGGGAGAGAATGTGGGTTTTAACAATGCATCATGGTTAACATGGGTGTTTTGGGCATGCGCTAACCATGCCTGTTGCCTTTAATATGGGTGAAGGCAACACCACCTGGATGAACCCACGTCAGTTAACGTGGTGCCGCATTTTAGCAATGCATTAATGACAGGGGACAGACACACATGCCCTCTGAAGTTAGCATGGGCCTCCATGCTAATTTTACACCTCAAATGTGTGCTCTTTAGTAATGATGCCCTGTGGTGTAATGCTCTTTATGGGCGGTGTTGTACATGGCTATGAAGAGGAGTTTATCAGAGAGAAGTGACATTTTAGAAAGGATGTCTAGTTTGAATCTGGGACGTCCGGAGCACAAAGTTCAAAAATCCGGGGACGTGACGGCAGTGAAGGAAGGCACATATAATTGCCTACTGAAATCGCTATATCTCCACCCCAAAATAACGAATGCCCCCATAAGCGGTTATGGAGGTGGGCCCCATTCACGTTGCAAGGACATATATGTGCGCGAGTGTAGGTCATTTGAGAAATGTGGACATCCCAGACTTGCACGGCCTCAGAACCGGCTACTTGGAAGTGCCGGCAGAAGTATTTCAGAAGGGAGGCATCTATTGTATGAGACTTGCATATCCCGGTCTCCCGTCTTATATTCAGACGTGCAGCAGTGGGTCACTAAAATGTCTGCAGTATGCATTTACACCCAGGTTTTTTCAAGAAAGAAATAAAAATAGTGGGGATGTAAGCAAATTGTGCACTTCCCCCTGGAAGCATTACATCCATGAGACAAGCACTTTTTTCCACCATATTCATGGCAAGGAGCAGGTATAGGCTTGGACATCTCATCAACCAGAGCCAGACATGATTCTGCCGTTCTGCTATTGCTCCGAAATGTGCAGATCCCCGGATTTGCCCACGCCACGCCTCCGCAATGTCCCCTTGCTACATGGACATCTCGCACTGGGGATGTCTGTATACCTGGCTTCTAAAATACCCACATTAGTGATTAACACATTTTCACAAATAAACAGCCAAAAATTAATAGTATGGTTCAATTTATTTCAGAAGATACATGTTTAATTGTAATTACAGGAATGGTTTCTATAAGTACAGATGAATAGCATCGGAATTACTTTCCAGATGGTCCAGTCACCATCCAGTGACATTCAGGCAAGATTCTGGACATCCAGTACGATGAGCTGAGCTCACTATCATATGTGACACATCACCCACAGCACGGGAAGGTGACTGTCAGTGGATATCATGATTCTCTTGATTTGCTGAGATCAGAATTGTACGTGAGCACATGTAAGGCCTTGGGGTTGAAAATAATTATGGGAGTAATAGATCTGAAACCACAAGTTTCCTTTAGTATTATTCATGACATATTTTTATGGTTCCATTGTTTCAATAGTGTTTTATTTCTTTTGTAAATTGAAACAAGGTTTGTGTCTGATTCAGGCAAGTGTATGGAAACATGGCCATGCTGGGTTTTTATGAATGATATCGCAGTTTAGTAAATCCTTGGGTAATGGCCAGAAACAGCTTATGCTCCCGGTTAAGTAAATTAGATGACAAACCCCCATCTTAAACATGCCATTTTTAAAGAGGATGGCAGGCTTTAAAAACGAGGTCCTCTTTCTCCTCCCTCTTGCCTGCAACTAATCTCTACTGATCTAGTATTAAGAGGGCTAGTCTTGTTCCTAGACAGGGCTGGTGCTTCCATTAGGTGAACTGGGCAGACGCTTACAGCGCTGACATTCTGTTGACGGCAAAAAGGCATTTTAGATTTCCTCCTTCTCTCAGAGGGCCTAGCTTACCGCTTCCCCCGGGACCTGCAGGAGGAAGGGCGCTTACTAGCACAGTTTCATCTGTGCCATAGGGTCAATCTCATGATATCAACCACAAGACCCCCTAACGCAGGGGTTTTCAATCCAGTCCTTGGGGAACCCTAAGCCAGTCAGATTTTCAGGATTCCCCGAATGAATATGCATGAGAAAGATTTGCATGTTCTGCCTTCATTGCATGCAAATCTAACTTATGCATATTCATTCTGGGAATCCTGAAAACCTGACTGGCCTGGGGTTCCCCGAGGACTGGGTTGAAAACCTATGCCCTGTTTGGTTCATACTACTTCTTGCTAAGTTCAGGTTCTGAGCTGACAGAAGCACTGGGATAAAGTCTCCGTCAGAAGGACAGAATTTAAACTACCTGCCTGCTGCCTTTTTGCTGTCCCCAGAATCTTGTTCAGCTGCTTATAGATAGTTTGTTGCAGGGGGTGGGTTGTGGCGGAGGACGTTTACCTACACCAACCGATAAACTTACACCAGCCCTGGGCATGCAAAGATGCAAGTCAAAGCGTACCTCCCTGTAGGGCCCCTTTGTCCACTTCCAGTCCCACCCACAGTTAATTCAAAGTTTCTGGTGACTTTCAAAATAATGCCGCCTGACCCCTAGCAGCACATCTGAACATGTTGCTAGGGCTCAGGCTGCTAAATAAGAGAACGGAACGTTAATAAAAATCCTTCTTACCATTTCTTTTTAGTGCTGACTCCTGACAACCCAGCTGCCTCTGGGCTTTCTTGGCAATGTATCACTGGAAATAGATTGCCAGGCCTTTTCTTCCAAGGCAGTGGAGGGTAAAGTGACTTGCCCAAGGTGTGCCAGCCCGTCCATTCTGCAAGAATGTTGTTGGCACAGAGCCCCACACGAACTGCATACTCACAAGTGAACGACTTCAGCGCGAGGCCCTGGCTCACCTCTGCATAGCCGCCAGCATGAAGAGTGTTCTAGTGAAGTACATGAGTGCCGGGAAATGCCCTTTAACCTTTCCCGGCATTCAACGCGTTTCACTAGAACACAACTGCCAGCCCGAGGAAAAACGCTGCTCTTCAAGCTGGTGGCTATGCAGAGGTGAGCCGGGGCCTCGGGTGGGCCTCCCCAGCTCCCTCGGCCATTTAGACAGGCACGGGGCTCTTCAGGGGGAGGGGTCTACCATAGGACTGGAAATGGTAGTTGGGAGGGCTAAGATTGGAAATGGGCTGACGGGGGGCTAGGATAGGACTGGAAATGACTGATGGGGGGTGCTAGGATAGCAAATGGGCTGATGAGGGGAGCTTGGACTGGAAATGTGCTGATGGGGGGCAGAATTGGAAATGGACTGATGGGAGGCTTGGACTAGAAATGGGCTGATGGGGGACTAGGATAGGAGTGGAAATGGCAGATGGGGGGCTAGGATTGGAAATAGACTGATAGGGGGCAGAACTGAAAATGGACTGATGGGGGGGCTTGGACTAGAAATTGGCTGATAGGGGGCTAGGATAGAACTGGAAATAGCTGATGAGGGGTGCTAGGATTGCAAATAGGCTGATGAGGGGAGCTTGGACTTAAAATGGGTTGATGGGGGACTGGAATAGGTCTTGAAATGGGTTGATGGGGGGCTAGGACTGGAAATGGGCTAATGGAGGGAGCTTGGACTGGAAATGGGCTGATGGGGGCCTGGAATAGGACTGGAAATAGCTGATGCGGGGCTAGGACTGGAAATGGGCTGATGGGTAGCTAGGATTGGAAATGGGCTGATGGGGGGAGCTTGAACTGGAAATGGGCTGATTGGGGCTGGAATAGGACTGGAAATGAGCTGATGCGGGGGCATAGGAGAAGGGAGCGGATGCTGGGTGGGGCTGGAATTAGAAGAGAACTGATGTTGGGGGAGGACCAGAAGGAGATGGGACTGAGGGAATGAGGATGGAGAGGAGAAAAGATATTTTGTGAGGGAGGGAAGAAAAATCTACGATTGGTTGGATGGAATGGCAAAATCTGAGTGGATGATAAAAGAATAAAGAAAGAAGTGGAGGAAAGAGCAAAAGGGGAAAGATTAGTATGTTAAAGCAGACGTAGAGAGAGAATGAAAAAAAAACCTAGAAGAGAGAAGAAAGGACAAATGGACAGCAGACAATGGAGAGTTAGCAGAAGACACGAAGAAACCAGAAGAAAGTGACTGGAGCAATTGTAACTGAAAATAAAATGCCAAACAACAAAAAGGTAGAAAAATACTATTTTATTTTGAATTTATTAACTGGAATATGTCAGCTCTGGGAAATGTGCATCATTAACGTCTGCGCTTTGTTTAGTACAAGAGGAACTTAATTTATAGTTTTATTTCTACAGTGTTGTTGTACATTCCAAGTTTGGCTTTTGGGGTTCCCAGTTTAATTATTGTCTTCCTGTTTCTAAATTGTGATTCCTTGTTTGGTGATGGTCTATGTTCTGCATGTGTAACCGAGCTGAGGTATTCTGTTTATGTAGTTTCTATTTGACAGTGCCACTTGTTCTCTTTCCCCAGTAGGAGATGTATTTGTTTAATATTTGCAGTGTTACCTTTCGATAGGTAGGGTTTAGTGCTTTGTGAGTCCTGGTAGTACTGCTATGCTACGGCGGGTTTGCTATGGGTTCTAAATGGTCAGTATTTATAGTACTTCCTAATGTGCCTGGCGGTTGGCACTGGAGTATAGTAATGTAGAAATCTGGTAGTCTTTCTTTATCCAGACACTCATTAAGAGGCATGTTTACTAAAAGTTAGAACATATTAACATCATGAAAATGAGGATCCTTATGCCAACAAGGCCCTGCACATGGGAATCAAACCTTTGAGTTTCTGGAACTAGGCAGTTGCTCCAACCATTAGGCTACCCCTCCACTCATCTCTTACCCTACTGAAAGGAAAATTAAGGTTCTGAAGCTACCACTCAGAGTGTATTAGCTCTCACAGCTTCCATGCTATGAGCTTAAAATAGAAACATTAAAACAGAGAAAATGAGCAGATAAGTACCATAAGCCCATTCCAGTCTGCCCATCTGTACCGAATACTAACTCTACAATCCTCTCCTCACCCTTAGAGATCCTCGGTGTTTGTTCCATGCTTTCTCACACATCTCTATCACCTCCACTCGGAGGCTATTCCACAAATATGGGTCCACATTTCCCATCTTCCTACAGACCTATATCCAGTCTACCTTTCATCTCTAAAATCATTGAAAAAGCCGTTCAGACACAACTCCAAGATCACATAGACCTTCATGCACTGCTAAATGCACAGCAGCATGGATTCAGACCCAATCATGGCACCGAAACTCTGATGACCTCCCTGCTAAATTCAATCATCACTGGCATCGAATCAATCAAAGAAGGCTTCCTCTTGCTGTTTCTTTTTTTTTTTTTAAACTTTTATTTTCATTTTGGAACATCGAAACAAAAGGACATACAGAATAGAAGACATGAACAAATAATATTATACAATCACGGACAGTAAACCCCCACCACCCCCCTCCCCCCCTGCTTCTTCTCTGGGATACGTAACAATCCAGTATCGGGTGTATATACACATTATTATCTTTCGAGATAATATAATTATCTGCAACATGATGAGTGTAACTATACGGCTATATTGGAGCATCTGGCAATCTGAACATAGTCATTAAGCATCTGCCACTTAGACAAGTGAGAGCAGTCCTGAACCTGGAATGCCATCCGACGAGGTATCTGCTCATATGTACTATATAAGCAGACAGAATTCCACCATTCGGTAAAAGTTAGGCGGGAGCCATTCTTCCAATTTTTCGTGACTAAGCATACAGCCATACCCAACATAAAATCCAGGAGGAAGCGGCCTGTCCTGGGAAGAGAGGGGATCCCCGCCACAGAGCGGAGTCCCACAATCTTCCAAGAAAGGGGCTCCCGGAAGCGTAGGATACTTTGTATCCGGTCCCAAACCCGCCCCCAATATTGCTGTAGTGCTGGACATTCATAGATAACATGGGCGAAGGTACCCACCGCTGTATGGCATGACCAACATCGATAGCTTGTATTGACATTCCATTTGGCCATCTTCTCAGGAGTATAAAAGCATCTGTGGGCAACATAGAAGAGCGTTTGAGTGACAGAGGCGGATCTAGAGACCCGCACCACTTTGCTCCAGACTATCTTCCATTGCTGGGGAGTTAAAGTGATGTGCAATTCGCGCTCCCATGCCTGCTGGGCCCTAGGGGTGTCCCTGCCTGGACTATGAGTGAGTATTTTATAAAAGTTAGATGCCACCCCTGGGAGACTCCCGATACAACGAATCACCTCAGACAGCCCTTCCACGCTAGTATCAGAGCGCGGAATGACCCGAGCGCCTTTAAGGCAATGTTGGAGCTGCATCCATTGAAAGTAATATTTCGCTGGTAGACCAAATTCCGCTTGTAAAGCATTAAAGGTTTTCCAGCGATCCCCAGCAAACAGCTGCTTAGGTGTCCAAATCCCCCTGGAGTACCAGGGTCTCCATGCTATCGTTTTTTTGTTAATTTGAAATCGAGAGTTATGCCATATCGGGAGATGGTCCAGGGGGCACGCCTGCGGACCCAGAGATTGAATGAGGGCATTAAAGGCCACTAGAGTGTCTACAACCATTGGTGAATGGCGGGAGTCTGAATGATGGCACATTCCGGGGAAGTAGGCCAGCGGAACTGGTCCACTAAGCTCTTCTTCAATTTCTAGCCACACCGGGCGGCCTGCTGCCGGGGTATCCAACCAACGGGCACCTTGCTTTAAGAGGAAGGCTTTATGATATTTGAGAAAATCTGGAAATCTAGCTCCTCCTCTCGCTTTATCAGATTGCAAGTGTTGTTTAGCTATCCTGGGTGTTTTACCCTGCCATAAATAACGGATAAGAAGGCCTTCTGTATCTTTGTAGATGTGTCGGGGCAGTAAACATGGTAGCATTTCGAGAATGTAGTTCACTTTAGGAACTATCATCATTTTCACTGTTTCCAAGCGGCCCCACCATGTAAGGGTTAGTGGAGACCACCGATTGGTAAGTTCACGGACTTTGGAGATTATCGCCTTGGCGTTGAAACTAATAGTGTTCTCTAAAGGATAGCAATAATAGACCCCGAGATATTTCACCATACTATGCTGCCAGAGAAAGGGAAAGGCTTGCATGTCGGCCGCATGTACCCAGTGGTTAAGTGGGAAAGCAACCGATTTGGTCCAGTTGATCTTATAGCCCGAGAGCTGCGAGTACCTGTCTAGTAATTCTAAGACTACTGGGACCGAATCCAAAGTTATAAAAAGCATAAGGTCATCTGCATAAGCGGAGAGTTTGATCTCTCTGTGTCTAAAGGGGGCACCTCGGATGTCTGCGGACTGCCTAAGTAACAGGGCTAGAGGTTCAAGCGCTAAGTCAAAGAGCAGAGGAGATAGGGGGCACCCTTGGCGTGTACCTCTTTGAAGGCTGAATGGCTGAGATTTGATAGCATTCACACATATACTGGCTGTGGGTTCGGCATACATGACTTGAAGAAACCGGAGAAAGCCCTCCCCAAAGCCGTACCAACGGAGAACAGCAAATAAGAAGGGCCATTCTAGATGGTCGAAGGCTTTCTCGGCGTCTAGGGAGAGGCCAACTAGTGGTAGATCTAGGCTTGCAGCATTAGTCAAAACATGACATAAAGTCCTAGCGTTGTCGGCAGTGGATCTTCCGGGTATAAAACCACATTGATCAGGGTGGATTAGTGTAGACATTTGGTCAGATAGTCGAGAGGCTAAGATAGTCGCAAAAATTTTATAGTCTGCGTTAAGAAGGGAGATTGGGCGGTAGTTAGCTGTTAACAGCGGATCCCTCCCTTCTTTTTCAAATACTACCACATTCGCCGCCGAAAAGGATCCCAAGCAAGATGTGTCTTCAGCCAGAGCAGTGAAATAGAGTTTTAGGTGGGGGGCCAGATCAGCACTGAACGTTTTATAAAATTCGGCCGGAAGACCGTCAGGGCCTGCGGTGCGCCCCGAGGCCACACGTTTAAGGGCAGAGTGAATTTCATTAGTAGAGAAGGGTTTATCCATCGCAACCCTATCCTCTTCAGAGAGGGTCGGCCGTTGGATTCCGGATAATAATCGCTCAAAAGCCTCTGACGTGAAGTCACATTCTGATTTATAAAGACGAGTATAAAAATCCCGGAAAAGCTCTACTATCTCTGTATTATTTGTCACTATGTCCCCTCCTACCGGGTTTCGGAGAGCCGCTACCCATTTGGCTTCTTTTTGACCTTTCAAGGCATTAGCTAAGAGTCTACCAGCACGGTTGCTTTCCCGATAGTACATCCCTTGCTGCGATGCGATATTTTTAGAAGCTGCAGCAGACAGGATTGAGTTATATTGAAAGCGTAGGCGTTGCAATCGTAACAACACACAAGGATCAGTGCGGGAAGTAAGAACCCGTTCCCCAGTTTTAATTTGTTGCTCTAATATTAATAACTGTTGCTTACGCTGTTTCCCCAAGCGAATTTGATAGCTAGTAATGGTGGTACGAATGGCAGCTTTAAAGCCCTCCCACCAAGCCCAGCTCATGGTATCATGTGGTAAGTTAAAATGGAAATAGTCCTGAATGGCGGCCCGAATGTCTAACTGAAACTCTTGTTGCTCTAGCAGGGTCCTATCAAAAAACCAATTTCCCGGATTCCCACTGGGCAGGTTAGCGTGCAACTGGAAGGAAATGGCAGCATGGTCTGAGATATGTAATGGGTGAATCATCGCTGTGTCTACCTGAGATACCAGCACTTTAGATATTAGGAAAAAATCTATTCTGGACTGTGATAGATGGGGGGGAGAATAGAAAGTAAATTCCAGTTCAGCAGGATGCAACAATCTCCAAAGATCCACTAAAGCGAGATCTTTGATCAAGGAGGTGAGTGTGAGGGAGCTCTTGGGCAGGCCACTCGTTCTAGGCGGTTGCCTGTCTATCAGAGGATCGACGACTTGATTAAAGTCGCCACCTATTATCAGTGAGGTGCTAGCAGAGGCCTGCGCAACCTGAGCAATGGTAGCAAAAAAGGCAGGATTATCCACATTGGGGGCATAAATACATATACATGTTAGTTCAAGGTGTCCAATTTTAAGATGGACGCGGGACCATCTGCCCTCCGTGTCAGAGCTAGTGGCAATAATGGTGACAGGCAAGGATTTCTTCACCAGAATAGCTACCCCACATTTCTTAGAAACAGCCGGAGAGTAGGCAGCTACCATGTAAGGTTTAATATTGAGTTTCAGAGTTTCGGTAGAATTTAAGTGCGTTTCCTGAAGAAAAACCAGATCCGCCTTTTCATGACTCAAATAACTAAGGATTTTCTTTCTTTTAATCGGGTTGTTGATTCCCTTTACGTTCAATGAAAAAACCTTACATAGGGCCATAAGACATTGTCATACATTTGAAGTAAAAGCGCAAGCGAGTATGGAATATATACCACATCTGTACATCTATATCATACACATCAATTAAGATACCAGATACACCCCATATGAGAAAACAAGCACCGAAGTGCCCCAGAGAAGAAGCATAACCCCAAATATAAATGGCGACCATATGTCTGCGGGAGGAGGCCCAAGAGAGTGCGATTGTAATGTTTGAACCCTTCTGTTATTATAGTCTCCGATCTCCACCGAAGTAGCTGTGGGCATGATAGAGCAGGGCCATCAAGGCTAGTGAAAGCCAAGGCTGTGAATTGCCAAGGCAGTCTCTAAGGTAGAGAGCGTCCGAAAACAATATGGCGGGTTTTACCAATATAAGGTCAATTAGCTAAGTGTTCCTTGGATCAACGCATCTGATCTGCCTCTTTGGACTCCAAAAATTCCGCAAGTAATTCAGGATCATCAAATGTTCTGGTCTGGTTGTGCAGCGTTACCCTGAGTTTAGCCGGGTACATCAGGCCATAGCGAGCTTGCAGTTGTTGTAGCCTCGGTCGAAATTCCAGGAATCGCTTTCTACGATCAACCGTGGGCTTAGCCAAATCAGGAAAGAAGGATAGCCGGTGGCCCTCAAACTCGATGGGGCCTTTTGCGCGAGCAGCATTCAGAATTTGCTCAACATGTTGGTATCTTAAGAGCCGAAAGATAATAGGCCGCGGGGTCTTCCGATTGAGCGCCATATTTGAGGGCACTCGATGAGCCCGGTCAATCTCCAGGTCTTTAGCAAATGTGATCCGAAGTAGGGAAGGAAGCGCCTTACAAAGAAACTCCTTCATGTCTCCAGACTCAGCTCCCTCCGGTATGCCCACGAGCCGTATGTTATTGCGGCGGGCCCGATTGTTGCCATCTTCCACGTCTTTCTGAAGGGCCCGTATCTGGCGCTCTACTTTGTCAAGTTTCGCCAACCGGACCGTGTGTGAGTCCAGTATGCCTTCCATTTTGTCTTGTCGTAGGGAAAGCCCTTCAAGTTTGCTTTGCAGCATGCCGAAATCTTCACGCAGCGCTCGGAGTGACTCCCCGTTGGATTGCACAAGGTCTTTTACCCCTCGTATTTCAGTGAGGATCTCCTGCTGCATCTCGGGACCTTCCCGAGGTGCGGGCTGCTTCTGCGGAGACGGGGGCTCGGTTTTGGAGCGTTTACCATGGGAATTCGTTGGGGTCCCGAAATCTAGACGTGCTGGTTTGGTCCCCGCCATCACCCCAAGGTACCCCGGTAGAGTCAAAGCAATATTCAGAATTAAAACGGTTCAAAATTCAGGAGTCTTGGTAGGCCTCTCGGGAGCCTCAGCGCAATGCGACTATCCCGCTGGACATCAGGCTCCGCCCCCCCCCCTCTTGCTGTTTCTAAACATTTCCGCCTTGGAAAATCATCCCATGGTCCAGGAAGCTGAAAGTCTCTCAGTGACACCATTGATGCAGCCATGCATCCATCTCCAGGATGCAAGCTTCTCTCCTCGGCCTTTGCTCTCAACAGGGAGGATTGAGGAGAGCACCATCTGTGCACCTATCTGCTTCACCCCCTCTCCCAGAGCCATGAGGTCACTCTTGATACATTCGGAGGGATACCTAGCCCATCATTTGCGCCAATATGAATGAGCGGCATCGAATAATGATCAGTAAGCTTGATAAGTCTCAACAAACTCATTGTAACATATTTGATTATGGCACCTGGCAGACTACCATCTCCCAGGACATCATACAATACGTGGTTAGCAGATGGATGCGTCTGCATCCCTCGGAAGGCAGTCGCCAACCACCCTTCCCTTCCTAGTGGTCACTGGTTCAGCAACCTTTAGGTTTTTGTGCTCCAATTCCTTCTGTTCCTGGGATGTTCTTGCCCTCTCTATTTTCAGGCTGAATACTGGTTCTTCATTTTGTGGGAAGATGGAGTCAGGCTCTGGTGACCCGCATCCAGCTGCCTTCTTTCAGTGTGATGCCTTTTTCATTTCTGCCGCAGATCATTAAAGCCTTAAGAATCATGTCATCAGTGTAGCCCTCGCTGTCATAGATGAGTCTCAACCTTGTCACCTCCTCTCTCAGTTCCTGCATGTTTCATGAGGGATTCTGCAGAATAAGAATTTAAGTGAGCACACAGGCTGACTGCAATAAACCCACAAGGAGTTGCTATATCAAATGGGATACTCCTCTAATTATTCTCACATGGTATGACCCTTTTAAAGGGGTACACTTGTTTTATTAGAGATCCAAATGGGCTCCATAATAGGCTACTCAACCTTTGCACCATTTCCTCCGCTTAGCTTTACACATTAAGCCTCTTTCTCACAGCTTAATTATATTTATTAGACTAACCTAAAGAGATGGTATGATCGTGTCTAGCCTCAGCTAGGATGCTGTAAGATTTTAGTTCAGTAGAGTGTGTACCTGTATCCCAGTGAGGTTTCCAGAGACTTCTTCAGGAAGACCAGGAGAACCACTGGTAGTAAGGTTGTCTGAGGAATCAGGAGAGTTTTTATAATCCAGGAACATCTACCATCTCATCTTTTTCCAGCAGGACCCTCAAACTGAGTCATCTGTGCACTGGAATACCTGAGACACCAGTGTACCTGCTCTTGGGGGACAAGGGAAGCAGCCCTAGAGGTTAGCCCTGGTGACCCAGACAGTAGCACATTTCTGGATTTATCCATTTGGGCTGGGTATAGATAGAATCTTTCCTGCCATCAAAAAGGAAAAGATTATGCTTGTGGCCTTTAGACTCTCAGCAAGCAGTTAGCTTGTTAGGAGTAGGCAGAGACTGTTTCAAATTCTCTAGCAAGAATTTGAAACAGTCTATTTTTATTTTCTTCTAAATAGCTGCTCTTTCTTCTGCCTCAACAGTAAATGCAAACCATTGGCAACACAACCTCAGAGTCTGAGGTGACTCTACAGCAATTCTACTTATGTTCCCTGCCATTGAAAGTCCATGTCAACTCTACAAATCTCCTTACAATGTACTTTGGTCACTCCTCTTCTACAACCAGGACACGAGGTGGCACATGGATATTGCACATTACAGGGCAGATTCTTTTATTGGCAAGTGCAAACAGCAAATAAATAGCAGGTGAAAATAAAAGCCAAAAAGAATATAATTTAGAATTTAAAAATGGTGGAAAATTAGGGAGTAGCAAAGAATGAGAAGTGCCGCTGTTGAGGGTTTTGTATGACATGCTCATCTTTCAGGTAATCCTTCCTTGCCCTTTTCTCCACTCTCCCCCCCCCCCCCCCCATTCCCACATAAAATGTAACAATAGAAAATTCCCTCAGCCTTTCCATTAGTCCTACAAGTAATGGGCACCAACTGTGTTGAGAATCTTTGCAAGAATCACTTGTCCATAAAGAGCGGAAATTTATGCGCCAATGATGGCCTTGACAGACACCGGATCATTGCTACTTTGCAAGGCTCTGCTAACTTGCTGATCCCAGGCATGAAAGGAATTTGCATGGCAGCGAGTTGTGAAACAGAAGCCCGACGGCCTTTTTAAAATGTTTTGTATTTGCCAGCAGACGATATGACACCTTTTATCACCCTGTGGGCATGCTGGATCACGTAGAGTGTTGCATAAGTCAAGGACACAAAGGGAACCAGCCCAACGGGAATTCCAAAAGATTTAATTACAAAGTTGCACCAGTTTCCTGGAATCCTTACTTCAGCAACTTCTGGGAATAAAACAGAGCCATGCGGATATGCAGTGAGAAGAAGTTAGTTACAGTGCTCACGTATGGAGCGGGTCGGGGGAGAGGAAGGATCCAGGCACTCAAGGTAAAAAAATCACTCAACAAATTCCCAGACACTTTCCATTAGTGCTGTGCTGATAGAAGTCAAAGCAATGCTGGGATAATGCAGACAGACTACTGCTATCAAAATGAGAACAGTTCTGAAAGAAATCATTTATCCCAGAACCAGAATGAGTATTTAAAAAATGACTTTGTGTCTTTCTCCAATATAGTTGGCTTCTGACTGCCTATGCATATAGTTTGTTTTCAGAGAAAACGAGGAATTTGAAAGATCCCTTTCTCGTCCCAAGGGTTCCACACATGCCATAGCGTTCTAAAATTATGAGTTGGTATATTGCCCAGGAGGTAGGGCATGGGCCAAAACATATGGATGCTGGTATTTAAAGGTTTTAAAGGCCTAACTTTGAGAGCTAGGTCCGATATTCTAAAAAAAACCTGTACTTCTGCCCAGGGTTGGCCCCAGAGTAGGTTCAAGGTGTTGGCCCTTAGATAGGCCTTAAGCATTACCCCCCCCCCCCCCCCCCTCTTAGCTATGCCTTATGGTTGGGTCGACCCTGCTCCTACCTTTAGGTGAGACTCGTGTGGCTTCAGTTGCAAGGCCTTTTGCCTTCTCTCCCAAAAGTCTTTGGTTTGATCACTGGTTATCCTCACACTGGCCAAGACAGATTCCTAAATTTGTCCCCTCTTTTCAGCCAGACTTAGATGCCTAAAACCTCAGCTGAAAATTCACCTTATAAGTGCATATGTTGCTTCTATAAAATAGGGGGTGTACAGTCCAAAAAATGTTGTTCTGTTTCATTTATTTTTTTCATTTTCTTCATCTTCGTATCATATTTTTAATAATACGCCCTATTGCTCCGCAGGGCACACTCTTGCACAGTACTGCGCGCTCTTTCACAAGAGTGCTCACTATTAATAATACGCCCTATTGCTCCGCAGGGCACACTCTTGCACAGTACTGCGCGCTCTTTCACAAGAGTGCTCACTATTAATAATACGCCCTATTGCTTCGCAGGGCACACTCTTGCACAGTACTGCGCGCTCTTTCACAAGAGTGCTCACTATTAATAATACGCCCTATTGCTCCGCAGGGCACACTCTTGCACAGTACTGCGCGCTCTTTCACAAGAGTGCTCACTATTAATAATACGCCCTATTGCTCCGCAGGGCACACTCTTGCACAGTACTGCGCGCTCTTTCACAAGAGTGCTCACTATTAATAATACGCCCTATTGCTCCGCACGGCACACTTTTGCACAGTACTGCGAGCTCTTTCACAAGAGTGCTCACTATTAATAATACGCCCTATTGCTCCGCAGGGCACACTCTTGCACAGTACTGCGCGCTCTTTCACAAGAGTGCTCACTATTAATAATACGCCCTATTGCTCCGCAGGGCACACTCTTGCACAGTACTGCGCGCTCTTTCACAAGAGTGCTCACTATTAATAATACGCCCTATTGCTCCGCAGGGCACACTCTTGCACAGTACTGCGCGTTCTTTCACAAGAGTGCTCACTATTAATAATACGCCCTATTGCTCCGCAGGGCACACTCTTGCACAGTACTGCGCGCTCTTTCACAAGAGTGCTCACTATTAATAATACGCCCTATTGCTCCGCAGGGCACACTCTTGCACAGTACTGCGCGCTCTTTCACAAGAGTGCTCACTATTAATAATACGCCCTATTGCTCCGCAGGGCACACTCTTGCACAGTACTGCGAGCTCTTTCACAAGAGTGCTCACTATTAATAATACGCCCTATTGCTCCGCAGGGCACACTCTTGCACAGTACTGCGCACTCTTTCACAAGAGTGCTCACTATTGAGCAGTAGGGCACACTGTTCACACATGGGTGAATGGTGCCCACTATTCGTACATACATGAACTATGCACCCCATTGCTAAATAGTGCGCACTCTCATGCAAGTGGGTGCAGTATTGCACAATAGTGCATGTGCTCACGAAAGTGTGCACTGTTGAGTAATAGGGCACACTATTACTGCTTTTGTTTAAAATGAAAGCACATCTTGAGTAAAATATATCCACCTATCTGCCTTTCCTTCCTAGGTTACCTCTTCTAAAAGAACTTTCAATGAGAGCAAATCCCGGAAAACATTTACCTGGATAAATGGGCTGTCTGTAAATTTTCCAGTCAAAAAGTCTTCCCGATACATTCCTCACAGTTGGCCCTGGCAACAGTCTCCTCTTCGTCCAGATCAGCTTCAGTTCGGAGAGGTCTTCCACGTTTGTGTGTTAGATCATCTGGAATTCTCGGACCGTTGAGGCCTGGCCATTTGAGAATTAGATGGCATTTGGCATAGACAAGTAGCTTAGTGATTAGTGTGGCAGCTTGGTGAACAAGAGACCAACGTTCATTTTCCACTGGCACTCCTTGTGTCCTTGATCAAGTCACTTTACCTTCCGTTGCCTTGGAAGAAAACCCTGGCAATTTACTTCTGGTCTGAAAAAACTGAGGAATTGGTAGGGTATGCATTACGTCTGGCTGCTTTATCTAGACAACAAACTGAATATCACCGTTATTATCCAGACACTGCTACTGAATATTGTCAGATAATCCCTATCAGTGGTATCTGGCTACGTGCACTCAAAGCTTCCCAATCATGTTGTCTATCATTGTAAGCTGATTAAACTACAGGAAGCATATATATTGACCTTATCCATCCTAAAGTTACCAAAGGCCCTATTTACTAGTTACTGCATGCTAACAGCATGGCCGGGCTCCCTCTAAGAATGAATGCAGCACCTTAAACGGCATGTGGCAATTTTCACTTTAACCAATGAACATGAGCGGAGGGGTGGCATGAGTGGGAAACAGGGCCGACCTCAGAGTTGGTTCAAGACGTTGGAACCATAGGCAAACCTTAAGCCTTACGCCCTCCTCCGGCTATCAGAATCTATTGTTTAGCTTGGAATGCCCTGCTTCTTTCTGCCCCCCCCCTCCCCCGGCCCGAAGCTGCCGTCCTAGGCAACCGTCTAGTTTACCTAATAGTTGGACTAGCCCTGGTGGGACATGCACCTTTAATTTAACATGTAGATGATTGCCACGTGTGAACTTTTAACAGCTAACGCAACATTATTAACACTATCTCAGGGAGTGCAGCTAATGGCATTACTCTGTCTTCCACTCTGTTAATGTGCAGTAAAACACTTTTTTTCTGGGTTAATTGAATGGCAAAATGTTGGGAATGTGCCCCATAGTTAATGCAGAAGCTCTGCAATTAGTCAGCATCAATTCTGCCTGTAAGCCTATGATAACACTAGTAAATAGAGTCCCTACATGATTATGTCTCTACAGCTATCTCCTAAACTCTTTACCTCTTCCACTGCACTCGAATCACCTGGATTTATTTAGCTCACACCATTTCAGTAGTGGTTGAAGGCAAGTGACATCCAGGTGCAGTAGGTATTTTCCTGGTCCCGGAGGGCTTACAATCTAATTTTGTACCTGAGGCAATGGAAGGTTAAGTGACTTGTCCAAGGTCACAAGGGGATATGTTTACTAAATCACATTAGCTGTTAACACGGCAGATAGTGCTTGCCAAATGTGCCGGGTTAACAGGAAATGTGGGGCAAATGCACAAAGTGCAGAGATTTTCTATGCTAAATGCAGTACTTGCATTAGCTGCGTGCTTGGGCAGGACAAGGGTGAAGAGTAGCCATGTCTGCAAACCACAGTTACCGCACGTTGCGACTGTCAGATTTGCAGACAGTGCGGGGGCAACTGACGCCATCACGATGCTTGGCCTTAGCTGCTGTCTGACCGCACTCTCTACATTTTTGGTGGGGTATCTTTGCACCTGCTATGCATACCCTTGACAGCTACCGCACGGCTTTTGTAGCTACAGTAACATTGGCACTATTTGCAAAAGCCTAACGTGGTTTAATAAACACATCCAAGGGGGTGTTGGTGTGATCGGAACCCTGAGCTTAGCTGGTCCTTAGCCCACCACTGTAACCACCAGGCTACTCTTTCAGTTAGAACTGGGAATTCTGAGAACTATTAGAGCCCTGAATAAGGATGGAGTCAGGAAGGTGAATGAAAAACAAAATTAGTAACTGACAGGAAACAACAACATTTGACATTTAAAGTGTATGAGTAATTTAAATGGCTCCAATCCATCCCTGTAATTGTGCCAGGGCAGTCAGATAAAGGCCTGCACTGTACTTTAGTTTATTAATCACGGGAAGAAGAGAGGGACAAGGACCTGGTTTTTAGGCAGGGTAAACGCTGCAATCAGAACTCATGCATCCCTGGGCTTGCCAAAGTATGCAAACTATCTTCGGCCGGCGATGAATGCGCCTGGAGTTCTTGATCCCATGAATTTATTTACTCGGCCGTGGTCATTTCCTATGCGTGCAGCAAGACTGCCAGATCTGCTCAACAAAGCTGAAAACCATAAAATGGATGTTTAAGAGCCACGGTCAGAGTGTTTATTAAACACCAAAACATGTATAGTCAGCATCGCTATGCAGATAAGAAGAGTCACTCCATATCCGTGCCTAGCCGTCAATGCCGGTGATATTCATTCCACTATCCAAATACTGTGGCCAACTGGCTCCAGATGCACCCGAAGGACTTGAGCCAGTCCTGGGTTTACCGCATTGCATGCAGGGATATGTAGTTCTGATTTCTCTATTGAATAAGAAGAGCAAGACTACACGTTCCTGCATGCAATGGGGTAAACCCAGGACTGATCAAGCCTGTCGGGAGCATCTGGAGCCAGTTGGCAACCCGATCTCCAAATAACTAGCCTGATGGATTTAGAATTCTGCCCTTGTTCCAGCACCACTCTGGCCCTTTTGGACTAGTGCCGAAATAGTCCGTAAGGACTGGCTAGAGGGATTATATGGATGACTAGTGCTGCTTATTATTTCTATAGTGCTACAAGGCAGACGCAGCATTGTACACAAACAAGTGAGAGGCAGTCCCTGCACCACGAGCTTACAATCTATACCTGTTAAGGACATGAAAGGGAAACAGCTATGGAGATAGGCAATGGGAAGGGAAGGATTAAAATTTGAAAATAGACTAGCACGACAACCACAGTGCTTTATCCAAGGATTAAGAAGGAATGTCTGGAAAGCTCTGAGTGCAAATGCTTACAGTCTTGATAACAAAATGCCAGACTTGGAAGCCTCAGTGGTGAAGACAAGTTAGATATTGTGGCTATCGCAGAAAAGCGGTTCAAGGTCTCCCATGTGATACAGCCTTTCCCAGCGCTAATCTTTCCAAGAGCGACGGAGTGTGCAGAAAAGAGGAGGGGGGAGTAGCACTTTACATAATAATGAGATTAAAGGGATAGAAATGCAGGGGACCTGGGCAAAGGAGGAGGTGCTATGAGTTACCTTCAAATGTAAGGACATAACTTCCATCCACATTGGACTGCTTTACAGACTTTCAAGGACAAAAGAGTTGGATAGTGATTTCATCATTGATAAGACTGCAGTGAAGGAGGAGGTGCTAGTGGTAGGAAATTTTAATCTGATAGATATGGATTGACTCATCCCATCTGCATATCAGAAGTGGTGTGGTCCCGGATTCTTTCCTCAGGCAAATGGTAACGGAACCCATAAGGGAAGAGGCAAATTGGACCTGGTGCTTACAAATGGAAAAATCATCTCTGATGCCCAGATAGGTGGTTACCTGCGCGCTATTGAACACCAGATGGTTTAACTCAGTGGTTCTCAACCCAGTCCTCTGGGTAGGGTTACCAACTGGCTCCAGATGCGCCCGACAGGCTTGATCCAGTCCTGGGTTTACCCCATTGCATGCAGGGACATGTAGTTCTGATTTCTCCATTGCACTCCATAAGAAAAACAAGACTACATGTCCCTGCATGCAATGGGGTAGACCCAGGACTGGATCAAGCTTGTCGGGCGCATCTGGAGCCAGTTGGCAACCCTACCTCTGGGAATCCCCCCCCCCCCAGGCCAGTCAGGTTTTCAGGATATCCACAATGAATATGCATGAGATAGATCTGCATACAATGGAAGCAGCGCATGCAGATCTATCTCATGCATATTTATTGTGGTTATCCCGAAAAGCTGACTGGCCTGGGGGTGGGGGGGTCTCAGAGGACGGGGTTGAGAACCACTGGTATAGCTTAATGTAAGAGCCAAAACACTTTCGTAAAAGTCCTGAATTTCAGGAGTACAAACTTTGCTAAACTAGGAGACTTCCTTAAGGAAGCACAAATAAGAAGGGGTCTGGAGGAGTAGCCTAATAGTTACAGCGGCAGGACGTTAGGGTTTAAATCCCACTGGTATGACTTGGGGTAGGTTGTGTAACATTCTGTTGCCCGGAGTACAAACTTAGGGATTGATGCAGAGACCTCTGTGGCACAGACATCATCGGCACACAAGTAACTGTGAACCCAGTCCTATGGGGCCCACCGGCCAGTCAGGTTTTCGGGATATCCCTAATGACTATGCATGAGATATATATGCATTAGAGATATCCTGCCAACCTGACTGCTTTGTGGCCCTCCAGGGCTGGATTTGGAGACCCCTGCCTTATACCTCTGTCATTTAAGATTGTGAGTGGGCAAGGTACAGATGTCCTAGACATCGAAAGGGTATATAGAATTTGTCACAGTCCTCCTCACTTCTCACCACCACCAAAAAGTTGTCTCACAATCTTAAATGACAGAGGTATAAGGCAGGGGTCTCCAAATCCAGCCCTGGAGGGCCACAAACCAGTCAGGTTGGCAGGATATCTCTAATGCATATATATCTCATGCATATCATTAGGGATATCCCAAAAACCTGACTGGCCAGTGGGCCCCATAGGACTGGGTTGGGGACCACTGCAGTGTACAGGGTAGCGCAGAGTTCAATAGTGCCAGTGTTTGAACACCTTGCCAGAGCTGAAATTTCATTTCATACAGTGGATATTTCAGCCCGTATAGGAGAAACAGATTGGTGTGTAGGAAAACATAAAACTGTATTCTGGTTTAACTGAATCCTCACCCCTTGGCTTAGCTGTTTGGACAGGGTAGAGCTGAACGCAAAAGACGGGGAGAATGACAGAGCAACAACAACTCTTGTGCGCCAAACGGTGCTTATGGTGGCGTTATATCATTCTCTTGCGCACTACAGATATGCTGCTTCTAGCATGTAAGCTTTCTGTGTCACTAGTACTTTCGGCACATATCTGGTACATGCTCATTCTGACACACAACATTTGCGGTACTCTTGCGCTAGAAAACCACGCGCACGGCTTTTAATGCAAAGCTCTAATGCCAGCTACCTGTACCAGCCACTTGGAGTGAGCCCTCTGGGATTTACTATACCGGAATGTAACTTTTTGAACGCCTGAGGAAGGGCGTGACCGCAATCCATTCCAATTCTTCAAGAAGTAAAACAAGCGGTCTGCAGTAAGGGCAGTTCATTTTTATGTTAGGGGAGTAAATAAAAATAAGAGAGAAAAAGAGATGGAGGTGACCTGGTTCAAGAAAGCATGGGATAAGCACAGAAGATTCCTAGATGGCAAGGGTAAGCGACTATGCACTAGTAATAAAACAGGACAAACTATATAGGCAGAAAGAGCAGGCATAGTTTAATAATTTGTCTGTATATGCCAGGACTGAATGCAGAGCTGAGCTGAAAATCCACTTAAAGCTATATGGATATCTTTATGTGCTGCCCACTGAAAATTTACTTTTTTTTTTTCCTAACCGGCTGATATTTAGTTCATGGCAGTCAGCAGTTTTTTAAATGTCAACAGCCACAGGCAAAAGGAAACCAAGTATTCAATAAATGCTTCCGCTGAATATCCAGTTTCAGCAGTGGCCGTCGCTGGCTATCCCGAGCACGGCAATATTCCACCACTATCTGGAGAGCTAAACCACATAACTTAGGTCTGCTTTTTTGGCCTAACTTTATGCAGATTCTTACCCGGTTAGTGGACTGAAAATCGCCGCTAACCGGATAACCTATTAGGCTTCTCTCAACCCACATATGGATCGCCCTGGAACTCTCTGGATGGCGTCACTGAATATTGGGTTCAGTGGGGTTTATCCGATTAGCAGATCCTGTTGACTGGCTAGACCCTTTTGAATACTGGGCTCTATGTTTCTGTGTCAGAATAGACAAATTGTTTAAACAGAACAGCTCAAAAGAGTCTCAAAAGAGGTCATCTGAAACCATCGATTTTCAAATGATTTCTGTTGCTTTTAGCTGATTTCTTGGCAATGGCAATGGCTAGGACTGCTATTCCCAACCTTTACAGACTTGTACGGCCGTGGAGCCCAATTCCCTAAGGGGCACGTCTGGGCCATCTAGACGGCCCAGAGCAGGATGGGCCCGTTTTGAAGCGATTCTGCATCGCTGGAACCAGATGTTCCCTCAGGTGCAGGATCGGGCCCTGAGAGGGCTTGGTGTGCCACAGCATACCCATGGGGACATCTTCCCTGCAGGCCCTCCTGACTCCCACTGTTCTCTAACCACCCAAACCAAGGCTGGGCAGCCGGGGCCAGGATTGGGCAGTAGGGCCCTACCTGCCCCCGACCTCAGCCTCTGCAGGGGGTTCCAGCCCAGGACCTACCTGCCCCTGGTCCCGGCCTCTGTGGGGGGGTTCCGGCCTTGATCGCCCAGTCAAAGATGCTTATTCCACCTTCGAGTGATATAAAAAGACTGCTAAATATAAATATACTAAAGTGAGGCAGTATGTCTACAACTGCATGGTTCTGTCTGTGTAGAGAGGCCTTATTTTGGGCTTGATATTTTTTTGTGTGTGTCCAATGTGGAATCAGCCCTTGATTCCTAAATTGTCTGCTTGTGAAGATTGGAGAGCCAGAGGTTTTACCCACCCCTCTGCCTGAGTCCAGAGAGAGACTGAAGACTGGGCCAGCTACTCAAGCTTTACAGAGGAGTCTGTTGTACAGGAGAGGATCTTGCCTACTCAAGGAGGTACAGTGTCATACACAGAAAGGATTAGAGGAGTAGGATCTTGGGGAAGACGGAGTAAGAACATTGCAATCGGGGCATGTTGGGTGCATTCCGGGGCAGAGCGGAGCCGTTGACTGCCGCTAACCATGTAGCAGCGATATTGAATCGCTATAGGGTTAGTAGTCCATGGCTAAAACTAGGCCATCTTTTGGCTCGCCTAATTCTTATGGGCCACTATCCGTGTAGCGGTCCAATATCGCCGCTACACAGTTACGCTCTGTGGCGTTGACATCTTGGCGCACAAGCCGGTTCTGCAATGCCATCGGTGCAGCATTGACTATGCGGGGTTAAGAGTGAGATTCCCTTCTTCCCATGGAGAATCTGCTTCCTGTCGATGTGTCTGTGCCAGCTGAGTGAAGGGCTGGGAGAGAGCCTGGGATAGACTGCTGTATGGCCTGTCTGCCGCCCTAGGGCAAGGGGGGGGGAGGGTTACATTAATATAGTCATGATTCAGACACTCTGAAAATGTGATTTCAATTGCACAGTCAGATTTTACTTCACTTTCAGTCACAGATCACGTTCTTACCTATCCCTTCTCCTGTTCTTGGCTCCCTCACAGTTCTAAATCCAATAGAAAAAAGAATGTCTTACTCTAATTTTCATAAATCACTCAGAAAAAAATTCAGGATTTTGAAGCATTCCACGTCTCCCCAGCAGTCACAATGACTTGGTCCTATTCAGTTTTTATCAAATGGTTGCCCCCATCCAAAGGTATAGCCCAGTGAATTCTCTCTGTTCCAGTTACTGAAAATAAGTTTTTCATCTGCTCACTGTTCCAAATCTGGGATCTGCTTCGTCACAGTGGGAATATGGCATTGCTGGGATTTATTTATTTATTTATTTTTATTTAGCAAGCATTTGTATACCGCTCCTTCCAGCAATCAGAAGCGGGGAAGATTACATGGATAAAGCTGTCGAATCAAGACAGAATAATTTTGATTTGTACATAAAGATTCGAAAGGTTAGCACGTCACGCAGAAAATTATCTACTTCTAAGCTAAGGGGATAATAATTTACATATGTACATTTATACATTACAGGTTTCTGGGGAGCTGTGGGGGAGTTGCCCCATAAGCTTCGTTTGAGCAACAGCTTCGCCAGAAGATTTTCCTCTCTAGCAAGCCTCCTGCATACACTCTCGATTCAGCTCCTTCACGGCCTGCCCTCTAATATACTTGTACACCAAAACTCCACATCTTGGACTGAACACCCAATCCCGCTGAAGAAGAGATGTCAAACTCCAGTCCTGGAGGGCCACAAACCAGTCCGATTTTCAGGATATCCCTAATGAATATGCATGAGATATATCTCTATGCACTTCCCCCATTGTATGCAAATATATCCCCTGAATATTTATTATTGAAAACTACAAACACACTCTCAAATCAGATAACTATCCATACAACTCACCTTCACACAATATAATACTACCGGCTTAAGGCTCAAATCTACCAAACTAGAATTTCTAGAAAAAGAACCAGCTATCCATACAGATAAACAGCACTACACTAATCTGGGAAGAAAAGGCCTCAGGGTGTTATTATATCCTGTTATGCCGCAACACTCTGCCATAGGGGAAATATATAATTATGCATCATCAGCCTAAAAAACTTCCCATATAGTGAATGGGATATTAGAAAAGTACTGTTACAACACTCAGACTTCAACAATCTATAATATTTTTATATTTTCAAATTATTTTTAATTAGTTTTAAATTATTAAAATCAGTCAATCAAAATAGAAGACCAACCCCTTTGTTATACAGCAATAGGGGAGGCTACTGTCGCATCAATACGACAAGCATTGGACCTCAGAAGGTGGTTTGTATGTCACTAAACACGTCTTATGGACAGATGCCTGCAAACAAATCAAGGTTGTTAGAAACTCTTTAAACTGCCTCCATAAAGTCTCAACCAATTCACTTATCTTTTCAATCACTGATGGCTAGCATATACTACTCCTGCCCAACAAAAATCTTCATTTCACCCATATGGGCTTCCTCAGGGGCAAAGAAACATCGGGCCAGGAAAAATCCTGTGGACTCTCATTGCAGTTTTTTTTTTTGCTTCTGAATATTTATTAGGGACTCCTGAAAACCAGGCTAGCTTGTGGCCCTCTAGGACTGGAATTAGACATCCCTGCTCTAAAGAATGGTCATAGCATCCTCCGGTGGAACACCACCAGCAGAGCCCTAAAACGCAAAGGTTTCCTTCTCTCTGGGACATGCCATATTGCTCAGGGGCTACATTTTATTAGTCAGATTTTTGAAACACAATTTCTAGTCAGAAACTGCACAAGTGAAATGTGATGTGTTGGTAAGATAGTATTAACAGCAGCCCTGCCAGTAATGCCAGGTTTCAGAGTATTCCAAGCTAGTTGTACAGTGATTGGTAGACTCTTGTGTTGAGTGTGCTATTTTCAAAAGCTGGGACCCTGCAACTTCCTCCAGAGCATTCAGCCTTTCCAAAAAGTGGTGACTGAAGGGCAGGTCTGCACATAGCCACCACCTCTTAAACCTCTGGCTACCCTTGGACTTCCTGTCCTCTGACTACGTTTTTGCAAACCACTGCCTGTAAAGGTTGGTGTCCACCTTCAGGAGGTGATGAGTTCAGAGAACTCGTTGCAGTGTTTGGGATGGAAGACAGACATGCTGTAAGGCCCTAGGGAGATCTCTCATTCATTCTCTTCAGAAAAATACCCCACACACTGAGTTGTGTCCCAAATCACAAAATACTGTTTACTGAAGTGCAGAATCAACACAACAGTGTAACAGACAAAAAATAACAGGAAACAGTCTATAAGTTTTCACAGTCCAAATCTTCACAGAAATATACAGTTCAAAAAGAGAAAAATATCAAATCCACACAATATGAAATCTGTTCCTCAAGCTTCTTGAGAAATGTGCAGCATGTTAAGCACCTCCCTCCTTTAGGGCTTTCCTAGGCCTCTCTCCGTCTAGACCCTTCTTGGAACCTCCTAGACCTTCTACTCTCACCGACAAAATCAGACTGTACCTGGATGTCGTCCTGGCTGAATCTGAGCAGGTTTCCTTGTCTAAATGTCCTGAAGTAGACATCTCCTAAACTCACTGCACTATATATTTTTATCGCTCCTCTCATTACTATTATTCAGTAGTCTGAGATCTCTGCTTATTATGATGTTGACGATATTCTTCTTATCCATTATACTCATCTCACTCACCCTGATTTAATTTCCATGAATGACTGCTTATCCAAAGTATCCTCCTGGCTAAAAGCTAATACCTTCATGCTTAATATTCAAAAAGCATCAGCTACTTGATTCATTGGGAATTCCAACATCCCTACTGTCGTCCCCATACTGGAGAACGTTCCTCTCATTCTCTCTCGCTCTTTTAAATACTTAGGAGTGGTACTTGATTCCAAACTCACTTTTCAGGACCATATCAGTTCTGTTGTTTAAAACACATTTTACTCATTATGTCAGATTAGATCCATCCATCCTTTTTGTGGTCCAACTGCATTAACGACATTAATCCTCAGCTTTGTTATTTCTAAGTTAGATTACTGTAACGTCGTTTGCAGTCTTTTAGCACACATTTCAAGTTTCGATCACATCACACCACTATTAATTCATTACTACTGGCTTCTAATATGTTTTTGCATCTAATATGAGATTCTTACTCTTGTCCATAAGCCCATCCATACTGGTATCTTCTCCTGTCTTTCCTCACTCATCATTCCTCATGCACCCTCCCACGTTCTTCATTCTAGTAACTCTAACCGGCTCTTTCCTCCTTCATTTTCCCATACCAGATACAAATCTACCAGACAGTCTGCCATTATAGGTATTTTTGGAAGAAAAATTGATAATGTTAAAAGAAGGTTTGACAAAGTGCTAGCTTCAATCCCAAGTGGTATTTTCAATTCCTTTTGAGAGATCATTTTAATCGAGTGTGGATAGGATTACGCTGATTTATTTGGACTGTTTTAAATTTAACTTTTGTCAAGGGAGTAAATCAAAGGCTCCCTATGGCCTAGTTAGTGCTGACTTTACAGAAGCCCACGCCAGTGCTTACAATGGCATTCTTCAGTTGAAGGAAGGGCTTTCCTCATTCTATCCATTTAATGTTAGCCCCCCCTCACTGCACATGACATTCTATAGTCGCAAGGAGTCTAGAAGAATATGCAGAAATGTACTTTCCTGCAAATCCCCAGCTACCCATTATGCTTAACTGAGTCGACAAGTTTCGATAGTTACTAGGTTTACTTTTGTGCAATTGTGCTTCATAATGCAGTTAAAGCCTTTCATTAGTATAGCAGAACTTGCCAATGAGAATTCTAGCATTATTTATGAATTTATTTATTTATTAGGATTTATTACCATCTTTATGAAGAGATTCACCCAAGGCAGTGGATGACAGACAACTTACAATAGCAAAATGACCAACATGTCAGCATAACAGACAGAACAGTGAGATAAACTTGGAGGTAGACAATTATTATTATTATTATTATTATTATTAAAGACTTACAAAGCGCCGCAACATACGAAGCGCTGTACAAACATAGAAGAGAGACAGTCCCTGCTCATCAGAGCTCACAATCTAATAAGACAGAAAAAAAATAAGTTACATAATATAAATAACAAAACTTTACAGGACAAAGTAAGCAAATGTTGATAGAGAGATCAAGATAGGGTAAGACAGGAACGGAAAGCAATAGTGAAGAGGTGGGATTTTAGTCTGGACTTGAAAATGGCCAGGGAGGACGCCTGGCGCAAAGAGATAGGAAGACTATTCCAAGCAAAGGGTGCTGCCAGTTGGAAGGAGCGAAGTCTGGAATTGCCAGTACGAGTAAAGGGCACAGATAAACGAAGACTGTTAGAAGAGCGAAGCAACCGAGAGGGGGTGTAAGGAGAGATGAGAGATAAAAGGTATGGGGGGGGTGGCAGAAGAGTGAATACATTTATAGGTCAGGAGGAGAAGTTTAAATTGGATACGGAGACGGATGGGAAGCCAATGAAGCGACATGACGAGAGGAGTGATGTAGGTAAACCGATATTTTATTTATTTTATTTATTTTATTTATAGACTCTTATTGAATTGACTGAAGAGGAAAGAGGTGGCTTGCAGGGAGGCCGGCAAGGAGAACATTACAATAATCAAGACGGGAGGTGATTAAGGAGTGGACAATCAATTTAGTGGTGTCAGCAGAGAGGAAGGGGCAAATTTTGGAAATATTGTATAGAAAGAAATGACAAGTTTTAGCAATGAGGTGGATATATGAAGAGAAAGAGAGAGAGGAATCGAAGATAACACCAAGGTTACGAGCTGAAGAAACAGGGAGGAGTACAGAGTTATCAAGAGGGAGAGAGAAAGGGGAAAAAGGAGGGGAAGCATTTGGGGGAAAGATAAGAAGCTCAGTTTTGGCCACGTGCAGTTTTAAGCGGCGGTGGGACAGCCAGGCAGCAATGTCAGAGAGGCAGAGTGAGATCTTCGACTGGATATCAGGAGAGATAACAGGTGCAGAAAGATAGATTTGAGAGTCATCTGCATAGAGATGATAGTGAAAGCCATGGGAAGAGATAAGGGTGCCAAGGGATTGGGTATAGAGAGAGAAGAGGCGTGGACCTAAGACGGAACCCTAAGGAACTCCTACAGGTAGTGGGGTTGAAGAGGAGGCATCGAAGCACACACTGAAAGAGCGATGGGATAGATAGGAAGAGAACCAAGATAGTACAGAGTCAATGATAAATATCATTATGACACAATGTCAGTAATGTTCACCTTAGAACAGCATAATAGAACATTCAAATAACAGAGATATGATACATTGTCAGCAGACTAAAAATGATGTACTTTAATAAGCAGCCTGTTAGAACACTCAAATGACATAGATAGGATACTCACGATGTCAGCACAGTACAAATGACGTATCATAAAAGGTGATATGGTATAACATTCATATTTTATTTATTTATTTATTTATTTATTACAATCTTTTATATACCGCGCTATTTGGTATCAGCGCAGTTCACATACAACAACATCAACAGAATAACAGGCTATTCCGTATTTACAGCAAACAGGTATATAAACTTGGGTAAAATAAGGTTAACTTATTACGAACATGATTATATAAAAGGTATCATGACAACACAAAAGTCCTAGTAATCTTACTGAGAAAGTGGGATAGGCTATTTGAAGATAAGGTGTGCCTCTTATTTGGGGGGGCTTTTGCTGGGGGTAATGTTTGGTGGGTAGTATATGAGGAAAAGGTGATATTTAAGTGCTTTCCTAAATTGGGTTAAGTCGGTAATGGCACGAACGCTTGGTGGTAAGGCGTTCCAGCATCTTGGGGCGTAGAATATAAAAGATCTGCTTGCCGTTATCTGGGTGCATTTTGTTATAGCCTTAGGAAGTGTTAGTGTGTTTATAGCAGTTGGTCTTCTGGATCTAGTAGATGGAGTTACATGGATGAGATTTGAGAGTGAGGAGGATGAAAGTCCGTGGGTGGCCTTAAAGGTCAGCAGTATGGTCTTGTAAGTGAGCCTACCATGTATGGGGAGCCAGTGGAGTTGTTTTAATATAGGAGTCACGTGCTCAAATCTGGCGACTCCCTGAAGGACCCTAGCTGCGGTGTTCATAGCAAGTTGTAGAGGGTTAATAGTGGATTGAGGAAGACCTTGTAGGATAGCGTTAGCAAAGTCGAAATGTGGTAGAATTAATGCCTGGTATATTGTCCTGTAGTCTTCTGGATCAAGTAAGGAGCGAAGATGCCTGAGAGAACGAATCTTGAAATAAACTGCTCTTACTACATTCTCTATGTGCACTTTCATATCAAGATGTTGATCCAGTGTGACCCCCAGATAATGAATTGTGGATTTTGTTTGCAGTTCTGCTTCTTTAACTCTTACATATGATGGTGGGGTGAAGTTGTGGTCCCTTGTAATGAATAGAACTTCTGTCTTCTTGTGTTGGATACGGAGGTTTTGGGATAGGAGCCATTCAGAAACTGTGTCAAAACATTCTATCAGAGGGGAGAGATTCAGAAGTTCTGTAGAGAACGGGGTGTAGAATAGGATATCATCAGCGTATATCAGGCAGCTCACATTAAAAGATCTGATGAGATTACAGATAGGTTGTATGTATATGTTGAAAAAGAATGATGATAGTGAGGAGCCTTGAGGGACTCCTTGAGTTTGGTGGAAAGGTTCGGACGTAGCTGATCCAGATTTCACACATTGCCATCTTTCGGCTAGGTATGATTTACACCATTTTAGCTCATTACCACAGATGCCCTTCTCTTCAAGCCGCCCCAGGAGAAGTTCGTGATTCACTGAGTCGAAAGCTGCGGCAATGTCAAGAAAGATGAGCGCAAACCCCTGCCGAATGTTATCAATACCTGAGATTATGTTGCTGAAAAGGGTAGTAAGGAGAGTTTCTACCCCATGATACTCCCTGAACCCATGTTGGCATTGGTCGAGTGGGGCTGCGGTGTCTATGTGATCTTGAACTTGTCTTTGTACCTCTTTCTCGATGATCTTGGCTAATAGAGGTATGCTTGCTATGGGTCTATACGAATCGACTTTCTGGGGGTTTAGTTTGGGATTTTTTAACAGGGGTCTGATGGAGGTATATTTGAGGTCTAGGGGGAAAGTTCCAGTTGTGAAGGAGAGGTTCATAAGTCTTGTGATGAAAGGACTGACTTCTTTACGTAGCTCTTTTATCCAATATGCTGGGCAGGGGTCGGATTGTGCAGTAGTGGTATTGATGGATGTAATAGAATCTTCAATGCATTTTCTTGTTGGTGTGGAGAACACCGAAAGGGGAAGTGGACAGGTGGACAGTTGTGGTGTAATTAATGAGATTGTATCTGTCTGGAGTAGTTTAGACTGAAGGAAGGCAGCGAATTCTTGAGGGTGAATCGCATTTTGTTGTTCTGGGGAGGGTTCTTTCGATAAAGTCTTAACTAAGTTGAACAGATCACGTGGCTTGTTCAGAGACCTTTTGAGTATGTCAGTGTGATGCTGTTTCATTTTCATCGTGATCATGTTTCTGTGGTTTTCTAAGTGGATTTTATAAGCTGTTTGATCCTCCATGGATTGGGATTGACACCATCGTTTTTCCAGCTTCCGTAACTGCACGAGCGAGGACCGCAGCTCTGGGGAGTACCATGAAGCAGACTTTCTTTTTCTTGGTACATTGTTTTGATTTTGATTAGGACGTTGAGCAATGGCGCTGAAGTTGTTATTCCAATTGGAGATCATATTATCAAGGTTGAGTGTTGTATTACTGAGGAATGAGGAGGCTTCTGATAGAATGTGTTCTCTGTTGAAAGGTCGGAAATTTCGTACTGATGTTTGTGAGATGTTGCTTGATCTGGAGTTATCTTTCGCTTGTTTGCTTTGCGTGGGTATCAAGAAAATGATGAGCTTGTGGTCTGACCAGGGTACGGAGGTAATAGACGTCACTAGATCGTGGTTTGGATGAAGAATTGTCAATGGGGCGAATACTAGGTCTAGAGTATTACCCTTTTGATGTGTGGATTCGTTGATAATCTGTTGGTATCCCAGATTCTTGAAAGCTTCCATGAAGGCGGTGGCTTGACTTTGTTGTAGAGAGGGGAAGTTGAAATCTCCTAAGATCCAGCTAGGTGTGTTGGGATTGTGAGTATTGGCAGCTAGGTTTAATATGGTAGGGAGATCATCAGCGGAAGTTGATGGAGCTCTATATAGTAATATGATGGAGCATGATTTATTTGCAATGGTTACTGCGTCCAAATTGATATTACTGGTGGAGTTAATTGTATGGAACTGGAGGTCCGTCTTGGAGAGGATGAGAGTTCCACCTCCTTTCTTATTTTCTCTATGTTGTGTGTGTATAAAAAAGTTGGGGGGGAAGAAGCTGGTTGAGGAGGACATTATCCTCACGTGATAGCCAGGTTTCAGTGATCATAAGTAGATCAAGGTCATGGGAGGATATAATATCTGAGATAACTGGCTATTTTTTCCGAATTGAACGTGCGTTTATAAGAGCACATTTTAGGTTTGGTGGGGTGTTATATTGTTTAGTTTTCTTGGAGTGTTGGAGAGCTATGTGTAGCAAGTGAGAGTGGCATGTGTGGGCTGCACCTTTAGAGTGGAATGTTTATGACATAAACAGGATACTCACCATACAGTGAAACATCCCAACAGGCGGAAGAGGGAACAAGTGCAGCCAGGGCATATAGACAGATAGATAAGATGGGCGAAGATAAAGATACAGGGCAAACACAAATGTGTAACCATTTGAGTGTAAACTATGGGGGTCATTTTAGAAGTTCTGTTTGCGATTTGCACATATGAAAGCACCCATTCAGATGTGCCAATCACATCCAGGTCCTAAGAGTCATTGCAGAAAGGCCCGATTTTACACATGTCCGGCGTGATCACAACTATGATGTATGGGGGCGTGGCAGAGGTGTGTCTTGGACAATCTGTAGAAGATCCACGTCTGTCCAATTTTAGAATGGTGCTACACATTTCTGACTGTCAGTGGACACATCCATGTCTGTACCTGCTCCTGGCCACCAATAAGCATTGAAAAACGCTCGTTATGGCCAGCAAGCAACAGTAGAGAAAAGAGGGGAATGCCCTCTGACTCCCCCCAATAATTTTCACCCTCCTCAGAGTGGCATATAGGTAAATGCAGAGCCTTCTTCTGAGCTACCAGGCCATTACACATCACTCGCAAAATGCCAGGCCAGGACGTGCATGTGGTGACAGATACACATGCCCGTTCTGAAATACCATCGTGGACACATCTATGCAGTCAGTTTCACAGGCATGTATGTTTCAGATGTGCATAGTTTTAAAATCATCAGTTTTCCTGAAGGTGTGTAGGGCTTTATTCTGTACGTCCCCATTCCCTTGTATGTTAGCAAAGAATTTCAGATGTTTTGACTTGGACATCTCAGATGGTACCTAAATGCTCTTTCTAAAATGTGCTTCACAGATACAGAAGAATAAGTTATGTGGATCTGGTTTCAGGGTGTGCAGCAAGCTAGGCCTGAAGCAACATGAGTGAATGGAAAGTCGGTCACATGAAAGGCCTGGGGGAAAAGCCAGCCTTTCCCCTGCTTTCTAAAGTAGAAGTGGTCTTGAATTAAATGTTGTCCCTCTGGGAATGAGTTCCAGAGTATGGGGGCTACTCCTGAGAAAGCTCACTTGTGGTTGGTTTCCTTTGGCAAGGGTACAGTTAGGGATGTTCCTGGAGATGTTTATGTTTGTTGTTATTTGAAATACCGAAAACTGAACTCACTTGAGGTCAAAACAAGTCCATATGCTATAAAAAGAGGAGACCCCTTAGCTTGAAAGAGCAGTCTAACATATATTTTTGTCGAATGTCTCAAACAGGAGTGGATTAATTCACACTCACCAGATCTCCATATCCTTTTACTCAATCTGATTCCAAATAACACACTTATCTGAATGACAGAACTTCCATCAAGATTAGAACCCCCACAGTTGTCCACACGTTGTGCACGTTTCGTGCCACCACTGTCAGCCCTGCCTCAGGTGTCACGGGATACAAGAGGATTCAATCACAATCTCTACCACCCTTCAAAATAGGAGGAGCCCGTCAAACAAACCACCATTTAAGTATCTGCTCAAATGCCCATTGGCTGATAGACCATGTGCATCATTATGCTGGAATCCCCATTCAGAAATTGGAAAAAAATCCCATGACATCGGGGACACCCACATCTGATTGGATAAACTTAAAGCAGGCTGTGCCAATTGATTTCCAAGGTTTAACAGTGTCCAGTTTAAAGATCCACCATTGTTCGCACCATTGTAACTTGTTGATCCGATCGCTGCCCAGAGGATCAAAGGGTACATGATCGATTATCCATTAGTGTAGGTCCAAAAAAGTGTGATGATAAGAGATGCAGTGTTCCACAATAGGCGCTGAGTATGTCTCCGTCCAGAGGCGAGAAGAGTATTCACTCAAACGGGTCTTGACTGGTCGAGTGGTGCACCCCACATATAACAAATCGCAGGGATAACTGGTCAAACAAGCAGTATGCCATCTCATCATGTACCTGTGACTACTCGCTGGATCCAGCTAAGTGGCCCCCTCCACCGTAAGGTCACAAAAATTGCAGGCGCCACAAGTATGATTGCCCACTTCAGCCCCAGTACCAATCTTCAGACAGTCCACACTCAAAGCTGTCCTGACCAGTCTATCTCTTATATTCGGACCCCTGGTATGAGCTATCATCAAGGGTTTTGTAAATCAAGAGTGTAATTGCAATGTAGACCAGTGTTTCCTCAAAACACCTATCACATTATTAGTGTATTGCATATAAGGCAAAACCTCCACAATAGCATCATGGTCAGAAGGATGGTTAGCCCGATCCTCTGAAAGCAGCCACTCATGATGACAATAGCGAGCTCTGAAATAAGCACGTTTAATGATGTATACAGGGTATCCATGTTCCAATAATCAGCATCCGCCTGTATACGATACCCCTCCACCATAGTGCAAATGCGACGAAATCTCAAAAATTGCCCAAACAGAAGACCTCTACATAACGGGCCTGGATGATGACTGCTGTAGCACAGCAAACTGTTGCGCTTCACCAGTTTCCTAAATAGTGTAGTGTACAATTGCCCTTGTACCTTGTATATTTTGATGTCCAAGAAATCAATGGACTGAGCATGAACATGGGCTGTAAACTTTATGTTGGGCTTGATGGTATTAAGCCACTGTAAAAACAGTTGAAGATTGTCACTGGATGACATCCATAGAAACAAGATGTCTTCCAGGTATCTATGCCAAAAAGTAAGATACTTTAACCACGGAGAGGTGTATATCAATGTCTCTTCCATATCTGCCATATAAAGAGTCGCTATGAAAGGCGCCACCATGGCTCCCATAGCAATACCAAATATTTGCTTAAAAAAAGCTCCAAGACAGTAGGCTCCTCCCCAGCACTATCTAAGACCTTGTCTAGGTGGCACGAGAGGTCTACTAACTTCGCACCAGGCAGGCCTGTTACTAGGTGATCCTCATGTCCACCATCCACCAGTTATTGACATGCTTAATGATCGACTCACCAACCAACTAACCCTTCCATCGTGGGCACATGACCCTGGAGAAACCTTCTCTGTGCAAGAGGGTTTTACATCACCTGGAGGACAGGTCCTAGCTACAAGATCACTTCCTGCCATACCAGAGTGATGCTGTCCTGTCACGTGACCTCTATCCTCCATGGCAAGAAGGATGCTGCCAGACTGGAGGTGGGACTTCAGTACTACATCCCTGTAGATTTCATCTATGTGCCTCTCTGTCTTCCTTATGTCTTCCAAGTCTGCTACTCTAGCCTCCAGAGCTCAGACTCGTTCCCTGAGACCAAAGAGCTCTTTGCACCTAGTGTGCACAGAAGACCCCTCACCAACTGCGGGATAATCATTTGTGACACTCAGTGCAAAAGACTGGAAAGCGCACATCTTGCTGCTGGACTGCTATCAGCATCTTAGTTTTAAGGTTTTGTTTAGGTATTGTCACGCCCTTGCCCCGGCCTCTGGCTTAGAGGGGCGGGGTAACGGAGAACTTCTCTTGGTGGGCTCAAATAAACTAGCTTTTCCTCAGGTGGATTCTGGGACATGTAGTTTGGCTCTTAAGAAGAAGTATAGTCATGGTCAGATGTTAAGGCAAATGACAGAATTTATTTTAAAGTAAAGGTTCAAGTAGACTGTACACAGGAATTTTGTCCATTCAGGATTGTTTGCAACAGAGCATTTAGATCAGTATAACTGCTTCACAGTCTTTTAAACACATGCAGCTGGTTAACAACGTTGCTCAGTCCTAGAGAAACAGCTCTGCTCAGCAAGGTAAAAATACTTCTTTTCAACCTTATGTTTGTGAAGCACTTAATAGCAAAAGAATAACTCAGTTCCTCTGGAACAACCTCTTCTTTCCCTCCTTCCTTTCAGGATAGGTTTTAAACTCAAAATAAGAAAACAGTTAGCAAACATTCACAAGCTTTCTCTTCAGCATGACTCAGCACTTTCCTGAGAAATGCAAACACGTGGAGTTTTCTTCAAACCCAATTCCTGGCTCAATTCCAGTTACCTGCTTCTAGGAGACTTTCTCATTCAAGGCTAGCCTTTAGCATAATGATTCCATGCTTGTAGCTTGACACAGGGTACAGTCCATGGGGATATCTAGATCTTGCAATTCCTCCCCTGCCAACTCAATCTACATATCCTCTGGTGTTGTTAGGGCAGTGTCCTGTTCTGAGCTCTGGACACAGTGCTCAGAATACAGCCTCCCTGGGGGTTCTAATGTCTCTCCTGAGCTCAACTCTCCCCGATAAAGACAGTTAGTACCTGAAGCACTGGGCAGTTCTCCCTGGTTGTGCTCACTATGGTTCCTTGTCTCCTTCCAGCCTCTCTGGGACAGCTCTCTGTATTGCTCTCTGGGTTCTCTCCTGGGGATCTGCAGGTGCTCCTGGTTCCACTCCTGATTCCCCTGAATCCTCGGAGTCTTCCGAACCTCCTGAGACCTCTGCCTCCCCAGAGCTTCTCCTTTCCTCCGAGCTTCTCCTTTCCTCTGAGCTTCCTCTGTCCTCTGCTTTAGCAGGAGTTTATATTTCCCTCTCCAGGGCTCCAGCCCTTCCTCCACTCCTCCCAGGTGATTGTAATCACCTATCAAAACTGCAGTTACGTCATAGGAGTTAGGGTATGGCTGCCTGAACTTTCTCTCCTTCAGGGTTTTTTCTCTATGAGGGGCCTGAAATCCATGCCCTGCAGGGATTTCTCCTTTCTCTAAGTTAAAGTCATTGGCCTTTTCTATACTCATAGGCTGAAAACAGGCTTCCTTGTCACAGTATTTAAGTTGTTTACTTAGGTTTGCTCGGGATTGTTATACTAATAAAACCATACCTAATACATTTAATGGGCTTTGTTCACCTCAAGATTAATTAATTTCAGGTCCTTAATGTATGTCTGATGAGGATAAAAAATTGCATCTGAGAATGAATATGGCACCCCCTTCCCTTTAAGAGGTTTAAGCATCTATAAAGTTATGATTATCGCAGGTGTGGTTGGGAGTCTGGGAGGAAGGGAGGGAAAGAAGACTTACTAAAAGCTGGCTGCTATACAGTACCCTATCCTGTGCTTCTAAAGTAACCTGTGACCAGTTTTCTGGGTGATTTCACATAGCCTTTGTTTTGATAGAGGGAGTCTTTCAAAATGCCCCTTTGATCTGTCATTTGGCTTTGACACCTATTTAAAACAATTTCACAGGTCTCTTGCCCCCTATCTGAAAGGCCTCTTGGTAAATGTATCTAGAAACAATTTATTGCTCAAAGAATACTGACCCTGTTTTTCCTTTTATTCTGTTTCCTCTGAGGACATTACCAACTTGAGGAGATAAAGAGAGGACATTACCAACTTGAGGAGATAAAGTGGGGTGGCCATCTATAAGGAACACAGAAAGAAGTAGAGGAATAAGATCCCAGTGAAGGGGGAGAAAGGATTCCGGAGCCTCTTTAATCTACTGTATACATCAAGGACATATGGTACTCATTCAACCAGGTAATGGAGGAAGGTTTTGAAAAATGTTTGAGAGGTCTATAGCCGACATCCTGCTCCTGGACCCTTGCCCAGCAAAGATAGCCAGTTGCTAGCAAAGGCCTTATTGAAGGGGCCACAAAAATTGTGAACTCCTCTTTTGCAGAAGGGAGGAGTGGCTTTTGAAGGGAGGAGTGGCTCAGTGGTTGGGACAGGTTACCTCAGGCTGGAGGGCCGGGGGTTCAATTCCCGCATGGGGACAAGTAACCTCAGGCCGGAGGGACTGAGGTCTCTAGTCCCATGGTTGCTCCTTGTGGCTTTGGGCAAGCCACTTAACCCTCCATTGCCTCAGGTACACTTAGATTGTGAGCCCTTCGGGGAGAAGGGAATAAAAAAGTACCTGTTAGTATATACATGTAAACCGCTCTGATGCGTAAGTAAAGGGCGGTATATCAAATGCCTAAACCATAACCATAACCATTTTGCGGAAGGACTGCTGTCAACAGCACTTAAACAGGCTGTAGCGCTCCATTTGAAAAATAAATCCTTTGACCAAGACAAACCCAAAAACTACTAACCTGTATCAAACATCCTTTTGCTGAGAAAACTTATAGTAACAAAGCAAACAAACCCAATAGGTCTATCTAGCATCCCAAAAAAACCTGCTGTATGTAATCTAGCTCGGTGTCAGCTAGATGACTTTGGAAGTCCATTTTATTGTATTTATTAAATTAGCAAAACATCCATAGAATTCTTCTTAAATTCCTAATACAAACCACCGTATTCAAACCCCGACACAATATTGTGTTTTGAACTTCTACTTATAGGACCTGATATTCAAAGGAATCAAACTTTAAACTCTTCCAGAAGGCTTTGAAGACACATTTGTTTACAACTGCATTCAAAGTCCCCTAAGTTTGGGCACCACTGGGTTGCATCTGGCAGAGCATACCTCCTCCCCCTCCCTCCTTGGATTCTCTCCCAACTACTTGCCGCTACACTGTCCTTATCCTCTTTCTTTTATTTAAAATGGAGTTCCTTTCTTGAAGGACTACAAAAGGGGACTGCTATTTTTGGAGAGATATCTGCAATTGTAAGTATTTACTTCTGGGAATTTTTCTAAATCTTGAGGAAAAATGAATTCTTTAGATTTAAGTTGATTAATCTGTGTAAATTAGAATCCAGTGTATTTGTTAAATCAATCAGGGCCTAGTATCAGTAAAGAGCTTTTAGTTAAATTAAAAACTCAACGGGTAGTTTTCAGTTTAAGTTTAAAACCCAGCAGAGAGCTTTCAATTTAAATTCAGAACACAGCAGAGAGCTTTCAGTTTAAATTTAAGACCCAACAGAGAACTTTCAGTTAAATTTAAAATGAAGCACAGAGCTTATAGTTTAAATTTAATACTCAATCAGGGCCTAGTATCAGCAAAGAGCTCTAATGGCAGATGGACTATAGACCATAGAAAGAGAGCTAAGAGAAGACTAGAAAGCAGAAGCCTCAGATCGGGCCTAGCATGATCAGAGAATAAACTGGCCAGACAACAAAGGTAAAAAAAATAATTTTATTTTCAGTTTAGTGATTTGACTTTGTGCTGTCTTTATATTTTACACAGTATGGGGACTGCATCTCTTATTTATCTGATGTTGCACTGCATGCGGAGTCTGGCTTCTTGGGGTTTCAGTTTAATCTTTGTCTATATATTTCTTTTTTCATTTTGTGCTGATTTATTGATGAAGGTCTGTCTGTATTGGGTGTGTATTGCTGGGTATTCTGTTAGTATGGAATGTGTAGCAGTCTTGCTTGTTCAGTTTGTACATTGCCCTCTCTGCAATTATTTTTTGGGGAGAGGGGGTGGGGTAAGGGGGGTGGGGTGGGGTGGGGGTGGGACGGGGTGGGGAAACGGTGGGGCAGGGGTGGACATGGGCGGAGCATGGCTAGCAACAGGTGGCGGGTTTTTCTCTTTCAGAAAGTTGGCAACTCCAATTCCATATTGGACATAAACTAAATCAAAATATCAGGCCCAGAGCTGAGTCTCTGCACCTACACACATGCAAATAAGGAAATCACAATCAATGCTTTACATCCTGTACACTGGGGTAATATGGAGGGCAGGCAGAACCAAAGAAGCCATCCTTAGAGGGGGAATATTACAACATGGAGGAATGCACCTACTGCTAAGGCTAGAAATGGTTTCATCCTGCACACAAAAGAATTGGTAAATGACCAAAATGTGGAAATACTGCCATTTATATATGTAGATCCGCAGCATGTACAGTTTCAAAGGGGGCGTCTTGGAGGCATGTTTGGGTAGGTCGGAAAAGTATGCATGTGTTTCCAATTTTACAACAACAAAACGTGCACACCTAAAAAATGGACAATGGCCTTTATCCCCTGCTCCAAAGCAGACCTAAGCACAGCTAACTGCTCCTTTGGACGATGTTCACACAACTGATTATTAATGGGACAATTGTGCTTCTTCTGCCTTAATTGAAACCATCTCAAAAATAGCAAAAAAAATAAGAGTTTTAGCACTTGGCTCCATTATTTGGCTTGTCCTGGATGCCCAGTATTATAAAATCCAGTTTTCATGTGTGCCAGATTTTATAAAATTATCTAAGCCTGCAAATTCCAATTCCTGCCCAAATGTCCTATGCAAAATCAAGCTTTAAATCTGGTCTTTAAGGCCATGAATTCATTTATTTACTTATTCTTGTATACTGCACATCTAGATACCACCCAATGTGGTTCACAGTATACATTACATCATAATAATAACATCACCAATTTCCACCTTACTCCACCACACCCCCTGTCTCCCCCCACAACACAATTCAAGCACCTTATCATACAACATTTCATCCTTTCACCATAATGCTTAAAAACTTTACATTCTGTCCTAACAAAATAAAACAAGCAGCCATTAATATATTCAACTCGCGTCAAATTCACAGATAGGTTTTTAAAGATTTTCAAAATCTGGTCAAATTCCATCACCTGAGACATAGGGCACACGAGTTGGGGCATTTCATCATGGTACAGCAAGTGCAGGCATTTGTAGCTCGCTCTACCTGCACTCTGGTGAAGTGCAATAAATGCAGGGAGCCCACAGCTAGTAACATGGCCCACACACTCGTTACTGCCACAGGGCTTAATGAATATGCCCCAGTATATCTAAGCATTCACAACAGAAGATCCACCACTTACATTACAAAGCCCCAAGTGATGCTCCATTTTTGAAAGTGTTTTGTTATAAAGTGACTGTTCCTGCTCTACATGCAGCAAAATGCACATATTTTCCCCCACAGCCTTACATGTATTTTACCAAAGGTTCCGCATTAGGTTAGCCTTTTGAACAATAGGTTGCCAATTTTGAACATTCCAGCTTGCACACTCCTTTTCCAACCTAGACACTCTATACAAATCTGGACTTATATTCTATGATATTTTAATTTCAGAAAGCTTTGAATTTTATTTTACTGGATTTTTTAATGTTTTTTTCAGGCATTTATATTTTCTTTATCTATTGTCTTTTATGTTCATTTTCTGATGTTTTATAATGAGTGGAGGAGTGGCCTAGTGGTTGGGGCAAGGTACTTCAGGCTAGAAGGTCGGGGGTTGAAATCCCACTAGAGGACAGCAACCTTGGTCCGGAAGGACTGGGGTTTCTAGTCCCACAGGTGCTCCTTGTGGTCCTGGGCAAGCCACTTAACCCTCCATAGCCCATGTTCCCTGTAAAATAGTTATCTCCAAGTTATAATGCCCTGTTCAATGTAAATTCAGTTTATTCAATGTAAACCGCACTGATGCAGAATAGCGCAGTATATAAGAGAATGTAAATAAATAAATGATGTAGCTAGAATGATGACTGTATTAGTTCTTCATCACACTGAGCATTTTATACAGCAATTCAGAAGATTGAAATAATAAATAACTACAAATAAGTTTAGTTGAAGTCCCTGGCAGTTATGAAAAAAACTGTTTGGAATAAATCTGAACATGTACATTCAGGTAACATCATACAAAATGGCATCTAAAAAAACAATTGACCTATCCACTCTGCCCAGTTATTCCGGTCTACGCTGCTAGGATATAACTCAAATATCAGCAGCCAGCCAGCGAAGCTTGGCTACTTGTACGATATAGCTTCTTTTCTAAATCAGCAATTGTTGTCTTCCTCTTTGATTTTTTAACATCCTTGGTAGATGAGTGTATGATTTCCCATAGTTAATCCATCCCCCAAGCCCCTCCAACCTGACAACAAGTTAATGCTAGCTTCCCGTTTATTTCTGCACGACACTGCACACAACAATCTACATTCTTTTACCATTTCAGGATCCCGACAGGCATGGAAAACTCAAGTAAATATAAGTATTAAATGCCACTGTATACCTGCCAGCTCCTTTCACATAAACAGTCAATTAGACAAACAAAAACCAGACAATTTATAATCACTGAGTAAATGTTATATAACCACATCAAACATAATCACAAAACAAACATCATCATAAAATTGCCAGCTCTAACAGACGTCATTATTCAAAGAAAAATGAACACTCCGATTACTAAAAAAACAAGTCGCTGTGTATATTTTCTATACCACTTATCCATTGGACCATCCAGTGAGGCTTAAAACTCATGGGCCCAATATTCAAAGGGATTAACATGGCTAGCAGACCTGCTAACCGTTTTAATCCCCCACTAACTCGGCACTAACTCGGTGATTGCCGCTGAATATCTCGGGGTGGCACTGCATGTGCCGAAGCTAACCAGTTAGCATCGGTGTGTTCTGGGAAGACACCTGGCCATAAGTAGCCAGTGGCAATATTGAACCCAGTTATGGCAAAGCAGAGAAAGGAAGGTGCAGCAAAGGCTTGCCTAACGTCTGTCATGGAAACTAACCAGGAAGCAGCTAAATATCACTGCTGCCTGGTTAGTTTCTTGGCAAACTGGACATTCAATTCCTAAGTCTGGATAGGACCCCAGCAATGAATAGCTGGGTTCAACTTTCAGTGGCAAGGAATAGCTGCTGAAGCCCCTCCCCCCCCCCCCATATTATAATGTCTCTATAGCATTCCATTTCTCAGTCTACATATATTTGAAGGGCTTATGGTTTAGGCACTTGATGTACCACCCTTTGCTATGTGTATCAGAGTGGTTTGCATGTATTTATACTAACAGGCACTTTTTATTCCCTCATCCCCAAAGAGCTCACAATCTAAGCATACCTGAGGCAATGGAGGGTTAAGTGGCTTGCCCAAGGCCACAAGGAGTAGCCATGGGACTAGAGACCCCAGTCCCTCTGGCCTGAGGTTGCTTGTCCCTAGGTGGGAATTGAACCTCTGGCCTGAGGTAGCCTGTCCCCACCACTGAGCCACTCCTAGAACCAGGCCTAAAACAGAAAAACTGGGTGTTGAACACTTGGGGGCAGCAAGAAAGTGAGGAGGGGCTGTCCTGAAACTGCCCCCAAAGTGGCGGGGGTATGTCCAGCAAGTTCCCAGCAGTCAACGCATGATTGTGAACTCTAACATGTGGCAGATTAATATGGGTGCACTTATCAGCACCCATAAAGGTATCATTGCCGAGACTCATCAAGCCCACTGACTATTACCCAATGTTGCTAATCCATGTCGGAACAAATTATACTGTTAGGTCTCCCTCTGAGCATAGGGAGGAGTGGTCTAGTGGTTGGGGCAAGGTGCCACATGCTGAAAGGTCAGTGGTTCAAATCCCATTAGAGGACAGCAACCTTGGGCCGGAAGGACTGGGGTTTCTAGTCCCACAGGTGCTCCTTGTGGTCCTGGGCAAGTCACTTAACCCTCCACTGCCCATGTTCCCTGTAAGTATTAGTGTATGTGTCTCATATCCCCTCATGTTAAAATAATGTATCCCCAATTGTGTTGTGACCACTTTGATTAAAGGATAAGGTGGTATACAAAACTGTCTAAATAAATAAATCAAAAGTGACTTCATGGCTCTGGGACAGAGGGTGAAGCAGTTAGGTGCACAGGTGGTGTTCTCTTCAGTCCTCCCTTCCAAGGCAATGACAATCTACTTCCAGTCTTATCTTGCCAAGAAAGCCAAGGGGTTGTTGGGTCAGTGGGAATCAAACCCTGATCACTTAGGTACAAGGCTACTGCTCTATTCACTGGCCTACTCCTCTTCTCAACTACACCCCACTCAATAAAGTTCTCATAATTAGCAAATTGAATGCAGAAATCTATTTATATTCTGTTCTTTTCCAGGGAATTCAACACAGAAATAGCTAGAAACATACAGCATACAGAAATTGCATTATGTCATATGGAAAAAGTCACACAATTACGATTTCTTTGTAGTATCACATATAGGGTGACTACTGCTCCATGTCTTCTGGGATAGACTGAACCAGTTTTGAGTTTACTATTGTCAGTGACTCAATGGACTTTAAAAGCTGTAAGCACAAGCCTAAAGGGGGTGTGGTGTGGTGACTGCAGGTATGAAGCTGAAGGCGGAAAGCGTGAAGTCATACTTACTTCGATTTACGTCAGCCTCTGCACCTGGACACATTGAGCAATGTCTTCAATCAGCTGTAAGATTTCTTCCCAGTTGGTACCAAGATACTGAAGATCTTCTTTGAATGTGTTACACCAGGTCTTCTTTGGTGTCCTGACAGGTATATGTGACCTGTAGTGGCCACTGTTGAAAACAGGATACCGGGCTTGATGGACCCTTGGTCTGATCCAGTATGACATTTTTATGTCCCTCTCTTTCTCTTCACATAATCGGTGTCCATTAGATTGCGTTTTTTGGATATTGGTGATCATGCAGCCTTAAAATAAAAACTCCTTTAAACCCAGCAACACTAACAACTTTTACTACATCTTCACGCCACCCTCACACCTCACCCTCACCCTCATGCCACCCTCACACCTCAGCATCAGGACCACTCAAATACAAATACAACCACAGATAAGATACCTGGAAATCATCATAGACCAAGCACTCACACTGGAACAACAAATCAAAAAGACTACCGCTACAATATTTCACAAGGCTAAAACAGTGCAACGCCTCAAACCTCTCCTCGAACCACAAGACTTCAGAACAGTGATGCAGGCCCTAACACTCCCCCACCTGGACTACTGCAATATAATCTACCATGGACTCCCGGCCACCCATACCAACCCACTCCGGACTGCCTTAAACACCACAGCAAGGATTATACAATCAGCAAAAAAACAGGACCACATCACCCCAATTCTAAGAGCGCTACACATACTCCCTCTGGAAGCACGAATCAAGTACAAGTCTGCTCTACTCACCCACAAAGCTCTCAACCAAACCCAAACCTCCCAACTCCGCACACTGCTGATCCGACCCGCCCATAACAAAGCAACCAGACAAACCACCAACACCTCCCTCACCATCCCCCACAAAAGGACAAAATGCAGTCAACGAACCTGCAACAGAGCCTTCGAACTGTATGCACCATCCATCTGGAACTCTCTACCGAACCACATCAGAAACAACAAAGACCCCCTATCATTCAGGAAACAGCTAAAAACCACAATATTCCAGGAATACCTCAGACGAGAAACAAACACCCACCAATGAGACAGTAGCTCAATGTCTATGTCTACGTCCCAATATTTGTCAAAATCATAAATGTTGCCCCGCCTGGTGATGGTACATACCCTAGAATTGATTATTGTCCCCCCTCCCCCTCGTTCAATGTTCCACCGCTTTGACCCGGTGAAAAGCGGGATATAAATACAGCTAAATAAAAATAAAATAAATAAATAAAAATAAATCTTCTATCAACAAATTCCAGAATTTGATTACATGTTGAGTGAAAAAATATTTTCTCTCATTAGTCTTAAATGCATGTCCCCTTTCTGCTTGTTAAAGGAGTAAACAATCAATCTACCTTTACCCATTCCACTCATATTTTATAGGCCTCCATCATATATCGGAGAAAATATTTTTTTCACTCAATGCATCAAACTCTGGACTTCTTTGCTGGAGAATGTAGTAAAAGCTGTTAGTGTAGCTGGGTTTAAAAGAGGTTTGGACAAATTCCTGGAAGAAAAGTCCATAAATCATTATTAAAATGGACTGGAGAAATCTACTGCTTAACTCTGGGCTAAGCTGATGACTGTCTACTTTTTGGGAACCTGACAGGTACTTGTGACCTGGATTGGCCACTGTTGGAAATAGAATACTGGGCTCGATGGACCTACCCTCCTGCACCCCTACCAGTCTGGCAGAACTTATGTTCTTCTGTCCGCCCCTCAGTCATCTCTTTTCCAAGCTGAAGAGCCCTAACTTTTTAAGCCTTTCCTCATAGGCGTATCATTTTATCCCCTTTATCATTTTGGCCACTCTTGTCTGTATCTTTTCTAATTCCGCTATGTCCTTTTTTGGATATGGCGACCAGAACTGCACACAATATTCAAGGTGTGGTCATACCATGGAGCAATACAAAGGCACGATAATACAGTATCCTTGGTTTTATCCTCCATTCCTTTCCATATGATTCCTAGCATTCCATTTGCTTTCTTGGCCACTGTTGCCCTCTGGGCAGAGGGTTTCAACATATTATCCACAGTGATGCCTAGATCCTTTTCCTGGGTGGTGATTCCTAATGTGGAACCTTGCATCATGTAACTGTAGTTTGGTTTGTTGTTCCCTAATTGCATAGCTTTATGATTGTCCACATTAAATTTCATCTCCATTTGGACACCCAGTCTCCTAATTTCTCAAGGCTCTCTTTCAATTTTTTTTTTGCAATCCTCTTATGATTTACAGTAAAACTTTGAATAATTTTGCCATCTGCAAATTTTAATACCTCACTTGTTATTCCCCTTTCCAGGTCATTTATGAATATGTTAAAAAGCAGTGAGCCCAGCACAGATCCCTGAAGTACTCCACTATTCACCTTTCTCAGTTGAGGAAATTGACCATTTAGCCCTACTCTCTGCTTTCTATCTTTTAACCAGTTCCCATTCCACAATAGTACACTGCCTCCTATCTCATGACTTTTATATTTCCTCAAGAATTTCTTATGAGGGACCTTGTCAAAAGTTTCTGGAAAATCCAGATACACTATATCAACCGGCTCCACTTTATCTACCTCTTTATTCACACTTTCAAAGAAATATAGCAGATTAGTGAGGCAAGATTTTCCTTGGCTAAATTCATGTTGGCTTTGTCCCATTAAATCATGACTATCTACATGTTCAGTAATTTTGTTCTTTATAGTAGTTTCTACCATTTTGCCCAGTACAGACATCAAGCTTACTGGTCTCTAGCTTCCTGGATCACCCCCGGAATCCTTTTTTAAAAAATTGGTGTTACCTTGGCTACTCTCCAATCTTTAAGTACTATAGATGATGTTAATGATAGTTTGCAAATTACTAATAGTAGGTTTCAAATTCCATTTTTAGTTCTTTCAGTACCCTTTGATGTATACCATCCAGTCCAGGTGATTTGCTACACTTTAGTTTATCAAATAGCTCTATTATATCTTCCAGGTGTATCAAAATTTGTTTCAACTTCTCTAATACATCACCTTTAAATAATCATTTCAGACATGGGTAACTTCCTTATTTCTTCTTCAGTAAAGACTGAAGCAAAATAATTCATTCAGTTTCTCCACTATGGCCTTCTCCTCCCTTAGCGCCCCTTTAATCTAATGGGCTCTCACAGGCTTTTTGCTATGAATGTACTTAGAAACGTTTTTATTATGAATTTCTGCTTTCACGGAAAACTTATTTTCAAATTCTCTCTTTGCCTGCCTTATGAATACCTTGCATCTAACTTGCCAGTGCTCATGTTGTTTCCTCTTTTTGCCATTTGACTCCTTTTTCCATTTTCTGAAATGTGCTTTTTTGGCTACAACTGCCTCTATGATTGCATCTTGAAACCATGCCAGCAGTCGTTTGACCTTCCTTCCACCTTTCTTAAAGAATAGAATACGTCTGGTCTGGATCTCTAAGAAGGTATTTTTAAACAATGCCCAGGCCTGATGTGAACGCTTAACCTTTATAGTTGCTCCTTTTAGTGTTTTTCTTAATCATTTTCCTAATTTTATCAGAGTATGCCTTTTGAAAGTTAAATGCTAGCACAGTGGTTTACAATTCTCATCATCAGGGCTGCCCAAGAGTTTCTGCTGCCCTAGGCAGAAACCCCGGCCTTGCCGCGCCCCAGCTGCCACGCCCCCAGCTGCTGCCACCGCTCCCCCCCCCTCCTAAGTTGCCACCAATTCCATCTCAGGACAGGGAGGCGGGCAGCGGTAGTGACAGTATTTCCAAAAGCGGTGGCTTTTTGCCTCCGCTTTTGGAAATACTGCCGCTATCACCTTCCCCCCCAAGCGGAATCAGCAACAGCTGAGGGAGACGGCACAGCCTAATGGATGGGCCGGCCCTGGTCATAATATACTATATGGGCTAACCAATAGCAAAAATCCTATGCATTCTGCTACTAGGAGGAGGGGTGGCCTAGTGGTTGGGACAAACTGCCTCAGGCTTGAGGGCCAGGGGTTCAAGTACCACTGGAGAACAGCAACCTCAGGCCAGAGGTACTGAGGTTTCCATTCCTACAGATGCTCCTTGTGGTCTTGGGCAAGTCACTTAACTCTTAATTGCTTCAGGTACAAAACATAAATTGTGAGTCTTTCAGGGACAAGGGAAGTATATATACTGCACCTGAATATATACCACTTTGACCTGGTGAAAAGCAGTATATAAGCCTTGCTAAATAAATATTATCAGAGACAGTAGGGAATGGAGAGAATCAGGAGAGAGGAGGAAGACAAGACTGACATCTCCACATCCTATGCTGGTGGAGGAAGTTGAAAAATGGATGTGAAAGCCTAGGGAATAGCTCAGTCCTGATCAAGGCCTTAAATTTAACATTAGCTGGACTCACTTCTTAGGTGTAGAGTTCGCTTATTCTGTAGTTGGGGGGAATACAGCTAAAGGATAACTGCCTAGTTCATTCGAGCCAGATGTTCCAGTTTGAAGGAAGCCACAAAAGGGCATGTTGGGGGCACCTGACAGAACACAAAGGGGTATGTTTACTAATCAGTGGTAGCGGCTTCCATGCGATATCGGAGCCGCGGCCCCACTGAATACCCTAAAGAGTAGGTGTGGTATTGGTAGAGGCTAGTTAAACAAATGCATAGCCCTACGAGAAACAATGCAGAAAAAGCTTCTAACCTTCAGTGGTATCCTGACCTCTAAAATATGGGGAAACCCAGAAGTCCACGAGGCGAACAGCAAAGTAGCCCAAAGGAAGCAGGAAAGAAAGCATCATTCTACTTTTAAGAGGCAAATCTTCCTGTAACTTGTCGTGACAGCATTTCAAATATTAATAAGAGGGAGAGATTGAATTATAGAAGGAAGCAAAAGCAGTCGACTGCCAAAGCATTACTGCCTTTTCATGAAGCCTTAAATAACTCCTGAATAGCATCTAAAACTCAGTATTTGTTTCATGTTCTTGTCCCTCATCAATTAACGTTCCCCTGCTTTAGGCAAAATCCTGGGCTTTCAGAAATGTAAGCTGCTAACATTTAACATGAGGACTTACAAGCGCATTCTGGCTTCCAGCTAGGGACTCCCTGATGATGACAGATGAGATGAGACAAGGTGAGGTGAGGTGCATTTCTGAAACACATACCTCTGACATTTGGTTTTCAGGGGCAGTCCCAAGAAGGAGCTGCAATCGATCATGCACGGCAGCTCATTAATTTAAAAGAGGGATGTTCTCAAATGTAAGGAAGATAGAGCTCCCTGCAGGCTTCTAGGATGTGCCTGTGAAGAGTGATCATCTTGTTGTTGTGGGGAATACTCCTGTTTTCCCCAAAGTTTGTATACATGGGACGTCCCCTCAGAGGTCAACAAGGGTGTCGAACACCTTACTTCAGACTACGTTTCAAGTGACAGTCAACATAGCCCGCCTTTTGGGGGTTCTTGTAAACATTAACCCCTTATTCTCTTGTTCATAGCCATGTTCGGCCCAATATTCAGCAGTACTGGCTGGCCAGAGCTACTGAATATCCCCACACATTGCCTTGCCAAAATTCAGATGGTGCCACAGTGATCCGTGGTCAGGGCTTGGACAGTCCCAGCATCTATCCGATCAGCATAGATTTTTTCAGCCAGCTAACCAGATAGGCAACTGCATAAGGTTAGGACAGGTCAACGGCTCTCCTAATTTTATGCACTTTTGCTGTCCAGTTAGTGGCTGAATATACTGGCCGGACAGCAAAGGAGCTTGGTGGTGAAACCAGATATTCAGCACTGGAAGATATCTGGCATCTGTCACCAAATGTCCAGTTTCACTTTTGCCTATGGTAGCCATGAACTTTACAAGTGCCGATTGCCACGGGCTGAATATTGAGCCCGATGTTTTCCATCATTTTCCCATAATAAATGAAACGCCACAATTCTCTTCTTTTTCTCTTTGTCTGTCTTGAATAGAATGTAAACTCTACGCAGCAGGGACTGTCGCTTCTGTGTACATGGGCAGCATCGCATTTGTCTAGCAAGGCCTGAGAAATAACAATTATTCATTCAAGTAGACAACAAGTTCTGAATTACTTGTCCCAGCCCCAGCCCCAGATCTCACTCTGATGAATATTATTGTGATTTACCAGTGCTGCCATCACCCTCAGTTCAGATTTACTTTAATTTAGTTTGGATATTATAAACCACTTTTCAGGGCTAAGCTAGTCCTAACTACTAGAAGGGCTTAAATTCTATTGTACTTCCATAAACAACACAGAAACAGAAAAATGATGGCAGAGAAAGACCACATGGCCCATCCAGTCTGCCCAACTATTTAGCTTTACAGTTCCTTTTTTCCCTTAGAGGTCCTCTGTGTTTGTCCCATGACTTCTTGAATTCAGATACAGTCCTCATCTCTACCACCTCCGTTGGGAGCCTATTCCATGTATTTAAAAACATTTCCTTATATCCCAGTGCACATAGATTAAGTCAAGACTGGCTCACTTTCCAGCCTAAGAGGATCTGCTTGGTCCAGAAAAAAATGAACCCCATGCAGTGCTGGAACAGGGAGGAGGACGGAAGGAATCTAGGGATGTGCATGGAAAGATTGTCAGGTCATTTTCAGACTTTATTTATTTATTTATTTATACATCTTTTCTATACCGCCACTTCCAGAGATCAGTGGCGGTTTACAGGTAACATAAACTTTAATAATAGAGTACTATTATTTTACATAGAACAGATTTAGAACAAAGAACATTCAACTATTAAGTGTAACTTAAAAATACAATGAGATAACAGGAGAGGTAGGAACGTTTGAACTGGGTATGAATTAGATAATGTTTCAAAACATACTACCAACAGTATATCAACAGTAAAGGGAAATATTTACATTAAATTACAGTTATTCACATTAGCGACAAGCAATTGCTTTCAAAGAGTAAGCTTAATCTAGGTGAGCAATGTGAATGTGTGGGAAAGGTTTATGCCTTGTCTAGGTAGGGTCAGTGAGTGACTGATGATCGGTGGTTTTCTCTGTGTTAGGATTATCTTCAATATGGAGGTTATTGTAGTGCAGAGTAAATAGATGGGTTTTTAGATTTTTTCTAAATAATTGAAAATCTTTGATTTCTCTGATTTCAATCGGGAGGTTGTTCCATAATGTAGGGGCGAAGTATGAGAAAGCTGTGTTACTTGTCTTCTGACTTGTCTTTCGAATAGAATCAGGGACTTGTATCGTGTGAAGGTTTATTCTTCGTCTTGATCTATTTTCATGTGGGATGTTGATGAGCGTAGATAAGAAAGATGGTGCTATATTATTAAAGATCTTAAACGTATTGACTAAGGACTTGTAGATGATTCTGCATGAGACGGGTAACCAATGGAGAGCGTAGAGAATCGGAGATATATGATCTGAAAGTTTCGCTTTATAGATAATCCTTGCGGTGACATTTTGGGCTAATTGAAGTGTGTGAATATTTTTCTTAGAGGTCCCTTGAAGAATACCATTACAGTAGTCTAAATGTGGTGTAATAAGTGTTTGTACTATGGTTCTGAAATCAGTGTTATCTATCAATGGTCTAAGTTGTTGGATTGTCCTCAATTTGAAATATATTGTTTTTACAGATTGTTTTATATGTTTGGTGAGGCTAAGGGTCTTATCCAGAGTGACTCCCAAGTATTTGATCTCATCTTTGACTGGGAGAGAGTTTTTTCCAATGTTGATTTCAAGTGGGGGAGTGAAGCTTGTGTTTCTTGTTATGAATAAAACTTCTGTTTTTTTTTAATTAATATTCATATTCCTTGATTTCAGCCACAGTTCAGCTTCAGAGAGGCAATGACATATGTTACTATAATCCGGGTTGGACACATCAAATGGCGAGTATAACATGATGTCGTCCGCGTAGATGTGGTAGTTGATTTTGAAGCGTTTAAATATGGAACAGATGGGTTGAAGATAGAGATTAAACAAAAGTGCCGAAAGGGCAGAGCCTTGAGGGATGCCCTGTTCTTGTGGAAATGGGGATGAGGCATTTCAATCTATTTGCACATATTGGGTCCGGTTAGTAAAATAGGATATGAACCATTCAAGGGTTTTATCTTTGATGCCTATTTGAGAGAGTCTTGAAATGAGCATGATATGGTTTACAGTGTCAAAGGCCGAGGAAATATCAATGAATATGAGAATGAAGGCTCGCTTGGCATTATCGATACCTCTGATGATTGTATCAAATAGTGCTGTTAGGAGTGTTTCTACACCATGATATGGGCGAAATCCATATTGATGATCATCTAATGGAGCTGATGAGTCTATATAATCTTGCAGCTGTGTTTGCACAATCTTTTCAATAATCTTGGCAAGGAATGGAATACTTGCAATGGGACGATATGAAGTTGGGTCATTGTCGTCTAGTGTTTTGTTTTTATCGCCACTTTATCTTGATTTTCATACATTTTTGGTTCATTTTGCATATTTTGGCATGGAGGAGTGGCCTAATGGTTAGAGCATTGGCTTAGCAACCAACACGTTAGAGTTCAATTTCACTAGCATGCCTCGGGCAAGGCACTTAACCCTCCATTCTACTCTGGTCACACTGCCATGAAAACGCAGGAGCTGGTGGGTTGCCAGGAGTCAGCATTGACTTGAAGGCATGTGTTGTTCACACATTTTGTGTTGTTAAAACATCTTTAATGCGCATTAATTAGTAGTTAATGCACATCTTCTAAAACAAGAATGAAGATCAACTAAATTGTAAAAAAGCCAAAATCGAGGAAAAGAAGTGACCTCAACATTGCAAACCTGGCCAGAGGGAACCTTATTTATTACTACTACTACTTCTGATCATTTGTATAGTGCTACAAGGCGTACACAGCACTCTACAGACCACATGTAAAAGACGGTCCCTGCTCCTCAGATCTTACAATCTAGTCAAGACAGCACAACAGCTGAGGAGAAGGATACGTCTAGGGGAATGATAAGAAAACATATTGGAGAATAAACAGATCAGGATCCAAAAGCGGCCTTGAAGAGGTGAATTTTCAGCCTGGATTTGAAAAGGGGCAGAGATGAAGCCTGACGCACAGACTCAGGAAGTTTGTTCCAGCAATAAGGAGCAGCAGAGTGGAAGGATCGAAGTCTGGAGTTAGCAGTAGAAGAGAACGGCACAGACAGGGGCGGCCCAAGGAGGGTGCGGGGCCATGTGCGGAGACTCGGTGCTGGGCCTCATTTGCATAAGTGGCCTTATTTGCATAAATATTTGCATAATGTTACCATAGACTAACTTGTAGTAAACACGTCTCTTAATGAATGTATGGATAAAGAAAGACTAAAAGATTTCTACATTACTATAATCCAGTACCAACCGCCAGGCACATTAGGAACTACTACAAACGCTGCCCAATTAGAACCCATAGCAAATCCGCCGTATCCTGACAGCATTACCAGGACTCACAAAGCACCAGACCCTACCTATCAAAAGGCAACACTGCAAATATTAAACCAATACATTTTAGGGAACAACAATACATGACCTACTGGGGAAAGAGAACAAGTGGCAATGTCAAATAGGAATTACATAAACAGAATACCTCAGCTCAGTTACACATGCAGAACATAGACCATCACCAAACAAGGAATCACAATTTAGAAACAGGAAGGCAATAATTAAACTGGGAACCCCAAAAGCCAAACTTGGAATGTACAACAACACTGTAGAAATAAAACTATAAATTAATTTTCTCTTGTACCAAACAAAGCGCAGACGTTAATGATGCACATTTCCCAGAGCTTTCATATTCCAGTTAATAAATTCAAAATAAAGAGATATCTTTCTACCTTTTGTGCATTTCTTTTTCAGTTGTAATTGCTCCAGCCACTTTCTTCTGGTTTCTTCGTGTCTTCTGCTAACTCTCCATCGTCTGCTGTCCATTTGTCCTTTCTTCTCTCTTCTAGTTTTATTTCCATTCTCTCTCTCTACATCTGCTTTAACATGCTAATCTTTCTCCTTTTGCTCTTTCCTCATTCCTATTTCATCCACTCAAATTTTACTCCTCCATCCTCAATCGCCACTTACTCTCCCAATACCCGGCCAATTGTAGATTTTTCATCCCTCCCACACAAAATATTTTTCCCCTCTCCATTTCACTCTCCCAGCCCCATCCCATTTTAATCCTCCCCCAGCATCCGCTCCTTTCTAGTCCCTGCATCAGCCCATTTCCAGTTTTAGCGTCCCATCAGCCCATTTCCAGTCCTAGCTCCCCATCCATTTCCAGTCCTATCCGAGTCCCTCCATCAGCTCATTTCCAATCCCAGTCCCGCATCAACCCATTTCTAGTCCTTTCCTAGCCCCACCATCAGCCCATGTCAAATCCTAGCTCCCCTCCACTCAGCCCAATTCCAATCCAAGCCCCCCATGAGTCTACTTCCAGTTCCAGCACCTACATGAGTCCATTTCAATCCAAGCCCCCTCCACAGCCCATTTCCAATCTTAGCTCCCCAACAGCTCATTTCCAGTCCTATCCTAGCTGCTCCATCAGCCCATTTCCTGTCCTAGCTCCCTCCCCTCACAGCCCATTTCCATTCCAAGCCCCCCTCCCCATCAGCTATTTGCAGTTCAAGCCTCCCCTTCCACTCAGCCCATTTCCAGTCCTAGCAACCCCCCAACCCATTACCAGTCCTAGACCCCATCATCACACTTCCAGTCCTAACCCCCCATCACCCCATTTTCAGTTTAAGCTCCCCCATAGCCCATTACCAGTACTAACCCCCATCACCCCATTTCCAGACTTAGCCCCCCATAGCCCATTACCAGTCCTAACCCCCATCAGCCCACAGCCCGTTACCAGTCCTAACTGCCCCTCCCCCCCATCGGCCCAGGGAAAATTTAAAAAAAAAGTTGGCTGCTGCCGCTGCCACCACAGCAGCCACAGAGGCAGAATCGACTGTCCCGTGGGCCCCCCCTGCCCGGCTGAGTTCTCCCTGCCAGGCTGATCCTCTCTGCGATGGCTTTCAGATCCATGAAGGGAGAGTGTCTCACTGTCTCCCTCGCGGCTCTAAGCCCACAGGGGCTGATGGGAAATTTCCCATCAGCCCCTGCAGGCTTAACAGAGCCACGAGGAGACACTCTCCCTTCGCGGATTTGAAAGCCGTCGTGGAGAGGCTCAGCCGGGTGGGGAGGGGCCGCGAGACAGTCGATTCTGCTGCTGCTGCTGCGGCAGCGGCAGCAGCCAGCTTTTTTTAAAATTATTTAATTTATTTTTAAAGCAGAATGTTCTTTGCGCAGGGCCCCCTGAAATGCGGGGCCCTGTGCAAAACACATTCTTGCTCAATGGACGAGCCGGCCCTGGGCACAGATAAAAGCAATCTGCCAGAAGAGCAAAGTTCAGGAGGAGGGGGGGTATAGGGAGTGACATTAGTATTTAGCTCATGCCTTTTCCAGCAGAGGCCCAAGGTGAGTTATAGCAATTATTTCTCTGTCCCCAGCAGGCTTATAATCTAAGCTTGCACCTGAGACAATGGAGGGTTTAGTGACTTGCCCAAGATCACAACAAAAGCCAGTGGGATTTGAACCATGGTCTGCATACTAGTAGGCTGTTGCTCTAACCATTAAGCTACTGCTACAGGCATCTTAGCAAAGACCTCAGTCTTTTGAATTTAATTTGCTGCTCTACTCGAGCTCTGGTCATGTGAATGTCCACAGTGAAAATACGCACCATCAGTCTTACAGGCGTGCTTATAGCGACCACCTAGATTATGCACATAAAGGCCCATTGACACATGTGAATCACTAAAAATCCATGATTTGCAAACGTAAATGATGCATAACTTCCCACAGCTTCATATAAAATTACCCCACTATTTATTTATTTGACAGCTTTTCTATACCGATTTATCCTATGATCAAAACAGTTTACATTAAAATAGAACTCAATAGATTAAAACAGGGTGACAAACTTGAATAACGGGGGATCAGTAATCACTGGGGGAGATGGGAATTAGAGATAAGAAAGGGGCTTAGTAGTAGGGGGGTTGGGAATAGGAGAGTAGGTAGATGGGATTATGTCCCATCATCTGCGTAGTAGTTTGTGAATAGGTGGATCTTGAGGGCTTTTCTAAACGTTAGCACGTCCTTTGTGATTCGGAGGTTGTACAGGAGCAAGTTCCACAGGGAAGGTGCATATAGGGAGAAGGCTCTCTTTGATGTGGTGGCGCTGGATCTGGTGAGGATCTCAAGGGTGCTTAGGGTGTTCTGGGAGCTGGTTCTTCTTGTACGGTTGTTTGAAGGTGGGTGGATGATAAGCCTTGGAGGACCTTGAAGACTGTAAGAATGGATTTCAGTTTGGTGCGTTCAATGATGGTAGCCACTTCAGTTGTCTGAGTAAGAGAGTAATGTGATCGGTTCTGTGTGATTTGCAAAGGGTGCAGGCTGCTGTGTTGAGGGCAACTTGGAGAGGGTAGGTTGTCTTCGGTAGGCCTTAGAGGATGACATTGCAGTAGTCAAGATGTGGGAAGATGAGAGCTTGAAGGACTGTGAGGTAGTTTTGGTGTGTTAGCAGAGGCTTGAGGCATTGTACGGTCTTGAGCTTAACATAGAAACATAGAAACATGACGACAGAAAAAGACCACATCTAGTCTGTCCTTCCATATCAACCACTACAACATTCCCCTTTTTTCCTTTAGAGATCCTCTGTGTTTGTCCCATGCTTTTTTGAATTCAGATACTGCAGTGGATACTTTTGGTGATGTTTTTGATGTGCGTGGAGAAGGATAGGTGCTGGTCGAGGGTGACACCCAGATATCGCACCTCTTGCTTTACGTGAATTTGAGTTCCATTTAATGTTATGATGTCTGGTGGTGTGAATCTGTTGTCTCTGGTGCTATATAGGGCTTCCAGTTCTTTTTTAGGTTTATGATCATGTTGTGAGTGGTAAGCCATGAGCTGATGGTGGTGAAGCAGTTTGTTATGCTGTTGAAGTCAGGGTTGAGTGTACTGATGGGTGCATAAATCATGACATCGTTGGCGTATGTGTAGTAATGGGCATTGCTTCTATGGCAGTGCAGATGGGTTGGATGAATATGTTGAATATCATTGCTGAGAGACCTGAGCCTTGGGGAACTCTTTGTTTTAGGGTGAATGGTGTTGATTTTGAGGATCCTGATTTTACCTGTAGATGCCGGTTTGAGAGATAGGATATGAACCATCTCAGAGGGGTTTCTGCTAGTCCATTTGCTTGCAGTCTCTTGATGATTAGGGTGTGAGGTATTGAATCTAATGTTGCCTTAGTGTTGAGGAAAATGAGTAGGAATCCTGTGTTCAGTTTGTTTGTGCCTATTATCAGCTTGTCTAGGAGTGCTGTCATGAGGGATCATACTCTGTGGTGTGGGTCGAAAGCCATATTGCTGGGGATCAAGTGGAGAGTATCAGTCTATGTGGTCCTGGAGCTGGTAGAGTACTACCTTTTCTAGTAATGGCCTATATCTAGTAATGGCCTAGACGTAGCTTTCCCTTGCCCCTTTCCTTCTGACCCCTTAAAAACTTTTAAATCAGCAGCTCAGGAACCGATGTCTCATTTGCTCTTTCTTCCACTGCTGAAGTTTGTAGGCTGTGGCTGAGAACAGTCATGGTGATGGCTGGACTGATTTCAGAAGAGGATATAAAAATGTGAGGGGGGCAAGAGCTCCAGGTAGTTGCAAATGAAGGCACATAGCACCATTGTCTACTAGAGGCCAGTTCTGATTGAGATGAAAGCCTAAGGCACACATGGATACCATTGGGTCAAACTAAATGCCAGGCTTAACCCCAGAAGACTGTTTTTTCATTTGTGGTTGCACTGCGCCACAGTTTCTGCCTGGCAACTTTACTGGGCAGAATGGACTGGTCAGAGGTTCAGAAGATGTAGGGATGTTACCATGACTGAAGTTGGTGATACTGCGGAAGAATTGAAAGAAATATTGATACATCGGGACGATGTACAGTATTACGACTATTTGATAAACTGAAGAATAGCAAATCACCTGGACCAGATGGTATACATCCAAGGGTGTTGAAAGAACTGAAATATGAGATTGCAGACCTGCTATTAGTAATCTGTGAGCAATCATTAAAATCATCTGTAATTTTTCACTTTCTAATTTGTTCAGATAATTTTTTAAAATTAAAAATATGCTCATACTTTTGAAAATTCAGAAATATGCTACTTTCCAAATTTTGTTCCACCCCATCCACAAAAAACAGCTCCCCCTACAGGATCAGGAGGTGAACATACTCTTGAAATGCTTTTACTGCATCTAGGGTAAGGAACGTTCAAAAGCCCTTTTTGGTGGGTAAAGCATTCTTTTGCTTGCAGAAATGGCTTTGGAAATTACCTTCTCTCTTCTTCATAAGCCAAAAAAATTTTTCCTTTCTTGGCAGCTGGGTGAAGTATGGGAATGATTAAAGAAGACTGATCACTGAATTTTTTTTCGTATTATGATACATAATAATAAATCAAACCATGTTATTTTCAGAGCTAGTTTCTCTCTTCTGCTCATTCCTCTTAATGTGGAGGCCTGGCCTCAGGTAGGGCAGGTCTTCTGCTGATGTGAGTGAACGTCTCTAGAAGTATATCTGTTTCCACAGTCCATGCTGTTGCCCAGAGCATTCAGCACAGCGAGGAATGCAAATGATGTATTAGACTTTTAGTGTCAGTGGATGGGCAGGTCCCTCAAAATGTCAAGAAGCAAGGCTGCTAAGCTACCAGAAAGATTTATAAGAGCTCATATCATACACAAGGCTAAACGTATTTCAACGCCACAGAACATGCCAATTTTAATTATGCCAGGGAAAATAGAAGATTGATTTTAGCACTGGCATTCTGAATTAATGGACAGCATGTGGGCCTTTCCCTGAGACCCCCTGTCTCAGCTCAGCCTATTTCTGAAAAGATTTTGACCTGCTGTCTTAAAGACAATTGTTCAGATTATAGAACTCCCCCCAGACTCCTAATTTGTATTGAGGCCAATTCCATTCAGGTCATGCAGCCCCTGTGCAGCCGATCAGAAGTGGGGCGTACAGAGGTAGAACCGATTCTGATCCCATGGGGGCTAGACATTCCTGTGGGATCAGAATCGGGTCTACGGCTGGGTCATGCAGGCCAGGCCCCATTTCTGATCAGCCTGCACACCTAGCCATATACCCAGCTACCTCAGCCAGGCTCCTGAATGGAGCCGCAGTGTCATGGCATCCCTGGCCACTGACCAAGCTCTTTTTTCCCTGCAGCCTGACCCCCGATCTGGCGTTCTATTGCCTGGATCGGGCTGCGGGGAACCCCCTGCACCGCCTCACCTGCATCCCCGAGTCCCGCACCGAGATCCCCCTCAATCCAGGGAGACTTATTCTACCTTTGAGATGGAATGAGTCCCCTGTCTAGATTAGAGGGCCCAGACATACAGGGCTACCTCTGAATCGGCCCTGTATGCCCGGGGTCACAGCCCGCCCATGCCCCACCCTCGCTCTGCCTCCAGAATGCCCCCTCCCCCCCTCCCATCTAGGCTTCCCCATACAAATCCACTGTTCATACGGGGAGGATATTGCCGGGCCGACAGGGGGATGAATAGTGGGGATAGACATCCCAACAGGACAAAATGACCCCCATTGTGTTTAACAGGTCAAAAGTCTGACAGTGGGGATTATTTTAGAAGCCTTATTCACAATGTCTGCGGGTATAATCAGGCATATGCACGTGTGAATGGCCACTTTAAAAAGTGCTTAGTTTACACGTCGATGTCCTTATTATGTGGATGTTGCAAGGGGGTGTGACAGGGAACATGGTTAAGGTTTAGCCAGGTGGCTCAGAAGGCCAAAAATGTCTGCATCAGGTCATACACCTGCTCCCTAGCACTCTTAGGCTTTTAGAAAGTGCTTGTTTCAGCCAGCCCTTTATGGGTGGAACCGCCTCTTGACTGTGGACATCCCTTTTTAAATAAGTTCCTAGTACTGACTCAGCCTGTCTCTGACTTGTGTCTATAGGGTCACAACAACCAAGATGTACTCCATAGGATTCTCTGGAGAGCAGCATCTAGGCTATACTGTGCTCTACGTGTGCTGTACATAAACTATATCCATTTCCCTGGATAAGCACAGTCACGTATATGTGAAAACTGGGGAAGAACTTCCCATTCTTCGTACATGTAATGCCACCCTAAACCGGGGAATATGGTACACAGCTATCAAAAGGTTGCTATGATTACTGGCAGATAGCAATTCCTAGGTTAAGTACAATTTTCTGAGTGAGCTGCATCATAGCAACCTTTCTGCTGTCTGTGAAGTGTGCTACTGGTCCTGTGTCTGACAGTGTTTACCAACCTGGGGAGTGACTCCTACAGTATTGCGTACCATAGCCATGCCTGCACTGTGCCCAGGACTGGTGTGGTGGCCTGGGCTGCCCAACACCTCTATAGTTGCACAATGCTGGCATAGGTGTGGGGAGTGTGTGTCTGTCTATCCAGTGTGTGGTGGCTGCCAACACCCTCCACAGCCCACACTGCTAGCACTGTTGCCAGTATTGGCCTGCCAATGTGCATAATGAGGAGCAAGGTACCGTGGAAATAGCCTGGATAGGGTGGCCTGGCCTGGCTGCATCTGCACAGGGCATAGGGCAATGGCTCGGACAATGGAGTGGAGGAGTGGCCTAGTGGTTGGGGCAAGGTACTTCAGGTCGGAACGTCGGAGGTTCAAATCCCACTAGAGGACAGCAACCTTGGGCCGGAAGGACTGGGGTTTCTAGTCCCACAGGTGCTCCTTGTGGTCTTGGGCAAGCCACTTAACCCTCCATAGCCCATGTTCCCTGTAAAATAGTTATCTCCCAGTTATAATGCCCTGTTCAATGTAATTTCAGTTTGTTCAATGTAAACCGCGCTGATGCAGAATAGCGCAGTATAGCGCAGTATATAAGAGAATATAAATAAATAAATTAAATAAAATAAATTGTAGTGCCCGGTACCACCTGCACAGACAGGTGATCCTGTTTCCCACCCTGAGCCCCAGAGGGTGGGTTGTGTGGTGGTACATAATCTGCCTATGGGTCCCTACTTCCTCCCCTCCCTCCTCCCCTCCCCTCCCTACAGCAGGTAACCATGGCACTAACACAGGATATGTCTAACAGAACTACCTGTCACACACTGATGGGGACTTGCAGCATGGTGTATTTCAGCTATGAAAGGTGCTTTGGACCTGGTGCTGGGCGCCCCACCTCAGCCTTACTAAGGTATGCAAGTGCTAGTATTGGGAGATGCACACAGAGCCCAAAGTCCTTCCTCCCCAGGAGGCTTTGGATAATGGGGCCTGTGGGTGCGGGTGTGTCTGCTCCTGTTGGCTGCTGCTTTACGGCAGAGGTTCCCAACTCCAGTCCTGCGGTGCCAAACACTGTTCGGGTTTTCATGCTGTCCACCATGAATATGCATGAGATACATCTGCTTACCATGGGGGTGGCGCATAGAAATGCAGCACAGGCATTTTTATCAGAGGCAGCATGGAACCGGAATGGTGTTTGGCCCTCCAGGACTGCATTTGGGAGACTCTTCTCTAGGTAATGTGCATGTTTATGGTGTCCGTGCTCTGTAGGGTAAAATGTAGGTGTCTTGGGCATGTTTACGTCATCTGCAATAAAGGTGCTGTCTGTATTAGCACGTTGTAGTAGTGGGTAAAATATGGGGACTGGGTTGGCAGGAACCACAGCTGGGACTTGAACTTGTGACCCTCTGCTTCTGAATACACTGGTTTTGTGCACTGCACCACCTTGTTGTCACAGAACCAGTACATTCCTTGGTGATACCATGACTGTTCGTCAGACAGGGCCCGTCTGTTGCAGTACACGGCACCCACCTACACAGGGCTAGGCCACGGTCTGCTCTGGGCAGCTGCCACTGCCCCCTCCACCACCAGTATCCTTCAGCCACCATGCTGACATGCCCTTCTGCTGGTGGTGCTGGTGGTGCGCAGTCTCAGGCCATCCAGTGTGCAGGTAGGCGGCTGCCTATGGTGCGGGTTCTGGGGTAGGGGTGCCTGCATAGATGTCCACGCTCCCCCCAGCCCCGCCTGCCAATGTTCTGTGCCCTTGGGGGTAGCTGTTGGGTACTATCCCCTATGACACTGTGGGAAACACAGTTGTGCCCATGTTGGGCCTTCAGCAGTTGCTGTCTGGCTGCTCTGCTGCTTCAGCATTCGTATGGGCCAGCTAGGCATCACCCTAGTCCGCACTGTGGCCCAGCTGCACCACAGCATGTGCCGCCTGCGGCCCTCTGTATCCCCTTTTCCGGCATCTGTCCAGTTGCCGTTCCGACATGCCCTCCCTGATGTTGCGGGACATGTGCATGCCATAGGAACCCTGTCCGATGGAGTAGAAAACCCTGAGCAGCGCTATTTCACTGTGGGCTCATTCACCTTGTATGGGACGGAGTATAGACCCTTCCACGATTTATATCTTTTCTATGGAGCTTACTCGGGGGGGGGGAGAGGTTGATGTTTCTCATTGATACCACTATTGGCCAGCTTGGTTATGGTTTTTTTCCAGTTTGTTGAGGTCATTTTCAGTGTTTATGTGCCCTTTTGTTCTGTGCACATGTATCACACTTATCACTTTTTTTAGGTTTCCCTGCCTAGGCTGTACATTGTTAACACTGAAATGGTTTCTCTCCCCTGTAATGTGTATTTAAGGCAGGTTTTCATTCGCGTTGGGATTTAGCTCTTCAGATCAGCGCGTTAGTGTGAAGGGAGCCTCTCCCCGCCCACTCTCCGCCCACTGACCCCTTCTCTCCGCCCTCTCTCCACCTTCTGCGGTGTTTTACCGCACCGCGGAGCTTTACGATCGTTAACGCATCATAACGCGCGTTATGTAACGTTAACAATCGTTAGCGCGTCATAACGCGCATTATGATGCGCTAACGATTGTTAACGTTACATTACGCAGGTTATTTACCATTACCGCAGTTTAGTAAACATACCCCTTAGTTTCTACACAAGTCTAAGGCTGATGTTAGTACTCCTGCCTAGGTTTGGCAGCATATCTTATGGCTGTTTTGTAAAGAAAGGTGGGCACCTACTTTTCTTTATAAACTAGGCATGATCTGTACATGTTGGAACATGCGCAAAACTAGGTGATCCTTATAAAATTACCCTCATAATGTGAAGCCAGTGTCTGCTTTCTACTATTACATCATTATCAACAACATGCTTAGTAACTGATGATTAGCTTGAAGTCTCAAATATATTTATAATGAGGGCCTATGAGGGTCAGCCCAGTGGTTCTGTGGTAGTGTTCTGTAGTGCCATGCACAAGAACCTTGGTTTGATTCCCAGCTCAGGTCTTTCACTCCCCAGGTCAGCCAGGCTGGGGTTGGTGCTGCTGCAGAGTCCCTGAGGTGGAAGGCTTCATAGTCATCAACCAGCACAGACACCTGATGGCCAGATGTAGATTCTACAATTGCAGAGACCCAGAAGGAGCCTTGATGAATGGACCCTGACCAAGGACTATCCCTGCAATGAGTAGACTAAAATAAGTTGGGAGGAAATAGGGGAAAGGTTCACCTCATAGCTGCAAACAAAGGTTCATCATGCCAGATCTTACTCTAACTAAGCTAGAAGTCAAAGCAGTAGGAGGAGCTTAACAAGTCCAAAGACATAGGGCCCAATTTTGAGTTAGGCAGGCTATGCTCTGCATTGGCGCATAGTCTGTCCATCAACCCCTTAACCTGGATTCCGTGGCAGTGGAAGCAATGTTCCCTCTAATTTTCTGTAGGCTGTGTGCGCATAAAATATCAGCTGTGCAGCTTTTGAAGGAAGGTTAAATTTTGTGCGCCACATAACAACACTCGGAGTTATATACTTTAAAATTTGACTACACATCAGAATACAGTATGTACACCACATTGATTGCACTAGAAACATTGTAGAACTTGTGAAAACCGTAAATACATAACAACTTTTAAATTTTAAGATGTCTGTGTTGTTTTCTATCAGAATCAGAACCGTAATTTTTGTGCACTCTGTTGTAAAGTATGTGCGCTCGCTCGGCGAGGTGTATGCGCGCGCACACGCGCACAGCTTAGAGGGAACAGTGAGTGGAAGTGAAAATCTAGGTTATGCTGGATGCACTGGCAGCCTCCAGGGCTAAAAAGGTAGCAGAGATTTTCAATGCTACCCACTTAGCCCCTGCACCTTAAAGATAGGCAAGGAAAAAACCTCGCTTATCTTTAAGGTGCAGAGGGCTAAATGGGTAGCATTGAAAATCGCTGCTGCCCATTTAGCCCTTTCTTCTGACCCGGAACATCCCCAACATGCCCCAAAGCTAACCGCTTAGCATCTGGGCGCGGTAGGGACTTAGTTGGGATTTTCAAAAGGCACTACCCATGTAGATGCCTTTCGAAAATCCCAGATAAGGCATTTACACGGGTAACTCGGGCAGTTACCCGTGTAAATGCCTTTGAAAATCAGGCCCATAGTGGGTTGTATTCTTTTCCATCACTAGAAAATTATCTAGATGTGTACTTTTCTTCAGGGAAAATCCGAACTCTGACAAGACATTTCACGACGTCATGGGCTGTGCCATGTTTACAGTGTTCATGAACTGGGAATTTGTGATATAACGTCATTACCGCTTTTAAATGAGGAAAGACCGTTGAATCAGGCGAGGTGGCAAACGGAGGCTTCATTTTCAAGGAGTTCTGTGTTTGATTACGGTTGAGACACCCTAGGACCGATTAATCAGAGCACTTTTCTCCATCCTGGCTCCAAGACAAACCTCGGAAATCAGGCCCATGTGTAATAGCAGTCTTGTGCTCTATGGAAGCAAAAATAAAAGCCGAAAGAGAGGTGGTGAAGACAAAAATAGTAACAGAGCTCAAAGAGACATGAGATAAGCAAAGAAGAGCATTGAGAGTAAAGCAATGAAATGAAGTTGGGTTATATGCTGGGGCCCATAGCTTTACAGTGAGAATGCAACAGGCAGCTGGATGGCCAACTATCAAGTTCTCTGCTTTGATATAGGGGAAAGGCATCATCTTTTCCGGGAGGGGGGGAGGAGCAGACAAAATATAGGGTTGCTGGTTTTGCCCCTGGGTTTTCGTAACTTTCAGCACCCTTTTCCTAAAATAAATTCACAGGAACATCTAATAAATATTACAATTTTATAGCGCTTCTGGATATATGCAGTACTATACAATAGTGAAAAGCCTTCAGATATAGGTCCCTATCCCAAAGAGTTTACGTGAGCCGAGTGTCACAAATTCCATTATAGTGAAGGTTGGGACTATCTTTTGTGCCCATTCAGGGGTGTACTCCCCTCTAATCAGCACAGAGGGATAAACACCTAGGATCTTTCTAGCTGGGTACCCAAAATCGGAATGCACCCACGAGTTGGGTGAGCTTCTTAAATTATTTAAGGTGAGGATTTTGGAGGGAAACTGACATTTGCCTCTTTTTTGTCACCCAGGCTACTACTACTACTACTATATACTTGAAGGTGAAAGAAGCTGATCTTCAAGCAAAACCCACAATTCGTTACCTGGGAGTTACACTGGATCAAAACCTTGACATGAAAGCACACATAGCTAATACTGTAAGAGCAATCTATTTCAAGATCCGTTCACTCAGACATCTACAGCATGGTTTAAAGGTGAGGTCAGAGAGGCTGTTGTTGCCAAAAAAGCATCTTTCAGGAAATGGAAAAAAGAGCCAAACGACGAAACCTGGAAACAGCACAAGCACTGGCAAGTCAAATGCAAGGCATTGATAAGGCAGGCAAAGAGAGAATTTGAGAAGAAGCTTGCTGCGGAAGCAAAAACGCGAAATAAAGACCTTTTCAAGTACATTCGTAGCAAAAAACCTGTGAGAGAGTCAGTTGGTCCATTAGATGATAAAGGGGTTAAAGGAGCACTAAGAGGCGACAAGGCGATAGCGGAGAGACTGAATGAATTCTTTGCTTCGGTCTTTACTGAGGAAGATGTAGGGATGTTACCCATGACTGAAGTGGTATTTAAAGGTGCGGAAGAATTGAAGGAAATATCGATACATCGGGAAGATGTCTTACAACTATTAGATAAACTGAAGAGTAGCAAATCACCTGGGCCGGATGGTATACATCCAAGGGTGTTGAAAGAACTGAAATATGAGATTGCAGACCTGCTATCAGTAATCTGTGAACTATCATTAAAATTATCTCTAATACCTGAAGATTGGAGGATCGCCAATGTAACACCAATTTTTAAAAAGGGTTCCAGGGGTGATCCGGGAAACTACAGACCGGTGAGCCTGACGTCAGTACCAGGAAAAATGGTAGAAACCATCATAAAGAATAAAATTACTCAGCATGTAGATAGTCACAACCTAATGGGAGACAGCCAACATGGCTTTAGACAAGGAATATCTTGTCTTACTAATCTGTTATGTTTTTTTGAAGGAGTGAATTAACAGGTGGACAAAGGTGAGTCAGTTGATATTGTGTATCTGGACTTTCAGAAAGCCTTTGACAAGGTCCCTCATCAGAGACTTTTGGCAAAACTAAAGAGTCATGGGATAGAAGGCAGTGTACTATTGTGGATCAGGAACTGGTTAAAAGATAGAAAGCAGAGGGAAGGGCTAAATGGCCAATTTTCCCAGTGGAGAAAGGTGAATAGTGGTATACCCCAGGGATCTGTGCTGGGTCCGCTGCTTTTTGACATATTCATAAATGACCTGGAAAGTGGAATAACGAGTGAGGTTATCAAATTTGCAGATGACACAAAACTATTTAAAGTTGTTAAAACCCAAGAGGATTGTGAAAAATTGCAAAAGGATCTTGATAAATTGGAAGACTGGGCATCAAAATGGCAGATGAAATTTAATGTGGACAGGTGCAAGGTTATGCACCTAGGGAAAAACAACCCAAACTGTGATTACACGATGCAAGGTTCCACATTGGGAACCATCACCCAGGAAAAAAATTTAGGCGTCATTGTGGATACCATGTTAAAACCCTCAGCCCAGTGTGCAGCTGCGGCCAAGAGAGCAAATAGAATGCTAGGTATGATAAGGAAAGGAATGGAAAATAAAACAAAAGATATTATAATGCCTCTATATCGTTCCATGGTGAGACCGCACCTTGAATATTGTGTGCAATTCTGGTTGCCGTATCTTAAAAAGGATATAGCGATTTTAGAAAAGGTTCAGAGAAGAGCCACCAAAATGGTAAAGGGGATGGAAGGATACTCCTATGAAGAAAGGCTAAAAAGGTTAGGGCTCTTTAACCTGGAAAAGAGACGGCTGAGGGGAGATATGATAGAAGTCTATAAATTAATGAACGGAATGGAACGGGTAAACGTAGATCGATTGTTTACGTTATCAGAATATAGAAAGACTAGGGGACATGCAATGAAGCTACAGGGTAAACTATTTAAGACTAATAAAAGAAAATATTTTTTCACTCAACGTGTAATCAAACTCTGGAATTTGTTACCGGAGGATGTAGTAAAGGCTGTTAGTGTAGCTGGGTTTAAAAAAGGTTTGGACAAGTTCCTGGAGGAAGGTCCATAAACCATTATTAAGAAGTGACCGAAGATATCAATGCTTGACCCAGTACAAGCATTGTGGAACTTGTGTCTCTTGGGGAAACTGCTAGGTACATATGACCTAGATTGGCCACTGTTGGAAACAGAATACTGGGCTTGATGAACCTTGGTCTGACCCAGTATGGCATATCTTATGTTCTTATGAACATCCAGGTACACTATGGGCTATGTTTACTAAAGGGCAATAAGGAGGCCATGTTTTGCAAGTGTTAACGGCAGCATTAATGATGTTTGCATGTGATAACTACTACTACTACTACTCTGCATTTATATAGCGCTACCAGTCGTACGCAGCGCTGTACAGCACAGACATGTAAGAGACAGTCCCTGCTCATCAGAGCTTACAATCTAGTCAAGACAAAACACACAAAACACGGAAGGTGTAGGCAGGGTGGAACAAGGGAGAGAAAAGGAGATCAGGTGAGTCAAGATCCAAAAGCAACAGCAAAAAGGTGAGCTTTCAACCTGGACTTGAAGAGGGTTATAGAATGTGCCTGGCGCACAGACACAGGTAGTTTGCTCCAGGCATAAGGTGCAACAAGGTGAAGATAAATGCTTGTGGCAGGGAGTGCTTGGATCCACATAGCCGTCACTAATAGGACATCAGCATTAAGGTGGCAAGCATGCAACTTAATGCCTAAAAATGGCAGTCACCTTAATGCAGGATAAGGGAGCCCCTATGAAAGTCACATTGTAGGTGATGGATGGAAGGAACGGTAGGATTTGATGGACCTGTCAGATCCTTGGTCATCCTAGGTGTCAGTCAGTAAGTGGGATGAACATGTGGGAGGCATCTGGACCATATCAGTGAGATATGCCCATATAACATGCTCTAATGTCAGTGTGTGGTATAGGATTGGGAAGTAGAGTTCCTAGGCAGAATCAGCATCACCACGAGGTGGGCATCCAAAGGATGGTGGAGCAGGAGGCTGACATGCAGATCATTCACAGCAAAGGTGTGAGTGATACATCTGAATGATTAAAATGCTCCTTTGTGGGCCCTGGTGTAGCACACAACAGCCACACACTGATGGATGGGCTAAAGGATGGATGACAGTAGATGAGAGTGTGATATGGCCTTGCTGCCTGATCTACATGCTGGGACCATACAAATGCAGTAGAAGAGTCTGTGAAAAATGTGTAGCTGTGCCATGGGGAAGTCCCACTACCAGCTATTTGGGTATGACAGCTGTGTTATCTTTTCTAAGCACCATACATCCCGCTTGATGCATGTCCATAGAACAACCAGACAACTGTCTCTCATACTGCCATATGGAGCAAGTATGGATGTGTGATGATCCCTGCAGGTACCATACAGGAGTGGGATGCTCCTGCATGTATTGCATACATGTGATGGAGCCAAAGATGTTCAGTCACAGCTATGATGAAATTCACCAATCATGTACACCTTATGTGTCTAATATCAGTAGGGTGAACAAGTCCAACCCCTTTCAAATGGCTACAGTAGATCCAATAAAGTCATGCTATCAGATGGCCATGACTGCAGTGTGCCTGTCAGCAGACCCAATGTATGTGTGTCCTCCAGTCAAGGAACACCCTGGACTGATTCTGAAAGCGTATTGAAGTAGGTTTCCCACAGCCACAAAAAGAACAAGTGGGGGTTGTGTCACTCGCTGAGCCAGTGCTCTAACCATTAGGCTACACCTTCACATGCTGCTTCCAGCACTGTCTAGAATCAAAGGAACTGCAGGTTCCTGCCTGCAATGGGCAAAACCGAGGACATGAATTGACATGACTGGCACAGTCTGAGACAGTGGTGCACCGCACTTAGGGCCTGCCTAAAACGGCGCACATGCAGTATGCACAGCACTGCTCAGTCAGCACACCAGCTGCATCGCAGACACACAGCATCAGAATACATTCCTTGTCCAAAGGCCAAGTCACACATGATGGTAAGATGCTTGTCACTCCACTGTATCCCCAATACCAAACAACAGTCGCATGCAGAGGGCTTCTGTACCGCAGTGTGGCACATACCCCTTGGGCAGCACATGTGCAGGGTGTACATTCCCTTTGCACTTGCTGTACACTGCAAGATAGATAGATAGATTTGCACATATATCCAATGCAAACCTCATATATGACTCTTCTGGTCCATCAGTGACCATCCTGCCCTCCTCATGTGACCCACTTTCTAGAAGACAATCAGGTACTGGCCAGTGCTCCAGTAATCATAGTCACCACTATGGATGTTACTGGGGCCCAGGTTGTCAGTATCAGTCTGCCCCTCCATTACCCATGATGCACTCCACAATCTGCTCCCTGATAGGCAACAGATGGCCATATGGAAAGTGCAACAATGCATCCAATCAGCACTGTACTATACAGGGACAATGTGTGCTTCCTGCATATGACAACAGCAATATATATGCAAATGATCTGTTTCTGCATCCATGCTGATTATGAAGGTGCTCATACATCACCTGGTCCCCAGAGCAAGTCCTGTGATTTATTTAGACAGTTTTGTATACCACCTTATCCTTCAATCAAAGTGGTCACAACACAATTGGGGGATACATTTTTAACACAAGGGGATATGAGACACATACACTAATACTTACAGGGAACATGGGCAATGGAGTGGCTTGCCCGAAGACCACAAGGAGCACCTGTGGGACTAGAAACCCCAGTCCTTCTGGCCCAAGGTTGCTGTCCTCTATTGGGATTTGAACCACTGACCTTCTGGCCTGAAGTACCTTGCCCCAACCACTAGACATGGGGGCTGGAGCAGCTCTCTACCAGAGCTAGTGTGCGCAGGTGTTGTCAGCAGTAAATAATGCTAGTTATCTGGTACTCCGTACTAAAACAGCAGGTTGGAGTGCCCTGTCTCTGTTGGCTAGGGACTCCTCTGGATTATCTCACGATGGTCTCTGATTGCAGCAGCTGTTACAAAAAAACCCATATGCAGTGAGTGTTGCCCAGGCAGATAGGAGGAGTAATGACACCAAGCATAGGTGCTTGCCAAGACCATAATTATTAGCAGGTCACCAAAAGCCCAGGAACAGCTGCTAGTCTCACTGTCTGGGATGTCCAAGCAACCAGATCAATCCCAGGCAGTCTGCAAATGTTGGGCAACAATAACTATTATCAGCTACTCACATACCATCTGTGCCCAATCTGCCAGTCACCACATGCTTCATATGCACATAACCACCATGAACACATCGGCTTTGCACATGCAGCATGGACACCCAGAAACATGTGCAGTGACTGGCCTGCAAACAACATAACAGCCCACATATCACTACAGCTTAACATCATATGGCACCATGTGCATACCTAGCCATGACATGGTCACAGCTCATTCAGAATGAGAGTAGCCTCATCGCATGAACAGAGGTGAGCACCCAGGCCATGCCCGTGGCAGACCCTCGCTAAGGTGGCTCAGCCATAGACCTAATCTCTGCCACATCTACATCCCGTACAAACCACTCTGTGTGAAGCATTACCCAGAAACCTACGTTCCTCATTATGTACCCTTTTATCTTGGACCTGGAGACAGCTTATGCAATGCAGGACCCATCCTCCAGGTGATATAAAGTCCACTTTCATTGAGGAGGTTTCTCAAGGGCCATGTGCCTATGAAGGAAGGGTTAGGACAGCCGTCATAGTTGGTGATTCGATCATTAGCTGGGTGGCTGGTGGATGTGAGGATCATCTGGTAACATGCCTGCCTGGTGCGAAGGTAGCAGACCTCACATGCCACCTAGACAAGGTCTTAGATAGTGCTGGGAAGGAGTCTACTGTCTTGGTATATGTCAGTACCAATGACATAGGAAAGTGTGGTAGGGAGGTTCTGGAGGATAAATTAGGCTTTTAGGCAGGAAGTAGAAATCCAGAACTTCCAGGGTAGCATTCTAGGAACCATTCCAAGTGCAGGAACCATAAGGCAGACAGAGCTCCGGAGTCTCAATGCGTGGATGAGACGGTGGTGCAAGGAAGAGGGGTTTGGATTTGTTAGGAACTGGGGAACATTCTGGTGAAAGGAGATGCTTTTCAAAAGAGATGGGCTCCAACTTAACCAGGATAAAACCAGATTGCTGGCATTAACCTTTAAAAAGGAGATAAAGCAGCTTTTAAACTAGATAATAGGGGAAAGCCGATAGTTGCCCAAGAGTGCATGGTTTGGAATAATGTATCCTTGAAAGATACTAAAAAAAAGACTGAAACTAGGCCATATCAAAAGAGAGTTTGCAATAAAGACAAAAGTAACCCAAATGCCCTTGAGTATAGAGCAGACAGAGCCTAAAGATTGCAAATTACCCCGCCTACCGATAGCCAGATTAATAGGAATACAATACAGCCTCTAAAATGCTTGTATGCAAATGCTAGAAGTCTAAAAAATAAGATGGGAGAGTTCAAATATATAGCACTAAATGAGAAGTTAGATATGATTGATATCTCAGAGACCTGGTGGAAGGAGGACAACCAGTGGGACACTGTGATACCGGGGTACAAACTATATCGTAATGATAGAGCTGATCAAATTGGTGGAGGAGTTGCACTGTCTGTTAGAGAGGGCATTGAGTCACAAAGGATTAAGTTTTGCAGGAAACAAAATTCACTGTAGAATATCTATGGATTGAAATTCCATATAAAAAGAGGAAGGAGAAGGCGATGACAGTGGGGGTGTACTATCGACCGCCTCGTCAGATTGAACAAATGGATGATGAAATGCTCAAAGAAATCAGAGAAGCTAAGAAAAGTTATGGCACAGTAATAATAATGGGTGATTTCAATTACCCCAGTATCAACTGAGTCAGTGTCATGGCAGGACATGCTAGGGAGATAAAGGGGTATTTTTACTAAACTGCAGTAATGTCACTCGCATTAGGTTCTGCGGTAAAGGAACAGATGCCCATATAAAGGCATGGGCGGTGCATCGTTACAGCAAGCCGTATCAGCTAACACATGTTACAAGGCGCCTTTGACTAACGCGCGTTACAAGGCACCTTACAAGTCACCTTATAAGGCACATTACAAGGCGCCTTGTAAGGCGCCTTATAAGGTGCCCTATAAGTAAGGTGCCCTGTAAGGTGCCTTGCTAGGTGCCTTGTAAGGTGCCCTGTAAGGTGCCTTGTAATGTGCCTTTTAAGGTGCCTTGTAAGGTGCCTTGTTAGGTGCCCCATAAGGTGCCTTGTTAGGTGCCCCATAAGGTGCCTTGTTAGGTGCCTTGAAAGATGCCTCATAAGGTACTTTGTAAGGTGCCCTATACAGTAGGGCTCCTTAGGCTAAGCGCCGTATTAGGTACCCCTGGACAAGGCACCTTAGAAGGCACCCTGGGTTACGGAACCATAGGTTAAGGTGGCCCAACAAGGTTATGGTGCCATAGGTTAGTGTGGCCTATGGGCTGCAAGGTGCTTCAGGATGACATGCATGACCTGTGAGGAACAGAGACAGATGTAGCCCTAACACTAGATAGAGCACTCAGGAAAGGCAATGAACAGGTGAGTGAAGGAGAGAGAGCTGGGAGCTGCTGGACCTGCCATATCTGCGGGCATCCCATGTGGCTGCAAGTACTGATGACAAACATAATGGGGGCAACTGTACCACAGCACAGGGTGTTGGCAATGTAAAGTACTGGAAAGACAGTTGGTGGCAGACGATGTGAATATGTGTACCCCAGTGGGGGTGGAGGTGGCAGTTACAATGATGGGTGGACAGAGGAGTGGTGGTGCCATGCAGATCAGGCACAGGCGAGGCAAGCATGATGAGGCACAATGCAGAAAAGGGTACCAGCACAGGACATGGGGTGGCAGCCTGCACAGGGAGACAGGACTCTACACAGCTGACAGACGCAGATAGATAGACTGAGGGATTGTTGGCAACTGTGGTGAGGGTAATATGGGCTGGCAGCACGGATCTGTTATAGGTATGCAAAATATCTGAGTTGGACAACCATGAAAAGAGAGAACAATGAGGAATTGAACCCATAACCACTGTTTAGAACAGAGCTACTCAATTCCAGTCCTGGTGGCCCGCAACCCTGCAGGTTTTTGGGATATCCCTAATGATATGCCTGAGATATATATGCATTAGAGATAGCCTGCCAACCTGACTGGTGTTTGGTCCTCCAGGGCTGGATTTGGAGACCCCTGCCTTACACCTCTGTCATTTAAGATTGTAAGTGGGCAAGGTGCAGATGTCCAAGACATCAAAAAGATTAGAATTTGTCACATTCCTCCTTGCTTCTCACCACCACCAAAATATTGTCTATTAGACAACTTTTTGGTGGTGTTGAGAATCTAGGAGGAATGTGACACATTCTATCTACCCATTTGATGTCTAGAACATCTGTACCTTGCCTACTCACAATCTTAAATGACAGAGGTGTAAGGCAGGAGTCTCCAAATCCAGCCCTGGAGGGCCAAAAACCAGTCAGGTTGGCAGGCTATCTCTAATGCATATATATCTCATGCATATCATTAGGGATATCCCAAAAACCTGCAGGGTTGCGGGCCACCAGGACTGGAATTGAGTAGCTCTGGTTTAGAATATCATTGTACTAACCCAGGGGTGGGGAACCCTGGTCCTGGAGAGCCGTAGACCAGTCAGGTTTTTGGAATATCCCTAATGAATATTCATGAGACATATATGCATTAGAGATATCCTGCCAACCTGACTGGTTTGTAGCCCTCCAGGGCTGGATTTGGAGACCCCTGCCTTACACCTCTGTTATTTATGATTGTGAGTGGGCAAGGTACAGATGTCCTAGACATCGAAAGGGTATATAGAATGTGTCACATTCCTCCTCTATTCTCACCACCACCAAAAAGTTGTCTAATAGACAATTTTTTGGTGGTGGTGAGAAGTGAGGAGGACTGTGACAAATTCTATCTAACCTTTTTGATGTCTTGGACATCTGCACCTTGTCCACTCACAATCTTAAATGACAGAGATGGGGTCTCCAAATCCAGCCCTGGAGGGCCACAAACCAGTCAGGTTGGCAGGATATCTCTAATGCATATATATATCTCATGCATATTCATTAGAGATATCCCGAAAACCTGACTGGTCTGCGGCCCTCCAGGACCAGGTTTGCCCACCCCTGGTATAGAAGGACTGCAGGTCACCGCACAAACTGTCTACTCTGAGTGCCAGGATAGGGTAACCCCACCAGTACCCATGATCCAATGCACATGCTGAATAGCTGTCTACAGCTGATCAGCAAATGGGGTCTGCACCTCTCCGGTACCTCAGCTTGGAAAGACGAACTGACAGTGCGTGATACTGGCACAGAGTAGCTACAGACCATCCATTGTGCAGGTTCTGTTTTCTCCCTGAGAGATAGAATGGGTACCTAGCACTATATTCGCAGTACATTTGGTGCTAGAGATAGGTCCTGCTGTACATCCCCATCACTACCAGTGTGTGATGGGTGTTCCTTGCAGTGCAGCTGAAGGTAATTTCATGTCCATCTTTATCCTGCAGTCACATGTGATCCTCTGGGACCAAACACCACCCAGATTAGTGTATGCCCTGTGTTAGGGTCTGGTTGACATAGGCACCTGTTATCAGAGCAAAGGGGTTTCTAGACTTGCATGAGGTTTGTGTAGCAGTGCCCCTGTAGATCAAAGTGATATACACTATATACCCCAAAGGGCCCACAATCACCACTTTTTTAAGGTAAAGAACAGGTGCCTGAGCCCCGGTGAAGTAACTTCCATCTTGCTGGTATAAGACAGCCCTGCAGGGTGACTGGGGCAGTGACAGACCAGCAGTAATGCTGGGGGTTAGGTCTGGAAAACCTCAACTGCCTCACACCACACTCTACCATTTGCCAGCAGAGTCAGACTGCATCTGTAGTACCCTATAAGGTGTTCCAACCATGCACTGACTTACTGCAGACAGTCCACTAGCCAGTCCATACTGACAAAGAAACTATGTGCACCAAGCTGGCATCTCAATGACTGGGGCCCCAGCACTGAGAACACAAAAGTATCACTGGCAGTAAATAGTGTAAAGCGCTATGTGGGAACCTAGACATGCCATGGTCACTGCTCGTTCAGAGTGAGTTCCCTACCAGAATGCCATGCTGTGGCCACCCTGTCCATGCAGGCGGTATTTAGGCACTACAGTGTCCCAGCCATTGCCCCACACCCTGTGAAGATGCATCCTGGCCAATCCACCCTGTCTGGGCCATACCCACAACACCTTGCTCCTCATTATGCACATATTCAGGCTAATGCTGGTAACAGTGGGACATTGTGGGCCCGGTGAGGTGTGGGCAGCCACAAAACAATGGACATACATACACACACTCCTATTGCAGCATTGTGCAAAGATAGGGGTGGTTGGTAACCCTGCCCGCCACACTGGTCCTGATCACAGTGCCGACATTGCTAAACTGTGCAGGAGGTAGTAGAAGGGCCCAAAACATATGCGCCAAGATGATCACAAAAGCCAAACTAACAGACCATGTGACCCCAATACTATTAGACCTGCATTGGCTCCCCATAAGCAGCCGAATAAAATATAAAATCCTCCTAACTACTTAACTCATTAATAACATCTCTCCCTCACAATTATCTACTCTAATACACCCCCCATCAGAAACTAGAACGCGCAGACAGAACGCAACCCATTCCCTCAACATAAAAACAAATTTCAGAAAAACTAAAGCAACAACAAGCAATAGAGCCTTCTCCTTTGCTGCCCCCACCCTCTGGAATGAAATTCCATTAACCCTCCGCATGTTAAAGGACCTTCACCAATTCAAAAAGGAACTAAAAACATACCTCTTTACAAAACACTTTGAGATCCCCTACCAACAAAAAACCTCTCCAATACAATCACAGAAACACATCCACAATACTCAAGACAGAACAAATGACTAACACAAGAAAGCTACTCACCCAAACAGCTACTCACCCAAACAGACGACTATATCACTATTGTAAATAACTACTGGTAATTAACTATGTTATGTTCCATGTTTATAACCTGTACATAGTTTCAAAAATATGTTATATGTAACTAAACATGTATATAGTTAAAATATTGTTCCATGTAAAGTATACGGAAATATACTAATTTTTTGTTTAATGTAAACCGCCCCTGATCTCTGGAAGGGGCGGTATAGAAGAAACTGTTAAATAAAATAAAATAAATAAATAAAATAGTAGTGCTCTGGTGATAACTGCAGCTCAATGCTGGGGCCAACAGCCTGACTCTCCATGCATCTTTGGATAGTGGAGCCTGTGTGAGTGGGTGTTTGTACCCCTGTTCACCACTGCTTTGGGCTTTGCACATGTTGCTGTTGTATCTGCATTGTAGAGTAAAATATATGGACATGCTCTGCAGGAACCACATCTGGGGATTGAACTTGTGACCCTCTGCTTCTGGACACACTGGCTGGGTGTACTGCACCACACATACAGGGTGGTCACTGGGGCTACCTGTATTTTTCCTCAGCCAGACCTTTTATGTTGCACTGCATACCACGTACTGGTACAGGGCATGGCCTAGGTCCACTGCAGGCAGGTGCCACTGCCCCCTCCAGCACGGGCTCACCCCCCCTGCCATGCTGACATGACCATATGCTGTCGGAGCTGGTAGTGTGCAGTCCCAGGCCATCCACTGTGTGGGTAGGTGGTCACCTAGGGAGCGGGGTCTGGGGCATGGGGCATACATGAGCATCCTCACATCCCCCCCCCCCATCACCGCCTACCAATAGTATGTCCCTTCTGCTTGGGGGAGGATTGGCTGGGGGGATGTCAGGTCAGTGCCCTGGCAACTGTTAGCTCGGGTGGACCAGGTAGATGTAGGTGGATTGTGTTTGGCCTTTGTCAGCTGCTGTCATGCTGATTTCATTTCTAAGTTCCTATGTGCCACCTAGGCACCCACCTATTCCACCCTATGCCCCAGCTGCCACCGCTACATGTCCCGCCTGCAGCCCCCTATGCCCCACTTGCACTATCGCCATAGTGGCCTTTCATACTTGGGCACTATGCTGTTACTGGAAATGGAGCACTACTATCACGTTTCTTGGGCTCCCTGTCTATGCTGTACATTGCTGACACTGAAATGGTTTCTCTCTCCTGCAAATGTGTATCTAATGGCAGGTTTTCATTCGCGGTAGGATTCAGCCCTTCAGTTCAGCGCGTTAGTGTGCAGGGAGTCTCACCCCACCCACTCCTCACCCATTGACCCCTTCCCCCACCCTCTCTCCACCCTCTGCGGTGTTTACCATGGCCGGAAACATTAACGATCATTAGGTAACGTTAACGCGCGTTAACGTTACATACCGCACGTTAACGTTACCCAACAATTGTTAACGTTACCTAACTTGCGGTCTGTAACGTTACCGCAGTTTAGTAAACATGCCCCAAAGTTTCTAGAGGAAATAAATGTCTGTTTCTTGGAGCAGCTGGTTCATGAACCAACCAGAGGGGAAGCCATTTTGGACCTAGTCCTTAGTGGAACACAAGATCTGGTGCAAAAGATAAGGGTGTTGAGACCCCTTGGCAATAGTGATCATAGCATGATCATGTTTGATTTATTAAATGGAGAAAGGACGGTAAGGAAATCCACAGTACTACCTTTTAACTTTCAAAACAGAGACTATGATAAAATGAAGAAAACAGTTAAGAAAAAACTAAAAGGAACAGTCGCAAAGGTTAAAAATTTAAATCAAGCATGGGTGTTGTTTAAAAATACTATCTTGGAAGCCCAGACCAGCTGTATTCCACACTTTAAGAAAAGTGGAAGGAAGTCAAAAAAACTGCCAGCATGGTTTAAAGATAAGGTCAGAGAGGCAGTTGTTGCCAAAAAAGCATCTTTCAGGAAATGGAAAATGGAGCCAAATAACGAAAAGTAGAAACATAAGCACTGGCAAGTTAGATGCAAGGCACTGAGAAGTCAGGCAAAGAGAAATTTGAGAAGAAGCTTGCTGTGGAAGCAAAAACACATAATAAAGAGTTTTTCAAGTACATTTGTAGCAAAAAACCTGTGAGAGAGTCAATTGGACCATTAAAAAAAGTAAAGGGGCAGTAAGAGGGGCAAGGCCATAGCGGAGAGACTGAATGAACTCTTTGCTTTGGTCTTTACTGAAGAAGATGTAGGGATGTTACCCATGACTGAAGTGGTATTTAAAGGTGATACTGCAGAAGAATTGAAAGAAATATTGAAACACCGGGAAGATGTATTACAACTATTTGATAAACTGAAGAGTAACAAATCACCTGGACTGGATGGTATGCATCCAAGGGTGTTGAAAGAAATGAAATATGAAATTGCAGACCTACTATTAGTAATCTGTGAATTATCATTAAAATCATCTGTAATACCTGAAGACTGGAGGATGGCCAATGTAATGCCAATTTTTAAAAAGGGCTCCTGGGATGATCCAGAAAACTACAGACCAGTGAGCCTAATGACAGTACTGGGAAAAATGGTAGAAACCATTATAAAGAACAAAATTACTGAACATGTAGATAGTCATGGCTTAATGGGAGACAGCTAACATAGCTTTAGCCAAGGAAGATCTTGTCTTGCTAATCTGTTATGTTTTTTTGAAGGTGTGAATAAACAGACAAAGGTGAATCGGTTGATATAGTGTATCTGGATTTTCAGAAAGCCTTTAACAAGGTCCTTCATGTGAGACTCTTGGCAAAATTAAAAAGTCATGGGATAGGAGGCAGTGTCCTATTGTGGATCAGGAACTGGTTAAAAGATTGAAAGCAGAGGGTAGGGCTAAATGGACAATTTTCCCAATGGAGAGAGGTGAATAGTGGAGTACCCCAGAGATCTGTGCTGGGTCCGCTGCTTTGTAACATTTTTATAAATGACCTGGAATTTGGAATAATGAGTGTGATAGTCAAATTTGCAGATGACACAAAATTATTCAAAGTTGTTAAAACCCATGAGGATTGTGAAAAATTGCAAGCGAACCTTGATAAACTGGAAGACTGGGCATCCAAATGGCAGATGAAATTTAATGTAGACAAGTGCAAAGTTATGCACCTAGGAAAGAACAAACCAAACTACGGTTACACTATGCAAGGTTCCACATTAGGAACCACCCAGGAAAAAGATTTAGGTGTCATCATGGATAACATGTTGAAACCCTCCACCCAGTAAGCAGTGGCAGCCAAGAGAGCAAATAGAATGCTAGGGGGTATGTTTACTAAACTCCGAAATTGTGCGGGGCCCCGTTAGTGTGCCTGTGCCATATAAGGAGTGGGCGGGTCAGGCAGAAAAAAGGAAAAAAACGGGAGTAAGCGATCGCACATTTGCGCGGCGCGCTATTGTGCGCCGTGCAAAATAGTGTGTGGGAAGGCTAAGTGGCGCCCTGATATGCACACACAAAGGAACAGAGTCATAGTACAATGGTTAAGACACTGACAGCTGGTGCACCTGCCATGGGTTCAATTCCCCATTGTGTGCAACAAAAAGGGCTGGCTGAGGCATTAATTTTAATGGGTAAAGGTGCTTTAGGAGGCATATTAATTTTGGGCGGCATAAGGAGGTGCACTGTTAATCTTGGGCGGCATAAGGCGGTGCACTGTTAAGTTTGGGCGGCATAAGGCAGTGCGCTGATGCCCAAGCACAGGACCAGAGCCACAGCACAATGATTAAGACACTGACCAATGGTGCAGGGATCAGGGGTTCAATCCCCCACAGTGCCCAATGAAGAAGGCTCACTGAGGCAGTGCATATTATGGGGATGAATGCTGTAGGGGGCAATTTATTTTTATTTCAGTTATCACTACTAGCAAACGCACTCACAAAGCGTGTTAACATAAGGCGGCCCATAAGGCACATGTTAAAGTTCACTGTCCGCCAAGGCACCCTAGAATGTCCCCTATAGGGCACCATATATGTTGCATCACAGGATAATGTATAGTGCACCTTATATGGACAGCAACCATAAGGTGCCCTATAGGGCGCCCTATAAAGCACCCTCAGAGGCACCTTATGGGTACAGTACACTGAGGGTGTGTTTGATGGCAGCAACATATGTACATTAAATCTAAAAAAAGCTTTGGACAACCCTATCAAATAACCCCACTGTGGGCTTGAACCCATTACCTCTGGCTCCACAGGCAGCGAAGTAACCATTGGGCTACAGCTATATAGCTGCCAGCAAGCCCCTGGCTGGCTGCAGAGAGCCTGCATGTCACCACACAGACAGTCTGCTGTGGTAACCAGGATAGGGTTAGGCCACCCATACCCATGATGCACTGCACATGCAAATCAGCTGTCCACAGATGAACACAAGATGGGGAATGCACCCCAACAGCTCCCCGGCCTGGTAGGGGGACGTGTCCGTGTGCACCCACACAGCACCTTGGCCAGGTAGGAGGTACTGACCGGGTGTTTAACTGGCACAGAGTAGCTACACACAGTCACATTGTGCGGGAACTGTGCTCACCCTGAGTGTGCGATGAGGCGCCCTGGACCAGGTCCACAGCACCCTCCATGGCTGAGAGAGGCCATGGCAGAGCTCCAAAACAGTCGTAATCTGTCAGATAGGTAGTTTCTGCAGGAACACCTTGGATATCTCTGTCTGTCTCAGTCAGGGGAACCCCCCGGGCAGCAAACAGGGTCTCCCATCAATAGATTTTTCTCCCCCCCCCCCCCCCCCCTGCAATGTTGGCAGTAGAGTGGACCATCAACCCCAGTCCTGTTGGGGAACAGACACCCTACAGGGCAGTCCAAGCAGCCCCACACACACCCAGACCACAATATCAGACAGATAGTAGGCCTGGATATGCTAAGATGCACCCCACCACCATCTGATATTCCCCTGCATCAAGCCATCAGCCACTGCACAGCACTCCAGCAGGGCACATACCAGCTGTGAACAGTCTGCTGGTTAGTCCCGCTGGAAATGCATGCACCCACAACTGGGATGGCAACACACACAAGCAGATACATCAGTAACTAGGCCCCAACAGGTGACCCATATATATCACATGAGGGAAATGCTATGAAGCACTATGGGGGTGCCTAGCCATGCTGCCGTCACTGCACAGTCAGGGTGGAGTGAAAGCCCAGCAGCACATACAGAGGTCACCCTGTCTGTGGAGGTGGTGGACGGCCACTACAATGTCCCTGCCAGTGCCCTATGCCCTGTGCAGATGCATCCTGGCCAGCCCACCCTGTCTGAGCTATACCCATGGTACCTTGCTGCTCATTATGCACATCATCAGGCCAAAACTGGCAACAGTGCTGGCAGTGTGGGCTGTGGACAGTGTTTGCAGCCAACACACACTGTTTAGACAGACACACACTCCCACACGTATGCCAGCATTGTGCTACTATAGAGGGGTTCAGAATCCTTGCCCACCACACCAGTCCTGGGCACAGTACAGGCATGGGTATGGTATGCAGTACGGTTGGGGGTCACTCCCCAGGGTGGTAAACACTGTCAGGGGCCAGACCTGACGCACACACCGCAGACATCAGATAGATTGTTATGATGGAGCTCAAAGAGCAGACTGTGCGTAACGTAGGGATATCTATCTGCCAGTACTCATAGCAAACGTTTGAGAGCTGTGTACCATATACCCAGGTGTAGGGTGACATTGCTAAGGTATGCAAGTGCTGGTATTGGGTGCTGCACGCAGGGCCCAATGTCCTGCCTCTCCAGGAGGCATTGGCCAATGGGGCCTGTGGGTGTGGGTGTGTCTGCCCCTGTTGGCTGCTGCTGTACGGCAGAGGTTCCCAAATCCAGTCCAGGTTTGCAATACACTGGTTGGGGTTTCCTGCTGTCCCTCATGAATATGCATGAGCTACATCTACATGCCATGGGGGTGGTGCATAGATATACAGCACAGTTATTTGTATGTGTGGCAGCATGGAACCTGAATGGTGTGTGGTCCTCCAGGACTGCATTTGTGAGACTCTGCTCTAGGTAATGCCCCTGGTCATGGTGTCTGTGCTTGGTGGTGTAAAAGATAGGCATATGACCAATGCGTATGTCCCCAGCAATAAAGGATTGCCCTTACTAACATGGTTTAGTTGTGGGGAAAATATGTGGACAGGATTGGTAGTAGCCCCAGCTGGGCTTTGAACCTGTGACCTTTTGTTCCTGCACACACTGTCTGTGTGCACTGCACCACTGTGTTGCCACAGATGTGCTGAGTTCCCTGGGAAGTCCATGACTGTACATCCGACAGGGCCTATGTTGCAGTGGACGTGCCAGCCTGCACATGGCTCGGCCACTGTCTTCTGTGGCTAGCAGCCACTGCCCCCTCCACCACCTGTACCCTACCGCCAACATGCTGGCATGTCCGTATCTTGGAAAAGCATATGACCTGATTGAGTTGTGGCACTCCAGGACTGCATTTGGGGGACTCGGCTGTCGGTAATGCCCATTGTTATGGTGTGTGTGCGGTGTTGGGTACAAAATGGGTGTGTGAACCATGCTTATGTTCTCTGCAATAAAGGAGTGTCTGTACTATCTCTGTTTAGTGGTGGGTAAAATATGGGGACTGGGTTGGCAGGAGCCCCAGCTTGGATTTGAACCTGTGACCCTCTGGTCCTAGAGGTACTGCCTCTGTCCGCTGCACCACATTGTGGCCACAGTGATAGTGTAGTCCCTGGGGGTGGGAAACCTGACCAACAGAGTCAAAAACCCTGCTCTGCACATTTGTACTGTGGGCTCCGTCACCTTGTCTGGTGACATAAGTGCAAATACACCCCTCAACCGACCACGAACAACTGGGGATAAATATAACCAAGCTGGGCAACAGTGATATTAATGGGCAACCATAGCAAACACTCCCAGGAAGGCTCAGAAAAAAGGAAATGGTTTTTGGAAGGGTCTCCCCTCCGTAGCCCTTTCCAACCTTCATTTCATTTTTTTGGAGCTTTCCTGGGTGTGTTTCTTATGTTTGCCCATTATTATCGGGGTTCCCCAGCTGCCTTCCTATTTTTAATATTTTTGTTTGGGTCTTTTTCTATCTTTATTTGCACTTTTGTTCTGTGCACATGTATCACACTGCTCACGTGTTGCAGGTTTCCCCGGTTTCCCTGTACATTGCTGACGCGAAATGGTTTCTCTTCCCTTTAAATGCCCTCTACCGTGAGTGTTTCACTCGCGCTATTTTTAACCTGTGAATTCGGCCCCGATCATGTGCGGGGAGCCTCTCCCCTCCCCTTCCCCGCCCATTGACCCCGTCTCTCCGCCCCTCGGGAGCCTTCCTCCGCCCTCAGAATGCCTTTACACGCCTCTATCGGACATTTGCGGGCCGAGTACTTGTGCGTGGTGCGTTGGTGCGGCGCGCAATTGTGCGGGGCCCACGCGCACTTTTGCGGGGCATTTAAGAGCGTTTCTGAGCGTTTGAGTGCCGCGTTGTTATTTACTAATATGTACAAAGTTTCCCAAAGTTAAATTCCCAGTTGACTACTCCTGTTATATGTAAACTTATCACAATTTGTTGATTGTAATGAGTATTTATGTTTAATGTAAACCGCGCTGATGAAAAAGAGTGCGGTATAAAAGAACAATAAATAAATAAATAAAAAATAAAATACCCCTAAGACTAATAAGAGATAATATTTTTTCATTCAACATGTAATCAAGCTCTGGAATTCGTTTCTGGAAGATATAGTAAAAGCTGGTAGTGTAGCTGGGTTTAAAAGAGGTTTGGACAAGTTCCTGGAGGAAAGATCTATAAACCATTTTAAAAGGAGACCAGGATATCCACTGCTTGCCCCAGTACAAGTACTGTGGAACCTATGTCTCTTGGGGAAACTGCTAGGCAATTGTGACCTAGATTGACCACTGTTGGAAACAGGATACTGGGCTTGATGGACCTTGGTCTGACCCAGTATGGCATATCTTATGTTCTAATGTAAGGCACAGTGCAATGTGGGCCAAAGACAGGTGAGGCTGCTTGCTGGTACACAGTGGCCTATGTCTGTCACGTACACAATTACGATGTCCAGCTCTTGACAGTGAGCTTGGAACCTAGTTCCATGCCTGTACACATATGTAGTATCTTGTACCTAGTCAATGACACTTCAACCCTGGCCAGTGCAGTTCATTCACTCTCCTATCCTATAGATGCAGTGCCCCACCCCTCAGTGCATGGATTCATGGCAGGGTGGTCATGGGGTTGGATGTTGGATCAGTTGCTGGTGACACATACCCTGCCATACTTTCCCTGTTTGTACCCTAACACCTTTCTTGTGATTGTCACACTCGGTGCCCATGGGGGAGCCAGTGAGGCTGTGATGCAGACACTCTGCTGTAACAGAAGCTGACACTGAGTCAGCCCGCATAAGTTCTGGTCATGTAAACATGGGCTTCGGCTAGTAATGTCACCTATGAAGGGCATATACTAAACATGTATGGTATTGTTCCCCACAACTTTACCACCACCACAACATTCACCTCCTGACACTGCCTCCCCATATGGTGGCGGACAGTGCAGAAACCAACATGTTATCCTGTGCCCCATTTTGTTAGCTGGCAGTGTGCATGTACCCATTCAGAGGTCTGTGGCCCACTATCCCAATCAGGCACACAGGTGCATTTGGAATCTCATTTTTGGGTATTAGGTAATGTACTGCTGGATGCTCTTGACAATGATCAGTAGACAGTGCAGGTGGTGGTCTTGTGTGTAACTGTGCCTGGTACATACCTCCCTGTATGTACATAAACTGCAGGGAATTTGCACTCTGCAAATGCAACATGGGAACAGAGCAACATGTATGCCAGTAAATTGCAGATTCCTGTCTGTGTCACCAACTGTTTGAATGGATTGAACATTCACAGAGACCAGCTTTCCCCCTGAGCCTGGTTCCCTATAGGCTGCAGCTGCACCATGTGGGTGGACAGTGTTGCCATGGATACAACTGTTATGGCAGTTGGCATAAATCTGGCATCTCACCTGTGCACATTGGTGAGTCATGAGGCCTCGAGGCTGTGTCATAGGTGAGGATTGAAACACACACATACACATGTGTGACTCCAGCTCACTCCAGTCAAACCAGCAAATGATTTGAGAGCTGCACAACAATGTCATGTTGGGAGGTAAGTGTAGAAGAATGCTGTGGGGATGGGGATGGGGATGGGGATGGTGTAACTAGGAATGCATTACAGTCTCACAGGCACAGGTTGCAGCTATTTACTGCAAACTAACCTTCTGTTTGTAATTGGTATCTCACACAGTATGTGGGATTGCTGTATAGCTGAACTACAGCATGTTGTATGCACAAACATAATGCCCGGGCACCACATGTATGCACAGTGCATTGTGGAGAGTCACATATCTCAGGAAACAAAAACAGACACATACATACACATACAACCACACTGTCCAAAAGTGGTGCAGGTTGGCATTCCTACCTGCCCCTTAGGCCTCCTTTGATGTGCCACCTTTGTCAATGCTTGTCCAGTCTTCAGGCGCTATTAGCACACTCTACCATGCTCAGGCACTATCAAAGCTGACTCAGTGTACTGATGCTACTAGCATCCTTTGCCATCCAGCCATGGGTGGTACAGCTACTCAGTCTTGGCAGCTGAGTGTGTGTGGACTCTTGCTGGACGAAATGTTGGGGGTTGCACATGTGGATCCAGTTCTTGAAAGGTAGGATAAAGTTAACACACCTGGACATACCATTCCTACTCCTGCGACCCTTCTCTTTTGCACACAGCAGCCCTGTGTTTGGAGCAACAGAGCAGCTGTGTGGGTTCATCAATCCATGGGTATATCTACGGGCAGTGTCTGGCTGCATGCAGGCATGGGTCAGGGCATGCATCTGTCTGCTTGGATCTGCTGTCTTTCTGCCATACTTGTCTGACAAGGACTGTCAGGCTGCTGTGGGAGAGGGCCATTCTGCTAGGCTGGTATGTCAAACTGCATTGATGTGCTGCTGATTGAACTGATGTTCATTTCTTACATGTGTGATCTGCCTGCCAGAGGGGCAGAGCATGATACATGAACACACACATGCAAGATCCTGTGTGACCTACCAGAGCTACTAACATAACCATTACATGGAGTGTGCTTGTGGGCTATTCCTCGTATGATCCCATGGTTGACAGGGCACTCTGAGCTATTTAGACTCCCATGTGGCACAGATGGCTGTGACACTGATACAGCTGTCCACTCATAAAAGGGTCATTGGTTCATAGACAGGTCCTGGTTATCATTGGCAACTGAGCAGGCAGCATGTTGCTTTTTCCTCTGTGTTGGCGTGTTATGATAGTTACTGATCTTTCTGCCTCAGTGGCATTTTTTCCCCCCAACTGCACATATCTGCACAATATTTTGCAGGTGGGGGGACATCCTGATCCCAGGGCCAGCCCATCCAGTAGGACAACTAGCTGGATGCCAGGGTCCAATGATCAGAGCAGACAGCCTGCCAGTTGATCTGTCCATCCCCCCCCCCCCCCGCCATCATGACATAGTGGTCGCTTTGGTGCTGCAGGTGGCTTCATTGACACTGCACACATGCAGCTTGGCACACCTTACCACTCCTGCCTCCCTCCACCAGTGGCTGTGGCCATCAATGCTGCTGTCTTCAGCCTCAGTAGGGAGAGATCACTATGTGCTCCCTGTGCCTGCTGCTGACATGCTTGCCATCTCACTGACAGTGGAACTGCAACGTTACACTGGACACACGGGGCAGGGACAGCATTTCAGCTGCACCAGGCCACATCCACTGTGCCCACCACACCCACCCTCACACCCTGCTGACATGGCAGCATGGTGATGGAGGGGTGGCGCAACTCCTTTCTGACTGCAGCAGCTTGTATGTGTGCTGCTACTGTCACAGTGGAGTCCTGCCGGGCATCACTGATATATACCCTAGGCAGCTGCCTTGTCAGCCTAGTGGACCTGCCAGCCCCACCACATCATCCACATGGCACCCCTTTGTCACTTTGGCAACATCAACATAGTGGCCTTTCTTAATAGGCCACTATGCTGTTGCTGCCAAAGGTGCACTACTATCATATATTTGGGATCTCCGGTGGGTGGAGCACATTGCATACACTTAAATAGGCCATCACCCCTCAGAAAAAAACCTTTCTGCGAGATTTCAGCTGATGTTAGGGTTTCCAGCACTAGAAGCTCTAATGCAAAGTTACAAAGCCCTGCAGTAAGGGAGCACAAACTATCCCCATCCACTATGCACTCCATCCATGACCACTCTCCATCTCCTTTTCTCTTAGTGCTGCAGGCCCCTCTTCTGATTATTAAGCCACTGTTATTAGCACTTTCTGCGGCATTAAATGTGCATTAACGGCTCCCTTGTTCCCTTGCCACCCTTTAGTAAACATACCCCTATATCAACTGGTTCACCTCTACCTGTTTATTCACACCTTCAAAAAACTATAACATATTAGTAAGGCAAGGCCTTCCTTGGCTAAAGCCATGTTGGCTTTGTCCCATTAAACCATGACTATCTACATGTTCAGTAATTGTATTCTTTATAATGGTTTCTACCATTTTGCCCAGTACTGACATCGGGTTCACAGGTCTGTAGTATCTCGGATCACCCCTGGAACCCTTTTTAAAAATTGATGTTGCATTGGCCATTGTGTAATAAAGTAAAGCACACTAAGTCGATTAGTGTGCAATAAAGCAATTTAGCATGCTCTTAATTTTTTAAGGCATTTTAATGAACCAAATAGACACTAACCGACAGGGCCAGCCCCAGAGTTCATTCAAGGTGTTGTCACCCTAGGCAAACCGTAAGCATTATATTCCCCCTGGGAGTCAGAATCTATTGTTTTGCTTTGAATGTCGTGCTGTTTGCTACCCCCTAGAATTCTGTCACCTTAGGCAGCTAACTGGTTTGCATGATGGTTAGGCTGACCCTAGTAACAAATGCACAGTCTTACATCACCTACAGTTTTCAACCAGGACAATCTACCCAGCTAGATTCCCTTTGACTACAAGAGTGATGCATGCCTTTCACAATGCTGGTGATTGAAAAGTGCCTCTATCTTGTACTACACTTTACCATAATTCTGCTGAAAGACTTTCACTTTACCAACTTCCTCTTGTGCATGTCTGCAGCACACAGTACTTAAATTTGAAATAAAGTGCCAACAGAAAGGCCATGAGGTGATTGATGGATATAGTAGGACATGGTGTGCTATCAATCATGCCACTTTTAGCATCCTTCACTCCATGTGTGATGATCAGATGACAGAGCAGGGGCTGGCAAGCCTCCTTTTCCCCATTGTGATATGCATCTCACCCAAACATCTTGCTCAGGATGCTGGAATCCTGGCCCCGGAATGTTTCGGTTGCAATATCGGCACTGGAGAGCAGCTAGTGGCATACTGGGTGGTTGTGCAGTGGCCAGATTTCTCTGTGGAAAGTAAGATTTCTTTAGAAATACTGCAGCACCTTTTTACCATTCTCTCTTACTCTCCCCCTCAACTCTTTGAAGGAGCAGAATTTTCATTGGGGGAAGTCCCTCAAGGGGTATTTTGACAGAGACTCTTCCCTATCCTGGCACAACAAAATCTTTCATGAGATGCTCTGGAATTTTGCCAACCACCAAAAAAAATCTAAAATGTATATATGTAAAGTTCTTATAGTTCAATTGCTCAGAAATTAGGTCTATAAAGCTCTCCAAAACAATGGCAATACAGAGGAGCACTGAGCCTGTGACCTTTGAGACTGGAGGACCACGGGACAGGCCTAAGGGTAACAATCTGTCACCCTAGGACTGGAGAGATCAGGTCATGTGAATATGCGGCACAGGGATACTGAATCTGTCATCTCTAGGGCTCTGGACTCAGGAAATGAAGCCTGTCACAGGGGTGGTGCAAGAATATGAGGACCCCTAGGCAGGCCGTCAATTCTGCCATCCCCTGCTGCTGGTCCCGCCCTTATTGCCATTGTTTCCACCCCTCTCCAGACCAGCAGCATAGGTAATGGAAACTGAAATGACAACGCACCGCTTAGCCAAACTCTCCAGCACTGCATTGCCATTCCTTTTCTTTATGATCTGCCGCTTCCACCTGCTTTGACACAAACTTCCTGCGTTGGAGGGGGCAGAAGCAGCAGATCATAGAGTAAAGGAATAGCAAGGCAGTGCCAGAGAGTTTGTCTAAGCACTGCATTGCTCTTTTAATGCCATTGCTACTGCTGTAGGTCCTGGAGAGAGGTGGCAATGGGCACCCAGGAACGATGGCACTCTAGGCAGCTGCCTAGTTGTCTGGTGGATCACACCAGCCCTGCTGTCACCTTTAGTCCTGGAGGAATGGGCTCAGGGATAAGGATCTCGGGACAGGAGATAGCAGGGAACCGGTAGTAAGATACTGTTCCCGTCTGACATGGCATAAATCCATCCCAATTGCTCCTTCTGAAAGGGTTTCATTATATTCAGTTACTCTCGATGTGGATCAAGAAGCACACTGCTCTCTCACAGCTTTCTTCACTTAGAAAAGTGTCTAAGAGCAGATAGGTTAAACTGAAAACTAAACGCACATGTTATTAAAATGCAAGTGAAAAATGACACCTGCCTACTTAGAATGGCTAATTGCTCTGCAGCCTCTGATTGTGATCGCTCACAGAAGAATTCAGTAAGCTGGTGGTATTGGGTCCCTTCCAGTGGGTTCTGATTAGCTCTGGGCTGCATTATTTACCAGACCTGCACATCAAGTTCTCTGTGCCTGCTAAATTATTGACGGTGCTCTGCTGGGCTTGGAGTAATGCAGTCTGTGTCACGTTTCCAGTAGAAACGTGACCTTCCCGTTTTACATTTCTTTCCTCTATCTGCGGCATGCAACTAGGGTGGCTCGTTCACTCAAAGCATGACACAGTAAGCATTTTTTGTGGCCTAGGAATATTTGTTATTTGCCGTGCACCATCTCTCAGACTGAATGTCACAAGACGCAGTCAAGGACTGCTTGAAACACTGGAATGAGGGCTGCTGACATCCAGTGGGTCCGATATATCCTGATCCTTTCGTACAGCTTTAACAATTTTAAAAGATCTTTGCTAAACCTGGTCCTGTGTGTGAAACCAACATTTACAGTAGTATCTTTCCGTTCTCCCTTCTGGTCAGGTGTTCAGTTTGGGGGTGTATATTGCCAAGGCTGAAACTGGTTCCCGGTACCAGGAAAAGCAGGATTAATGTAAGCCAGCCCTGAGATGCTCTGGGGGGAGTTGTCTGGGATATTTTTTCTTTTTCATTTGCATTTAGCTTAGATGATTTACATTCAAAAACAGGAGGTATTTCCTCTTCCCAAAGGGCTTTCAGTCTAAGGGCTAGAATTAATAAAGTGTACAAATGCATTACCCTGCTTTAACTTGCATTTTATTCGTAAATAAGTACCATTAACAATAATGGGGGTCGTGTTAAATCTCATTAGCATACCTTAGTAAAATAGCCTTAACTTTGCATCTAGGCAATAAAGGGAGAAGTGACTTGATCAAGGTCACCAGCAGTAGAGGTGGGGTTTGAAAGCTCATTTCCCTGGTTATCATAGCCTCAAAGCATTACGATGCCCTTCCACTCCAGGCTGCTTGCCCTCTGCCATGTCTTACTGGAATAAGAGGAGCACTGGGATGGGTGGATGGGTTTCTGTACTGGGAAAGCTGGGAGTGCTACAGGGCAGGACTGAGGTGCATTAGCATAATACTGAAACACTGGCATAGCAAGGGACATACAGACTTAGGGGTATGTTTACTAAACTGCGGTAATGTCATTCGCGGTAGGTTCCGCGGTAAAGGTAGAGATGCCCATATAAAGGCATAGGCATTGCATCGTTACAGCAAGGCGACCGCTAACGCGCGTTACAAGGCGCCTTAGACTAACGAGCATTACAAGGCGCCTTGCAAGGCATCTTGCAAAGCGCCCTGCAAGGCGCTTTGTAAGGTGCCTAGTAAGGTACCTAGTAAGGTGCCTTGTAAAGGGGCTAGTAAGGTGCCTAGTAAGGTGCCGCATAAGGCGCCCTATAGGGCCTCCTAGGCTAAGCGCCATATTAGGCACCCTTGGACAAGGCACTGCAGAAGGCACCCTGGGCTATGGAACCATAGGTTAAGGTGGCCTAACAAGGTTATGGTGTCATAGGTTAGTGTGCCCTAGGGACTGCAAGGTGCCTCAGGATGACATGCATGACCTGTGTGGAACAAAGACAGATGTAGCCCTAACACTAGATAGAGCACTCAGGAAAGGCAATGAACAGGTGAGTGAAGGAGGGAAAAGTGGGAGCCACTGGACCTGCCACATCTGCGGGCATCCCATGTGCCTGCCAGTACTGATGACAAACATGGTGGGGCAGCTGTACCACAGCACAGGGTGTTGGCAATGTAAAGTACCGGAAAAACAGTTGGTGGCAGATGATGGGAATACATGTCCCCCCGTGGAGGCGGAGGTGGCAGGATAGTTACAATGATGGGTGGACAGAGAAGTGGTGGTGCCATGCAGATCAGGCACAGGCAAGGCAACCATGAAGAGGCGCAATGCAGGAAAGGGTAGCAGTGCATGACATGGGGTGGCAGCCTGCACTGGCAGACAGGACTCTACACAGCTGACAGACGCAGATAGACGGACCGAGGGAATGTTGGCAATTGTGGTGAGGGAATTATGGGCTGGAAGCACAGATCTGCATAAATATGACCTCTACGGGCATGCACACTATTTGAGTAGGACAGGCATGAGAGGAGGGAACAATGAGGAACTGAACCCATGAACACTACTGAGGACAGTATTGTATTAACCAGTAGGCTATACCTCCATGGTGTATGTCACAGCAATGTCTGGGTACAGAAGGACTGCAGGTCACCGCACAAACTGTCTGCTCTGAGTGCCAGGATAGGGTAACCCACCAGTACCCATAATGCACTGCACATGCTGAATAGCAGTCTACGGCTGATCAGCAAATGGGGTCTGCACCTCTCCGGTACCTCAGCTTGGAAAGACAAATTGACAGTGCGTGATACTGGCACAGAGTGGCTACAGACCACGCCATTGTGCAGGTTCTGTGTTCACCCTGAGGGATAGGATGGGTGCCCAGCACTAGGTCCGCAGTACATGTACTGCTAGAGATAGGTCCTGCTGTATATCCCCATCGCTTCCGGTGTGTGACAAGTGTTCCTTGCAGTGCAGCCGAAGGTAATTTGGTGTCCATCTGTATCCTGCAGTCACATGTGGCCCTGTGGGACCATACACCAGCCAGATTGGTGTGTGCCCCACTAACATGGGCAGCTATTAGCAGGGCAGAGGGGTTGCTAGAACTGCATGAGGTGTGTAGCAGTGCCTTTACAGATGGCAGTGGTATACACTACATACCCCAAAGGGCCCACATCACCCCTTTTGTAGTTAAAGAACAGCACCCCCACCCCAGGTAAGCAACCTCCATCCTGTTTCTATGAGACAGCCCTCCAGGATTGGTGGGCCAGAGCCATACCTATGGCTGGGACAGTGGCAGACCAGCAGCAATGCTGGGGTTAGGTCTAGAAACCACAATTGCCTCCCACCACTGTCTGCCAGTCACCAGCAGACAGCACAGTCAGACTGCACCTTAAAGGTGCTCTGACCATGCACAATCTAACTGCAAACAGTCTACCAGAAACTATGCGCAGCAAGCAGGCATCTCAGTGATTGGGAACACAAATATATCACTAGAGACAAAAAAATGTAGAGCACTATGTGGGACCCTAGACCTGCCATGGTCACTGCTTGCTCAGAGTGATTGCCCTCCCAGCATGCCATGCTGTGGCCACCCTGTCCATGCAGGTGGTGGTCAGGCACTACAGTGTCCTAGCCATTGCCCCACACCCTGTGAAGATGCATCCTGGCCAATCTGCCCTGTCTGGGCCATACCCAGAATACCTTGCTCCTGATTATGCATCTAATTAGGCTAACGCTGGTAACAGTGGGACATTTTGGGCCCAGTGAAGTGTGGGCAGCCACAGAACAATGGATAGACATACAAACACGCTCACTCCTTTTGCAGCATTATACAAAGATAGAGGTGGTTGGCAGCCCTGCCTGCCACACTAGTCCTGAGCACAGTGCCGACATTGCTAAACTGTGCAGGGGGTAGTAGTAGTGCTTTGGTGATAACATCATCCCAATGCTGGGACCAACAGCCTGCCGCTCCATGCATCATTGGATTGTGAAGCCTGTGTGAGTGGTGTTTGCACCCCTGTTCGCCACTGCTTTGGGCTTTGCACATGTTGCTGTTGTATCTGTATTGTAGGGTAAAATATAGGGACATGTTCTGCAGGAACCACAGCTGGGACCTGCATCTGTGACCCTCTGCTCCTGGACACACTGGCTGGGTGTACTGCACCACACTGTTGCCACAGATGCATGGTAGTCCCTGGTGCTACTGGCACTTTTCCTCAGCCAGACCTTTTATGTTGAAATGCACAGCACGTACTGATGCAGAGCATGGCCTGGGTCCACTGCAGGAAGGTGGCACTGCCCCCTCCAGTACGGGCACAAGCCCCCCCTGCCAAGCTGACATGGCCGTTTGCTGTCAGTGCTGGTAGTGCGCAGTCCCAGACCATCCACTGTGTAGGTAGGCTCCCGCCTAGGGAGCGGGTTCTGGGGTGGGGGGGCATACATGGACATCCTCACATCCCCCCATCACTGCCTACCACTATTATGTCCCCTCCAAATGGGTGCGGGATGACACGTAAATTGCTTCTCTCTCCTGCATATGTGCATTTAACAGCAGGTTTTCAATCGCATTAGGATTCAGCTCTTCAGATCAGCGTGTTAGTGTGAATGGAGCCTCTCCCCGTCCACACTCCACCCATTGACCCCTTCTCTCCGCCCTCTCTCCACCTTCTGTGGTGTTTACCGCGCCGCGGAACGTCAACGATCGTTAAGTAACGATAACGCGCATTATGAGACGTTAACGATCGTTAACATCACGTAATGCGCATTATCGTTACTTAACGATTGTTAAGGTTACATAACGCGCGTTATGTAACATTACCACAGTTTAGTAAACATACTCCTTAGATTCAGATGGCTTTATCACAGCTGTGCTGTAAAACTATACAATGCTTGCCTGCAGCAGGTTTTCCAGTTCATTTATTCATAGGACTGAAGATACTGGTCCAGTTACAGTACTAAGAAAGATTTGTGCCTTTTTATCTTAGAGCTAAAAACTCTTAATCCACAGTTTTGTTATGGAAACATATCGTGTTAAGGGAGGACTGGCGGATCAATGGCTGCACTGTGCAAAGGGACCTAAGTTCATTTCACGGTTCAGGTCTTCTGCTTCCCAGGTCATCCATGGCTGGAGATGACATGAAAGCCATACTCACAATTTTTTTCATCATGCAAAGGTTATATTCAGGACTCGTGACTACAGGGTTATTGAAGGTGCCCTGGTGTGCAGCCCTTGGCTGAAGACTCCCACTGCAAACTAAAATAACCGAGAAGGGGCATGCAAAAGGGGAAATCTCCAGCCATTGTGAATGAAGGCTCATGGCATCAGGTCCTAGCTGTGGTTCTGACTGTGCTGGAAATCCAAAAGAATCAGAGGAAACTACTAGGTCAAAAGGAAAAAAAGGATGTTTCTGAAAATCACTATTGCAGTCTCTTAGGGACCACTTTAGATTATTTATTTATTTATTTAACAGATTTTTTTTTTATACCGCCTTATCATTAATTCAAAGCGGTTTACATAGAACAATTACAGAAACCGGCTTTTACATAGAACAAGGTATTTAAACTTGGAGGATTAGATGGGGTATGTAAGCTACATTTAACAATCGTTAACTATATACAGATACATTGTTGCGGTATGTGTGAAACATGGTTATATTTTATTTATTTATTTTTATTTCTTATATACCGCGCTCTTTTAATCAGTGCGGTTTACATATGAACAAATTTAAAACACAATGACACGGTCAGCATTGGTTTTTTACAATGAACAGGGTACAAAAACTTGGCAGTAAACAGGGTTAACTATATACAAAAATGTGGCGGTAAGCAAGGTTAACTATATACATGGTATATTTTTGGTTAATTACATGGTAGTAGTAAATACATAAATCGCAAGTAAATGGTAATTATTAATTACATGGTAGTGGAAAATAAATAAATCACAAGTACAGTATAAATACGGTATGGGTAGAGTGTGCAGGTATGAACCGGCATGATTAACCATTTTCTACTGGGGTAAAGTGGGAAAGACCAGCATGAGGGCTATGTTCATTCGGAGTAGCTTCAGGGTAGTATATTAGGAACAAATGATATCAGAGTGGAGGAGTAGCCTAGTGGTTAGAGCACTGGCTTGGTAACCAAGCAACCAGGGTTCAATTCTCACTAGCATGCCTTGGGCAAGTCACTTAACCCTCCATTGCCTCAGAAGAAAGGCCTGGCAATCTACCTCCAGTGACACTGCCAAGAAAACCCAGGAGCTTCTGGGTTGCCAGGAGTCAGGACTGACTCAAAGGCACACATTGCATTTTTGATATTTTAAGGCCTTTCTGAACGTCATTAGGCTTGTGATGGCTCTGATTTCGGGTGGAAGGGAATTCCAGGCTCTGGGCGCAAACAATGAGAAGGCTGTAGAGGCTGTTGATTTAGAGCATTTCGTAAGGAGTTTCGGAAGGTCAATGGAATTCAATGTCACAGATCTCCTGGATCTGTTAGCTTGAGTGACATGTATGATATTGCTGATAGGTGATAGAGATGGGCTCTTTGAGGCTTTAAAGGTCATGACCAGGGTTTTATATAGGGTTCTGGCCTGGATGGGTAACCAGTGTAAACTCTTCAGTATTGGAGTTGTGTGCTCTGAGCGTGGAGCACCTACGAGAATTATCGCGGCTGCATTCATGGCCAGGCGGGACCTTAAGGGAGAGGTCCATGAGGTTTAGAGGTCCTTGAGTTTTAATCAGAAAATTAAATCAAGATGGTCATGGGGTGGTACTGATGAGTTCAATAGTTTGATGGGTTGTTTCGGATCATTTCCTCATGGTTCTTGTTCTTGTAGGGTGAGAACATAGTACTCCAGGAAGAGGTGAGTCTTTATGGCTTTCCTAAACTCCACTAGGTCTTTGCACATACTGAAGCAGGTAGGTCATTCCACAGCTGGGGAGCATACAGGGAGAAGGCTCTACTGCATGTGGATCGATTTGCTCTTCTGAAGTTTGATGGGGTTTCCAGGATATTGTTGTCTGCTCCTCTTCTTGTTCTGGTTGGACATGCTTTCCTGATCAGTGGTTGAAGATTTGCTGGAGATAAGTCGTTTAATATTTTGAAGATGATTATTATGATCTTGTATTTAGTGCGTACAGTGACAGGGAGCCAGTGTATTTGGTGGAGTGTAGGGTTTATATGGCTGTATTTTGCTGTTCCAGTAATGATTCTTGCAGCAGTGTTTTGCACCAGTTGCAGTGGAAGTATTGTTTTCTTAGGAAGACCATGGTAGATTATGTTGCAATAATCTATTATGGGTGTTTTGGCACACTGTTCGGAAGTCGCTGTCGGTGAGTAGCAGTTGAGTTTGCGTATGGCTCTCAGCTTGTGGTAAGCTGATCTGGTTGTTCTTTTGAAGTGAGGTTGGAAGCAGTTGTCAACAGAATCTAGCATGTTAACTAAGCAATTAACTGGCTGATCCTGCTGGGTGCAAATATCTCATTTCCCACACAAAGGCTTCAATGCAGTAAGTTCCAGCACACAGTGTCCTAACACACATGTGAAAACAAATTTCTACCCCAATGCAGTAACCTAATGGTGTACAAATTACTGCAACTCTAAAAAATGTGCACTGTTATAGAAAACAGCAGCATCACTCTTTGCTGCATTGTCAGTAAATATTTCACTTCTGTCATAGACTGAGCGGGAAATAGCTCATGCGTTAACAGGATGTGTAATATTTTTTAAAAATGCAAGCTGATCCCCTCCCCATTCCTGGTATTGGCATCCAGGGTCATGCACCCCTGGCACCAGCACCCTAAATCAGGGAGGTCCTTGATCAGAGAGACTCTTACACAACTTGATCCCCTTTTGTGTCAATAGTACTTACTGGTTTGGGGAGGCAACCAGTGCCATCTTCCCTCCATGCTGCCATCTTGGAAAATGTCAGTGTCTGGCCCCATGCAGTGTGTTGAGGGGTCAGTCTGCCAAATAAGGCAATGATTCCCTTGTATGGCAGATTGATCTCATGTGGTGCATCCCAATGAACTACACTGTGTCAGGTGCCACCGCCTCTTAAGATGGTAGGGCAGACTTCTGGTGACATCATGGAGCTGATGGCTGCTGCTTAGCCAAGCTCCGTCCGTATCCCAGCCTAAATGGAGAGTTGTAGCGCTATCCCGAACTGAATGGAGGAAGGAAGACAGACCCCGATGAGTGCCATGTCGGCCCGGAAAAAACTAGTGGGGTTTCAGTCGGCATATGTGCGTCGAGAGGAGACAGTGATCCCAAATGTGGATGCCGCAGAGGAGAGTGGTGAACTGAGGAGTCTGGATGAGGAGCAGGAGGAGGAGGTGAAGATGCTTGATGCAGAGGATTTAAGAGGCTGGCTCCTAGAATTCAAACGGGACCTTCAGAGTGATATTAAAGCAATGTGGAGTGATTTGAAAGAAGCACTTTGGACAATACAGCAGGAACTGAATACTTTGGGCACCATGTGGAAGAGCTGGAGGAGCACGTGGGGTGCAAGATGGAGAGCTGCAGGAAATGGCGGCAGAACAAGGTAACTTAAAGTGCGTGCAAGCGGAGATGCAGCAAAAAATGGAAGAGATGGAGGACAGAGCCTAGAGAAATAACCTGAGAATTAAAGGTATTCCTGAAACGGACATATTTAAAGACTGTGTGCAGGTAGTGAAGCGGCTGTGTATTCATATTTTGAAACTGGATGGGGGAGAGCAGGCTCTGATGGATACAATTGGGTGGAGAGAGGACACAGAAGTTTGGGACCACGAAGTCAAAAGCAAGCATGAGACATTATAGTGTGCATGAGCTGCTTTCCAGTAAAAGAAAAAGCGCTGAATGTGGCAAGGAAGTTTGGCCACATAGCATGGGAGTCCTGTGAAGTTGAAATCTTTAATGATTTGTCTAGAGGAACGCTGGAGCGGCGGAGAGTAAGTGACGGCGTATCTGCGAGGGAAAGGACTGAGGTATCGGTGGCTGTTTCCCTTTGGGCTCCTGATGACGGTGAATGGGGTTTCCAGAAGGGTGAAAGTGGTGGAGGAAGCCTGGGCAGTATTACAGGTGCTGGGCTGTGAACAACTCCCAAAGGTACCAGAGAAAGAGAGGGCACTGAGCAATAAACAGCCCCGGAACAAGGTGCAAGGCACCTCGCAGTGGCAGAGGGTGACGGAGAAAGGGAAGAGACTAAAAAGACTATCACAAGACCAGAAGAGAGTCTCAATGAAGGTGGATACATGAGCACTTGAGGTTGAATGTGAACAAGGGGAAGTGCTTGTTGATGAAAGGACCATCAGGTCATGGAGATGCAGGACTTAAAGGGCTGACATGGGGGGGGGAGATGGGGAGTGGGGAAGGTATGGGGAAGGCTGTGGGGAAATGTATATATAAGGGGATTGTAAGGCTGTGATGGAGAAAGGGGTTTGGGTTGAGGGAAGGGAGAGGGAAAGGGTGAATGTCATGATATGTAATTGCAGGGGATTGTATTGTATCCCAGAATGGGGTCTGATACCCTAGGGAGGGGTGAGGATTGTGGAGCTTCAGGATTTGAGGGATGGTGGCTGATGGGATAGGACATGACACACATGGAAGGGTGCGGGACAGAGTCGGGGGGAGGTGAGGGAGGGTCCAGGGGTGGCAGAGGGAGGGGGAGGGGCAGAGAGGGAGTAGGGAAGGAGAGGGGGTGGAGTGGAAGGAGCAGAGTGAGGAGGGGTACACAACTCGAGGAAGGTGGGAGGGAGGGTCCAGGGGTGGTGGAGGGAGGGGGAGGGGGCAGAGAGGGGGTAGGGAAGGAGAGGGGGTGGAGTGGAAGGAGCAGAGTGAGGAGGGGGGACACAACTCGAGGAAGGTGGGAGGGAGGGTCCAGGGGTGGTGGAGGGAGGGGGAGGGGGCAGAGAGGGGTAGGGAAGGAGAGGGGGTGGAGTGGAAGGAGCAGAGTGAGGAGGGGGACACAACTCGAGGAAGGTGGGAGGTAGGGAGGTTCCAGGGGTGGGGAAGGTAGGGGAAGGGGCAGAGAGGGGGAGGGCAGGAGAGGGGGTGGAGTGGAAGGAGCAGAGTGAGGAGGGGGACACAACACGAGGAAGGTGGGAGGGAGGGTCCAGGGGTGGTGGAGGAGGGGGAGGCGGCAGAGAGGGGGTAGGGAAGGAGAGGGGGTGGAGTGGAAGGAGCAGAGTGAGGAGGGGGACACAACTCGAGGAAGGTGGGAGGGAGGGTCCAGGGGTGGTGGAGGGAGGGTGAGGGGGAGGGGCATAGAGGGGGTAGGGAAGGAGAGGGGTTGTAGTGGAAGGAGCAGAGTGAGGAGGGGGACACAACACGAGGAAGGTGGGAGGGAGGGTCCAGGGGTGGTGGAGGGAGGGGGGAGGGGGCAGAGAGGGGTAGGGAAGGAGAGGGGGTGGAGTGGAAGGAGCAGAGTGAGGAGGGGGACACAACTCGAGGAAGGTGGGAGGGAGGGAGGGTCCAGGGGTGGTGGAGGGAGGGGGAGGGGCAGAGAGGGGGTGGAGTGGAAGGAGCAGAGTGAGGAGCTGGAAGGTAAATGGGGAAATGATGCGTATTGGCTCAATAAACGTTAAAGGGTTGAATGAGCCACACAAATGCAGACAGCTATTTTGAGAGATTCAGAAGAACAGATGGGAGGTGGTTTTGTTACAAGAAACACATTTAAGGAGGGGGGATATTGGGAGGTTGAAACACCGGGGGTTCCCTGATCAGGTTTATTCGTGTAATACAGAAGGGGCAAAGAGGGGAGGAGTTGCTATATTGGTGAAGGAGGGGAGTGGGATACAGATATGGGAGAGTTTCAGGGATCAGGAAGGGTGGGTGGTGGGTATTCGGGGGAGGTGGGGGAGGATTTTATCTATTTTATTATTACATTAGCTTTTATACCGCACTATTTAGATCAGTGCGGTTTACAATAACAGTTAAATCTACACATCTCAGTTTAGTGATTTGTGCTTACAATAAACAGGTAAAAATACTTGGGTATACAATAAACAAGTTTCTTAACAGGGAGAACATGATAAACTACAACAACTATATACATGGTATGTGCACAGCAGAGCTTCTAAGGTGGGGTAAGTATGGAGGCGGTTAAGGTGTGGTGGCGGGTATTCAGACGAGGAGTGGAAGATGCGTGGGCTTGAGGTGCTACCATGAGGTGTGGAGGGCGGTGAGGGGGGGGGGGGGGGACTGCAACATCGTAGTGAAGGAGAAAGGTGATGCTTCAATTCCTTCTTGAATTGGAGAGAGATCGCTGATGCTTCTGATAGCCTCCGGTAGAGTTCCAGGGGTGCATGGTGCAAAAAAGGCAAAGGCTCTAGCTCTGGTAGCTTGGGAGCCTTAGTGCTTGCCTTAGGTAGAATGAGGGGTTTGCAGCATTCAATCTCCTTAGGTTAGGAGGTGTGATAGATACTAGGTCGGTACTTAGCCGGAATTTCTTGATGGCTTTATGGTCATTGTTAGAACTTTGAAGGAGATCCATTGTATGAGCAGCCAGATGTTACCATTGTGTCGTTATATGGCCCCAATGGGAACCAGGAAGCTTTCTGGAAAGGGCACCTGTCTACTGTTGAGGGAAGTTCAGGGGAAGTACTCATAGGAGATTTCAATGTGATTCTGCAGGAGGGGCTGGCGACACCTAGGAGGGTGGGATGGAGGGGCAGAATAGGCAAGGGTAAAATAAACTGATGGGACAGTATAACTTGGTGGATGTATGAGGGTAAAGAACCCCACAAGGAGAGAGTATACTTTCTTTTTCTTTCTGCACCACATGGTAGTTGGAGCAGGCTGGATATGATATGATGGAACCGGAATGGATGTGGAAGTCCAGAGGGAGAGATAGTGCCGATCCTATGGTCGGATCATAGTGAAGTAATGGTGGAAATCAGGGGGCGGATGCAGGCAACTCGGGACAACATTTTGGAGGTTAAATGAGAGCCTGTTGAAACGGAATGCAGTGTGGCAGATATTAAGGAGGCTATAAAGGAATACTTGCCGGATACTTTGGGGAGGCGAGGGATGTAATGTTATGGGAAGGATTAAGGTGTATGTGAGGGGAAGGTTTTGATTATATGTGGGAGGTGAAATTGAAAAAGGCCGGAGTGCTAAGGAGGTGGAGTTAGGTCGAGAGTTGGCAGAGGCAGAGAGGGTGTATAGGAAGTCGGGCGCTGAGAGAGATAGGAAAGTGGTTGAGCGAGTGCAGGGGGAGTTACAGGCTCTGCAGGTAGATCAAATGTGCATTAGAAATGAATCAGGTGAAGCAGATGTTTATGAATTTGGGAATAAGGCTGGGAGATTGCTGGCACGCAAGTTGAGGTGGAGGAGGGTGGCTTCAATGATTTATCAAATTAAAGGGGACGATGGGCAGGTGCTCAGAGAGGAAAAGGAGGTTAGAGAATGGTTTGCACAGAGTTTTATCATGAATTGTATCAAAGAGATGAGGGAATAGGGTTAGAGCAAATACACAAAGATTTGGAGGAGGTAGAGTTGCCTCAGCTAACGAGGAAGTCCGAGAAAGTTAGAGGAGGAATCTCCAGGGAGGAGGTGGACGGTGCTGAAGGGGTTGGGGGGGGGGGGGAAGACGCCGGGGTGATGGGTGCCAGGGAGTTTTTATAAAGTGTTTTGGGTGGAAATAGGGACCTGTTGGGTAGAGTGTTTAATGGGATGTTGGAGGAGGGGGGGAATTGCTGCCGGGTATGCTTACGGCGGGAATTACCATCCTACCTGAAGCTGGGAAGGACCCTCTGGAGTGTGGATCGTATTGACCATCTCTCTGCTTAACGTAGATGTAAAAATTTTGGCTAAAGTACTAGCAGGGAGTGGTTCCGTGATTTGATAAAGGAGGATCCCAGTCTGGATTCTTTTATGGGAGCCAGATGGCATATAATATAAAAAGGGTGTTGCGAGTGGTTTGGGAGGCTCGGGAGGGGTGGGAAGAATTTCTCCTTATGTCAATAGACGCCGAGAAGGTGTTTGACAGGGTGCACTGGGATTTTTTTCAAGCAAGTATGAAATTGAGAAAAGTACGATAGTGTGTGTGACAGTGGCGGAAGTGCGATAGATTGGCTGGGGAAGAGCACTTACGCCAGAGGCGAGTGGCCCGACGAAGGTTGGAAAGGTGGATCAGGAGACCCGGATGAAACCAGGGAGCACTAGGGCGGCGCCGAGTGGATGGGAGCTGCAGTGGGGCAACCTGATCCAGAGCAGAAGAGAGTGTAGTGTCCCAGCACTGAGCCTGGAGGTCCACTGGGAGTGAAGGAAAATCAGTGGGAAAAAGTTTATCTGAGGAGGGGACCTGAAGAAGTGAGTCAGGAGTGATACGACGGGCAGAGCGAGCTGAGGGAGAGAAGGCTGAGGAGGAGGAGGGAGAAAGGGAACAGAAAGGAAGAGAGAAGAAAATGCAAGAGTGATGGACCAGGGAAAGGACAGAACAGAGAAGGAGGAGGGGACAAAGGATGAGGACTGCCGAGAGATGACAAGATCCAGCGTATGGCCAGTAGAGTGGGTGGGGACCTGAACAAATTGCTGTAAGAGAGGTCAGAGAGCAGAGAGAGAAGAGAGAGATCATGCTGAGAGGACGGAGAATCGAAATGAACATTGAAATCACCAAGAATAATAAGATGTTGATACATGAGAGAAGCTTTGGACACAGTAGAGAGAACAGAGTCCCAAAGAGAAGAGGGCAGAGCAGGCGGAGCATAGAGAAGAAGGATGTAGATAGGGGTCGAGGTCCCTAGACGAAGCATGAGAGTTTCTGGGTAGGAGAAAGGGAGAGGAAGGATCTCGAGCAGAGGGAGAGAGGAACGGAAAATCACCGCAACCCCCCCACCACTCCTGCCCCGACGGAAAAACGATAGGGAGGAGAAGCCCGGGGGAAGGCAACGGTTCAGGAGAGGCTCCTCACCCTCCTTGAGCCAGGTTTCGGTTAGGAACAGAACGTCCAGAGAGTGCTGCAGAATAAGGTCATGAGTGAGAGCCGATTTAGTATGCAGAGAGCGGCAGTTGATAAGGGCCATTTGAAGTAGAAGGAGCTGCATGGGGGAGGGAGGGGAAGGGAGGGAAGGGGCTCGAAAAAGGGGAAGACACGGGATGAGGTTGGGGGAAGGTCGCATAAGAGCATCCGATGAGACATGAATAAGAGGAGGGGGAAGGGGCCTCCAGCCCCACAGGACAGGAATAGCAGTCATACCACAGAGATGCGACAAGAACAAAAATAAAAACAAGACAGGAAGCAGGATGACCCAAGCACAGATGAGGCGAAAACTGCAGCGCTGATGTAGGGTAGAGCTAACAGTAGTACAGCATGCGTCGGTCACCGGAGAAGCTAAGTGAGCTGAAAGCGAAGAGATGTTCCGAGTGTGGTCTCGGTGCTGAAAGAAGTCGCTCAGGAACAAAGGAGCGCTGGACTCTCCCCCGGACTCGCCCCAAGGAGCATGCCCAAGGAGCACGTGCTCCTTGGGCATGCTCCTTCAGCACGGAACGCCACGCTAGAGGTGTTTAAATGCAGGATGACAACTTCCTGGAACAGGGAGCAGCCAATAGAATTACCTGTGGGAGGGGCAGCAAAAAGATGTCGGTAACAGCGAACAGCAAGCAGGCAGGCAGGCAAAAACAGCTGAGCAAACAGCAAACAACAGTGAGCAGGCAAGAGCAGCAGATTAAGGCAGCAGACAGGAGCTGTAGTAATACTAATCTTAAGTAGAATCTTGCTGGCATGTGGGATCAGAGCGATTGTGCAATAATTTCCACAGTCAGTTGGATCACCTTTCTTTAGTATTGGTATAAACACAGATCTTTTCCAGTCAGTTGGCCATGGTCTTCCAAATTTCCTGGCAGAGCCTTATAAGTATGGTAACAGCTGCATCATATTGCTGTAATACTTCAATGGGAATGCCATCAATGCCTGGTGCTTTGTTCTTTGATAATGCTTTCAATGCTGCTTCGATGTCTTCTTTCATCACCAATGGTTCTACATCATAAGGTGCAGGTTGAAACAGCTGTTGGTCCACTTGATCTTTATCGTATAATGAATCTGTATGTTCTCCCAGGACAAGCAGGATGAGTCAGCCACAAGTGGTGGTGACGTCATCCGATGGTGCCATAGACGGAAGTACTCTCAGTAGCCCAGAAGGCATTAGCATTAGCCTTCTGGGCCTGACCAGTAGCCACACCTCCCGATCCGCCCCTAGCTGGCCAGTCTTTGTCTTCCGCCTTGCCAGCAAGACATTTTTATTTTACTCTCTAACAAGACCTCTGCAATCAAATCAAGAATTACCTCTACAATGAAGAAACCGGGTTTTAAAAAGTGCCCAGGCTGCTCCTGAAAGATGGCTAATTCGGATTCCCATCAGCTGTGCATCCGATGCCTGGGGACAGAGCACGCGATCGAGGACTGTCCTGCCTGCGGCCGCATGTCTCCCTGAGCTCTTAAGTCCCGCCGGCATGCTCTCGCTGATTTCCTGACTCCTGCTGCCGCCGTGAGTACCTCCTACAGCCCTGCTGCTGAAAACGCCGTGATCTTTACTCCGGCCAGGGACATGCCTTTTCAGGCCTCCGTCTCCCGCCGCGAGCCTGGGACTCTCCTCTCTGCATGTTCTCCTATGGCGGCTCCCATCTTGACCGGGGCATCCTCCTCCCATTCTCCAGCTTCTCTTCCGGATGCCGCCAAGTCTACTTCCGGCCAGCCTCAGCCCTCCCCTCGGCCCAGACGGGACAGCGCCAGTCGGCTCAGCGAAGCAGACAGCGTCAGAAGCCTGTCCGGTGCAGCATCCAGCAAGCGCTGGCACACAGCATGTTCTTCTGTTAGCAGGCGCAGTTCCTCCCAGCACCGGCGCGCTCGTTCTCGGAGCGACAGGCACCGCCGAAGTCAGTGCCGATCTCCACGCAACACACCAGAAAGCCGGCACAGATCTCAGAGCCGGCGCAGAAGATCGCAGAGCTGGCGCAGAAGTTCACGGAGCAGGCACAGACATCAGAGCAGGCGCAGGTCACGGAGCAGGCGCTATTCTGAGAGCAGGCGCAGATCAGAGGTCCGGCGCAGATCTGACAGCTGGAGCAGATCGAGCCAGCGCAGATCGCGGAGCGGGCACAAGGGCCGTGCACGGCACAGGAATCATCACCGCTCCAAAAACCACAGCACAAAACGCCACAGGAGCAGAGGGACTCGGAAGAGGGACAGATGCAGCACCTCTTCTTCGGCGAGCTCTTCCTCCAACAACAGATCACGCCGGTCCTCCTCCCCTTCTGCCTGCAGTGCCTGCAGTTGCTCCCCTGCACGCAGTCTACTCAGTGGCGCAGAGGACCATCCGGCGCAGGAGGAGAGTGTTCAGCCACCTGCGCCCTGCGTGCAGGTCGCCCCCGACCATGCCCCGCGGGAGACCCCAGAGACCCTCAAACTCCTTCAGGACATGCTGCAGCAATGGACTTCCTCTCTGGCTAACCTGGCCTCTGGCCCCAAGGCCTTCATGCCCCCTCAGCTGGCCTCGGCAGTTGCCAGCACGACCGCCACGCCTGCACCACACACCTTGGCTCTTACTTCCCCATCCCAGGAGCAGGACGGCACCGAGGAGCTATCGCAGGCCGAAACCTCATCTCGCAGAGACTCTCTCTCTCATCCTGACGCCCCCTCAGGCTCTTCCGTACCCCCTGAGGACGTGACATACTTCAAGTTCATCCAGAAGGTCATAACTTCTCTCTCCATCACTTCAGTGGACATCCCGGATCAGCGTGACGAGGTGCAAAGCGCACTTAAGTTCATCGATGCCCCCAAGTCCATCTCTGCCCTGCCCGTCCATCAGCTCCTCCGGGACAACCTCGCAAAAATGTGGCAAACCACGTCTGCCCACGCAACCACGCCTGCCCATCCAACCACGCCTGCCCACGCAAGTTGGACAATAAGTATACCGTCCAGCCCATACCCAGCTTTGATAAACAACAGCTACCACACAATCCATTGTTGTGGAATCAGCCCTTAAGCGCTCCAAGTCTTCGCGCACCTCTACCAACGCGCCACCGGGTAAGGACAATAAGCTCATGGATGACGTGGCTAAGTGGGTCTATCAAGGGGCCATGCTAAACGCCAGGATCGCGGCTCTCCAATTCCAGCACGCTATCTACCAGGACACGCTGGTGAGCAACATCAGATCCTCCATCTCCCTTCTGACTGAAGTTCCACCCGCCTTCTCCACTGCCCTTGCGGAGCTCAATGACTGCAACAGGCACCAGGGCCGGGCGGCCCACGACGTCTTTAAGACCGCAGCCAGAGTGGCGGGGACGGCCATCTCGGCACGCCGGCTAGCCTGGCTCCGGGCCTCCGGCCTTCGGACTGATTCTCACGAAAGTATTGCAGACACGCCCTGTTCCGGCGATTCGCTGTTTGGCGATAAATTCAAGGACACGGTGAATGACATGTGCGAGCGCTGCACCACTCTCCAGACCTTAGAGGAAGGTGCCGACTGCCCTCACACCTACCGCAAAGGGGGCCCTCAAAGCAATGCCAGCTCCAAGCGATACAACACCTATCGCAAGTGGCAGCAACAGCCCTGCTACAGGCAGCAGCACCACCAGGCCTCCTACAGGCAGAAGCCTCGCCAGCGGGACCGTGGGTCAAAGAAGCCCCCTTCTGCTCCCACCAAAAACAATCCTAACTTTTGACTCTCCGCCCTGCCAGCACCTTCCGACCGGGGGGCGCTTGTCCGCTTTCCTACCTTCCTGGGAGAAGATAACGTCGGATCAATGAGTGCTTTCCATCATCAGGCAGGGCTATCGCATCAAATTCTCATCGAAGCCACCTCTACGCCCGCCCCTCAGAACATAATTCCAACAGAGCACCTCGTCCCTATGTCCACAGAGATCCAGTCCCTGCTTGCCTCCAGTGCTATCGAGCCCATTCCCCCCAGCGAGACCAACCGGGGTTTTTACTCGAGGTACTTCCTGGTCCCCAAGAAGTCCGGGGGAGTACGGCCCATCCTCGATCTGCGGAAACTCAACAGGTGCATAGTCAGGGAGAAGTTCAGGATGCACTCTCTTTCCACCATCCTGCCCCTCATCCAGCCCGGGGAGTGGCTCACCTATCTAGATCTCCAAGACGCATACACCCACATCCCAATGCACCCGCAGCACAGGAAGTTCCTGCGCTTTCAGGTAGCGGATCTACACTACCAGTACAGAGTGCTTCCATTTGGTCTTTCTCCTGCTCCCAGAGTTTTTACCAAGTGCGTAGCGGTGGCTGCCTCACTACTTCACAGACAAGGGATATGTGTCTTTCCCTACCTGGACGATTGGCTGTTCTCCGCTGCCTCACCTGCGGCACTGCGGATAGCGGTCAAGAAAGCCACCCTCTCTGCTGTCCTCCCTGGGCTTCCTAGTGAACCACCAGAAGTCTCACTTCTCCCCAGTCCAGAAACTGGAGTTCATTGGCGCCTGCATAGACACCAAGCGGGCCAGGGCCTTCCTGCCTCGGAACAGGAGCCATGCAATCATCAAACTTGCTCTCCAAGTCCTCCACAACCCCCAGTCTACAGCCCGCACCATCCTGCGCCTCCTGGGGCACATGGCTGCGGCCACCCATGTCCTCCCCTTGGCGAGACTGCAAATACGGGTTCTCCAATGGCACCTCCGCTCGCACTGGTGCCAGCACACTCAACCATTGTCCACCCTAATTCCCAGGGACAACAGATCAGCCAAGGCTATACGCTGGTGGACGCATCCCACCAACCTCTCTCGAGGCAAGCGTCTACTCGCCCACCAGATCACCATAACCACGGACGCTTCTACCCGAGGGTGGGGAGCCCACTGCGACAGGACACGTACCCAAGGAGCTTGGTCCGTCTCAGAGAAAGCCCTGCACATCAACGTCCTCGAGCTCAGAGCTGTCCGCCACACCCTCATGGCCTTCCGAGGTCTGGTATCAGGCAAAGCCATCAGAGTTCTGACCGACAACCAAGTAGCTATGTTCTACATAAACAAGCAAGGGGGCACAGGGTCGCGCCTCCTATGCAAGGAAGACCTCAGCACCTGGCATCTTGCCCTCTCGCTCAACTGCAGTCTCCAGGCCTGCTATCTGCCCGGGGAGGAGAATGTCCTGGCCGATCGCCTCAGCAGGCAGCTCAGCCCCCACGAGTGGACGCTCCACCAGGAAGTCTCATCGTTCCTCTTCCAGGAGTGGGGCCCTCCACAAATCGACCTCTTCGCGACCCAGGACAACACAAAATGCCTCCTGTTTTGCTCAAAAAGACCCTCCCCACTCAGGCTAGCGGCGGACGCCTTCGACCTGGCTTGGAACCGATGGCCGCTGGCCTATGCGTTTCCTCCGACTCTGCTAGTGACGTGGACCATCCAACGCATCATCAGAGACCGGGCAACAGTCATCCTAGTGGTTCCGTACTGGCCCAGGCAAATATGGTTCCCGTATCTTCACCGCCTAGCGTTGGAACCCCCCATTCAACTTCCCTTGCGACCGGACCTCCTCTCGCAGGACAACGGCTCCATGCTTCATCCCAATCTGCAGATGCTATCGCTGTCGGCATGGAAGCTGAAAGGTTAATGCTGGCACCACTCAACCTTACGGCCGAGGTACAACAGATCATCCTGGCCGCTCGGCGTCCCTCCACCAGAAAATCTTACAGCCTTAAATGGCGCCGCTTCTGCATCTGGTGCGAGGCACAGTGCCTTGAGCCCTTCTCATGCCCTATGCCTCTGCTTCTCGAGTACCTCGCATCTCTCTCTACCCTCGGCCTGAAAACTCAGTCCATCAAGGTCCACCTCTCCGCCATTGCGGCCTTTCACCGCCACGTCGGTGACTTATTGGTGGCGACCCTTCCAGTCGTTGCCAGCTTCATAAAGGGATTATCCAATCTGCACCCTCCCATCAGGGAACCTGTACCTCCTTGGGACCTTAACATTGTCCTCAACCAGCTTACGAGGGAACCCTTCGAGCCACTGCACTCGGCAGATATGAAATTCGTTTCCTGGAAAATGCTATTCCTCATTGCTATCACTTCTGCCAGATGGATCAGCGAACTACACGCCCTTGTCGCGTATCCACCTTACACCGTTCTTCTCCACGACTGTGCTTGTCTTCGGACGCACCCCAAATTTGTTCCCAAGGTGGCAACCTCTTTCCACATCAATCAAACCATTGAGTTGCCCTGCTTCCTTCCCGGACCCCACTCCGATCACGAACAGCAGCGCCTTCATACGCTTGATTGCGTCAGGGCCCTTTGGTGCTACCTCCAGAGGACTTCACCCCTGCGCAAAGGGTCCCAGCTCTTCGTCTCGTACGACCCTAACAAGCCTGGCCTCCCAGTGTCCAAACGTACGCTTTCCGGATGGATCTCTGCGTGCATCTCCCTGGGTCTCTCACTCGCTGGAGCGAATCCTCCCGCAGGTGTCAGAGCTCATCACCTGCGGGCGTTGGCCACCTCCATTGCCAACCTACGTTCCATTCCAGTTCCTGAAATCTGCAAAGCTGCCACGTGGTCCTCTGTCCAGACTTTCCAGAGACACTACTGCCTAGACGGACCCGACCACGGCGGCTCTGCCTTCGGCCTATCTGTTTTATCTGCCATATCCTCCCCGGCCCGGGGTTGAACCTTGTGACTTGCCTCGTCACTATCTGAGTACTGTGACTTTGACATTGTTTCATGCACTGTGACTTCGATTTGCATCTATGCACCACTGTTCTGCCATGTTGCACCTTATGCCTTATTGTGCCTTTGTTGTCAAGTTGCACCTTATGCCTTATTGTGACTACGATTTGCATCTATGCACTGTTTTATTGTCCTGTCACACCTTATGCCTCATTGTGACTAGTTGGGACACTATGCGCTGTGCTCGGGCACAGCTCCTTGTCACGGGTTTGAGCACCTTGTTATGTTTTGCACGTTGTATTACTTGCACGCTTGTTAATTGCACACCTCGTTCTTAGCATATGCCTGGCTATGACATACCAGATTAAACCTGCTTGCACCTTACGGTCCTGCTTGTCTCTGTCTCCATTGTTGATTCCCCGCCACTGCAGCTGTAGCTGGGGAGACACCACTTGTGGCTGACTCATCCTGCTTGTCCTGGGAGAAAACCGAGTTACTTACCTGTAACGTGAGTTCTCCAGGGACAGAAGGATAAGTCAGCCACACTTTCCCACCCTCCTCCCCGGCGGGGATCTCTGGTCTCTGCTTCCGCCTCCTAGCTGCTGGTAGTGCCTCAGCTTGGAAGATCTGGCCAGCTAGGGGTGGATCGGGAGGTGTGGCTACTGGTCAGGCCCAGAAGGCTAATGCCTTCTGGGCTACTGAGAGTACTTCCGTCTATGGTGCCGTCGGATGACGTCACCACCACTTGTGGCTGACTTATCCTGCTGTCCCTGGAGAACTCACGTTACAGGTAAGTAACTCGGTTTTCTTTCCACCTTTTCTTATCTTCTCAGCATCATTCAACATGGATCCTTGAGCATCTTGTAACATTCCAATTCAAGGCTGGAACTTTTTCTTTAATTCTCATACCTTTAGGAAAGCCGATCTTGTTCTTCCTCTAATAGTTTATGCTTCTATTTCCTTGCATGGATCATTGTAGTACTTCTGTTTGTCTTGTCCTTCTGCACATTGGAAATCTCTGTTGAGTTCTGTGATTGCCTCTCTTTCTTCTTTGGCTTTAGATTCTCTGCATTTCTGGACAATTTTCAGAGTTTCTTCGGTCATCCATTTTGTCCATTTTAGCTTTTTCACCTTTTGTAGAGACTTCTCACTTTCTTCTAACACAACCTTTTTGATGTCATCCCATAACTCTTCTGGAGTTCTGTTATTTGTATCTAAAGCAGCAAATCAATTTTGCAGGCAGTTTTTAAATTCCGGTGGTATATTCTCAAGGTCATATTTTGCTACATTCATGAGTGGCTTGCTTTTTTCAACTTTAGTTTGAGTTTGCATACTAGTAGTTGGTGATCTGTACCACAGTCAGCTCCAGATTTTGTCTTTGTTGATGTTATAGAGCTTTTCCTTCATTGACTTACACAGATGTAGTCAATTTGATTTTTGTACAGTCCATTGGGTGAAGTTCATATGTACAGTCACCGTTTGTGTTGCTGGAAGAAGGTGTTTGAGATAAATAGATTGTTGGTCTTGCAGAATTCTATCAGCCTTTCTCCAGCTTCATTTCTGTTGCCACGTCCATATTTTCCAACCACTTTGCCTTCTTCTTTGTTGCCAACATTTGCATTCCATTCACTCATGACTAGCAGGATATCCTGTTTGCATGCTCTGTCAATTTCAGCTTGCACTTGTTTGTAGAACTCAACAACTTCATCCTCTTCTGCAGCTTTTGTTGGGGCATATACTTGAATTATAGTTGTGTTGATAGGCATTCCTCATAGAGGAATATAAATTAAGTGTTTACTGATTGCACTGTATTTCATTACAGTTCTTGCAAGTTTCTTCTTAATTATAAATGCAACACCATTTCTTCTGTGTCTTTCATTTTCAGCATAATAGACCATGTGATCATCAGATGCAAAGTACCCGATGCCAGTCCATTTCAGTTCACTGACACCCAACAGATTGAGTTGTACACATTCCATTTCATTCTTGACCATCTCCAACTTCCCTTGGTTTATGTTTTGTATGTTCCATGTCCAAATATGTAAGACATCTTGCAGCATCTGACTCTCATTTCATGCGCAGCTACATCAGCAGTAAGACATCCCGAGGGCTTTGATCCAACCACATCATAAGAACATCAGAACATAAGTAATGCTATATTGGGCCAGACCAAGGACCATCAAGCCCAGTTTGTCTGGACACACTGGCAGCCGCTGAGGCTAAACAGGTAACAGTGATTTTCAATGCTACCCGCTTAGCCCTCTGCATCTTAAATATAGATGAGGTTTTTCCTTGCCTTTTTAAGGTGCAGAGGGCTAAGCAGATAGCATCGAAAATCACTGCTACCTGTTTAGCCCTTTCCTCCGCCCCCACTCTGACCCAGAATGCTCTTAACATGGTCCAATGCTAACTGCTTAGTATTTGGGTGGGTTAAGGATTTATCTGGGATTTTCCAAAGGCACTACCCATGTAGGTGCCTTTGAAATATCCCAGATAAGGTATTTACATGGGTAACTAGGGAAGTTACCCATGTAAATGCCTTTGAAAATCAAGCCCCAAGAATATAAGCATGTTAAAATGTAGACTGGGACCTTCTTTTAACATATAGGGGTATGTTTACTAAACCCTCCGCGTTAGTCTGCAGAATGCCATAAAAGGAGTGGGCGGTCCAGTCAAAGGTAGCAAAACGGGATTAGCGCGCGCTCTTGTGCGCCACGCACATTAGCGCAGGAGAAACGCGCGCGGGAAGCATAAGCAGGCACGCTGAGGTGTAAACAGAGGAGCAGGGCTGCAGTACAATGGTGAAGACACTGACAGATGGTGCAGCAGTCATGGGTTCAATCCCCCACTGTACCCAATGATTAAGGCTGGCTGAGGCACTACCATTTATGTGTAATATTGCATTATGAGGTATTTTAATTACTGCTGCTAGCAAACTCACTCTCAAAGTGCTGTAAAATAAGGTGCTGCATAAGGTACCCCAGAGGGCACATTTTAAAGTGCACTGTCCGCCAAGACACCCTACAATGTTGCTTAAAGGGTGGCCTATAGGGCGCCATATAGGGTGCCCTATGAGGCATGGCAAGGTCATAGCACTGTTTTTGATGGCAGCACTGTGCATTTAAATGCATGAAAATCTTAAGTAGGTGCGCTGACATGCAAGTTGGAACAGCAGTGTAGCACAATGGTTAAGGCACTGACTGATAATACAGGGGTCATAAGTTTGATCCCCAGTGTGCCTAATACTTAAAGCTGGCTGAGGCATCAGCTTTGACATGTAAGTATTATTTCTGGCTGCACTTTATTTGTATTTTATTAATTGCTGCCAGCAAACACACCCTCATGTGCCGTAACCTAAGGTGCCGCATAAGGCACCCTATAAGGCACTCCATAGGGCACATTATAAAGTGCACTATACGCCACGGCACCCTATAATGTCCCCTATAGGGCACCCTATAAGTCGCTCCATAGGATACTGTATAGCGCACCTTATATGGATGGTAACCATAAGGTGCCCTATAGGGCACCCTATAGGGCGCCCTATAAAGCGCCCTCTGAGGCACCTTATGGGTACAGTACGCTGAGGGTGTTTTTGCTGGCAGCACTAATGTACATTAAAAATAGATAATGCTTTGGACAGCCCTATCAAATAACCCCACTGTGGGTTTGAACCCATGGCCTCTGGCTCTACTGGCAGTGAAGTAACCAGTGGGCTACAGCTGCTAGCAAAACCCTGGCTGGCTACAGAAGAACTGCATGTCACCACACAAACAGTCTGCTGTGGTCACCAGGATAGGGTTAGCCCACCCGTACCCATGATACACTGCACATGCAAATCAGCCATCTACAGATGAACACAAGATGGGGTATGCACCCCCACAGCACCTCGGCCTGGTAGGGGGAACTGACCATGTGTGTTACTGGCACAGAGTAGCTACACACCGTCACATTGTGCAGGTACTGTGCTCACCCTGAGGGTGCGGTGGGGCGCCCAGGACCAGGTCCACAGCACCTTCCATGGCAGAAATAGACCATGCTGTAGGTCCCCAGCAGTCCTAGTGTGTGAGAGATAGGTAGTTCCTGCAGACACACTTTGGATACATCTGTATTTCTCAGTCAGGTTTGACCCTTATGGACCCATAGGCAGGTTATGTACCACCACCCAACCCACCCTCTGGGGCTGAGAGTGGGAAACAGGGTCTCCCACCGACAGATCCACATTTTATATCCCTGCAATGGCAGCAGTAGAGGGGACCACCAACCGCAGTCCTGCTGGGGAACAGCCATCCTACAGCGCAGTCAATGCAGTTCTGTACATATCTTTAAAGCAATAGCAGACAGACATTAGGCCCGGAAATACTCAGTTGCACCCCACCACATTCTGATATTCTCCTGCAGCCACTGCACCCTGCAAGGTGTTCCAGCAAGACACATACTAGCTGCAGACAGTCTGATAACTAGTCCATAGGGCATGTTCCTGGAGGAGATGCATGCACCCAGAACTGGGATGTCCGCATACACACCAAGCAGATAAGTCAGTGATTGGACCCCAAAAGGGAACCCAAAAATATCACATGAAAAAAGTTTCATAGAGCACTATGGGGGAACCTAGCCATGCCGTGGTCACTGCACAGTCAGGGTGAGAGTGAACTCCCAGCAGGACATACTGTGGCCACCCTGTCTGTGCAGGTGGTGGCCGGGCACTACAATGTCCCAGCCATTGCCCTATGCCCTGTGCAGATGCATCCTGGCCAGGCCACCCTGTCCGGCTATACCCATGGTACCTTGCTCCTCATTATGCACATTGGCAGGCCAATACTGGTAACAGTGCTGGCAGTGTGGGCTGTGGAGGGTGTTTGCAGCCACCACATACTGGATAGACCAGGGGTGGGCAAACCTGGTCCTGGAGGGCCGCAGACCAGTCAGGTTTTCGGGATATCTCTAATGAATATGCATGAGATATATATGCATTAGAGATATCCTGCCAACCTGACTGGTTTGTGGCCCTCCAGGGCTGGATCTGGAGACCCCTGCCTTACACCTCTGTCATTTAAGATTGTGAGTGGACAAGGTGCAGATGTCCAAGACATCAAAAAGGTTAGATAGAATTTGTCACAGTCCTCCTCACTTCTCACCACCACCAAAAAAATTGTCTATTAGACAACTTTTTGGTGGTGGTGAGAATCGAGGAGGAATGTGACACATTCTATATACCCTTTCGATGTCTAGGACATCTGTACCTTGCCCACTCACGATCTTAAATGACAGAGGTGTAAGGCAGGGGTCTCCAAATCCAGCCCTGGAGGGCCACAAACCAGTCAGGTTGGCAGGATATCTCTAATGCATATATATCTCATGCATGTTCATTAGGGATATCCCGAAAACCTGACTGGTCTGCGGCCCTCCAGGACCGGAGGTGCCCACCCCTGGGATAGACAGACACACACTCCCACACCTATGCCAGCATTGTGCTACTATAGAGGTGTTTAGCAGCCCTGGCCACTACACCAGTCCTGGGCACAGTGCAGGCATGGATATGGTATGCAAAACTGTTGGGGGTCACTCCCCAGGGTGGTAAACACTGTCAGAGACCAGATCTGAAGCACACCCCACAGACATCAGAAAGGTTGCTATGATGGAGCTCAATCAGCAAACTGTGCTTAACGTAGGAATTGCTATTTGCCAGTAATCATAGCAACCTTTTGATAGCTTTGTACCGTATTCCCAGGTGTAGGGTGGCATTGCTAAGGTATGCAAGTGCTAGTATTGGGAGATGCACACAGGGCCCAATGTCCTGCCTCTCCAGGGGGCATTGGCTAATGGAGCCTGTGGGTGTGGGTGTGGGTGTGTCTGCCCCTGTTGGCTGCTGCTTTACGGCAGAGGTTCCCAACTCCAGTCCTGGTATGCCAAACACTGTTCGGGTTTTCATGCTGTCCCTCATGAATATGCATGAGATATATCTGCATACCATGGGGTGGTGCATAGATATGCAGCACAGGCATCTTTATTAGAGGCAGCATGGAACCTGAATGGTGTTTGGCCCTCCAGGACTGCATTTGGGAGACTCTGCTGTAGGTAATGCGCCTGTTTATGGAGTCTGTGCTCTGTAGGGTAAAATGTAGGTGTTTTGGGCATGTTTACGTCATCTGCAATAAAGGTTCTGTCTGTATTAGCACGTTGTAGTAGTGGGTAAAATATGGGGACTGGGTTGGCAGGCACGATAGCTGGGACTTGAACCTGTGACTTTCTGCCTCTAAACACACTGGTTGTGTGCACTGCACCACCGTGTTGCCACAGAGACAGTGCATTCCCTGGTGATACCATGACTGTTTGTCCAGCAGGGCCTGTCTGTTGCAGTGCATGGCATCCACCTACACAGGGCTAGGCCATGGTCTGCTCTGGGCAGCTGCCACTGCCCCCCTCCACCACCAGTACCCCTCTGCCACCATGCTGACATGCCCTTCTGCTGGTGGTGCTGGTGGTGTGCAATCTCAAGCCTTCCAGTGTGCAGGTAGGCGACTGCCTATGGTGTATGTTCTGGGGTAGGGGTGCCTGCATAGGCATCCACGCTTCCCCCCAAAACCACCTGGCAATGTTCTGTGCCCTTGGAGGTACCTGCTGGATACTATCCCCTGTGACACTGTGATAAACACTCTCGTGCCCATGTTGGGCTCTCATCAGTTGCTGTCTGGCTGCTGTTCAGTTTCAGCATTCCTAAGTGCCACCTAGGCATCTGCCTAGTCCGCACTGTGCCCCAGCTGCACCTCAGCATGTGCCGCCTGCAGCCCTCTGTATCCCCTTTCCCAGCATCTGTCCAGTTGCCCATTTCAACATGCCCGCCCTGCTCTTGTGGAAAATGTGCATGCCATAGGTAACCTGTCCAATGGAGAGGGAAACTCTGATCAGTGTTATTTCACTGTGTGATCATTCACCTTGTATGGGGATGGAGCGTAGACCCTTCCAAAATTCATATTTATTTTTTGGGGCTTTCTTGGGAGTGTTTTTTGATGTTTCCCATTACTATCACTATTGCCCAGCTTGATTATGATTTTTTTTATTTTGTTGGGGTCATTTTCAATTTTTATTTGCACTTTTGTTCCGTGCACATGTATCACACTTATCACTTTTTTGTAGGTTTCCCTGGTTTTGCTGTACATTGCTGAGAGAAATGGTTTCTTTTCCCTTTAAATCAGCTCTAACGCGAGGTTTTCACTTGTGTTAGTTTTGGTCTCGGATTTCACATCGTTAGTGTGCGGGGAGCCTCTCTCCTCCCACTCTCCACCCATTGACCCCTTCTCTCCACCCCTGGGGAGCCTTCCTCCACTCTCCGGGAGCCTTTCCCTGCCTTCAGCGCTCATTTGCGCCACTGCGCGCGTGAGCGCGCACTAAGGCACATTTGTGCCCCATAAAGCGTCATTAGCGGGCGCTAAGGTACCTTAGCGTGTGCTAATTGCACAGCGCGCACATTAAGAAGGTTTAATAAACATACCCCATAGTAATCATATAGTAATCATCATGTTTGTCTTGTACCCAGAGCCGGATTTACCTATACGCCATGTACGCCTTGGCGTAGGGCCCACAGCTGGCAAGGGCCCACAAAAATGGAACAAGTTAGCTTTTTTTTTAAAATAAAATTTAAAAAAAAAACTGCTGGCTGCCGCCGCGGGGCCTCCTCTGCTGCCGCGGCAGCATGGACTGACCCTCGGGGGCCCCCTCTGCAAGCTCGATCCGTCCGTCCCTCCCTCCCTCCCTCCGTGCAGGCTGTGAGAGACACGAAGGGAGACTGTCTCCCTCGCGTCTCTGTTAAGCCCGCAGGGGCTGATGGGAAATTTCCCATCAGCCCCTGCGGGCTTAACAGAGACGCGGGGGAGACAGGCTCCCTTCGCGCCTCTCATAGCCTGCACGGAGGGAGGGAGGGACGGACGGACGGACGGACCGACCGACGGACGGATCGAGCGTGCAGAGGGGGCCCCCGCGGGTCAGGCCATGCTGCCGCGGCAGCAGAGGGGGCCCCGCGGCGGCAGCCAGCAGGTTTTTTTTTAAATTAAATTTTACTTTAGGCCGGGGGGGGTAGGACTAGTAATGGGCTATTGGGGGCTGGGGCTGGGTCTGGAAATGGGCTGGGCGGTTAAGGCTGGAGGTGGGCTGATGAGGTTAGGACTGGTAATGGGCTGTGGGCTGTTGGGGGGGTTAGAACTGGTAATGGGCTTTGGGGGGGTTAAGACTGGTAATGGGCTGTGGGCTGATGGGGGCTGTCTGGTAATGGGCTATGGGGGGGCTAGGACTGGAAAGGGGCTGGGGGGGTTAAGACGAGGTGGGCTGATGGGGTTAGGAATGGTAATGGGCTGTTGGGGGGGGTTTAGAACTGGTAATGGGCTGTGGGGGGGGTTAAGACTGGTAATGGGCTGTGGGCTGATGGGGGCTGTCTGGTAATGGGCTATGGGGGGGCTAGGACTGGAAAGGGGCTGGGGGGTTAAGACTGGAGGTGGGCTGATGGGGTTAGGACTGGTAATGGGCTGTTGGGGGGGGTTTAGAACTGGTAATGGGCTATGGGGGGGTTAAGACTGGTAATGGACTGTGGGCTGATGGGGGCTGTCTGGTAATGGGCTATGGGGGGGCTAGGACTGGAAATGGGCTGGGGGGGTTAAGACTGGAGGTGGGCTGATGGGGTTAGGACTGGTAATGGGCTGTGGGCTGATGGGGGGGTTAGGACTGGCAATGGGCTATGGGGGGTGACTGGAAATGGGTTGATGGGGTTAGGACTGGAAGTGGGCTGATGAGGGGTTAGGACTGGTAATGGGTTATGGGGGGGGCTTAAACTGAAAATGGGGTGATGGGGGGTTAGGACTGTAAGTGGGTTGATGGGGGGCTAGGACTGGTATTGGGTTGGGGGGTTGCTAGGACTGGAAATGGGCTGATGGGCGGCTAGGACTGGAAATGGGCTGATGCAGGGACTAGAAGGGAATGGATGCTGGGTGAGGCTGTAACTAGAAGGGAGCTGATGTTGGGGGAGGATTAGAATGGGATGGGGCTGGAAGAGTAAAATGGAGAAGGGAAAAATATTTTGTGTGGGAGGGATAAAAAATCTACAATTGGCTGGGTATTGGGAGAGTAAGTGGGGATTGAGGATGGAGGGGTAAAATTTGAGTGGATGAAATAGGAATGAGGAAAGAGCAAAAGGAGAAAGATTAGTATGTTAAAGCAGATGTAGAGAGAATGGAAAAAAACTAGAAGAGAGAAGAAAGGACAAATGGACAGCAGACGATGGAGAGTTAGCAGAAGACACGAAGAAACCAGAAGAAAGTGGCTGGAGCAATTGCAGCTAAAAAAAATGCACAAAAGGTAGAAAAATATCTCTTTATTTTGAATTTATTAATTGGAATATGTCAGCTCTGGTAAATGTGCATCATTAACGTCTGCGCTTTGTTTAGTACAAGAGGAAATTAATTTATAGTTTTATTTCTACAGTGTTGTACATTCCAAGTTTGGCTTTTGGGATTCCCAGTTTAATTATTGTCTTCCTGTTTCTAAATTGTGATTACTTGTTTGGTGATGGTCTATGTTCTGCATGTGTAACTGAGCTGAGGTGTTCTGTTTATATAATTCCTATTTGACATTGCCACTTGTTCTCTTTCCCCAGTAGGTCATGTATTGTTGTTCTCTGAAATGTATTGGTTTAATATTTGCAGTGTTGCCTTTTGATTGGTAGAGTATGGTGCTTTGTGAGTCCTGGTAGTGCTGTTAGGATACGGCGGGTTTGCTATGGGTTCTAAATGGGCAGTGTTTGTAGTAGTTCCTAATGTGTCTGGCAGTTGGCACTGGATTATAGTAATGCAGAAATCTTTTAGTCTTTCTTTATCCATACACTCATTAAGAGGCACGTTTACTAAAAGTTAGTATATGGTAACATTATGCAAATATTTATGCAAATGAGGCCCCTTATGCAAATGAGGCCCCGCACCCCCCTTGGGCCGCCCCTGCTGGGGGCCCACAATTTTTGTTGGCGTAGGGCCTCACTCAAGGTAAATCCGGCCCTGCTTGTACCTTATTCACTGGAAGTTTTTAAAGCAAAAAAAGCTTGATTTTAGAAAAATCCAAGTTATCAATATCCTTGTTTAATGTACATTACCGAGTTTAAGTTACAATGTAAACTGCTTTGATTGAAATGATAAAGCGGTATATAAAAACCTGTTAAATAAATATTGGAATATTATGAGAATTTATCATGTTTTTAAAATAGCTCCTGGATTTGCTTACACGCGAGGTAAAAACCTTCATGATTGGTGGGTTCATTCAAGATTAAGCTCTCATGAAGAATCAGGCTCATATGATCTTGATGAACGTACTCAACGCTGAAAATGTAACGCATGCTTCCATGCATTGATATTAACAGAATTTATTCATCCAGCACTACGGTTCCTTTATAAATTACAAACAAATGCAAATGCTGACACTTCTAAAGTAATCTATGCTATTGTGTGCCCCTGCAACAAAAAATACTTTAGTGAGATTATTAGACCTATTAAAATTAGGCTTATAGAACACTGTCTTGCTTTATGTCAGTCTTTGGAAAATGCACCATCAGTAACACATTGTGAATCACATGGAGAGGTGGAAGATCCTGAAGTCCCAAGAAATGCAGTCAGAGACCAAGAAAATGTGGCAGAAAGATACAGAAATATTTCCCATCGTATCTGATAAAAGAGAACTTCCACGCATATCTTGACAAACTACCCATATATGTTACGTTTACGAACTGCAGAAGGAAGCTCTCTTTGGCGCAATGCATGTACTATGTCGAGTATTAGTAAATTTGAAAGACTGAGATCATACTGCACATACCCTGGCTTAGGAGTGAGGTTCATGACTGTCATGGTAGAGGCAAAACGTACCCATTTGGAGAAAGTACCTCGTGAGAAGGAAGCAGTCCATTCAATTTAAGACTTAAAATAGTTTGTAATTCAGGCACATAATTCTTCTAAGAGTAATAGAAAATATGTTTCTGAGTTCCTATAGAGGTGGGAGCAGGAATATATTTTTTGCTGGCAAACTTTCATTCCAAAGGTTCTTAATCAAAAGAGAGTGTCGGTGGTTTTATTAACCGCATTATAATGCATAACAGTTGTTGCCTGAATAAATGTTAATTAAGTCATTAAATGAAATGAAAAGCATGCATGGCATCTGTGTGGTTCAGCAAGAAGAAACGGAAGCAGTTTGAGAGTCAGTTTTTTCAAAGTCAATTGGCCAATTCCAGAATAAAACATTTTTTGTATGTTAACTGCATATTCCCATGATCTCGCAGGCTTGCAGACTCCCTGATGAAGCCCTGAGAAGGGTGAAAGCAGCAGCGGGGTCGGAGTGCAGTTATTACTGATGAGACATTAACTCTGGTGGAGGAGTAGAATTATTTTTGATGAGATGTTTAATATTGCAAATACTGCAAAGGTGTTTTTAACCATGGGACAGAAGACCATTATTTGGCACGTCTTGTAAGATAAATGACAGTATTAATGACTACATAAAATTTATGAATGTTGAATGTTTTTTATTTATAAGAATGTAAAATGATTACATTAAAGAATATAATAAGAAAGATATGAAAATACCATGTTAACGCAGAAGCAAACTTACACAAAAAAATCAAAGGCAATATTATGCATATCATTGGTCCACAAGACCATGGCTGGCTCTCCACTAGCAGACTAGGTGGCCACCTAGGGTAATAGGCCCGGTGGGTGGCACCACAACCCCTCCACCAGCAGAGGCTCTGAGCAAGCCATGATGGACCTTGAATCACTGCGTGTGTGCACACACTCATAGCCTGCCGCTCCTGTCCTCTTCGACAGGAAGTCTGCATCAGAGGGGGCAGGAGCCGCAGGGCGTGACTGCTTGCGTCTGGGAGCTGCAAGACCTGCTGCGGTGATGAAGCGGCTTGCTCAGAGCCTCTGCCGCCTCTTTGAAGAATGGTGGACTCACGTGCCACCCCTCCTCCAGGTGAGAGGGAAGAGCTGATGATGGGTGCTGGGGGCTGACCTGTGGGTGGGTGGGGAGTGACAGTGAAGAGACCTTCCTAAGGCAGCAGAAAGCCTTGGGCCACCCCTGCACGTCCCAAGGAGAGTGGAAGATATTAAAAAGATAACAAAAGAAATAATGATTACTATCAGTCATAATACAAATAAAATAAATCATCCACTTTAAAACTTCCTCTTAGATTGTACATTGTTCCAGCTGCATAGGATCCAAAAAGGAATATTATCTTGAAAAGATATTAAATGTTTGCAAGGATACTTAAGAAAAAAATTGCCCCAAAGTGAGGAGCGCTGGCTTTAAAAGTACGATATTTTTTCTCCTCATTTGTGTGGATCTTGCCACATCAGGAAAGATTTGGGCACACTGACCACAAAATAATACCTCTTGCTTCCTGAAGTAATTTGTTAAACTGGAAACCTTATCTGACTCTGAAACCACAGTAACTAATAAAGTAGCACATGAGGCATTGTTATCCTGTCGTAATGCTATTAAGACCATGCTTGATGATTCATGCCTATCTAGGCCTCCTGTCTCCTGATCCACAATCGCTACTTTTCCAGGCAATTCGAAAATGTTATTGTATCTGCATTAGACATCACAAGTACCTCTTTCAAAAAATGTTCTCAAAAGAATTTCTTATGACATTTATCAGTTTATGGGAAAATTCAACACATGCACATTTTTAGACTGATCTAGTTTGTTATGAGAGAAAGACTATCTTTAATTGCCGTAGCACTAATAGACTGTAATGTTACAACCTGATCCTCCAGAGTTCTGGTGCGTTGAGCAACAGATTTCACAGCATCATCCAATTCTTTAAATTTAGAAACAGTATCACTGGAAGATTGCCACAACTGCGCTATTCAACAGGTTCTCTGCCCTCAACATATCCTTCCATACATCCATAAGAGCAACTGGTTCAGTAGACCAAACTTACCATAGTGGAAACTTCCAGAAGGGTGACTACAGCAGGAAGCACATTCAAATGTAAACATTTAGGGGCATGTTTACTAAACTGCGTTAGTGTAATTCGCGTTAGGATCTGCGGTACAGGCAGAAATCCCAAATAAGGACATGTGCAGTACATCGTTACCGATAACACGCGTTACCAGGCGCCATAGCCTAACGAGCGTTAAAAAAACATCATGTAGAGCGCCACACAACACGTGCCCATAAGGCAGGGGTGGGGAACCCTGGTCCTGGAGAGTCACAGACCAGTCAGGTTTTCGGGATATCCCTAATGAATATGCATGAGATATATATGCATTAGAGATATCCTGCCAACCTGACTGGTTTGTGGCCCTCCAGGGCTGGATTTGGAGACCCCTACCTTACACCTCTGTCATTTAAGATGGTGAGTGGGCAAGGTGCAGATGTCCAAGACATCAAAAAAGTTAGATAGAATGTGTCACATTCCTCCTCACTTCTCACCACAACTTTTTGGTGGTGGTGAGAATTGAGGAGGAATGTGACACATTCTATATACCCTTTCGATGTCTAGGACATCTGCACCTTGCCCACTCACAATCTTAAATGACAGAGGTGTAAGGCAGGGGTCTCCAAATCCAGCCCTGGAGGGCCACAAACCAGTCAGGTTGGCAGGATATCTCTAATGCATATATATCTCATGCATATTCATTAGGGATATCCTGAAAACCTGACTGGTCTGCCGCTCTCCAGGACCAGGGTTCCCCACCCCTGCCATAAGGTATCTAGCAAGATGTGTATGCTGACATCCCAGTTCTGGGTACATGCATCTAGATAAGGTATCTAGCAAAGCATCTAGAACTGTAGCACAATGGTTAATACACTGACTAATGGTGCAGGGGATGTGAGTTCAATCCCCCTGTGGGTCTAATGCATAAAGCTGGCTGAGACATCACCTTTTACTCAAAATCAGTGCTGTTTGAAGCATTTTGTTTGTTAATTTTAATTAGTGCTGCCAGCAAACACACCCTCACAGGGCCGTAACCTAAGGTGCCACATAAGGCACCCTATAAGGCACCCCAGAGGGCACATTATAAAGTGCACTGTCTGCCAAGGCACCCTAGAATGTCCCCTATGGGCCACCCCACAGGGCGCAGTATAGGGTCCCGCATTGGGCACTGTATAGGGCGCCTGATGAGGCACCGTAAGGAGACAGCACTGTGAGGGTTTGTTGCTGGCAGCACCAATTTAAATTTAAAAAAGAAAATGCCTCAGACAGCCTTACCAAATAACCCCACTGTGGGATCAAACCCATGACCCCTGGCTCCACAGGCAGTGAAGTAACTAGTGGGCCACATCGCTAGTGCTACTAACAAATCCCTGGCTGGCAGCTGAAGGACGTCAGGTCACCACACAAACTGTCTGCTGTGGTGTCCAGGATTTAGGTTATCCCACTCATACCCATGGTGCACTGCACATGCAGATCTGCAGTCTATAGATGAACAGAAGATGGGGTATGCACCCCCCCAGCACCTCGGCCTGGTGGGGTGTCCTGACCATGTGCAACCCCACAGCACCTCAGCCTGGTGGGGGTACTGACCGTGTGTGTTACTGCCACAGAGTGGCATCACAGTGTCCATCACAGTGGACGGGTCCTGTGCCCAGCACCATTTCCGCAGCACCTGGCCTTGCTGAAATAGGCTATGCTGCAGGTCCCCATCAGTGCCAATGTGTGATAGGTAGTCCTTGCAAACACCCCTAGGATATGCCTGTGTCCATCTGTATATCACATCTAGCCCTTTTGGACTATGATGCACCCAGAAAAGTGCATACCCTGTGTGGGTGCCATGGTCACATGATTTAAGAGAAGGGGGGGTGCTTCGACCCACAGGCAGATTACATACCACCACCCTCTGGGGCTCAGGGTGGGGGACAGGATCTCCCACCAACAGATCCACATTCTACCCCTGCAGTGGTAGCAGTAGAGGGGACCATCACCCCAGTACTGCTGGGGAACAGACACCCTACAGGGCAGGCAATGCAGAGCTGTACACATCCATAAAGCAATAGCAGACAGACAGTAGGCCTGGAAATGCACAGCTGCCCCCCACCACCACTATCTGACATTCTCCAGCAGCAAGCCTCCAGCCGCTACACCCTGCAAGGTGTTCCAGCAAGACACATACTAGCTGCAGGCAGTCTGCTAGCTAGTCCATAGTGCATGGTCCTGGAGGAGATGCATGTACCCAGAACCGGGATGTCAGCATACACACCAAGCAGATAAATCAGTGATTGGGCCCCAAAAGAAAACCCATAAATATCACAAAAAGAAAACACTACATAGCGCTATGGGGGAACCTAGCCATGCCGTGGTCACTACTCAGTCAGGGTGAGAGTGACCTCCCAGCAGAACATGCTGTGGCCACCCTGTCCGTGCAGGTGGTGGCCGGCCACTACAATGTCCGAGCCATTGCCCTATGCTATGTACAGATGAATCCAGGCCAGGCCATCCTATCCTGGCTATTCCCACAGTACCTTGCTCCTCATTATGCACATTGGCAGGCCAATACTGGCAACAGTGCTAGCAGTGTGGGCTGTGGAGGGTGTTTGCAGCCACCACACACTGGATAGATAGACACACACTCCCCACACCTATGCCAGCATTGTGCAGCTATAGAGGTGTTTGGCAGCCCTGGCCACCACACCAGTCCTGGGCAGAGTGCAGGCATGGCTATGGTAAGCAATACTGTTGGGGTCACTCCCCAGGGTCAGGGCCGGATTTACCTATACGCCAGCTACGCCGTGGCATAGGGCCCACAGCTGGCAAGGGCCCACAAAAATTGAACAAATTGTTAGCTTTTTTAAAATTAAATTTAAAAAAAAAATGCTGGCTGCTGCCGCGGCAGCATGGACTGTCCCACGGAGCCCCCTCTGCTGCCGCGGCAGCATGGACTGTCCCGCGGGGCCCCCTCTGCTCGGCTGAGCCCCTCCGTGCCGGCTTTGAGAGGAGCGAAGGGAGAGTGTCTTCCTCGCGTCTCTGTTAAGCCCGCAGGGGCTGATGGGTATTGTCAGATCTGCCCCTGCAGGCATATCAGAGACGCGAGGGAGACACTCTCCCTTCGCGCCTCTCAAAGCCGGCACGGAGGGGCTCAGCCGTCACGGAGGGAGGGATTCAGCCGGGCAGAGGGGGTCCCGCGGGACAGTCCATGCTGCCACGGCAGCAGCCAGCGTTTTTTTTTTTTAATTAAATTGTACTTGAGCCGATGGGGGGGGGGGGCTGGGGCTGGAAATGGGCTGGAAATGGGCTGGGGGGGTTAAGACTGGAGGTGGGCTGACACGAAGAAACCAGAAGAAAGTGGCTGGAGCAATTGCAGCTGAAAAAAAATGCACAAAAGGTAGAAAAATATCTCTTTAATTTGAATTTATTAATTGGAATATGTCAGCTCTGGTAAATGTGCATCATTAACGTCTGCGCTTTGTGTAGTACAAGAGCAAATTAATGTATAGTTTTATTTCTACAGTGTTGTACATTCCAAGTTTGGCTTTTGGGATTCCCAGTTTAATTATGACGTCAGGGCCAACAGCGCGCAGCTGATCCGGCGTGCTCGTTTTTATCTTTTCTGGGGGCCCACAATTTTTGTTGGCGTAGGGCCTCACTCAAGGTAAATCCGGCCCTGCCCAGGGTGGTAAACACTGTCAGACACCAGACCTGTAGCACACTCCACAGACATCAGAAAGGTTGCTATGATGCAGCTCAATCAGCAAATTGTGCTTAACTTAGGAAGTGCTATCTGACAGTAATCATAGCAACCTTTTGATAGCTGTGTACCGTATTCCCAGGTTTAGGGTGGCATTGCTAAGGTATGCAAGTGCTAGTATTGGGAGATGCACGCAGGGCCCAATGTCCTGCCTCTCCAGGAGGCATTGGATAATGGAGCCTGTGGGTGCGGGTGTGTCTGCCCCTGTTGGCTGCTGCTTTACGGCAGAGGTTCCCAACTCCAGTCCTGGTGTGCCAAACACTGTTCGGGTTTTCATGCTGTCCACCATGAATATGCATGAGATACATCTACATACCATGGGGGCGGCGCATAGAAATGCAGCACAGGTATCTTTATTAGAGGTAGCATGGAACCTGAATGGTGTTTGGCCCTCCAGGACTGCATTTGGGAGACCCTGCTCTAGGTAATGCGCCTGTTTATGGTGTCTGTGCTCTGTAGGGTAAAATGTAGGTGTTTTGGGCATGTTTATGTCATCCGCAATAAAGATTCTGTCTGTATTAGCACGTTTTAGTAGTGGGAAAAGTATGGGGACTGGGTTGGCAGGAACCACAGATGGGACTTGAACCTGTGACCTACTGCTTCTGAACACACTGGTTTTGTGCACTGCACCACCATGCTATCACAGCATCAGTGCATTCCCTGGTGATACCATGACTGTTCGTCAGACAAGGCCTGTTTGTTGCAGTGCATGGCACCCACCTACATGGGGTTAGGCCACGGTGTGCTCTGGGCAACTGCCACTGCCCCCTCCACCACCAGTAACCCTCTGCCACCATGCTGACATTCCCTTCTGCTGGTGGTGCTGGTGGAGCGCAGTCTCAGGCCATCCAGTGTGCGGGTAGGCGGATGCCTATGGTGCGGGTTCTGGGGTAGGGGTGTCTGCATAGGTGTCCTCGCTTCCCCCCAGCACCGCCTGCCACTTCTGTGCCCTTGGGGATACCTGCTGGGTACTATCCCCTGTGACACTGTGGGAAACACAGTCGTGCCCATGTTGGGCCTTCAGCAGTTGCTGTCTGGCTGCTCTGCTGTTTCAGCATTCATATGGGCCACCTAGGCATCACCCTAATCCGCACTGTGGCCCAGCTGCACCACAGCATGTGCCGCCTGCGGCCCTCTGTATCCCCTTTTCCGACATCTGTCCAGTTGCCATTCCGACATGCCTGCCCTGCTGTTGCCGCACATGTGCATGCCATAGGACACCTGTCCGATGGAGAGGAAAACCCTGCACAGCGCAATTTCACTGTGGGCTCATTCACCTTGTAGGGGGACGGAGCATAGACCCTTTCACGATTTATATCTTTTCTATGGAGCTTTCTCGGGGGGGGGGGGGTGTTGATGTTTCCCATTAATACCACTATTGGCCAGCTTGGTTATGGTTTTTTTCCAGTTTGTTGAGGTCATTTTCAGTGTTTATGTGCCCTTTTGTTCTTTGCACATGTATCACACTTATCACTCTTTTAGGTTTCCCTGCCTAGGCTGTACATTGCTGACATCTAAATGGTTTCTCTCCCCTGAAATGTGCATTTAACGGCAGGTTTTCAATCGTGTTAGGATTCAGCTCTTCAGATCAGCGCGTTAGTGTGAAAGGAGCCTCTCCCCGCCCACACTCCGCCCATTGACCCCTTCTCTCCGCCCTCTCTCCACCTTCTGCGGTGTTTTACCGCGCCACGGAACTTTACTATCGTTAACTTACGTTAACGTGCGTTATGAGACGTTAACGATCGTTAATGCATCATAACACGCGTTAACGTAATTTAACGATCGTTAACGTTATATAACGCGCATTATGTACCATTACCGCAGTTTAATAAACATCCCCCTTAGAAAGCAATTCTAGAAATCTCCAATCAGTTGAAGCACCTTGCCACTCATGTATGTGGGGCCTATTTTATAAAGTACATGCATAATTTACTTTATAGAATAGAGGCATACAGCTGCACCTTAACCTAGTTGCAGCAGTTACAGCTGCTCCAGAGCAGGCATAATGCCCTTACCTAGACTGGTTAGCAATGCACGTCATGATATTTTATAATTTACATGTGCAAATTTTGCTTCACCTATGCTCCACCCAAACTCTGCCCCTGTGCACACTCAAACCAAAAGTACGTGCTATAGGATTAACACACATGCTTAAAGAATTGTCTTACTAAAAGCATGTATGTAAGCACCCATTCACTCACATATGTCCATTAGAATATCGACTTAAGCACGTTACTAGCTCATAACCTTCTGTGCAGTCTTTACTGAATTACCCACCTGGAGGGCAATGCTGTGAGAGGCACGTCCAGGCTGTCTGGACAGCCAAAAAAATATTAGGGCCAATGTGTACCCGATTCTGCAACTGCGGGAGCTATATGTTCCCACGGTTGCAGAATCATTGCACATGGATGGCCCGGTGTGCCCCCGATTCTGGTGCCATGGATGTTCTGAGCCCTGCCCGTCCAGCTCTCCCAAATCTGGTGTGCTGTGCAGCGGCATCCTGTTGCCATGGCATCTGCATGTCCAGCAGGAGCACACAATGCCCAACTCCACCAACATACCTTTTCCACATCTTCTGACCCTCTGCAGGGGCAGCCAGAGCCTGGATCTGGTGGTAGGGCATCTTTTGCGATGGAGCAAAATGTATGGAGGGCCTGCAGGGCCCAATCCCACCCCCCACCCCCCTGCTCCCAGCACTTTTTCACCTGCACAGTGGAATAAGGCGGGTGTCCAGGTGGCATCCGGGGATGTACAGAGGCCTGCCCAGAATGGTCCCTGTATGTCTCAGTTGCAGGCCACATCCCCAATCTGCCCTTGCTCTGCCCAGGTGCTTCCCCTCCTGCCCCTGTCCAGCACTCCCCACACAACAGCCCTGTATGTGCGGGGAGTGAAAGGGGCTGAATACGGTTCCAGCCCTAAACGGGGTTGGACGTCCAACCAGATGTCCAACCCTGCTATTTCTGCAACAGAATGACCACCTTAGCATCTATAAAAGAGGGGATGCCCCCTCCCACCCTAAACTCACACAAGGAGTAGAGGAGGAGTAGGTAACACTCACCCCAACAGAGGAAAGATCTCGACACTTAGGAAGAGAGGAGGTGATAGGACCACCAGAGCTTAAAGATAAAGCCTACAAAGTGAAAAAATACCACCACTGCTTGATATATGCATGGTTTTTCCACCTCCTCTTTGGTTCCCAAAAGGATCCGAAAAGTGTATTCTCTTTTGATGATGCCCCTATGGGCAAACTCTTGCTGCTGCATGCCATTTTCCATTTCCATTTATTGTATTTATCTCCACCAATCATTTACACTTCTTGTCACTTAGAAACACACACCCAATCAGTACATAAAAACAACAACCAAGAACAATGCAAACCAATGTACCCTATATACAGAATACAAACAAATCAAAGAACATAGTATATTTAAAGAGCAAAGGCCTTGGAAAACAAATGGCTTTTGAGACTCTTTCGACAGGCAAATAAGTATCAGGTTCCTGCAATGTGGGAGCAAACCATTTCACAACTGGGAATCACACACAGAGAAAGAGTGGGCCTGCAATGTGACCTGGTGAATTTGACAAACAGGTGGAACTTGAAGCAAGCACTGGGATGCAGAGCACAATGAGGGAAGGGGTGATAAGCAGGTGATGAAAGTAATAAAGTCATTGTAATCTCAGCATAAAGGTTTTGAACACCAGATAAAGTCACTTGACTTGGGAGTGTTAGTTAAGTGGCAGTCTGGCAGGGCAAATAAAGCAGGAGAGATGTGGTCAAATTTTCACAGACCCAAAATCATCCAGGCAGCAGCGTTCTGGGTCATTTGGAGTGGACAGAGGGCACAAGCAGTAACCTTGCTGATTATATCTCTTCCTCAATGATGATCTCAGCAGGACCAGGTCAAGCAGCTGTCATTGGCAAAGATGGAAGTCACCAACATGTTCTTCCAGGCCTGTGGGTTCGCACTCCTCTTCTACCTTATATAGAAGGATTGATGACGATATAGTTTCTAGTGAATATAATTGGTTTCTTGCTTTTGTTGAACTTCTTCAGTCATAACTATTCTGTTTGGACTTTGCAATTTCATGATAATGTAAAAAATGACTTTGAGGAAGAAAACAAAATATACAACTTGGGGGTCATTAAGTGACATGAATAACAGGGATATATGTCTTGCCTGGACATACATCCCCGCTATTCATGCAAAAGTGGCTACTGGCAAAAGTCTCCCCATACGTACAGCTGAGTTATACAGGGAGCCTTAGGCGGTGGCAAGGGGAGGACAGAACAAGGGCAGGTCATTTCCCCAGACATACAGGGCCTATTCTGAGGTCGGCCCTGTACGTCCGGGGTCAGCCGGGTAGACGGGAGACTTATTCCACCTCAGAGATGGAATAAGTCCCCCTGGAAGCAGCATTTCAGTGGCAACTGGTGGGAACAAATGTAGGTAGGGGCTCAGGAAGTTTCCCATAGCCGGACCCTGGCCATGGGAGGCCGAATCAGGGGTCTGGCTGCGAGGAAAGGAACTTTTCAGTGGCAGCTGGGGATCGCAACTCCTCAAAGGAGCCACAGTGCCATGTCAACATGACGTCATTAAGGAGCCTGACTGAGTTAGCCGGGTATGTGGCTGGACGTCCGGGGTGCCTGAATAGGGGCACGTTCTGGATGTCCAGCCACTGTGCTACAATTCTGCTCCCATGGGGATATCTAGCCCCCACAGGAGCAGAATCGGCTGCGTCTCCCGGCCATCTGGATGTTTCTACATCTGGACGGCCCGGAGACGTACAGAACAGAATGTACTTCCAAATGTATTAAATAGCTGTTGTTGTTAAGTGCTGTCGAGTTAATAGCAACTCATGGTGACCCTCTGGATAGTCATCCTAAACTGTGTTCGGTCTTCAGTCGGGCGGCTAATTGTTGATAATGTAGCATCCAAAGCTGCTGTTATTGTATCGATCCACTGCATTGCTGGCCTTCCTCTTTTGTGCTGACCTTCAATTTCCAAAGCATGTCTTTCATCTAATTATCTTTCTCTTCGCATGATGCATCCAAAGTATGAAAGTCAAAGTCTTGTCATTTGAGCTTCTAAAGAAAGGTTAGTTTTGATCTCCCCTAGTACTGACTGGTTTGTTCTTTGGGCAGTGCATGGTATACACACTATACTTCACCAGCATCATAATTCAAAGGCATCAGTTTTCTTCCTGTATTTCTTCTTCACTGTCCAACTTCTGCTTCCATATGACATTATTGAAAATACTATGGCTTGGACAAGTCAAATCTTTGTATATAGAGATAAGTTTCTGCATTTGAGGATCTTATCTAGGTCCTTCACAGTCTTTCTACCAAGAACAATGCGTCATCAGATTTTTAGATTGCTTGTTGTTTCTTTATTGTTTGACGCAAGCAGGGTAAAGTTGTCTACTATCTCTATTTCTTCTCCATCAAACATGAAATGATTGATTTTTCCAGTGGTCGGGATCTTTGTCTTCTTCATGTTAAGGTGCATATTTCAGATCCTCTTCACCTTCAGCCATTAAAGTGGTATCATCAGCACAGCAAAAGTTTTTTTTTTTAAATTTATTTAGATTTTTCATAATAACACAATACAATAAATATACATTTGTTTAAGCCAGCTGGGAAGTAAAAAGTACAACAGGAGGTCAAAGAGTAAAATTATATCAAGAATTCAATAAGAATATAGCCAACACTCTCCAAATTCTCTCCACCTCGCTAATACAATTTAAGGACACGGAAGCAGCTCCCTCCAACTTACGGATGTGGCAAATAGCGTACCACCAAAAAGTGACATTATGTGCTGAGACATCTTTCCAGCAATGCATAATATGTTTAAGAGCCACAGCTATCATATTGTCCATGAGTATGCCCTTATATTTGGAAAGCTTATCTTTGAGCCACAAGGATCGAAAAAAAGCAATTTGTATTTGGGGGGGCAAACTGGAGAATGTCCCTAATGTAATGTAATCCCATACTCCCAAACAAAATAGTTTAACCAATGGACATTTGAATAACATTTATTTACATTCTCTTATATACCGTGCTATTCTGCATCAGTGTGGTTGACATTGAACAAACTGAAATTACATTGAACAGGGCATTATAACTTGGAGATAACTATTTTACAGAGAACATGGGCTATGGAGGGTTAAGTGGCTTGCCCAAGACCACAAGGAGCACCTGTGGGACTAGAAACCCCAGTCCTTCCAGCCCAAGGTTGCTGTCCTCTAGTGGGATTTGAACCCCTGACCTTCTGGCCTGAAGTACCTTGCCCCAAACACTAGGCCACTCCTCCACTCTATAACATATGATTGAATATTCCAATACCAGCCAAACAATGCCATCAGATATTTGAGTTAGAAAGACCAGAATTATACATGTGATGCAGAGGGCATATTGCATGATGTGCCAGGAGTTTGTGCTAGGCTGCTTGATATGGTGGGCTTAATTGTATGACTCCAAAAAGTGACCCGATTTATTGAATCCTGTGACATATTAAGATCAGCTTCCCAAATCTGACATAGGGTACCAGAGATGGGCGACCACTGCTCTTAATCAATTTGTAAAAAAAAAACCTGGTCAATTTACCTGTCTCTATGCTCTTGTGACAAATTTCAACCACATCTGAAATGGGACACCCCGTGTTAGCCCAAATTGGCGACTGCTCCAAACAACGGATCAAAGGGATAAGCGTTGCAGCCTGGGATGATGATAAGCTGTAAACGTCCATCAGACCTTGAATACTAATCAACGAATTCCTTTCAAAGAGCTGACCAACATTAAATATCCCTTTATCTATCCAACCCTTCAAAAAATGTTTTTTCCCCTTGATCCATATAAATGGATTAAACCAAAGGGAGACTGCAGCTGACTTGGAATAATGGATTGAGCAGCAGTCTAACACTTTAAAGGTGTCAATTGTACTATCGATATGTGATGAATTCATCTTTTTCCGAGGCAGACTCATCATTGGTAGTTCTAAAAGCCTGAAGGATTGCACTAAAGCCTTCTCCATTTCCAACCACGGATATGTCTGGTCATCATTAATCCAGCATATCCCATAGTGTAAAAGTGAAGCTGCATGATATTTAGACAGTTTTGCATACCACCTTATCCTTGATATGTCATAAAATCAGGTAGGTTTACACCACCAGCCTTCCGTGGAAGTTTTATCTTTGATAATGCAATATGTGGCAATTTTTGCCCCATAAAAATCCAGCTGCACATAAAACTGCTTTTTGCAGAATCCCGGGAGCATACTCAATTTGTATATCATACCTGTGAAATCATCAGCTTATGTTATTTTTTATGTATTTATTTATTATTGGTTTTTCTATACGGCCCCTTCCAGAGATCAGGGGCAGTTTACATTTAACAGAAACAGGACATTTTACCTGGAACGTTATTTCAACTATTTACAGGAACATATCATGCAAATCGGATTCTGTATAGACAGCAGGGCTTGGTGGATCTACTATTTATTATTTACGTAGGTACAAAGTATATTCAGCATTTCTGGGAGGTGAGGATTGACTACTGAATCATAGGTGAGCAGAGGGACTTTAGCTCAAGTTGCGTAGTTTACGTTGTTCCTTGGGTGTATTGTATATCTGTTTGTGAGGGGGGGGGGGTGTCAATTGAGTTACCAAAATGCTCAGAGAAGAGGAATGTTTTGAGTCCTTTGCTAAATATCTGTAAGCCTTTGGTCATGCAAATTGTTAGTGGTAGTTCATTCCAGAGGCTGGGTGCAGTGAATGTGAAGGCCCTAGAGCTTGTGATTTTAATGGCATCAAGTCTGCTCCACCAGGATAGACATAGTGGAGACCAACATTGACGTGTTCTCTGCAACTCTGCATTAATATGATTACTATTGATTTTAATTATTTCTCCAGATGAGTTACAGAAGTAAACCCACAAATACTTAAGCCCTCGAGGGGGCTACTTAAATGGAAATATCTCTAGATCAGATTGTACCACAAGGCTGTTTGAGGGTAGGAGCTCACTTTTGTCCCAATTTATTTTATATCCTGAAAAAACGAAGAAGCTGTTAACCAAATTTAAAAGATGTCTTATGGAAGCAGGAGGATCTGAAAGAAACAACAAAATATCATCTGTGTATGTGGCCAGTTTCCAACGGTTTCCTCTGCATCCTACTCCTCTAATATTTATGCAGTTCTTAATTTTTAAGAGAAGAGGTTCCAGAGTAAAATTAAACAGAAAGGGAGATAGAGGACAACCTTGCCAAGTCCCTCGCCTGAGTGGAATAGCCTCTGATAGAAGGCCATTAATTGCAAATCTTGAACGTGGAAAGGCGTATAAAATCTTGACCCAGTCAATGACGCAAAGCCACAGCCAAACCAGTCCAAGACCTGGTATAAGAAATCCCACTCAATTCGATCAAATACCTTCTCTACGTCCAGAGAGAGTGCCACAGCCGAATATCTGCACACTGAGCCATTTTTATCTTGCTATGGAAAGATCTAGGATTATCGCTTATATATCTTCCTTTAATAAATCCTGTTTGTTCTTTCCCGATTACAAGATGCATAACATGACTAAGCCGCATTGCCAATATTTTTGCAAGGATCTTATAGTCTGCATTTAATAGCGAAATTGGACTATAACTACCCATACGTCTAGGATCACGATCCGGTTTTGCAACTAAAACTTTGAGGAACTACTTGGCTGCATTAAGAGACTCAGGTAAAGTTGTTGAAGCTTTGGAGCTAGCATGGGTGGAAACTCCTGAGAAAATTCTAAGGTTAGACCATCAGGCCCAGGAGACTTATTATTTGGAAGCATTTTAATTGTTGATAAAATTTCTCCAACTTGTACAGATCCACCTAAATGATTCATATCTTGCTCTGAAAGTTTAGGGCGATCCAGCATGGATAGGAATTTCTTTTTCAACCCTGATTTATCTACATTTTCAGATATAAACATCTCCTTATATTAGGATGGAAAGGCTTTAGCAATATCTACTGTATTAGTAAGTGTGCATGCTTCTTTCAACTGTATTAAGTTCCTTGCTTTCTGAATTTGTAATAGATTAGCAAGTGGCTTATATACTTTATTCAAACCTGCATAGCAATCTATTCTTTGACAAAAATTTCCATTTCTGCCTTGTTTGTTAATAACTTATTGTATATAAAACGTTGTTGAACTAGACACTGAAAAGTTGCAGCATCTTTTGTTCTTATATGAGTTTTTTCTAATTGAGTAATTTCCTTTTCGAGTTGCAATATATCACAAGCCTTCTTTTTGCTGTACCATGAAGAGAAACTTGTCTCTCCATACGAGGTGACTTTAAAAAGGCTTCCATATTATACTAAAATGAATACTATCTGACATATTTATATGGAAAAATTCACTAATAAAAGTATTTATCTTAACAACAAAGGTGGACTCCAATAATAGGCTCTTTTGAAAACGTCAATCCTTTATCTTGGGTTGCAAAGACTATGGCAATAGTTCTATAAGAACTGCTGCATGATCTGAAATATGTATGGGATTAATTGTACACTTCCCTATTGCAGGAAGAAGTGTTTTTGATACAAAACAAATCAATTTGGGTAGATGTTTGATGGTGGAATGAAAAAAAGGTAACCTCTAGAGATAGAATGATGATACCACCATACATCTTCTAAACACATAGGGGGTCGATCCATGCAATGAATAGTAGGGATGGACATCCCGTTGGGATATCCATCCCTGCTATTCGTACCCCCATCCAATCACATCTAACTTCCCCACTTGTACGGGGAAGTTAGACGGGGCGGGGAAGGGGCAAATCGGGGGTGGTGCTAGGGTGGGTAGTGGGTGGTCATCGGTCCCAGACGTACAGGGCTGATTCCAATGTTGGACCTATACGTCTAGGGCCGATGGCTTAGATGGGGAACTTATTCCACCACTGGGAACCTATTCCCCAATCAGGCAGTGGATGGCAGGCCCGGGGCTGCAAAGTGGGGGGAGGGGGCAGAGAGCATTCCCCGCAGCCCAACCCTGGCCTTGGGAGGCTGGATTGGGGGTCGGCTGCGGGAAAATCAGTTTAGGAGCCAGTGGCCGGGAATTACAGCTTCACAATTTAGCCGCAGTGCCATGGCAACCAAATGCCATGGCGCCGTGGCTCCATTGTAAAGCCCAGACTGAGTTAGTCAGGCAAGGCCTGTATGTGCAGGCCGGGCTGAATTGTGGTCCCGGCTTGCATGTACAGGCCTATTCGCAATTCTGATCCTACGGGGCTAGATGTGCCCCGTGGGATCAGAATCGCAACTCCCTCTGTGTGTCTCGTTCCGAATGGGCATACAGAGGGCCTGTACGTCCAGGATGGAATCGGGCTCAGTGGGCCTGAAGTTCAACTGAGCAGGCTATGCACCTCAATGATGCATAGTCCTGTCCACTGATCCCTAACCCTGGATATTCAATGCCACAGTGATGGCATTAAATATCTGTTTTCGGTGCAAAGCAGACACCGCCCCAGAGCCTAGACATATCAGCGGCCTTCGACACAATCTCACACGAAATCCTCATACACAGACTACAAACAATCGGAATCAAGGACACTGTACTCCAATGGTTCAGATCCTACTTAACTAACAGACAGCAACGGATTCGCACCCTCTCCACAACTTCGCCCCCATACAAACAACTTCAAGGAGTACCCCAAGGATCCACCCTATCAGCCATGTTGTTTAACATATACCTACGTCCACTATGCTCAATCATACGCACCCACAACATCAACTTCCACATCTACGCGGACGACATAATGCTCTACGCACCAATTACAACCAACAACCCAAAGAACGAACAGCTATCAGCCTGCTTCAACGACGTGGCCAACTGGCTACAGGAGAACAATCTATCCATCAACATAAAGAAAACCGAAGCCCTAATAGTAACAAAAGAACCTGACTTCAAACCACCTACCCACCTCAACATGGGAACCACACAAATACAAATCCAGCCTCAAATAAGATATCTAGGCGTCATCATTGATCAAGCTCTCACCTTCAAACAACAAATCAACAAAACCGCTGGGATGATATTCCACAAAGCTAAAACTATCCAACGACTCAGGCCCCTCCTAGAACCTCACGACTTTAGGACAGTGATGCAAGCTGTGACACTCCCTCATCTGGATTTCTGCAACATAATCTATCATGGACTTCCTGCCTCGCACACCAACTCCCTCCGTACTGCCTTAAACACCACAGCAAGGATTATTCAAAATGCAAAAAAACGGGAGCACATCACCCCAATCCTAAGAGACCTTCACCTCCTTCCACTGCAAGCAAGAATCAGGTACAAAGCCATCTTACTCATCCACAAAACTATCCACCAAGCACGGAACACCTCACTACACTCCTTACTGCCTCGACCATCCCACAACAGATCAACCAGACATTCCTCCAATAACTCTATCGTTGTCCCCCACAAAAGAACCAAATCTACACAACGGACCTGCAACAGAGCATTCGAACTTTATGCTCCATCCCTCTGGAACTCTCTACCAAACCACATCAAGAACAACAACGACATCACATCATTTAAGAAACAGCTAAAGACAATCCTATTCCGTGAACATCTTTCAACGGAAACACCACCATGACCTCACACTTAGATTTTAGCAGAAGTAAATCATGTCCATGTCCACCCATAATCATTAATTGTTGACCCTGGTGATGGCCCCTTCCTAAAAGAAATTACCCCTCCCTATGTTACATGTTACACCGCTTTGACCCGGTGAAAAGCGGGATATAAATGCAGTTAAATAAATAAATAAATAAATTAAATAAAAATAAATAACCGGGTAGCGGCCATATTGCAGGTCTACATAGCTAGCTAGCATCCACGGGTAAAACTAGGCCAGAAAAAAGATATATAACCCTAGTTTTAACCACAGATCACTAGCCAGGTAGCAGTGCAATATCACCTCTTCCCGGTTAACGGCAATCTCCACCACCGCTCTGACCAGAAATGCCCTCAATACGCCCGGTTGCTAACCGGATAGCATCGGGGCACGTAGGGAACATAGACAGGGATATTCATTGGCACTAATGCCATTGAATATCCCTGTTTAAGGCATTTACATGGTTTACTGGGCTGTAAACCATGTAAATGCCTTTCTAATATCAGATCCATAGTTTCTAGCATATCATGCAGTGCCACATTAGGAGAGCAATGTACTCACCTACTTTGGATTTTTCTATCCAATGCATTATTAAAAATTGCATGAAAATCTTCACCCGCTATCAAATCATCCATCCCAAAAGACAGAAAAATACAACAGACTATCGTTCCATGGTGAGACCGCACCTTGAATATTGTGTGCAATTCTGGTCGCCGTATCTTAAAAAGGATATAGCGTTATTAGAAAAGGTTCAGAGAAGAGCCACCAAAATGGTAAAGGGGATGGAAGGATACTCCTATGAAGAAAGGCTAAAAAGGTTAGGGCTCTTCAACCTGGAAAAGAGACGGCTGAGGGGAGATATGATAGAAGTCTATAAATTAATGAACGGAGTGGAACGGGTAAACGTAGATCGATTGTTTACATTATCAGAATATAGAAAGACTAGGGGACATGCAATGAAGCTACAGGGTAAACTATATAAGACTAATAAAAGAAAATATTTTTCACTCAACGTGTAATCAAACTCTGGAATTTGATACCGGAGGATGTAGTAAAGGCTGTTAGTGTAGCTAGGTTTTAAAAAAGGTTTGGACAAGTTCCTGGAGGAAAGGTCCATAAACCATTATTAAGAAGTGACCAAAGATATCAATGCTTGACCCAGTACAAGCATTGTGGAACTTGTGTCCCTTGGGGAAACTGCTAGGTACATATGACCTAGATTGGCCACTGTTGGAAACAGAATACTGGGCTTGATGGACCTTGGTCTGACCCAGTATGGCATATCTTATGTTCTTATGTGTCTTCCACCACTGCAGCAACAAATTAGGTATATTGAAGATGGGGGGACATAAAATAGGGTAAAAAATCCCCAGGTAGATGTAAATGATGATGATACATAGTACGTCAAAACCCTGCTTCTGCCTGAAGTATAAGGAAGCAGAATAAAGCTGTCAGGTCAAAAAACAAGCAAGACAACCAAAATAAGAACATAAGAAAAGCCAAGCTTGACTGTGCTGAGCATCCTATCTCCAACAGTAGCAGTCTGGGTCACAAGTATCTAGCAGATCCCAAAAAGTAGATGGGTGTCCTTAAGATGCTTCTGTTTCCATCAAAAAAAAAACGGTGCACACATGGGGAAAGGAAGGAGTGCAGGGTACGAACTAAGAGAGGAACTAGTATAATATATTGCCCCTGCCCAAGATGGTAGACTGTAAGAGAAGACTGTCCTGGATATAAGCCATCATCCTCTGTGGCTGGAAGCTGAGGTATATCCTTGAAGTGTGGACAGGAATAACTGGGCAGATGGAACAGCTCTTCCATCATATGTTATAGTACAGGAAAGAACTCTCTACCCCTGTGCTTACTGTCCTCCCTTTATTCTTCAAGAGTTTGATAAAGGTTTGAAAAAATGGGTATTGGGAGTGTGATGCAGCTGCTCTAGATAATGTAGCTCTTCAGTGAGTCAATGTTTTTCAAAAGGTTTACCCGGCTATCTTCTGACAATGGCCAGGTACACCTCTAACTTTGAAAGATTTTCTTCCTTTGACTGCCTTAAATTGCCTACTAAAACTCACAAGGTGCAGAAGTTTAGACCAGCAGGAAAGGGCCGGCTTATATGGCATTGCTGGGACGGGTTTTCAGTTTATTCAATCAGTGTAGATTTTCAGTGCTAACCCACCAACTTTTGCTGGATGACACCATTCACACAAATAGCTGGCCTAAATCTGGGTGGACCAGCTATTCTCATGAGACTTCATCTGCTGAGGTGTGGCACTGGTTTGGGAACTAAGAGCCGGGTTTTGATTCCCACAAGCACTCCTTGTGGCCTTGGGCAAGTCACTTAACCCTCCATCGCCTTAGAAGAATCCAAATTATTAGTCTTCCTGTTTAATGTACATTACCAAATTTGAGTTACAATGTAAACTGCTTTGACTAAAATGATAAAGCGGTATAAAAAGACCTGTCAAATAAAATTAATTAAATTAAATCCATAAAAAGCGACTATGGCAAGACAAGGTGCTGGAAAGTTCTATGCTGATTTTCCCATATAACTCTGCCATTACACATCAGCATGACACGATTCCTCTTGTTCCAATTCAATTGTGGCAAACTATGCATTGTCTTTATGATGGGAACGGAAGACCATTGGGAAGTAGGTTAAGGACACCCAACTTGTTTCACTTGGAATCTTAGCTGTGAATGAAACGCAAGTTAAAACTCATACACTGAGTCACGTCACCAGCTTGCTCTATAATCTAGCCCTTCAAATGATGAACTTCTGCAGTGGAGAAAAGAAAAACTAATTGACCTACAAGCTTGACTGTTTGTTGTTAGCTCTCAGCCTCTTTCCTTTGTTGGAACTCACATTGCGTTAGGCATGACATCAGAAATAGACAAAATGATGAGGTCAACTCCCTCTGCTCAACAACAATACACCTTTTGTGCCCTTGAGCAAGCATACAAATCCAATCACTCTCATTCCTTCCTGCCAAAAATGAGCTTAGATTCTTGAATAACTAATGTCTAAATACGTGGAACAATCAGCTTGCCTTTATAAACTCCTGTAAGACATCTCTTGAAACCTCCAAAGATACAGTAATCATTTCATCTTAATTATATCATCTGAATGCTTTTACATTCTGTCTATTCGGCCGTGCAGTTGTACAGTGAACCTATTGTCTGACCCCAGCACATGATAAACATTGTTACTGCAGAGACCTTATCAGGTTATAGATAATTGGTTAGTTTTACCCACCAGATGAAGCTGTGCCTGAATGTATCCCAAAATACAAGTGGCTGGTGGAATCATGCAGGGTGGAATAGAAATTATATATGTGTTGGCAGGGTGGGGGAGATTGTTGTTTTGATTTATGGTTTAAGAACAAAGTTCTGTAGATAACTGGGTTTACTTTAATAAGGAGAGACACTACAGACTGGATCTGTGAAAAATAACTTTATGGGTGATTTGACTTCTTACTATAAATGAGATCAAGCAGGTATTTATAAGTGTATATTGTAGAGAGATCTTAGGAAGGGAAGAAACTTTCTTTGTATACACCTGGATTTGAGCATCTTTTATATTTTTTTAATGAAGTCAGCAATGTACCAAGACACATCACACAGAGTCTGATGTAATAGGATAGTGTTAAGTAACTTCATAAAAAATTAGCACGGTTACTTATCTGCTGTGCTAAAATAAGTTATCTTCAGATGAAATAAGCTAATTATAGGCTATGGTATTGTTAGAGATGGGCATCTGGTTCATTTGCAGTTTTTCATACTTTATAAAGTTCTAACATTCAAAAAAAATTATTAATAAGAGTGTAAAACAAACTATATAAATCCCAAAAAGTGGGAAAAAAAGAGCATACGAACCAAAAGTGAACCAAAAAATCTTTTTCCCCATTCACATTTCTATGCAGTCTAGTTAAAACATTCTGTACTAATTTGGAAAACTGGACCTTTGATATGATCCAGTATGGCATCTCATGTTCTTATGAAGTATAGTTTACTTCTGCACTGAAAGCTGTGGTACGGTTCCTTTCACAGCTTGGTTTGGATAGATGGGAAAGAGTTTAAGAAATATGAAAGTGGAGACACTGATTGTTTTCCTGTCAAGAAGGGCAGGTCTTTCAAGAGAGTATAAATACCTGCCTCTTGAATCTAAAATTTCTCAGTAGGCAATGGGCCCGATGCAGAGACGTGGGTTGCGGGGCTGCACATCCTGGCGGGACGTGCAGCCCTGGAAGCCATCCTGGCTAGATTCCCCCTCTGGCTCTCCCCTCACGTCAAGAGCAGCAGGACAGGGAGAGCAGGTGAAGGGCAGGAGGGGGCGGGGTCTGTGTAGAGTGAGAGCGGGACAGTCCGGCAGGACATACAGGGCCAATTTAGGTCATGGCCTTGTACATCCTACTGGGTCAAAGGGGACATGCTGCTTATTCCATCTTGAAGTTGGAATAAGTAGCACTAATCCAATGATCAGGCCTGGGGATCCACACCCCCCCCAAGGGCTGGGGCAGGTGCAGGGGGTCCCCGCTACCCGATCCAGGCACTAGCTGGTTAGCCATGGGTTGGGCAGCAGGGAAGTGGGGGGCCTAAGCAGTCCAGAATCAGGACCTAACATGCCCGTCTTCAACAGGGATGTCTGGATGGCCCGGACATACCCCTCTGGAATTCTGACTCCAGTCTCCAAAATGGGTTAGTTTTGCACATACCAAGACAGTAATGAGGATTAGTCTTAAGCCAAGGTAACCGGAGGATGATGATACTCTCGATTCCCTGTGATGTTCACCATAATGTTTGCATTGCGCCAATGAGAGCTTCCTTCCAAAGTTCCTAGGACATAGCATGTATAAGAAACCTATCAAGGTGTTCATGGAAGTTGCTTTTAATCAGGTCTGCGACACCCAGCACAATGAGGGCTGTTTCTGTATGTTTCTACCACATTTTCTTTGTCTCTGGCTTCAGTGCTTGCATCTTGAAGATTATCTGTCTTCTCAGGGTTGTGTGGAATGGCTGAGTTCTGGACTCAGATATTGGAGGTTATGACTTTTTTGATGAGGAAGATTTGGATTTGTTTTTTGGCAACTCCTGAGTGTTTTGTCTTCTGTGCTTTGTGACCTATTTGTATCTCATCGTGTTTGTCTTCTGTTTTATATTTAGAGTGAATCTTTAGAGTGCACGTGATTGTTGGTCTGTCTACTGTTAGTTTTAGTGCCATTTCTTTCTTTAGGTGCTTGAAAGAAAGCAGTGAACAGCTCGCAGCTGGTGTGAGAATGAAAGTGGGATTGAGCATTAGAGAGTGGATGGGTGTGGCAGGAGACTGGGTGAAAAGCGAGAGGACAAAGAGTGGAGTGCATGGAAGAGATGAGAGTAGACAGAAGAAGAGCAGGAATAGAAGGGTGGGCACAAGAGAGAGAAGGAGCAAGCGGTTGATAAGCTACAGCAGCAAGAACGCCAGGGGAAAGGGATGAAGTACAAAAAAGAGAAAGTGCTGAGGGAGGCGGACAGGGTCACGGAGCTGAGAATGGGAAAAGTGATTGGACATGGGAGAAGGGAAGGACCCACAACACCTCACCGGAGCAGGTGATGAGGAAGAGCCAGGAGCAAGAAGCAGAAAGCCGCAAGTGATGAAATGTATCCAAGATCTATGCTACATCTTGCAAAGGGACCTCCAGCTGTATGGAAAGAAGGCTTTTGACATGCTTCTGTGTAGACAACATATAAATAAACTGAACACCTTTGGTCTGGTCCCTAACGTGACTGGCTGCATTAGAAACTAGTTCTGTGGGATATAGCAGAATTAGAAAAGATACAGAGAAGAGCCACCAAAATGGTAAAGGATATGGAAGGATAACCCTATGAGGACAGGCTTAAAAGGTTAGGGCTCTTCATCCTGGGAAAGAAACGGCTGAGGGGAGATATGATAGAGGTCTATAAATTAATGAATGGAGTGGAACAGGTAAACATAGATCAGTTGTTTATACCATCAAAAAAGTAGACTAGGGGACATGCAATGAAGTTACAATGTAACCCATTTAAGACAAGAGAAAATATTTTTTTCATTCAATGTGTAATCAAACTCTGGAATTTGATACTGGAGGATGTTGTAAAAGCTGTTAGTGTAGCTGGGTTTAAAAAAGGTTTGGAGAAGTTCTTGGAGGAAAGGTCCATAAACTATTATTAAAGAGGACCTCGGAAATCCACTGCTTGACCCAATACAAGCATTGTGGAACCCATGTGCCTTTCTGGGAACCTGCTGGGTACTTGTGACCTGGATTGGCCACTGTTGGAAGCAGGATACTGGGCTTGATAGACCTTGGTCTGATCCAGTGTGGCACTTCTTATGTTCTTACGTTCTCATGACCTCATAAATCCTTCGATTTTAAAATATTGGGTTGCCCAAAACCTCTGGCCATATAAATCTCTGCATAGCCAAAAGTTAAATGTTTGATTTGGGGTGAGATTTGAACCAGGTCATGGTCAGAGGAAAAAAGATATTCAGACAGCTGCAAAATTCAGCCGCCATCCGCATAACCTATATGTTCAACTCTGAATGCATGAATACCCGGTCTCATTGTAAACAGATAGGAAATCCATGTGTAGATTTTTATGTAGATTTTCTAGTGGCATCACTTGTACATTTACCACTGCTGAAAATCTGCGTAACTTTAAATGGATTTCTTATCCATTCAAAGTTAAGCTGTCGTTGGACCACTGAAAATTGACATCATAATATAATGTCAATATTGATCATTAATGTGTTTGTTTATTAATTTTTTCACAGGTGAGAAGGTGGCACAGAAGATGCCATGACAGCAGAGGAGCTGACATCGCAGAGGAATCCCACATGAGTCCATCAAGCCAGAGGATTTTCTCTTAAAAGAAACTAGTGGCATCGCATCTGCCCTCCCTTCATGATGTTCTGACATTCCAGTGGAAGGTGAGGAGGAGGAAGAAAATGCACCAAATCCCTCTAGTTGCAAGAACCTGAACTTGACTTTGGGTCAGAGCTATCTACTCCAGATAGAGCCACAAGGGAGTCCGAAACCAATGCTGCAGGCGTAACCCCTGACACCACTGCACTCCAAGAACTCTGCACACCCCAAGAACTTGCCCAGCTAGAAGAGATGATTCTAGAAGACGTCCTACATCAACAACAACAGAAGGAGAGTATGATGCAGGGATAGAAGCAGGGCCAGCTCCAGAGTTGGTTCAACTTGGTGGCACTTTAGGCAGACCTTAAACTTTACAGCTCCCTTGGCTGACAAAATTAATTGTTTAACTTTGAATGCCCTGCTCTTTGCTGCCTCCAGAAGTTCCCATCCTAGGCAAATGTCTAGTTTGCCTAGTGGTTGGGTCAGCCCTGGATGACAGTCTCCGAAAAGAGAAATAACTCTTATGAGGCAGGAAGTGAGAGTGGAGTGGAAGAGTAACCTTTTAGTTAGAGCAGTAAGCAGCAAACCAGAGGATCCATGTTTCAAAACTTGCTTCTCCCACAGACCCCCCCCCCTTGTGACCCTAGACAAGTTACATCACCCTCCATTGTCTCTGGTGCAACTTAAATTTTGAGCCTGTTTGGACAACGAAATAATTATGCACCTGAATGTAACAGGCCTTGAGCTCAGATTTGAAAAAGGCAAGTAAAAAATCTATATTTCCAATCCATATCTAAATTGCCAGACCACCCAGGAGTTGAGAAGAGGTAGATAGAATGAGACACTTCAAGGAGTAATAGATGATGTTGTCAGTGTTCTCATAGAAAATGCATATGGAATGAGCTCTCTAAATCAATCTGTCAAGAGAGCCATCAGCCTTGCGTACCCACAGGAAGCCATATACCATTGACATTGACAGAATGAGACACCATTACTCGAGGCATGGAAGAGTGTTAGGCAGTAGAAACAAGCATGTTGAATTCCCTCTTCACTGAAATTTTTAAATAAAATTGCCTACGTTGGGTCCTAGGTGAAGATCCTGTTTATAGTGTCATCCTGTGCCGTGTCCTGGATGAAAGATCTTGTCAAACAGCACTTTCTGAGTCAAGTCCTGGGTTAAAATGCTGACTGAAGGCGCTGGCCTATGTCAAGTCTTGAGTAAAGATCATGCCTGATGGTGCCAGTTGTGCCAAGTCTCAGGTAAAGAATTGGTTGGAAGCCCCCTTCCTTTATCCACTGCAAAAGATAAGGAAAACAAGAATATTCATGCAGCTCCTGAGGCCACCTGCGTCACTGAAGACTTGCAAGCAATGGAAAGTGCTTCAGCAGCTTGACTCAATATTTATAGCATTGTCATTTTTTGGTGGGTTTTTTATGCTTATTTTAAGTTTTGTCTTTTAGTTACCATAACAACAAGGTTTTCAATGCCTTACGGAACATTCCACTTAAAGATCATCCATAATATGTACTTCCCTAGGAAAAGCGTTCCACAAAGTGGGCGCGTATATGAGAAAGATCTATTACGATGTGCCACCCGCTACATAACCTTTTGTGAGGGCACCACCAAGAATCTCTCTACCTGTGAGCACAGGGAAGGATTTGGAACATAAGGCACTAATTTAGAAGAAAGATAGTCAGGAGTTATATCATGCAAAATCTTGAAAGCAGCACGCTAGGCCAAGCAGTTCAATCAAGGTAGGGGTTACATGATCATACTTCCAGAGCCCTTCAATATTGTTCATGCTTTAAAGTCCATTTTCAAACCTATACATACTTCCATGATCTTCTCCTCAAAGAAGGTGGCACATACCCCAGCCGACAGCCCCATCATTATCCTATCCCTCTTCTATCCTATCTCAAACGTTTTATCTCACCTCACACAATGCATCATCTTCTCTTTCCAAATTCTTTTAATATCCAAACTCCCACTGTTACATTAAACCTCTTCTCTTCTAATACCTCTCTCAATACTTCAGTTTTAAGTTTAGCTGATCTAACTTCACTAAACCTAATTTCACCTCATTGTCTCTCAACATGAGCCTCTCAACTCAACAAACAATAGATTTTTAGGATCCCCTTCTTATCTCTCTTCCCCCTTTACTTGCCACTACCAGATGGTATTCATAGGTTGGCACATTAGACTCACACATTTCAAACTTGCATAATCCTCTCTTTAAAGCTCCTTCTCACCAAACCCCCATACCATCCCTTCTCCATCTCAACATCAATACCCCTCCCGCACTCTTCCAACCTCTAGAAACCTCCCCTCAGATCTAGCCACCCTCCTTCAATTATTCACAACTTTAAAGAAGAATCCCAGGCTCAATGCCTCACAAAATGGTTATTTAACAGTGCACAAAATGGAGCATGAAGTGGTCACAAGGACATGCCCCTTTGGCAGCAGATCAGGGGTATTATCTTTTCACAGAGTAGTGCTTACAGGCTAATGGCATCACTTTAGGGATCAGAGTTTGCTGGTCCTTAGGGACATACTGTAGATTGTAAGCTCTGATGAGCAGGGACTATCTTTTACATGTGTCTGCATAGTGCTGCGTATGAACTAGTGCAGGAAATATGAAGACGGATGGAAAAACGTAAAGCCAAGCATTAACCCTTCATGAGCACAAGATGACACATCACAGAGGAGAGCAAGGTCATAGTCCTATGGGAGAAGATTTCTTTTCCTAGGCCAGACTACTTCATCTGCACATTGTGATTGGAATATTAAAAGGGTATTCTAAAATTACCCAAGAACGTAAGCCGCCTGAAATTCAAACAAACAGAAACAAACACAGAGGGACCTAGCAGCAGCATTTGTTTTCTCAGTTTTCACCAGTCCTGGTTTTCCTATAGCTGCAAATTCTTCTCAGTCCTCTGCAATCTCATCCTTTCATTTTACTGGATTTGACACCTCTATTGTAACCTCGCCCACAATTTGGGCAACGCCATCCTTAGCTCAAATGAAGGCCACACAACACTCCAAAGCTAATTACAGATGTGCTAAGTGAATCCAGTAAAAAGGATATCACCTACAGCTTCTTTATTTCTTCAGTATTTTTAGAACTTGTTTCCTGATAGTCATAATGAAGTACCCGAATTGGCTCTGTAGATCACTATCTGACAGAAGCTCGTAGTTTTCCAACATTTACGCAATATTTATCCCTCAGTAGCTCATCAAAGCCTTGACTGTTTTTCCAGATCTTCCTGTTTGTCAGATTTTCTGAATCTATTTAGGAAATATTGAATCTTTTGGCTCTATCAGACCCATCATGGCAGGTTACAAGCTCTTTCCAATGTTAATCTCCTTTCCTGAGCTGGACCTGGAGAATTCTGCTGTGCGCCTCAGTGATGAGTCCCCCAGCTCTTGTCGTCAAGACCACAACATCAACACAGCAACAGAAAAAACAGTTCAACAGGCTATATCTGGAACATTCCCTCACAAAAAAAGTATAAAAACATGCTCCGTCATTCTGACGGCTGTGGCCTATTGTAGCCCCTGTCTAAAATCGGGTGACTTTAGGTAGCAAGTTCCACATCATCCATAAGAACTCTCTCTTTTTCTGGTTTCCTGTAGCATTTTAACTTACTTAACAGCCATCCCTTGTTGGAAACATACATTTATGAATCATCAGCACAAGGTTCTTGTAACTGGCAAAGTTTCCTGGGAAATTACCTGGGCATTCATAATACTTATAACAGTCTCCTGAACACACAGAGCTAATACGCATCATTTGTTTATCTTGGTTTTCCCTGTGTGCGCAGCAAGTATCACACTGAGTCATTAAGACTTTGAGGGTCATTTTGTAAACCATCCTCATGTATAAAATGCTGTTTTACACACATAAATGGTTTCTCTTGGAATTAGGTCATGCCTGAAAGTACGCACAGTGGAAGTTGGCGTGAACATGTACAGTCAGTGCGCACAGTAGGGACCATGGGTGGAGTCGCTTTTTATGCATGCAATGTGCACAATAATATTTATGTCTGCTCTCTAGCAGGCGTGGAGCCCGATTCTCATAGGGGCACATTCGGACTGTCCGGACGGCCCCAGGCAAGATGGACCCATTGGATGGTGGGAATGAAACATTCCCACGGTAGCCAGAATCAGGCTCGAGGATGCCCCTACCTGCCCCTGCCTGCCCGCAGGGATGTCTTCCCCATAGGATCCCTTGGCCGCTGTGGCTCGGCCCCCCTCTTCCCTGTTGCCCGACCCACGGCTTGCCAGCTGGGGCCTGGATCGGGCAGGAGGACCCCCCACGCACCCGCACCCGGCCCCAGCCCCAGCCCCAGCAGAGGATCCCCAGCCCCAATTGTGCAAAAAATGCTGCTTATTCCACCTTTGAGGTGGAATAAGCAGCACGTCCCCACGGGCCCGGCAGCATGTACAGGACTGTGACCTGAATCGGCCCTGTACATGCTGCTGGGCTGACCTGCCCCCACTCCACCTTGATTCTGCCCCCTCCCACCCCCCACTGGCTCTCCCCATTTTGATGCACAGAACATACACAGAGAACCAATGGGGGAATCGGGCCCCGCGATCCACATGCACTGTAGATACTATCCTGTGTAGAACTCATCACACCTACTCCAAAAACCAGATCCAGAAGGACAGCAACAGACAACACTCTGTCTATCCCTAAAGACTCCATAAAGTGCTCACAAACAAGCAGGAGAAGAACCTTTGCCCACTACGCACCATGTAAACTATGTAAACCGCGCTGATCGCAAATAGTGCGGTATATAAGAGATGTAAATAAAATAAATAAATAAATAAATAAATAAAATGTTGGAACGACCTCCCTCCAGAAATCAGAGCGATCCAAGACTTTCTACAATTCCGGAAAGCAATAAAACACCACCTCTTTCTGCTCCATTTCTCTCAAGCTGCTTCCCCGACTCTAAGAAACCATCCCCCATCCCCTACTAGAGCCCCCTACACAACATAACGCTCAAGCCCCAAGCATTCTCTTGCCAGCCTGGAACCTTCTTACGTACTTTCAGATCAAGTATCATCTATTATGCCATATCTTTATGTATATAGTTTCATGTATTCTGCATCTATCCTGAAATATGTCAATATGTAAATAGTTACCCATGTTCTCCATGTTCTATTCCCTGTTATGATGTAAACTCTATCAGTCTTCACTGATCTGAGTATTCTTTGTCAAATGTAAACCGCACTGATAACAAATAGTGCGGTATGTAAGAATTGTTAAATAAATAAATAAATAAATAAAAATGTATAACATTCTCTGACCCAAGTGAAAGCATTCCCAGGGGCATGGTTTCAGCAGGGTTTGTACTTATGCGCATTTTTCATAAAATACACGCTTATGCGCATAAAATAAAACAGGAAAATTATGCATGCCACAGAGCAGCAATAACTTTGTGTCAGACATTTCCGCGGAATTCATTTACAATAGCACCAATGCGCATGAAGGTTGCTTTATAAAATAGGCGTGACATCCATATCTGCCTCTCATACAATTAGCCCAACATTTATTTATTTTATTTATTTACATTCTCTTATATACCGCGCTATTCTGCATCAGTGCGGTTTACATTGAACAAACTGAAATTACATTGAACAGGGCATTATAACTTGGAGATAACTATTTTACAGGGAACATGATTAGGGGGGACTATTCAATGGCGGCAGCTATCTGACCATCAGCGTTGAGTATCCATAGAAGCTAACTGGGCCATGATGATATTCAGCTGCTGCCCGGTTAGCTTTAGCAGTGAAAGTTAAGACAGCCTTTCAGATGCCAAACCACTGAGAGATAACCAGCTAGCGGCTGAATATTGCCACAAACTGGTTATCCTGAGGTGCAGCCTTTGACTTGCCCCCAGAATGCTCGCCGCACTTAATGTGGTTAGCAAGCCACATTGAAAATCCCCCCTCCCCCTTAATTCCTTTGACTGGATGGGAAAAGTTGGCACCTACCTTTCCTTGTAAAATACTAGCTAGCATAAGGGGTCGAAAACACAAGTTCATTCAAGGTGTGATCACTTACACCAGTCCTAGGGCTGATTCAGTGCTTTGGAGCTGCTCTGCTCTGTTTATACTTTACGGCAGTATTTTTATGAGACGCTTAGCTAAGTCGCCTCGTAAGGCGCCTACTTTTCTTTATAAAATACTAGCCTAAGTAGAGGTTTACACCAGTCCTAGAGCTGGTTGAGGTGCCCAGCCCTATATTTTCCGAATTGGTAAAGATGCAAATATGTTTCTATGTGGTTGGTATGGAAGGGCAGACTGGGTAGGTCGTCTATTTCAGTGTTTGTCGAATTTATAATCTAGACCAGTACTTCCTCGCTTCACCCATCCTGCACCCAAACTCCACCCATGCAGATGCCCATTGGCAAAGTATGTGGCATCAATTCGACACCTATACTTTCATGCTGGGTATTATTTTATAAGAGGCCATTTATATGCATATTTAGTCAATTATGTGCAAAAATAACTAAAATAGCACCTCTTAGGGGCCTATCTTCACGTTTGAAGTAGGAGCCTCTTGATAAAATTCCCCCCTGTAAAGCCAGTTTTATAACAGGTCACCTAGGTGGGGAGGCCAACAAGTTGCCTATTTTGAGGTTATTTTATGAAGACACATAGGCGCTTATGTGTCCTTATAAAATACCAGCACATGACCTGCCGAAAGCAGAGCTACAATGCAACCATGTGCACAGGGTTGAAGGCCATATATTTCATGGCCTACACCTGTACGTCATGACTCCACCCCAACTCCTCCAGCAAAGATGCCTACACCTGAATTGCATACAAGCATGCACCTACGTGGACATATGGGGTCATTTTCTAAGAGACCTTTTACATGCGTAAAGCAGCATTTGTGAATGAGAAAGCCCTTATAACATTATCCTCACATGAATCAGTAGGTTCCTTTCATGGTGCTTTACTAAGCTCTCCTATTCGGATCTCTAATAATAAGGGCAGGCAAGCAGGATGGGCTTTAAACCTCTGCAAGTCAATAAAAACTAACAGCAAAGAGAAAGCTTTTCATTCCTGCTAACTGCCGAATGGAATATCGCTGAAGTTAAGGTATTTACCAAATATTGTAAAACGGCAAAACCCAAAAATCCACTATTATATACTAGAAAGTTCCTTGAAATGTTCTCTTAGGTTTCCGTGGCTAGTATCATGATCTTTGCAGTTTTACGGGTCCCCGTAGCCGCCTATTCACCTCCTATGTTTTTCCTTACCATTCCCCTACCCTAATCTTCAGTTGTGTTGTCTGTCTTGACTAGACTGTAAGCTCTCAGAGCAGGAACTGTTTCTTACATGTGTCCGTACAGTGCTGCCTATGCCTTGTAGCGCTATATAAATGATAAGTAATAGCAGTCGTAGTTGCTCTGCATCTTAGTAAGTGGAACTGGCGTTTCAGCCATCGGGCTGTGGTATTCTTTAGGGCAGGGTGGATATGCAGCGGATGTCTATTCCTACGTATGGTAGTTCTCAAATCGGATTGGTGCAATTGAGACAGAAAATTTGAATTCTGGTAGGGAAACTAAAGCGCTATACAAATATAATGCTATACAAATGATCTGTAGTAGTAGTAGGAAGGTGCAAGTTTGAATCCTGGAAGACAGCCATTTTGAATTTTAGCAGAAAAATTTGTTGTGAAAATCTCTGATTCTTGAAAGTGAAAAAAAAAATCCATTGGTTTTCGGTGCTAGTCCTTATAGCACTAAACCTTTTGTGAAAGAAGAGTTGCCATGCCTCGTTTATGTTGAGTTCTTTGTCCTCAAAATGAAACCTCATTGAGGACAAAGAACTCAACGTAAACAAAGAAAGCAACCCCTCTTCAAAGAAGGTTTAATTCTACAGCAGTTCTTTCCACCTTCTAGAACTGGAGATTGTCACAAAACAAATCTTCCCACTAAAATTCAAAATTTCCACCTTCTAGAATTCAAACTAGCACCTTTCCTGCCTCATCTCCAATGAACTTTCTGGCCAAAATTCAAATTCCCCACCTCAATCCCACCAATCTGGTTTGTGAACCACTATATGTAAGAGCAGACATCCACTGCATACCCACTTCACCATAGGTGTCAGAAAGGGGGTTGGGGCCACAGGGGCCCTGGCCCCACCAAACCCTTGCTGCTGTGATTGGGGCTTTCCCTATTTCAGTCTGCAGGGATCCAATCTCCTGCGGACAGATAAAGGGGAAGTCCAGCGATCGCAACCCAGCAAGCAGCAGGCTGTGTACAAGGATACCCTCCCCCACAGACAGAAGAGTGCTGCAAACGCAGTACAGATCCCTCCTGTCTGTCCGTGGGAGAGGGGATCCCTCTGGGAAGACAGAAGGGGGAAGTCCCGTTCGCAGCCACATGGAGTTTGGCTGGTTCAGGGGGGGTGCTTCCCCCCCCCCCCCCCCCCACTCATGGAACACGGTGTTCCGACGCCTCGCACTTCACACTGAAAAAAGACACAGCATGATGGCTAAAACATTTATTACACTTACTAAGATGCAGCATATCACAGAAAACTGCAAAGATTAATTCCTTGACATGTGGAGTTTAGTCTAGCTTAAAACCTTTGAGTGGAGGAGTAGCCTAGTGATTCAAATAGTAGCCAGTGATCAATGGGAGCAGAGTTCAAAGCCCACTGGCACTCCTTGTAGCCTTGAGTAAGTCACTAAACCCTCCGTTTTCTCAGGTTCAAACTAGATTGTGAGCCCTCAAGGGCTGATTGTGTGTACCTTGAATTACTACTGGAAAGGCATGAGCTAAATACTGGAATTAGTATACTGCCTTTTCCTATATAAATTAAAATAATTTATGAGAGAGTAAAAGTCAAACTGAGAAATATTTTTTTATTTAACAGGTTTTTACATACTGCTTTATCATTTCAATCAAAGCTGTTTGCATTGAAACTTAGGGCATTGATAACTTGGATTTTTCTGAGGCAATGGAGGGTTAAGTAACTTGCCCAAGGCCACAAGGAGGGCTAGTAGGAATTGAATCCTGGTCTGCTGGGTTCCTAAGCTAGTGTTCTTAACCATTAGGCTACTCATCCATGCCACATAAAAAGGAAAGGAGGTATCACATAACAGTACAAAATTACATAGCAAACGACAAACTAGAAATCAGTTGGTGAGAGTCAGAGAAGAGTTAGAATACACAACAACAAACAAACAACTTAGAGGTTGAAAAGACAGACATACAAATGTGATGGACAAAAAAACACTACAATCAGCCACACCCTCTGAAACCTTTAGAAAAGCAATCAAGATAAGCAACAAGGAAAATCAAAAAATATGGGTCAAATGTTTGACAAGAGGAAAAGGTCTTCAGGCCAGATTTGAAGGACCTAAGATTTACTTTGGATCTTAGATTTGAGGACAAAGCATCCCATAGAGCTGGAACTACAAAACTAAAAGCACAGAATCAGGTGGCCTCTAGCAAAATACCCATCTAGGGGGTAGGGGTGATAACCAAAAGGTTAAACTGGGTGAATCTTAAGGCTCAGGGCAAGAAATAAGGGATAAGAAAGTCAGTAAGCAGGGAGGTCTGTATGAAGAGATTGAAGTAGTCAGAATTAGGATCTTAAATTTTATCCAAAAGGAAATTGGTACAAAAACCATGTTGTAATATTGAATATTTCCAGGCTCAAGGTAAGGTCCAACATAGTGGATTCTACAGTGTTAGAAGAATAATATCTTGACTATGGAAGAAATATGATTTCCGAAGGTTAAATGAGAATCTAGGATCTAGGGCAGGGGTGGGGAACCCTGGTCCTGGAGAGCCGCAGACCAGTCAGGTTTTCGGGATATCCCTAATGAATATGCATGAGATATATATGCATTAGAGATATCCTGCCAACCTGACTGGTTTGTGGCCCTCCAGGGCTGGATTTGGAGACCCCTGCCTTACACCTCTGTCATTTAAGATTGTGAGTGGGCAAGGTGCAGATGTCCTAGACATCGAAAGGGTATATAGAATGTGTCACATTCCTCCTCGATTCTCACCACCACCAAAAAGTTGTCTAATAGACAATATTTTGGTGGTGGTGAGAAGTGAGGAGGAATGTGATACATTCTATCTAACCTTTTTGATGTCTTGGACATCTGCACCTTGCCCACTCACAATCTTAAATGACAGAGGTGTAAGGCAGGGGTCTCCAAATCCAGCCCTGGAGAGCCACAAACCAGTCAGGTTGGCAGGATATCTCTAATGCATATATATCTCATGCATATTCATTAGGGATATCCCAAAAACCTGACTGGTCTGCGGCTCTCCAGGACCAGGGTTCCCCACCCCTGATCTAGGGACTTAGACTCAAAGGGGTATGTTTACTAAACTGCGGTAACGGTACATAACGTGCGTAATGTAACGTTAACGATCGTTCGCGTGTCATAACGCACGTTATGACGTGCGAACGATCGTTAACGTTACATAACGCGCGTTAACCGTAGTTAACGATCGTAAACTCCCGCGGCGCGGTAAAACACCGTAGAAGGTGGAGAGAGGGCGGAGAGAAGGGGTCAATGGGCGGAGAGTGGGCGGGGAGAGGCTCCCTTCATACTAACGCGCTGATCTGAAGAGCTCAATTCCAACGCGAATGAAAACCTGCCGTTAAATGCACATTACAGGGGAGAGAAACCATTTCAGAGTCAGCAATGTACAGCCTAGGCAGGGAAACCTAAAAAACGTGATAAGTGTGATACATGTGCACAGAACAAAAGGGCACATAAGCACTGAAAATGACCCCAACAAACTAGAAAAAACCATAACCAAGCTGGCCAATAGTGGTATCAATGAGAAACATCAACCCATCCCCCCCAGAGTAAGCTCCATAGAAAAGATATAAATCGTGGAAGGGTCTATACTCCGTCCCCATTCAAGGTGAATGAGCCCACAGTGAAATAGCGCTGCTCAGTGTTTCCCCCACCATCGGACAGGGTTCCTATGGCATGCACATGTCCCGCAACATCAGGGCGGGCATGTTGGAACGGCAACTGGACAGATGCCGGAGAAGGGGATACAGTGGGCCGCAGGCGGCACATGCTGTGGTGGAGCTGGGCCACAGTGCGGACTAGGGTGATGCCTAGGTGGCCCATACGAATGCTGAAACAGCAGAGCAGCCAGACAGCAACTGCTGAAGACCAACATGGGCACAAGTGTGTTTCCCACAGTGTCACAGGGGATAGTACCCAACAGCCACCCCCAAGGGCACGGAACTTTGGCAGGCGGGGCTGGGGAAAGCGTCGACGTCTATGCAGGCACCCCTACCCCAAAACCCGCACCATAGGCAGCCGCCTACCTGCACACTGGATGGCCTGAGACTGCGCACCACCAGCACCACCAGCAGAAGGGCATGTCAGCATGGTGGCTGAGGGATACTGGTGCTGGAGGGGGCAGTGGCAGCTGCCCAGAGCAGACCGTGGCCTAGCCCTATGTAGGTGGGTGCTGTGTACTGCAACAGACGGGCCCTGTCTGACGAACAGTCATGGTATCACCAAGGAATGTACTGACTCTGTGACAACAAGGTGGTGCAGTGCACAAAGCCAGTGTATTCAGAAGCAGAGGGTCACAGGTTCAAGTCCCAGCTGTGGTTCCTGCAAACCCAGTCCCCATATTTTACCCACTACTACAACTTGCTAATACAGACAGCACCTTTATTGCAGATGACGTAAACATGCCCAAAACACCTACATTCTACCCTACAGAGCACAGACACCATAAACATGCACATTACCTAGAGCAGAGTCTCCCAAATGTAGTCCTGGAGGGCCAAACACCATTCTGGATCCATGCTGCCTCTGATAAAGATGCCTGTGCTGCATTTCTATGTGCCACCCCCATGGTATGCAGATGTATCTCATGCATATTCATGAGGGACAGCATGAAAACCCAAACAGTGTTTGGCACCGCAGGACTGGAGTTGGGAACCTCTGCCGTAAAGCAGCAGCCAACAGGGGCAGACACACCCGCACCCACAGGTCCCATTATCCAAAGCCTCCTGGAGAGGCAGGACTTTGGGCCCTGTGTGCATCTCCCAATACTAGCACTTGCATACCTTAGTAATGCCACCCTAAACCGGGGAATATGGTACACATCTATCAAAAGGTTGCTATGATTACTGGCAGATAGCAATTCCTAGGTTAAGTACAATTTTCTGAGTGAGCTGCATCATAGCAACCTTTCTGATGTCTGTGGAGTGTGCTACAGGTCTTGTGTCTGACAGTGTTTACCAATCTGGGGAGTGACTCCTACAGTATGTGTACCATAGCCATGTCTGCACTGTGCCCAGGACTGGTGTGATGGCCTGGGCTGCCCAACACCTCTATAGTTGCACAATGCTGGCATAGGTGTGGGGAGTGTGTGTCTGTCTATCCAGTGTGTGGTGGCTGCCAACACCCTCCACAGCCCTCACTGCTAGCACTGTTGCCAGTATTGGCCTGCCAATGTGCATAATGAGGAGCAAGGTACCGTGGGAATAGCCTGGATAGGGTGGCCTGACCTGGATGCATCTGCACACGGCATAGGGCAATGGCTCGGACATTGTAGTGCCTGGCCACCACCTGCATGGACAGGGTGGCCATAGCATGTCCTGCTGGGAGGTCACTCTCACCCTGACTGAGCAGTGACCATTGCATGGCTAGGTTCCCCCATAGTGCTATATGTCATTTCTCCCATGTGATATTTGTGGGTTTTCTTTTGGGGCCCAATCACTGACTTATCTGCTTGGTGTGTATGCTGACATCCCTGTTCTGGGTGCATGCGTCTCCCCCAGGACCATGTACTATGGACTAGCTGGCGGACTGTCTGGAGCTAGTATGTGTCTTGCCGGAACACCTTGCAGGGTGCAGCGGCTGGAGGCTTGCTGCTGGAGAATGTCAGATAATGGTGGGGGGCAGCTGAGCATGTCCAGGCCTGCTGTCTGTCTGCCAGTGCATTATGGATGTGTAGCACTCTGTCTGTTCCCCAGCAGGATTGGGGCTGATAGTCCCCTCTACTACTACCATTGCAGGGAGGTAGACTGTGGATCTATTGGTGGGTGCTCCTGTTTCCCACCCTGAGCCCCAGAGGGTGGGTTGTGTGGTGGTACATAATCTGCTTATGGGTCCATACACCCCCCCCCTTCACCTACAGCAGGTAACGATGGCACCAACACAGGATATGCACTATTCTGGGTGCAGCATCGCCCATAGGGACTAGACATGACCGAGACATACAGCAGGACACAGATGTATCCTAGGTGTGTCTAACGGAACTACCTATCACACACTGATGGGGACCTGCAGCATGGCGTATTTCAGCCATGAAAGGTGCTGTGGACCTGGTGCTGGGCGCCCCACCTCAACCTCAGGTTGGGCACAGTACCCGCACAATGTGACTGTCTGTGGCTACTCTGTGGCAGTGCCACACAGTCATCTCGCCCTACCGGGTCAGGGTGCTGTGGGGGTGCATACCCCATCTTGTGTTCATCTCTGGACTGCTGATCTGCATGTGCAGTGCACCATGGGTATGGGTGCATTGACCCAGATCCTGGCCAACACAGCGGGCGGTTTGGGTGGTGGCCTGACGCTCTTCAGTAGGCATCCAGGGGGTTGCTAGCAGCTATGGGGCTGTAGCCCAGTGGTTCCTTCATTACCTATGGGGCCAGTGGTCATGGGTTCAAACCCACCATGGGATTATTTTATAGGGCTGTCTGCAGCATTGTCTATTTTTAATGTACATTAGTGCTGCCAGCGACAACCCCTCAGCATACTGTAACCTTACAGTGCCTCATAAGGCGCCCCATGCGGCACCTTATAAGGTGCCTTATAGGGTGTTCTATAGGGGACATTATGGGGTGCCTCAGCGGACAGTGCACTTTATAATGTAGCCTATGGAGAACGTTATGGGGTGCCTTATGCGACACCTTAGGTTACGCCACTGTGAGGGTGTGTTTGCTGGCAACACTACTGAAAATAAACTTAAAATGCCTCCTCATTCACTACTTAAATGTACAGGGTGATGCCTCAGCCAGCCTTATGCATTAGGCACACTGGGGAATCAAACCCATGACACCTGTATCAACAGTCAGCGCAGTAACCATTGTGCTACAGCTCTGTTTCAGTGTTTTGTGTCTGTGCGCCTTCTTAAGTTTAACGCGCGGTAACGCGCCACGGCACCCTCTAACACTCGTTAATTTCTGTAACGCGCGTTATCGGTAACGATGTACCACCCATGTCCTTATTTGGGATTTCTGGCTCTACCGCGGCTCCTAACACGAATCAAACTAACGCAGTTTAGTAAACATACCTCAAAGTATAGACGGCGCTAGGGAAAGCTGAGGCTTCATCCTCTAAATCCACATTTCCTCTGATTTCTTGGGTGCATTGAGAACCACTTACCAACGGTATTCAAGCATGAATGAAAAATGCACAGATCAGGGGCAGCTTCCTCAGTAATAGCTACAATTTAGTTTATCATTGGCACAGAAATGAGCATTAATGTCAAAGGTTTGAGCAAGGGTGGCAAGAAAGAGATTGAAGATTGTGGGAGCAAGGATAGAACGCTGCGGAACTCAAAAACTTGTGGGAGGAAAGAATGCAAATCAGTACAGAAGAATGGTCCAAAAGGAATGACCTAAACCACACTAAGACTGAGCCCCCCAGTACACACATCCTGTAAACAAGATGTTAAAATGGCCTACCAAATTAAAAATAGCACTCATATCTAAGAAAACCAATAAAGCATCATCTAATCTTCATGACATTTCTTTAGTCAGAGCTACCAGGGAAGACTTAGATCTGTAGGATGGGTGATATTGAGATTGCTTTGGATGTATCACATTTATTATGCTTGCTTGTTTTATGTGTTTGGTAATATTTCTTATGTTTTCAATGTGAGCTGCTGAAAATCCACAGATAGTGCTCTTGTATGTTTAGCAGCAACCACCAAAGGGTTATTTTAGAAGCAAATACACATGTAAATGGCCATTTTAGAAAGTCCAATTTAAACGTAGTTGTCATACTGCATCCAGAGTGTGTGGGGGGTATTTCTGCCCATGGCTTGCATGGGGCAAAGCTCTGCACATGTATCCCCCATTCCATATAGGGAATTCACATGTAAGACCAAAATTGTCCGTGTCCAGACTTAGACCTGTTCCCTGACACAAATAGGATTTAAAAATGCTCGTTTCAACCAGGCTTTTACAGGTGGGACTAAGGGGGTTATCCAGCTCAATCCCCTAATATTTACTTTCCCCTGCAAAATAAATGAGGTAAAAATAGATTCCTCTGAAGGCGAGTAAGTTACTGCATATCTATGCTTGCAAAATGGCTACAATACACGTATAAGTGCCGGCCTCTGCATGCACTTGTTGTAAAATACCAGCACTTAGTCATGCAAGTTGCTGGGATTCTCCCAATGATTTTTCCATCATGTGCATTTGTGAGACTCCTCCCGCTGCACATGACTACACATCCCTGTACCTCCTTATTCCATTCCACCTTTAGAAGAGGCGTTTCTAAGATACCGTCACTGTTGTAAACACGGTGGCCTTGATGCCTCAGTTCTGATCTCCAAATGTACCTTCAAATGTATAAGTCCTTTTGATTCTTGAATATTGACCTGTATGAATTTAACTTCGTTTAGTTTTGTTATATGGGTTTGCCGATCTTTCCCCCTCCCCTCCTCTCCCACACCTGCCCAGAAAAATAGAAAATAGATATATACATGCAAGCAGTATATACGAGGGCCGTTTTTTTTTCAACCTCCGATAGGCTATAAATAAAAGACAAGTTCATATAAAACAATAATTTTATTACCAAAAGATTGGTACACTTACGGTTACTTTTCGACATAATCACCGAAGAGATTGAGACATTTGTCATATCTGTGGACAAGCTTTTCAATACCCTCTGCAAAGAAAGTTGCCGCCAATGAATTCAAGTAGTCCTTGACGTTGGTTTGAAGGTCCTCATTGGTTTGAAAGCGCTTTTGTGGCCGTCCGTCAACATTTTTGGGACCCAAAGTGCACAAAGTTTATTGTAGCCTAACCGTTCAGTAACAATAGAGTACAAAACAGACCTTGAAACCTCTGGAAATTCCGTAGACAAAGCAGTAATGGTGAATCTGCGGTTTTCTTTAACCATTCTGTCAACTCGTTGCACCAGGTCATCTGAAATGACAGATTTGCGTCCTTGGCCCAACACCATCACTCATGAAGCTTTCCCCATACACACGACTCATTCTCCGATGGATTTCTGCAGCACTATGGCCTTCAGCCTGTAGAAAACGAATCACACTTCGCAATTCACACTTGGAGGGAGCATCAATCATGGTGGACATGTTTACGTGGCTGTAGCACAACGCCGACTGACGCCTGAATGTCAACAATGGCGGAGTGTGTAGTGCAAGAGCTGCGCAGTCGCCTACAGCGCATGCCCGCTTTCTGCTGCCCGCGTAGCGTCTGCACGGAGCGATCGGAGGTTGAAAAAAAAACGGCCCTCGTATTATATTTGTGTAACAAAGCTATTAAAACTCATTAAAAATCCATCCACGCCATCAAAACCTGCTACAAACAAAAGCCACTGTAATCCCCCATTATTGGCGTGACTAGAATATTACTCCCATTACTCTCCAGTCAGAAGTGATGAATCAGTCACCTTCTTAATGGTTCTTCTAGTGTTGCTGATCCCTAAGAAAGCAGTGCTCTCAGGCAATACCCTTCAAGCAGATAGTAACTTGCTAAAATGTGGTCTTTAGGCTATGTCCGAAATTAATTTGGCTTCGTTTTTTCCAAAGACCTACAGTCACCAAAAAGGACTGATCATGGACCATGGATCCTAGTCAACTCTAGTTAACAAAACAAGACAAGCTGCATCACTCATATAAGGTTTTGTGAAGGGCAGTAAATAAACAGGTGACTAACCTGTGATGATCATATTCAGCAGCGGCGGCTAGTGCAATACAGTGGCTAATCATCACCATTCAACACTAAACCCAGATATTCAATGTCGGGGCCATATCTGGCTCAGCTGCGGAAGCAGGAAGCTCACTGGGCAATGGTGATACTCAGCCGCTGTCCGGTTACCTCGACAGCAAAGGTTAGGCCAGCCTTTGCTGCGTTCAAAGTAAGACAAAGACAAAACAAGGAGAACCCTATTCAGAGTGAAATAAGAACATCCAAAAAATTGAACTCTGAAAAGAATAATAAGAAGACCCTCTATGTTTTTTTGTCGGAGTACAGCTCACCAAAAGTGGGGGGAAGCAAAACCACCCTCTCGCCATGATTACTCCATTTTAATCATTTGAATAAGTAAACTATCTAGTAAAGTTATATCACTTAGCTGTAATCTGCCACGAGCTCATCTTCACCACAAAAATCAAAATGTACAACGTGGCACTTTTCGGGTCTATAGAATTTTTTGACCCTGCATCACGTAGAATGAAAGGCTTGTAGCTGAAAAGCAGGGTCGAAAAATTCTATAGACCCGAAACGTGCCACGTTGTACATTTTGTTTTCTGTGGTGAAGATGAACTCGGGGCACATTACAGCTAAGTGATATAACTTTACTAGATAGTTTACTTATTCAAATGATTAAAATGGAGTAATCACAGCGAGAGGGTGGTTTTGCTTCCCCCCACTTTTGGTGAGCTATATTCCGACAAAAAAACAAAGAGGGTCTTCTTATTATTCTTTTCAGAGTTCAATTTTTTGGACAGCCTTACATTTGCCGCTGAGCGATAACCCGACAACAGCTGAATATTGCCACGGACCAGGTATCCCCAGGTATCGCCCATGGAATATCCCCAGAACGCCCCGATACAAATAGCAGCAGTACCTGGGAATATTCAGCAGCACTAATCCACTTAAGGCATTTAAACGGTTTACAGGTCTGTAAACCATATAAATGACTTTGAATAACCGGCCCTAATGAAGCGTTTATGATATGGGAAGTGTATGACCTACTGGCAGTCTGAATTTTATGGGGGTTTTTTTCATCTGGGAGTTTATTATATTTTATATGATATGAAGAGTTTGTTAACTAAAGCGCTTTAGGCTTTTGCAGCTAACGTGGCAAGAAAGTATGGAAAGTGCAGCATTAGTTGCAAAAACTGTGTGTTGTCTGTTGGGGGGCACGCACAGCATTTCCCGATCAGATGACACACCAAATGTGCAGAGTACAGTCGGACAGCAGTTTGCATGCAGCTAATGCCATTCACTGAGGTAGCGTAGTAGTGTCCATGCTGTCTGCAAATGCGATGGCTACTGCCTGCAGTTGAGGCCCACGGTAACCGTGTGTTGCAGACACGCCAACTCTGCACTCATTCCACCCACTAACGGAGATAACGTACATTCCGCACAGCGCAGAAAATCGCTGCATTACCTGCATTTTGCATGTGTTTTCTGCTAACATGACCAGATAGAGTGTGCTATCTACCACATTAACAGCTAGCACGGTGTAGGAAACAGCCCCTAAGTGATACTGTATTTTTTCATATAATCATTTTGATGTAATCAATAGTGTGTGAATAAACAGGTAGACAAAGGTGAGTCGGTTGATATAGTGTATTGGACTTTCAGAAAGCCTTTGAAAAGGTCCCTCATCAGAGACTTTTGGCAAAACTAAAAAGTCATGGGATAGGAGGCAGTGTACTATTGTGGATCAGGAACTGGTTAAAAGACAGAAAGCAGAGGGTAGGGCTACATGGCCAATTTTCCCAGTGGAGAAAGGTGAATAGTGGTGTACCCCAGGGATCTGTGCTGGGTCCGCTGCTTTTTGACATATTCATAAATGACCTGGAAAACAGAATAACGAGTGAGGTTCTCAAATTTGCAGATGACACAAAACTATTTAAAGTTGTTAAAACCCATGGAAAATTGCAAGAGGATCTTGATAAATTGGAAGACTGGGCATCAAAATGGCAGCTGAAATTTAATGTGGACAAGTGCAAAGTTATGCACCTAGGGAAGAACAACCCAAACTATGGTTACGCGATGCAAGGTTCAACATTAGGAACCACCAACCAGGAAAAAGATTTAGGCGTCATTGTGGATAACATATTAAAACTCTCCGCTCAGTGTGCAGCGGCGGACAAGAGAGCAAAGAGAATGCTAGGTATCATAAGGAAAGGAATTGAAAATAAAACAAAGGATATTATAATGCCCCTGTATCGTTCCATGGTGTGACCGCACCTTGAATATTGTGTGCAATTCTGGTCGCCGTATCTTTAAAAGGATATAGCGTTATTAGAAAAGGTTCAGAGAAGAGCCACCAAAATGGTAAAGGGGATGGAAGGATACCCCTATGAAGAAAGGCTAAAAAGGTTAGGGCTCTTTAAACTGGAAAAGAGACGGCTTAGGGGAGATATGATAGAAGTCTATAAATTAATGAACGGAGTGGAACGGGTAAACGTAGATCTATGCCATACTGGGTGAGACCAAGGTCCATCACACCCAGTATCCTGTTTCCATCAGTGGCCAATCTAGGTCATACGTACCTAGCTGTTTCTCCAAAAGACACAGGTTCCACATTGCTTTTATTGGGTCAAGCATTGATATCCTGGGTCCCTTTTTAATAATGGTTTTTGTACCTTTCCTCCAGGAACTTGTCCAAACCTTTTTTAAACCCAGCTACACTAACAGCCTTTACTACATCCTCCGGTAACAAATTCCAGAGTTTGATTACACGTTGAGTGAAAAAATATTTTCTCTTATTTGTCTTAAATAATTTATCCTGTAGCTTCATTGCATGTCCCCTAGTCTTTCTATATTCTGATAATGTAACGTATATCTTATGTTCTTATATAATTGTAGATTGATATGATTTTACATGAATTGTTCTGTATTACTTTGATCGCAAGTATGTACAGTTGTAGTTAACATTGGCACCCTTGCAATTCAACCTCTTAATGTCCAATATCTCCTACAAAAAAGTAGCCAGTAAAATGGCATTGGATTATATATGCACACATATCTGACACATAAAAGAATCAAATAAAACAAGACCAATTTAAAAAAGGAACTAGTAGGAAATAGTATAAAAACGGGACATTGCCAGGACATGATTATTGGTAAATCCAAAATGTAAATGTCCAAAAGTCGGAATGAAGAGAAGAAATCCATCCTAATCATAAGCTTCTCCCCTAGGAAAACAGTCAAGAAAAAAGCCTCGTACCTACCTACTGCGATCTCAACTGGGTGCAAGGCTTCTTTTTTGACTGTTATTTGAAGTTCAGCCGGCTTCCGAACAGAATGATACAATGTTTTCAAGTGTGTTCTGCCCCCTCCCCCCCCTCGATGAAGCTAAGGCGAAACGCTGTACAGGTGTCTGCAGTGGCGTTGGGGTTAAAAGACAAGATTATCGCTGGCTGATTATCACTATGAGTTAAAGAGCCGATGTTTTGAGGTGCTTCACATATATGATGCAAAAGTGATGGGCAAGGTTCGCCAGATTAAAGTGAGTGTCTGCTATAAGTATAGATATAAAGAAGAGGGCGTTGTTGTTGTTGTTTTATAACTTTTATTTAGCTCTTTATTGAATAACAATAATAAATATTAAACAAAGCAAAAGAGAAAAAAACAATTACAAATCCAAAAAAAATTATACCCCACATCAATACCCACATCAAGAAAGAGTGCATTGAAATTTAAGCAAAATAAAGGAAAAAAAAGAGTTTTATAAAAAAAACTCCACAATGGAAACAGCTTAATCTCACCACAACAAAAACATAACTAACCTTTTTCTCAAACACAAATGCTTGTAATTGAGAAACATCAGTATACACTAAAGTTTGACCCTCAAAAGTAATTATACAACGACAAGGAAATTTCAAAAAAAAGGTAGCCCCCACCGCTAACACACGAGATTTTAATGCCAGGAACTGCTTACGCCTAACCTGGGTGACTCTGCCTACATCCGGAAATACTAGAAGCTTTTGACCACAAAAGACAATTTCTCAGTGCTTAAAATAAGCCGGCAAAACAGACAATTTACCAGATTCAAACCCAAAGGTCACCACCAAAGTGGCACGTTTGGGAATATTGTCAACAGAATCCTGCAAAAAAGCTGTAAGATCCTGTCCAACCAAGAGATCTACTAAAGGATCCTGGTCATTATCCACAGGAGAAGGACGAATAGGTAAATAGTACATATGAAGTATATCTAACTCTCCTTGTAGCTTAAGGACCTCAGTACAGTATTTTCTCAACAAAACATCCGAAGATAACAGATGTGTAATTGGAAAATTCAAAAAGCGCAAGTTTCTGGCCCAGGACTGATTTTCAAGAACCTCCAGTCGATATGAAATAGAAAGAGAATCACGTAAAAGAGCTACCTCATTATCTGTGCGAGACTGGAGCGAAAGATCAGTCTTGGCCACAAACTTGGAAAAAGTAGCTAACTGTTGTTCAGTATGCTACAGTTTATCAACCACAGCATGCGTAAATTTATTTATTTACATTCTCTTATATACCGCGCTATTCTGCATCAGTGCGGTTTACATTGAACAAACTGAAATTACATTGAACAGGACATTATAACTTGGAGATAACTATTTTACAGGGAACATGGGCTATGGAGGGTTAAGTGGCTTGCCCAAGACCACAAGGAGCACCTGTGGGACTAGAAACCCCAGTCCTTCCGGCCCAAGGTTGCTGTCCTCTAGTGGGATTTGAACCCCCGACCTTCCGGCCTGAAGTACCTTGCCCCAACCACTAGGCCACTCCTCCAAAGAGAAGATACTGCAGTGGTCAAACGTACATCAATATTAGTTATAGCAGACCAAATATCCTTAAGAGTCACTTCCCCATTCAATGGGGCAAGAGGCATACCCTCACAGCATTTTGGAGAGACAGGATGTGGTATTGGGGGAGCCACACCAAGGGACAAATCCAATGGCGTTGAAGAGAAATGAGGCAAGGGGAGTCGTGGTGGTGTCCGCGAATGACAGCTTAAAGAAGCCCCTTCCAGAGACGATAGAGCGGGAGGCAGGGAAGCCAGGTGCCTATCTATGGGGCCCAGAGTCTTACCTCCCGATGTTTTAACTTCAGACTTGGCAGTTGACTTGGCTTTCCGCTTCCCCATGGCAATTACAGCACCAAAGCTTCATGGCTCCTCAGATGCGCCGAAGGGGCGCCAAAGGGGCGTATCCTGCCCCTTGAACCACGCCCCTTATACCACGCCAGGCAAGCCGCGACACGCGGCCGCGTGTAGGAGCTGCCGGATTAAGTAGAGGCAGGGGGAGGGGGGTCCTCCACAGCCGGGACTGCTCTCCTTGTGCCTGCCCGAGTGATAGAAAGTCCAGGCACCTGCAAAACCCTCCCGCGGCAGGGAAATCTCGAGCCGCTTCTGTTCCCCAGTCAAACACTCTCCACAATCACCTGGAGCTGCCGGATTAAGTAGAGGCAGGGGGAGGGGGGGTCCTCCACAGCCGGGACTGCTCTCCTTGTGCCTGCCGGAGTGATAGAAAGTCCAGGCACATGCAAACCGCTCCGCGGCAGGGAAATCTCGAGCCGCTTCTGTTCCCCAGTCAAACACTCTCCACAATCACCTGGAGCTGCTGGATTAAGTAGAGGCAGGGGTAGGGGGGTCCTCCACAGCCGGGACTGCTCTCCTTGTGCCTGCCCGAGTGATAGAAAGTCCAGGCACCTGCAAACCGCTCCCACGGCAGGGAAAACTCGAGCCGCTTCTGTTCCCCAGTCAAACATTCTCCACAATCACCTGGAGCTGCCAGATTAAGTAGAGGCAGGGGGAGGGGGGGTCCTCCACAGCCAAGACTGCTCTCCTTGTGCCTGCCCGAGTGATAGAAAGTCCAGGCACCTGCAAACCGCTCCCGCGGCAGGGAAATCTCGAGCCGCTTCTGTTCCCCAGTCAAACACTCTCCCGAAGAGCGCGTTGTTTTAAGGATTGCTGATGTTCCTGAGCTTATCCTATGATTACTGTTACAGACCTGGACTTGGGTGCTCATTGGTTCTGAGATACTTTTTTCTCCCTATGCCTGTGGATTTTTATGTATAGCACCTACTAATGTTTTGTTGTAGAATGAAGCTTATGATTTGGAAGGACATAATTATTGGCACCCTTATAAACAATTCAAATCAGTTTGAACAGAAGAGCCGTATTCCCATTGCAGTAAAATTAGACACACCTGTGATCAATTGTCAGTACTCACATCAACCAGTGAATGATGGCTCTAATGTTTAAAATGGCCACATTCACTCCCTGTTCCATTTTCACAATGGTGAAGACAAGGGAGCTGCTTCAGACCTTCAGAAAAGCCATTATCACCAAACATCAAACTTCAATGGGGTACAAGGCCATCTCCAATGACCTTGGGATTCCTGAGTCTACAGTTTGCAATGTTATTTAGAAGTTTTTTGTTCATGGAACTGTCCAGAACCTCCAAGGACGTGGTAGGAAGAGGAAAATTAATCCAAGAAGTCTTTGAAGGTTACAGTAGTGTGAACATGTTGGAAAAACACCACATACAACATCTAAAGAGCTCAAGGCTGACCTGGAGCAATCTGGAGTGGTGGTTTCAACCCACACCATATGTTGTGCGCTAAACAAAGAAGGACTTCACGGCGAAAGTCAAGGAGGACCCCACTGATCAAAGACAGACATAAAAAGGCACACCTGATCTTTGCCCTTTGAGAAACCACAATCCTCCTGGGAAAATGTTCTGTGGAAGATGAAACCAAACTTGAGCTCTTTGGCAATGCAGACCAGCGATACATTTACAGGCAAAGAAATGGAGCTTATAAGGAAAAATACACTCTCCCTACAGTTAAATATGGTGGAGATTCCATAATGTTTTGAGGCTGTTTAGCTGCCTTAGGAACTGAAGGTCTGGAATATATTAAAGGAATCATGAAGTCAGGGGACTACCAAGGTATTTTGGAGCAAAATTTGCTACCTAGGGGCTTGTTTACAAAGCCGCGGTAGTTGCTTCCGCTCGATATCGGAGCCGCGGCCCCATTGAATTCAATGGGGCCGCGGCTCCGATATGGGGCGTAAACCGCTACCGCGGCTTTGTGAACAAGCACCCTAGTGTCAGAAAGCTAGGTATGGGTAGAAGGTTGTTGGTTCTCCAACATGGCAATGACCCAAAACATATATGCAAAAGTACAAAAGAATAGTTAAAAAGGAACAAATGTTTTAAACTGGCCAGCAATGAGTTCTGGTCTCAATCCAATCGAGAACCTTTGGAAAGAGCTGAAATTTGCCATTGGTAAAAGGAATCCTGGAAACATTCATAAGCTGGAACAAATCGCTGTTGAAGAGTGGGAGAAACTACCAGCAGACAGATCTACGAAACATCTACAAGAAATGTTTGGAGGCTGTTATCACTGCCAAGGGTTGTGCAACCAAATATTAGTGAAGGGTGCCATTAATCCTGTCCAGGTCATATTTTGTTTTTTTTCTCAGAAATTACTACATCTAAGTTACACAGACATCTTATTTTTGTTGTTGTATACCTTTGAACATACCATTAAAATATTATGATGAAATATAATTGGGATATTTCCAATTATTTCTCAAGATATTGTACACAACATACCTAAAATGCAAAGGTGATAAAAATGTTGACCACAACTGTAAATAATTGTTTTAAATTAAAATTAAATTTAAATTAATATGTAGCCAACATTAGTTGCCAAAAATTCCAGCAACACTCTCCCTCTTGTTCAGGCCTTTTAGTAGCAAATGTCATTTTAAAAGAGATTTATTTTTAAGAATACAGACCTGCTACATTCCAGAATCAATGCAACCATAGATTGCATCATAGTTCTGAAAGCTGATATTGTAAGAAATAATCTCAGTTCTTTAATATGACTGCCATGAGGGTAACTTCTTGTCAGAAGGCCAGCAATGGTGTATCATTCTCAGTAAGATGGTGAGTGTGTCCTTTTTGTGTTGTGGTGCTTATTTGAATAGCTATATGTGTGTCTGTCTGTCTGTAAGTGTATAACCATATGAAGGCCGATATTCAGCAGGCTGTGTCTGAGAAAGGTTAACTGGACAGCTTTATTCAGTTAACTTTATATGGATATCCACTAGATTCTCATCTAAAGTTAACCAGACAAAGTTGTCTGGATAACCATAGACCCAGAAAATTCCGTCCAGCCAGCACTTAATACCAGTACTGATGGGCCCAAGAGAATCACATTTCCAGAACGTCCACAGCATCACCTTTTTTTGTCTGGATAAACTTTCTCTGAGAAACTAAATTTGCCCATTGACTATAGGGATATTTCAGCCATCGGGGTTTGTTAGGGTAATTTTCTGTGAAGGGTAATTCCAAAAGTTAGCCGGAGAAACCTTTTAAATATAGGTTGACATAGCCATTGCATCCATGTGACACTTCCTGGCAAGTCATGGACAGCGGAATGGGGGACTACTGGGGTTATGGCCCTACAAATATTTTTTACAGCACAATATCAGAAATAAAACAGAAGCAGTAGATCTGTACACACAAAATAACAAAACCAAAACAGAACTTATAAAAAAGGAGAATAAATAGTAAATGAGGTCAATCAAGAGTCAATAAAAGAAAGAAAAAAATCAGTCTAAAACCAATAAGTGATAAAAATATTTTTTGTTGTAAATAATATAAACATACAAAACCCAGGAAAATTTGCATAAAAGACCCAAAGTTTGGCGGAGAAGCCTTTTCTCAGGAGATACACTGGTGGTACCAATTTGCATGCATTCCTCTGAAGAGGAGAGGCTGCCCAGGTAGAGTTTAAGAACTAGTTTTCTCCACCTTTTATTCCCTCTGATGGTGATTGATCTGAATGGCCAACTGCCCAGACCTTCCAACAAGGTCCATAATATGAGAAGTCCTCCCTTACGGCCTCCAACAACTCCATCTTTCTCTTTATCTTGAATTTACTCATCAAGAGCCCACAGATTTCAACTGAAGTGTCCACCCCACTTCCTGAAGCCAGCAGAATACTCTTCTATGGGATGTTTTCCTTATTACAGGGTGCATTAGGCTGTCTCAGTGGAGGATCTTCTAACTGGATCATCATAGACCACCACCATGACCTGGAAAAAGGAGTCCAAGGTGGTGACTTTGGGACACTCTTGTTCTAGTAGATCGAGGGCCAAGATTTTCATATCCCTTTTTAAAGGGGCTCTACAAATCCTACCTTCCTTTCCTCTGAGGGACAGGAGTTCAATCTTGGTACCAGGTATAATTTATAGTTTTTCATGAAGGTGCAGAAGACACTCTGATTTCTCCAAGAAGTAATCAGGAAAAGGTACCTTAGCATCTAGAGTAGACTCTGGGTTCAAAGGAGCTTGGCAGGCGCCACACTGGGGCCTGCAGCCTGCAGTCTGACTAGAGATAATAAGACTTTCACCAAATTTCTCTGCAAGCCAGCAATTTCTTGTGTCATCCTTGCTATAACTTGAGGATCAATGGCAGAAGAAGAAACAGTGGCTGGTCCGGGAGGGGAAGAGCTTGGGAACAGAGCAACCTCTGGCTCCATAGTGATTCTCAGATAATGTCACAGTCGGGCCCACACTAGGGGAACAGCAGTATACCTTCATCTATAAAAGCACTCTTTCCGTTTGAGTTGAGCCCTTCAGTACTTGGAAGCTTTTAGGACTTGAAGCACAGGTGTTCCTAGTAGATTTGAGAGGACACCAAATGCCAGGCAGATGAGGAGGCAGGAGAAGAGCTGGGCACAGGACCAAGTCCAGTTTTGCAAAGTTTATCATACTAGTTGTGGAAACCAAAGAAAACATTTAAAGAAACTCTACAGGGAGAGCATCTTTAAATCCACCAGAGAATCTTCTGATCTATGGGACAAGAGAGGTCTCCAGCCTTTCTCCAATGGACTTTCCCTCCAAAATTCAAATTCAAATTTCCCAAGGAATTTGGTTTGAGGAGCAGTATATGAAAGAACAGGCATCCACTGCTCAATTGCTTTGCCCTGAAGAAAACAGTATAACGGCTGAAATGCTGGTTCCAGTTACGAAGATGCAGCATGATCCGTAAAACTGCAAAGCTCTTTTATTTATTTTTATTTATTTAGTGTCTCTTTTATACCGTGCTATTTAAAATCAGTGCGGTTTACATACAGCAGTAACTTATACAGTGCGGCCTAGGCTGCGCTGTATTTACAATGGAACAGGTGCTGTAACTTGGGCATCACTAGGATAACTATTTACAGGTTGGAAATCAAGTCAGGGTCAGAGCGGGACTATCGATGGGTAGAGACTATTTACAAAAGCTATTTACATGGTATGCATGGTTGCTAATGGCGCCAATGAATATGGCTGCCTCATCACATGCTGGGTGTGCTAGAGGGGCAGTCCTGGTGGAGGGGGTGGCAGTTTGTGGGCTGTTGTCAGAGTAGTGCTTGAGGAAAAGATGGTGCTTCAGTGTCTTCCTAAATTGGGCACGGTCGGAGATTGCCCGGATGTTGGGCGGAAGGGCATTCCACCATCTGGGTGCATAGAACCTAAATCCCCATTTTATCATTGCCTGGGTGCATTTTGTTGTTGCCTTCGGAATTACCAGTGTGTTGACCGCTGCGGATCTTCTGGATCTGTTAGGGGGCGTGAGGTAGATTAGCTCCATGAGCAAGGTGGAGGAGAGCTTGTTGATGGCCTTGAAGGTCATTAATAGAATTTTAAATGAGAGTCTGCAGTGAATGGGTTGCCAGTGGAGGTGTTTCAGGATTGGTGTTACGTGATCCTTCCTGGAAGCTCCGTGTAGAATTCTGGCCACAGCATTCAATGGGAGTTGGAGTGGATTCAGGGTGGTATGCGGGAGTCCTTGTAGAATTGCATTGGCATAGTCGAAATGAGGGATTATCAGCACTTGATAGATTGTCCGAAAGTCCTCTGGATCTAGCAGGGGACGTAGATGCCGGAGTGTCCGTATCTTGTGGTAAACTGCCTTTACTGTGCTGTTTATATGGGCCTTCATGTCCAGCCGTTCATCTGATGTGACTCCTAGGTAATGAATTGTGGGTTTGGTTAGCAGCTCAGCTTCTTTGACCTATAAGTAGGCAGGAGGGGTGAAGCCTTGGTTCCTCATAATGAAAAGGACGCCTGTCTTTTTGTGGTTTATTCGGAGGTTTTGAGTGTGGAGCCAGTTGGATACGGCGTCAAAGCAGCTTGTTAGTGGGGAGAAGTCCAGCTGGTTGGTTGAGAATGGCATGTAGAGCAGGACGTCATCGGCATATACCAGGCAGACGATGTTGAAAGATCGGATAAGGGCACAGATGGGCTGCATGTATATGTTGAACATCAGGGCTGAGAGAGAGGATCCCTGCGGTACACCCTGCCTCTGATGGAATGGTTCTGATGTTGTAGCGCCGGATAGTACGTGCTGCCATCTGTCAGTCAGGTTTGATTTGCAACAGTTTAGGGCTGTCTCCTGTATCCCCTTCTCCTTGAGACGCACCAAGAGGAGCTCGTGGCTTCTGGAGTCAAATGCCACGGCTATATCCATAAAGATAAGGGCAAACTCTTGTCGGGTGTTGTCAGTTCCAGCGATTAAGGTACTGAAGAGGGTGGTAAGGAGGGATTCCACCCCATGAGATTCCCTGAATCCATGCTGGCATGGGTCCAGAGGAGCAGCAGTCTCGATGTGGTGTTGGATTTGGCGTTGGACTATCTTTTCAATTATCTTGGCAAGTAGTGGGATGCTTGATATTGGCCTGTACGAATCGACCTTCTGGGGGTCCAGTTTGTTGTTTTTCAGCAGCGGCCTGATGGAAGTGTGTTTCAGCCTATGCGGGAACGAGCCTGTTGAGAATGACTGTTCCATGAGTCTGGCTAAGAATGGGCTGAATTTGCTGCGTAGCGCTTTTATCCAGAAGGCTGGGCAGGGGTCATTTGGTGCAGTGGTGGTGTTGATGGCAACGATGGTATCCTCAATGCATTTCTTGGATGGGGTGGAGAAGGTGGTCAGCAGAGTTGGGTGAGGTGGCTCATGTGAGGTGGTGTGGGATGTGGTCCTGTTGGTCTGGCATGATTTTGATTGTAAGTAGTCCGCAAATTCATGAGGTTGGAGCTCGCTTGGTTGGTTGGGGGATGGTTCTTTTGTTAAGTCCTTGACAAGATTGAACAAGTCATGTTGTTTACTTAGAGATCGTTTCAGGAGGTCTGTGTGGAATTGCCTCATTTTCTCTGTTACTGCTTCGCGGTTTCTTGGTAAGTGTGAGTTTTATGCTCTCTGGTCCTCGGTGGAGCGTGACCGGTGCCATCGTCTTTCCAACTTCCTTAGGTGGAGGAGTGACATTCGCAGTTCTTGGAGGCTTGTTTGTTGGTGGTAGTTGAGCAATGGAGCTGAGGCTATTATCCTAGCTGGAGATCATTTCCTTGAGGCAGGGTGCTGTCATGATGAGGAGCGGGAGGGTTTTACTCAGGATTTCTTCTTTGTCGAAGGGTCGGAATCTTCATATTGGTGCTTTGGGGATGTCAGGCGGACTTATGGTGCTTTTGTGGCTGTGGTGGTTCACCGGTATTTGGAATCTGATTAGTTTGTGGTCAGACCAGGGGACTGGGGTGATGGACAGCGCGGGGTCGTGGGATGAGTCAACGGCTGCATGTGAGGCGAATACCAGGTCCAGCTTGTTTCCTTTCACGTGGGTAGGTTAGTTGACTAGTTGCTTGTACCCTAGCTCCTTGAGTGCTTCGAGGAAGGCTGTGATGTGTGTGTCTTGTAGGGCCGGCAGGTTGAAGTCGCCTAGTATCTAACTATGGCTTTGTGGGTTCCGGGCATTGCAGGCGAGGTCGATTATTGTTGACAGATTGTCTGCGGAGGCTGCCAGGGCTCTATACAGTAGGTTGATGGAGCACTGTTTGTTGGCTATGGTGATTGTATCGAGCTGCATTGTGCTAGTGGCATTGATCAGTTGGAATTGGAGCTCTGTTTTGGTGAGGATGAGCACTCCTCCACCTCTCCGACTGGCTCTATGGCAGGTGTGGGTTGTGAAGTCGAGGGGTAACAGCTGGTTGAGGAGGACTGTATCGGAGTTTGATAGCCACGTCTCTGTGATCAATAGTATGTCGAAGTCATGGAAGGTTATCAGGTCTGAGATAGCTGGCCATTTCTTGTGGATTGAGCGCGCGTTTATGAGGGTACATTTTTGGTTGTGGGGGTGGGGGTGCTTCTCTGGTTTGGCTTTTTTGGAATGTTGCAGCGCGATGTATAATAAGTGGGGGTGAGGTGTGTGCTTAGCTTCCTTTGTCATGTGGTGGGGGGTACTTGACCATTTCCTCCCATGGCTCTGTAGAATTGATATAGGATTGCAAGTAGGAGAGAAGGCCTGTGTGCTGCTGAGCCATCCAGAGAGGAGGTAGCAGCAAGCTAAGGCGATGAGTGATGGCGCCATTCTGGGTATCACCTCAGTTGCCAGCGGTCGTGAGTCCCCTTTTGGACAGGCAGGTAAATCAGGCAAACAATCTGTACTATCACAGGCAGTTAAATCAAGCAAGTAATCTGTACTATCACAGGCAGGTAAATCAGGCAAGTAATCTGTACTATCACATGCAGGTAAATCAGGTAAGTGATCTGTACTAACACAGGCAGGTAAATGTGGCCAGCAATGCGGACTATCACAGGCAGTTAATCAGGTAAGCCAGTAAATGGTGGCCGTTTCCAATGGCTCTACTACTGCCTGGGTTCTATAGCCAGTGCCGAGTGTGGTGAGCCGGTATTTGTCTGGTCAGTTTAGGGTTAACCGTCCGGTGGGATGTTGTGTGTGTTGCTTACTTGGGGATGTTCTCGCTGGCTTCTTTCCTGGTCGCTCTGGTTAGGCCAGCGGGTCGATACTGCAGGGGTAGGGGGCCTCAGGGTTCGGCCACCGCCCAAGGGCCATGCCAAAGGGCCCTCTGGCGAGGCCCTCAGGTACGGGCCCGCCAGGTGCAGGCACACCCGATGGCGCTTCTTTAATCCTGTGCCGGCAGCTCCGATTGGGCTGAGCACGTTGCAGGAGGCTGCTTCCGGCTCCGGTGAGCTCGATCCCACCTGGGAGAGCTGTGGCTGGGCCAAAGAGGCGGCTGAAGATGGCGTTCACGCCCGAAGGCGCTTCTTGTATCCTGTGCTGGCAGCCCCGATTGGGCTGAGCACGTTGCTGGAGGCTGCTTCCGGCTCCGGCGAGCTCGATCCCGCCTGGGAGAGCTGTGGCTTGGCCAGAGGGACAAGGCTTTGATCCATGGTTTTGATCCATGGTTCCTCAGGCTTTCCTCAGGGATATTTTGAAAGACAAGCCCCACACTGGCACCAAAACAGTGGACCTCCTTTCCATAACAATGTGACTTTCACAAGGAAGGAGAAAAAAGACCCAGCCCGTTCCATAGAAGAGGCTTATACTTGCACTCATAAACGGTGCCCCCTCTGGACAGTGTCATTAGAATATCCTCCTCTCACTGTCAGTTGCTGCTAGCAGAGCCTGTTAAGCCTCTGACACTACTGTTAGTATGGGGAATTCATTGCCCCCTTACAACTGTAGATACCATGAAAGCCAGACTGGCTAAGAGAAACATGATATTAAATAATGCGGTGTTAGAGCATTTTAGTACATAGACTCTGTGATGCCAATTCATTGAACTTTAGGCTGTTCAGGTTCATCAGCAGAATGACCGTGCCACATGGTTGTGGATATAGGTCACAGAACTCCTGCAGCCAGAATGAATTGGATTTCTCATATTTCTGCTGCTAACCTTTTTATATCTACCCATCCAAAGAAAAAGATATCTCTGTGTTTCAAGGAGACCTATGAATTCATAGGCTTGGGATCCTTAGAACAGGATAATTTCTATTTCTGGATTTTTTAAAAAAAGGATAGACTGTGTGCAGCAATGGACATAGACAGATCCTGGTTCACAGGGTGCGGTGTGACACTTGTGAGACAAGTGATCTGGGGAGTACAATACCCTTGCTAATAATATCTATCATAGCCCCCAGCCAGTGTACACAGAGCAGCATAAGGTACATCACATGTGCTCCAGTCTCTCTCCTGTAAAATTTTCAAGTTGCATGAAAGTTCCAGCTATCTGGAGATGTTCATCCCATTGAATGTTTTCTGTTATACTGCAAAAATACACACGGGCCAACTCAGCAGGTGAAGAAGACATCCCTGTCTCTTCCAAGGAGATATATGCCTCTGCATAGCTTGACAAATTTCCCAGTTTCATAGTCAGAGGTCTCTCAGACCTTTCATCTTAGAATCCTGGAGCCTGGTTTATTAACGCTTTTTCCCATTGTATGTCTATGGGGGAAAGAAGCTTAATAAATCAAGCCATTGCTTTAAAGGAAGGAGGGGTGGGATTTATATGGCTTGCGGAGCTTTTCAGGTAGGGTTGCCACCTCATCAAACAGGCTGATCTGGTCCCGCTTTTGCCCTATTGCAAGCATGGCACTATAGTTCCCGCATCGCCATGCATGCAATGCGACAAACAGGAGGAGCAGATCAGTCTGTTTAAGCATCATTTTACCCTCGTGATGCTGTGCATGGGATAGGAAGATGTAGGGTCACCAACAGGCTCCGTGTTGATCTGCCAGAGTTGATCCAGTCCTGGGTTTAAACTGCATTGCAGGCAGAGACTTGTAGTTCTGATTTCATAAATACATTTCCTAAGAGAAGCAAGACTACAAGTCCCTGCATGCAATGGGGATTAACCCAAGACTGAATCTACCCTGTCAGGTGAATCTGGAGCTAGCTGACAGCCCTATGTGTGTGCATTAACTACACAGCCCAAGGCTTCCCTTTCATACATCTTTGCTTACTGCTATGTTTAAGATAAAGCAGTTTGCAAGGCTCCAGGTTTTCTTTCCTTGCATTTCTGAGAGCTCTGACAATCACATAGGACAGCAGCAGAGCAGTGGCTGATCCTCCAAAGAGTAACACTCAAAGCTTCTTCTGTGATCTTTATCTGCATGTTTATCAATCGTTCTTGTCTAGATTGTAAGCTCCATGAAACAGGGGCTGTGCATTATGCAGTAATTTTCGAAAGCATGTTCCATGTGTAAACATACAGAAATTACCTGCTAGCTTTGCAGAAACCTACGATATATGGTCACTTTTCACCAACGATATATGGTCACTTTTCACCATTAGTTCCCGTTGGGTGAAAGTCCAAGCATAAAATTGGTGTTTCCTAGTCCAAAAGCTTTGCAGAAAGGCAGGCAGTGTGAGAACTGCCCTCAGAGAGGTTAATTTTCAAAACTCTGCATCTTGACCAGGGTCACTTTTAGCTACGGACAAAGAGGAAGTTGCTCTGGGCCCTGTAAAACAGAGAACCCATAAGTAAAAACCACTATGATGTGGTAAGTGCCTCTTTGCCAAAATAAAACCCCCCAAAAATAGTTTGCAATCTGATCAGGCATCCAGTTCGGAGGAATGTGGTACAATCCACCACATCCTTCTCCCCTAGAGCTGGTGGCAGGAAATGCCCTTAATAGCACATCATTCCCTGCTGCCACAGAGCCAGTCTCACAATGATCCGCGAGATTTCATAGCTCAACTCACAATACTGGCCCCGTGGCAACAGGTGATCGAGTGCAATTAGATGGGGTTGTGACAGGACCAGCTGTGCTGAGTGGATAGAAGAGCCCGGGCTGGCCAAAAGCCTCTGGAAGGAGGAAGAGGGTAAGAAGGACCTCAGATTGGAGAGATGAAAGGATGAGAAGAGAGAAAGAGGAGAAGGAAGGAAGGTGTGAGAAAGGGGAAGAGTTGAAGGAGAGACTGAAAATGGGTCAGAGTGGATGGATGGAGGAAAGGAAGTCATAAGAAGTGATCAGAGTGAAGAAGGGAAGAGGTGAGAAGTAAGTCAGAGTGTCTAGAGTGAGATGTGAGAAGAAGGACAAGTGAAGGGAGGGAAGGAGGGATGAGACAGGAGAAGAGAGAAGAGAGATGGGGAACAGCATCTGAAGGGAGGGAGAGGGGGTGAGATGGGGAGAATATCTAGAAGGGAAGGAGAGAGGATGAGAAGGAGGAACATTGTATGGTAGGAGGGGGAAGAAGTAAGAATGGTGTCTAGAAGGAAGGAGAGGGGTGAGAAAGGGAGAGAGTATCTGGAGAGGATTAGAGGAGGGGAAGAGTGAGTGGAGGGAGAAGGAATAAGCAGAGGGAAAGAGTGTCTGAGGGAAGAATAGAAAGATGGTTTGAAGGATCTGGAGGGTCTGGAAAAGGGTTGAGAGGCAGTGTAAAGGGTCAGACAAAATGGACAGATCTGTGAAGGGAGTGAGAAAGGGTACTGAGAAAATGGGTAGCGGGTATGAGATTGAAGAAAGGGGTTGGATGCCAAGAAAGGTTGAGTGTTAGATAAGGAGTTGGGGCTGATGAGGGAATGAGACTTGGAAGAACGCAAATGAGGGCGAGGGAGGAGGTGAGAGTGGAAGATGCAAAGCTTGTAGGTAGCTGAGATGTGAAAAAAGGAATTCTAAAGACTGGAGAGTGAGAAGGGGAGAATGAGGGGTAAAATCTAGCTGTGAATGGGAATGCAGAGATGAGAAACATGGAGAAAAAGATGAAGGGGAACAATGAATTAGATCCTGTAAAAGAACATAAATGAAGACCAACACAAGGAAAGTGGAAAGAAGAAAATAGGACCAATGCAATTAGTGAAATAAAATTACCATAACATTTTATAGATAAAATATTTTTTAAAACGTATATTCAATTTTAGAGATTTTTAGGGTCTGGATGAATTGCATCTCTTCTGTTTATTTGGGGAGGGAGGTTGTATTTTGTAAAATAACAGAAGAAATGTCTTTCTGTTTTCTTTTGCATGGCTCATAGTCTGTTTTGGGGCAGTTTCCATATCAGTTTTTTGTTTGAATATTTATGTTTTTAATATGTATTAAGTGAGGGTTTATCCATGTTCAGCATGACCTTTCCAAGATCTTACCATCTGTATGTCATGAACTTCTTTCCATGGTGAGATTAATGCAGTTTCTCCAGAATACCCTATTCTTACAAAGAATAGAAATATTGAATAACTAACATTCTCAGAGAGGTCCAAAGACTTCTCTGATCTGGAGGAGAGCCTGGGAAACTAGGCTTCATTGGAGACGTCACCCAATGGAGTGTGCCTGCATAACCCCAACAGAGTGTGGCTGTATACCCCTGTTGTCTATGAAGAACACCATTACAGGTAAGCAACTATGTTTTCAACAGTATTCATCGATCCTACCTTTCCTCCTCCTTTCCCCAGCATCAGTCCTATGTTCCTCTCTCTCTATCTTACCTTGCATATTGCCTTGGTTCTTCCTGTAAAGAAACATAGAAAGATGACAGCAAAAAAAAGACCATATAGCCTATCTAGTCTGCCCTTCCATATCAACTACTAGAGTCCCTTCTTTTTCCTTTAAAGATATTCTGTGTTTGTCCGAAGTGTTCTTGAAATCAGAATCTTTGTCTCTACTACCTCTGGAGACTATTCCATGCATCTACCACTCTTTCCATTAAGAAATATTTCTGCATATTACTGTTGAGCCTATCGCCTTTCACCCTCATCCTATGTCCCCTCGTTGCAGAGCTTACTTTCAATTGAAAGAGGCTCTCTTCCTGTATATTTATGCAACAGAGGTATTTAAACGTCTCTATCATATCTCCTCTATCCTGCCTTTCTTCTAAAGTATACATATTAAGATCTTTAAGTCTGTCCCCATATGGTTTATAACAAAGACCATTGACCATTTTGGTAGTCACCCTCTGCACCAACTCTATCCTGTTCATATACTTTTGAAGATGTGGTCTCCAGAATTGAACATGATACTCCAAATGAGGTCTCACCAAAGATTTATACAGAGACAATATCATCTCCTTTTTTCTGCTGGTCATTCCTCTCCCTATGCACCCAAGCATCCTTCTGGCTTTTGCCACTGTCTTTTCTGCCTGTTTAGCCATTTTAAGATCATCAGGAACAATCACGCCCAGGTCCCGCTCTTCTTTCATGAACAGAAGTACTTCACTCCTTCTACGATATGATATATGAGATATGATAGAGGTCTATAAATTAATGAATGGAATGAAACAGGTAAACGTAGATCAATTGTTTACACCATAAAAATATAGAAAGACTAGGGGACATGCAATGAAGCTATTTAAGACTAATATGAGCAAATCATTTTTCATTTAACATGTAATCAAACTCTGGAATTCGTTACCAGAGGATGTAGTAAAAGCTGTTAGTGTAGCTGGGTCTAAAAACGGTTTGGACAAGTTCCTAGAGGAAAGGTTCATAAACCATTATTAAAGGAAATCCACTGCTTGCCCCAATACAAGCATTGTGGAGCCTGTGTCTTTTGGGGAAAATGCTAGGTACTTGTGATCTAGATTGGCCACTGCTGGAAACAGGATGCTGGGCTTGATGGACCTTGGTCTGACCTAGTATGTTATGTTATGTTATGTAATGTTAAGTTAACATAATCATTAGTGACGCCGCTAAATGTCACGGCATTATGCCACCACTGGATCTGAAGGAGTTCCCTCTCACCACTGCCACTTTTCCTCTGTTTCTGTAATTCTCCTGTAAAACAGGATTTTTGAGTTTCAGTCTTGAAGAACTGTTAAGAGAGCAGCTGTTACTGCTGGGAAGGAATTTGCCCTTGTAATTATTTATCAACTGGGAAATTCTCAATATCTTGGAGGAAAGGGAATTCTTTGGGTATAAGCTGATAAAATCTGTGTCTACTTTAAAATTCTGTGTTTTATTAAGTCAGTTAGGGCATAGTGTAACAAGCAAACTGCCACTTAAATTAAAGTCAGGGTATAGTACTATATGGTATGCTTTATACAAATGCATAATAATGCAACGTGCTAGAGAGTGGAGAGATTGGACAGCCCTTCTTCCTTAAAGAACAGTAACCTGCTTGGGATGCAAAGTCCGTATTACTTTATCAAGGGGAAGAACATGGGTCAAAGGGTAGCACATACTGGTCTTCCCTGAGCTTCTAATTAAATAGAAACAAATAGTAATGCCAGCTCAGATGCTCTTCTGTTTTTATTAAAAGCCTTCTGGATTGTGAAGAGGAATCCCTGTTATTTTAATGAACGATAATGCTTGTCTTTCGGTAGCCAGAATTTCAACCTTCTGTTGATTGAACAATACCTTTTGGGAACCTGCCAAGTACTTGTGACCTGGATTGGCCTCTGTTGGAAACAGGATACTGGGCTTGATGGACCCTTGGTCTGACCCAGTATGGCATCTCTTATGTTTTTATGTTTTTACTGTTTTAAGGTGATAAATGGATACTTCAGAAATGTTGTGTCATGACTGAATTTAAGTTTAAGTACTTGACTGATTTTCTGAAAAACAAGATACGCGGAGGGCAAAGAGGAAGTGCATTGACTTCCGATTAATGACTGCATTTTATGTAAATGCCTTTACACTGGTTATCGTAGTTTACATACTGAGTTCTCATACTGAGTCTTCCCAACACCGCAAACCACTTCTGTCAGACCAGAGCACAATCATCTTCTACTTACCACATACCTCCACTCCTGACAATACCTATAACCTCTTATGCAACATACACAGATTTTGCCACTTTGCTAAGGACTCCTTCCCAAGCAAGATTATTCTGCTTGCACATTCAAACCCAACAGACCTCAATAGATGACTTGAACAACTCCATATCATCATATGCCATCATACGTCATCCTACAAACTCAAGCAAGAGACTGCACCAAGCCCCATGGTACTCACACGACGGAAGAGCTTAAGTACATATTGCAACAACTAGAGTGGAGATGGAGACACTCCAGGAACCCAGTCCGCCATGCAGCTTATGCCACAGCCCAATCAGAGCACTGCCCCCTAACTAGTACACGAAAAAAAAGAGTACAATACAAAGCTCATTAAATCCTCCTTAAATTGCCCCAGAGAACTGTTTGGTATCGCATAGCAGCTATTAAAAGCTCCAAACTCAAACAAAACAAACACCGTTTGCCCTCACAGCATGGCAAAGTTCCTCCAAACCAAATTAAGCTCAGCAACTACCAAACCAATGATGCAAACATTAGAATCAAACAATAATGACTCTTTAGGCCACAGGTGGTCTACCTTTAATAACGTATCCCCTGAACAATTGGAACCTATTATCTCCAATCTTAAAACTACAAACTCACCTCTTGACCCATGCCTGGTATCATGGATCAAACTCACTAAACAGGAGTTATCTTCAACATTACTCACAACAGTGTAATCCTCACTGACTCAAGGACATATGCCCAAAAACAGTGTGCCTCCAACAGATGCATATTAAAGAATCCCGCACTTTACCCAAAATCCCCAAACTCATATAGGCTCATCTCCAGTATTCCTTTCATTGCCAAAATCATTGAAAAAGCCGTACAACTACAAATGCAGGACTACATCGATTCTCGCGCACTTCTTGACCCACAATAGCATGGTTTTAGACCATTCTACAGTGTCAAAACTCTACTTACATCACTGCTTGACATTCAGTCCACCAACCACCATCATTCTACCTAACGCAGTTCTACAGTTAGAGGAAGTCAAATATTTTGGAATAACACTCGGCCAGAGCTTAACCTTTTAGTCTCACATTTAAAAAATTGCAAAATCAGTTTACCACAAGATGAGAACAATACAGTATATCGTCTCCGCCCCTTGCTTGAACAATCTGACTTCAGAGACGTATGTCAGGCACTGTAAGTCCAAGATGGGACTACTGCAACATAATATAGAAACATAGAAACATGATGGCAGAAAAAGACCACATGACCTATCTAGTCTGTCCTTCCATATCAACCACTACAACAGTCACCTTTTTTCCTTTAGAGATCCTCTGTGTTTGTCCCATACTTTTTTGAATTCAGATACTGCCCTCATCTCTACCACTTCCACTGGGAGACTATTCCACGGATCCACCACTCTTTCTATAAAAAAATATCTCCGCATATCACTCCTGAATCTATCCCCTTTCACCCTCATCCCATGTCCCCTCATAGCAGAACTTGCTTTCAATCGAAAGAGGCTCTCCTCCTGTGCATTTATGCCATGGAGGTATTTAAATGTCTCAATCATATCACCTCTATCCCGCCTTTCCTCTAAGGTGTACATATATCAAAGACTTCTGCAGGCCACCATACATCCTTAACAAATAGCACAAAACACATCTGCCAGACTCATATCAAATGCACCAAGAAGAGACCACATCATCCCTACCTTAGCCAACCTACACTGTCTCTCAATTCACATGTGAATCAAATATAAAGTCAAGCTAACCACTTTTAAGGTATTCCACAATTTCTCTGCACAGAACTTTCAATCCCTAATCCAGAAACCTCCTGATATTCGGATAAAACGGAAAACCACACAGGACCTTCTAGTGATATCACCTCTCCAAACCAAATGTAACCAATCAACATCCAAATGGGCCTTTTCAATATCTGCACCTACCATATGGAACTCACTACCCCTTGAAATATATTCATCCAATATCATTCCAGAGTTCCAGCATAGAATAAAGATGCTCCTCTTTATAGAACACTATGGGTCCTACATATAAAAACTCACATGAATTGCTGTAAAATTACCTACATTAGCATGGACTCTCTTTACACCTATGTACAAACTTCCCTAATTCCACCCACATCCAGATCTAACACCCAACCCTAACTACCCCCACTGTACATATGTTACTTTTAAATTACATATAATTTGTTAAGATGGTTTACTTTAAATGAATCACCTGTTTTTGTTCTTCTCTAGTTGTCTTTAAACGTTATACAATTAAGTTACTTGTAAACTGCTATGACTTGTAGATAGAGCGGTATAAAAAAGTTGTTAAATATATAAATGAACTGTCCTGGTTATTATCTCGATATGTTCCTACCCATGCATTGCGCTCTAGTCAGTTAGAGCTTTTGGACATTTCCTGTCTATGTGCTATGTTAGTCCCGCACTTGCTCTAGAGCTTTTTCTATTGTAGGTCCCGTTAGCTGAAATTCCATCCTAGTTTCTCTCTGACAGCATCCAAATTATTTATCCTTTCGTAGACCTTTGAAATCTTCTCTTTTCTCTTGCCAATTTTTATATGTCTAGTTATGTTGCTGTTATTGTAGTACCGTATTTTTATAAATGTGTATTATAACTCGCCTAGCAATTGTCTGATAGGCAAGAGATAAACATAATAAAATGAAATGAAATGAATGAAATGGGGTAGCAGAAGGGTGGAGGCGATGACCCGTCTCAAGCCCATCTCTACTCTTTTTTCCATCTCTAGCCATTTCCCAACAGTTTCTGTTCCCCTCCCCTCATCTCTCTCTCTCTCTCTCTTCCACCATCCTATCTCCATCATCTCCCTTACTCGCCCCCCCCCCCACCACTCTCATCTTCTCAGGCCATTCATGGTCTTTCTTCCACTGCATTCTGCCCCATCCCAGCCCCATCAGTCTCTCTCACACTACTTTCTCCCCTAGTCCATGTCCACCACTCTCGTTCTCTTCCCTAGACTCTGACTCATCTTACTTCTGCTGCTGCTCTTAGCTTTACCGTACTTTTACCCTCTTTCTCAACCATGCTTGCAGGCTTCCTTTGGGTAGGAACAGCATTATAGGTCCCACTCTTTTTTTTCTAGCAACAGCAACAAAGCATATTTGCAGGGACCGCAATTGATCTTGCCTTTCCTTCTTCTTTCTGGCAGGATGGGAGCAGTAGAAGTGTTGTGGCATGAAGGAGAAGCTTCGTAGTTAGAGAAATGGGTTGTGAACCAGAGAAACTTGGGTTCCATTGCCTCCATTACTTCAGGTACAGCTTAGATTGAGTTAATATGGAAGGAAAATAACTTGCATACCTGGATGTAACTAACGCTCCTTGAACTTGGTTTTTGAAAAAGTCAAGTAACAAATCTAAAAATCTAAATTCAGAGTCCTTATAGCATTATAATATCTTTTGTTTTATTTTCCATTCCTTTCCTTATGATACCTAGCATTCTATTTGCTCTTTTGGCTGCCGCTGCACACTGGGCCGAGGGTTTTAACATGTTATCCACAATGACGCCTAAATCTTTTTCCTGGGTGGTGGTTCCTAATGTGGAACCTTGCATTGTGTAACATAGTTTGGGTTGTTCTTCCCTAGGTACATAACTTTGCACTTCTCCACATTAAATTTCATCTGCCATTTTGATGCCCAGTCTTCCAATTTATCAAGATCCTCTTGCAATTTTCCACAATCCTCTTGGGTTTTAACAACTTTAAATAGTTTTTTGTCATCTGCAAATTTGATAACCTCACTCGTTATTCCACTTTCCAGGTCATTTATGAATATGTCAAAAAGCAGCGGACCCAGCACAGATCCCTGGGGTACACCACTATTCACCTTTCTCCATTGGGAAAATTGGCCATTTAGCCCATCCCTTTGCTTTCTATCTTTTAACCAGTTCCTGATCCACAGTAGTACACTGCCTCCTATCCCATGACTCTTTAGTTTTGCCAAAAGTCTCTGATGAGGGACTTTGTCAAAGGCTTTCTGAAAGTCCAGATACACTATATCAACTGACTCACCTTTGTCCACCTGTTTATTCACACTTTCAAAAAAACATAACAGATTATTAAGACAAGATCTTCCTTATCTAAAGCCATGTTGGCTGTCTCCCAGTAGGCCATGACTATCTACATGCTGAGTAATTTTATTCTTTATGATGGTTTCTACCATTTTTCCCGGTACTGACGTGAGGCTCACCGGTCTGTAGTTTCCCAGATCAACCCTGGAACCCTTTTTAAAAATTGGTGTTACATTGGCGATCCTCCAATCTTCAGGTATTACAGATGATTTTAATGATAGTTCACAGATTACTAATAGCAGTTCTGCAATCTCATATTTCAGTTCTTTCAACACCCTTGGATGTATACCATCCGGCCCAGGTGATTTGCTACTCTTCAGTTTATCTAATAGTTGTAATACATCTCCCCGATGTATCAATATTTCCTTCAATTCTTCCACACCTTTAAATACCACTTCAGTAATGGGTAACATCCCTACATCTTCCTCAGTAAAGACCGAAGCAAAGAATTCATTCAGTCTCTCTGCTATCGCCTTGTCGCCTCTTAGTGCCCCTTTAACTCCTCTATCATCTAATGGTCCAACCGACTCTCTCACAGGTTTTTTGCTACGAATGTACTTGAAAAAATCTTTATTTTGCATTTTTGCTTCCGCAGCAAGCTTCTTCTCAAATTCTCCCTTTGCCTTCTTTTTCAATGCCTTGCATTTGACCTGCCAGTGCTTATGCTGTTTCCAGGTTTCGTCGTTTGGCTCTTTTTTCCATTTCCTGAAAGATGCTTTTTTGGCAACAACAGCCTCTCTGACCTCACCTTTAAACCATGCTGGCAGTTTTTTGGACTTCCTTCCACTTTTCTTAAAGCGTGGGATACAGCTGGTCTGGGCTTTCAAGATAGTATTTTTCAACAACACCCAAGCTTGATGTAAGTCTTTAACCTCTGAAACTGCTCCTTTTAGTTTTTTCTTAACTATTTTTCTCATTTTATCATAGTCTCCCTTTCGAAAGTTAAAAGGTAGTACTGTGGATTTCCTTAGCATCCCTCCTCCACTAATTAAATCAAATGCGATCATGCTATGATCACTATTGCCAAGTGGCCCCAACACCCTTATCTCTTGCGCTACATCTGGTGTTCCACTAAGGACTAGGTCTAATATGGCTTCCCCTCTGGTCAGTTCATGAACCAGCTGCTCCAAGAAGCAGTCATTTATGTCATCTAGGAACTTTGGGGCATGTTTACTAAACTGCGGTAACGTTACATAATGCATGTTATGTAATGTTAACAATCGTTAAGTAGCGTTAACGCACGTAATGATGCATTAACGATCGTTAACGTCTCATAACGCGCATTAATGTTACGTAACGATCGTAAAGTTCCGCGGCACGGTAAAACACCGCAGAAGGTGGAGAGAGGGCGGAGAGAAGGGGTCAATGGGCGGAGTGTGGGCGGGGTGAGGCTCCTTTCACACTAACGCGCTGATCTGAAGAGCTGAATCCTAACGCGATTGAAAAACTGCCGTTAAATGCACATTTCAGGGGAGAGAAACCATTTAAGTGTCAGCAATGTACAGCATAACAAGGAACAGTACAGAAAACGTAGGCAGGTATGAACCACTCATGATATCTATTTATTCCATATATTGCTTTATTGATCCATGACTGATAAGGGAGGCCAGACCCGACACAGGCCATGTTTCGAGGAATCTTCTTCAGGGGTTAGGCACACCTTACTCTAAAAACACATTATAATAAACAATAAATAATGAACAATAAATAAATAATAACAACTACATGCATAATATTAGAATAAAACATTAAAACTTCAAGGGAATACCAAAGAGAATCCAAAAATATAGAGGGCACATAAAAATCATAAACAACTAAATGCATAAATTACATATAAAATACGTATATGTATATATGTATCCGTATAATATGTTAGACATATAAAAACAAATGCAGCAAGATAAAATAAACACACCCTGAAAAGATACTAATTCAAAATAAGGTAAGGAATGCAAAATAATGCATACAAGGTGTATATAAAATTAAACCAAAGAAAATCTAAAAGAAAAACGAGGATCGCTGGTACTTACATATAAGATGACCGCCGTGCACAGTATGGCAGAGAGACCCCACACCTACAAAATCGCACATACAATCTGTCGGCTAGATCAGTGTCTGTAAAATATTACTCACTACTTCACCGAAATCCAGACTATCATTGTCCGAAAGAGGGACCGGCAAGCTGCTGCAGGCGGTATCTATTCATTCATTGAAAAAACGCCGACGCATGCGGAGATAAATGAGCAAATAAAAGCAGGAAACAACGGAGGTTTAAAGAGACCGCATCAGTTATCTAAAAAAGGAATATTAATGAAGTATGATGTGTGATAAAACTTAAGTGGATGAAAAACAGGGATATAATTTATGCATAAGAAGAAGCGTTTATATATGTATCGGGACCACACGCAGTGATAAACCTTAAAATACAGGATGCAAAATAGTGTACCAACTCAGAAGCGGCTAATCCAATAAATAAATAAATCAGCAATATATAAAACCAACAACATTGTTAAACACACTCAATAAATAATATATGCAATGAAATACTGTTATTAATACCCTAAATGCATAAAACAATAAATAACTAAAAATAACTAAAATGTATATACTGTGCACGGCGCTCATCTTATATGTAAGTACTAGCGATCCTCGTTTTTCTTTTAGATTTTCTTTGTTCAATGATTCACGCATTTTGGAAATAATGCTCCTACAACTTTGACTTTTAGGGGTATGTTTACTAAACCCTCTTAACGTGCGCGCCGCGTTAGTCTGCAGGATGCCATAAAAGGAGTGGGCGGTCCGGTCAAAAGTAGCAAAACGGGATTAGTGTGCGCTGCGCTGTGTGCTCTTGTGAGAAACGCACGCGGGAAGCATAAGCAGGCACGCTGATGTGCAAACAGAGGAACAGGGCTGCATTACAATGGTGAAGACACTGACAGATGGTGCAGAGGTCATGGGTTCAATCCCCCACTGTGCCCAATGAATAAGGCTGGCTGAGGCACTACCATTTATGTGTAATATTGCATTATGAGGCTTTTTAATTTTATTTTAATTACTGCTGCTAACAAACGCACTCTCAAAGCGCTGTAACATAAGGTGCTGCATAAGGCACCCCAGAGGGCACATTTTAAAGTGCACTGTCCGCCAAGGCACCCTACAATGTTGCTTAAAGGGTGGCCTATAGGGCGCCATATAGGGCACAGCAAGGTCATAGCACTGTTTTTGATGGCAGCACTGTGCATTTAAACGCATGGAAATCTTAAGTAGGTGCGCTGACATGCAAGGAGGAACAGCAGTGTAGCACAATGGTTAAGGCACTGACTGATGATACAGGGGTCATGAATTTGATCCCCAGTGTGCCTAATACTTAAGGCTGGCTGAGGCATCAGCTTCGACATGTAAGTATTGTTTCCTGTGGCACTTTATTTGTATTTTATTAATTGCTGCCAGCAAATACACCCTCACGTGCCGTAACCTAAGGTGCCGCATAAGGCACCCTATAAGGCACTCCATAGGGCACATTATAAAGTGCACTGTCCGCCACGGCACCCTATAATGTCCCCTATAGGGCACCCTATAAGTCACTCCATAGGATACCGTATAGTGCACCTTATATGGACGGTAACCATAAGGTGCCCTATAAAGCACCCTCTGAGGCACCTTATGGGTACAGTACGCTGAGAGTGTTTTTGCTGGCAGCACTAATGTACATTAAAAATAGATAATGCTTTGGACAGCCCTATCAAATAACCCCACTGTGGGTTTGAACCCATGACCTCTGGCTCCACAGGCAGTGAAATAACCAGTGGGCTACAGCTCTATAGCTGCTAGCAAGCCCCTGGCTGGCTGAAGAAGGACTGCACATCACCACACAAACAGTCTGCTGTGGTCACCAGGATAGGGTTAGCCCACCCGTACCCATGATGCACTGCACATGCAAATCAGCCATCTACAGATGAACACAAGATGGGGTATGCACCCCCACAGCACCTCGGCCTGGTAGGGGGAACTGACCATGTGTGTTACTGGCACAGAGTAGCTACACACCGTAAACCTTGTGCGGGTACTGTGCTCAGCCTGAGGGTGCGGTGGGGCGCCCAGCACCAGGTCCACAGAACCTTCCATGACATAAATAGGCCATGCTGTAGGTCCCCAGCACTGCTAGTGTTTGAGATAGGTAGTTCCTGCAGATACACTTTGGATATATCTGTATTTCTCAGTCAGGTTTGACCCTTATGGACCCATAGGCAGATTATGTACCACCACCCAACCCACCTTCTGGGGCTTTGGGTGGGAAACAGGGTCTCCCACTGACAGATCCACGTTTTACATCCCTGCAATGGCAGCAGTAGAGAGGACCACCAACCGCAGTTCTGCTGGGGAACAGACACCCTACAGGGCAGTCAGTGCAGCTCTGTATACATCTATAAAGCAATAGCAGACAGACATGAGGCCCAGAAATACTCAGCTGCACCCCACCACAAATCTGATATTCTCCTGCAGCAAGCCTGCAGCCACTGCACCCTGCAAGGTGTTCTAGCAATACACATACTAGCTGCAGACGGTCTGACAGCTAGTCCATAGGGCATGTTCCTGGAGGAGATGCATGCACCCAGAACTGGGATATCAACATACACACCAAGCAGATAAGTCAGTGATTGGGCCCCAAAAGAGAACCCATAAATATCACATGAAAAAAATACTATATAACACTATGGGGGAGCCTAGTCATGCCATGGTCACTGCTCAGTCAGGGTGAGAGTGATCTCCCAGCAGAACATGCTGTGGCCACCCTGTCTGTGCAGGTGGTGGCCGGGCACTACAATATCCGAGCCAGTGCCCTATGCCCAATGCAGATGCATCCTGGCCAGGCCACCCTGTCCGGGCTATACCCATGGTACCTTGTTCCTCATTATGCACATTGGCAGGCCAATACTGGCAACAGTGCTGGCAGTGTGGGCTGTGGAGGGTGTTTGCAGCTACCACACACTGGATAGACAGACACACACTCCCACACCTATGCCAGCATTGTGCTACTATAGAGGTGTTTAGCAGCCCTGGCCACCACACCAGTCCTGGGCACAGTGCAGGCATGGATATGGTACGCAATACTGGTGGGGGTCACTCCCCAGGGTGGTAAACACTGTCAGAGACCAGACCTGAAGCACACTTCACAGACATCAGAAAGGTTGCTATGATGGAGCTCAATCAGCAAACTGTGCTTAAAGTAGGAATTGCTATCTGCCAGTAATCAAAGCAAACATTTGATAGCTGTGTACCGTATTCCCAGGTGTAGGGTGGCATTGCTAAAGTATACAAGTGCTAGTATTGGGAGATGCACGCAGGGCCCAATGTCCTGCCTCTCCAGGAGGCATTGGCTAATGGAGCTTGTGGGTGCGGGTGTGTCTGCCCCTGTTGCCTGCTGCTTTACGGCAGAGGTTTCCAACTCCAGTCCTGGTGTGCCAAACACTGTTCGGGTTTTCATGCTGTCCCTCATGAATATGCATGAGATACATCTGCATACCATGGGGGTGGTGCATAGATATGCAGCACAGGCATCTTTATTAGAGGCAGCATGGAACCTGAATGGTGTTTGGCCCTCCAGGACTGCATTTGGGAGACTCTGCTCTGGGTAATGCGCCTGTTTATGGTGTCTTTGCTCTGTAGGGTAAAATGTAGGTGTTTTGGGCATGTTTACGTCATCTGCAATAAAGGCTCTGTCTGTATTAGCACTTTGTAGTAGTGGGTAAAATATGGGGACTGGGTTGGAAGGCATCATAGCTGGGACTTGAACCTGTGACCTTCTGCCTCCAAACACACTGGTTGTGTGCACTGCACCACCGTGTTGCCACAGAGACAGTGCATTCCCTGGTGATACCATGACTGTTTGTCCGGCAGGGCCTGCCTGTTGCAGTGCATGGCACCCACCTACACAGGGCTAGGCCATGGTCTGCTCTGGGCAGCTGCCACTGCCCCCCTCCACCACCAGTACCCCTCTGCCACCATGCTGACATGCCCGTCTGCTGGTGGTGCTGGTGGTGTGCAGTCTCAAGCCATCCAGTGTGCAGGTAGGCGGCTGCCTATGGTGCGTGTTCTGGGGTAGGGGTGCCTGTATAGACGTCCACGCTTCCCCCCAACACTGCCTGCCAATGTTCTGTGCCCTTGGAGGTACCTGCTGGGTACTATCCCCTGTGACACTGTGATAAACACTCTCGTGCCCATGTTGGGCCCTCATCAGTTTCTGTCTGGCTGCTGTACAGTTTCAGCATTCCTAAGTGCCACCTAGGCATCTGCCTAGTCCGCACTGTGCCCCAGCTGCACCACAGCATGTGCCGCCTGCAGCCCTCTGTATCCCCTTTCCCAGCATCTGTCCAGTTGCCCATTCCAACATGTCCGCCCTGCTGTTGTGGGACATGTGCATGCCATAGGAAACCTGTCCAATGGAGAGGGAAACCCTGATCAGTGCTATTTCACTGTGGGATCATTCACCTTGTATGGGGATGGAGCATAGACCCTTCCAAAATTCATATCTTTTTTGGGGCTTTCTTGGAAGTGTTTTTTGATGTTTCCCATTACTATCACTATTGCCCAGCTTGATTATGATTTTTTTTTATTTTGTTGGGGTCATTTTCAATGTTTATTTGCACTTTTGTTCCGTGCACATGTATAACATTTATCACTTTTTTGTAGGTTTCCCTGGCTTTGCTGTACATTGCTGACAGAAATGGTTTCTTTTCCCTTTAAATCAGCTCTAACGCGAGGTTTTCACTTGCGTTAGTTTTGGCCTCGGATTTCACATCGTTAGTGTGCGGGGAGCCTCTCCCCTCCCACTCTCCACCCATTGACCCCTTCTCTCCGCCCCTGGGGAGCCTTCCTCCGCCCTCCGGGAGCCTTTCCCCGCCTTCAGCGCTCGTTTGCGCTGCTGCGTGTGTGAGCGCGCACTACGGCACATTTGTGCCCCGTAAAGCATCATTATCGCGCGCTAAGGTACCTTAGCGCGCGATAATTGCACAGCGCGCACCTTATGAAGGTTTAGTAAACATACCCCTTAGATATAAGTTGTCAGATGCGTTTTTTATTGATAGTGATATAGTTTGGGTGGTTTTTTTATGAGCGCTGATATGTATGACGGTAGCCCCTTGAACAGCACGGCTTGTCCTTTATATATTATGACAATATTTTTAAATCTCTCATTTTACAGCATGGCAGTTTTTTGAGCTGCATGTTCTAGTACACTTTTTTGTCTTTTTAATTGTTTTATATGATTTTCACAATATAGAAAGTACAATTTTAACTTCAGCGATATACTACTACTAGCAACGTACGCTTTAAGGTCCTAAGGTAATGTTTTCCCTCTCACTCCTGCTCCTCCACATTTTTGTGATTCTCATCTCTCTCGTTTTTCTCCTTCTTTTAAATATAATGATTTTAATTTATTATATTTATGTTGATGATATGTTAGTTTCTTATTTAATTATTTATTTGTTTAATTTTATATACACCTTGTATGCATTATTTTGCATTCCATACCTTATTTTGAATTAGTATCTTTTCAGGTTGTGTTTATTTTATCTTGCTGCATTTGTTTTTATATGTCTAACACATTATATGGATACATATATACATATACATATTTTATATGTAATTTATGCATTTAGTTGTTTATGATTTTTATGTGCCCTCTATATAACTAGAAAATAGGGGAAAGCCGACAGTCACCCAGGAGCGCATGGTTCGGACAAAGGTATCCTTGAAGGCTCAGCTCTATCAGCGTTGCTTTTTAACATATACCTAAAACACATCTGTACAATATTTAAAAAATTCAATGTCCTCTATCACCTATATGCGGACGACATAATGATGTATGTCCCATTCAAAATCCCAAATATCCCTACACAACTCATTAACGACTGCCTCACTGAAATCAACACCTGGCTAAATGAAAACAATCTGCACATCAATCACTCAAAAACAGAAGCCCTAATAGTAACTAAATGCACAACATTTATTCCCCCCTCGCATATAACATTGCAAAATAATAATATCATACTGAAAACTGAAATACGCTACTTAGGTGTGATACTGGATAAACATCTCAGCATGGACACACATGTAAGAAACATAGCAAAAAAAGTTTACTTTAAACTAAAAATATTAAAGCAACTCCGCCCACTAATGCACTTACAGGACTTCCAACGCGTCATACAAGCAATCATAACCCCACATTTCGACTTCGCAAACCTAACCTTACTTGGCGTAAGCAAGGAAGCCATAAAAAAACTTCAATTAGCACAAAACGCAGCAGCAAGGACCATAACGAAAGCCCCACCTTTCCAACATATAACCCCAATCTTAGAATATCTACACTGGCTCCCGATTCAAAGCCGCATAGAATATAAAACTATATTAACCACCTACAAAGCCATAACAAAAACTGCACCCCTGCCCATAAATAACCTTATCAAAATAGAACCTACACACAATCTACAAAGGAGAGACCAGCTTAATAAACTAACCACTCCAAAAGAATTCATTAGGGCCAATAAATCCACTAACAAAAAAGCCTTCTCCCATGCAGCACCTATCTTGTGGAACACAATCCCAATAGAACTAAGACAATTACCCGACATAATGGAGTTCAGAAAAAAACTCAAAACACACTTATTCACAAAGCATTATGGATCTCTGACCAGCACACCACACCCCCCCCAACTGGATAAAGGATAATCCCACCCCGAGTAATACACAACTCATCAAAAGAATGAAGTGATACACCCTAAAACAAAGCGAATAAGTAAATGAAAAACAAAACAATGTATATAGTTTAATTATGTTCAACTGTACATAGTTTACTAATTGTTAATTGTTAATTATTAATTGTTAACTGTATTTACCTAGCTACAAATGTTATATGTAAAAACAGACCACACTGTTTATTGTTGTTATATGGAAACCGCACCTGATCAATGGAAGGAGCGGTATATAAATAATCTGTTAATTAAAATTAAAATTTAATTAATACTACCAAAAGCAGTGAGGTTCCAAAAGGGGGTATAGTAGCCCAAATGCCCTTGAGTAAGGAGCAGACAGAGCATAAAGATTCCAAATTACCCCTGCCTACCAATAGCCAGATTAATATGAATAAAATACAGTCTCTAAAATGCTTGTATGCCAATGCTAGAAGTCTAAACAATAAGATGGGGGAGTTAGAATATATAGCACTAAATGAGAGGTTAGATATGATTGCACTCTCAGAGACATGGTGGAAGGAGGATAACCAGTGGGACACTGTGATACCTGGATACAAACTATATCGTAATGATAGAGCTGATCAAATTGGTGGAGGGGTTGCGCTCTATGTTAGAGAGGGCATTGAGTCAGAAAGGATTAAAGTTTTGCAGGGAACAAAATTTGCTGTAGAATCTCTATGGATTGAAATCCCATTTATGAAGGGGAAGGCGATGGCAGTGGGAGTATACTATCGACCGCCTGGCCAGAATGAACAAATGGATGATGAAATGCTCAAAGAAATCAAGGAAGCTAACAAAAGTCACAACAGAGTAGTAATAATGGGTGATTTCAATTACCCCGGTATCGACTGGGTCAGTGTCACGGCAGGACAAGCTAAAGAGATAAAGTTTCTAGATGGAATAAATGACTGCTTCTTGGAGCAACTGGTTCATGAACCGACCAGAGGGGAAGCCATACTGGACCTAATCCTTAGTGGAACGCCAGATCTGGTGCAAGAAATAAGGGTATTGGGACCACTTGGCAATAGTGATCATAGTATGATCATGTTTGATTTAATTAGTGGAGGACAGATAGTAAAGGAATCCACAGTACTACCTTTTAACTTTCAAAAGGGAGACTATGATAGAATGAGGAATATAGTTAGGAAAAAACTAAAAGGAGCGGTTCCAAAGGTTAAAGACTTACAGCAAGCTTGGGTGTTATTTAAAAATACTATCCTCGAAGCCCAGACCAGCTGTATTCCACGCATTAAGAAGAGTGGAAGAAAGTCCAAAAAACTGCCAGCATGGTTTAAAGGTGAGGTCAGAGAGGCTGTTGCTGCCAAAAAAGCAACCTTCAGGAAATGGAAAAAATAGCCAAATGATGAAAACTGGAAACAACACAAGCACTGGCAAGTTAAATGCAAAGCATTGATAAGGCAGGCAAAGCAGGAATTTGAGAAGAAACTTGCTACGGAAGCAAAAACACAAAATAAAGACTTTTTCAAGTACATTCGTAGCAAAAGGCCTGTGAGAGAGTCAATTGGACCGTTAGATGATAGAGGGGTAAAAGGGGCAGTAAGAGGAGACAAGGCTATAGCAGAGAGACTGAATGAATTCTTTGCTTCGGTCTTTACTGAGGAAGATGTAGGGATGTTACCCATGACTGAAGTGGTATTTAAAGGAGATACTGCAGAGGAATTGAGAGAAATATCACTACACCGGGAAGATATATTACAACTATTTGATAAACTGAATAGTAGCAAATCACCTGGACCGGATGGTATACATCCCAGAGTGTTGAAAGAACTGAAATATGAGATTGCAGACCTGCTATTGGTAATCTGTGAACTTTCATTAAAATCATCTGTAATACCTGAAGATTGGAGGGTCGCCAACGTAACACCAATTTTTAAAAAAGGTTCCAGGGGTGACCCGGGAAATTACAGACCGGTGAGCCTGACGTCAGTACCAGGGAAAATGGTAGAAACCATCATAAAGAACAAAATTACACAACATGTAGATAGTCATGGCCTAATGGGAGACAGCCAACATGGCTTTAGACAAGGAAGATCTTGTCTTACTAATCTGATATGTTTCTTTGAAGGTGTGCATAAACAGGTAGACAAAGGTGAGTCGGTTGATATAGTGTATCTGGACTTCCAGAAAGCTTTTGACAAGGTCCCCCATCAGAGACTTTTGGCGAAGCTAAAAAGTCATGGGATAGGAGGCAGTGTACTATTGTGGATCGGGAACTGGTTAAAAGATAGAAAGCAGAGGGTAGGGCTAAATGGCCAATATTCCCAATGGAAAAAAGTGAATAGTGGAGTACCCCAGGGATCTGTACTGGGTCCGCTACTTTTTGACATATTCATAAATGACCTGGAAAAGGGAATAACTAGTGAGGTTATCAAATTTGCAGATGACACAAAACTGTTTAAAGTTGTTAAAACCCAAGAGGATTGTGGAAAACTGCAGGAGGATCTGGATAAATTGGAAGACTGGGCATCCAAATGGCAGATGAAATTTAATGTGGACAAATTCAAAGTTATGCACCTAGGAAAGAACAACCCACACTATAGTTACACGATGCAAGGCTCCACATTAGAAACCACCACCCAGGAAAAGGACTTTGGAGTCATCGTGGATAACATGTTAAAACCCTCCGCCCAGTGTGCAGCGGCGGCCAAGAAAGCAAATAGAATGCTAGGTATCATAAAGAAAGGGATGGAGAATAAAACAAAGGATATTATAATACCTCTGTATCGCTCCATGGTACGACCGCACCTTGAATATTGTGTGCAATTCTGGTCGCCGTATCTTAAAAAGGACATAGCGTTATTAGAAAAAGTACAGAGAAGAGCCACCAAATTGGTGAAGGGGATGGAAGGCTACTCCTATGAAGAGAGGCTAAAAAGGTTAGGGCTCTTTAGCCTGGAAAAGAGACGGCTGAGGGGAGATATGATAGAGGTCTATAAATTAATGAATGGAGTGGAACGGATAAACGTGGATCAATTGTTTACGCTATCAGAATATAGAAAGACTAGGGGACATGTAATGAAGCTACAGGGTAAACTATTTAAGACAAATAAGAGAAAATATTTTTTCACTCAACGTGTAATCAAACTCTGGAATCTGTTACCGGAGGATGTAGTAAGGGCTGTTAGTATAGCTGGGTTTAAAAAAGGTTTGGACAAGTTCCTGGAGGAAAGGTCCATAAACCACTATTAAAAAGGGACCCAGGATATCAATGCTTGACCCAGTACAAGCATTGTGGAACCTGTGTCTTTTGGGGATATTGCTAGGTACGTAGGACCTAGATTGGCCACTGTTGGAAACAGGATACTGGGCTTGATGGACCTCGGTCTGACCCAGTATGGCATGTCTTATGTTCTTATGTTCTTATGTTCTTATATTTTTGGATTCTCTTTGGTATTCCCTTGAAGTTTTAATGTTTTATTCTAATATTATGCATGTAGTTGTTATTATTTATTTATTGTTCATTATTTATTGTTTATTATAATGTGTTTTTAGAATAAGGTGTGCCTAACCCCTGAAGAAGATTCCTCGAAACACGGCCTGTGTCGGGTCTGGCCTCCCTTATCAGTCATAGATCAATAAAGCAATATATGGAATAAATAGATATCGTGAGTGGTTCATACCTGCCTACGTTTTCTGTGCTGTTCCTCTGTTCACGAGGCAGTGTGCTGTTTTTTCTTGGTGACAGCAATGTACAGCATAGGCAGGGAAACCTAAAAAAGTGATGTGTGATACACGTGCACAGAACAAAAAGGCACCTAAACATTGAAAATGACCTCAACAAACTGGAAAAAAACCATAACCAAGCTGGCCAATAGTGATATTAATGGGAAACATCAACCCCCCCCCCCCCATGAGAAAGCCCCAAAAAAAGGATATTAATCGTGGAAGGGTCTATGCAGCCGCCATCACTGCCCAATCGGGGCAGCCGCCCGGACTTAAAAGTTCAGCGCCATCGGGCGCTCACCAAAAACACTCCCGCCACCATCTTCAGCTCTCCCCATCGGGGGATCGAGCCTCCAGCAGCGGGAGGAGCAGCAGCCGCCATCACTGCCCAATCGGGGCAGCCGCCCGGACTTAAAAGTTCAGCGCCATCGGGCACTCACCAAAAACATTCCCGCCACCATCTTCAGCTCTCCCCATCGGGGGATCGAGCCTCCAGCAGCGGGAGGAGCAGCAGCCGCCATCACTGCCCAATCGGGGCAGCTGCCCGGACTTAAAAGTTCAGCGCCATCGGGCGCTCACCAAAAACACTCCCGCCACCATCTTCAGCCTCCCCATCGGGGGATCGAGCCTCCAGCAGCGGGAGGAGCAGCAGCCACCAGCACTGCCCAATCGGGGCAGCCGCCTGGACTTAAATGTTCAGCGCCATCGGGCGCACCCGTGTCTGGCGGGCCTGCGCCTGAGGGCCTCGCCAGAGGGCCCTTTGGCGTGGCCCTTAGGTGCGGGCCCGAGGGCAAGGGCACACGAAACTCTCACTCCTGCTAGCCTGCCTACAGCCAGCAACTTTCCAGCTCCAGATGGCAGACACTAGTAATAGGCTCATTCCAGGGATAACGTGCACCCTACAACAAAGAGACATGAAAACGTTGCCAGTCCACCCTGCCTAAGAAGGACAACCCAACTATTGAACTGCCTACAGACCTACAAGGTGAATTGACTTAGTCACGTTTATAAGACCAATGCATATTTACTGATCCTAATCTGCGTTTTGCATATCACTACCATATTAATTTCACAAATGCCTTTGTAATATCTCATTCTAGCAACAAACCGAGTTGTTAAGATTCACAGTATAGTGACATACATAGAGACCAATAGTGACTATAGAAAGATTTTCTACATTGAAAAGTCGATAATCAACCTTTTGACCTCATCAAACGCCCTCAGAAGCAAACACACTAACTATAACTCTCATTAAAGCACCCAGACACAACCAACACATCACAAATATGGCTATATCTCTACTCACTCTCACTCTAATTTACAACCTGACCAGTACTTTTTACGAAGCTACTGCTCTTACACAGGGTTACAACCCTATCCCACTACTTCTCAGTAGGAAATATTACCTTAACCAACACCAACCATCCCCAAATCCCTACTACAAAAAACAGTCGCACCTACTCTATGCCACTCTTGATCCCACAGCAACAACAAATCCTAAGGAAAAGCAAAATCAACAAACCCTCAAATGCGCACTCATCAATGCATGCTCGGCCCGCAACAAATGGCCTGCCATCACAGACCTACTCTCAAATCTCAACCTAGACATCCTACTGGTAACTGAAACATGGTTATCAGATGCTGATAACGCTCTACTAAACCAAATCACTCCTACCAACTTCTCGATCTACACATGCAACAGAGAAAGCAGAAGAGGAGGTGGTGTACTCATCCTAGCCAAAACTGCACTTCAATACCGGATTAACTTCCCAAAACACCTACATTTTACCCTACAGAGCACAGACACCATAAGCAGGTGCATTACCTAGAGCAGAGTCTCCTAAATGCAGTCCTGGAGGACCATACACCATTCAGGTTCCATGCTGTCTCTAATAAAGATGCCTGTGCTGCATTTCTATGTGCCGCCCCCATGGTATGCAGATGTATCTCATGCATATTCATGAGGGACAGAATGAAAACCCAAACAGTGTTTGGCACACCAGGACTGGAGTTGGGAACCTCTGCCGTAAAGCAGCAGCCAACAGGGGCAGACACACCCGCACCCACAGGCTCCATTATCCAATGCCTCCTGGAGAGGCAGGACATTGGGCCTTGCGTGCATCTCCCAATACTAGCACTTGCATACCTTAGCAATGCCACCCTAAACCTGGGAATACGGTACACAGCTATCAAAAGGTTGCTATGATTACTGTCAGATAGCACTTCCTAAGTTAAGCACAATTTGCTGATTGAGCTGCATCATAGCAACTTCTCTGATGTCTGTGGAGTGTGCTTCAGGTCTGGTGTCTGACAGTGCAGGGGGGTAGAATGTGGATCTGTTGGTGGGAGAGCCTGTCGCCCACCCTGAGCCCCAGAGAGTGGGCTGGGTGGTGGTATATAATCCACCTGTGGGTCCAAACACCCTCCCTTCACTTAAATCATGTGACCATAGCACCCACACAGGGTATGTACTTTTCTGGGTGCATCATAGTCCACAAAGGCTAGATGTGAAATACAGATGGACACAGGCATATCCTAGGAGTGTTTACAAAGACAACATGTCACACATTGACACTGATGGGGACCTGCAGCATAACCTATCTCAGCAAAGCCAGGGGCTGCGAAAATGGTGCTGGGCACCCCACCTCACCCTCAGGGTGAGCACAGGACCCGCACACTGTGATGGTCTGTAGCTACTCTGTGCCACTAACACACACCATCGGCACCCCCTACCAGGCTGCGGTGCTGTGGGGTGCATACCCCATCTTGTGATCATCTGTAGACTGCTGATTTGCATGTGCTGTGCATCCTGGGTACGGTTGGGTTGACCCTATCCTGGTAACCACAGCAGAATGTTTGTGTGGTGCCGTGCATTCCTCCTGTAGCCAGCCAGGGGTTTGCTAGCAACTATAGAGCTGTAGCCCACAGGTTACTTCACTGCCTGTGAAGGCAGAGGTCATGGGTACAAACCCATGGAGGGGTTATTTGATAGGGCTGTGTAAGGCATTGTCTATTTTTAATGTACATTAGTGCTGCCAGCAAAAACACCCTCAGAGTACTGTAACCTTAAGGTGTCTCATAAGGTGCCCCATATGGCACCTTATAGGGTGCCTTATAAGGTGTCCTATAGGGGACATTATAGGGAGCCTTAGCAGACAGTGCACTTTATAATGTGCCCTATGGAGTGTGTTATGGGGTGCCTTATGCGGCACCTTAGGTTACGCCACCATGAGGGTGTGTTTGCTGGTGGAACTAATTAAAATAAAATTAAATTGCCTCAACAATCACTACTTAAACATAAAAGGTGATGCCTCGGGGTATTCGAAATATTGGGCATCTGGTGGATGAGGCGGGGAAGTGTAAGCCTTTTCAGTCTCTTTGCCGAGAATATGATCTGCCTCCACAGTCTACTTTTACATACCTACAGGTTTCCCACTACATTGCTGCCCTGCCGAGGGCGGCTTTAGGAATAGAGCGCTCGGCGCAAATGCTGGCTTTTTTTGCCTTGGGAGAGGCTGCCTCTCAGTCTATTGCGGGCTATCGGGCCCGGCTGATGGTTCTTCGAATGCCAGTTGACTATCGCGGAGTGGAGGCGGCGTGGGGTGCGGAGATGGGTCGAGAGGTCCCTCCAAATACCGTTTTGGTTGCTCTCCGGCGGATTGCAGGCATGGTGGACGGGGCAAGGTGGCGAGAGATACAATTTAAATGCCTCACTCGGGCTTATTTCTCACCTAGGCGGGCCCTGCGCAGCCACCTGACCGTTGATGGTCGGTGTCCGCGATGCCAGGCTCCTTTAGCCGACCTGTGGCATATGTGGTGGGCCTGCCCCCATATTCAACCCTACTGGGCCAGAATCGCCAGATATATTGATGGATTACTGCAGCAGCGAGTGCGGTGGACGGGGGCTTTTGTGGTTTTGGATAGAATGGACCCCCCCTTTCCGCCCCGACGCACAGACCGATTGCTTATGCGAAAGGCATGTCTGGTGGGTAAAGGTCCCCTTTTACGAATGTGGCGCGACCAGCACCCCCCGACATTTGGGGAGTGGCGCAATAACTTTCACCAGCTAATGCTTGCAGAACGGTGGCGGGCGCGGGGCAGTGTCAGGCGCTGGGCCTCTTTTCTGCTGGTGTGGGACCCGTATATAGGAGTACTGGGGGCTCGGTGTAGGAATGAGATTTTGCAAGTAGGTAGGTGACGGCGGGGAGGAGGGAGGGGGAGAACCATAGATGCGCAGGGGAGCGATGGTAGGTGGAAGGAATGGGCTGGACTGCTCCTGGAATAATGTGTGACTAGGACGGGGGGGGGGTGGTGGGGGGAGGGGGGGGGTGGGTGGGTGGGGGTGGGGGCATACTATGAAAATTGTATTCATCCCCTGTCATTGTTCCTCCGGGTGGGGATGAGAGTCCACCCCCCCGGAGATTGCTTGTATTGGCCTTGTTATATTTGTGTGGTGATGTTTAAAATAAAGTTTATAAAAAAAAAAAAAAAGGTGATGCCTCAATCAGCCTTATGCATTAGGCACACTGGGGAAGCAAACCCATGACCCTTGACCCATCAGTCAGTGTAGTAACCATTGTGCTCCAGCTCTGTTTCTGTGTTTGCATGTCTGCGCGCCTTCTTAAGATTAATGCACGGTAACGTGCAATGTCACACTCATTAATGTAAGGCGTCTTATAACGCGCGTTATCGGTAACGATGTACCGCCCATGTCCTTATTTGGGATATCTGCCTCTACCGCGGATCCTAACGCGAATCACATTACCGCAGTTTAGTAAACATGCCCCTTTATCTCCCTAGCATGTCCTGCCGTGACACTGACCCAGTCGATACCGGGGTAATTGAAATCACCCATTATTATTACTGAGCTGTAACTTTTGTTAGCTTCCTTGATTTCTTTGAGCATTTCATCATCCATTTGTTCATTCTGGCCAGGCGGTTGATAGTACACCCCCACTGCCATCGCCTTCCCCTTTTTACATGGAATTTCAATCCATAGAAATTCTACATCAAATTTTGTTTCCTGCAAAACTTTAATCCTTTCTGACTCAATGCCCTCTCTAACATAGAGCGCAACCCCTCCTCCAATTTGATCGGCTCTATCATTACAATATATTTTGTACCCAGGTATCACAGTGTCCCACTGGTTGTTCTCCTTCCACCATGTCTTTGATATTCCAATCATATCTAACCTCTCATTTAGTGCTATATATTCTAACTCTCCCATCTTATTTTTTAGACTTCTAGCATTTGCATACAAGCATTTTAGAGACTGTGGGGTATGTTTACTAAACCGTCTTAATGTGCGCCCGGCGATAGTGTGCAAGCTGCCATAAAAGGAGTGGGCGTTTCAGTCTTAAAGTAGCAAAATAGGATTATCACGCGATAACGCGTGCTGCTGCGCACATTAACGGGCTAAGTGCTGCTAAGCGCGTTAACGCGCGGTAATCTTAAGTAGGCGCCCAGACATGCAAACACAGAAGCAGAGGTGTAGTACAATGGTTAATACACTGACTGATGATACAGGGGTCATGAATTTGATCCCCCAGTGTGCCTAATGCATAAGGCTGCCTGAGGCATCAGCTTTGACATGTAAGTATTGTTTCTTGAGGCATTTTATTTGTATTTTAATTATTGCTGCCAGCAAACACACCCTTGGGGGAGGCACATATGGCACTCCATAGGGCACATTATAAAGTGCACTGTCTGCCACGGCACCCTATAAGGTGCTCCATAGGACAACTTATAAGGCACCTTATATGGACTGTAACCATAAGGTGCCTCAGAAGGCGCTTTATAGGGCACCCTATAAAGTGCCTTCTGAGGCACCTTCTGGTTACAGTACTCTGAGGGTGTTTTTGCTGGCAGCACTAATGTACATTAAAAATTGACAATGCTCTGGATGTTGTTGTTGTTGTTGTTGTTGTTGTTAAGTTCCGTCGAGTCGGAGTCGACTCATGGCGACCGTCTGGATAGCTATCCTAAATTGTGTTCAGTCTTCAGTCAGGCGGCTCATTGTTGACAGACTGGTACCCATAGCTGCTGTTATTGTATCGATCCATCTCATCGCTGGCCTTCCTCTTTTGCGTTGACCTTCTATCTTGCCAAGCATGATGTCTTTCTCTAATGATCTCTCTCTTCGCATGATGTGTCCAAAGTATGAAAGTCTAGTCTTGTCATCTGAGCTTCTAAAGAAAGCTTAGGTTTGATCTCCTCTACTACCGACTGGTTTGTTCTTCGGGCAGTCCATGGTATACACAGTATTTGCCGCCAGCACCATAATTCAAAGGCATCAATTTTCTTCCTGTCTGTCTTTTTCACTGTCCAGCTTTCACATCCATATGATGTTATTGAAAATACCATGGCTTGAACATGGATAGCCCTATCAAAAAACCCCACTGTGGGTTTGAACCCAAGACCTCTGGCTCTACAGGCAGTGAAGTAACCAGTGGTCTACAGCTATTAACAAGTGCCTGGCTGGCTAAAGAAGGACTGCATGTCGCCACACAAATAGTCTGCTGTGGTTACCAGGATAGGGTTAACCCACCCGTACCCATGATGCACTGCACATGCAAAACAGAAGTCTACAGATGATCACAAAATGGGGTATGCACCCCCACAGCACCTCGGCCTGGTAGGGGGAACTGACCGTGTGCACCCCCACAGCACCTCAGCCTGGTAGGGGGTACTGACCGTGTATGTTACTGGCACAGAGTAGCTACAGACCGTCACCCTGAGGGTGAGGTGGGCCACCCAGAACCAGGTCCAGAGCACCTTTCATGGCTTAAATAGGCTATGTTACAGGTTCCCATCAGTGTTAGTGTGTGTGATAGGTAGTTCCTGCAGACACATCTGTATTTCTCAGTCATGTCTAGCCGTTATGGGCTATGATGCACCCAAAATAGTGCATATCCTGTGTTGGTACCATGGTCACATGATATAGGTGAAGAGGGGGTAGTTGGACCCATAGGTGGATTAAGTACCCCACCCCACCCCACCCCACCCCATGTGGCTCAGGGTGGGAAACAGGATCGCCCACCAACAGAGCCACACTCTACCTCCCCGCAATGGTGGCAGTAGAGAGGACCATCAAACCCAGTCCTGCTTAGGAACAGACACCATACAGGGCAGGCAATGCAGATCTGTACACATCCATAAGGCAAGGCAGACAGAAGGCCTGGAAATGCTCAGCTGCCCCCCATCACTATTTGACATTCTCCAGCAGCAAGTCTCCAGCTGCTGAACCCTGCAAGATGTTCCATCCAGACACATGCTAGTTGCAGACAGTCTGCTAACTAGTCCATAGTGCACGTTTCTGGAGGAGATGCATGTACCCAGAACTGGGATGTCAGCATGCACACCAAGCAGATAAGTCAGTGATTGGGCCCCAAAAGAGAACCATAAACATCACATGAGAGAAACAGTATGTAACACTATGGGGGAACCTAGCCATGCCGTGGTCACTGCTCAGTCAGGGTGAGAGTGACCTCCCAGCAGGACATGCTGTGGCCACCCTGTCCGTGCAGGTGGTTGTCAGGCACTACAATGTCCGAGCCATTGCCCTATGCCCTGTGCAGATGCATCCTGGCCAGGCCACCCTGTCCGGCTATACCCATGGTACCTTGCTCCTCATTATGCACATTGGCAGGCTTACACTGGCAACAGTGTGGGCTGAGGAAGGTGTTGGCAGACACCACACACTGGATAGACAAACACACGCTCCCACACCTATGCCAGCATTGTGCAAATATAGAGGCTCTTAGCAGCCCTAGCCACCGCACCAGTCCTGGGCACAGTGCAGGCATGGCTATGGTACGCAATACTGTTGGGGTCACTCCCCAGGGTGGTAAACACTGTCAGACATCAGACCTGAAGCACACTCCACAGACAGCAGAAAGATTGCTATGATGCAGCTCAATTAGCAAATTGTGCTTAACTTAGGAATTGCTATCTGCCAGTAATCATAGCAACCGTTTGATAGGTGTGTACAATATTTCCAGGTTTAGGGTGGCATTGCTAAGTTATGCAAGTGCTAGTATTGGGAGATGCACGCAGGGCCCAAGATCCTGCCTCTCCAGGAGGCTTTGGATAATGGAGCCTGTGGGTGAGGGTGTGTCTGTCCCTGTTGGCCGCTGGTCTAGTGCAGAGGTTCCCAACTCCAGTCCTGGTGTGCCAAACACTGTTCGGGTCTTCATGCTGTCCCTAATGAATATGCATGAGATATATCTGCATACCATGGGGGCGGTGCATAGATATGCAGCACAGCCATGTTTATTAGAGGCAGCATGGAACCTGAATGGTGTTTGGCCCTCCATGACTGCATTTGGGAGACTCTGCTCTAGGTAATGTGCATGTTTATGGTGTCTGTGCTCTGTAGGGTAAAATATAGGTTTATTGGGCATGTTTCTGTTATCTGCAATAAAGGTTCTGTCTGTATTAGCACATTTTAGTAGTGGGTAAAATATAGGGACTGGGTTGGCAGGAACAACAGCTGGGACTTGAACCTGTGATCTTCTGCTCTTGAACACACTGGCTGTGTTCACTGCACCACTGTGTCGCCACAGAATTAGTGCATTCCCTGGAGATACCATGACTGTTATTCAGACAGGGCCTGTCTGTGGCAGTGCATGGCACCCACCTATACAGGGCTAGGCCACGGTCTGCTCTGGGCAGCTGCCACTGCCACCTCCACCACCAGTACCCCTCTGCTACCATGCTGACATGCCCTTCTGCTGGTGGTGCTGGTGCTGCGCAGTCTCAGGCCATCCAGTGTGCGGGTAGGCGGCTGCATATGGTGCGGGTTCTGGGGTAGGGGTGCCTGCATAGCTGTCCACGCTTTCCCCCAGCACCGCCTGCCAATGTTCCGTGCCATTGGGGGTACCTGCTGGGTATTATTCCCTGTGACACCGTGGGAAGCACACTCTTGCCCATGTTGGGCCCTCAGCAGTTGCTGTCTGGCTGCTCTACTGTTTCAGAATTCCTATGGGCCAGCTAGGCATTACCCTAGTACGCACTGTGCCCCAGCTGCACCGCAGCATGTGCCGCCTGCAGCCCTCTGTGTCCCCTTTTCCAGCATCTGTCCAGTTGCCCATTCCGACATGCCCGCCCTGCTGTTGTGGAACATGTGCACACCGTAGGAAACCTGGCCAATGGAGTCGGAAACCCTGCTCAGCGCAATTACACTGTGGGCTCATTCACCTTGTGTGGGGACGGAGCATAGACCCTTCCAAAATTCATATCTTTTTTTTGGAGCTTTCTTGGGTGTGTTTTGTGATGTTTCCCATTGATATCACTATTGGCCAGCTTGGTTATTTTATTTTTACATTTTCCTCTGTACATTTTCAATGTTTATTTGCCCTTTTGTTCCATGCACATGTATCACACTTATCACTTTTTTGTTGGTTTCCCTGGTTTTGCTGTACATTGCTGACGTAAATGGTTTCTTTTCCCTTTAAATCAGCTCTAATGCCAGGGTTTCACTGGCGTTAGTTTTGAGCCTCGGATTTCACAGCGTTAGTGTGCGGGGAGCCTCTCCCCTCCCACTCTCTGCCCATTGACCCCTTCTCTCTGCCCCTGGGGAGCCTTTCCCCGCCTTCAGCGCTCATTTGCGCCGTTGCGCGCGTTATCACGCGCTAAGGTACCTGTGCGCCTAATAAATCACCATTATCACGTGATAAGGTACCTTATCGCGTGATAACATCACAGAGCGCACATTAAGACGGTTTAGTAAACATACCACTATGAATCCTACCCCTCCTTCGGCTCTAGGGATGTACAGTCTTGGCGTATACTGATTCTTGTAAATCACTTCATGCCATGGAGGTATTTAAATGTCTCTATCATTTCTCCCCCTCTCCTACCTTTCCTGTAGAGTATACATATTCAGATCTTTAAGTCTTTTCCCATACGATTTATGACAGAGACCACTGACCATTTTAGTAGCCGTCCTCTGTACCAACTCCATCCTGTTTATATCTTTTTGAAGGTGCAGTCTCCAGAATTGTACACAGTACTCCAAATGAGGTCTCCCTAGAGCAGGGGTGTCAAACTCTAATTCTGGGGGGCCACAAACCGGCCTGGATTTCATGATGGACCTAGTGAATATCCATGAGATATATTTGCACACAATGGAGGCAGCGCATAAATATCTCCATAGACCACCCCAGCACTGTGCAGTTAGTACATGCGTAGTCCGAGGGCAGAGCGGGAGACGGTACCAACGCTAGCCAGGCTAGTGCTGACATTTATCTGATTAGTGCAATTTTCAGCAGCCCCTGTCCAGACAACTCAGGCCACATGAAAAATTGGCATAAGTTGCAAGTCAGATAAGGGTCAATAGAAAATCATGCTAACCGGATAAGTGTCGTCACTGATCCTGGATATTGAGCGGTCGCTCGTATTTGGATATTGCTGCTGAATATTTCACCAATATTTAAGTGTTTAAATGTCAACATTTTAATACTGGTCAGATTTTGTTTTGTTTTTAAAATTCTACATGGCTTGGCTCCCAAATACGTTTTAAAACTTGTGGTTTTCAATGAAAATAAGAAGCAGCTACGTTTTGATAGGAATTTTAAATGTATTATCTTGTGATGAATGATTTTCATTTCAATCTGACTTTCGATAAATATTTTTCATTCCAAGCAGCTATGGAATAGAATCAGTTATTTGTTTTTTCACTGTACTTTTAAAACATATTTGTTTCAGAAATATTTGAAATTATGAGAACATAGTAGTTTTTTTTACTTTTATTAGGTTCTTATATGATTTTATTATTTTGTACTGTTAATTATTTTTTAGTATTTCTAATGAATTTTAACCAGATAGGGCCATGTGGTCTTTTTCTGCCCTTATGTTTCTGTTTCTAAAATGATGCTGAAATGCTGTTACTTTATACTGATAGTATGTAATCTGCTTCTGGGTTTAGCAGAATATGAAATGTGAAATAAAATAAAATCAGATACGACCACCTGACCAGGCCTGCTCTTCTTTCATGCACTGAAATACCTCATCTCCTATACTGTACTGCTCCCTTGGGATTTTGCAGCCCAAATGCATGACCTTGCCATTGTTATGAATTTTTTCCTGCAAGTAGAATCACTGGATTAGTGCTCAGATATTTAAGACTAAGCAAGCAGATTTTTCTGAGCATCTTTTCTAATTTGTTCATTAGATTTTTATAATACTTCACATGCGTAGTTGAGTCCAGACTGTACCCAGTCACAGGTACTTGGTCTGAAGAATGGGATGGCTCATACAAGCAGCTCTGTTGAAATTAATATCCCTTTAGTCTGATGGGCCAACCAGATCAAGCCATTATGGGATGCTAATGCAATCTGGATTTCTAACAGTACATTAGAGATTGTTGGAGGGAGAGGCGGGAGGAAGAATTCAAGACTGGAACTAACAATTTAAAATGGCCTGCAGTTGGTTGCCAAATGATGGTTGTGCAAATAATGTTATCCCAGATGTTAGTCTGGAATATGCCACAGCTGCACAGCTACCATCGCAGTTTGAACTATTGCAAACAGCTCAGAGGGCATCTATTAGTGTCACCTTCTTGTGCATTTTCTATGAACACCCATATACATTTTTACTTCCAGGGATCTTTTGCATTTTCAGAGAATAAGTCAGTTCGCAAGATGCCTATAAATGGAATATTAAATGAATACTGGGAGGTTTGCCAAGAAAAACAAGTGCAAAGCAGCTGTATGCAAAAAGGAATCTTAATGAGGGAACGAAAGAAACACCAAGTCATCTTTAAATCATAACTTCACTTAAACTGCATAAACAGAGTAATGTTATTAATAATGCCATTAGCTGCAGTTTAAAGCTGCTGAGTGTAGTCCAGTGTCTTCATGCTGGAAGGATGGGCTGGGTTTTGACAGCTTGTAAATGAATCACGATGTAGAATCTAGCACAGTATTTTATGCAAGGCAGACCACTACTGTGTTTGAAACAAGCTACAATGGCAAATGGAGATTATTGGCCCATCTAGTGAGCCCCTGTTGTCCAGCGACTGCAATACCCCATCTTTGGTCTTCCCCTCATTGCCCTCTCCCTGTGCATGTCTCAATCTTTTTTGAATGCATGATGCTAGTATACCCCTCATGATATGGTTATCCTCCCAGCACCATATAAATTCTATACATTGATTAACAAATTGGGAAAGCATGCAGAGCATAGCTTATGGTATTCTTTACAACAAAGAATTCCATAAGTTATGCTTTGCATGCTTTCCCGACTTGTGTGTAAATTCTATGCATTGATTAAACAACCCAAAATTAGTCACATAGCACATGGTTCATGAGCACAATTGTAGACCACTGTTCATGGCCTGGAAGTAACTAGCAAGCAGTAGGATTCCAGGGTCCTCGTTAGGCTTCTGTCTCATTATATGTATGTAAATCCCAGTCTACCCTTCCAACTGTGCACATAGAAAGAAGAGTACTTGTGTTAAACTAAGGAATCATGTTATTGCTTTAAAATGATGAATATTTCCCCATGATCCCTTGGCAGAATAGAACTACATAAATAATTCTGCCTCTCAGTCGTGCTATTGAGATGATGATGCCAAGAGGGATAAAGGTCGTCCTAAAGATAGCAACGAGAGGTTGATACATTTATAAAATATTACAGCAAAATAAGTTACCTTGTGGATATTCACTTTCCAATTACTCATCTAATAACTCTTATTTTTTTAGAAGACACAACCATATTTTCTTAAAGTAAAATGAATATGTATACTTTTGATTGAGCAGTTACAAATCCATATTACTAATAATCATTTATATAGTGCTACAAGGCGTATGCAGCACTGTATAGACACATATAAAAGATGATCCCTGTTCATCAGAGCTTACAATCTAATCAAGACAAACAATACAACAGATGAGAATAAGGCCCTCATTCTATAATATGGGTTGTGAGGCTGTACATCCCGCCGGGATGTGCAGCCCTGCAATCTGCCTAAACCCTATTCCCCCACCAGCTCTCTCTATATGTCCTGTACTTCAAGATGGGCAGAGCCAGAGGGGGGCGGGAGGGGGTGGGATCGGGGGCGGAGTAGCAGTGATCTTAGAGTCATGGCCCTGTATGTGCTGCCGGGCCTGCTGGGCTGTACTGATTATATTACCTCAGAGATAGTATAAGCAGGTATTTTTTGGTGAATTGGAGCATGGCAGCCACCACCGGGACCGGGTGCAGGGGGTCCCCACATCCCGCTCTAAGCCACGGGAGGCAAGCCATGGGTCGGGTAGTGGGCATCTTGGGGTCCGAAACCATGGCAGTCTGGGGCACCTGCGTTGAGGACATCCCCGCAGGCTGGAGGGGCACGCCGGGCCATCCTCTGGCCCGATTCTGGCTCCCACAGGAAGGTTTCTTCCTGTGGAACAGAATCGAGTCCTAACAGCCCCATCTTCAGCAGGGACATCTGGACAGCCCGGATGCCCGCTTCCAGAATTGAGCTCTGTGGGTACAAAAAGGGAGGGCAAGGAGACATAAGGGAAACCAGCGATCAGGATCCAAACGTAGCCTCAAAGAGGTGAGCCTTTAGCATAGATTTGCAGAGGGGGAGAGATGAAGCCTGACGTACAGACTCAGGTAGTTTGTTCCAGGCATAAGGAGGAACAAGGTGAAAGGAACAGAGCCTGGAGTTGGCAGTAAAAGAAAAGGGCATAGAGAGAAGCAGGCCAGTGGAAGAACAGAGTTCATGAGGAGTGGTGTAGGGAGAGAGGAGAGAGGAAAGGTAGTGAGGGGCAGTGAAAGGAATACATTTATAGGACAGAAGGAGATGTTTGAATTGAATACGGAAATGGAAGGGGAGCCAAAAATGTGACTCGAGAAGAGGGGTTATACAAGTCTATTGGGGCTAGTGGAAGATTAGCAGTGCAGCAAAGTTCTGAATAGATTAAAGGGGAGGGTGGTGACTCAAAGGGAGACCAGCAAAGAGGAGGTTGCAATAGTCGAGATGGAAGGTGACTAAAGAGTGGATACGTTTTTTAATAGTGGATTCAGAAAGGAAGGAGCAAATTTTGTTAATGTTGTAGAGAAAGAAATGACAGGTTTTAGCTATTTGTTGGATATGTGTGGAGAAGGAGCGGGAGGAGTCAAAGATGACACCAAGGTTGCAGACTGAAGAAACAGGAAGTAGAAGTGTGCTGCTATCTACAGAGATAGAGAAAGGAAGAAAGGGGGGAGGAGGTTTTAGAGGGGAAAATAACAAGTTCCGTTTTGGCCATGTTCAATTTCAAATGGTAGTGAGATATCCAGGCAGCAATGTCAAGACAGGCAAACAGAGATGTGAGACTGGAGTGTCAGAGAAATATTAGGTGTAGATAGATAGATCTGAAAGTTGTCAGTATACAAATGATATTGAAAGATATGAGAGAAGATGAGAGTACCAAGGAACTGCGTATTCAGAGAGAAAAGAAGAAGGACCAGAACAGAGCCTTGGGGTACACCAACTGAGAGTGGGATGGCAATAGAGGAGGATCCACCAGAACAAACACTGAAAGAGCGATGGGAGAGATAAGAAAACCAGAACAGCACAGAGTCCCTAAAACCAAGTGAGGATAATGCGTCAACGAGAAGGTGGTGATTAACAGTATCAAAAGCAGCAGAAAGGTCAAGAAGAATGAGGATAGAGTAGAGGTCCTTGGATTGAGCTAGGGACAAATCACTGCAGACTTTGGCAAAAGCTGTCTCAGTAGAATGTAAAGGATGAAAGCCAGATTGAAATGAATCAAGGAGGGCTTGAGAGGACAGAAATTCAAGGCAGAGGTAGAGGACTGCACATTCAAGAAGTTTGGAAATGAAAGGAAGAAACAAGATGGGACAATAATTAGAAGGACAAATAGGGTCAAGTGAGAAGAGGTATGACTACAGCATGTTTGAAGGCTATAGGGACAGTTGCAATGGAGAGTGAGAACATTTATATATTTATCAGGTTTTATATACTGCTTTATCATTTCAATCAAAGAGGTTTACATTGAAACTTGGTAATGTACATTAAACAGGGACATTGAAAACTTGGATTTTTCTGAGGTAATGGAGGGTTAAGTGACTTGCCCAAGGCCACAAGGAGTGCTAGTGGGAACTGAAGCCTGGTCTCTGGGTTCCCAAGCCAGTGTTCTTAACCATTAGGCTCCTCCTCCACTCTGTATGTGAGATGGAAGGGATGACAGTGGAAGAAATGGAATTAAGGAGATGGAAGGAGGTAGGATCAGAGGAACAGGTAGTAAGTTTAGAGGAGGAAAGAAGCTGAGAGATATTATAGGAAACTGTAGCCTCATCAATAGACTTAGAAGACAAGGTGGAGGAAAGATGTGATGAGTCAATAGTGGAGAGAGCTAATGGATTGATAGACTGAAGATTTCTAAAAAGGTACGAGACTGCGCAAGACTGAGGTGGGGAGTGATGGAGAGTGAAATTTAGCAGGTTATGGTCAGATAAGAGAAGAACTGAAGTACGGAAATTAGAGGGTAAACAATTAAAAAAGAAAACAAGGTTAAGGCAATGACTGTGCTGATGAGAGGGGACAGAAGAGCAAAGCTGGAGGTTGAATGAGGAGGTAAGGGAAAGGAGTTTAGATGCATAAGGGTCAGAAGGGTTATCAACATGAATATTAAAGTCACCAAGAATAAGAGAGGGGGAAGAAGAATTTAGAAATAAGGAAAGTCATGAATCAAAGTCAGTGAGAAAGGTAGAGGTGGACTTGTCAAGGGGTCGATAAATAACAGCTAACCGAAGAGGTAGGGGATTAAAAAGGCGAATAGAATGGATTTCAAAGGAGGAAAAGGAGTATCAATGTGTCCATTACACAGGGTATTTTAGAAGCCATATTCATGAGGTGAACGTCTGAAAATAGGCATTTAGAAGTGCAAATCATGGAGATGTTCCCAGAGCCAATTTATAAGCTGGGTGTAGAGATGTTCCCAGTGTGAGAATATCCATATGGTGGCTGCGTGGCCTGGGTGGAGAAAAGGAGATGTATGTCACGGTGAGATTGCAGAACAGCACAGCATATCTGGCCCGGTCTGTGACATATCTATGCCTATACTTGTTCCTGACCACAAATAAAGTGAAAAAAGTACTCGTTTCATTTTCTTATTTTAGTTTTTGCATGCCATCTTTATAAAATAAAGTTATGGATGTAACTCTTCCAGGGGAAAGCGCATAATGCTTACATCACCACAGTTATTATTTGAAGCCCGAAGAAACCTGAGCGTAAATACAAACCCCACCGCCACACATCTGAGTATGTGAAATGACAGGCTGAGACATGCAATTCTCATAGCACAATTACCTCCCTTCTAAAATAGTAGAACCCACAGGAGAGCGGAGGAAAACACAGCCGCACCAGCAATCATTGCAAAGAAACAATTTTATTCAGAGGCCTAGTTTCGGCTGTAAAGCCTTCATCAGAGGTCTAAAATAAAAACAATAATTAAAAGCAAGATACAATATACATTTGTATATAAAAGACACCAATGTCTTTAAAATTTTAAAAATATCCTTGAATATAAGGACCAACAGTCAAAAACAAAAGAGAAAGAGAAAACAATTACCAGCACAGACTATGACAACATCAGTCGCCTATCAATCAATTAGGAAAGATGTAATTTGCAAAGAGAAAAAATTGTATAGGCATGTAATTAAAAAGTTATATACATACAAAGAGATTAACTACCTCAATTGTGTATAGATAACTGGAAGGTGGAGAACCACCATAAATGATGTAAAAAGCAAAAGGCTGTGTAAGTTCAAATGCACAAAAGAACACTATAGAAAAAAACAATTAAAATAATATTTGGTAAATAATAAGCAACCATAAATGGTTTTACAAGATGAATAAAATCCTGTTTCGAACAGTGGCCAATCCAGGTCGCATGTACCTATCAGGTTCCCAAAAGTTCCATGCTGCTTGTCCCATGGGTAAACAATGGATTTCCTCAGTTCACCATAATAATGGTTTATGGAATTTTCCTCCAGAAACTTGTCCAAAGCTCTTTTAAACCCAGAGATACTAACAGCTTTTACTACATCCTCCAGCAACAAATTCCATAGTTTTATTACACGTTGAATGAAAAATATTTTCACTAATTAGTCTTAAATGAGTTACATTGTAGCTTCATTGAGTGTCCCCTAGTCTTCCTACTTTTGAAGGAGTAAACAACTGATCTACAATTACCCGTTCCACTCCACTCATAATTTTACAGACTTGTATCACATCCTCACTCAGCTGTCTCTTTTCAAAGCTGAAGAGTTGTAGCCTTTTAACTTTTTCCTCATAGAGCTTTCCTTCCATCCCCTTTATCATTTTGGTGTCTCTTCTCTGTACCTTTTCTAATTCCACAATATACCTTTTTAGATATGGCAACCAGAACTGCACTCAATATTCAAGGTGTAGTTGTACAAGCAGCACAGAAGCGCTTTTTGCTATTTTTTGCCTCCGGTCTCAGGAGGTGGCAGTAACAGGAGGTGTTAGTGGGGAGAGAGGGCAAAAATATGTTAAACTGGGGTGGGGGAGAGAAACTGGAAATGCTGAATCAGTGAGGGGGAAAGAAAGGAGCTTCTTGCTCAAGGGTGGACATAAGAGAAGGAGTAGGGTGACAGAGGGGAAATGATGGCTTACGAGTGAGGACGTGAAGGCTAGGGACACAAATGTGTATGCTGGAGGGTGACAAGGAGATGCTGGACATAGGGAATGGGAACAGGGAAGCAGAGGGGAGATGCTGGATAAGGGGAGGGTGAGTAGGGAGGCAGAGGTGAGATGCTGGTACAGGGTGGAAGGAGACAAATGCTGTTTTCTCCAGCACAAACAGATGTGCGTGGCATCACTCCCCCCATAGAGTATCAGCCTGAAGAGTTGATGGGTGTCTTGAGGCCCCACTAGAAGAGGAAGCAGAGCTGCATATTTAAAGAGCCAGTGGGAGACTCCAAGTCCCACTAGCAGAGAGGAGGCAGAGTCATGTGTTGAAAAGCTGAAAGGAGCAGCTGCTCATCAAAGAATGGGAAGGGCAAAATAAGGGGGCAGGGCTAGAGACTGGGTTGCCAACTTTTTGAAAGAGAAAAACCTGTCACCTGTGGCTAGCCATGCTCCGCCCATCCCCACACCTACCCTACCTCCTGTCCTGTCCTTAAAAAATAATTGCAGAGAAGGCAACAGTGCAGGCTTTAACATCTGCAGGCTATATCAAGGGGAGGTACAAGAGGTTGGACTCTTCAGCACCTTTTCAGCCACAGTCCCCTTCTCAGGTCCCTGCAACAATACATATGCTCTCCCATATGGGATTAAATCCAAACATATATTCTGCATCCACCAAGCCCCGCCCCTGGTCCCTTCTCCAACAATCTGTGCAGAGCAGAGCTAGAACCTTCCCCACAAAACTTACCAAATGTGAACAAATACCTCTCACTACCAAGCATATTGTGAATTAATCAGGGCCAGTCCCATAGTTGATTCAAAGTGTTGGCACCCTAAGCAAATCTTAACCTGTATGTCCCACCCTGGCTGTCAGAATTTATTGTTTAGCTTTGAAAGTCCTACTCTCAGCCGACTCCAAGAAGTGATCGTCTAGGTTGCCTGATGGTTGGGCCGGCCCTGGAATTTATACAAAAAAGTCATTCATGACCAAGAACAAATCTACCATGGCAGTGCTAACTTCAAAAACTCATACAAGGACCCTTCCTAGAAAAAGGCAGCACCGTAAATATTGCAGTGGGTCCTAAAACATCAATAAACCTTTTAGGAAAGCTGAACAAGCCAGATAAGTATACACTCTTTTTTTTTTTAATTTTTTATTTATGCAATTTCAAATATACATCCAACTTGTGAATGACCAAGGAAAAAACAAAAAGGAAATAAACATCATAGGAAATTAACATATATGCATAGTCCTCAAATTCCCCCCAAGTATGCAAGAACAGGTAATAAAACAATATCAGGAGCTAACCTAGGAAATAACACAAAACTAGTGGCAGCTACCCAACTATAGCAGAGCTTAGCCAGCTTTAACTAGCTAAATTCCCAGGACAATCCATTTGGTATGCGGACACCTCTCTAGCCATAAGAAATTGAAGCAATTGATCCAGCTCAAAGAATACAAACTGTTGAGGCTGATAAGAAATCAAATATTTGCAAGGAAATAAAACTTTCATTGAAGCACCAGTTGTTACTACCAGGGCCAGCCCGTCCATTGAGCAAGAATGTTGTTTGCACAGGGCCCCGCGTTTCAGGGGTCCCACACCAACAACATTGCGCATTGAAGACCGGCAGGCAGGGCGGCTTTAGAGGGAGCTGGAGAAGCCCTGGCTCCATCTAACAGCTGCCGAAGTGAAGCGCGTCTTTTCCCTTCACTTCGGCAGCTGTACTGAAGTTTAGAACGCTGCTGGCCTGAGCGCTGGGAAACAAGAAGTCCACTTTGACCTCAGCGCAGCAGCGTTCTAAATTTCAGTACAGCTGCCGAAGTGAAGGAAAAAGGTGCACTTCACTTCGGCAGCAGTTAGAGGTGAGCCGGGCCTCTCCAGCTCCCTCTAAAGCATTTTAGAAAGCCGTGGGGCTCTTCGGAAGGGGAGGGGGGGCTTGGACTGAAAATGGGCTGGGGGGTTGCTAGGACTGGAAATCGGCTGCGTAGGGAGCTAGGACTGGAAATGGGCTGAGTGGAGGGGGGCTTGAACTTCAAATAGCTGATGGGGAGGGGGGCTTGGAATGGAAATGGGCTGTGAGGGGAGGGAGCTAGGACTGGAAATGGACTGTGGAGGGAAGGCTTGAACTGGAAATAGCTGATGGGGGGCTTGGACTGGAAATGGGCAGTGGGGGAGGTAGGACTGGAAATGGGCTGAGTGGAGGGGGGGCTTGAACTGCAAATTGCTGATGGGGAGGGGGGCTTGGACTGGAAATGGTCTCTGGGGGGGGAGCTATGACTGGAAATGGGCTGAGTGGAGGGGGGCTTGAACTGGAAATAGCTATGTTTTATGCAAAATGGGGTCTTAAATGTTATAAAACATGGAACCTAGATCATTGTCTCTAAGAGGCATATTTACTAATGCGTGTTAAATGCTGCAATGGCCAATAGAAATGAATGGGCTGTGGCAGCACTTAACGCATGTTAACTTTGCTTAACTCGCACTAACCTTTAGTAAACATGCCCTAAGACTCCAGCCTTCTTTTGCATTCACCATTGTCTCCAAGACTCCAGCCTTCTTTTGTATTCACCATTGTCTCCAAGACTCCAGCCTTCTTTTGCATTCACCATTGTCTCCAAGACTCCAGCCTTCTTTTGCATTCACCATTGTCTCCAAGACTCCAGCCTTCTTTTGTATTCACCATTGTCTCCATGACGCCAGCCTTCTTTTGCATTCTGCTTGAGTCTCCAGTATTTCTAACCTCTGAGAGTCTCATCACTCCTGAGTCCTCATACAAAGCCTGTAGGCCTCCAGTATTTTTAGCAAAGGCATCAGGGATGGCTGGCATGATGGCACAAGTTCAATGCCCACTCAGGCTGTGAACTTGCAGTTCCAAGCAGGGCCCTTTCACATCAATAATTATTGATGAGAGGTGACGGTGCTTCTTGTGATCCATTGGCTCCCGCAGACTTTCATATTCTTCTGCATTAGCCAGGCACAGCATGTAGGAGAGACAGGGGCTGCCAAGAAACTTATCTCTTAATGTAAAACATATCCCTCCCCAAAAAGATCTTTCTTTGATTCAAGGATCATATGAAATGGTAAATAGTGATTACAAACATGCTCCACAGACTCCCACCCACAGATCAGCTTATAATATGATCCATACTGCAATAGTATGACTTACTCCATCCAATATACAGTAATCATGTATTATCCTAAAGATTGAAGGAGATGGTATGTAAATGTGCTGTGTGCCCCTTGTGTCTTATTATTAAAGGATGAAGAAGGCCTTACCTGAAAAGAGATGATTGATCAGAGCTGAAATTAGGCAGTCAAGTGCCTGGGGCAAGCAGCACCAAACATGCCCTTGGCCACGTATATCAGTGACTACCCTGACTCTGCACACTTCTGCTTAAACTGGAGTGGGCGGGGCAGTTTATTGCTAACAGAGGCTCTACGGGTCAAACAACGGACAGCTGGGAAACCGGCTGGTACTTTGGCAAATCTCTGTCTTTTGCTTTAACAGATACCTACGCTCCATGAACAGAACAATGGCTGGGAAAAATCATATCGCTAAAGCTGTTGCCCCCGTTACAGCTTCTGCCTCTGTCCAGACAGAGGTCCCAATGCCAGTTGAAGGAGCAGTTCCATGTGCAGGGTGCCTGCATGCTGAAGCTCTGAAGAAACAAGTGGAGGAACTCAGAGAGGAGGTGGTGAGGCTGAGGAGCATTCAAGACAGTGAGAAGTAGATTGATGAGATGCTTCTTGCAACAACCAAGCTCTCCAACAGAGGAGAAGATGGGTGCCAACAGAATGACAAAGGTTGGACACAAGTCACCAGGGCCTGCAGAATCACCAATCCAACATCTCCAGCCCTTGAATTGGAGAACCATTATGCAGCCCTGGAAGTGGATGAGGTGAAAGCATCCTTGGAAAGGGAAGAACCAGAGCTCAAGTACCCCAAAGCTGCAGAATCAGTGACCAGAAGGAAGCGAAGGGTAGTGGTGCTTAGTGACTCTCTTCTGAGGGGTACTGAGGCGTCCATCTGCCGACCAGACTTGATGTCTAGAGAGGTATGCTGTCTGCCTGGTGCCAAAATCCAAGATGTTTCGGCGAGTTTGCCAAGACTCATCAAGCCCGCTGACTATTACCCAATGTTGCTAATCCATGTCGTAACAAATGATACTGCCAGGTATCCCTCTGAGCGTATCAAAAGTGACTTCATGGCTCTGGGACAGAGGGTGAAGCAGTTAGGTGCACAGGTTGTGTTCTCTTCAATCCTCCCTGTTGAGCATAAAGGCCATGGCAGAGAGGCTCGGATCCTGGAGATGAATGCATGGCTGCGTGGATGGTGTCATCAAGAGCGTTTTGGTTTCCTAGACCATGGGATGCTGCTCCAAGGGTTGCAGAGAAGAGATGGCATCCATCTGTCCAAGAAAGGTCAACGCGTCTTCAGTAGTAGACTGGCTAATCTACTGAAGAGGACTTTAAACTAGATTTGTTGGGGATGGGTGAAAAAAGCCCCCAGGTAAGTGATATATTAAATACCTTTATGGAAATGGGTAACAGGGGTAACATATGGAAAGCAGTGTGTATAAATGCCCGTAGCATGGGAAATAAGATCCCTGATGTTGAAACTTTGGTAGGAGTGGCTGACTTGGATTTAGTGGCAGTTACAGAAACATGGTTCACAGAAAACCATGACAGGGATGTAACTATACCTGGCTATACTTTATTCAGAAAAGACAGGGTAGGAAGAAGGGGAGGAGGAATGGCACTATATGTAAAAAAATACTATTAAAGCTTTGGAATTACAAGGCTTAAAAGGGAGAGGGGAGGCATTGTGGGTTAAACTAGAAAGAGGGAAAGAGAAATCTATTTGCATTGGCGTGATATACAGACCTCCCTCACAAGAGGAAGAGGTGGACAGAGAGTTAATTGAAAACATATGCAGCATTGCTAGGAAAGGGGAAGTGCTACTGATAAGGGAATTTAATATGCCAGATGTTGATTGGCACATTCCTGCTGCAGTATCATCTAGAAGTAAGGAGATCCTGGATTCTCTACAGGGAGAACAATTCAGGCAATTGGTAACAGACCCCACACGTGAAGGGGGCCATACTGCACTTGGTGCTTACCAATGGTGAAAGGGTTTCTGATGTTATAGTGGGAGATCATTTTGCATCCAGTAATCACCAGATGGTGTGGTTCAGTATTAGGACTAGGGCTGTTAGAATCCATTCAAAGGTGAGGGTTATTAGACTTTAGGAAGACTGACTTTGCCAGGATGGGCCAATACCTCAGGATGTCGTTAGCGGGATGGGAACAGCTGGGGGATGTAGAAAAACAGTGGGAAAAACTGAAAAGGAATAGTTTAAGGGCAACCAACCTTTTTGTTAAAATGGTAAATAAAGGTAAAAGGAAAAGGAAACTGCTATGCCTTTCAAAAGAAGTAGCTGAAAACATGAAAAAAAAGAGGGAGGTCTTCATGAAATACAAGAGATCACAGAGAGAGAAAGACAGGCATCTATATTTGGAAAAACTTAGAGAAGCTAGCAAAGTAGTCAGGAAAGCAAAGATTCAAAAAGAGGAGGAAATAGCCAATGCAATAAAATGGGGGGTTAAGACATTTTTCAGATATGTTAGTGAGAAGAGGAAGGCCAAAAGTGCTATTGTCGGACTCAAGGGTGAAGGGGAGGAACATGTAGAAGCTGATGAGGATAAAGCGGAATTGCTTAACAAATATTTCTGTTCTGTGTTCACAGATGAAGAACCAGGAGCAGGACCTCAGAAAACACCCCCAAACAGGAACAGAAGCGAGGGACATCTTGAACAATTTTCAGAAGACTGTTCATGAGAAACTAGCTCAACTTAAAGTAGACAAAGCGATGGGACCGGACGGGATACACCCTAGAATACTGAGGGAACTTGGGGACGTTCTAGCAGCTCCACTGACTGACTTTTTCAATGCCTCGTTAGAGTCGGGAGTGGTGCCAAAGGACTGGAGAGAGGCTCATGTGGTGCCTTTATACAAAAGCGGAAGTAAGTATGTGGTTGAAAACTACAGGCCGGTTAGTTTAACTTCGGTGGTGAGTAAATTATTAGAAATGCTGCTGAAAGAGAAAATAGTGAGGTTTCTGGAGTCCAGCGGATTACAGGATCCGAGGCAGCATGGATTCACCAGAGGCAGGTCTTGTCATACAAATCTGATTTATTTCTTTGACTGGGTGACAAGGGAGTTGGACCGAGGGAGAGCCCTAGATGTGCTGTATTTAGATTTCAGTAAAGCCTTTGACACTGTTCCTCACAGGCGACTTATAAAAAAACTGAGCACCCTACTGATGGACCCATAAGTTACTGCTTGGGTTAGAAATTGGTTGGGTGGGAGGCGACAAAGAGTACAGGTAAATGGAGCTCACTCTGAGGAGAAAGATGTTACCACTGGTGTGCCCCAGGGATCTGTCCTTGGTCCTATTCTTTTTAACATCTATGTTAATGATATAGCGGAAGGGCTGTCAGGTAATGTTTGCCTCTTTGCCGATGATACCAAAATCTGCAATAGAGTAGACACCCAGGAAGGTGTAGATAACATGAGGAGGGATCTAGCTAAGCTTGAAGAATGGTCTAGAATTTGGCAGCTGGGATTTAATGTTAAAAAATGTAAGGTCATGCATTTGGGCTGCAGCAATCCAAGGGAACAATATAGTATAGGGGTGAAGTACTTTTGTCCACTAAAGAAGAGCGGCACCTAGGCGTGCTTGTGTCTGATGATCTTAAAGTAGCTAAACAGGTAGAAAAGATTATGGCAAAAGCTAGAAGGATGCTTGGGTGCATACAGAGAGGAATGGCTAGCAGAAAAAAGGAGCTGATAGTGCCTCTGTATAAGTCTTTGGTGCTTGGACCAACATCTGAATTGGGAAGCCCACATACAAAATGTCATCAAGGCAGTTTACCATAAACTAAGAACTCCCCCCCCCCCCCCCCTGGCATCTACGCCCTCTCCTCGAGCCCTCAGACTTTCGCACAGTATGCCAAGCCCTTATCTTTCCACATTTGGACTACACCAACATAATCTTCCATGGCCTGCCAAAGCACGCTCTCCAGCCATTACAACTGACCATGAACACAGCCACCTGAACACTCCTGTCTGCGTCCATATTGGAACACATCACACCTCTTTTGATTCAGCTACATTGGCTCCTTATAGCAAGCCGTCTGATATACAAAGCCCTATTACTCACCTTCAAGACTCCGCACGGAATGTCAACTACCTCCCTCGCAAATCTCATACAACGTGCCCTGAAAACAGAACCAGGAGGTCATACATTGTGAACTCACGCGTCACTCCCTTAGCAATAAGGACATGCACGCAGTCACCTAAAAATCGTGCCTTTTCTCCCTATGCACCAACCTGCTGGAATGCCCTACCTCCAGCAATCCGTGTCATTGCAGACCTGACATCCTTTAGAAAGGCCTTAAAGACATTTCAACTTGCTTACAGCTAGACACTCTGTTCAAAACCTATGTCCTCAATGTCCACCTCGCTTCTAGATCCCCTGCCTGCATACTCCAAGTTCATATCCCTGTATTTACATTTAATGTTGCTTCCTGTTAATACTTGTTACTTACTGTTACTTGTTTCTAGTTTAGGGTGTGCCCCGGGTATCCCAACACTCAGCTCAGGTCCTGGGGCAGTCTCTAATATATAATGCCCAGGCAAAGTCCCAGTCATCACTCTTTAATACCGGCACTATGACTGATGTCGAATCTCTGCCCTTCTCAGACACCACTCATCACCCCTCCTTCCACTGTTCATGATCTTGGGTTCCAGAGAAATCACAGTAACACAGACTAGCCGTAGACGTGGCCTCCCTACTGCAAAGAAGCGACAGGTCCAGAGAAAGTTGTCTGGAATGTTACAGCGCCTTGGCAGAGGGACTAAGTTGTCCCTGAGTCACTGCTCACTGGAATCAGAGGGAGTCTCACTCGGAAAGAAACAGGCATGTTGTGGAGACCAAGCCGTGAGGAATTGATTTTTCTGTGTCTCGGAATTATGTTAGCGTTTGGAACTGCTTTCCAAGCTCAGTGAGCAAGCGCTGAACAAGGATCCCACTGTGTGGAGAAAAGATTCAGCTTCAGTCCAAATGATTCTGTCTATATAAAAAATGGCACAGTCTGTAGACTTAAAGAGCTCCGATGGTTGTGCAGATGGCAGCCGGGCTCTTTACACTCTGTTTAAGCTGTAAATGGATCTGTACTCTCTTTGAGAGACTATTTAGTATTTTCCCAGTGACATGGAAGTTCTTTTATTTCAATAGCCAGCTGCGTCCCCACTCGAACAGAACCCAATGTTTTGAGCATTTTATCACCTCCTAATTGAAATAAGAGACCAAAGTTCAGGGGACAAAACACATGGTAATGCATCCTATGAGAACATTTTGATGGCAATGAATTTAGATAGTTTTTAAAAAAGAGAAGATTTAGGGGAATGACACCAGTCTTCAAGGATAGAAAATGCTCATTCTCCACTTCCACTCAGTTCAGTGGAAGCAGCCCAGTAATGGGCTGAGGCCAGCCCTGTGACTAAGTGGCACTTCCTACTTCCTTGGGTTCTAGTCTATTTGGACCCTGACCCCAAACTCACTGGTAGTAATATGGGGCGGAACTCCATTCAAGCAAAGTTCTGTCCCTGTCCAATGCAACTCCAGGTCACCAAATCACATCACAGTAAGTCTGGAAGAATTTCCTGACCTGATGATTAATCACTGGGAATTCAAAGATTTTTAGGAGGAGCATGATTTTAGCAACTCTTCTGCCCCCATATCTCAGTCCACTTCAAAGTGGCAAGTGCCAGAAACACTTTTTTACTGAGCTTAGCTTTCCCAAATTTGTAATTCAGATTAGTGGGGAAAATGTGTTCATCGTCTAACTGTGATTTCACTGATGCCCTCATTCTAATTTCAGGAACAATTGTCGTTCCATGTAAGATAGCTTTTCTATTCCTCTTTACTAGCAGTCATTATTATACCATGGAAAGGTGTATTTATTTTTATTTATTTTATTTATTTAGTTTAAACTTATATACCGCTACTTCCAGCGATCAGTAGCGGTTTGATTACAAATTTTGGAGATGTCAAATCAGGACAGAAAAAATCGTGACAATATATACATAGATTTAGGGTCTGTCACACCACGCAGGGTTAGGCACTTCAAGGTTGTGTTTCCATATTTACATATTTACAGCTTTACCAATATTTACATTTATACAGATCAGCTACATGATTCCACTTTGGATTACATCTGGTTATAGTGATATTTGAAGAGATGGGTTTTTAGTTTCTTTCTGAAAGCATTTATGTCTTTTATAGCTCGTAGTTCGTGTGGTAGTTGATTCCAAGTTCGTGGGGCTGAGAATGAGAAAGCTTTATTGCTGGTACTGGCTTTTACTGATCTGATGTTACTAGGAACTTGAAGTTTGTCAGAGTTGACAGTTCTCCTGTCTCTGTTGGTTGGTTGCTTGCTGACAAGGGTTGAGAGGAATGATGGCGCTAGGTCATGTATGAGCTTGAATGTGGTTACCAAAGTTTTATATTGTATCCTGGCCTCAACAGGTAGCCAATGTAGCTCGATCAATACAGGTGTGATGTGTTGAGCAATGCTGGTTCGTGTGATGACCCTTGCTGCCACATTTTGGGCCAATTGTAAAACATTTAGCGTTTTCTTTGGCAGACCCTGTAATATGGCGTTACAGTAGTCTAAGTGAGGCATAATGAGTGCTTGCGCCACTGTCCGAAAATCACAGGGTTTGATTAAGTTCCTCAGTGGTTGTAGGACTCTGAGCTTGTGGAAGATGGCTTTGTTGGTTTTTCGCAGGTGTTTTTCCATTTGTAGTTTGCTGTCGAGTGTGACACCCAGATATTTGATTTCACTTTTTGTGTTGTAAGTGTTGTTACAGAGGGTGACTGTCGGAGGAGGTTCAAAGTTCGGTTTACTTGATATATACATTACTTCGGTTTTCTTATGGTTAATTGCCATGTTGTTTTGTAGGAGCCATGCTAACATCTCGTACAGGCAGGATTCAATCTGGGTATACTTTGGGTCAGTTGTGTCCAGTTGAGTATATATCACTCTACCAGCTAAGAAAATCTCCCCAAAAAAACATTGAGTAAAATAGAGTATGAGACACCCTCAAATGGATAAAAAACAGGGTGCATGCCCCTCTGCGGTGGTGTCCCAAGCAACATCTTAGCCTTCTAGATAGCCATATTCTCCAGTAGTGCTTCTAAAGGTTCACAGAGGGCTATGGTTATTTTCTTTCTTTGAGAGTGTATAGTGCTCTACGATAATCCTATACAATCTCAGAGATTTTGAGCTGGTCATTTTAAAAATCTCATTCTGTACTTCAGTTTCTTTTCAATTTTCTTCCCAAAGAACCCAGGTGACTTGAGATGCAAAACTACAATAAAATGGATGATATGCAGAGGAGGAATAATACGTAAAATGTTACAAATGCCAAAGACAAACCACCCCCAAACTACCAAACCTGTCCAAACCCACCAGTCACTGAACAAACCTGATAGCAAACAATCGACCTCTAACCTTGAGAGCAGATCTATAACAGCAGCTGTTGCACCACTTACCAATCTCTATAGAAATATAGAAACATGACAGCAGAAAAGGACCATAGGGCCTATCCAGTCTGCCCTTCCATACCAACTACTATAGTCCCTTTTTTTCCTTTGGACATCTTCTGTGTTGGTCCCATGCTTTCTTGAATTCAGCTACTGTCTTGGTCTCTACTACCTCCACTGGAAGACTGCTCCATGCATCTACCACTCTTTCCATAAAGAAATAGTTCTGCATATTACTCCTGAGTCTATCCCCTTTCTCTTTCTTTCTATGCCCCTTTATTGCAGAACTTTCTTTCAAGCGAAAGAGGCTCTCCTCTTGTGTATTTATGCCACAGCGGTATTTAAACATCTCTGTAATATCTCCTCGCTCCCATCTTTCCACCAAAGTATATGTATTGAGATCTTTAAGTCTGTCCCCCTATGACTTATGGTGAAGTCCACTGACCATTCTGGTAGCCACCCAGGTCTCGTTCTTTTTTCACAAACAGAAGTACTTCACCCCCTATTGTACTGTACTGCTCCCTTAGATTTTTGCGCCCAAATGTATGACCCTGCATTTTTTGCATTATATCTCAGCTTCCAAAAGTTTTGACTATTCTTCAAGCTTAGCTAGATCCCTCCTGATGTTATATGCTTCCTGGGTGTCTTCTCTATTGCAGATTTTGGTATCATCTGCAAAGAGGCAAACCTTACCCGACAGCCCTTCCTTAATATCGCTAACATAAGAACATAACATAAGAACATAAGATATGCTATACTGGGTCAGACCAAGGTCCATCAAGCCCAATATCCTGTTTCCAACAGTGGTCAATCTAGGTCATAGCAGTTTCCCCAAAAGACAGAGGTTCCACAATGCTTGTATTGGGTCAAGCACTGATATCCTGGGTCCCTTCTTAATAATGGTTTATGTACATTTCCTCCAGAAACTTGTCCAAACCTTTTTTAAACCCAGCTACACTAACAGCCTTTACTACATCCTCTGGTAACAAATTCCAGAGTTTGATTACACGTTAAGTGAAAAAATATTTTCTTTTTTTATTAGTCTTAAATAGTTTACCTTGTAGCTTCATTGCATGTCCCCTAGTCTTTCTATATTCTAATAATGTAAACAATCGATCTACGTTTACCCATTCTACTCCGTTCATTCATTTATAGACTTCTATCATATCTCCCCTCAGCCGTCTCTTTTCCAGGTTAAAGAGCCCCAACCTTTTTAGCCTTTCTTCATAGGAGTATCCTTCCATCACCTTTACCATTTTGGTGCCTCTTCTCTGAACCTTTTCTAATAATCCTATATCCTTTTTAAGATATGGCGACCAGAATTGCACACAATATTCAAGGTGCGGTCTCACCATGGAACGATATAGAGGCATTATAATATCTTTTATTTTATTTTCCATTCCTTTCCTTATCATACCTAGCATTCTATTTGCTCTCTTTGCCGCCGCTGCACACTGGGCGGAGGGTTTTAACATGTTATCCACAATGACGCCTAAATCTTTTTCCAAAGATGTTAAAAAAAAAATCAGACCAAGGACAGATCCCTGCGGCACACCACTGGTAACCTCCTTCTCAGAGTGAGCTCCATTTATCTGCACCATTTGTCGCCTCCACTCAACCAATTTCTAACCCAGTCAGTCACATTACAAACATCAGTCTCAAAGGCTAGTGGCAAACTTGGCTGCAGCCTTATTAACTCTTTACAACTTTACTTTACAAGAACTCATTCAGCCAGTATATTGACCTTCCCAGACTGGCTTCATCTACAACTAGATGGTAACAACCTAGTTGCAGAACAACTATATGGAAACATCCTAGTAATCCGAGTACAAATACTTTGGTTACCTAGCCTGTGGTGGCACCATGCTAAGGGTATCTTTTATGAAACTTACGGAGTCATTCAGAAAACTCCCATCCCATGCTGGCAATGCCTATATTGCCAGAATTCCTGGTCCATGTTTCTTCCCATTACTCCTCCTAAGCTGCTCTGGGAGTCCAAAGTAATTCTATAAGCACCACCCCCAAAGCTGCGACAATATACCCCTACCCTTTATTCGTCCTAAGTATCCCAACCACAGGTCTAAGCTAACTGCATCAGGCCAGGACCATCTGTGGGATGGATAGATGGGTCAATGCCACCACCACCATCCCAGTCCACCCAGACATGGCTTCATCCACCTGCCAACTCGCTCAGGACCTGCCTCCTCAGCCAAGCCCCTTCTTCCTTCTAACCCTCCTTTATCCTCCCCTCTTCCACTACCTTTACCCTCCCTTTCCATGCTTCCTCTCATCTGCTCCCCCCCCCCCCCACAGTGCTCAACAAGAGTGGGAAGCTCTGCCATGCTGTGTCCCCCTGCCCCGAGTCCAGGGGGGAAGTGAGCATCACAAATTTGAATAAATTGCTCTCTGCCAGCCTCTTTCTTTAAAGATAATCTATCATGGTAGGACTGTAGGGTTCATAGGGGTAAACTATAAATCTCATCTCTCCCACTCGCCTGCTAAATTTAGCAACATTAATTAAAAAGTAGTAAAATTTAACTTAGCTAAAAAAGGAGTGGTCCAGATTCATGCTTCTGCTTTGGCCAGTTCATATTGATTTTTAGCACTAACCAGTTAAGTTGGGGGGAAGAGGGCAATCGCAGCACACGAATAGCGCGCTGAATTTAGCCAATCAAGTCTGAAAGCAAATGGCTTTTTTCAGCTAATGCTCTCCAAAGGATTCCCCCATTTCTGTGCTCTGCACTTTTCTCTCTAAGATGTCCCTCATCAGAACTCTGAAATGGAAACGCTTCAAACGCGTTTCAAAATGTAAATACAATTTTACAGACCTGAAAGGGCAAGTAGAAAAAAAAATCTGCGTTTCAAGAAAGGAACATGATGAAATAGTGATATTTGTATTGTTCCTATAGATGGAACTATGTACGCAAGCACACACACACACACATGCACTCATACACATATATATGTTTCTGCAAAATTAATGTCAGATAATCTCGCTCTCCTTATTATAAAACAGCTCAGCATTCAGAGGAGTTGGTCTTGTTCCCATTCCCAAGACAGTGCTGTTGGTCGTTTCTCATTGCCCTGTGTCTGCTCCGGGTCTTAAACAGATGTATCCCATCAGAAAGCAGGTGCACAGAAGATATATGATCCTCAGTTTGGCCGCCATCATGACAGGTGGTATTTGGAAACAAAGTTAAAGAGGGGTTTTTTTTCCTTTTCACTGTGATGCCAATTCGTGTGTCTTTAGAAGAAGGGTCACAGCATAATTGAAACTACGATCGGTCATGTGCAGAACATCCGCACACGATATAATTAAGGATGTGCCAGGGATTAAACAGAAATGCACAGTTCAGGAAAAAGTCAGAAAATTGCCCATATTGCAATGTATCCCAAACAGATGTAATTCACTTTTTTTAAGAAACTGGAGAAATAATGGAAGGCTTGATAGAGGTGCGTCAATGCAAAAAAAGTTCAAAATTCGATACTTGGGGGACAAAATTCATTAACCACTTACCAAGCAGGAGGACAAGACTAGATAACTATGAAATAGAAAAGGGACCTAGATGCGACTTCTCTCTGACAGAGCAGCAGAGAAAGCTTAACGCTATGATCAGATGAATCAGTAGGAATAAGAGTTAAGCAATGTGGTCCTTTTTTGAAAACATGACTAAGGGGTATGTTTACTAAAACCCCGTTAGGTGCGCGCCGCGTTAGTGTGCGGGATGCCATAAAAGGAGTGGGCGTGTCAGTCTGAAAAAAGCAAACCGGGAATAATCATGCGCTAATGTGCGCTGTGCCCTAATGTGCGCCGCGCATTTTAGCGCATGAGCAACGCACGCGGGAAGCATAAGTGGCGCGCTGATGTGCAAGCACAGGAACAGAGCCACAGTACAATGGTTAAGACACTGACCAATGGTGCGGGGATCATGGGTTCAATCCCTCACTGTGCCCAATGAATAAGGCTGGCTGATGCACTACCTGTTATGTGTAATATTGCAGTATGAGGCATATTAATTTTATTTTAATTACTGCTACTAGCAAACGCACTCTGAAAGCACTGTAACATAAGGCGCCCCATAAGGTACCCCAGAGGGCACATTGTAAAGTGCACTGTCCGCCACGGCACACTACAATGTTGCATAAAGGGTGGTGTATAGGGCGCCATATAGGGTGCCCTATGAGGCACAGCAAGGTCATAGCACTGTTTTTGATGGCAGCACTGTGCATTTAAACGCATGGAAATCATAAGTAGGTGCGCTGAAATGCAAGGAGGAAAAGCAGTGTAGCACAATGGTTAAGGCACTGACTGATGATACAGGGGTCATGAGTTCCATCCCCAGTGTGCCCAATATGTAAGGCTGGCTGAGGCATCAGCTTTGACATGTAAGTATTGTTTCCTGAGGCATTTTATTTGTAATTTAATTATTGCTGCCAGCAAACACACCCTCACGATACGTAACCTAAGGTGCCGCATAAGGCACCCTATAAGGCACTCCATAGGGCACATTATAAAGTGCACTGTCTGCCACGGCACCCTATAATGTCCCCTATAGGGCACCCTATAAGGCGCTCCATAGGACACCTTATAAGGCACCTTATATGGACGGTAACCATAAGGTGCCCTATAGGGCGCCCTTTGAGGCACCTTATGGGTACAGTACGCTGAGGGTGTTTTTGCTGGCAGCAATAATGTACATTAAAAAGAGATAATGCCTTGGGGAGCCCTATCAAATAACCCCACTGTGGGTTTGAACCCATGACCTCTGGCTCTACAGGCAGTGAAGTAACCAGTGGGCTACAGCTCTATAGCTGCTAGCAAGCCCCTGGCTGGCTGCAGAGGGACTGCATGTCACCACACAGACAGTCTGCTGTGGTCACCAGGATAGGTTTAGCCCACCCGTACCATTGATGCACTGCACATGCAAATCAGCTGTCTACAGATGATCACAAGATGGGGTATGCACCCCCACAGCACCTCGGCCTGGTAGGGGGAACTGACCATGTGCACCCCCACAGCACCTCGGCCTGGTAGGGGGTACTGACCGTGTGTGTTACTGGCACAGAGTAGCTACACACCGTCACATTGTGCGGGTACTGTGCTCACCCTGAAGGTGTGGTGAGGCGCCCAGCACCAGGTCCACAGCACCTTCCATGAAAGAAATAGGCCATGTTGTAGGTCCCCAGCAGTGCTAATGTGTGAGATAGGTAGTTTCTGCAGACACACCTTGGATATATCTGTATGTCTCAGTCAGGTGTAGCCCCTATGGAGCCTTAGGAGGATTATGTACCACCACACTCCTCCTCCAGGGCTGAGGGTGGTAAACAGGGTCTCCCATCAACAGATCCACATTCTACCTCCCTGCAATGGTAGCAGTAGAGGGGACCATCAACCCCGGTCCTGCTGGGAAACAGACACATACAGGGCAGTCAATGCAGCTCTGTACACATCCATAACACAATAGCAGACAGACATTAGGCCGGGATATGCTAAGCTGCACCCCACCACTATCTGATATTCTCCTGCAGCAAGCCTTCAGCCGCTGCACCCTGCAAGGCGCTCCATCAAGACACATACCAGCTGCAAACAGTCTGCTAGCTAGTCCATAGTGCATGTTCCTGGTGGAAATGCGTGCACCCAGAACTGGGATGTCAGCATACACACCAAGCAGATAAGTCAGTGACTGGGCCCCAAAAGGGAACCCATAAATATCTGTTCAGGTGGTGGCCGGGCACTACAATGTCCCAGCCAGTGCCCTATGCTCTGTGCAGATGCATCCTGGCCAGGCCACCCTGTCCGGGCTATACCCATCGTACCTTGCTCCTCATTATGCACATTGGCAGGCCAATACTGGCAACAGTGCTGGCAGTGTGGGCTGTGGAGGGTGTTTGCAGCCACCACACACTGGATAGACAGACACACACTCCCACACCTATGCCAGCATTGTGCTACTCTAGAGGAGTTTAGCAGCCGTGGCCACCACACCAGTCCTGAGCACAGTGCAGGCATGGATATGGTACGCAATACTGTTGGGGGTCACTCCCCAGGGTGGTAAACACTGTCAGAGACCAGACCTGAAGCACACTCCACAGACAGCAGAAAGGTTGCTATGATGGAGCTCAATCAGCAAACTGTGCTTAACGTAGGAATTGGTATCTGCCAGTAATCATAGCAAACGTTTGATAGCTGTGTAACATATTCCCAGGTGTAGGGTGGCATTGCTAAGGTATGCAAGGGCTAGTATTGGGAGATGCACGCAGGGCCCAATGTCCTGCCTCTCCAGGAGGCATTGGCTAATGGAGCCTGTGGGAGTGGGTGTGGGTGTGTCTGCCCTTGTTGGCTGCTGCTTTACGGCAGAGGTTCCCAACTCCAGTCCTGGTGTGCCAAACACTGTTCGGGTTTTCATGCTGTCCCTCATGAATATGCATGAGATACATCTGCATACCATGGGGGTGGTGCATAGATATGCAGCACAGGCATCTTCATTAGAGGCAGCATGGAACCTGAATGGTGTTTGGCCCTCCAGGACTGCATTTGCGAGACTCTGCTCTAGGTAATGCACCTGTTTATGGTGTCTTTGCTCTGTACGGTAAAATATAGGTGTTTTGGGCATGTTTACGTCATCTGCAATAAAGGTTCTAGTCTGTATTAGCACATTGTAGTAGTGGGTAAAATATGGGGACTGGGTTGGCAGGCACCATAGCTGGGACTTGAACCTGTGCCTTCTGCCTTCAAACACACTGGTTGTGTGCACTGCACCACTGTGTTGCCACAGAGACAGTGCATTCCCTGTTGATACCATGACTGTTTGTCCGGCAGGGCCTGTCTGTTGCAGTGCATGGCACCCACCTATACAGGGCTAGGCCATGGTCTGCTCTGGGCAGCTGCCACTGCCCCGTCCACCAACAGTAACCCTCCGCCACCATGCTGACATGGCCTTATATTAGAGACAGCATAAAACCTGAATGATTTGTGGGCCTCCAGGACTGAATTTGGGGGACTCTGCTCCAGGTAATGTGCATGTTTCTGGTGTCTGTGCTCGGTGGGGTAAAATATAGGCGTTTGAACCATGCGTATGTTCTCTGCAATAAAGGTTTGTCCTTACTATCACGGTTTGGTAGCGGGTAAAATATGGGGACTGCAATAAAGGTTCTGTCTGTATTAGCACATTGTAGTAGTGGGTAAAATATGGGGACTGGATTGGCAGTAGCCCCAGCTGGGACTTGAATTTGTGACCTTTTGCTCATGAACACACTGGCTGTGCTCACCGCACCACACTGTGCTCACAGAGACAGTGCAGTCCCTGGAGATACCATGACTGTGTGTCAGACAGAGCCTGTCTGTTGCAGTGCATGGCACCCACCTACACAGGGCTCGGCCATGGTCGGCTCTGGGCAGCTGCCACTGCCCCCCTCCACCACCAGTACCCCTCTGCCATCATGCTGACATGCCCTTCTGCTGGTGGTGCTGGTGGTGTGCAGTCTCAAGCCATCCAGTGTACAGGTAGGCGGCTGCCTATGGTGCGTGTTCTGGGGTAGAGGTGCCTGCATAGGCGTCCACGCTTCCCCCCAACACCACCTGCCAATGTTCTGTGCCCTAGGGGGTACCTGCTGGATATTATCCCCTGTGACACTGTGATAAACACTCTCGTGCCCATGTTGGGCCCTCATCAGTTGCTGTCTGGCTGCTGTTCAGTTTCAGCATTCCTAAGTGCCACCTAGGCATCTGCCTAGTCCGCACTGTGCCCCAGCTGCACCACAGCATGTGCCGCCTGCAGCCCTCTGTATCCCCTTTCCCAGCATCTGTCCAGTTGCCCATTCCGACATGCCCGTCCTGCTGTTGTGGAACATGTGCATGCCATAGGAAACCTGTCCAATGGAGAGGGAAACCCTGATCAGTGCTATTTCACTGTGGGATCATTCACCTTGTATGGGGACGGAGCGTAGACCCTTCCAAAATTCATATTTATTTTTTGGGGCTTTCTTGGGAGTGTTTTTTGATGTTTCCCATTACTATCACTATTGCCCAGCTTGATTATAATTTTTTTAAATTTTGTTGGGGTCCTTTTCCATGTTTATTTGCCCTTTTGTTCTGTGCACATGTATCACACTTATCACTTTTTTGTAGGTTTCCCTGGTTTTGCTGTACATTGCTGACAGAAATGGTTTCTCTTCCCTTTAAATCGGCTCTAACGCGAGGTTTTCACTCGCGGTATTCTTTGCCTCGGATTTCAGCCTCGCTCATGTGCGGGGAGCCTCTCCCCTCCCACTCTCCACCCATTGACCCCTTCTCTCCGCCCCTGGGGAGCCTTCCTCCGCCCTCCGGGAGCCTTTCCACGCCTTCATCGCACATTGGCGCGCCGCGCACATGAGCGTGCATATTTGGGCCCCGTATGCGACATTAGCGTGCGCTAAGGTACCTTAGTGCAGGCTAATGTCGCGCAGTGCACATTAGCGCACAGTAGCGCACATTAGCGCGGTTTAGTAAACATACCCCTAAGACCCTTATCCATTCTCTAGTCACCTCCCATCTAGACTACTGCCACCTCCTCTTCACTGGTCTTCTTCTGAATCATCTCTCTCCACTTCAATCTGTTCAAGCTGCACATCTAATCTTCCACCAGTGTCACTATGCTCATGTTACCCCTCTTCTCGTCACTTCATTGGCTCCCTATCCATTTCTGTATCCAGTTCAAACTTCTCCTACTGACCTATGAGTGCCTTCATTCTGCAGCTCCTCACTACCCTTCCTCTCTTATCTCTTCCTACACCCCTCCTTGAGAACTCCGCTCTTCTGGCGGATCCCTTCTATCTGTTCCCTTCTCTGCCACTGCCAATTCCAGGCTTCAGTCTTTCTACCTTGCTACTCATTATGCCTGGAATAAGCTACCTGAGTCAGTATGTCAGGCTCTATCTGTGCTCCTGTTCAAATACAGGCTATAAACTCATTTCTTTGAGACTTCCTTTGGATCCTGACACCCCCCCCCCCCCCCAGTCTCCTGTTCACCTCCTATGTGTTCCTTATCATTCCTCTAGATATATCCTAGTCCCCCATTGTGTTGTCTGCCTTGGCTAGACTGTAAGCTCTTAGGAGAAGGGATTGTCCCTGTACAGCACTTCATATGCCTTATAATAGTAGTAGTCCTTGTGTAGGCCACTGCCAAGGTCGCACCCGCAGTACTATTTTCAGTTGTGCAGGCCCCACCTTTGTTAGGACGTTGAGAGAATGGAGTTCAGAGAAGATGTATTAAAATGGAACATGACGTGCAACACAAATTTTATTTAGTCTTAGGAGTATGTTTACTAAAGAATGTTAAGGGAGCACCGGCTAATGTGTATAAATGGCAGCATTAAGGGTATTTGTATGCGGTAAAGGATGAGGCGAGGAGTAGGTGTTCCGGTGGTAAGTGCCCTTGGCTACACTTATAGGGTGCTAACAGGACATTGGGCATTAAGGTGTCAAACGTGCACCTGAACACCCGAAAATGGCAGTCACCTTAATGCAGGATAAGGGAGCTCCTGTGAAAGTCACAACTTAGCTGATGGATGAAAGGAAAGGGAAGAGCTGATGGACCCGTCAGATCTATATGTATCCTACATGTCAGTTAGTAAGTGGGATGTGCATATGGGAGGCAGCTGTACTGTATCAGTGAGGGGTTCCCATGTAATACACTGTAATGTCTGTGTGTGGCATAGGACTGGGAAGAAGTGTCCCTTGGCAAAGCCAACAGCCCTATGATGTGGGCATGAGAAAGATGACCGAGCAGGAGTGGAATGTGTCTGCTTGTACTGTGGACATGTGACGGAGCCACAGATGTACAGTCACAGTTATGAGGAAATATACTAATCATGGACAACTCTTGTGTCATACATCTGCTCGGTGAACATGTCAGACCATTTGCAATGGGCTACAGCAGAGCCTATAAAGTCATGCTGTCAGATGGACATGATTGCAATGTGCACGTTTGTAGTCCCAAAATGCTATCATAACACATTAAAAACTATAAGAATGTGTGTCCTCCAGTCAATGCAGACCCCAGACTGTTTCTGGCAGTATACTAAAGTGAGTGTCCCACAGCTACAAAGAGAAAAAGTGGGAGTCAAATGCTGGTCTGTCACTCACCAAGCCAGTGCTCCAACCATTAGGCTACGCCGCCACTAACCTCTGCATAGCTCTGTCTAGAAGCAGAGAGACCACAGATCCCTGCCTGCAATGGGTGAAACCTTGGACATGCAACAACATGCTGGCACAGTCAGAGACATTAGTACACCACACCTAGGGCCTGCCTACAGCAGCATGCATACAGTACATACTATACTGCACATGCAGTACACTAGCTGCATAACAGACACACTGTTGCAGAATATATCCCTTATCCAAAGGCCAAGCCACACATGAGGTCAGGATGCTCCTCCCCCACTGTACCTCCAACACCAAACAAGTCGCACGCAGAGGTCCTCTGCGCCACAGTGTGGCAGTAAGAACTGAGGCAGCACATGTGCAGGGCATGCAGACCCTTGTCATCTGCTGTACACAGCAAGAAAGGCACACATGCACATACACCTAAAGCAAATCATATGCATAACCCCAGCGAACCATTGTTGACCATCCTGCCCTCCTCGGGGGGCCATGCACATGCCTACCACAGTCATAGAAGTAAAGCAGGTACTGGGCAATGTGCCAGTGATCACAGTCACCGCTATGGCTGCAATTGGGGCTCTAGGTGCCAGTATAGGTTGTTGTTGTTGTTAAGTGCCGTCGAGTCGGAGTCGACTCATGGCAACCCTCCTTTACCCATGATGCACCACACTATCTAAGCACATATATGCAACTGATGGCCATATGGATAAGGCATCAATCCACCACATCAGCACTGTATTATGCAGGGACAATGTGTGCTTCATGCACATGACAGTTACCATATGTACAAATGACCTGTTCCTGCAGTCACCCTTATTGTGAGGGAGGGGACACATCACCCAGTCTTCTAGTCAATGCACGTTGCTTGTGCACATAGCCACCATGGACACATCAGTTCTGTCAAACAGCATGGACAACCATGAAACAAATAGGCCATATATCACTACAGCTTGACTCTATATAGCACTATGTGAATACATAGCCGTGACATAGTCACAGCTTAGTGAGAGTGGCCTCTCAGTATGAACAGATAGGTGTACCCAGGCCATGCCCGTGGCAGACCCATGCTGAGATGGCTCACCCATTGAGCTACCCTCCAACACATATACATCCCGTGAAAACTGCTCTGTTCTAGGCAATATCCAGAATCCTCTGCTCCTCATTATATACCCTTTCATCTTGGACCTGGGGACAGCTCATGCAATGCAAGGGACAGTGGAATGTGGGGCAGAGACAGGCGGAGAGTGCACACTGGCCCTTAGTGGCCTACACCTGGCACATACACAAATATGTCCCCCTACACAGCTCTGAGGAGTGGGCATAGCACCTAGTTTCATGGCCTGTACTCACAAAACTGTCATGTTCCTAGCCATGGACACATCAAACCTGATCAGTGCAGCACATGCACTCTCCCTTGCCCCATGCTGCAGACACTCCCCCCCCCCCCCAAAGACAAGTAGAATTATGGCAGCTTGGACATGGGTTTGGACGTAGGAACAGTTGCTGGCAACACATACACCATCATACCCTGCCTCCTTGTAGTCTATCAGCATCCTTGTGACTGTCACATGGGAAGCTAGTAGGGCTGTCATATAGGCTTTCTGAGGTAAAACATGAAGACACTGAGTAGGCCACCTAAGTTCTGGCCATGTGAACATAGGCTTTGGCCAGCAATCCCAACTATGAAGGGCACATACCAAACATGTATAGAGTACTATTCCCCGCAGGCCAACCCCCACTCCAATATTCACATCCAAGCACTGCCGTCCTATATGGTAGCGGGCGATGCAGAGGCCAACATGACATTCTGTGCCACATACCTACAAAGTTCTTGCTTTAATACTTAAAAGATGTCTCTGCTTATTGTTTTTCTTTAATATATTTACTGTTCAATGTAAATAGTTGATTTCTATTGTTCTATGTACAATGTTCAATGTAAATAGTTGATTTCTATTGTTCTATGTAAAATGTATACAAACTGTGTACAAGACTGTTAACCTGTTATATGTAAACCGCCCTTGATCTCTGGAAGGGGCGGTATAAAAGAAATAGTTAAATAAATAAAAATAAATAAATAAATAAATTTCAGCAGCTGGAAATGTTCATGCAGCATTCAGAGGTCAGTGTCCCACTGTCCCAATCAGGCACACAGGTGCATTTGGACTCTCATTTGTGGTAATAGGTTATGTACTGCTGGATGTATTGGCCATTGGCCACTGATCAGTAGACAGTGTCGAGGTGGTGTTTCTTGGGTGTGAATGTGCCTGATACGTACCTCCCTGTAAGTGCATATACTGCATGGAACAAAGTCCCCTCACTTACACTCTGTGAATGCAGCATGGGACAAGAGCTACATGCATGCAGGGAAATTGCAGATCCTGCCAGAGTCACCAACTAATTGAATGGATTGCACATTCACAGAGGCCAGCCCAGCCCCTGAACCTATGTTCCTATAGGCTGCAGCTGTGCCAGGTGGCTGGCACTGTTGTCATGGATATAACTGTTATGACAGTTGACATTACTCTGGTCTCTTACCTGTGCACATTGGTGTGTCCTGAGGCTTGGAGGCTGAGTAAGATGTGAGGGTTGCAACACACACACTTGTGTCCCCCCAACTCACTCCAGTCAAGCTAGCAGACGATTTGGGTGCTGCACAACAGTATCATATTGGGGGGTAAATGTAGGGGAGTGCTGTGGGGATGGACCTTGTCGACAGTGTAATTGGAAATGCATTACAATGTCACAGCCAGAGGTTGCAACTACATACTGCAAACTAACCTTCTGCTTGTAGATGGTGTCTCACACAGTATGTGAGGTTGCTGTATAGCTGACTGGCAGCATGTTGTATGCAGAGCCGTAGTGCCTGGGCATCACATGCATGCACAGTGCATTACTGAGGTTAACACTACTCGGGATAAACACACAGACACACATACAAACATGAGCCCACTGTCCAAAAGTGCTGCAGGTTGTCATTCTTACATGCCCCTTAGGCCTCCTTTGATGCCCCACCATTGTGCTCAGTGTGCAGGCGCTCTTAGCGTGCTTTATAATGCTCGGGTGCTGGCAATGCCTGCTCATGTGCAGATGCTATTAATGCACTCTGCAATGCTCAGCTCTGGCAATGTCCACTCAGTGTGCCGGTGCTATTAGCATGCTCTGCCATCCAGTCTTGGTTGATACAGCTTCTTTATGTGGCAGATGAGTGTGTGGACTCTTGTTGGATGAAATATTGAAGGTTGCACATGCTGATACCATTCTGGAGATATAGGTTAAAGTTAACACACCCCGACATACATTTTCCTGATGTACAGGCTGAGTCTTGAACCTGTGACCCTTCTCTCAAATACACACTAGCCATGTGTTTGGAACCCAAAAGCAGCTGTGTGGGTTCACCATTCCATGGGTATATATGTGGTCATTATCAGGATGCATGCGGGTATGTGCTGGGGTATGCCTATATCAGCTTAGCTCTCTGCTGGCTCTGTGACATACTTGTCTGACAAGGCATGTTCAGCAGGCATAGAAGAGAGACATCTTGTTAGGTCCATATGCCTTGCTATGCTGCTGTTTCAAATGACATTCATGTCTTACACGTGGGATCTGTCCAGTCAGTGGGACAGGACATAATACATGAACGCACACATTGCAGGCCATGGGTTTGGATGTAGGAACAGTTGCTGGCAACACATACACCATCATTCCCTGGTGTGTGTTTGTGGGGCAGTCATAGAATAAACTCATATCTGGCAGACCTACATTACTTATTGGATTCACATGTGGCTAAGATGGTAGTAACTGACTGAGTACTTACATATGGGGGGGTTGCAAGTTCACACACAGCTAATGGTTATCACCAGGCAGGGTGGGCATTTTTCCTCTGACATGGGCTGTTATCATATTGTATACTCTTCCTACCTCTGTGACATTATTTCCCCCCCCCCACCACATGCACCTATCCACTCAATATGTGTGCGTGGGGGGCATTCTGCTCCCAGAGCCAGCCCATCCGCTTGGAATATTAGTCAGGTGCCAGGGTCTCCCAATCATAGTAGACAGCATGCCGACTGACCCCTCCCTCCCTGCCATTGTGGCACAACCCCCACTTTAGTGCTATAGGTGGCCTTATTCAGGTAGCATACATGCCGCTTCTGCTGCCCTCCACCAGGGGGTGTGGGCACACATGCTTTGCCTTAGACCTCGGTAGGGAAGGATCACCATGTGCTCCGCTGTACCTGCCGCTGACATACTTGCCATCCAGCCAACAGTGGCAACTACAGTGAGCAAAAAGGAAAATGTTCCTGTGTCTCCTTACTCCTGCAGCTGTATAAATGTGAGTCAGTCAGGTGTGTGCAGGACCTCTTGTGGTATGGGGCCATGTGTGTGTGGGGGGGGGGTCACTGGCCTTGGAAGAGGAATGCTACTGGGGCTAGAACAGTAAAATGGGCTAATGTTGGGGGATAGGGAGACTGTGATTGAAAGGAAGACAATGCTGGGAGGGACTGGAAGGGGGCTGAAACTAAGGGGCCAGGACTGGAAAAGGGCTGATTCTGGGGGTGGGGAGTGTGGGATTGGAAGGGAGATGATACTGGGAGGGACTTGAACTGCAGGAATACTGATACTGGGGGCTAGGACTGGAAATGGCTGATGCTGGGGATGGAAGGACTGGAAGGGAGCTGATGCTGGGAGGGACTTGAACTGGAGAAATACTGATACTGGGCGGCTAGAACTGAGAATGGCTGATGCTGGGGATGGGGAGCGTGAGATTGGAAGGGAGATGATACTGGGAGGGATTGGACTAGAGGAGCACTGATACTGGAGGGGGCTAGGACTAGAAAAGAGCTGATGCTGGGGGATGGAGGGACTGGAAGGGAGCTGATGCTGGGAGGGACTGAGACTGGAGTGGGACTGATACTGGGGGACTAGGAATTGAAATGGGCTGATGCTGGGGTATGGAGAGAATGGGACCAGAAGGGACTGGATACTGGGGGGGGGGGCTGGACCTAGAAGGGAGCTGATGCTGGGGGAAAACTAAAAGGGGTGGAACTGGGGCTGGGGGGATTGGGAGATGCTGATTTGTATTTGTAAAATGCTTCATAAAATTAGGTCACATGATGCAAGTAGGCATGCATTGGTAGGGGAGCAATCTGGGCATAGTGTGGGCAGTCACAAATTATTCACATATTTTATAAAATGCTTGTACATAAATACTTTACACAACAGCATTTAAGCCCATTCCCAAGCAGGCATAAATAGCGCCTCCTTCTACCTAAGTGTTATAAAATTACCCTGCACAAGTGTTCTAAAAATGTATGCATGGATTTTGCAAGATAAATTGGAGGGGGAGGGGGGTATTAAGGAGTCTGCGTTTAATCTAGGAGATTCTTTGAGGTCCATAATAAAAAAACCTTAATAGAAATACTACTGTTCTGAAAAATTCTGCAGAATCAATTCTAGGATATGGGCATGGGAAATGGTTCATGTAGCTATCACAGTGGTTCGTCCAACAAAAAGGGCAAGGAATCACGTTAAAACCAGAGACACAGTCCAAAAACGTGATAATAGTGGAAAAACAATTTTATTTAACAAAAGCCTCTTGTCAACCCGACACAGGCCATGTTTCGCAAACCTTTGTCAGGGGTTGATCAGATAAAATCCTCTGTATGAAGACCCAGCAACTTGTGGCCTTCGAAGGAAATAGTGCTTGTAAAGCTCAGTCACATAGCATGCTTGCAAAAAACTCGAAATGTTCTTAGCTCACAGAACAGTAGCCATGCTTATCTCTCTGATACACAGTTAATTGTTTTTTCGCTATCACAGTGGTTAACATAAATAAATGAGATACTGTATAACTAGAAAGTAGATGAGTAGACAAAAGGAAGGTGATTCGTTTCCTTAAAGAGTACCTTGGGGGGCATACCATGACAGTCATGAACCTCACGCCTAAGCCACGGTATGTGGAGTATTTATTTATATATTTAGCTGTTTTTACTGTATATACCACTTTATGAGATGTCAGGGCAGTTTACAGATTAACAGCTCAACTAACATGAAGTTACATGGAAGGCTCGAGTATAATACCAGTCTCTCAACTTTACTCCAACGCTCGCCATAATACTTGCATCTTGCCAAAGACAGCGTCCTTTCATCCAGGTTTTGGTGAGCTCACTTTGTGTACCCTCTGTGATCAAATACGGGGATGGTGATGTTGTCTCCTTTTTATTTTTAGAAGGCCACCCAACCATTTTTCATCCTCTTAATATTTTTATTAGTATATGTGATTTATTTCTTGCTGCATTGGGTCCATCAACAAATTCATCATGGCTTATTGCTGCACTAAGGCTGTTATCTACTTACGCTTTTACATTATCTCTACCACCATCCTTAACTCTAGTCCATAAGCTACATGGGCATCTTTTCATCCTAGGCAACATGAAGTCAGTTTTCTGCTTTTTCTTTCCTACCATACGTCTACTGTAGTGTCACCTTGCTGAGATTTGGTATAGATTTTATCCACATGAAGGTACTCAACAAGACATGGGGAGAAAACTATATTCTGTCCCCTCAGAGATACATAGCAACTCACCAGCTTCCCCGTCAAATTTTATGTTCTGTTTCCTAATAAATAGAGCTCAGTTCATGAAAGACGTTTCTGATAGACACAAAATGGGACATGAACCTTAGTGAATCAAGCCCTTAGTTAGATCATCGTTTTAGGACCTATTGGGAATAAGTGAGGTCTGCCATTGAAAATACAGAGTGTGGGAAGAAAACGTTGACTAACTGATTCCTCTTATGTAACTCGTAGAACCGAATGTTTGCTCTAGGGTAATTTTATAGTTCTGGGAAAATTAATTTTGCAGAAATCGCCAAAGAGTTGGTATATGTCAGTTACTGCTACTAAAACTATGCTGTATAGATAAATTACATTCCATAATGCAGTTGTAATATTCTTGCAGATGAGTTCATGTTATTTTGAAATTGAATATAAACAATTCTTTTGACTTCAATGCAAATAGATGATCACTAGCATGTAGCTCATGTTACACCCATTATATTAAAATGAATCACCCATTCTTGGGGCAGGATGGCTCAAGGGAACTGGCATATGGTTATACGTACAGCCTGACACTTTTAACTCACCAATTTAAATAAGTCAAAATCTGTCACATATGAAAAGGGTTCCAGAGGTTAGCTGGGAAACTACAGACTGGTGAACCTGATGTCAGTGGTGGGCAAAATGGTAGAAAATCATTACAAAGAACACAATTAAATTCAATGTGGATTTAACCAAGGAGAGTTTTGTCTCATTAATCTGCTATATTTTTTTGAAGGTGTGAATAAACAGATATGTAACTAGTTTAAAAATAATATAGTATAAATTAATTTACCTAGGATGCTGGTGGTCCCGAAGGGCTGAAGGATGCTTGGTTTGTTATGCCAGAGTTGCCAAGATACCCATTTCCAGGAGTGAGATTTTTTGCTAGTTCTGGTTTCAAATTTAAATTGCAATACAGTATGGTATTTGTAGACTCTGATTTTACCCATTGGAATCAGTGCTGCAAGTCCCATAATGCATCAGAATGAGATTATCAAAAATCCAGGACTGGCTTAAAATCTCACTCCTGGAACCGGGTAACTTGGCAATTCTGGTTGTGCTGAAATATTTTGCAGCAAGTGTAAACTTGAAGAAACCAGCAGTAGTTTAAAAATAAAGCAAAAAGACTTAGGGAAGTGCTGGCTGGAAAGCAGTCTGTAAATAAAGTAAAGAAGTTGGACTTTTCGGTATGCTGTGAGGGGGCATCGGGCTGGAGGAAGCATGGTTGTTTATTTTAATAAGCACATAAGAACATAAGAAATGCCATTCTGGGTCAGACCAAGGTACATCAAGCCCAATATCCTGTTTCCAACAGTGGCCAAGCCAAGTCACAATACTTATCCCAGGGTAATGGATTTTCCTGGTCCTCTTTAATAATGGTTTATGGATTTTTCCTCCAGTAACTTGTCCAAACATTTTTTAAACCCAGCTACAGTACACTAACAGTTTTTACTACATCCTCTGGTAATGAATTCCAGAGTTTAAATACTCTTTGAGTGAAAAATATTTTCTCTTATTTGTCCTAAATCGACTACATTGTAGCTTCATTGAGTGTCCCCTAGTCTTTCTGCTTTTTGAAGAAGTAAACAACTGATCTATATTTACCTGTTCTACTCCATTCGTTAATTTATAGACCTCTATCATATCTCCCCTCAGCCGTCTCTTTTCTAAGTTAAGGAGCCCTAACCTTTTATGCCTCTCCTCATAGGGATATCCTTCCATCCCCTTTAACATTTTGATGGCTGTACCTTTTCTTATTTATTTTATTTTATTTATTTAGTAAACATTTGTATACCGCCGCTTCCTACGATCAGCCGCGGTTACTTTACAGAATCATCATGTATCGTACAATACAATGAATTTTTAGAGTACAATTTTGATTTTGGCAACGATTTACATAACACACGAAATAGAGACTAGATACTTTTCATAATTCTAAATAAACATTCGATTCAAGGGTGCGAGGGTGGGGGATACAATATACATATATACATGATTACCTATCGGTCGTCAAATGCTGCATTTGTTCCAAGTGTCATTAGAAGATATCTGGTTGTGGTAAGGTGCTGCAATTAGGTTGGGTTGTAGAATGTCTGAAATAAATGCGTTTTGAGGTTCCTAATTCTGCTATGTCCTTTTTAAGATATGGCGACCCTGACAAATCCATCTCTATCTTTCTCACTGACTTTGACTCATGGCTTTCCTTCTTTCTCGATTCATCCTCCCCCCTCCCTTATTCTCAGTGACTTTAATATTCATGTTAACCCTTTCAAGGACTCCTTTAAATTTTTAATCCACATTCTGCAGCCGGGTTAATTTTTGCATATTTCAGGAAAATTGCACCCATCTTTTTCAATATGTTCTAATAGTGATTTTCCTTCTGCTATGGTCATGTATTATATACCATTTGATAGGAATATTTAGTCAGAATTTTGGATCCCAAGAGTTTTGGGCTCGGCCTGGAAAGGGTTAATAAACTTTTTTGACCCCTAAGCTTCTAAGCTCCTTTTCCTTACCTCCTCATTCATCCTCCGGCTTTGCTCTACTGCCTCCACTCATCATTACAGTCACTGACTTGACCATGTTTTCTTCTCTAATTGTTTACCCTATAATTTTCATACCTCAGCTCTTCCCTTATTTGACCATCACCTGCTTGGCTTCACTCTTCATCATTCCCTGTCTCAATGTCACCCAGACTCCTCCTACCTTTTAGGAATCTTCATGCTATCGATCCATCAGCTCTCTCCACTAATATCTCATCACCTCTCTCCTCCACCTTGTCTTCTAAGTCTATTGATGAGGCTGTAGTTTCCTATAATATCGCACTGTCCTCTGCTCTGGATGTTTTTGCTCCACCTATGTCACGTCATGTGAGATACACTATACCTCATCTCTGGCTGTCTTCAACTACCTATTATCTACGCTCCTGTGCCGCTCAGCTGAGCATGTTTTGCTCAAACTCTATACTCTTTCTGACTTTCTTCACTTCAAAGTCCTGCTTGCCTCCTTACAGTCAGTCATAACACTCACCAAATACTATATCCATTTGACTAACTCTCTTGCCTCTCACCCTCACCATCTCTCAACTATCTCCTCAAAATGCCTCCGCCTCTGACCACTCCTTCCCTTTGTGCCCAAACACTAGCCGACTATTTCCATGACAAAGTCCACAAGATTACACTCCAATTCTCCATAAAATCAGCTTCATCCTCTCTTCCCCCTCTTCAATACTAACTCTTCCCCTCAATCTCTGCTACCTTCTCATCCTTTTGTAAGATCCCTGAATATGAAACCTCTCATCTTCTTTCCTCCTCTAACCACACTGCCTGATACTTGGATCCTATCCCCATCCATCTCCTTAGCTCTACCTCCTCCTCTGTCATCTCTTCCATCTCTCATATTCTCAACCTTTCACTCTCCACTGCAACTGTTCCTGCAGCCTTAAAGCATGCTGTGGTCACACCTCTCCTCGACACATTGCCTCACTTGGTTTTAGAGGCTTTGTACTGTCCTGGTTCTCATCTCACCCATCACTATTTCTGTGTTTGTTCTGGTGGTTCCTCCTCTACTTCTATCCCACTCTCAGCTGATGTATCCCAAGGGTCTGTTCTGGGCCCTCTCCTTCTCTCCCTCTACATCCAGTCCCTTGGTACTCTCATCTCCTTCCATGGCTTTCAATACCATTTTTATGATGATGACACTCAAATCTATCTCTCTACACCTGATATTTCTCCAACACTCCAGATTTGAATCTCTGCCTGCCTATATGACATTGCTGCCTAGATGTTTATGTTTATTACATTTGATATACCGCCTTTCAAACAAACAATCAAGGCGGTTTACAATTGGTAATGAAAAAGATGGCCACTGGCCATTGAAAGGAAAGGAAATAACAATCTCAAGACAGGACAGCAAAAGATAAAAGCCAAACATAACCAGACAAGACAAACAAAAATACAACAGAGGGAAAGAGAGGGGTACCAGGATAGACATAGACAGGTGGGGGTTACATGGCTGAACGAGACAGATGGAGGACAGTGATACATAACAGACAAAGGACAATGACGCAAATAAATAGCACATGTGAGAATGGTACTGAGGTAGGTATGCTATCAGGTGGGAGGGGGGATGTCTAATTGCCACTTGAAACTGAAAATGGCAAAAAACAAAATTCTTATTTTTCCCCCTAAACTCTCTACCTCCCTTCCTCCTTTCTTTATCTCTGTAGATAACACTCTTCTACTTCCTGTTTCCTCAGCCCGCAACCTTGGGGTCATCTTTGACTCCTCTCTCTCCTTCTCCACATACATCCAACTGATTGCTAAAACCTGTCGTTTCTTTCTTTTTAACATTACAATATTCACCCCCTTCTTTCTAAGACATTTATTCACTCTTTAGTCACCTCCTGTCTAGACTATTGCAATCTCCTCCTTGCTGGCCTCCCTCTGTGTCACCTCTCTCTGCTTCAATCTGTTCAGAACTCTGCTCATGGCTAATCTTCCGGAAGTCCCATTTTACTCATATAATCTCTCTTCTCAAGTCACTTCACTGGCTCCCTTTCCATTTCCATATCCAATTCAAACTTCTCCTTTTGACCTATAAATGCATTCACTCTACTGCCCTTCACTACCTTTCCTCTCTCTTCACCTCCCCCCCGTGAACTCTGCTCTTCTACTGGCTTGCTTCTCTCTGTGCCCTTTTCTTCCACTGCTAACTTAGGGGTATGTTTACTAAACTGCGGTAATGTTACTGTCATTAATTTCCCCGGTAATGTTATGGATGCCCATATAAAGGAGTGGGCGGTAAAGCGTTAAGGCAAACCTTGCCAGGTAACGCGCGTTACAGGGTGCCCAACGTGCGGTACAGTGCGCCCTGGATCTACCACACATTAACATCACAGCCGACGGGAAGCAGCCGTGCGTCCAAAGAGGCTGCAATCAAAGGCGCGCAGACAGTAGAAGATGCGCTGAGGGATGTGCAGACATGTTGCCACATGATAAACAGAGCCGTAGGTGTAAGGCCGTAGACCACAGGCAACTGATATCGCAGTCTGTAATGGAGACGTGAGCCACACATAAACACATGAACACACACCATGAAATGGTGTGCAGTGAAACAGCATGCAGAATAGTAAACAAATGTAATGGGAAGGGTGTCAGGGGTGTGGCGCTGCACCCCAGCTTGGCGGTCGCCTAGTGGAGACAGCGTGCCATCTAATGTCTTGTATTTTGCAGAGATTCCAGGGCCCAGGCCTCTGGAGTTGTAGTTGTGTGCAAAAAGGCCAACCAAGTGGTTTTAGAGGCAACACAGGAAAAATTTATTAATTTTTTCTTTTGTAGTCAACATTTTGCAAACAAAACTGTTATGGAAGTTCCTGAACAGAATAACAGAACAGAGGATAATTTCTCCAACAAAAACTGTCACATAAACCGTGCTCCAAAAATGCTATAAATGAGGTTGCTTCCTTCAGCTCTTTAACAGAAGATAACTTATTTTCCCCAACAAGCCACAGTTGTAACTTATTGCTATTATCAAAGTCCAGCAAAGCCCTCAGCTTCTTTCAACTGCGTATGGTTTTAAAAGTAAGGCTTCTTCTGCTTATCAGCATTGCTAACAGAAAACTGCTGCTTTAAAACATTTTACTCCAGCATAAACATTTGTGGTAACTTTCAACCTTGAATAGTTCCTTCTCTATCTCAGGCTCCCAGCACTCAGCGTATCAGGTTAACTGGCTTCTGGTTTCTCTTTAGCTTAAACCGTTGGCCTCCCCTCAGTCTGAAGCTATGCACAAGGAGCATTCCATTAAGGAATCAATGGAGTCCTGTTCCACTTCACAGGATTCCGTCTCCATATCTTCGCCCTCAGAATCACATATCTTTGGGCTTGAGACTGGCTCAGAGTATTCAGGCCTAATTTCTTTTAAAAGCTTGAACACCTTTTCCCAATGAGCTTTTCGTCTCCCCCCTGGGTTTTCAGTATGGCTACCAGACTTTTAACCCTTTAATAAAACACTTAAAGGTTCTGTCTGTTTCCCTTTACTTCTGGGAACATTCTTCCTGACAGGTTTCTTAAAAGATAAAACTTCTGCCTCAGAATCCTGTAGGGCTATTTCTGTATCTTGGCTGTATTCTTCAGCTCCCCCAGGTCTTTCCCTCCTACCTCCAAGCCTGGCTGCAAATCTCTCACAGAAGGGGCTCTTCTTTGAAGTAGCGTCCTCAGAATCAGAGCTGCTCTGGGAATCACTCTGGTGTCTGTTCCTAGACTCTCTCTGCTCTCCATCACTGAAGCTTTGGTCCTCTTCACTTTGGCTTAAGGATTCTCTTTCCAGCTTGCTTACAGCTAGCTTCCTCAGTTCCTCTCTCTTGGAAGGAGTGGGATTAGGCCTGCTCCTGGCTCTGTCCCAGCTGCTGCTGCTGAACCTGTTCCCATGTCCCAACTTGGACTTGTTCTCCAACCTGTTCCCGAGCCTGTTCCCGAACCTGTTCCTGTGTGTTTCTGTGAGCTTAAATAAATGCAAGCATCCTCCCTCTCCTGGCTCCTCCCACAGGCGTCTCCTATCCCTCCTCTGGGTTGCCATGGAGTCTGGATGTGGTCTGAGCCTAGTTGCTCTGGAAGTGTGGGTTTTTCCACTACCTGCATTTTGAAACGTGTGTCTAGCTGAGCCCTTCCCCCACACAGAAGAAAATGTTTCTTTTTTATCTGTTTTCCAGGGCTGAGCTGCAGCCTCATCACCACAGGGGTCGGTCTGAAGGGCCAGCTGTGTGGATGGTGTGTACAAGGGCAAAATGGGCAAGAGATCCAAAAAGGAGTAAGAGGGAATTGAACTGGTACACTGAAGAGCCCACACACAGCTCACCAATACACCAATACCAAACCACTGAGCCAACAGCGCAAAGAAAGGGACCATATGTAACATCTAGCATGTGATGGATAGGCTGCACAGAGGGGACACTGCAGTGTACAGTGAAGAGAAGAAGGGTGTGTGGAGAAGTGATGAAGCCAGAGCCATTGTATGGTAAGGTTAGCAGAACACCAGAAAAGAAAAGGAACTTGTAGGAATCAAACCCGCAACCTATGGTAGCACAACACACGCCTGTAACCACTGTCCCAAACAACCACAACAAGCACAATGCAAATATGTTCCACCAAAGGGAATGTGTGTATGGAAACCCATAGCGCCCTGTGAGGTGGCAGACAACTGGCACATAGACAGTTGTCACCGTTCAAGGATGTGAGCACAGGTGGGCCATGTACATCAGCAGTAAACCACTAAATACATTGGTCAGTGTGGTCATGCAGCAGCAGAGACAAATGTTCATCCAACATGTCACACAAAAGTCACTGGCCCATCTACAGATGATGAGCAGGACAGATAATGTGCATGAGCTGCATGGTGTGTACTGTGCAGTAGCCCCCCCCCCCCCAATGCAACTGCACGCTCCAAATGCCAGTCACATATGCGTAGACAGTAGGCGGTGCATGATGAGGACCCAACACACATCAGTCAAGAAATGTCCACAAAAACATATCTGCCCGGCAATACAGGAGACACAAACCTGAGAAAGCATGCACAGCAAGTGTACAGACATATACCGTATATATGTAAGAGCTGTCACATACTACTTTATTATACCAATCAAAGCGGCACAAATGGGACCAAAAACAGTGACAAAATGTAAAATGAGGACATGGTAACAGGTACGAGAGGCACATGTTCCCAGAGAATAAACAAAGCAGAACCTCACAGACATGCAGAGATAGCACTATGCAGAAGCTCTGCTGCAATGGGTGCTGTGGATACAAGATCCTCACACATATGTCAAGGTACAGGGAACGCACAAATGAAGGAAGAAAACGGACACTCACACTGCCACACTGCAAAGTTACTGGTGCAATGTGAGTGGCAGAATGTCAGGGGATAAATAGGACTGTGCAGACATGCAATGATTTGTTTGCAAATCAATGTAGAGTGCCACGTATGTACAGTAACCAAACACAATAACAGGTATATAGAGGTAGAAAGAAAGGTCAACCATGGGGCAGTAACCAACACATAATCCACACCGCCACATGCACTGGTGTACCAACACATTCAATCACATGCATCGTGTACATTGAACCATGACACAGTGCTGCCCCCGATGCACTGTAACACCCCTGGTGAGGGCAAACAGCAATCCAAGATGTTGGCATGCATTAAAGTGGTATGGTGGCAAACACCGTGTCATGTCCAAGTGAAGGGTAGCCAGACAAATAGAAGAGGACCTACACAATGTTCCCCCTGTGCCACATGCATGGCTGTATGCTCCTGTTGATCCAAACATATGAGGATATCCTGCGGTGCAAATCACACACATGGGCCACACACACAAACACAATGTCAGATGGATGTACAACATACAGCGAGTATGTGAGTCCCTGCTGCACATATAGGGACCAGTACACAGTGTCCACAGTGCAAATGGCATCTGCAACCTTACATGGCCCGTTAAGACTGTCCGTGAATCCCTGGGCATGCATAGTCAAGTGTGACATCTCAATGTGCCACAGTATTGCAAAGGTGATGTGTGTCTCCTGCGATGAACACGACACCTAGCCAGAGCCCGGCAGCAACGGTACGCTGGTCATCCTTGTTATGCTCAAAGTACAAGTTCGACAATTATGTCCATCATAGGCATGTGTATCACTCGCATAGGTCAAGCATCGTATGGCACCATCTCTCAGGGATCGTTGCATGGTGTTGCTGTGTCCTCCAACAGGTGGGTGATGGTGACTGCAGATGCAGTGTAGTAGATGTGCTGTGTGTGTCCTGTGCCCTATGTTAAAAGGAGGAAAAACACCATCATGGTATGCTGCACACAACATCAGGGCACATTGCAGGGAGTGAAACATCAATATGTACATAATGAAACATCAGACATGCAAACATTACATGATCACAACACAGAACACAGTGCATGTTGGGGACATTAGGAAATGGCACCACAGACGAGGGTGTCATATGGACATGGTCATGTCCATGCCCATGTCACACAGGTGGCTCAGAGGTCCACCTCATGTCTATCAGCGCTTGTGCACAGAGACCCCACAGAAAAGCACCACAAAACAAACACACCTGTTCACCAAGAAACAAACACACCTGTTCACAGAACACTTTGCAAATTTAAATGAATCCCCCTATCCTCCATATTACACCTCCCTAACAATCCACCATAACCCCAGATTAAAAAACCCCAATACACCTAAAAAGAAAAAAAATGAAAGTCTTACAGAACTACCATTAATGAGAAATGTTTGTAAATAGTTAATGACATGCTATCGCATGTTAATGCATTGTTATCATTGCTTGAGTTGACTTCAATTAATTTCAAGATGTAAAAAGTTACTACAATTTGATATTGTTCATGAAAGGTTAATTGTATATAGTTAAAACACTGTTCCATGTAAAAACCTTTGTTTAATATTTGTTATATGTAAACCGCCTTTGATCTCTGGAAAAAGCGGTATAGAAGAATAGCAAAAATAAATAAAAATAAATAAATAAATAAACAAACAGCAAAACACAAACATGTAAAGGTTGATGTTAGTCACAAAAGATCCAAGGTGCAACCTACCGTTTGTGTGCAGCTTCCCCTCTTGTCGGTTCATGAATCAGCTGCTCCAAGAAGCAGTCATTTATTTCATCTAGAAACTTTATCTCACGATCAAATCCTGCTGTAGCTTTGACCCAGTCAATACCGGGGTAAATGAAATCACCCAGTATTACTGTGTTGTAACTTTTGTTAACTTCTCTGATTTCTTTTAGAATTTCATCATCCATCTGTTCATTCTGGCCAGACAGTCAGTAGTACACCCCCACTGCCATCGCCTTCCCCTTCTCCTTTTCACATGGAATTTTTATCCATAGAGGTTCTACAGTGTATTTTGTTACCTGTAAAACTTTAATCCTGTGTGACTCAATGTCTTCTCTAACATAGAACTCAACCCCTCCACCAATTTGATCTATCCTATCATTGCGATATAGTTTGTGCCTAGGTATCACAGTGTCCCATTGGTTGCCCTCTTTCCACCAGGTCTCTGAGATGCCAATCATATCTAACCTCTCATTTAGTGCTATAAACTCTCCCATCTTATTTTTTAAACTTTTAGCCTTTGCATACAGGCATTTTAGAGGTTGTATTTTATTCATATTAATCTGGTTGATAAGGGTAATTTGGAATCTTTCAGCTCTGTACTTAAGGGCATCTACTTTACTTTTATCTTTATTGGAACCTCTCTGTTGGGATGTCCTAAGTTCCCTATTTCGCTAGTATCCTTTGAGGACACGTTCTTCCAAACCATGTGCTCTTGGGTGACTGTCAGCTTTCTCCTATTATCTAGTTTAAAAGCTACCCTATCTCCTTTTTAAGGTTAATGCCAGCAGCCTGGTTCCATCTCAGTAAAGGTGGACCCCAACCTTTTGGAAAAGCCCCCTCCCTTCTCCAGAATGTTGCCCAATTCCTAACAAATCCAAAACCCTCTTCCTTGCACCCTTGTCTTATCCACGCATTGAGACTCCAGAGCTCTGCCTTTGTAAGGGTTAGGGTTGTCAACTTTTTGAAAGGAAAAACCTGCTACCTGTGGCTACTTGTGCTCCGCCCCCACCCCACCCCCAACAAATTACTGCAGAGAGGGTAGCAGTGCAGGCTTTAGTATCTGCAGGCCATATCGAAGTGGGGGATGGACTACCAGAGGTTGCGTTCTTCCACATCAAGTCAGTCACAGACCCTCAGTACACATATACTCACCCATATGGTATTAAATCCAAATATATATTCTACATCCACAGACACCCCCACCCTCGCCCCTAGGTCACTTCCCCATACCGCTAACCATATAAAACAAAGATATCAGTAACAGCAGTACAAACCATCCAAGTACCAAGCCTACTGAAATTAATAGAAAAAAAAACCCTTCAGAGCCAAGAGCAAATCTACAATGCCAGCACTAACTTCCACTTCCAAAACTCACCCAAGGACTCTAGAAGGAAAAGACAGCACTGCAAATATTGCAGTGGGCCCTGGAACATCGGTAAGTCTATTCGGAAAGCTAAACAAGCCAGATCACTACATATTCTTAAATAGAAATTACATGCTGACAGAATACCCTCAGTGACTTCAGTGTGTGGAGGAACTGATAGGCTCCCATCTGCCTTAGGAGCAAAGGGTTACATAGTAACATAGTAAATGATGGCAGATAAAGACCGTCCATCTAGTCTGCCCAGCATGATGGCAAGAATAGTTGCACCTGCCGCTCTGTGCAGGCCACCCCTCCCCACATCCCTATTTAGGGGTGAACCCACCACTCCATGCAGGACACCCCTATTTGTTGAGAAATTAGATGGTTCAGTTTATTTTGATTTTATGCTGTTGCTGTAAAGGGATCCACTGTGTCTGTCCCATGCCATTTTGAATTCCGTCACCGTGTTTGCCCCCACCACTTCCATCGGGAGGGCATTCCAAGCATCCACCACCCTTTCTGTGAAAAAGTATTTCCTGACATTGCCTTTCAATTTACCACCTTGCAGCTTCCTGTTGTGCCCTCTAGTTTTACAGCTTCCCCGTCTTTGGAAGAGGTTTGTTTGTTCATTATATCCCTTTAAGTATTTAAAGGTCTGAATCATATCTCCCCTGTCCCTCCTCTCCTCCAAAGTGTACATGTTTAGGTCTTCAAGTCTCTTCTCATAAGGCTTCTGACGCAGGCTCCCAATCATTTTGGTTGCCTTCCTCTGAACAGCCTCCAGTCTTTTTACATCTTTTGCAAGATATGGTCTTCAAAACTGAACACAGTATTCCAAGTGAGACCTCACCAGTGACTTGAACAGTGGCATTAGTACCTCTTCCTTTCTGCTGGCGATTCCTCTTTGTATGCAGCCCAACATCCTCCTGGCTTTTGCCACCGCCTTGTCGCACTGTTTTGCCACCTTGAGATCTTCAGAAATAATCACACCAAGGTCTTTCTCCTGATCCATGCACACCAACCTCTCGCCCCCTATCACGTACATTTCCCTTGGATTTCTGCTACCCAAGTGCATGACTCTGCACTTCTTCGCAGTAAATCTTAATTGCCAAGCATTTGACCATTCTTCCAGCTTTTGTAGATCTTTCCTCATGTTAACCACTCCCTCGAGGGAGTCTACTCTGTTGCAAATTTTCATGTCATCTGCAAAAAGACAGACTTTTCCATTCAGTCCTTCAGCAATATCACTCACAAATACATTGAACAGTGCTGGACCCAGTACCGACCCCTGAGACACCCCGCTAATCATCTTCCCTTTATCCAAGTGAGCTCCATTTACCATCACCCTCTGTCGTCTGTCCATCAACCAATTTCTGATCCAATTTACCATCTTAGGATGCATCCCCAAGCTACTGAGTTTATTGATAAGCCTCCTATGAGGAACAGTATCAAAGGCTTTGCTGAAATCCAAGTAGATGACATCCATCGCATGCCCCTGATCTAGCTCCCTGGTCACCCAGTCAAAGAACTCAATCAGATTTGTTTGGCAAGATCGTCCTTCGGTAAAACCATGTTGCCTCGGGTTTTGCAACCTGTTGGTTTTGAGAAAGTTCACTATTTGCTCTTTCAGGAGTGCCTCCTGTCAGTAGTACACCCCCACTGCCATCGCCTTCCCCTTCTCCTTTTCACATGGAATTTTTATCCATAGAGGTTCTACAGTGTATTTTGAGGTAAGGCTCACAGGACTGTAGTTTGACACTTCTTCCCTGTCACCACTTTTGTGTAGAGGTACGACATCAGCCATTCTCCAGTCCTGAGGAACCTCACCTGTTTCCTAGGATCTGTTGAAAACATCCTTTAAAGGCCCTGCAAGAACCTCTCTGAGCTCTTTCAGTATCCTGGGATATATCCCATCCAGTCCCATGGCCTTGTCCACTTTCAGTTTTGCAAGTTGTTCTAACACCTCATCTTCTGTGAATGGTGTGGTAACTACTTCATTCCCATTTTTATATTTGGGAGTCACAGGTGGTCCTTCTCCAGGACTTTCTATAGTAAAAACAGAGCAGAAGTATTCGTTTAGCAATTTCGCTTTTTCAATGTCACTTTCCATGAGTCCGTTCACAGCACTTCTGAGTCCTGCAATTCCACCTCTGATCTTCTTCCTTTCCCGAATATACCTGAAGAAGGTTTTGTCACCACACTTCACATCTTTAGCCATCTTTTCCTCTGCCTTTGATTTTGCTATCCTTATTTCTCTCTTTGTCTCTTTGAGTTTGATCCTGTATTCATTTCTGTGTTCCTCTGTTTGCGAGCTTTTGAATTTTGCGAAAGCTGTGGTTTTTGCCTTTATTTGAGCAGCCACTTCTTTGGAAAACCAAATAGGCTTTCTTCTCCTCTTGTTTTTGTTTACTTTTGTTACATATTTATCTGTTGCCCCTTTTATTGCCACCTTTAGTTTAGCCCATTGCAATTCCTCTTCCCTTATCTCCTTCCACCCTGTCAGCTCCTCCTTTAGGTACTCAGCCATTTTATTGAAGTCGGTGTTTTTGAAGTTTAGGACTTTGAGCTTGCCATGATTGGCCTGTACCATGGCTTTTATCTCAAACCACACCGTGTGATGATCGCTGCTGCTCACAGGGGCACTCACGCAGACATTCGACATGCTATCGCCGTTGGTGAGCACTAAATCCAGCGTTGAGCTTTCCCTGGTTGGTTCCATCACCATTTGTCTAAGTAATGCATCTTGGAGAGCATCCATGATTTTTTTTGCTTCTTTCCAGATTTGCAGAAGGAGTAATCCAATCCACATCAAGTAGATTAAAGTCGCCCAATATGATCGCTTCCCCCTTTGTGGCTATCTTGGCAATATCTATAATCAATTCGTTATCTATCTCTTCAATTTGTGTTGGAGGTCTGTAGACTACAGCAGTATGAATGACAGTGCCATCTCCTCTTTCCAACACGATCCAGAGTGCTTCTTCTTTTCCCCATGCCCCCTGCATTTCAGTAGCTTTAATATTGCTTTTGACATACAAGGCCACTCCTCCTCCTCTTCCATTTTCTCTCTCTTCTGAATAGATTATAGCCAGGTATGGCTATATCCCAATCATGCGATTCATTTAGCCATGTTTCTGTAATGGCCACAATGTCCAAATCCATTTCCACCATTAGGGCTTCTAGGTCTGGAACTTTGTTGGCTAAGCTTCGAGCATTTGTGCTCATTGCTTTCCAGCATTTAACTGACTTGCGTATATTTAGCATTGATTTTGTTCTGCCTACATCTTCCCACTTGTTTATGATGTGTGGTTTAAATGTGTGGCTGTTTCTGATTTTAATCTGCTTTTGCAGGGGGTGACGTCCAGAGCTTGACCTTCCACATCCGTCACCCCCTTTTTCTAGTTTAAATGCATATCCACATATTGCTTGTATTTTTACTTAGGATTCTTTTCCCTGCGACAAAGATGTAATCCATCAGCACAGTATAGTCTCTTGTTGGTATATCTGTTTCCCCAGTCGCCAATAAATCTGAATCCTTCTTGTTTGTCCCAGGTCTGGAGCCATGTATTAAAGCTGTTAATGTGATGCAGCCTTTTTGCCCCTTTACCAAGCACAGGTAGAACCTCTGAGAATGCAACAGTGTTAACAATGGGCTTGAGTTTCTCTCCCAGAGATTGGAAGTTCTTTTGGACTGTAGAGGTACTGTTTCTAGCCAGGTCATTTGTGCCCAAGTGGATAACCACATCAAGTTTGGAGTGTTCACTTTCTGCGCTAAGTATTTTAACAACGTGGTTTGTATTCCTGCTGACTGAAGAGCCTGGGAGGCACTTGACTATCTTCTTTCCTTTGAACTGTGTTCCCAAGTTGATGCCATTGATGATGGAATCACCAAGTAGTAGTAGTTTGCTGTTTGGTGAGGTTTTCTTCATATTTGGTCCTTTAGCAGGAGATTGGGTATTGTCTGTCTCATTTAAGGGCCCTTCAGTTTATTTGGATTGGGCATCCTCATTCGCCAAGGCAGAGAAGGCATTATGCAGGGATATCTCCTGATGCATAGGATGCCTCTGTGTCACAGGTCGCAATCTACCAGAACCCACTGTGATCCATTTGTTCCCGGGGTGTTTCATTCTTTGTGCAAGTGGTGGTGGACTTTGTTAGTTATTTATTTATTTACATTTTCTTATATACCGCGCTATTTTCCATCAGTGCGGTTTACATGGAACATTTTACATACACATTTCAAATGACTTGATTTGTGTTTACAAATAACAGGAATAGGAACTTGGAAAGAAACAGGGGTAACTATTTACATCTGTACAATGCGAATTGATTGGACATTTGCGTAGATTTGCCTAGCTGGATGGTGAGTGATCAGTGGTGCTGTCATCCGGGTAATGTAAGAGGAAGAGGTAATGTTTCACGGCTTTTCTGAACTGGGTTAAATTGGTGATATCACAGATACTGTGTGGAAGGGTGTTCCAGCATTTAGGTGCGGCGAGCTTAAAAGCTCTGTTCGTTGTGCTTTGGCAACACTTGGTCGTTTCTTTTGGGACTACTAGTTTATTGGCGGTATGAGATCTTCTAGATCTATTAGGGGGGGTTATCAGTATGAGATCGGATAAGGAAGATGGGGTGAGTCCGTTTATGATCTTGAAGGTCATTAGTATGGTCTTGAATGTGATCCTGCCTTTTATAGGGAGCCAGTGTAATTGTTTCAGGATGGGTGTCATGTGTTCCCTCATGGCAGCGCCCTGGAGAACTCGTGCTGCTGAGTTCATTGCTAGCTGTAATGGAAGCAAAGTGGATTGTGGTAGACTATGGAGTATTGTGTTGGCATAGTTGATATGTGGTAAGACCAGAGCTTGATACACTGTCCGGAAGTCATCTGGTTCAAGTAGGGAGCGTAGGTGTCTGAGGGATCGGATTTTATGGTATACGGCTCTTGCTACATTGCTTATATGGGTCTTCATGTCTAGTCGCTGGTCAATTGTGACTCCCAGGTATCTGATGGAGGGTTTGGTCAGAATTTCTGCATCTTGGACCTTCAAGTAAGGAGGAGTGATGAAATTTGGGTTCCTTGTGATGAAAAGGACTTCGGGTTTTTTATGTTGTATCCGAAGATTTTGCGTTTGGAGCCAGCTGGATACTGCATCGAAACAGTCTGTCAGTGGGGAAAGGTCAGGGTTCTCAGTAGTGAATGGCATATATAGGAGAACATCATCAGCGTACAACAGACAGCTCACCTTGAAGGACCGGATGATCTCGCAGATAGGTTGCATATATATATTAAACATGAGTGCAGAGAGAGATGATCCTTGCGGGACCCCTTGACTCTGGTGGAAAGGTTCTGATGTTGTTTCTCCTGATCTTACGTGTTGCCATCTATCGGAGAGATACGACTTGCACCATTTAAGTGCAGAGTCACATATCCCCTTCTCCTGGAGGCGGTGTAGGAGGAGATCATGGCAGACTGAATCGAACACGGCTGGACTGCCGCATTCAGTTTGTATCTTAGAAGAGGCGCGCTTCATTGCAGCCAGTTCCTCCCTCAGTTCCTCATCCTCATTAGCCAAGGCAGAGAAGGCATTATGCAGGGATATCTTTTGATGCATAGGATGCCTCTGTGTCACAGGTCGCAATCTACCAGAACCCACTGTGATCCCCTTGTCCCTTGGATATTTGATGCTTTGTGGGAGCGGTGGTGGGCATTGTTCAATTTGTATCCTAGAAGAGGTGTGCTTCATTGCAGCCAGTTCCTCCCTGAGTAGAGTCACCTCTTTATGCATGGCAGCTAGGTCTTCCCTTAGTAGAGTCAGTTCTTTATGCATGGTAGTTGACCTGAGGCACATAGGACAAGCTCTGAGGTTCCATATGATTTGTCTTGGAATGAAAGTACTGCATTTATTGCACCGAATACACGACAGGCTTAATAAGCAGTCCTAGAAGAAGAGGAAGAAGAAGAAGGAAGGAGGAAGAAGATGTGGGCTGTAACCTAAGTTAAGGGGATAGATGGCAACGTATGCCAGTACTATATAGGCAATGCAGCCCCTGGGTTGGGTGGGGCGAGAGGTAGGGTGGGCGGGAACCTAAGTGTCTCTGGCCAGTAGACTGTTCCTGAACTGGGGGCACCCACAGATATCTGCTCCAAAGCTACCCAGAAAAGGAGACAGTCAGATTATCCTCAAGCTTAATTTATAACCACACTTAAACTTTATATTAACAATTCCCACAAAACAGACAGTTAGACTCTATATTGATAACTAGAAAGCATCAGAAATAAGAGAGAAAATTAGTCTTAGCTTTGTGAAATATCCACAGCTCCTGCAACCAGCCTCATAGACCTGTAGGTGTGGCCACTGGTCAGGTGTGAGATGGTCTCAAATTAGCTCCTGCCTGCCTGCCTGCCTGAGAGCAGAAACTGAGAGCAAAAACGTTCACCTCCCCCCCGCCCAGAAAGAGCAAGCCTTCTCCAACAGATTTAAACCTTTGTTATCTGGCTACTCAAGTTCCAGTAGGCTGAATATCCCCAAGCTTAATTTATAATCACACTTAAACTTTATATTAACAATTCCCACAAAACAGGTTAACTCCTCCCTGCTCCCATCAGCTGACTATCACTTCTGTGGGCGGAACACTTTTAAATCTAAGCGCTGTTGGCATGCCCAAGCCTGAGGGCCTCACCAGAGTTAGCGTGGCCCTTAGACATGGGTCCGTGAAGCATGGCCTAAGGTCTAGACCTTTGCATATCCTGCAGTGGCTCGATCCTCTTCTCATCTGGCCATCTATGTTCTCATGGATGCTTGCCGAGTATTGCTACTCCTTTAGCCCGCTGTGTTCTGGACATTCCTGTGAGGCTTGTGTCGGTCTGTATCATATAACTCAGCTCACTGACGTTGCTTTTTGGTTTGTTTTGTTCTCCATTTATTCTCTTGTGCGTGACTGATAACTTTCTTCTCCGCATCCTATATCCCCTCTTTACTTGGCCTGTCTTTTCCTTCTCCTTCCCATCCTTACCCCTTCCTTCCTTCCTCAGACCCTTTTCCCCTCACTCCCACCCACCCTCTTTCTCTATTTCCTCTGCTGCCATTTCCTCATCATTGTTCTCTACTCTCAAGTGTTACCATCTCCTCCCTCATATTCTCAGTCTCATTCTCATTTCCGCCGTGCACCCTCTGCCCTCCCTCATCTCCTTCTTCTTCTCTTGCTCTTATCCTCTGGTGACATCAGTCCTAACCCTGCCCCCCCCCCCCCATCGTTTCCCACTCCACGCCACTACAACCTTATTAACATCCTTCCCCTCACCCCCTCTTCTCTTCCCTTTTCCTGTGCTCTTTGGAACGTTCATTCAATTTCCAATAAACTTTCTTTCATACATGATCTCTTCATTTCCCATGCTTTTCAGCTCTTGGCTCTAACTGAAACCTGGCTCCATCTGGATGACACTGCTCTGTCACTGCAGTCTCCCTTCGGGGCCTCCATTTTTCCCACACCCCTTGTGTCACCAGCCATGGTGGTGGGGTCAGCTTTTCACTCTCTCCCTCTTCAGTTTCATCCCTTCCTCCCATCTCAATCCCATGCTTTCCCCTCCTTTGAATTTCATTCCATTTGTCTGTTTTATCCCTTCTCTCTTTGCATTGCAGTTATGTATAGACTCCCTGACAAGCCCATTTCCTCCTCCCTCAATGACTTTGATTCTTGGCTCCCTTTATTTTAGGATTCATCATCCCCTTCTATTATTCTTGATGACTTTAACCTTCACATCGATCCCCCTCGGACTCTTATGCAGCAAAAACTCTTTCCCTTATTTTCTTTTTACAACCTCCAGCTTTGCTCCACCGCCCCTACTCATTGGCTCGGTCACTGCCTTGACATTGTTTTCCATTCCAATTGCTCATCCTCAAATTTTCTTAACTCAGTTCTTCCACTTTCTGACCACCACTTCCTAAGCTTCTTTCTTCAGTGCTTTCTAGACCTGTCACCTCCTTTCCTTTTAGAAATCTTCAAGCTATTGATCCTCTGTCTTTTTCATCATCTGTCTCTTCTGTTCTTTCTTCTACACTCTCCTCCAAGTTTGTTGATGCGTCTGTAACCGCTTATAACTCTGCTCTATCCTCCCCTCTCCATACCCTTGCTCCCCCAATTTCATGCCCTGTGAGGCGTACATCACCCCATCCCTGGCTTTCTTCTACAACCTCATGTGCCCATTCTGCCGAGCGCACCTGGCTCAAATCCCACTCGCACTCTGCTTTCCTTCACCTTAAATTCATGCTTACTTCTTTTAATTCTGCCATCTTACTCGCTAAACAAAACTATTTCATCCACCTGTCCTACTCCTTCACTTCTAGCCCTCGCAGTCTCTTTTCTACACTCAACTCTCTACTTCAGTCTCCTCCCTCTTCAATTCCTCCTTCTCTAAAAGCCCAATCCCTCGACTTCTTCTTCAGTGATAGAATCAATAAGATTACCATTCAATTCCCTGCTATTTCTTCTGCTCTATTTTCAACCATTTCTCTCAAACTCACCCTCCCTCTCTTCCTTTCCTTTTGTCTCTGATAAGGAAACCTCTTTTCTCCTCTCCTCTGCTAAACTTACCACTTACTCTGCTGATCCATCCCCACTATTCTCCTCAACTCCATATCATCCTCTGTTATCCCTGCCATTTCCCATATTATCAACCTTTCTTTCTCCACTGCCTATAAGCATGATTTGATCACTCCTCAAAAAAACATCCCTTGACCCCACTGGTCCCTCTAGCTATCGTCCCATGGCCCTTCTTCCCTTTATTTACAAATTCATTGAGTGTGCCGTTCTTTTTGCTGTTTTGACGTTCTCTCAACTCATTCCTTCTTTGATCCCCTTCACTCTGGCTTCTGCCCTCTTCATTCAACTGAAACAGCCCTTGCCAAAATCTCTAGTGACTTATTCTTGGCAAGGTCTAAAGGCCTATATTCAATTCTTATTCTTTTGACCTTTCTGCTGGCTTCGATACCATTGACAACTCTCTTCTCTTCCTACATTATCTTCTCTTGGCTTTAGAGACTCTGTTCTATCTTGGTTCTCTTCCTATCTCTCTAATCACTCCTTCAGTGTCTATTCTCAAGGTACATCCTAACTGCTATCCCTTTCTCAGTTGGTGTTCCCCAATGGTCTGTTCTCAGCCCACTCATTTTCTCCCTTTACATATAATCGCTTGTTTCCTTTATCTCATCCCTTGGCTTTCAGTATCACTTCTATGCAGATATTCTGAAATTTATATTTCTTCACCTTACCTTTCCCCTTCTTTCCAGGCATGTATCTCTGCCTGCTTATTCATCGCCACCTGGATGAATCAGCACCGTTTAAAATTGAACGTGGCTAAAACTGAACTTCTGGTTTTCTCCCCTAGTCCATCCTCCATCCTTCGTCCTTTCTCCGTCACGGTTGATAAAGCTCCTATTTTTCCTGTTTCCTTTGCTAGTAGCCTTGGGGTCGTCTTTGACTCCTCCCTGTCATTCTCATCTCATATCCAATAAATTGCTAAATCCTGTCGCTTTTTTCTCTTCAATATTAACAATATTTGTTCTTTCCTCTCTGCCTCTACTACTAAGACTCTTGTTACACCCTTATTATCTCCCAACTTGACTATTGCAATCTCCTCCTTGCTGGTCTCCCTCAATCTCATCTTTTCCCTCTACAATCCATTCAAAACTCTGCAGCGTGGTTAATTTTTCAGCAGCCATGTTGCTGCCATATTACTCCTCTTCTAAAGTCCCTTCACTGGCTCCCTATCCATTTCCACATTCAGTACAAACTACTTATCTTGACGCATAAATGCATTCACTCTGCTGCTCCTCCTTACCTTTCCTCTCTCCTCTCTCCCTATGCCCCTCCCCATGATATCAATTCCTCCTCTACCTTCCTTCTCTCTATACCGTTCTCTTCTTCCACTAACTCCAGGCTTCGTTCTTTAACGTTGCTGCTCCATTTGCCTGGAACAACCTGCCCCTGTCCCTGTGTCAAATTTTTTCCTTCGCCCTTTTCAAGTCCAAGCTCAAGATTCACCTCTTTAAAACCGTCTTTGATTCTTAATCCCCTCTCTTGTGTTTCAACTCCTATTGACCTTATTCCTATCATATTATTTTGTCCTGTATATTTGTCTTCTAGATTGTAAGCTCTTTGAACAGGGACTGTCTTCTTTTGTTGTCTGTACAGTGCTGTGTATGCTTGGTAGCGCTTTATAAATGCTTAAGAATAAGAATACCAGAGTTACCAAGTTCCCCAGTTCCAGGAGTGAGATTTTAAGCCATTCCTGGATTTCTGACAATCTCATTCGGTGCATTATGGGATCTGCAGGACGGATATCAATGGGTAAAATCAAGGACTACAAATACCATACTGCATTGCAAGGCAACAATAAAGCCAAAAATAGAAATATGTACACAAAAGTGAAACTGGAACTTCAAAAAGCCAGACCCCGCATGCAATGCAGCCCAGCGGCAGGGTAACAGAAAGAGATGGATTCCCCCTGTACTGTACAAAAAAAGAGCAGCCGTCAGGAGTGGCGTTAGGAGGAATGTAACTAGGGCAATTGCTCTGGGCCCCAAAACCAGTCTGATGCTGAAGAAGAAACAGCTTGCTAGTAAGGTTTAGTATCCCCTCCGAATTTTTGCCTGGACTGGGCCCCAGCCATGTCTAACAGCAGTCCCGGCAGATGTACATTCCAAAACCTGACATATTCCAATTACTAAATAGCTTGAAAAATAAATGTGTAAAACTGCTATTGTTAGGGGCATCGTGTTCTGCTCCCACAGCTTCTGTGTGCAGGTTTACATTATATTTTGCATTGAGCTGTCAGTTTGTAGGTTAGGGCAAGTAGAATTCTGCTAGGAGCGTTTAATGTTTGTTTCTGTAGTTTAATGTTGCTGTCTCATTAAGACCTACCTAGTTCATGCCTTAGTCCAAAGTACAACCTGGTGGTCAATTGAAGAGCGCCCTATCCTTTTGGGCAATCCTCTGGATCCTTCCCTTTAGTGCAAAAATCCCCATCTTGAGCACAGCCTCTCTCCCCATCTCCATCCTGCTGGGATTCCATCATCTTTTCACTGGTTCAGCATTCAGCTCACAGCACCCACCCCAGTCACAGTCTTGCGGCATCTAGTTATTCATTAATTCTAATAGATACTATAGCAAATCTGAATGACAATTCTCTACTGACGAATACTAGAAAACTGGTTTTTTTTTGTCAGACTATTAGCTTTAAACCAGCTCAGATATAGCCAGTCTACACTTCAATCCATTTTATTATTCAACTTTTACTCACGAAAAAAAATGTTTTATCCACATAATATAAATTTCTTCAAAAAATCACAAATCATTTAATCACAGTTCACTTAACAACTCTTCTGTGATTAAATGATCAGAACCAGACCTGCTACTACTGGGCTTGTCTCCTGGAATCTTGCTACTCTCAAACTAGCCCCAAGACAATCCTCTATCTAGAAGGGACCCGCCTTCTGCTATATCTGGGACCTGAGGACAAGCTGCGATAGTACAGAGCTTGCCAGGAGGAGCTGTAGTTTCTTGTCCCCTTCTGAACCGTATCCAAGAGCATGCCGCTGCTCTTATTCTCCTTTATGTGGGATCAATAGACAGCTGATCTAGCAAAAGCTCCCAAATAAAAAAAATATATATTTTCAAAACAAATGCAGCAAGGGGATCGTTTCAAAATTTTGCTTGGCTACACTAGGCCACCGCTGTACCAAAAAAATATACAAAACCAATGTCATGATTTGGCGTTTTACATTAGTTCAGGTTGACTGGATGGACAAACAGTTTTGCAGAGAGGAAATCAAATAATATCAACCAAGCCTAACCAAAAAATGTGAGGTTATTACAATCCATGCCAAAGCGTGAAGCTAATGTATTATCATTGTCTTTTGGGCCAAAAATGCTTAGAACTAAGAATGCACAGAAGACAGTGGGACGAGAAAAATTATTGGAGTCATGTAGAAGACGGTTCCGTTGACCACACGGCCTTGGAAGGCTAATGCATGTGTAGAGGTGGGTCGTCATCTATAGCACTCTTCCCAACCCAGCTTTCAATGTATTCTCTCCTCCAGCGGGCGGGCGGGGGGGGGATCTATGAAGAAACAGCTCCCTGCCACTGAAACAGAAAATGCCAGCTCCTCCGTTTCCAGGACTACAGACAGCTGTGACAGAGGAATTGTATTTAGACCATTTGGCTTCCATTATTCCAACTGAGTATCTTTTTAAGCTCTTACCTAGAATGTAAAGAGATTTATAATGCTTAACAAAACCTGCTGGGAAAAAAAAGCAATTCACTCTCAACCCTACACCTGTTTCATAGTTCATCATGAGTTCAGTCTTATGGCAATAGGCAGTTGAGAGTTGTATATCTGTGCTCGAGGGAACAGATGCTGCTATATTACACAGCTCTCAAACTCAACACGTGCTAGGACAAAATTCCACCGGCACGGTTACATTAAGGGCAAGCACCGGATGGCCTGCAAGGTAATTTGGGTACTGCAGACAGCAAAGGGGTCAAATGTTTTGCCCTTAAGAGTGACATCTGGTCTTGATGGTTTGACTGAATATGAATAGCTGGATCTTCTTTTTCTTAACAAACATAAAACCATCTGAAATGTGTGTTTATTAGGGAAGTGTTCCTTCTGCAATTCCCTTTAACCTTTCCCAGCATTCGCGGTTTCACAGATACAGCCGCCAGCTTACCCAGCTCCCTCTGAAGCCTCTCAGACAGCCGCGTTGCTGGTCGGGGGGGCCAAGGACTGCATGGGCTGTGATTGGGGGGGGGGGACCTGGACCGGAAAAGGGCGGGGGGGGGGGACTTGGACTGGAAAGAAATGGGCTGTGATATGGGGGGAGGGGGAACCTGAACTGTAAAAGGGCTATGGGGGGGGGGGTAACTTGGACTGCAAATGGGCTGTGATGGTGGGGGGGGAACTAGGACTGCAAATGGGCTGTGATGGTGCAGGGGGACTCGGACTGCAAATGGGATGTGATGGTGGGGGCTAGGACTGGAAATAGGCTGTGATGGGGGGGGGGCTAGGACTGGAAATGGCCTGTGATGTGAAGGCTAGCACTGGAAATGGGCTGATGAAGAGCTAGAATAGGACTGGAAATGGGCTGATGTGGGGCATGGGAGAATGGGACTAGAAGGGAGTGGATGCTGGGTGGGTCTAGAACTATAAGGGAACTGATTTTGGGGGAGGACTAGAATGGATGGGGAATGAGAATGGAGAGGGGAAAAATATTTTGTGTGGAAGAAAAGTCTATGATGGGCTGGGTATTGGGAGAGTAAGAGGGGCTTGAAAATGTAAGGGTGAAATTTAAATGGATGATAAAGGAATAAGGAAAGAATTGGGGGAAAGAGCAAAAGGGAAACAATCAGTATGTTAAAGCAGAAATAGAGAGAATGGAAAACATCTAAAAGAGAAGAAAGGACAAATGGATAGCTAGCAGAAGACACGAAGAAACCAGAAGAAAGTGACTGGAGCAATTGCAACTGAAAAAATGCCCAAACAGAAGGTAGAAAAATACTTTTTATTTTGAATTTATTAACTGGAATATGTCTTTTTTAATGTATTTCTTGAATTCCGATGCTGATTTTGTCCCTATTGCCTCTTTATGTCAGGCAATTCTATACATCTATTGCCATTTCTGTTTTGGTAAGTTGATCTCGTTTTTATTTTTTCTGGGGGCCCACAATTTTTGTTGGCGTAGGGCCTCACTCAAGGTAAATCCGGTCCTGGTCACACGGGTTCTGTCAAACAGAGGTAACGCCACACAGACTACTAATTATGTTCTCATTAAGAAATCAATTCAGCCAGTGCCTACAACTCATTCATGAAAATAAAAGACAGATTGTTTTATTCATTTTGCTGTTGAATTTGCTAGGCAGAAAATGGTTTTGTTTCAACTGGATTCTTTGCAAGTTGAGATAATCTTCAAATGAATCAAACTGAGAATTATCCAGAGATCCCAACTTACATAGACTATCAAGACCTCATAAGCCTCATAGACCCCTTGTTCAAATGTCAGTAATAAATCTTTTTCAGCTAGTTGTAAGCCCACTTACCGGCCGATGCAGAAACCCGGTATTAGATGCGCACTGAATCGGCTTTTTTACGCGCCCCAACAATGCACACCTTTTAACCCATGATGCAGCAAAGGTAGGTTATGCAAATGAAGGATGCAGTAACTGTGCACATTCAAATGAGCAACTCATTAAACTGAGTGCAAAATGGAAGTGTTAAAATGGGAGAGCAAGCCAAGCACATGTGCACAAGAAGTCGGCACTGGTTTGCCAGTGAAACAGGCACCGTGCGGCTAATTTGCATATCAGATCCAACAGTATTTTGATGGCATCAGGCTTTTCCCGATGCCGCGATCGTCCCCAATGCACCAGCCCCCAACAGTATTTTGATGGCATCGGAGATGATCACGGCATCAGGAAAAGCCCCAGATGCCATCAAAATATTGTCGGGGGCCAGTGCCCCATCAGAAAGTGTCTACCTGGTGATCTAGTGGCCGCTGTATCCCCCACCCCAAATGCAAATAAAATAACCTGGTGGTTAGCAGCTCCTGAAACCCCCACCACCCACCACAAATTAAAATAAATTAACCTGGTGGTCTAGCAGCCCCTGAAACCCCCACCCCCACCCCAAATTGAACTAAAATAAAATAGCCTGGTGGCCTAGCAGCCCTTGAACCCCCATCCCAAATTAAATTAAAATAAAATAACCTGGTGGTCTAGCAGACCCTAAATACATCCCTCCCACCCGGTACCTTAAAATAAGCTTGAACGCTGCCTACACGCTCCTGTTCTGGATCTGTCATCTTGAAAAATGGGGGTGGGGGATTCAGGTAGTCACTTTCTATTGGGGCACCAGCCCCCAACAGTATTTTGATGGTGTTGAGGCTTTTCCCGATGCCGCAATCATCTCCAATGCCATCAAAATACTGTCGGGTGGGGAGATTGGGGCTGCTGTGTTACCAGGAATTTGATTTCCCTATTTTCATGGCATCGGGGGCTTTGCCCAGTGCCTGATCATCTGAGAAGAAGATGATCTAGGCATTGGGGAAAGCACCCGGTGCCATCAAAATACTGTCGCATTAGAGGTTTAAGTCACCTCAAACCCTGCAGTAAAATTATTGGCACTACGGCTGGTTGCGAAATTTTCTATGCCTGTCTCTGCTTCAGCTGTAGCCACGATTTGCATACCAGACTATTATGCGCAGCTCCTTTTCTTCCAATTTAAACATGTTTAAATACATTTAAATACCCATAGTGCTAATTAGGAGCTAATTAGGAGTTTTTCCTTTGGCATTTATGCACACGTTCATCTGTTTTCTGCATTTGAAAGTGCTTAAAGTGTGTCTTTAAACGTGGCGTTATCAGTGCTTAAAGGCCACGTTAGCTTTCTGCATCGGCCTGTTAGATAGGAGGGTGTTCCTGCTCATATTTCTGCTGCCCCTTTTCCTTTGACCCGCCAGTCTGCATCAGATATGCACTGCACTTGACGGTCATTCCAACATAGCTACTTCAATGAGCTCTTACTGAAGAGAGGTGTGATCTGTTCCAGAACTAGGAAATAGATTTTCCCTCCCCATGTTAGTTTAAATTATAAGCATAAACCCAGGTCTTCCTCAATTCTGCAGCCGAGGCAAGCGTTGCAAAATTCAGCCATTGCCGTGGAATAGTGCAGCTCCCTACAAAACTGTGGGAGGCCAGGGATGGGTCCAGGGCAGCTACTAATCAGGCTGGCTAGGCATGGGTGCAGGCATGAGCATGTAATTTAAGCCCTGCCCCCCTTATTCCCTATGCTGAAGCCTCAGGCTACACAGGGCCAGTACAAGGATATAAGGCACCCTAGACGAAGCCTCATTCCTGCTGCCCGCCCTGCTCCCGCTCCCATCCCTGCTGCCGTCCTTCTCCGAGACTTGCATAGCACTTACCCGGAGCCTCTGAGGCTGCATACGGTTGGTACTGTGCTCTAACCAGCCAGTCCTGCCCCCTCCAAAGCAGACGTCCTGCTTGAATGGGGGAGGAACCAGCTGGTCAGAGCACGGCACCAACAGCCTGCCGTTTTAGAGCCTCTGGGTAAGTGTTGTGTTGCTGTTTTATTGTCATTGTTGCCACTGCAGGTCCCAGTGAGGGTCAGCAGAAGCAGCAGCACTAGCAAGAATGGGTCACCCTCTAAAGGTTAGCACTCTAGGTGACCACCTGGTTCACCTAATGGCAGTGCCTACCCTGGCTGCCTGGGGCCCAATTTTGGATGTGAAGCAATGATACTATGATGTATTGCATGGAACAAAATGTAAGGTGGACCCATGGTGGCATGAGGAGGAAGATGTGGCCTGGGGCACCGCCACGCTTATCAAAGGAGAAGGGTGAGAGAGAGAGTATAGGAAAGAGATGATAATCCCACTAGAGGACAGCAACCTTGGGCCGGAAGGACTGGGGTTTCTAGTCCCACAGGTGCTCCTTGTGGTCTTGGGCAAGCCACTGAACCCTCCATAGCCCATGTTCCCTGTAAATAGTTATCTCCAAGTTATAATGCCCTGTTCAATGTAATTTCAGTTTGTTCAATGTAAACCACACTGATACAAAATAGCGCGGTATATAAGAGAATGTAAATAAATAAGATGAGGTTGGTGGGAGCAGGCAGACAGAGATCTACACCATCATGCCTATATTCTTAGGTCTGCCGCAGGATAAATGTGTATGAGAGAAAGATGGAATCCCCCCTTCAATTCTCTGCCATGGTCTTAGATCCCCCTTTCAATATCCCTACCTTCAATTTCCATCCCTTCCTCAGTCACCTGTCTCTAAATCTCCATTCCCCTCATCTTTCCCCCTCTTTTCACATCATCTTTCATCCAGTTCTTCACCATTTTCAATCCTCTGCTTCCTCCATCCCTGATAATCTTTTTTCCCCACCCCAAAGCTTCCCTCTCCTTTCTCATCCCCATATCATCTTTTTCTCCTTTCCCTGTGGATTAAACTAGAAAGAGGGAAAGAGAAACCCACTTGCATTGGCATCATATACAGACCTCCATCACAAGAGAAGACATGGACAGACATTTAGTAGAAGACATATGCAGCATTGCCAGCAAAGGGGAAGTACTATTGATAGGTGATTTCAATATGCCGGATGCGGATTGGCACATCCCTACTGTGGTGTCAATTAGAAGTAAGGAGATCCTGGATTCTGTACAGGGAGAACTATTCAGGCAACTGGTAACAGAACCCACATGTGAAGGGGGCCATACTGGACTTGGTGCTTACCAATGGTGAAAGTGTTTCTGAGGTTATAGTGGGAGATTATTTCACATCCAGTGATCACCAGATGATGTGGTTCAGTATTAGGACTAGAGTTGATAAAATCCATTCAAAAGCGAGGGTCTTAGACTTTAGGAAAACTAACTTTGTCAAGATGGGCCAGTACCTCAAAGAGTCATTAGCGGGATGGGAACAGCTGGAGATGTAAAAAACAGTGGGCAAAACTGACGGGATATTTTAAGGGCAACCAACCTATTTATTAGCCAAATAAAGGTAAAAGGAAAAGGAGTCTGCTATGATTCTCAAAAAAAGTAGCTGAAAAGGTGAAAAAAAGAGGGAGGTCTTCATGAAATACAAGAGATCACAGAGAGAGGAAGGCAGGCATCTACATTTGGAAAAACTTAGAGAAGCTAGCAAAGTAGTCAGGAAAGCAAAGACACAGAAAGAAGAAGAAATAGCCAATGCAATAAAATGGGGGGATAAGACATTTTTCAGATATGTTAGTGAGAGGATGAAGAGCAAAAGTGGTATTGTCAGACTCAAGGGTGAAGGAGAGGTATATGTAGAAGCTGATGAAGATAAAGTGGAATTGCTTAACAAATATTTTTGTTCTGTGTTCACAGATGAAGGGCAAGGAGCAGGACCTCAGAAAATATCCACAAATAGGAACAGAAGCGACAGGAATCTCAAACAATTTTCAGAAGACTGTGTTCATGAGGAACTAGCTAAACCAAATGTAGACAAAGCGATGGGACCGTATGGGATACACCTTAGAATACTGAGGGAACTTGGGGACATTCTAGCAGCTCCACTGACTGACCTTTTCAATGCCTCTTTGGAGTCTGGAGTGGTGCAAAAGGACTGGAGAGAGGCTCATGTGGTCCTTTTACACAAAAGCAGAAGTAAGGATGTGGTTGAAAACTACAGGCCGGTTAGTCTAACGTCTGTGGTGAATACATTATTGGAAACACTTCTGAAAGAGAAAATAATGAGGTTTCTGGAGTCCAGCGGATTACAGGATCTGAGACAGCATGGATTCACCAGAGGCACAAATCTGATTGATTTCTTTGACTGGGAGTCCAGGGAGTTGGACCGAGGGAGAGCCCTAGATGTGGTGTATTTAGATTTCAGTAAAGCCGTTGCCACTGTTTCTCACAGGCGACTTATAAGCAAACTGAGCACCCTAGGGTTGGACCCTAAAGTTACTGATCGGGTTACAAATTGGTTGAGTGGAAGGCAGCAAAGGTACAGATAAATGGAGCTCACTCTTAGGAGAAGGAGGTTACCAATGATGTGTCTTTGGTCCCATTCTTTTTAAAATCTCTTTTAGTGATATTGTGGAAGGGCTGTCGGGTAAGGTTTGCCTCTTTGAGTAGACATCCAGGAAGGAGTAGTTAACATGAGGAGGGATCTAGCTAAGCTTGAAGAATGGTCGAGAATTTGGCAGCTGAGATTTAATGCTAAAAACTACAGGGTCATACATTTGGGCTGAAAAAATCCAAGGAAGCGGTACAGCAAAGTGGGTGAAGTCTGTCCACAAAAGAAGAGCAGGACCTGGGCATGATTGTGTCTGATGACCTTAAAGTAGCTAAACAGGTAGAAAAGGCGACGACAAATGCTAGAAGGATGCTTGGGTGCATAGGGAGAGGAATGGCCAGCAGAAAAAAGGTATTAGTGCCTCTGTATAAGCTTTGGTGCGACCTTAATTTAGTATTGTGTGCAATTCTGGAAACCATACCTTCAAAAGGATATAAACAGGTTGGAGTCGGTGCACAGAGTGGCTACAAAAATGGTTAGTAGTCTTTGTTTTAAAGCATATGAGGACAGACTTAAAAATCTTAATATGTATGCTTTAGAGTAAAGGCGTGATAGAGGAGATATGATAAAGACGTTTAAATATCTCCGTGACTCTGTTACGAGGGGACATAAGATGAGGGTGAAAGGGGATAGACTGAGGAGTAATATGCAGAAATATTTCTTTACGGAAAGAGTGGTAGATGCATGGAATAGTCTCCCAGTGGAGGTGATGAAGACAGTATCTGAATTCAAAAAAGCATTGGACAAACACAGAGGATCTCTAAAGGAAAAAGGGGACTATTGTAGTAGTTGATATGGAAGGGCAAACTAGATAGGCCATGTAAACCTTTTCTACTGTCATGTTTCTATGTTTTCCAACATCTGTTTCCGCATCTAAAAAATACCAAACAAGAACAGAGACATATGTGAAATGTCAGAAGATTTCATTTTTATAAAAGAAAAGAAAATTTATGCAAACACACCACAGAATTTCTGGAACTGTGTTGCAGAATCTAACTCTTGCCATAAAATCTAGCCCTTATATGCTGCTGGAAATTGGGGGAAGCTAAGTACTCGATACCTTGAAAATAGATTTTTTTTTCCAGAACGAAGAGGGGGAGATTACATATCAAACTCTCTATACAATATGGCTTTGGGTTTTTTAGTTTCTTAATTTAAACATCAGATATTCATATGTATGGCGAGAATACTTTACCATGAAAATCAATAATGTGCTATCTAGATCTAAAGACCTTTTTTCTACTGTGAAATGTTGACTAGATCCTCCTGAGGCATACCCTGAGATGCTCCATTTTTCACCAGATCAGTGTGCTGATCACCTAGAGTCCAAGGCCACCTCTTTTCCTGCTGGTGTCACACCGACTATAGTTGTGGGCTTACAGGTATACCTCCTCTGGTGGGAACTAGCGTAGTCTGGTTGTCCACCTTCTCAGAACTATCGATTGATGACACAGATGGCATCACAGATGAAAGCCACATATCCCCCCCTTGATTATATATCTGTGGCAATGGTTAAAACTCTCAGGGATTCTATGTTGTCGTTCTTATCTGCTGTGGTTCAATGCTTGCTATATTCTTATGATATGCCCTCCATGTTGAAAAGGGTCTCTGTAAGACCCCATGATCAAAAAATGGACTGGCAACTTGCAGGACATAACTATTTTCCTTCCCATATTATGCTTGCCTTTTTTGACTAATATCATGGACCAGGAAGTACCTGCGCAGCTTGATAACTTTGTGGAGTCACATCACATTTTGGATCCTTAGCAATAGGGTTTCAGGAATGATCATGGCATGGAGACATTTTGATCTCATTGTCTGCTTGCCTGTTATGGAGTTTGGAGAATAGATATGGCTTACTTGCTACTTTTTCTTGATTTCTCTTCTCCTTTCAACTCTTACGTTGCCTAGCAAAGTGTGGATTGGCAGGTGTAGTACTAAAGTGGTTTGACTCTTTTCTAACGGGAAGATACCAGCAAAACTGGTTTCTTGCGAAGGTGTATCCTGGCATCCTCTGCAGCATGATGTTCGACAGGATTTGGCCCTGTCATCAGCATTATTTAAGGTCTATCTGGCACCCTTCTGTAAGTTATTATATCAACTTGGACTTGAATTTTGAATATATGTGGACGACATGTGTATACTTCAGAGGAAAGGCAGAATAGAGGTGATATGATTGAGACGTTTAAATACCTCTGTGGCATAAATGCACAGAAAGAGAGCCTCTTTTGAATGAAAGCAAGCTCCAATACGAGGGGACATAGGATGAGGGTGAAAGGGAATAGACTCAGGAGAAATATGTAGAAATATTTCTTCACAGAAAGAATTTTAGATGTGTGGAATAGTCTCCCAGTGGAGGTGGTAGAGATAAGGACAGTAACTGAATTCAAAAAAGCATGGGACAAACACAGAGGATCTCTAAAGGGAAAAAGGGGACTGTTGTAGTGGTTGATATGGAAGGGCAGACTAGATAGGCCATGTGGTCTTCTGCTGTCATGTTTCTATGACATCCTGATTTTTGAGCCTTTTTCCGTCTGTATCATCATTGCCTCTTTGAGGGCTGTACAGTCCTCTCCCACCATTATACAGTGGTTGACTGACAATGCCCTAGTAATAATTTTTTTAAAAAAACACCGTAATCATATTCAAGGAATAGCCAGCAGGAAGAAGGAGGTAACAGTGCCTCTGTATGTCTCTGATGAGACCTCATTTAAAGTATTATGTGCAGTTCTGGGGACCACATCTTCAAAAGGATATAAATGGACAAGTGCAAAGTCATGCACTTGGGGAAGAACAACCCAAACTATGGTTAGATGATGCAAGGTTCCACATTAGGAATCACCACCCAGGAAAAGGATTTAGGTGTCATCATGGATAATAGTTGAAACCTTCCTCCCAGTGTGCAGCATCGGCCTAGATGGCAAATTGAATGCTAGGAATCATAAGGAAAGGAATGGAGAATAAAACAAAGGATATTATAATGTTTCTGTATCATTCAATGGTGCAACTGCAACTTGAATATTATGTGCAATTCTGGTCTCCATATCTTTAAAAGGATATAGCGGAATTAGAAAAGGTACAGTGACCAAAATGGTAACGAGGATGAAAGGATATGCCTGTGAGGAAAGGCTTAAAAGGTTAGGACTCTTCAACTATACTCCCTACCCCATATCCAGCATCTACCCCCACTTCATATCCACCATATCCCTCATCCTACCCCTCCACCCCATATCCTGCATCTGCCCACAACCCCTTACCCATCTCCTGCATCTGCCTTCCACCCCCACACTGTGTCCAGAATCTACCCTCCAGTCCCCTTTATGTCCAATATCTGCTCTCCCCACATGTTATTCAGCATTTCCCCTGTGCTTCCCCTCGTGTCCAACATTTGTCCAGCATTTCTCTTCCAGTCATTCTACCAACCCCCCCCCCACCTTTTGTCTCCATCTGCCCAGAATTTCCCTTGCAGTCATTCCACCCCTCCCCCTTCATGCCCATCTGCCCAGCATGTCTCTTCTAGCCAGTCCACCTTCTCCTTCTGTCTATTTGCCCAGCATTTCCCTTCCAGCACCACTGCTTTTACTGTGTCTGCAGTGGCAGTGATGGGCCTTCGACTTTGAGGAGAAAAAAGCATGGGGCTTTGCAACTCCATGCTAGGAGGCTGACCAAGCATGCGTCAAAGAGGGGCGGGACCAGACCAGCCTTCTCAGCCAAGGTGACACTGCAGTTTGTTATTTTTAAATTGAAGATCACCGTTGCTACTGCAGCACTAATGAGGGACTAGACTGCCCTTGAATCGGTGAGAGAGTCATCCTGACCTTCGAGCATTTTTTCATGTTCATTTCATATATTTGTTCTTTAGGCATGCATTATAGCATGCTCAAGCTTTATACATGCACATCAACACGTTAATTTGTTGGCATATGAGCGTACAAGTGATTTGTGTGCACTTAACATTTTAGGAATCTAAATGAACTGAATGCACGCTCATGACTGCACATCCCTAATTACCTATAATCTGATAAACCAATCCCCACTAAAAATCAATAACTGTCCCTTAACACTTTTCATTTGCTTCATTGGAAAAAGTCTGTATTCACTCTTGTCTTGAATTTAGGGCATGAAGCTTCCAACCATAAATCCAGGGGAAGAAGTTTATTCTATGGGAAAGGGGCCAACTAACAAAAGGATGTACTGTACCTTGAATCATTTCTAAATAATCCAAGTAAGGGTAGGAACCTACACATTGCTGTGGCAAAATCTGAGATCAAGAAGGTGCGTACTGTACCAATGTATCCGTTAGATACCTTGGGTCCTCAGTATATAAAACATTATGGGGTATGTTTACTAAACTGAGGTAATGTAGCAGCGGCTTTAACATTACATTCTGTAACGTTAAGGCGCCTTAACGTTACATAACGCGCCTTAACGTTCCTGGCCGTGGTAAGTCCAGAAAAGGGTGGAGAGAGGGCGGAGAGAAGGTCTCAATGGGCGGGGAGTGGGAGGGGAGAGGCCCCTTTCACACTAATGTGGAGAAGACCTCAGTGCACCACTAACCCACATCGTAAACGAATCCTTTGCCCAAGGCCACATGCCAGATGCCCTCAAAACCACAATCATCCGACCAACCCTAAAAAAGCATAACCTGGATCCCCTAGACCCCACCTCCTACAGAGCAGTAGCGAGCCTCCCACTCACCGCAAAAATAATTGAGAAGATAGTACAACGTCAGCTTCAAGAACACCTAGATGTCAACAACATACTGGACCCGCAGCAACACGGATTCCGACCATTACATGTGGTCGAGACCCTCATGACCACGCTGATGAACACCCTCATCATAAGAACCCAAGAGAAACACTCAGGATTCATCCTAATCTTCCTGGACATATCAGTGGCCTTCGACACCATCTCCCATAACACCCTTATCCACAGACTCCAAACAATTGGGATCAAAGATACTGTACTCCAATGGTTCAAGTCCTATCTAACCAACCGACAGCAACTAATCCGCACCAAAAACTCAACCTCACCCCCCTTCCAGCAACATCAAGGAGTACCGCAAGGATCCACATTATCAGCCATGCTTTTCAACATCTACCTCCGTCCACTCTGTTCAGTCATACGCACTCACAATGTCCACTTCCACATATACGCCGACGATATAATGCTCTACGCCCCAATTACAACCACAGACCCGACAAACGACCAGCTGTCAACCTGCTTCACTGACGTATCCAACTGGCTACAAGAGAACAACTTATCCATTAACATAAAGAAGACCGAGGCTCTTATAGTGACAAAAGACCCAGACTTCAAACCACCCACTCACATCACCATGGGAACCACGCAAATCCAAATACAACCACACATAAGATATCTCGGCATTATCATTGACCAAGCCCTAACCCTTAAGCAGCAAATCAACAAGACCACTCAAACAGTATTCCACAAGGCAAAAACGGTACAACGTCTCCGACCTCTCCTCGAACCACAGGACTTCAGGACAGTAATGCAAGCTCTGACACTCCCTCATCTAGACTAATGCAACATAATCTACCATGGCCTACCTGCCACACAAACCAATCCTCTCCGAATTGCCCTAAACACCATGGCGAGAATAATTCACAATGCAAAGAAAAGGGACCACATCACCCCAATTCTGAGGGACCTCCATATTCTCCCCATCGAAGCAAGAATCAAATACAAAGCTCTTCTACTCACCCACAAAACCATCCACCAAACACAAGGCACCCCACTCTGCTCCCTACTACCTCGACCAACCCACAGCAGAACGACCAGACAATCCTCCAACAGCTCCATTGCAGTCCCCCACAAAAGGACCAAGGCAACACAACGGACCTGCAACAGAGCCTTTGAACTCTATGCCCCATCCCTCTGGAACTCTCTACCAAACCACATCAGGAACAACAGTGATCTCCCATCATTCAAAAAGCAGCTAAAAACCGTCCTATTCCAAGAACATCTCTGAATAGGAACCCCCCTATTTTTCTCAAAAGCTCCAGACCAGTAACTATGCTACCTTGTCAGTCTCTATGTCCATCCCAAAATCATCAGTTTTGAACCCCCGGTGATGGGCCCCCCCCCACCATTGATATATGCCCCACCGCTTTGACCCGGTGAAAAGCGGGATATAAATACAGTTAAATAAATAAATAAATAAATTAAGGGCTGAATCCTAACGCAACTGAAAACCTGGCTTTAGCACACATTTGCAAGAGAGAGAAACTATTTCAGTGTCGGCAATGTACAGCATAGGCAGGGAGCCCAAGAAAGGTGATATCTTTGCCGGTCTCCCCTGCCACCAACTACGTCGTCTCCAGCTAGTCCAGAATGCTGCCACCAGCTTGATTACATCCTCTCCCATTACCGCCCATATTACTCCCTCTCTCTTCTCTCTACAATTGGCTTCCAATCAAGGTTTGTTTTATCTATAAACTTCTCACTATTACCCATAAAGTCCTACATACCAATACCCCACAATACCTGGCCAATACTATCTACCTCCAGCCTGCCCCACGTTCTCTCCGCTCTGCACACGGTAACCGTCTCTTTCTTCCCTCTCCCTCTCAGGCCCACCTCGAGCTTACCCGACACTCCGAATTCTTCTTCCTCAGTCCTGCCATATGGAACTCACTCCCGCACTCTCTTCGTATCGAATCGTCCTTCCTACACTTTAAATCACTTCTCAAGACACACCTTTTCTGTCAGGCATTTGACCTTCCCCCGCCCGTTGATGGCTCTGGCCCTCCCCAGTCCGACCCCCCTCCATAGAGAACTCAGACGTCACCGATCACAACTATTTCCCCCCGTCCTGTTCTCCAGACACTCTTACTTCTTCTTTCTCTATCCTATTCTACGACACTCTTTTTTTCTCTTTCCTTTCCTGTCTGATATTGACGTTCTTTTTCCTTTTCTGATGTCTTCCTGCAGCCATCACTTTGTTTTATTGTACACCGCCCTGACGCTTTGGCAAGGGTGGTTTATCAAGTTTTGCAAATAAAGAATAAAGAATAAAGTAGTGCTCCATTTGCAGCAACAGCATAGTGCCCAGGTAAGAAAGGCCACTATGGTGATGGTGCAAATGGGGCATGGGGGCTGCAGGCGGGACATGCTGTGGGGGCTACTGGGGCACAGAGTGGACTAGGCAGTTGCCGAGGTGGCACATAGGAACACAGAAAATGTAAACCAGCAAGACAGCAACTGACCAGGGTCAGACATGTCCATGAATCTGTGTTCCACAGTGTCCCATTCAGGAGACATTACCCAGCAGGTATCCCAAGGGGAGCATAACATTGACAGGCAGTGCATGAGGAAGCGTGGACATCTATGTAGACACCACTACCCCAGAACCCACACCTTAGGCAGCCACCTACCTGCCCTCTGGATGGCTTGGAATGTCGCACCACCGGCACCGACAGCATATGGTCATGGTGGCATGGCAGAGGTGGTGGGTGATTGTGCTGGAGGGAGCAGTGGCACCCGCCTGCAGTGGACCTAGGCCATGCCCTGTACCAGTACGTGGTGTGTAGTGCAACAGAAGAGGTCTGGCCGAGGAACATAAGGGTAGCCCCAGGGACAACTATGCTGCTGTGGAAACAGTGTAGTGCAGTACACCCAGCTAGCATGTTGACGAGCAGAGGGTCAGAGGTTCAGGTCCCATCTGTGGATCCTGCAGAGCATCTCCCCATAGTTTTAGCCCACAATGCAGCCACAACAACAACATGGGCAAACCCCAACGCAGTGGTGCACAGGGGTATGGACACCCACTCACAAGGGCTCCACTATCCACTGCTTCATGGAGTGTCAGTAGGGTTACCAACTGGCTCCAGATGCGCCCGACAGGCTTGATCCAGTCCTGGGTTTACCCCATTGCATGCAGGGACATGTAGTTCTGATTTCTCCATTGCACTCCATAAGAAAACCAAGACTACATGTCCCTGCATGCAGTGGGGTAGACCCAGGACTGGATCAAGCTTGTCGGGCGCATCTGGAGCCAGTTGGCAACCCTAAGTGTCAGGCTGTTAGACACAGAGCTGCAGTTATCACCAGAGCACTACTACTACCCCCTGCACAGATTAGCAATGTCGGCACTGTGATCAGGACCAGTGCGGCAGGTAGGGTTGTCAACCACCTCCATATCTGCACAATGCTGAGATAGATGTGGGAGTGTACGTATGTCTCTTCATTGTTTTGTGTCTGCCAACACCTCACTGAGCCCACATTGCTCACACTGCTTCCAGCGTTAGCCTGCAAATGTGCATAATGAGGAGCAAGGTATTGTGGGTATGGCCCAGGCAGGGCGGATTGGCCAGGATGCATCTGCACAGGGTGGAGGGCAATGGCTGAGACACTGTAGTGCTCGACCACCACCTGCATGGACAGGGTGGCCACAGCATGTCACGCGGGGGGGGGGGGTCACTCTCACTCTGACTCTGACTGAGCAGTGACCATGGCATGTCTATGTTCCCACATAGTGCCACATATTATTTGCTTTCAGTGCTATCTGTGTGTTCCCAGTTCTGGGACCCAATCACAGGGCTACCTGCTTGGTGTCTGTGCTGTGCATCCCACTTCTGGGTGCACAGGGTTCTTCTGTGAGCATGCACTATGGACTAGTTAGTGGGCTGTCTTCAATTCATCTGTGCATGGAAGGAACACCTTGTAGGATGCTGCAGGTGCAGTCTGACTGTGCTGTATGTTGATGAATGGTCAGCTGTAGGCTGCTGTTCTGCATGTGCAATGTGTCATGGGTACTGGGTGGGGTTACCCTATCTTGGCACACAGAGCAGACAGTTTGTGCAGTGACCTGGAGTCCTTCTGTACCCAGCCATTGCTGTGCAACAGGGCATAGAGGTATAGCCTACTGGTTAGTACACTGACGTTCTAGGTGGAGGTCATGGGTTCAATTCCTCATTGTTCCCTCCTGTCCAAGGGCAGATATTTTGCTTGCCTGTGACAGTCATGTTTTGCAGATCCATGCTGCCAGCCCATAGTACTCTCATCACAGTTGCCAGCAATCCTTATAAGGCGTTATAAGGCTCCTAATTAGGCACAGTACAAGGCACGTTATAAGGCATACTCCAAGGCACCTTATTAGGCACAGTAGAAGGCATGTTATAAGGCACGTTACAAGGCACCTTATTGGGCACAGTACAAGGCACCTTAAGGCACATGCCTTGTACTGTGCCTAATAAGGTGCCTTATAACGTGCCTTGTAATGTGCCTTATAACGCGCGTTACCTGACATGCTTGCCATAATGATGCCCCGCCCATGCCTTTATATGGGCATCTGTACCTTTACCGCAGAACCTAACGCAAATGACATTACCACAGTTTAGTAAACATGCCCCATAATGTAAAACCACCTTGATTGAAGGATAAGGTGGTATAGAAAACTGGTTAAATAAACATTTTATAACTTTACACCAAGGCAGGCAAGTAAACCTAAGCCTAGCATCCTGATTCCACAATGCTCATAAGAAAGTTGGAGCAAGAACAATTAAGGGAGTTATTGAAAGCCACACGGTGAGTGGTGGTGATGGGAATGGAATGAGGGCCCCCAAGTCCACTGCTCTCTATTCTAACTGCCAATATTTTATCTGTTTATCCTGGATCTGTCTTCGGAAGGACAGGAATGAAACACGAACCACTTTCAGAAACTGGGATAATACCGCAGTAGCTCAGGAGCTGCTCATTGTAATTGGGTCCATACCCAACAGACATGGATGTGCTGAAGGAGCTATCTGACAGCTTAAGCACCTGCTCTTACCTGAGCAACCTAATAGGCATCAGATATAGGTGACATGTCAGTAACTTTGATTTGTCCCTGCTTCTAGTGGAATTATTTAAAAACATTTGAGGCAATGCTACTGCTTTCAATAAAATAGGGAAAAGACAAACTGTAAAATGTGGCCCAGGAAGACCCCTAGCTCCCCTCCCAGCACTAAAGCTGGCTGTATTCCTAGAACGCACAGTAGCCATAAGCACTAGCTTGCCAGGTCATGGTGATAAAGTCAGATCCATACTGCGGTCCAGTTTCTGAGAAACCGGATACTGTGGTTTTTTGGAATTGGTGTGAATGACCTTTTGCTTGCACATTTCAAGGAAAAGCATTGGATTAAGAACAGAAAAATAAACAGACCTCTTTCCATGTTCACTAGAGAATCAAGTAATGAATGTTAAAGCTCGCAACAAAAGATGGCAGTGACTCCCAGGGTCCGTGTTCCCTGAAAGCAGGACTCAGCAGCGGAGCACGTTAGCATCACATAGCGCTAATGATTCCTGGTCACATTATTATTACACTATACGGGAATCACTTTGCTAGTATTTAGTTTGAAATTAGCTTTAAGTGTTATCATAATTAAATTTGTTACTATGTTTCAATTTTTTATTTTAATAATTGTAATTAAGTCCATCATTATGTTTTCATTTTGCTTTTAATAACTACAAACTGCTTCATGCTATGCGATAGATAGTATATTGAATGAATAAATGGAATGGAATGAGCACTTAAAAATGCCAAAGGCCCCTATTTCCTAAAGTGTGGTAAGATTTTGCAGTTGGTTCACATTAATTGCCAAAACTGACATGCGGTGATGGGAAAAACCTCCATACAAACTGCTGGAATCATGTTCCATGCAATTTCTCATTCAGTTCATGCAGAGAAACATTTTTGTGACGCGTTGTTAACTGCATTGCGGATAACATCGTGCAGTTGACTACGTCTGTTCACGTGGCATTAATTGCATTGCACGGTCACATTAATAAGTACCCTGTGGGTATTTCCTCTGTATTAACTGCAAGCTGTAGACCCTGCCCATTGCCCATCCTCCACGTCATTCCATATTAATGTTAACATGGCAGATAACCTCGCTAACTGCATAGACAGTGTGTTAACTGCTAGCATGCATCAAGCACTATGTTAACAGCTAAACGCAGCTTAGTAAATAAGCCCCAAAATGTTTTTCAAACTAAAGTGACTAGAAGGCAAGTAATAATATCATTAAATAATTTCAAATCTTGATAAGCAAAGCAATTTCAATCTTGATAAGCAAAGCAATTAGGACTGCTGGGTTTTGGTTCAAACTGATGATGTTTAATGTTTAATACTACTTGATTTCATGCTTTTCAACCCATGGGGCATGTTTACTAAGCTGGGATCTAGTTGCAAATAGCGCATGCTACTCATTAGCCCAGCCTGGTAATCATACGCCAAACATTCAACAAAGTGGTTTACATAGAAACAAAAATTCTAAAACCCCAATAAATAGACCGGAACTAGGAGAAACCAAGAACACAATAGGATAACTAAAACAATATGCGCTCCTCTCAATGTAACCATTCCACCCATAGGCGGCTCTATAATGAGGCCAAGTGAGGCAGTGGCCTCAGGCGGCAGCTTTTTGGGCTTTTTGGGGGCGGCAAAATTGCCCCCAAAAAGGCCGCTGTCACCGCCTCACTCAGCCTTCAAAATAAAAGAAAAAAACAAAACTCCGGAGCAAGAAGCAGCTGCCGCTGCTGCTCCAGCAGTGGCAGCGGCAGAATGAGGAGCCCCGCTGCCACCCACCTGCCCCCCTCCCCCAGAGAGCCTGCTGGTTTCCCTGGCTCCACTTTGCAGAGCTGCGGCGAAAGGACAGTGTTTCCCTTAACCGTGGCTCTGTTAAAGCTGAGTCCAAGGTGCTGATGGGAAACCTTAGAGGGGGCAGGGCTTTTTCAGAAATCCAATCACAGACTGAACCAAATCAAAAAGCTGATTAGATTATATGGAGGAAATGCAAGATGTTTGCACACAGGGCCGTATCGAACTGCAATTGCGCTTTATGCGACTTGCAACTCGGGCGCACGCCCCCTCCTCCTCCCCATACCTCCGTCCAGTGCTGCCTGCTCTTTCCCTGCTGCCAGCGCCGCCATGAAAAAAACAGAGGGCGGCAGCAGCAGGGAAAGAGCAGGCAGCGCTGGATAGAGGTATGGGGGGAGAGGGGGGCGTGCGCCCAAGTTGTAAGTCGCATAAGGTGCAATTGCAGTTCGATACGGCCCTGTGTGCAAACATCTTGTATTTCCTCCATATAATCTAATCGGCTTTTTGATTTGGTTCAGTCTGTGATTAGATTTCTGAAAAAGCCCTGCCCCCTCTAAAGTGATGGGGGGGTGCCATCTCATTCTTTGCCTCAGGCAGCAGACTGCCTTGAGCCGCCCCTGATTCCACCCACCAAACACAAGAGGAAGGGGCTTGAAGAATAGCACACATAAGTATATCACAAGGAAAACAAGGGATCAGGGATCCAAAAGCAGCCTCAAAGAGGTGAGTCTTTAGCATGGATTTGAAAAGGGGGAGAGATGAAGCCTGACATACAGACTCAGGTAGTTTGTTCCGGGCATAAGGAGCAGCAAGGTGAAAGGATCGAAGTCTGGACTTGACAATGGAAGAAAAGAGGAAAGAGAGAAGTAAGCTAGAGGAAGAGCGGAGATCGCGAGGAGGGGTGTATGGAGAGAGGAGAGAAGAAAGGTAGCAAGGAGCAGTAGAATGATTGCATTTATAGGTCAGAAGGAGAAGTCTGAATTGAAAGAAATTTATTCACATTTATTTATTCCTCGCCATTCATGATTTTGTAGACTTATCATTTCTCCCCTCACCTGTCTCTTCTCTAAGAGGAAGAGTCCTAACCTCTTTAACCTTACCTTGTAGGAAAGGCCCCTCATCCCCTTTATCATTTTGGCTTAATGTTTTGTGACAAGTTGTATACGCCAAACTAGAGAAGTCTTTTTTGAACACATCGGTAACAAGGACTGTGTAGTATAAATTACACATCTTTTTATCTTATTTTTACATTATAGATGTTGTTTTTATGCAATTTGCATAAAAGCATGGTTTAAATATATGTCATCTTTTAATTATTATTTTATTATTATTATTTTTTTAGCTAATTATATTTTTATTGATTTATTTTTTAATTCATCATGTCCAATTTGTTTTTTTTACAAGTTTACCATGTTCATTAAGGTTGACGTTTGTCATATTATACTCTGTCGGCTTGAGACTACAATTCAAAAATCCCTCGATATGCAGTTTTATGAGTTTCATGTTAGTGCTCCTCCTTTTCCTTCCTTTTAAAGAATATTAATCCAAGTAGAAGGAACCTCATTATTTTTAATTCTATTTCTTTTATGCTGATTGAAATAATTATTTGCGTTTACATTTGAGATTTTAGCTTGTTGCTTTATTTATGTACTTTGTTTATCAATTATGTTATCTCTTTATTTATTTATATTAACATTGGCTATTAATGACAGATTGCAAAAAGTTTTTAATGGTAAATATCTTTTATTCATGTATTAACTCATTTATTTATTTAATTCTTTATGTATTAACATTAATTGATTTATAGCATATTGGTATCTAATTACTTTTTAATTTTTTATTTCAGTGGCATATGCCTTTTATTTGAAAGAAAGTTTTTACAAAAAGGTATCGGTTGATTATATTTATGTGGGGGGGTGGGGGGGATGGGGGGATGGGGAGGGGGAGGGGACGGGGAAGGGAGATGGGGTGGGGTGGGGGGGATGGTGGGGATGGGGGTGGAGATGGGGGGATGGGGGGATGGGGAGGGGGATGGGGGATGGGGGGATGATGGGGAGGGGGATGGGGGAGGAGGATGGGGATGGGGGTGGGTGGGGGAGGGTATGGGGGGAAGGGGTGGGGGTATGGGGTATGGGGGAGGGGGAGGGGGTGGGGGTGGGGAGAGGGGGATGGGGAAGGGGATGTGGTGGGGGTGGGGGGGATGGGGGATGATGGGGATGGGGATGGGGATGGGGGGTGGTGGTGGGGTGGTGGTGATGATGATGATGGTGGTGGGGGTGGTGGTGGTGGTGGTGTTTGGACCCATAGGCAGAATATGTACCACCACACAACCCACCCTCTGGGGCTCAGGGTGGGAAACAGGATCACCCACCAACAGATCCACATTCTACCTCCCTGCAATGCTGGCAGTAAAGGGGACCATCAACCCCAGTCCTACTGGGGAACAGACACCCTACAGAGCAAGTAATGCAGAGCTGTACACATCCATAAAGCAATAGCAGACAGACAGTAGGCCTGGAAATGCACAGCTGCCCCCCACCACTATCTGACATTCTCCAGCAGCAAGCCTCCAGCCACTGCACCCTGCAAGGTGTCCAGCAAGACACATACTAGCTACAGACAATCTGCTAGCTAGTCTATAGTGCATGTTCCTGGAGGAGATGCATGTACCCAGAACTGGGATATCAACATACACACCAAGCAGATAAGTCAGTGAGTGGGCCCCAAAAGAGAACCCATAAATATCACATAAGAGAAATATTATATAGCACTATGGGGGAACCTAGCCATGCCGTGGTCACTGCTCAGTCAGGGTGAGAGTGACCTCCCAGCAGGATATGTTGTGGCCACCCTGTCTGTGCAGGTGGTGGCCAGCCACTACAATGTCCGAGCCATTGCCCTATGCTATGTACAGATGAATCCAAGCCAGGCTACCCTATCCTGGCTATTCCCACAGTACCTTGCTCCTCATTATGCACATTGGCAGGCCAATACTGGCAACTGTGCTAGTAGTATGGGCTGTGGAGGGTGTTTGTAGCCACCACACACTGGATAGACAGACACTTACTCCCCACACCTATGCCAGCATTGTGCAACTTGTCACGGGGGTGTTCCCGGACAATAAAGATTACGCCATTATGTCACGACGTTATTGATTAAAGAGACCAGGTGGAGGGAAATAAAGGCTTTTATTCCCTGGTTAATGCAAAGGTCCAACATAAGAGATAATTCAAGAAACAGAAAGTCCTTTGTGTCAAAAGGTACCAATATTTATAATGAGTGCTTAACTGTTGCTTCACAGTTAAGGCAGGTTTTCAAATAGTAGAATTCAGTGCAAGAAACATTAATTACATTTCATTCATTCTTCTGTGTTATATGGAACATACAGAGTCTGGAGCTGAGGCAGTGCACCAATCACATTCCATGAGTTCTGGCATAGGTGAGGGAACAGTGTTTGGATAATCAATTTCCATGGACTCTCCTTCACTGTACTCAGTTGAGGAGTATTCACTGTCCCTGTCTATCTCAGCCTTGTAATTTAAAACTCGGGAGTCTGGCTTCCCATAGCCAGGGATTCTCAAGGCTGCTGGTATTTTACTAAACCAATCTGGTTTCTTTTTTCTCACAGAAGGAACACTCGTTTTAGCAGAGCCTTTAGGAGCACAATAATTACAGTCAATGGTTAATGTCTCATACCTTGGTTTAGCTGAGTTGAAATCCACAGTGTTTTCTCTTCCAGCCCCTCTCCCTTGGTAGCTGAACTTCTGCCTGCCAGTGTGGGACACAGCTGTGCTTCTAGGCAGTGGAGTAAAACTTTTCCTGGATTCTCCTCTCACTCTGGGTAAAAACTCCTGTTGATTATAAAAGTGCTTTTCTCTCTGACCTGGTAAAACTTGGCAATAATCCTCCAGAGATAGTAAGCTCTTCTCAGAACCCTTCTCCCTGGTTCTTGGCTTCCGTCTCTCTGTTCTATATCCAGGCAGACTATAAGAACTAGGCGTGGCAGACACTCTCACCTTAGGGCAAGCTCTACCAAACTCCCCTTGTGCAACAGGGTCAGTTTGGGCCTTCTGGCTCCCCACCTTGTGAAGTCTGTTTCTCCTCAAGTTCTTCTCAGTCCTTTCTTGATGGCTCCCAGCCTTGCTTCCTTCATAGCCCTCAGGCTTGTCTCCTCGGTAGCTCCCAGGCTTGTCCTCTTGGCTCTCAGCCTTCTCTGTTTGGCTCTCAGTCTTCCCTCTTTGGCTCTCAGCCTTCCCTCTTTGGCTCTCAGCCTTCCACCTTTCAGAAGCATTCTGCTCTGACTTATAAAGCAAACTGTTTTGGATAACTTCCTGATTCCCTTCCAGCTGCAAGTCATCAGAGTTCCTAGGCTCATTAACTCCCGAATGTCTGTTCCTGCTCCCTCTAGCTGTGCCTGGGGGTAATTGCACACCTAGTTCCTCAAAAGAAACAGGATTTCTTTTCTTTAAACCAACTTTATCAGTGCCCACATCATGACAAACTATAGAGGTGTTTGGCAGCCCTGGCCACCACACCAGTCCTGGGCACAGTGCAGGCATGGCTATGGTACGCAATACGGTTGGGTGGGCCAGACACTGTTTGGGTTCTCATGCTGTCCCTCATGAATATGCATGAGATACATCTGCATACCATGGGGGTGGGGCATAGAAATGGAGCACAGGCATCTTTATTAGAGACAGCATGGAACCTGAATGGTATTTGGCCCTCCAGGACTGCATTTGGGAGACTCTGCTCTAGGTAATGCGCATGTTTATGGTGTCTGTGCTCTGTAGGGTATAATGTAGGTGTTTTGGGTATGTTTACGTCATCTGCAATAAATGTTCTGTCTGTATTAGCACGTTTTAGTAGTGGGTAAAATATGGGGACTGGGTTGGCAGGGACCACAGCTGGGACTAGAACCTGTGACCTTCTGACTACACTGGCTGTGTGCACTGCACCACTATGTTGCCACAGAGACAGTGCATTCCCTGGAAATACCATGAGTGTTTGTCAGACAAAGACTGTCTGTTGCAATGCACGGCACCCACCTAAACAGGGCTAGGCTACGGTCTGCTGTGGTCATCTGCCACTGCCCCCTCCATCACCAGTATCCCTCTGCCACCATGCTGACATGCCCTTCTTCTGGTGGTGCTGGTGGAACGCAGTCTCAGGCCATCCAGTGTGTGGGTAGGCGGCTGCCTATGGTGCGTGTTCTGGGGTAGGGGTGCCTGCATAGCTGTCCACACTTCCCCCCAGCACCGCATGCCAATGTTCCGTGCTCTTCAGGGTACCTGCTGGGTGACACTGTGGGGAGCACACTCATGCCCATGTTGGGCCCTCAGCAGTTGCTGTCTGGCTGCTCTACTGTTTCAGCATTCCTATGGGCCAGCTAGGCATCACCCTAGTCCGCACTGTGGCCCAGCTGCACCACAGCATGTGCCGCCTGCAGCCCTCTGTGTCCCCTTTTCCAGCATCTGTCCAGTTGCCCGTTCCAACATGCCCGCCCTGCTGTTGTGGAACATGTGCATGCCATAGGAAACCTGGTCAATGGAGTCAGAAACCCTGCTCAGCGCAATTACACTGTGGGCTCATTCACCTTGTATGGGGACGGAGCATAGACCCTTCCAAAATTCATATCTTTTTTTGGAGCTTTCTTGGGAGTGTTTTTTGATGTTTCCCATTGATATCACTATTGGCCAGCTTGGTTATTTTAGTTTTACATTTTCTTCTGTACATTTTCAAAGTTTATTTGCCCTTTTGTTCTGTGTACATGTATAACACTTATCACCTTTTGTAGGTTTCCCTGGTTTTGCTGTACATTGCTGACGGAAATGGTTTCTTTTCCCTTTAAATCAGGTCTAACGCCAGGGTTTCACTGGCGTTAGTTTTGAGCCTCGGATTTCACAGCATTAGTGTGCGGGGAGCCTCTCCCCTCCCACTCTCCACCCATTGACCCCTTCTCTCCGCCCCTGGGGAGCCTTCCTCCGCCCTCCGGGAGCCTTTCTCCGCCTTCAGCGCTCGTTTGCGCCGCTGCACGCGTTATCGCGCGCTAAGGTACCTTATCGCCCAGTAAGGCGCCTTCATCGGGCGATAAGGTACCTTATTGCGTGATAACGTCGCAGAGTGCTCGTTAAGACGGTTTAGTAAACATACCCCAAAATGCTAGGTTCTACATTAGGGGCTGCCACCCAGGAAAAGAATCTGTGTTTGATCAATGATAATACATTGAACTTCAAAAAAACAAATAGAAAGTTATGAATCATTAGGAAAGGAATAGAAAAGAAAACAAAGGATGACATCATAATGCTTTTGCATCGCTCCATGGTGCAACCGCACCTTGAGTACTGTGGGCAATTCTGATCTCCGCATCTCAAAAAAGATATAGCAGCATTAGAACAGGTACAGAGAAGGGTGACCAAAATGATAAAGAGGATGGGACAATTCTCCTATAAGGAAAGGCTAAAGAGGTTAGGGCTGTTCAGCCTGGAGAAGACGGCAGAGGGGAGATATAATAGAGGTCTATAAATTCCTGAGTGGAGGGGACCAGGTAGACGTGAATTGATTGTTTACTCCTTCAAAACATACAAGGACTAGGAGACACACCATGAAGCTACAAAGTAGTATATTTAAAACAGATTGAGAGAAAAATATTTTCTCCTAAAGTATAATTAGTCATTTGTAAGCTAGATGCAAGCATCAATAATGAAGGCAAAAAGAGAATTTAAAAAGATGCTTGCCATAAAGGCAAAACTCATAACAAAAAATCTCTCAGGTACATTTGGACCATTATTGTTGCTGATAAGTGGCATTGAGTCAGTGCTGACTCATAACAACCCTCTCGATAGCTGTCCTAAATTGTGTTCGGTCTTTAGTCAAGTGGATTATTAACATGGCTGCTGGCCTTCCTCGTTTGCATTGACCATCAACTTTGCCAAGCCTGTCTTTCTCTAATGATCTCTCTCTTCACATAGGGGCATGTTTACTAAACTGCAGTAACGTAGCAGTGGCTACATTAAGGCACGTTATGTAACGTTAAGGCGCTTATGTAACATTAAGGCGCCTTAACATTACATAACACGCCTTAACGTTCCCGCCACGGTAAGTCCTGCAGAGGGTGGAGGGAGGGCAGAGAGAAGGGGTCAATGGGTTGAGAGTGGGCGGGGAGAGGCCCCTTCCACACTAATGTGGAGAAAGTAAGGGCTGAATCCTAACGCAACTGAAAACCTGGTGTTAGCACACATTTGCAAGAGAGAGAAACCATTTCAGGGTCAGCAATGTACTACATAGGGAGGGAGCCCAAGAAAGGTGATAGTAGTGCTCCATTTGCAGCAACAGCATAGTGCCCTGGTATGAAAGGCCACTATGGTGATGGTGCAAATGGGGCATGGGGGCTGCAGGTGGGACATGCAGTGCGGGCTACTGGGGCACAGAGTGGACTAGGCGGTTGCTGAGGTGGCACATAGGAACGCAGAAAATGGAAACCAACAAGACAGCAACTGACCAGGGTCAGACATGCCCATGAATCTGTGGCCCACAGTGTCCCATCCAGGAGACACTACCCAGCAGGCACCCCAAGGGGCGCATAAAATTGACAGGCAGTGCCTGGGGAAGCATGGACATCTATGTAGGCACCCCTACCCCAGAGCCCACACCTTAGGCAGCCGCCTACCTGTCCCCTGGATGGCCTGGGATGGTGCACCTCCAGCACCGACAGCAAATGGTCATGGCGGCATGACAGAGGCGGTGGGTGATTGTGCTGAAGGGAGCAGTGGCACCCGTCTGCAGTGGACAGTACGTGGTGTGCAGTGCAACAGAAGAGGTCTGGCAGAGGAACATAAGGGTAGCCCCAGGGACCACTATGCTGCTGTGGCAACAGTGTGGTGCAGTACACTCAGCCAGCATGTCCAAGAGCAGAGGTTCAGGTCCCATCTGTGGATCCTGCAGAGCATCTCCCCATAGTTTTAGCCCACAATGCAGCCACAACAACAACATGGGCAAGCCCCAACGCAGCAGTGCACAGGGGTATGGAAACCCACTCACAAGGGCTCCACTATCCACAGCTTCATGGAGTGTCAGGCTGTTGGCCCCAGCACAGTGCTGCAGTTATCACCAGAGCACTACTACTACCCCCTGCACAGATTAGAAATGTTGGCACTGTGATCAGGACCAGTGCAGCGGGTAAGGTTGTTAACCACCTCCATATCAATGCTGAGATAGGTGTGGGAGTGTGTATATGTCTCACCATTGTTTTGTGTCTGCCAACACCTCACTGAGCCCACATTGCTCATACTGCTTCCAGCATTAGCCTGCAAATGTGCATCATGAGGAGCAAGGTATTGTGGGTATGGCCCAGACAGGGCGGATTGGCCAGGATGCATCTGCACAGGGTGGAGGGTAATGGCTGGGACACTGTAGTGCTTGACCACCACCTGCATGGACAGGTTGGCTACAGCATGTCATGCTGGGGAGGGGGGGGGAGGGTCACTCTCACTCTGACCGAGCAGTGACCATGGCATGTCTATGTTCCCACATAGTGCCACACACTATTTGGTTCCAGTAATACCTGTGAGTTCCTGGTTTTGGGGCCAATCACAAAGATACTTATTTGGTGTCTGTGCTGTGCATCCCACCTCTGGGTGCACAGGGCTCCTCTGTGAGCATGCACTATGGGTTGGTTAGTGGGCTGTCTGCAGTTTGCCTGTGCATGGTAAGAACACCTTGTAGGCTGCTATAGGTGCAGTCTGACTGTGCTGCCTGTTGATGAATGGTAGACCTTGGCATGGGGCAGTTGAGTTTTCCCTTGCCTACCCCAAGCATCAGTGCTGGTCTGCAATGGTCACAGGTATGGCACTGGCCCAGCAGCCCTGGAGGGCTGTCATCTGCCATCAGGACTGTGGTTGGTGGTTCTACAGCCATTCTGCAGAGTGCAGGCACCTGTCCAACCACACCCTCATCTACAACAGGGGTGATTGAGGCCCCTTGGGGTATATAGTGCATACCACTTAGACCCATAGTGGCAGTGCTACCTAATCCTCATGCAAGTCTAGTCACCCCAATGCCCTGATAACAGGCACCCATGGCAGCCAGACCTTAACATCGGGTACACCCTAATCTGGGTGGTGTCTGGTCCCACAGGGCCACATGTGACTGCAGAACACAGCTGGAACAGACATGCCTTTGGTTGCACTGCTAGAACACCTATTACACACTGGGAAAGCTGGGGATGTGCAGTAGGACCTATTGCTAACACTACATGTACTGTGGACCTAGTGCTGGGTGCCCCTCCTATCCCTCAGGATGAACATGGAACCTGCACAATTGCATGGTCTGTAGCTACTCTGTGCCAGTATCACGCACTGTCAGACCGTCTTACCACGCTGCAATACCGGAGAGGTGAAGACCCCATTTGGTGGTCAGCTGTAGGCCACTGTTCTGCATGTGCAATGCATCATGGGTGCTGGTGGGGTTACCCTATCCTGGCACACAGAGCAGACGGTTTGTGCAGTGACCTGGAGTCCTTCTGTATCCAGCCATTGCTGTGCAATAAGCCTTAGAGGTGTAGCCTACTGGTTAGTACACTGGTTTTCTAGGTGGAGGTCATAGGTTCAATTCCTTATTGTTCCCTCCTGTCCAAGACAGATATTTTGCTTGCCTGTGACAGTCATATCTTTGCAGATCTGTACTGCCATCCTATAGTACCCTCACCACAGTTGCCAACAATCCTTATAAGGTGTTATAAGGCTCCTAATTAGGCACAGTACAAGGCACATTATAAGGCACCTTATTAGGCACAGTATAAGGACATTCAGGGAGGCCACAGTCATAGCTGAGAGAATAAGAAGGGTATTTTAGAAGCCCTATTCATGGATTGGACATTTGAAAATGGGCACTTAGATATGCAAAGCATGGAGATGTCTCAAGAACCATTTTAGAAGCCGAGTATATAGGCGTCTATAGGCAAGAATGTCCATGTAGCACGGGGGCATTGCCTGGGTGGAAAAAAGGAGATGCATGTCATGGTTTGATTTCAGAATGGCGCAAGCACATCTCACCTTGGTTAGTGAGACATCCAATCCTATGCCTTCCTCAGACCATGAATAAGGTGAAAAGTGCTCATTTTATGGACGTAATTCTTCCTGGGGGACGTGCATGATGCATTTTCATTGCCTCAAGTATAATTTCCTGCCTCAAGGAACTTGCATGCAAATACATACTCCAAACATACAGTATTACTGCTCTGCTGCTATGCATCTGAGTACCTGAAATGGCAGCTGGGTTTAATAACGGTTTGGACAACTTCCTGAAGAAAAAGTCCTTAAATTGTTCTTAAGGTGGATGAGGGGGAAGCCATTACTTTTCCCTGCGAGTAAGCAGCGTGGGATCTTGTTATTTTTTTAGATCTTGCCAGGTCACCTGAATTGGCCACTGTTGGAAAGAGGATACTTTGGCTCAGTTTGTATTGTGAGTGTTGCAGAGATGCCAATTTACCACTGCTACTACTGATCATTGGTATAGCACTACAAGGCATATACAGCGTTATACAGAGACATGTAAAAAATGGCCCCTGCTCATCAGAGCTTACCATCTAGTCAGGACAGACAACAGAACAGCTGGGGACAAGGATATGTCTAGGGCAGTGGTTCTCAACCCAGTCCTCGGGTACCCCAAGGCCAATCAGGTTTTCAGGATATCCACAATGAATATGCATGAGACAGATATGCATACAATGGAAGCAGTGCTTGCAGATCTATCTCATGCATATTCATTGTGGATACCCTGAAAACCTGACTGGCCTGGAGGTACCCGAGGACTGGGTTGCGAACCACTGGTCTAGGGGAATGGGAAGGAAACTCATAGTTGGAGAGCAGGAGACAAAGGGGCCAATTCTGTGGTAGATGTCCTGCCCCTGTACAGCCGATTAAAATCGGGGCATGCAGCGGTAGCACTCGATTCTGATCCTGCGGGGGCTAGATGTGCCCACAGGATCAGAATTGGGTCTATGGCCTGGATGTGCAGGCTGGGCTCTGGTTCTGATCGGCCGCATACCCAGATACATATCCAGCTAACTCAGCCAGGCTCCTGAATGGAGCCGCAGTGCCTTGGCGTCCCGTCACCATGGCACCGCGACTCCATTCAGGAGCCACGATCTCCAGTTGCTACCAAAAACCTCCTTTCCCCGTGGCCCAACCCACCATCTGGCTTCCCATGGCCAGGGTCGGGCTACAGGGATACAGCTGCACCCTTCACCTGTCCGTCGCCGCCAGCCGCCGCTGTCATCCTGTATCCCCCGTCTAACAGGCTGAGTGCTGACGTACAGGACTGACCTCAGGATCGGCCCTATACATCCGGGGTCATGGCCCGCCCACACCCGCCCTCACTCTGCCTCCAGACTGCCCCCTCCTGCCCCGTCACAGGCTCCATGTACAACACCGCTGTACGTACAGGGAGCCTTTGCACCAGGATCGCTAGGGGAATGAATAGCGGGGATGTCCGACCAGACAGGACGTACATCTCTGCTATTTGTGGTGCAGAAAGACCCCCTATGTGGATCAGGATCCAAAAGTGGCCAGTTCAACGAGTGAGATGTATTTATTTATTTATTTAGTTATTTGTACATTTTTTTATACCGCTTCTTCCAGAGATCAGATGCGGTTTACAGGTAACAGAACGACAATAATAATGAGATATCATTATTTTTACAAAGAACATTTTTAGAACCTTATAAAGAACAATTTAGAACAATTCAGAACATTATTTTTACAATGAACATTCTTTTAGAACAATGTAACTAATGCATATACTAGTAAGACTGGGCTGAGAATTCAAAACAGTCTTATAAACTATTAACAAGCAGAAACTATTTACATAAAGGGAGTCGATGAAACCGTTTACTATAGTGACTAAATTGTAGAGGAATTGTGCGTGTGTGTGTGTGTTTATGTTTGTCTAAGTAGGGTCTGTATTTGCGAGGCCGCAGGGCATGGTCCCCGATGGCTGATTGTAACTGGGCGTGTGGCCTGTTGCGGGGACCCTGCGCGCGTCCGGCGTCATTGTCAAGGCGACGGGGGGATCTCATTTGCTCTTGGATCAAAGGGGTGGTGAGAGCCAATGGGCGAGGTGAGGCATGGGGGCGCGACGGCTGATGGGCAGTAAGAAGGGGCTTATGTGACTCGGCGGCATGTGGAGGAAGGGGGCTTGAGGCGCGGGCTTGGGCTTCGCCAGTTTCGGGAGTTGTGGTGTCGGTGCGTTTATTTTCACGAAGGTCCGATTTGGGGGCTTTTGCCGTGATAGCCCGGAGCTGCGGTCGGAACCATGGAGGTCCAGTCGAGGCAGAGGGAGCGCTTGGCGTGCAGGTGTCCCGAGACTGCAAGGCACACGGAAGGCCAGTATTTTCTGAGAGCAGAGGTATAATTAAAAAAAAAAACATAACAAAACAAAACAGGGGAAGGTAGTTTCTGGGATTCAGTTTAGGGGTATAAGGGTGGGTGAGGGTTTCTGGCTGGTGGGGTGATGCCTTCTCGAAGGGGCCGGCAGGGGATTGCTAGAGGGCCCGTTGGAAGGGGGCAGGTCACAGAGGGCGCGCTGGCGCCTCCACTGTGGGATGGGGTCCACAGGGAGGTAGAGGTGGTTGTAGCAAATAGGGGGCGGATGGGCCAGAGGGCAGCAGGTAGGCATGCTGCCAGTGCAAGGGGGGCTGGGAAAGGAAGGGGGAGGGCTGTAGCTTCGCCAGAGCCTGGCAAGGGGAGACCTTCCCTGTGGGGGGCTAGAGGGCCCGGGGGGTGCGAGGTAGGGCCGCAGGCTAGCGGGACTGGCCAGTGCTAGATAGTGGTTCAGGTGGTCTCTCGGCTAGCGCTACTGCAATGCCTAGTCGGGGACAGGGCGGTGGGGTCGAAGGGGTCATAAGAGGCTCCGTGGAAGGGGCAGCTGGGCATGGTCTGGGTGGGGTGGGATGGGGTGAGGGAGCCGGGATTGGGGGTTGGGTCACGCCATGGCAAGGAGCCCTGGGCTTTGGTAGCCAGGGACTTTCTTTCCCCATGGGCTGGTCTGGAGCTCATGGAGGCTGTCAGACACCTGGTACCTCGGTGCCATGGGAACATTGGGTGGGAGGTGGGCAAGGTTCACCTAGGGCCGAGTGGCTGGGGGCTTGTCAACCCGCTTGGCATCCTCCTGTCCCCCCCTCTTCTTTTTCTCTTGTGCCTCCACAGGATCCAGCAATGTTGCAAGCAGCGGGGTGAGGAACCGGACTACAGCGGGGTGCAGAGAACACGACTGCTGCATCAACACCGGGGCACCCGGTGGGGATGGAGGAAGGCATTGTGGGCGATGGTGGGCTGCAGCGGATGGAAGCAGAGGTTCGCGAGTCTATGACCTTTCCAAGGGCGGTTTCGGCTGCGGACAGGCGGTGGGCGGTGAGTTTCAGGCGCAACCAGGGGGGTGGGGTTGAGCAGGTTAGCGCGCGGGAGGGTGCGGGGTCTAAGGCAGGGAAGAAGAGGAAGCATTCGCGAAGGCGGCGTTACGGGTCAGATTCTTCCTCTTCCTCGGTTTCCAGCTCCGCGTCCTCCTCCTCAGGACAGGAGGGCTCAGCTCCAGGGGGGGCAAGGCGCTGGCAGGGTCTGCTGCAGGAAAGGGCATCCCTACGTTGGTGTTGTTCTCCGAGCTTTGGGAAGGGGTTCCGAGGAATCTTCGTAGGAAGATCTGGAAATGGCGGTATATAGACATCTTCTGGTTATTAGAAGGCAGGAAGCGGTCGGGCGAGAGTAGGAGGAAGAGGAAAGAGGTTGAGAAGGCAGGTCGGCTTAGGAAGGTGTCGCGTAACGTGGTAAATTGGACAAGAGTCTTCTTGCGATTGGCGAGTGTCTGGGGTCAGCACTCGCCCGGGGATTATGGAATGTTGTTGGCATATGCAGATTCCATTTTGGAGGTGGCGCAGATGCATGAGGGGTGGGCGTGGTTCAACTACGATGAAAAGTATAGGGACAAGATGGAAGAGAGTAAAGCGTTGACATGGAGGACACAGGATATCAATTTATGGCTGACTCAGATGTCAGTAAGGGTTGGTTCCGGGGGGGGGGCTGGGGCAAGAGGAGGGTCCGGGAATGCGGCTGGGTTGGGTCGTTCCTTTCGGGCAGGGGGCGCCCTCCACCCCCCCCCCCAGCAGAGAGTGGGAGGTGGGGCTGGAGGGGACATTTGTTGGCGATTCAATAAGTCTTCTTGCCCGTTTCCCGACTGTAAGTTCCGGCATGCCTGCTCAATCTGCAGTGGTGGACATTCAGCAATTAAATGCATTAAAAAGGGGACCCATGGTGTGCCCTTGCCAGCCCCCAAGTAACGGGACGTGTGGGGGTTGGCTCCGACACCTTTACGTTGGGAGGTAATGAGGGAGTGTTTGCAGCATTATCCAAGGTGGAAAGACAGGGAGTTGTTGGAACAGGGGTTTCAGTTTGGTTTTGTTATACCGGTGCAGGGGATGGTGATGGGGAGGACGGCTCGCAATTCCCCTTCGGTGCGTCGTTTTGCAACGGTGGTGCGGGGAAAGTTGGCAGTGTAGTTGAGCTTGGGAAGAATCGCAGGCCCTTTCATGGAGCAGCCAATAGTGGATTTAGTGGTGTCTCCGCTTGGGTTAGTACCTAAGAAAGAACCACGGAAGTTTCGGTTGATCCACAACTTGTTGTTTCCATTAGGAGCATCAATGAACGATCATATACCGAGGGAATTGTGTTCTGTTCGTTATGCGTCATTTGATGAGGCTGTGGATTTCGTGAGGAAATGTGCCGTTGGAGCTCGGATGGCGAAGGTGGACATTGAGTCTGCCTTTCGCCTGCTGCCGGTGCACCCGTCAACTTTTCGCTTGTTAGGTTTTTGCTTTGAGAATGAGTTCTATGTGGACAAATGTATGCCCATGGGGTGCTCCATCTCTTGTGCCTATTTTGAGAAGTTTAGTTCTTTTTTGCATTGGGCGTTGGTGTCTAGAGTGGGCTGCACGAATGTGGTCCATTATCTGGATGATTTCTTTTTTGTCGGTTCTGCACAGTCTGTCGAGTGCCAGCAATTATTGCAAGGCTTTGTGGACATGTCCAGCGAATGGTGTCTGCCATTGGCTGCCGGGAAGACGGAGGGCCCAGCGACGAGAATCACTTTTCTGGGGGTGGAGCTGGATTCGTTGGAGTTGGTGGCTCGTCTCCCGATGGAGAAGGTCCTGAAGCTGCGGGTGTTGGTGGCTAACGGGTTGGCCTCCGCTAAGTTAATTTTGCGGGAGTTGCAAGTATTGATTGGCTCCTTGAATTTTGCATGCCGAGTCATACCGATGAGCTGGGTGTTTTTGCGACAGTTGGCGGCGGCTACAGCAGGGATTCGGAAGCCGCATCATCGCATAAGGGTGTCCAGAATTATGAAGGCGGACTTGAGAGTTTGGGACGAATTTTTGGAGGGTTTTAATGGGAGATCGGTCATGATGGAGCCGGAGATCTCTAGCGTGGATCTGCAGCTGTACACGGATGCGGCAGGTGGGGTGGGACTGGGTATTTACTTCGGAGGAGCTTGGTGTGCCAATAGTTGGAACATAAGAACATAAGATATGCCATACTGGGTCAGACCAAGGTCCATCAAGCCCAGTATCCTGTTTCCAACAGTGGCCAATCTAGGTCATATGTACCTAGCAGTTTCCCCAAGGGACACAGGTTCCACAATGCTTGTATTGGTTCAAGCACTAATATCCTGGGTCCCTTCTTAATAATGGTTTATGGACCTTTCCTCCAGGAACTTGTCCAAACCTTTTTTAAACCCAGCTACACTAACAGCCTTTACTACATCCTCCGGTAACAAATTCCAGAGTTTGATTACACGTTGAGTGAAAAAATATTTTCTTTTATTAGTCTTAAATAGTTTACCCTGTAGCTTCATTGCATGTCCCCTAGTCTTTCTATATTCTGATAAGGTAAACAATCGATCTACGTTTACCTGTTCCACTCCGTTCATTAATTTATAGACTTCTATCATATCTCCCCTCAGCCGTCTCTTTTCCAGGTTAAAGAGCCCTAACCTTTTTAGCCTTTCTTCATAGGAGTATCCTTCCATCCCCTTTACCATTTTGGTGGCTCTTCTCTGAACCTTTTCTAAAATCGCTATATCCTTTTTAAGATACGGCGACCAGAATTGCACACAATATTCAAGGTGCAGTCTCACCATGGAATGATACAGAGGCATTATAATATCTTTTGTTTTATTTTCCATTCCTTTCCTTATCATACCTAGCATTCTATTTGCTCTCTGGGCCGAGGGTTTTAACATGGTATCCACAATGACGCCTAAATCTTTTTCCTGGGTGGTGGTTCCTAATGTGGAACCTTGCATTGTGTAACCATAGTTTGGGTTGTTCTTCCCTAGGTGCATAACCTTGCACTTGTCCACATTAAATTTCATCTGCCATTTTGATGCCCAGTCCTTCCAATTTATCAAGATCCTCTTGCAATTTTCCACATTCCTCTTGGGTTTTAACAACTTTAAATAGTTTTGTGTCATCTGCAAATTTGATAACCTCACTCGTTATTCCACTTTCCAGGTCATTTATGAATATGTCAAAAAGCAGCAGACCCAGCACAGATCCCTGGGGTACACCACTATTCACCTTTCTCCATTGGGAAAATTGGCCATTTAGCCCAACCCTCTGCTTTCTATCTTTTAACCAGTTCCTGATCCACAATAGTACACTGCCTCCTATCCCATGACTCTTTAGTTTTGCCAAAGGTCTCTGATGAGGGACCTTGTCAAAGGCTTTCTGAAAGTCCAGATACACAATATCAACCGACTCACCTTTGTCCACCTGATTATTCACTCCTTCAAAAAAACATAACAGATTAGTAAGACAAGATCTTCCTTGGTCTAAAGCCATGTTGGCTGTCTCCCATTAGGTCATGACTATCTACATGCTGAGTAATTTTATTTTTTATGATGGTTTCTACCATTTTTCCCGGTACTGATGTCAGGCTCACCAGTCTGTAGTTTCCCGGATCACCCCTGGAACCCTTTTTAAAAATTGGTGTTACATTGGCGATCCTCCAATCTTCAGGTATTAGAGATGATTTTAATGATAGTTCACAGATTACTGATAGCAGGTCTGCAATCTCATATTTCAGTTCTTTCAACACCCTTGGATGTATACCATCCGGCCCAGGTGATTTGCTACTCTTCAGTTTTATCTAATAGTTGTAATACATCTTCCCGATGTATCGATATTTCCTTCAATTCTTCCGCACCTTTAAATACCACTTCAGTCATGGGTAACATCCCTACATCTTCCTCAGTAAAGACTGAAGCAAAGAATTCATTCAGTCTCTCCGCTATCGCCTTGTCGCCTCTTAGTGCTCCTTTGGCCTCAATCTTGGCATGCATCCGGTTTGACTAGCAATATTACGTTTTTGGAACTGTTTCCCATGTTGGTAGTGTTACACTTGTGGCCCGAGAAGCTCAGGAATAGCAGGGTAGTTTGGTGGTGCGATAACGAGGCAGTGGTCAGCGTGGTGAACCATTACGCCCCACGTTCCGTTCAAGTAGCGGCGTTGATGAGGGAGGTGGTTTTAGCTTGTTTGCGGCTGAACGTATTTGTGAGGGCCAGACATATACCAGGCTGTACTAATATCATTGCTGATGCGCTTTCTCGTTTCAAGTGGGAGCTGTTCTGGACCCTGGCACCGGAGGCGGATGCATAAGGGTTGGTGGTCCCCGAGCAATTATGGCAGGTTGGCCAGCGGAGATGGTGAATCTGCTGTGTAGTTCGGTGTCTGCAGCAACATGGTCAGCGTATCTGCGAGGTTGCGTCAAGGTGTTCGAGTTTTTGGAGGCCCAAGGCCGGCAGCCGGGTTTCACCTCTGACAGGCTGTTAGGACAGTACATAGTTTATGCAAAAGGAGCCGGGGTTTCCAGGGCTTCGGTGCGGAGTCATTTGGCCGGTTTTACCTTTTTTGCTAAAGCAGCTGGTTGGGGCCACTTGACTCCAGGGTTCTTGGCACGAAGACTTTTGCATGGTTGGGAGCGATCATTTCCTACCCCGGGCAACTTGTGGCGGTCAATTTCGCATGAGTTGCTTGTTAAGATTTGGACGGCGTTACCCAGAGTTAGCTTTTTTCGGTGCTTTCGGATGGGGGAGTTAGTGGCAAGCTCAGGGCGTTCTGCTGACAGGGGTGGCCTGTTGAGGGGACATGTGCAGGTCAAGAAGGGGCAGTTGAGGGTAAAGCTGGCCAGATCTAAAACGGATCAGCTGGACAAAGGATTGTGGGTGGTGCTGAGGGAGGTTGTTTCCCTTCGTACATGCCCGGTGGCTGCATTGCAGGAATATCTGCTGGTGCGCCCGGTATCGGATGATTTGTTTTTCCTGCACGAGGATTCGCACCAGGTGACACGTTTCCAGGTGGCTGCGGTGCTTCGGATGGTATTGCAGCTTATAGGTGAGGATTCTTGCCAGTTTGCTCCTCATTCCTTCCATATAGGGGCGGCAACCAGTGCAGTGGCAGTAGGGCTGCCGGAGGGGGAGATACAGCGCATTGGAAGATGGCGTTCTCGGGCCTTTTTGGGTTATGTATGTTTATGAGTGGGGTGGTAGCAGTACATAGAGCTAACTTCTTCTGTTTTTGGTTTCAGATATTGGGCGGTGGCCTCATGCCTGTTGGATGATTGGACATTCATTCGTTCACTGGTCGGGTCTGCAGGCAGCAGGACAACCACTGGGGCTTAATTTGGATTTCGACCCGGAGGTGGTATCTGTCCTATGGCTGGGTGAGCGTGGCCTGCGTTGGCCTCAGCTGTTGCCTTTGCTGCGGCACCATCGGCGGGTGAGGTGTGAGCCTTCAGTGATACTACTGCACTTGGGCGGTAACGACCTCGTCTCCTGGTCCTGCAGACAACTGATTAGAGCGGCAATGAAGGACTTGGCGGAGGTTCTTCTGATGTTTCACGATGTTATTTTGTTATGGTCAGATATTATTCCAAGGCCTGCCTGCCGGCATCAGCGGCGTTGGTCTCGCAGGCTAGTGAAGATTAATCGGCAGATCGGGCGTTGGGTCTGCTACCACAGGGGATATCAAATTTTGCACCCTTGGGTAGAGGTTGATTGTGGGGGATTGTATCGGCAGGATGGGGTGCACTTATCCCTGGTGGTTGTTAAGATGTTAAGCTGGTCTTGGATTACTGACAATCTCATTCTGATGCATTATGGGACCTGCAGCAGTGATTCCAATGGGTAAAATCTTGGACTAGAAATACCACAATGCATTGCAATGCAAATATAAAACTAGAAAGGGCCTAAAATCTCACTCATGGAGCTTGGTAACTTGGTAACTCTGATTTTGGCTTTGTTGAGATATGCAACAGCCATAAGTTAAAGCCTGCAATCTATGTCAAGGTCACCGGATAGCACTGTTCTCTTTATGTGGTTCAAGTAAAAGGACAAAATGCTTTCTCTCATTATGTGTCCTTTGAATTGTGTGTGTAATTTCCTTTCTACTAATTGGGATACTCTCCAAGTATAGTTTAAAGACAGAGGTCTACCTTCAGAGGCTGAAGTGATTAGTTGCTTCTACAGTTTCTGGAAACAGGCTCTGAAACGGGACCATCAATTTCTGGGAAGCCTAAAGAGGTAGTGGTACTCAACCTCAGTACACAGGACACACCCAGCAACTGGGGTCTCAAGATATCCATAATGAATATGCATGAAATAGATTTGCATACAACAGAGGTAGTGCAGGCAGATCTCTCTCATGCATATTCATTGTAAATGTCCTGAAAACTTGAACGGCTTGATGTGTCTAAGGTTACCAACTGGCTCCAGATGTGCCTGACAGGCTTGATCCAGTCCTTGGCTTACCCTATTGCATGCAGGGATTTGTAATCTTGCTTTTCTTATGGAATACAATAGAGAAATCAGAACTACATATTGCTGCATGGAATGGGGTAAACTCAGGACTGGATCAAGCTTGTCAGGCGCATCTGGAGCCATTTGGCAACCCTAGATGTGTCTTGAAGACTGGTTTGAGAACAATGCATACAATGGAGGCAGTGCATGCAAATCTCTCTCATGTATATTCATTATGGTTATCCTGAAAGCCTGACTGGCTAAGTGTCTCCCGAGGACTGGTTTGAGAACCCTGCCTTAATAGAGCACTCATTCCTTTGACTCCACTCCGATGCAGAGTCTATTCCAGGTTTTGCTTGGAAAACACATAAAAACAAACAGTACAGGCAGAAAAATAACAAAAGGGTACAAAGAAGTACAAAAATATTCATAGTCACAGTTCAAGTCTTCAGCGATTATCCATCTTTGAAGAAGGAAAAATGCATGCTGTTCATAGACAGCATTCATTCACTGATAGGGAAAGTAGGTCCTCATAAGAACATAAGAAATGCCATACTGGGTCAGACCAAGGTCCATCAAGACCAACATCCTGTCTCCAACATTGGCCAATCCAGGTCACAAGTACCTGGCAGATTCCCAAAAAGGCACACAGGTTCCACAATGATCATCCTGGGGTAAGCAGTTGATTTTCCCAGGTCCTCTTTAATAATGGTTTATGGACCTTTCCTCCAGGAACTTGTCCAAACCTTTCTTAAACCCAGCTACACTAACAGCTTTTACTGCATCCTCTGGTCCAGGTGATTTGCTACTCTTCAGTTTATCAAACTATTGTAATAAATCTTCCCAGTTTATCGATATTTCTTTCAATTCTTCTGATTTATCACCTTTATATATATTTTCCTACGTCTTTTCCAGTGAAGACCGAAGCAAAGAATTCATTCAGACTCTCCGCTATGGTCTTGTTCTCACTTAGCGCCCCTTTTACCCCCTCTATCATCCAATGGTCCAACTGTCTCTCTCACATGTTTTTGCTACAAATATACTTGAAAAAGTTATTAGGCATTTCTGCTTCCACAACAAGCTTCTTCTCAAATTCTCTCTTTGCCTGCCTCATCAATGCCTTGCATATAATTTGCCAATCCTTATGTTGTTTCCTGTGTTTGTTATTTGACTCTTTTTCCCATTTCCTGAAAGATGGTTTTTTGGTAACAGCAGCCTCTCTGACCTCGCCTTTAAACCATGCTGGCAGTTTTTTATCCTTCCTTCCACTTTTCTTAAAGCATGGAATACATCTGGTCTGGGCTTCCAAGATAGTATTTTTAAACAATTTCCATGCTTGAAGTAAATCTTTAATCTTTGCAACTGCTCCTATTATTTTTTCTTAACTATTTTCCTCATTTTATTATAGTCTCCCTTTTGAAAGTTAAAAAAGTAGTACTATGGATTTGCTTGCTGCCCTCCCATTTATTAAATCAAATGCAATCATACTATGATCACTTTTGCCAAGTGGCCCCAAACCCCTTACCTCTTGCACCAGATCCGGTCTTCCACTAAGAAATAGGTCCAAAATAGTTTCCCCTTTTGTCAGTTCATGAACCATCTGCTCCAAGAAACAGTCATTTATTTCATCTAGAAACTTTATCACCCTAGCTTGTCCTGTTGTGACATTGACCCAATCGATACCAGGGTAATTGAATTCCCCCATTATTTATTTATTTATTTAGCAACATATTTACAAGTCACAGCAGTGTACAGGTAACAAGAACATTAATAACTTTACATGGAACATAGGGCCGAATTTTCGAAGGCCTTTACATGGGTAACTTCCCTAGCTACCCATGTAAAGGCATTATCCAGGATTTTCAAAGGGCACCTACTTATTTATTTATTTATTTAGAAAGATTTGTATGCCACCTTTTCCTTCAATCAAGGTGGTCACGTCACATCACATTGGAGAGTTACATTTAACATTAGGGTACGTGTAATCATTTAGACAGCACAGTTACGTTAACAGTATTTAGACATTTAGACAATGTTTAGACAATACAGTTGGAGTAACATTTAACATAAAGGTATTTACTAATGCGGTGTGTTGAATTTGTGTGTGTGGATGGGATGGGTGTGTGTTTAGTTGGCGGAGGTAGTAGTGTTGCTGTTTGGGTAAGAGATGTTGCTTGAATGCTCATAGGTTTCAATAAATAACCATGTTTTGAGGTCTTTGCGGAAGTCTGTGAGGTCTTCTAAGGCTCTCAAGCTCAATGGTAGGGAGTTCCATAATGAGGATGCCAGTAGTGATGGTGCTCTTTTTGAGGTTGTTCGTTTGGTTTTGTGGTAGCCTGCAGGTGTGCCGATCCTGTTGTTGTTATTGGTTCTTCTTGGTCTATTGCTGATGTCTCTTGTTATAACGTTTTGGAGTACGTCTGCTGAGAGATGGTGAATAACTTTGAAGATTATCATGATTGTTTTGTATTTAGCTTTTGCCACCATTGGAAGCCAGTGTAGTTGTTGTAGGATGGGGGTGATGTGCTCGGTTCTTGGGGTATACCTACACGGGTACTGCCATTCAAAAATCCCGGATATGTCCCTAACATGCCTAGATGTTATCCACATAGCATCGGGATGTGTTGGGGGCATTCTGAGGCAGAACGGAGGCGGGCCATGGTGCTACCCATGTAGCACCAATATTTGATGCTACACGGTTAGCGTTCTGCACCTTAAAGTTAGCCATGGGAAAACCTCGCCTATCTTTAAGGCGCTGGGGCTAACCGTGTAGCATCGAAAATTGGTGCTACATTGGTTCCTCCCGTGGCTTCCCGTCTGTGCAGCGACACCTGGATTTTCGATGCCGGGGCCGTATATGACCCCAGCATGGAAAATCTTGGTTACACGGCAGGTGGGTGGGCTTTGCGCCTATGCAGCACATAGCACCGCCCAGCTCAAATTCGGACCCATAGTGGATAACAGGTGATCATAAACATTGAAATCAGATTATACTATTTTAATGGAAAGGAACAAATTAGAACTGCAAACATGTAATGTCCAGTGTTGCTAGGTGCTGTAACTTTTGTTAGCTTCCCTGATTTCTTTCAGCATTTCATCATCTATCTGTTCATTCTGGCCAGGCGGTCGCTAGTACACCCCCACTGCTATCGCCATCCCCCTTTTTACATGGAATTTCTATCCATAGAGATTCTACAGTGTAGTTTGTTTCCTACAAAACTTTAATCCTATGTGACTCAATGCCCTCCCTAACACAGAGTGCAACTGCTTCCTCTGAGATTTTTCTCTCCTTCCCTAGGAAGAACTCCTTTTCTCTTCCTGGTCTCATCCAGAAACTTCAGTACCTTGTGGATTATCGGTCTGCAGACTGGCTCCTTTCCCTTTGAGCAGAGTTATGACACCATTCCCCTTTTGCCAGCTGGAAGAGAGTCTCTCACTCCCCTACATGGAAAGGACGCCTCCCTTCCTCCTGAGGACCAGACCAGAGCACAGCTCTCTTGGTCACCTCTCTGCCCGTTCTGGTCAGTGACAATGAGAGCTCATTGAATCTCCTATTTCTATATCAACTCCTCCCTTTTGGGAATGAAGGATCCTCCCACACTGTCTTACATCATTCCTATTCAACCCTCCCGAGCCTGTAAAGTTTCTCGTTAATGTATAAGACAGTAAAGTACCATTTTGGGACCTAGGAGTACTTGCATGTTCTACCTTACTGTGCTTCCTAAAGGGATGCTACTCTCCCTCTCTCCAGCTGTAGTCAGATGAAAAGCCCCATATACTAAATAAAATCCTGTTCTAATGTGCTGATATTGAGTGAGCAGTTTCAAGATGAAGGGTTACCACTGAAAGAAAATTCATGAAGACGTGCATAGTGTTGCACTACAAATGGTTAGAGTAGTGGGCTAGAACTAGGAAAGCCAGAGTTCAAATCTCACCACTACTCCTTGGGATCTTGGGCAAATCACTGAATCCTCCATTGCCGCTGGTACAAACATGGAATGTGTGCCCTCTGTGCACAGGGAAAATAGCAGAAGGTAGCTCACCTTGAGCTTCAGAGAAAAGGGGTAAACTAAATCCAATTCCCTTGTCTCCTATTCTTATGGTAGCACAAGTTTGTTATGAAACTGTGCGTATGGATTGAACATCTCTAAATGTGTGTCAACCATAGTTTTTTACATTTTTTAACATAAAATCTTCACAGTTTAAGAAATGGAAGTCAGTTTTATTTTAATTTATTTTATTTTAATTTAGCAGAAAATGTTACCTACCGCAACTTTTCAATTTGAATATTTGATTCAGCAAGAAAAGATACCCAGCAATAGTTTTCAAAATATTGATGAGCAATACTTTTTTTGTACGCTAAAGAAATCATTCATTAACTGGGAAAGAAACACCTCAATTTACAAGCTATAGGCACCTAAAAACCGAAGACCTAGTAATGATTTAATGTACTAGAACATAAGCAGCCACCCTGAGGTGAAGGTCTACGAACATTTTCTGCATCTAGAGTGCATGAAAGCACCTGGTAAACAGCCTTAAAAATCCCACACGTGGAGCCTAAAAAGCTCTGGAACAATCCATGAAAATCTAACCTACATTGCATGCTATGGTTCATAAATTTAATTTTCATGTATTTTTCCTTGCGTTTGAGAAAAAAAAAGACAAATGCAACTGAATTGTCGTCAGCTCTCAACAAGCGTCACAAACAATCCTGCCCTAGCAGCTGTATCGATCCACAGAGCTCAGCCTTTGATCTTCCTCACTTGCCCAGCTACAATCAGCCAAACTCTTTCTGAGAGACCCTCCTTGCCTCCGTGATGTGGGTGGTGTTTTCATAAGGACGGCTTTGCTGAGGAACCTGTGTAAAATCAATTTTCATCTAGCTGTGCGCTACAGTTTTACAAGGAGAAGAAAGAAGTTCAGCATTCACTTAGGAAACTATATCACAGGCCTGTGAATGTTTGTTTCTTGCCGGCACCATATCGATGTGACTGAGAGAATCATCCTGGACCACTCATCAAGAAAATGAATCCAAGGCAGCTGTGCGGCGCCGTGACATCATACTATTCCCCTATCTTCAAGGCCTCGCCCCACGTTACCCACACTAGTGATATGTATCGTTTTTGGGCGCTTAAAAATTTTAAGTATGCACAAATCTCTAGTATGCTTGTACTGCCGTGCATAAAATCAATTGCAAGCATTTTTTAGTTCTTGCATGCATACAGGGTGCACCTAAAAAAATGAATCTGTGAAGTGAACATGAAAAAATGCCCTAATGGGAAAAATTCATTTTAAACTAGCACAAACCTGCACACCTCTATCCACTATTGATTCACAGAAGAAAAGAGGGTGGAAAGGGGTGCAAGGGGAGCGGGACAGCATTCTGCCAAAAAAGAAGTTCGGAGGTAAGACGCCAAGAAATGAATGAAAGGACATTATTCTTAAGTTTGGCTTCTCACCATGTGATTCATGACTCTCCTCTTTGATCTTCTTCTAACCTTTCTGCTTGTGTAATCTGACTCAACTATTACTAAGTAGTTCTCCAAAACTGGTCATATGCAGTCACTTCTTCCTTTCATATCCAACATCTTTCCATCCTTTCCTTCCCCCCTCCATTCCATCTCTCCCCCCGTTTCATCTCCCTCGCGAGCTGCATACTCACAGCTGCTTATATTGAAGCTTTTAAGTTCTTTTTCTTCTTGCTAGAATCAAAGAAGAAAAAGCATATCTGAAATGAAAAAAAGGAAAAATAGCAGTGGAAAACAGAGACAATACAACTGGCTCCCGGCAGAGATTTCTGAGAGACAGTGAAAGAAGGGAAAAATCAGCTCACGCCACCTTTAGTTTCCTCAGTGACATACAAAGACCTCCACTGATGCAATGTCATTTTGATGTTATGTTTTATCGCTGCTTGGTAGTTTGTAAAATACAGCAGGGGCTTTTTTTATAGTTCACTAAAGATGGTAGTTTTGCAAGCAATTTCAGGGGATGTGAAACAGCGTTTTACACACTCGGAGCAGCGCTTATAAAATTGCCCAGCAGCATCCGTTTGCCTAAAAGTACAATGCAATACTTATTTATTTATTTACATTCTCTTATATACTGTGCTATTCTGCATCAGTGCGGTTTACATTGAACAAACTGAAATTACATTGAACAGGGCATTATAACTTGGAGATAACTATTTTACAGGGAACATGGGCTATGGAGGGTTAAGTGGCTTGCCCAAGACCACAAGGAGCACCTGTGGGACTAGAAACCCCAGTCCTTCCGGCCCAAGGTTGCTGTCCTCTAGTGGGATTTGAACCACCGACCTTCTGGCCTGAAGTACCTTGCCCCAACCACTAGGCTACTCCTCCATTCCTCCACTACTTGCCCTAGAGTCACTGCTGACTGATTCCTGGCAACCTGAAATAGATGGCCAGGCCTTTCCTTCGAGGCAAGAGAGGGTAAAGCGACTTGTCCAAGGCCACTAGGAGTGCTGGTGAGAATCAAACCCGTCTTTTGGTTACTAGGCGACCCCTAATCCTAAAAGTAGGTAGTAGGAAACAGAGCACTTATCTTTATACAGTCTACGCATAAGTGTTCCAAGAGGTGAAGAAAGGTGGAATGGGAGTAGGATCGTCACTTTTTATTTCTGTATTGTGATGTAGCAGGCTCTTATGAAGCAAGAGAAATTAATAGTGATCCGGTGGAGAGAGCCGGTACTGCAGGGGAATGCAGGATTTTCTCTGTTGAGAGGAAAAAAGAATGCAGAGCTAATCAGGAACCACTCCTCACTTCAAAGCAGGTGAGAAGCCAAGTCCCTGATTGGGCACGCCCAAGCAGGAGGCAGGCAGTGCAGTACTCAGCTAGCTTGTTAAAAACCCAGAAACAGAAACAGTTAAGCAAGCCAGGGAAGCAAAGAGAGGACCACCAGGATTGGAAAGAAGGACAGAAGCACCTGGACGAGGACAGGTCAGATGACCAGGAGCAGGAACCGTGGGAGAGAGAACCACTAAGCAGCTGTGATCCAAGAAGGAGCAGACAGAAGCTGGGAGACTCAGGGGCAGAGAAAGATTTCTGGAAGCAGAAGAATTCTAAGGCACTGAGAGACCCAAGGCTGCAGCTCAGGAGTTTAAAGGACCCAGAGGAACCTTGGAATAGGAGGCAAAGGGATAAGGAATTACCCTGGAAGAAGCCCAAGCACAAGGTATCTGGTGGGTGTGGCACGGCTAGCAAACTTAACAGTGGAAAGCCAGAAAGAGTGAATTTTAATGGTGAAAGAGAGGATAAAGGCAGAAAGTTTGATAATAACTGGTTAAGCCAGGAGAAGCCTGACTGTTTTCCTTTTAACACTCTGAGAGACTCCCTGAACACAGCTGAAGTGTTTTACCCTGCACTGCCATGTGGAGATAGGTGGGGGAAGGGAAATGCTTACACGCTGAAATGTTGTCCAAGTAAAAGCACTGATAATTGCCTAGAGATAAGAAATATAAACAAGCATTTACCTGAAGGAGGATTTGCTCAGCCTAGCACAGAAAATACAACAGGCTGAATTACTTCTCACTGAATTCAGAGAGTTCCTTAAAAGCAGAGCAGTTTCTACTCAGAACGTAGCAAAGCCATTGATCAGCTGGGAAGAAGAAATGCCTTTAATTTCTTTGCCATCTACAGAACAGGAAGTCCCGATGGATTGCTCTACTTGTATGATTCCAAAGGACATTTAAGTGATTTGCTTGCCAGTGTTGTATGTAAGAAAATAGCAAAGTTACCTCACTGTTTGCTGTGATAAAAGAGCTTATGTGAAGAGAATAAGTGGAAGCATATTCTGTGCAATTAGGAGCAGTGCTGATATCAGAGTTTTCTGTTACCTTAATGAAAAGATCACATGACACGTGAATGTGATCAGTAATGGACATTCAGTCAAGCAGTGAAAAAAGCCTTGTTTAAGTTCAGTTTCTCAATCTTGTTTTGTGCCATATTATTTCATTTTACGTCTGCTGCATTTGAACTGCGAAAGCGGGAAATAAACCTCACAAAAAAAGAAATATTCTTTGCCTTGCCTTATCACTTGAGCACCAACACAACTACAACATTAATCCTCAAGGGCATTCAAGGCCAGCCCCTCCCTTAACCCTCAAGGTCCAGGGAGTGGGTGGGTGGCAGTATGTACAAATACTTCTATACCATCTTCCTGGAAAACCACTCAAAGAGGTTTACATAAACAACATTATATACCCATAAAGTCACATAATAAAAAAAACTAATAATAAAACCCAACACGCACACGCACTGATTCATGCCACATAACATACACAGAGTTCTTTCTGCTTCGGAGCAGGTATAGTGCTGTACAACAGCTTCCTGGTGCACTATTCCCTAAAGGTAGATAGGTGCATATTTATTTATTTAGACATACTTGTATACCACCTTATCCTACAATCAAAGTGGTTACATCACATCACAATTGGGTAACATTTAACATGTGGGTGCTTTACAACATTTAACATGAGGGTATTTAACAACATTAAGACAACACAATATGAGGGTTACATTTATCATGATGGTGTCGTGAGTCTAACTGGGTTGATTAGGTATTGAGCTTGCGGTGGAGTTTACGTTGCAATCTTGCTCGGGTGGGGGCTGTTGTGTATCTGGTTGGGACTGTTGTCTATCTGCTCATACGTTTCTGTGAAGAGCAGGGTTTTAAGGGCCTTGTGGAAGTCTGTGATGTCTTCTAATTCCCTTAGGCTCGTTGGGAGGGAGTTCCATAGTGTGGATGCCATTAGTGATGGGGCTCTTCTAGACGTATTTTGTTTTATCTTGTGATATCCTGAAGGTGTGCTGATCATGTTGTCAGAATTGTTCCTTCTTGGTCTGTTACTGATGTTCCTTGTTACAATTTCTTGTAGTACATCTGCTGAAAGATGATGGATGATCTTGAAGATGATGTTGCCTTTAAGCAGAATATATGCATTTAGGTGCCTTCTCTGCCTCTGCACCCTGTTATTAATTAGGCAGGCCCAAAATGTTTTGTTTCATTTTAAAATGTTGTTTATTTTGGTATCATATCATTTCCATTCAATAGTGCACCCTACTACGCAAAAGCGCAATGCATAATTGAGCCATAGTGCATACGATTATGCAACTGTGTGCACTATTCATGCATGTGTGAATACTGCATGCTATTGTGTGATAGTGCACACTATTGCTCACTAATGTGTACTCTTGCTCAACAGTGTCTGTTTTTGTGCAATAGGGTGCACTATTGATGGGAACCAAGAAACGACGATAATTTCATCATATCCTGTTTTGCACAGATCACTGCTTCTGTTTCATATGAAAGCACATCTCTAAAAATCACTCGTTAAATAGTTAAATGCTCAGGAAACATGCCAGACCAGTAGGAAGTAAAGCTTCCACGGTGCAAGTTCCCTGTCACACTTCCTTCTCAACATACATTAGATTTTAACTGGAGGGACCATTTCCGGAGAGTCACAGAGGTTCCCAACAGTGATGACAAATTGGGATGACTGCTTATGAATAAGAAAACTGGAAACTGCATTTAGAGTTAGAGTTTCAACTGTGAAGATTTTCCGTAAGTGCTCAAACTGACCTACTGATTTCATACAGATTTGAACCATCAGGAGAGAGTAGCCGTTCCTTGCTGGACTGGACAGTTCCAAGGGCTACACTATGACATGGAGACCTCTCCTTACCTTCTGTTGATGAATCCTAGGGGTGGAGGAAAGTCCCTACATCCATGTTCACATTACACAGGCTCCCAGGCCTCTCTTTTCATGCACTACCTATGAGTGCACCCACCTAAATGAGTTCAATTTCCACTTCCTTTGAATAGTTACATAAAAATACACAGTTCAATATTCAAAGGAACTTATCTGAAGAGTAGCATAAGTACCCTATACGTTAATTTTCAGTGCCACTAACCAGACGGCCGTCAGGATGGAGTGGAGGCGGAGCCTGGACAATTTGCCTAATTATACAAAGAGCAGCACCATAAAAGCTGCTATCCATAGAGCTATATGGATAAATTTAGGTCAGCAAAAAGGCTGAATATCACTGCTCTCCGTACAGTGGTGGCGCTCACAGCGTTATACAAAGATTCAGCGCTGTCGCATCTGCAGATAGTGGTGTTGAATAGGCATGTTATATTTAACTGTTGCGGCCATCGTTTTAAAAAACACCGAGCACGGTGTTTAAATATACAACTGAGAATTTACAGTGTAAATAAAATATCAATACAATTCATCCTTAACTCTTTGCAGACAGGACACAAATTAATAAAATAGACACTCGCCATCCAGTATTCAAAAGGGCTGAGAGTTAAACACCGCAGTAGTCAACCACTGTGCTTTAATATCCTCCTAATATTCCGCAGCAGTATATGGACAGCAGCCGCTGCTGAATACCCGGACTGAAAGGCCACTATCCGGATAAGTGCTGACCTTATCTGTATAGCAGTGATTTTAAGCCAGACGTATCTGGAAAGCAATTTAGGCCTAAGATATGGTGGTCATTCTGAGTTGCAAATTGTGGGGTTGTACGACCGGCTTGGACGTACTACCTGCGCACAATGGCCAGACATGATTCTGAGGCACCTGCTCCCTGCACGTACACCAGTGATGTGTGGGGAGCACTGGATGGGGGTAGGAGGGATCAGGGCTATAGTGAAGGGAGGGCAAAGCGGGCGCGTTGCAAGGAACTCAGACGTACAGAGGCCATTCTGGGCAGACCTCTGTACGGCCCCCAGATGCAACCTGGACACCCGCCTTATTCCACCACAGAGGTGGAATAAGCACTGGCACGGGGGAAATCGGGGCCTGCAGCCCCCCTCTGACATTGCCCTGCTGTGGGTGGTGTCCCACCATCTGATCCCGGCCCTACGTGCCCCCACCGAGGGTCAGGCAAGGGGATAATGGGACTTGATGTGCAGTCGGGCATTGTGTGCTCCTGCCGGATATGCCGGTGCCATGGCAACAGGACGCCGCTGCACCAGCACACCAGCAGGAGCGTTGGGAGGGCTGGATGGGCAGGGCTCTGAGCGTCCACAGCATGCTGGGCAATCCAAGTGCCCTGATTCTCTAACTGCAGAATCAAGTACAAATCGGCCCCATTCTTCTTTTGGCCGTCCGGACGTGCCCCTTGCAGAATTGGCCTCCACCTGGATAAGTCCAGCTGAAAATCACCGCTGTCCTGATAAGGTCAACACTCATCTGGATAGTGTTTGCAGCAGCCTGCGGAGACATTCAGCAGTAATTTCCAAATAGCACAACCACGGGCTATCCAGATAAGGGTTTTGAAAATCTGTCCCTAAGTTACTTCTTTTTCATTCCACTCCACGGGGATTTTCTTCTGCTCAGAATCTGTGAAATGCTCCATCGGGATTCCTTTTCAACACCAAAATCTTCTAGTAGCCTTCAAAGACACCTCTTTACTCTGTCTCTTCTCTTTGAATCCGAATTAGAAATCTCCCAAAAGAACACTTCTGTCAGTTTACTATCAAGGATTCTCTCAATGTACACTCCCCCAACGGACTTCCAGCTCGCATCCTCTCCCACAGTTATGCCAGCCCTGCTCATAGGCTTTCTAGCCACCCCTTCAGCTTTCTTCAAACAAAAAGAGAGACAAATCCTGCGGACTCCTCACTTTTCATTTGTTCCAAGCCCTGTTCAAGCACCCAGGATTCCAGCTACAGTAGGGGCTCTGTGCTCCCTCTTGAAAGGGGTCAAAGAAGGTTCCCTGGTTGACCTCAAGGTCACTAACTGCTCTAGTAGTCTACTACTACTGCAGTATTTCCCATAAGTCGCCCCTGTGTATAAGTCGCAGTGGCAAAATTTGGCATTTTCACAGGTAAAATCATAGTATAAGTTGTCCCTGTGTATACGTCACTGGCACAAAAATAGAATAAATCCAATTTTAAGAAACTGCAGTGTTGCGTGAGACAACACTGCTGTTTCTTAAAACCGGATTTATTATGTTTCACTTTCACTTTACAATAACACGCTTGAATAAAGTGCATAACAACATAGCAGCTCATTCCACATCAGAATTGTTCTGTATCACTCTCGGGAAAGCCGTTGAAGTCCTCATCTTCGGTGTCACTGTGAAATAGTTCTGCAATTTCAGGTACCAGTTCATGTTCATTATTGTCGTCTTTTTCGTTTTTATCTTCACGGTCATCGGGGCTCTTTAGCATCTCAGCCTTCACAAACTCTGATGTGATATTTTATCACTCACACACCCCCGCCATGCTGTCGCAACCCACCCGCTAACTTCTGCAAAAGTGGCGCGGCACACACAGCCGGTAGCTTTCCCATGGCACATCCGGTTTCCCCATAGGCGATGCAACACAGCTTTGAATCTTCTGTTGATGGAAATGTCAAGCGGTTTAAGCATTTTTGTCATTCCACCGGGGACAGTGTTCAGAGATTGTATTTCCTTCTTTATGTCTTCAGTGAAATGGGCTCTCATGCTATCCAGGTCAAGTAGCGCTTTCTGTCTCTTGAAAAATCCGTCCGGCCGCTTACTAAAGCAGCGTTGCAGCCCTTTCACCATCATGCTCTCATCCATCCATCCTTTCTCATTCACATCAACAACAACATTGGATGATAGAGTTTCGCGTGGCATTGTCTTCCTTTTGAATATAATCATAGGTGGCAGCTTCTTTCTACTTGCACAGCAGGCGAGCATCACTGTAAAGTGTGTCTTTTCACGTCCAGTGGTTCTAATATTTATTGTTCTAACCCCCATTTGACTGACCTCCCTAATGGGATGTCGAAGGTTAGGACAACCTCGTCCATGTTGATTATTAAGTCCGGTGTCACTGTATATGTGTTGATTTCTTTGTTTAGGAATTCCCTGAAGTTACATACTTTATCCAAGAAATCAGTGGGGAGCTGCTGACATGGTTGTTCTTTGTCTAATGCTTAATTTGTTTCTTAACATAAACCATGAATGAGCAGCCTTGAATCCCTCAATATTCATTTCCCTGGTGATATGAACTGCTTTGAATCATACCTGTTGGAGAGTGGAGGGCCCAGAGTCCATGGCCCTGGGCCTTCCGCTCTATGACAAACTGAAGCAGGCATGCTTCTAATCCAGGCCACCATGCTTTGTGGCCTTGATTTGCTTTCTTTCTGCATTTCATCAAGGTTAGTTTTCCCTGCATCTTCCTCCAGTCTCTAACTAATTTCTCAGTTATCCCTAAAGTTTGCGTAGTGGTTCTTTTATCATGTTCTACTGAATAACGAATAACTTTCAGTTTGAATTCCACAGTGTATGAGTTCCGTGCCTTCGGGTCACCATTGTCTGTGGGATTAAAAATGACATTTGTGTAACTGAAATTCATCTGGTATACTATTTGTGAGTATAGTCCAAGTATGTGCCAGTCTGCTGATCAGAGGGTCTGCTTGCAAGCATTGGGTATAGAGCGGAGGGCCCAGGGAGAAAGACCGTCCATTGCGCAGATGCGAGTATTTATATGCGGTTCGAGGGGCATGGTCCCCCGCTTAAATTTATTAGATAGGTTGCTCCGTGGTATAGGTCAGCCATCATTTCCTGATGTAAAAACCCACAACTTATAATTCGGGAAATACAGTACTAATCATTTGTATAGCACTACATGACGAAACATGCAGGAGACACTCCCTGCTCATCAAAGCTTACAGTCTAAGTAGTATTCAAGTACTCTTTGTGGAATGCCCCTTTTTCGGTAATAAATTAGATGAGTGATATATCTGGCAGGGATACCACTTGCTCCAGCCCCTGAATAATGGTAGAACCTTTGAGGATTGTTCTAGCTGGCCCCCTACAAGGAAACGAAGCAATTGTGATGTCATAGAAATAATAAGTAGGGTGTTTTACAGAGAATTTTGTCTCTCTCGCCTTCCTTGCCGAGCTAACCTGAAGGGATACAGAGATTTCCTACTCAGTGGGACCCCAGAGGCTTAATCAGGCCCAGGACAAGAGTAAAAAAAAGAGTTGATATGATATTGAGTCACCTTTTTCCCACTCTGGGGCAGATTACAGAAACATAGTGGCCCTGGGAAATATTTTTTTCATAGTGGCCCATGTAGTATCAAATTACACTACGATGAAAATGCATGTTTTTATTTAGCTATGCTTTTTATAACAAATTTCTAAACTGCTCCAATAGAATGCACAGACTGCAAATTCAATAGGAAGCTTCCACATGGTTTAGTTTTGTCGGTCAGAGCATCAATGATTGCTTTTTCTGAAATGTTTTGTAGCTCGTGAGCATGTACGCCTCAAGATATTCAGCACTTAGACTACTTTGCAGTTTTTCATAAATTTTAGTTTTGATACTTGTGTAGTTGGTAGTGTCAAAAGGTTTTTATAACAGTTAAACAGTGCTGTGTAGGCCTTGGAAAATAATCTGTATTTTTCAAGTATGAAGTAACAGCAGAGTGGGCACCGTTTACAGGCCTTGATGTGGTCAGACTCTGTTTCATTGAACTCGTTGCTAGATGCTGCAGTAGACTCAGCATAATCAGTCAAGGTCAATGTCAAAGACTTCAAATATTCTGTAACTTTCTGGAATGCTGTGCCTCAGACTACTAAATTGTGATGCAAAATCTAATAACTTTCCATGTTTGATTTGGTGTTGCATTAGAACTGAAGCGCACTACTTTCTCACTCGGTTCTTTAAAATTTTGTGATGGTATGCCACATCAACTCATATCTTCTCGTTCTGAGAGAATTGTTCTTTCAAGCTATTTGTAATTATATCAAATACACAATTATGAACTTCTACTTTGTATTTTTCTGTTGCATCACTTATGGGTTCACCATCCAACATTTCTCCAGGTAATTGTTTTCGCTTCCTGAAGCGTACAGCTGGTAGTTCTGGTGTTATTTCATCTCCTTCATCCCGCTCTTCAAGTTTCCTATTTACCCACTTCACAATTTCAATGTTTTCAAAATCACGTGAAATGGCATCAAGATTGTTTGTCTAACTCAGCATTTTATGCATTTGCAACAGATCAATACTTTGATAGGGAAGTGGGGTGCTAGAAGATCCTTAAGAAGAACTGAGCTGTTAAACTAATTCTAATTGAGCACAGAGTTTTTTAGCTTCATTGCTTTCTGCTAAGTTTCACCGTTCACTCTGTAGGCAATCTTTGTCAGTACCTTTATCGACACAAATAAAGAGTGGTCAAACTACCACAGAGCTAATATTGTCAAAAAATGGGTGAAAAACTCTGTATTAAAACTAGAAAGTAAATGTATCACCAGAGGCCACTTAAATAGTTCACAGAAAAAAGCATTCGCATAGCCAGAACACCCATCCACAGAAGCAACCAAGGGTCTCAGTCTTCCCGGGCAAAAACAAAACCTGTCAGAAACTTTCTGACAAGGTAAAGCCCTGATAACATCAGTGACCCATAAACTAACGTTGCTCTGAGATGGACAGCAGCCAACTCTTTCACTTATCAAAAATTAATAATGAAACATTAAGAAACATCAAAAATTCCAGAGTGTTAAGAACGAAAGAGTGGGAACTTAGCTCTGCAGTCTGTAGCAATGCTCGTGAAATGGTGCTGAGCCAGTAGCAAAATCCCCAACGCTCCTGCATGCACTTGATATGTGTTTCACCTAAAAGGTTTCTTCAGGGGGTGGCTAGAGAGCACTGCAAAACATAGACATCGCCAAATTCAGTGAACAGTGGCTTTCATACGATACATACTTTCACGAGCATTGCTACAGACTGCAAAGCTAAGTTCCCACTCTTTCGTTCTTAACATTCTGGAATTTTTGATGTTTCTTAATGTTTCATTATTAATTTTTGATAAGTGAAAGATTTTTGATACTACCTCAGAGGATACAGACTCCTCAGACTCAAGTAAACGCCAAAAACATAAGGATGATTTTTTAGAGGATGCCGGAAAAAAGAGCCTCCCCTGTATCCGCTCTCTCGTACAGCTGCCTGCAATCTCACACGCTGACTTTCAGAGCGCGAGGGGAGAGTTTCTCCCTCACTGCTCTGTTAAGCCCGCGGGGGCTGATGGGAAGCCCCCGCGGGCTTAACAGAGCCGCGAAAGGGAAACTAGTCCCTTCGCGCTCTGAAAGCCGGCGCGTGAGACTGCAGGCAGCTGTACGAGAGAGCGGATACAGGGGAGGGCAGGCTCTGCTGGGCAGGGGGGGGGCCCCACGGCACACTCGATTCTGCCGCGGCGGCCCCCGGCAGCGGGAGAAGACAGCTTTTTAAAAAAAACAAATTTGGCTGGGCTGGGCTGGGGGGGGGTTAGGAGTGCTGATGGGCTATGGGGGGCTATGGGGGGCTGGGGGGGTTAGGAGTGCTGATGGGCTGGGGGGGGTAGGAGTGGTGATGGGCTATGGGGGCTATGGGGGACTGGGGGGCGGTTAGGAGTGCTGATGGGCTATGGGGGGCTATGGGGGGCTGGGGGGGTTAGGAGTGCTGATGGGCTGGGGGGGTTAGGAGTGCTGATGGGCTATGTGGGGCTATGGGGAGATGGGGGTTAGGAGTGCTGATGGGCTGGGGGGATTAGGAGTGGTGATGGGCTATGGGGGTGCTGGGGGGGTTAGGAGTGGTGGTGATGGGCTATGGGGAGGCTGGGGGGTTAGGAGTGGTGATGGGCTATGGGGGGGCTGGGGGGGTTAGGAGTGCTGATGGGCTGGGGGGGGTAGGAGTGGTGATGGGCTATGGGGGCTATGGGGGGCTGGGGGGTTAGGAGTGCTGATGGGCTATGGGGGGCTATGGGGGGCTGGGGGGGTTAGGAGTGCTGATGGGCTGGGGGGGGTTAGGAGTGCTGATGGGCTATGTGGGGCTATGGGGAGATGGGGGGGTTAGGAGTGCTGATGGGCTGGGGGGATTAGGAGTGGTGATGGGCTATGGGGGGCTGGGGGGTTAGGAGTGGTGGTGATGGGCTATGGGGAGGCTGGGGGGTTAGGAGTGGTGATGGGCTATGGGGGGCTGGGGGGTTAGGAGTGGTGATGGGCTATGGGGGGGCTGGGGGGTTAGGAGTAGTGATGGGCTATGGGGGAGCTAAGTCTTTATATGGGCTGATGGGATTAGGACTGGAAGTGGGTTGATGGGGGGTTAGGAGTGCTGATGGGCTATGGGGGGCTTAAACTAAAAATTGGGTGATGGGGGATTAGGATTAGAAATGGGCTGGTGGGATTAGGACTGGGAGTGGGCTGATGGGGAGGTTAGGACTGGTAATGGGGTATGGGGGGGCTTAAACTGAAAATTGGGTGATGGGGATTAGGACGAAATGGGCTGATGGGGGGGGTTAACACTGGAGGTGGGCTGATGGGGTTAGGACTGGTAATGGGCTGTGGGCTGATGGGGGGTTAGGACTGGTAATGGGCTATGGGGGGGCTAGGACAGGAAATGGGCTGATGGGGAGGGGGTAGGACTTGAGGTGGGCTGATGGGGATAGGACTTATAATGGGCTGTGGGCGCTTGGTGTGGTTATAACTGGTAATGGGCTATGTTGGGGTTAAGACTGGTAATGGGCGTTGGCTGATGGTGGCTGTCTGGTAATGGGCTATGGGGGGGTTAGGACTGATAATGGGCTATGGGGGGGCTAGGACAGGAAATGGGCTGATGGGATTAGGACTGGGAGTGGGCTGATGGGGAGGTTAGGACTGGTAATGGGGTATGGGGGGGCTTAAACTGAAAATTGGGTGATGGGGATTAGGACTGGAAATGGGCTGGTGGGATTAGGACTGGGAGTGGGCTGATGGGGAGGTTAGGACTGGTAATGGGGTATGGGGGGGCTTAAACTGAAAATTGGGTGATGGGGATTAGGACGAAATGGGCTGATGGGGGGGTTAACACTGGAGGGGGGCTGATGGGGTTAGGACTGGTAATGGGCTGTGGGCTGATGGGGGGGTTAGGAATGGCAATGGGCTATGGGGGGCTGACTGGAAATGAGTTGATGGGGTTAGGACTGGAAGTGGGTTGATGGGGGGGCTAGGACTGGTATTGGGTTGGGGGGTTGCTAGGACTGGTTTTGGGTTGGGGGGTTGCTAGGACTGGAAATGGGCTGATGGGGGGCTAGGACTGGAAATGGGCTGATGCAGGGACTAGAAGGGAATGGATGCTGGGTGAGGCTGGAACTAGAAGGGAGCTGATGTTGGGGGAGGATTAGAATGGGATGGGGCTGGGAGAGTAAAATGGAGAGGGGAAAAATATTTTGTGTGGGAGGGATAAAAAATCTACAATTGGCTGGGTATTGGGAGAGTAAGTGGGGATTGAGGATGGAGGGGTAAAATTTGAGTGGATGAAATAGGAATGAGGAAAGAGCAAAAGGAGAAAGATTAGTATGTTAAAGCAGATGTAGAGAGAGAGAATGGAAAAAAAAAACTAGAAGAGAGAAGAAAGGACAAATGGACAGCAGATGATGGAGAGTTAGCAGAAAACATGAAGAAACCAGAAGAAAGTGGCTGGAGCAATTGCAACTGAAAAAAAATGCACAAAAGGTAGAAAGATATCTCTTTATTTTGAATTTATTAACTGGAATATGAAAGCTCTGGGAAATGTGCATCATTAACGTCTGCGCTTTGTTTGGTACAAGAGGAAATTAATTTATAGTTTTATTTCTACAGTGTTGTTGTACATTCCAAGTTTGGCTTTTGGGGTTCCCAGTTTAATTATTGCCTTCCTGTTTTCTAAATTGTGATTCCTTGTTTGGTGATGGTCTATGTTCTGCATGTGTAACTGAGCTGAGGTATTCTGTTTATGTAATTCCTATTTGACATTGCCACTTGTTCTCTTTCCCCAGTAGGTCATGTATTGTTGTTCTCTGAAATGTATTGGTTTAATATTTGCAGTGTTGCCTTTTGATAGATAGGGTATGGTGCTTTGTGAGTCCTGGTAGTGCTGTTAGGATACGGCGGGTTTGCTATTGGTTCTAAATGGGCAGTGTTTGTAGTAGTTCCTAATGTGCCTGGTGGTTGGCACTGGATTATAGTAATGTAGAAATCTTTTAGTCTGTCTTTATCCATACACTCATTAAGAGACATGTTTACTAAAAGTTAGTGTATGCTAGCATTATGCAAATATTTATGCAAATAAGACCACTTATGCAAATGAGGCCCCGCACCGAGTCTCCGCACATGGCCCCGCACCCCCCTTGGGCCGCCCCTGCCTGCCTGCCACAGTCTCTGTGCTGGGACAGGGAAAACAGACAGGTGAAGCCGGATCCCCATTCTGGAGTGACAGTAGCCTGCAGTCTATCAGAAGTGCTGAATCTACAGTGCTCCAGCCCAGTCCACCCCACATTGCTGAAGGACTCCAGGAGTCAACTGAGGCAGCTCTGTACTGCAGCCTGGAGCACTGATTTCGTGGTACTGCCTGCCACAAAAGAAGAATTTAATTTTCACAGTCCTGGCCGCTAATGGCACAGCGGTGTCATAATTTTAGAACTTTAAAAGTGGCCTGGCAATGGGGGCAGGGAGGTAGGCACACAGTCCTGCTTTTATTGTATGCGGCCCATTGAAGCAAGGAGGCATGCTGGATTGGGGAGAGGGGGGAAGGAAGGGGAAGATGGTCAGCCTGAGTGGAGAACAAAAAAAGCAAAGAGGAGATGCTGAAAGGTAGGTTGGGTGGAGTGGAGTGGGAGCAGAAGAAGCAAGGAGGAGGGGGTGGACACCAATATTCCCAAGGTACTTGACAGGCCATGAACATGCTGTTCCTACCATTGAGAGCAGTGCAGCAACATCACAATTTAAATTAAAAAGGGCAAGTAAGTTCTGCAGGATTCCCAATGGACCTGCCCCTTCCTGATTGAAAATGCGAAATTCCTGCATGACTCCCAGTAGTAGGAATGAGGGTGGAGGACTCCCATGCATCTTAGAGGGAATGTTGTTGGACAAGGGAGGCAGAGGGGAGAAGAGAAATAGAGAAGGGGAGATGCTTGGGGCCTGGAGGATGGAAAGAGAGAGAGAAGAGATGTTTGGGGCAAAGAGGACATGCTGGAACCATCTGGGAGAAACCATGCGGGAAAGGTGGGGGGGGGGGATTCTGCTAGTATATAATGTCTCCTAGATGGTTCTGGCATGTCCTCTGGGTCCCAAGAATCTCTTCTCTCTCTCTGTTTCCATCCTCCAGGCCCCAAGCATCTGGCATTAACCTTTAAAAAGGAGATAGAGCAGCTTTTAAACTAGATAATAGGGTAAAGCTGACAGTCACCCAAGAGCTCATGATTTGGAAGGATGTATCCTTCAAGCTTTCTAGCAAAAGATTGAAGTTAGGGCATATCGATAGAGAAGTTCCACTAAAGTTCCACTAAAGCATATCGATAGAGAAGTTCCCCCTCCCTTTTTAACAACTGCACTGGCTGCCGGTACAATGCAGGATCTCCTTTAAGAGCTTGACGATGACCTACAAGGCCATCAACAACTGCTCCTCCACCTCCCTCTCAAATCTCATCCAGACCACCCCCCTTAACAGAGTAAGGAGGTCAGCTGCCACCAATACTCTTATACTCCCGAAGGCGATCACCAAATGCTCTCAATCCACGAGAAACAAAGCCTTCACTTTCTATGCACTCTCCTGTTGGAATGCCCTGCCACCAACCATATGGGCCACCAATGACCTCGCCCAGTTTAGAAAGGCACTGAAACACCATTTGTTCCTCCAGTATTATACTGTATCGGATGACGTCTCACAGCCAAGCACACCCAGGTCCCAGACCAATGCCTCCAGCATTGACACCTCACACACCTCTAGCTCTATCTTTGAGAGCCCCACCCCCTCAAATTTACCACCCTGTATTTAGAAGACCCTAACAGTAGACAATAATGAACTGTCCACACACCCTACGACAGCCAGATAAGTTTTACATAGTTACGCTGTTAACCCTGTAGATAAGGCTTAGCTGCCCTATAACCTGCAATAGCCAAAGGGTACATAGTTACCCTGTTAGCCCTGTATATAGAACCCCGTTCATTGTAAGTCCCCTGCAGACTTGCCTGCACTGGACAAATGTGTTACATGTAAACCGCCCTGATTCCAAATAGTGCGGTATAAAAGAAACATTAAATAATAATAAATAAAGACAAAAGTAACCCAAATGCCCTCAAGTACAGCGCAGACAGAGCTTAAAGATTCCAAATTACTCCTGTCTATGGATAATATGAATAAAATTCTACATCTAAAATGATTGTATGCAAATGCTAGGTCTAAAAAATAAGATGGGAGAGTTATAATATATAGCACTAAATGAGAAGTTAGATATAATTGGTATTTCAGAGACCTGGTGGAAGGAGGACAACCAGTGGGACACTATGATACCTGGTATAAATTATATTGAAATGATAGAGTAGATCAGATTGGTGGACGTTTGCACTCTATGTTAGAGAGGATATTGAGTCACACAGGATTAAAGTTTTGCAGGAAACAAAATACACTGTAGAATATCTATGAATCAAAATTCCATGTAAAAAGGGGAAGGCAATGGCAGTGGGGGTGTACTATCGACCGCCTGGCCAAAATGAAGAAATGGAAGATGAAATGCCCAAAGAAATCAGGGAAGCTAACAAAAGTTACAACACAGTAATAATAATTACCCTGGTATTGACTGGGTCAGTGTCATGGCAGGACATGCTAGGGAGGTAAAGTTTCTAGATGCAATAAATGACTGCTTCTTGGAGCAGCAGGTTAATGAACTGTCAAGTGGGGAAGCCATCTTGGATCTAGTCCTTAGTAGAACACAAGATATGGTGCAAGAGATATGGGTTTTGGGGCCACTTGGAAATAGTGATCATAGCATGATCGTGTTTGATTTAATAAATGGAGGAAGGACAGCAAGGAACCCACAGTACTACCTTTTAACTTTCAAAAGAGAGACTATGATAAAATGAGGAAAACAGTTAAGAAAAAAACTAAAAGAAACAGCTGCAAAAGTTAAAGATTTACATCAAGCTTGGGTGTTGTTTAAAAATACTATCTTGGAAGCCCAGACCAGATTTAAGAAAAGTGGAAGGAAGTCCAAAAAACTGCCAGCATGGTTTAAAGGTGAGGTCAGAGAGGCTGTTGTTGCCAAAAAAGCATCTTTCAGGAAATGGAAAAAGGAGCCAAATGACGAAAACGGGAAACAACATATTTACTGGCAAGTTAGATGCAAGGAACTGATAAGGCAGGCAAAGAGAGAATTTGAAAAGAAGATTGCTGTGGAAGCAAAAAAGCGTAATAAAAACCTTTTCAAGTACATTCGTAGCAAAAAACCTGTGAGAGTCAATAGGACCATTAGATGATAGAGGGATAAAAGGGGCACTAAGAGGGAACAAGGCCATAGTAGAGAGACTGAATGAATTATTTGCTTTGGTCTTTACTGAGGAAGATGTAGGGAAGTTACCCATGACTGAAATGGTATTTAAAGGTGATGTGTCGGAAGAACTGAAAGAAATATCGATAGACCGGGAAGATGTATTACAACTATTTGATAAACTAAAGAGTAGCAAAACACCTGGATGGGATGATATACATCTGAGGGTATTGAAAGAACTGAAATATGAGATTGCAGACCTACTATTAGTAATCTGTGAACTATCACTAAAATCATCTGTAATACCTGAAGATTGGTGAATGGCCAATGTAACACCGAGTTTTAAAAAAGGTTTCAGGTGTGATCCAGGAAACTACAGACCAGTGAGCCTGACATCAGTACTGGGCAAAATCGTAGAAACCATTATAAAGAACAAAATTACTGAACATGTAGATAGTCATGATTTAATGGGAGAAAGCCAACTTGGCTTTAGCCAAGGAAGGTCTTGTCTTACTAATCTGTTATATCTTTTTGAAAGTTTGAATAAACAGGTAGACAAAGGTGAGCCGGTCAGTATAGTTTATCTGGATTTTCAGAAAGCCTTTGACAATGTCCCTCATGAGAGATTCTTGGTGAAATTAAAAAGTCATTGGATAGGAGGCAGTGTACTATTGTGGATCAGGAATTGGTTAAAAGATAGAAAGCTAAGGGCTAAATGGCCAATTTTCCCAATGGAGAAAGGTGAATGGTGGAGTACCCCAGGGATCTGTGCTAGGTCCTCTGCTTCTTAACATATTAATAAATAATAAATTATCTGGAAATGGGAATAATGAGTGAGGTAATCATATCTGCAGATGACACAAGATTATTCAAAGCTGTTAAAACCCAAGAGGATTGCTGCACCTTACGCCTGGAACAAACTACCTCTTTCTGTATGCCAGGCACCTTCTCTAACCCTCTTCAGATCCAGGTTGAAAACTCACTTCTTTGCTGCTGCCTTTAGATCTTGACTCACCTGATCTCCTTCCCCCCCCCCCCCCCCGTTTTACCCTGTTTTTACTCCTGTTCTATCCCTGTTCTACCCCTGTTTTAGCCCTGCTTACACCTTCTGTGTTTGTCTTGACTAGATTGTAAGCTCTGATGAGCAGGGACTGTCTCTTATATGTCTGCGCAGTACTGCGTACGACTGGTAGCACTGTAAAAATGCTCAGCAGTAGTAGAAAAATTGCAAGAGGATCTTGGTAAATTGGAAGACTGGACATTCAAATGGCAGATGGAATTTAATGTGGACAAGTGCAAAGTTATGCACCTAGGGAAGAACAACCCAAGCTATGGTTACACGATGCAAGGTTCCACATTAGGAACCACCACACAGGAAAAAGATTTAGGCGTCATTGTGGATAACATGTTAAAACTCTCGGCCCAGTGTGCAGCGGCAGCCAAGAGAGCAAATAGAATGCTAGGTATCATAAGAAAAGGAATGGAAAATAAAACAAAAGATATTATAATGGCTCTGTATCATTCCATGGTGAGACCGCACCTTGAATATTGTGTGCAATTCTGGTCACCGTATCTTAAAAAGGATATAGCATTATTAGAAAAGGTTCAGAGAAGAGCCACCAAAATGGTAAAGGGGATGGAAGGATACCGCTATGAAGAGAGGCTAAAAAGGTTAGGGTCTTTAACCTGGAAAAGAGACGGCTGAGGGGAGATATGATAGAAGTCTATAAATTAATGAACGGAGTGGAACGGGTAAACATAGATCGATTGTTTACATCATCAGAATATAGAAAGACTAGGGGACATGCAATAAAAATTCAGAGTAACCTATTTAAGACTAATAAGAAAAAATATTTTTTCACGCAACGTGTAATCAGACTCTGGAATTTGTTACCGGAGGGTGTAGTAAAGGCTGTTAGTGTAGCTGGGTTTAAAAAAGGTTTGGACAAGTTCCTGGAGGAAAGGTCCATAAACCATTATTAAAAAGGGACCCAGGATAAGTAGGTTTGGTGCTGAGTTTTGTGTTAAGAAGCTTAAAGAATGCATTTTATGATATAAAGACATAGAAAACTTACTTTGAGCAAATTATAACTTTTACAGTAGAAAGTAACTGGGGGAGGAGGAAGGTGCTGCCTCTACCCAACCCTGGTGTCCCAGATTTGCAATCCAATAATTTGGTAACCTTAACTACAGGCCAGCAGCAGATAGAGTAACTCCAAGGCCTCCCAAGAGATGAAAGCAAAGCCCTCGAGCCGTCCTGCTCTGCAGAAACAAACACAGGAACACTGACTGTCTCATCTATTATCAGACAAGCCATTTGAACTATAGGATTTGACTGCCAAGCTCCTCTGTCCATCCTTCCCCTCTCCCCTTCCCTTTAATGGCCTACATAGGGTCCTAGGGTTGCCAGCTGGCTGGTTTTCAGCTTCCTGGCTGTTTTTTATATAGCCAGGCTGACTGCCAGCAGACCTTTAAAACCGGCAATGGAAACGTTGCCGTGGTAAGCCGCAAATTCCGACTGCTGCTGCTGCATTACCACTAGCAGCATCAGGCAGCAGTCCAGGGCCGGTGTTAGGGGATGGCAAACAGGACAATTGCCCTGTGCCTTCATGCCACAGGGGGCTCCATGCCTGCTTCAAGCTGATGGCGGCATAGCATGCAGGCAGGTTCTGGGGCACCAGTTTCTGCCCTGGGCCCCTGCATGTCTAACTCCAGTCCTGTAGCAGTCAGTGCTCGGCAGGCCGTGAGGTGAGCATCCGCCACCTATCCGGTTCCAGCCTGCGGCCATGGAGTTGAAGGAATACATGGGCCACAAAGGCTGCCTTTGACACATCTGCACTGAAGGGATGTGGAGTCCCGCATCCTCTGATGCAGACGTCTTCCTGCATCGGAGGCAGCAGCATCTGCATCACTGAAGACAGACCTTGCGCCTCTTTTTGTCTCGGTGGTGACTTTGGCTGGGTGGTAGCGGGTTGCTTGTGTAGTGGATGGGATTGGGAAAGTGAGATGCTGGATTTGGGAAGGAAGGGGGAAATCAATGTGCTGGACATGATGGGGCCAAGGGGGGGGGGGGATAAGAGCATAGATGATGAAGATGCTGGACATGAGGAAGAAGAGGGAGGACTGAGGGGATGTATTGATCTGCTGGACATGATAGGGCCATGGAAAGGAGAATAGGGGCACACGTGGGCAAGGGAGGAGACATACTGGACATACCGAGGCTGTGGGAGAGGTAATAGGGACAGAGATAAGGAGAGGCTGAACTTAGAGGGAGGGGTGGATGGAATGTGCTGGACATGATGGGACCTTGAGAGAGAGAATAGAGATGCAGTTGGAGGCAATGCTGGATTACAGGCGGAGGGAATAGGACACAAATGGGAGATCTGGATCACCTGGACAGGGGGGATAGGGAGACAAAGAGTGGATGTTGGGTATACGACACTGGATGGAGGGGATAGAGAGAAAAAGGGTATGCTAGACAAAGGGAGAAGGAGAAAAGGAGTGATGATAGACTTGGGGAGGAGGAGAGAGGGGAGCTGCTTGGGCATGGGTGGGGGTGAGGGAGAAGGAGAGAGTGATAAGGAATATGAAGGCTGGGATCAAGAAAGAAGGAAAGCTGTAGGTATGTAAATCACTTTGAATAGTAGAAAGATAGTATAAAAATAAGTAAATCTTTCTATTTCTCTGGTGTTGCATGGTGTGCAGCATCTGGCTTCTTCGGGTTTCAGTTGAATTTTTGACTGCATATTTCCATTTTCGGTTTATGGTCATCTATTTTTTTATTTGGTGAGGTTCATCTGTGTTCTCTATGTGTGACTGAGGTATTCTGTTAGCATGGAGTTGATAAGTGAAAATATGTAGCTAATAGTTTTCCTAAAAGGTGTACTTATGTTCTAGAGCTCACTGAAATATTTACAGTACTGACTTTTCCTAGGTAGGGCTCTTGTTATGTGAGTTTTGCAAATAAGTGCTGCCATGATAGATTTTCGGTGGGTCCTGAGTGCCTTTTTTGTAGAGTTTTACATTATTTCACTGTTAACAGCTTGTACATAGTTCTAATGAAACATTTTATGTAAATAAGTTCTGTTCCATGTAAACCACCTTGAGAATCTGAAAGGCGGTATATAAAAAATGTTAAATGAATAAATAAATATGCTTCATACTGAAAAGATTTATGTTGCTGTTACTGAGATGACACTAGAATCGGGATTTTTTTGTATGGTAAGTTCTAGGGCTACATGTCCAAACTCTGTCCTGCACCAATTGGAGGAGGGGCAGAGGGTTCTGTGGATGCAGAATATATGTTTGGATTTCACACTGTATAGAAAGGCATATGTGTGTTGGGGGACAGTGGCTCAATGGGGCTGAAGAGTGCAACCTCTTGTACCCTGTCCCCCACCCCAACCCCAGTGTGGCCTGCAGGAGCTAAAAGTTTGAATGACTGCCGTCATAGCAGTTATTGTTGGAGGTGGAGCATAGGGTAGGGCAGGGGTGAGACACAAGCAAAGGCAGGAGATGGGTGCTTCTCTTTTAAAAAATTCACAACCCTACCTGAGGCCTAGCTGACTAGACTACTTAAACACAGTGTAACCGCCTGTTTTCCTCATTCATCTAATGAAGGGAAAATAGCTCTCAAAAGCTAGCCACAGATATGTAAAATTAGACCAATATAGAGCTATTTCAATGTGTTTGTTGATCCCTTATTGCTACATATGAAAGATGTTGTAACGCAAAGCCACCATTTAGACCTTGACATGAAAGGCTCTATATCCCTGCACCCAATCCTTTCCTAGAGGTGACAGGATCTATATTTATTTATTTATCTGTTTTTTGTATACTGCCTTATCTGGTAATCAAGGCAGTTTACAGGGAACAAAATCTTAACATGTTTACATAGAACTTCTAAAACCGTAACAGCATTGAACGGTGTAATTACAACAGGTAACTATGTATAGTCTATAGTTTATAACAGATTCACAAATCTGAACATATTTACAAGTTGATACATGGTTGTTAAATGCTGGGGGGGGGGAGACCGGCAGGAGGGGTGAGAGGGTGATACTTTGTGGCATTTGTGTCCATAGGTTTTGCTGTTGTCTGGGTGCACAACATTTAGTTATTGAAGTGTTCTTTGAAAAGTAAAGTGATGTCTTAAGATCTTTGCGGAATTTTGTTGGTTCAAGAGTTTCTCTGAGGTCGCTGGTGAGTACATTCCAAAGATCTAATGCATAAGTGGAGAAGGCCCTGTTGCGAGTATTTTGGTTCATTCATGTAATTTCTGCTGGTAGGTTGAGGAGGTTCTTGTTGCATTTTCATCTTTTTCTGTTGGTATGTGGATGAGGGACTTTAGGTATGGTGATGATCGGTTGTATAAAGTCTTGAATATGTTCATAGTTGATTTATATTTAAATTTGGATGTGTACAGTTAGCCAGTGAAAAACTTTTAGAATTGGGGTAATGAGGTCACTCTTTTTTTGCTTTTGCTAGTGTGCGTGCTGCTGTGTGTTGGGCCATTTGTAGTTGTTGAAGCGCATGTTTAGGGAGTCCTTGGTAAAAGCTGTTGCAGAAATCCAGTAGGGGGAAGATGAGTGCTTGGAGTAAGGAGTGAAAGTCAGACGTTGCTAGTATAGGTTGCAGGTTGGGGAGTATTTTTATCTTGTGGTATATAGCTTTTGTAGTTTTGGTAATATGGGTGGAGAGGTCAAGCTGTCGGTTGATTGTTATGCTCAGGTATTGTGATGACGAAGGCAGTTCAGAGGAAATGGAATGGCAGAAAAGTGAACCCTGTTCCTTTAAAAATGCTAGCATTCAGGGTTTCCCGGGCAATCAAGAACCTCTGAGTCAGAGTGCAGCCAGCATCAAGCCCCGCCCACGTCAGCACGTCAGAGCTAGGTGGAATCCTAGCAGCTCCCACGTGTGCTGGGAGAAGGGTGTGGTCCCTAAGAAAGATCAGTTTAAAACTGCTGTGTTTGAGCAGTCAGTTAGCACCAGGAGAGGAACAGAAAGAGCCGTCACGGGAACAGGCACGAGTGCAAGGAAAGGAGTCTCGAGAGGAGCTCCAGGAAGCAGCAGAGGAGCCTTGGGAGGCTCGAGCAGAGCTGGAACTAAGAGCAGAGACGAGCTGTGGGATCCAGGAGCAACAGGTCCAAGGCAGACCCAGCTAACAGGGAAATTGCCACGAGGGAGACAAGCGTCTGAAGAGAGAAGGCAGCATGGCTTTGAGCAGGAAGGAGGGGAACAACTAAGAGGCCCAGAGTTCAGGCAAGTGTATGTTCCAGAGTCCCTGCATAAGAGAAAGTTGAAGGAGTTAGTTCCTACTGGAGGAAGTAAATTCGCTAGCCAGCTAAGCTGTAAAAGTAGAGAGAATAGCTTGTCTGCATTCCCTAATCTAAGTTTCTCTGAAGAAATAGAGCAGAAGAAACTATTGCTAGAAAAATTAAATGAACTGTTGCAGAAGCAGAGTAGTAAGCTCTACGACCAGGTACCCCCTGAGAACTGCTGCAATGAATCTGTAGAGGAGATGGAAGTAGAATCTTATGATAATGAGCCTGAAGAAATACAATGCTCACTTTGTAGGGCAAACAAGCCGGAGGTGAGCTGAAGCCTAAAGCACATGTGAATGAATGAATGTTTAAAGTAGTGAAGCTTGTTTGAATGAAAGAAAGGAAAATAACTAGAGGTTTTAAGCCAAGCTGTTTCTCCTATATGCCTGGAAGTGAAATGAAACTTAATGGACATTTGGAAGCTGTCTGTATGTGAGGAAGCTGTGAGTAAAACAGTCTTCCTGTGAAAGTAACTTGTTTTAAAGAAAGTTTACAGCCTGAGCTTTGGAAGCTAATTCCAGTGTCAAAGTTAACTGCTTAAACTGACCTACCTGTGAATACAACTTGTGAGCTTTATTCTTTGTTTTTGGAGAAGAATCCATTTTTGAGTTCAGCACTGTTAAATTTGATGCGAGGGAAAAAATCCCAAGGAAATAAAATATTCTCTGTTTTCGCCTAACCACCTGTGGTCACACTACTTTGCCTGATAGAATAAGTAAACTACAGTACCCAGCAGCCCTAGCTGGCGGCCATATTGGTGAACCTTATTCAAGGGGCAACAAGGCGACACTCTCCTGCTGCCCGGCTATACGCCCGGCCAGGAGGTGGCGACAGTATTTACGTTCTGCTTGGTTTCTAGATCCATGTCATGTATTTTGATTGTTTTAGGGGGTAAGAGTTTCTTGTTTCTGGAAATATGGAACATGTCTGGGTTTTTTGTTCTTGATCTGTAGCCCATGTTCATGTAGTTATTATGAGATTTCTTGGAAGCATATAAATAATTTGTTTAGGTTTGGATTAAGGATGTTGTAAGTTGTAAATATCATGATGTTGTCTGCATAGATCCTGTATTGAATGTTGTGTTTGCAGAATATGGTGCATATAGGATGTATGAATATGTTGAAGAGTAGTGAGAATAATGCAGAGACTTGTGGTACTCCTTTGTGTTGTCTATATGGAGTTGATTTGTTCCTATGTGTACTTGCGGGTGATGGTCTCACAAGTATGATTGGATACATTTGAGTGGGGTACCACCGATTCCAATAGCTTGTAGTCTGGCAAGTAATAGAGTATGCGGAATGGAGTTGAATGCGGAAGTTATGTCTAGGAAGATTAGGATATATGCATGTTTAAGCTTCTCGATGCCTCTTACTATTATATCTATTAGTGAGGTGAGAAGAGTTCAACCCCATGGTGTGATCTAAATTTGTGTTAGTGTTGATCTAGTGAGGTGTGTTTGTCTACATGGTTCTGGAGTTGATGGAGTACTATTTGTTTGATTATTTTTGAGATGAATGGGAGGCTGCTGATGGGTCTGTAAGAGGTGGGATCTCGTTTGTCAGCTGTGGGATTTTTTAGAATGGGTTGTACTGAAGCCATTTTTAGTTCCTTAGGAAGGAAACCTTGTTCATATGAGCTCCATGCCATCTGGCAGATAATTGGGAATAGTTCCGTTTTGGCTATTTTCATCCAGCTGACAGGGCAGTAGTGAGGTGATGGTTTTGAGACTGCTGATGATAGTAACGTAGTAAATGACAGCAGATAAAGACCAGTATGGTCCATCTAGTCTGCTTAGTAAGATGGCAGGAGTATGTGCACCTGCCGCTCAGTGCAGGCCACCCCTCCCCATGTCTTTGTTTAGGGGTGAACCCACCGCTCCGTGTAGGACACCCCTGTTTGTTGAGAAATTAAATAGTTCAGTTTATTTTGATTTTATCCTGTTGCTGTAAAGGGTGTTCTTTGTTCTCGTTAGAGATGAGGTCGAAGGATATCCATTGATTCTTGGTGGGTTTATTGTCTGGTGGTGTGTATTGTATGTTGTTGGTAGGTCCCATTCTGCTTTGGAAGAAGTCTTCTAGTGTTTGTGAGTGTGGGATACTGTCAAGTTTCTCATGGTTGGGTGCTGTGGTTAGGGAGTGCACAATGTTAAAAAGCTCTCTAAGTCAGTTAAGTGAGCTCATTAGGCTTTTTGTGTGATGATCTTTCTTTGTTTATCATGTTGCGGTATTGTTTTAACTTCTACATGAAGCTTGTTTGTAATTCAGGTTGCTTAGATGTTCTCCATTTTCATTCTATTCTTCTCAGTTCTCGTTTTAAGTTTCTGAGATCTCTGGTGTACCAGGTTGCATTTGATTTGTGTTTTGGTGTGGGCCTAGTTGGTGGTACGGATGATGCATTGTTCATGGTCCAGTTCCTGATTGTGATCATTGTATCTATGTTAGGTGTGCTGGGTTGGAAGTAGGGTATTATTTCTTACAGGAGTGTGTCTGTCAAAGGTGCGGAATCTGTGTTTTGTGGTGTGGATGATGTCTTTCGTGTAGGTGCTAGAGAAGTGAGGTATAGAGAAGTAAATCATAGTATGGTCAGACCATGGAACTGGAAGTGTTGGTGTCACGGCGACATTATTGTCTGATATCAGGCATTTTGATATGAATATGAGGTCTAGTGTATTTCCTTTCTCATATGGGTGTGGTTGTTTACTATTTGTTGGTAGTCCACAGCATTCATAGCCTCAAGTAATGTATTTGTGTGGTTTTAGGGGAGCGTGGTTAAGTTGAAGTCCCCCAGTAGTATGAGCAGTCTGCTTTGTGTGGTGTTTTCGCTTGCTGCCTCTAATATTTTGGTTAAGTTGCTGGTGTTGGGTGAAGGTGCTCGGTAGAGAAGGCATATTGAAATGCAGTGATTTGTTATTGATAGAGTGTCTAGGTCATCTATGGATGTGGACTTTGTGATTTGGAATTGAAGACTGGTTTTAGTGATGATTAGAACTCCTCCTCCTCTTTTGCTTGTGTGTGTGGACAGTTTAAAGTTGTGTATTTGCTTGTTTTGAGTTGATTGAGGAATACAGTGTCTGTTGTTGATAGCCAGGTTTCGGTTGTGCAGAGTAGAACTGGTTCATCTTTCTTGAGAATGACAGTGATGATTAGGATTTTGTTGCATATTGAGTGTGTGTTGATGAGGGTGCATTTCAGGTAATACTTGTAGTTGGGGGTGGTTCTTGGTTTGCTGAGGATATGTAGGGTGGGGTGTATTTGTATAAATCTGCTGGAGTCTCTGAACCAATAGTTGTTTAGGATGTTGTAGGGTTGTTGATGTTGTGTTCTGACAATGATTGCAATGTATCAAGTAATGGTTGTTAGAGCAGTAACGTGGTATAGTAGTAGAATGAGTTCCAATAGGAGGATTGCGTATGATTGGAAGTTGAGCATGATGGCTTGTGGTGTAGGTTTTGTCAGATCTTATGGGTTGGAGGTAATGTGGGAGTATGGATGATTGTAGACTGTGTCAGAGGCAGGGAATTATGATGCTGATTGTTGTTTACCTTGAGATGGTGAACTCCCAGATGTGTTTGCTTGTGCGGGTTGCAGTGGTAATCCTTGAGGTCGTTGCTGATTGAGAGCTCTGGATTGGGAGCTTCAGGGGGCATTTTCTTCCTTAAGTGAGTGCTGAAGTGGGCTGTGGTCTGCCTAGTGGATTTGGCCTCCATTTGATAAGTGAGGAGTAGAGTATTTTCTATGCCGGTACATGTTGAAGAGCGGTAATGTGTTGGAATACTGATCGCTGTGGCTGGGATCCTGTGAGGCCACTCTCAAGGGTCATGCATCTAGGTAGAACACAGATATAAACTTCCCACCAAAAAGAGTGGTCACAGAGGGGAGGGGCTTACCTCCACTCATCTGTTGCTCCCAGGACTGCCAGGTGCTGATATTGAGGCAGATCAGGGGAGGTGGAGCCTTGAGATTGCTGCTCTTGCTGCAGGGAGACCGGTTATGGTTATGGTTATGGTTAGGCATTTGATATACCGCCCTGTTGCTCTGGTGCTCCTGATGGCGGCTCCACCCTTATGTCCATCCCCTGAACCATGCAGTCCTTGGAACAGACTCAATGTACTTATGCCCACCCCCTGAAACCTATCCTCTCCCTGAAGGTAACAGTTTCTGTGTCTCAGCAACCCCCTCCCCTCCACGAGTTTTAGATGTAATAGACTTTTTAAGATATGGTCTTGACTCACTATATTTTCCTTTATGTCCTTTGCCACCTTTTCAAGTACTGAGTGGGTCATCATGCCCCACTTATTACTGTGGATTTAGCTCAGGACTTTTCAGTAGCAGCTCACAGCAAGTTGCATTCATGTACAGTAATTATTGCCCTATCCCAGGGGCTTGCAGTCTAACTTTGTACTTAAGACAATGTCTGGTTAAGTAACTTGCCAAAGATCATAAGAGGTAGAAGTGGGGTTTGAACCTTTTCTCTTAGTGCCAGTCTGCTGCTCTAACCACTAGGTTACTCCTGCACCACATTTTTTCTAAATCTTATGCTGCTCCAACAAAAGATGTCTCAATCAGCAGTGGTTTGCTTGGAAAATCAAGCACCAAACAATTTATGTAGTCAGATCACAGATATGAATGAACGGCACAGGCAGGATGAATTATGTGAAACTAGCTGGGCGGGTTTTTGGATGCGGGTTCTGGGGTCAAGCAGGGCATTCAGTGGGATTGCCTGCCATGGAGATCATTGGAAATTCAAGTCCCTGTGTCACTGAGGCCATTGAGTACTCTACCAGCATTGAATCATATGGTACTCAGCCAGAACCTCATCCGGCTGGAACCATATCTCTCCAACTATCTATCCGGTCAGTGCAAGGTCACCGAGAAAGGAGAACCAGAGAGGCATGCAAAAGAAAGCCATTTGGAGAGTGCTGAAAAGGAATGGTAAAAAGCGCTGAGTGCTGAGATTAAAATCACAATCAGAGTGCCAAAATAACTAACTATGGGCTTGATTTACTAAGGCTTTTTTCCAATCTGTATCTATGGAGAGAAAGCTTAGTGAATCAGGTCCTAAGACTCAGATTTTCCTTTCATAAGGATTCACGATGGCAATAAAAATACCTAAGGGCTACGTGCTGGGGGTTTTTTCTCCTTTTAGCATTTGCATTGCCATCATTATTGGCTCAGAACAGTTGTTTACTAAATGGTATATTCCTGTAGAAGAGCCATGTAAGTGAGAGGAATGTACCATAGCGCCCACATGGGAAGTTGCTGCAATGGTTTATTCCTGTCTTTGTGAATTTTTTGAATTACATTTTGACAGAATAGGAGCTTCTCCTCTCTGCCCTCCCCTAGTTCCTCTGTATCTGAGTTGCATGCCTAATGCGTTGGAGAATGCTCCTTGGTGTTCGATACAAGAATAACTTCTAATTCATACCTTGTGGAGAATTAGTTCTCTATTTTGTAAGTTTGTTCTGAAAGAAAGATTTTGTTTACCCCTGCTTTCCACAGAAAGAGGACAGATGTTGTCTAAGACCTAGGACAGTGGTTCGCAACCCACTCCTCTGGGACTCTAGTCCAGTTGCGTTTTTAGGGTATCCACAATGAATATGCATGAGATAGATCTGCATACAATAAATATGCATGAGATAGATCTGCATACAATGGAAGCAGTGCATGCAGATCTCTCTCATGCATATTAATTGTGGAGATCCTGAAAACCTGACTGGCCAGGGGGTCCCAGAGGACCAGGGGTCCCAGAACACTGGGTTGAGAACCACTGACCTAGAAGAAGACCTCAGTTCTTCTAGGGCCCCATCTTAAAAGTATTTGGTCTGATGTCCAAAGGATTTAGGCTCCTAAATTAGTCTCTTTGAAAGATTATGTGACCTGAGTGTCACTAAGCCCTTGTGTAGAAATGCTGGGTTGTTACTGGGATAGCGGAGCTCTGGAAGCAGCAGGCATCTAGATCTGGTAATTTTACATTTGGGAAGCCCACCCATGAGAGGGGCTGAGAGAGAACCTTTTTATTCGAGACTCCATGGGCCCGATATTCAGCGGTGGTGGCTAGCACAAGTACAGTGTCTAGCCATTGTCGCTGAAGAGTTTGCCCGATATTCAGTGCCGGGACCGTATCTGGCTATTAGAATGGAATATCTGGGTTTGCTGCACAGCTGTGCATGGTGCAGACGCTAAATGGGCAGTGGCAATATCCAGCTGCTGCCCGCTTAACTTCAGTGGCAAAGGTTAGGGCAGCTTTCGCCACTGAGGGATAACCGAGCAGTGGCTGAATATAGCCGCTGACCGGTTATCCCTGGGTACCGCCCCTGTAATGCTGCCGACACGCCCCAATGCTAAGAGTGGCATCACTCGGGGATATTCAACAGCACTAACCGTGTTATTGCCACAGAATATCCCGCGTAGGGGTATTTACATGGTTTACAACTCTGTAAACTATGTAAATGCCTTGCAATATTGGGCCCAATATATCGAGGAGCTTGGAAGTTAGTTATTTTTTTTTAACCCTCTGGTCAAGTACTCTGTCAACCCTACTCAGATGGCAGAGACAGATAATAGGGTTCTCTTTTTTTTACCAAAATTGGATTCTGGACAAGATGGCTCTTTATTTCTGGAAGCTGTCCTGGTAACTCTGAGTCAGCTCTCATACCTGGTTCAGTATCCCTGCAGGTGCAGGGTAGACATTCCTTTTTTCTACCCTTCTGGCCTGAATGCTGGACTAGCTCATGCCAGTGGGGTCTTTAGGGGTCAGCGGAAACTGGAGGCAAGGCACAAAAGAAAAAGGGGTTCAAGAGACACCCCAGCTGATATCCAAAAAGTGAGAAGAACCACCAAGAGAACAGCAGGCAAATACGTCCCCAGGAGTCATTCCTGCTACCTCGGGTCTGGAGAGAGGTGCTGCAAGAGCCAGTCTACCTATATAGACCTTAGGAGAGGGGGAGAAATTAATACTGTGAGGGTCCTGTAACTGATCCTGAAGATGTGTGACTGAGTGGCATGTGAGGAGAACTGCTGTGTAAGATATCGCATCCCCTGAAGAAATTACTCACTACCTCATGTGTAGTTTGCTTCAATCAACCTTAACCAATGTACAAAGTTGTACATTTAAAACAAATTGGAGAAAATATTTTTTCTCTCGATGCATAGTGAGGCTTTGGGATTTGTTGCTGAAGGTAAAAGAGTTAGTGCAGATGGTTTTACAAAAGGTTTGGACAAGTTCATGGAGAAAATGTCAATAGACCTATGAAGGTAGACCTGAGGAAAATCACTGCCTATCCCTGGAGATAAGCAACATGGAATCTACCAGCTTTTCGGATTCTGCCAGGTACTTGTGACCTGAATTGGCCACTGCTGGAAATCGGATATTGGGCATGATGGACCTTTAGTCTGTTCTTATGTATGCTTCATGACGCTTGACCCCACTGGGTTCCCACTAAACTAGAGTTATAGATATGTATCACTGAGTGGAGTTACTTAGTGTGTCAACCTCACTGCCCCCTTCCTGTCCCCAGAGATAGGGAAAAATGCAAAAGGAGATGAGGTTAGTTATGCAGAGGAAAGACCTTGGAGATAAACCTCTCTCCCCACCTATCAGGACCGACCACCAACGTGTTTATGTAACCCCAGAGACTACCTTCAAACCAGAGTTCTCTTGAAGATTCCTTACATTTACTAGGGTTCCATTCCTAAATTTATACTCAAAGGGGTCAATATTTAATGGTGGAGACTAAGTGCTTTTAATGCATCTAGCTACTGCTGCTTTAAATAACCCATATTTTCAGCGCTGGAACTTATCTAGCATCCAGCTGAATATTGCCACTGGATGCCAGATAAACCATATTTTCAATGTTGGAACTTATTTAAAGCAGCAGTGGCCAGATGTCTTAAAAGCACCTAGTCTCCACCATTAAATATCGACCCCTTTGAGTATAAATTTAGGAATGGAGCCCTAGTAAATGTAAGGAAACTCCAAGAGACCCCTGGTTTAAAGGTAGTCTCTGCCAACTGACTGGAAAAGATCTGTGTTTATACCAATACTAAAGAAAAGTGATCCAACTAACTTTGGAAATTATCGTACAATCGCTCTGATCCCATATGCCAGCAAGATTCTACTGAAGATTATTCAACAGAGACTACAACCATATCTGGAACAAGAACTACCTGAAGTGCAAGCAGGGTTAACAAAAGGGCAAGGAACGGGAGACATCATCGCGGATGTGAGATGGATCCTTGAAAAGACTAAAGAATACCAAAAGGATATCTATTTGTGCTTTATCGACTACAGCAAGGCTTTTGACTGTGTAAAGCATGAGAAACTCTGGGCCACATTAAGCAGCATGGGTATACCAGAACACTTGATCGTTCTCTTGCACAACCTTTACATTGATCAAGAAGCAACAGTTCGAACGGAACAAGGAGAAACAGAATGGTTTAAAATCAGAAAAGGTGTACGACAAGACTGCATACATTCCCCCTACCTGTTTAATTTATATGCAGAACAAATCATCAGAGAAGCAGGACTGTATGAAGACAACAGAGGTGTGAAGATTGGTGGAAGACTCATCAACAACCTTCTCTGTGCTGATGATACCACATTACTGGCTTAAAGTGAATGCAATCTGAAATATTTGCTTCTCACGATCAAGGAACATAGTCTTAAAATGGGCCTGCACCTTAATGTAAAGAAGACAAAGATCATGACAACTGGCAAAATCAATAAGTTCATCATTGATGGAGAAGAAATTGAAATCGGACAACTTTAACCTACTTGGATCTCTAGCAATAAAGAAGCAAAAAACAGTCAAGAAATCCGACGATGCATTGTTCTTGGCAGAATGGCTATGAAGGATCTAGACAAGATTCTCAAGAGCAGAGATGTCTCTCTCCATACAAAGATTTGACTCGTTCAGGCCATGGTATTTTCAATAACATCATATGGATGTGAAAGTTGGACAGTGAAAAAAATAGGAAGAAAATTGATGCCTTTAAATTATGGTGCTGGCGGCGAATATTGTGTATACCATGGACCACACAAAGAACAAACCAGTCAGTAGTAGAGGAGATCAAACCTAAGTTTTCTTTAGAAGCTCAGAAGGCAAGATTTGACTTTCATACTTTGGACATCATGTGAAGAGAGAGATCATTAGAGAAAGACATCATACTTGGCATGGTAGAAGGTCAACGCAAAAGAGTAAGGCCAGCAATGAGATGGATCGATACAATAACAGCAGCTATGGGTGACAGTCTGTCAACAATGAGCTGCCTGACTGAAGACCAAAGACAATTGAGGACAACTATCCAGAGGGTCGCCATGAGTCAACTCCAACTCTACAACACTTAACAACAACAGTAGGTATTACTCTGTCCCCAGAGGGATTACAATCTAAGCTTATACCTGAGGCAATGGAGGGTTAAGTGACTTGCCCGAGGTCACAAGGAGAGCTAATGGAAGAAACAGGATTTGAATCCATGTTTCACTGTTTGGATAGAGAAATAACTTGTGTTCCTGTCTGTAACCTGCCTTTCATCTTCCTTTAATGGTTAAAAAAGGATACTCTCTCCAGCAAACTCTGTTCTCATGACAATCATGTTTCCCTTGGTCTTCAAAAACCAGATGAAACCGTGGCCAGCTTCCCTCCTGAGTTCTTTACAAGAACAGTTGAGGCCCAGATTTCTGTCTGCAGCCAAATCCTCTCTTCTAGCCTCACTTCATAAGATCACGGTTACTAAGAAGAAATGTAACCCCTGGTTCTGTTCTGGAATCCGCCTTCTAAAACCACAATGCTGCTACACTGAATGACATTGGAGAAAATATTCAAGTGAAGTATCTCCAGCTATATAAAAAACATCTTGTTGACTACTGGAAGGAAATCCCATTAGCTAAATGATCCCACTTTTCGATATAGCTAAAATTAGGTGAAAAATCATCCTAAGGTCCTTTATCAAATTCTGAATAACCTAGCCCCCTTGGCCACTCCCCAAACTCACAGCATCTCCCCCTCACCAGAAATGTTTGCCGTTTTCCTGACGTAATAGTGAATCTGCAAACCTCTTTTGCTTCTCCCTCTTGCAAATCCCCTACCCCCATCTTCACAAACCCCCAGCCTCTCCTCTCTCACTTCATTTACCCACCACCCCCTAATAACAACCATCCTATACTCCATTCGGACCCCTGTTCGCAAACTTCACTTTGGTTCCCTCCTTTGCTGGTTTTCACTCTTCTGACTCCGATAGCACAGCTGCCTGGACAGCGTTCCACCCAGTTTCTTCCTTTGCTGTCGATCCCATGCCTGCCCTATGTATGAAACAAGTTTCTTTCTACCCTACTTCCTTTCTTGTTCTCTGGGCTAGTCCCCTTCTCTTGGAAACAATCAGTTGTTTATCCTTCGAGAAGAAACCCAACCTAGATTCCACCTTGTTACCCAACTATCACCCCATCTCTCATTTTCCTTTTGTGAAAACTGCTGAAAAACTTATCTTTGCTCAGTTAACTAATTTCCTGACTACACCATTCATTCTCCAACCCATCATTCAGGGTTCTACGCCCATCATAGCAGTGAGACCCTCCTCTTGGGATTGCTTAATGAAATCAGGTTAACTCTTGACTCTGGTAAGTCAGTTACAGTTAGAATTATTCTCAGCTTTTGATCTTGTTGATCATAAATTCATTATCAGCAATGTAAAGGAACTACAGTAGGTCTGTACCCAATCAAGTTACACTGTAAACCACTTTGATTGAAGGATAAGGTGGTATATAAAACTGGCTAAATAAATAGTTCTGTATTGGTTTGACTCCTTTCTCTCTGATCGAACCCTTCGCATCTATTCAAATAATGACTTCTGTCTTCCGAGAGCCTTCTATACCAGTGTTTCACTTCATACTCCTTAATATTTTTATTCCTCTTTTTATTCTTCTGATTCAGACCCACAAGTGCAGCCCATACGTGATCACAGATGTACCCTCTCAACCATTGCCTGACCTCCATCATGGACTGGCTGGTTAATATCTCTAAATGTGCTGCTAGTTGGTTCTCCAAAAATACCCCCCCCCCCCCCAGTTAACTTCTATACCCTTGATTAGGAATACACTGATCTCCCTCCTTCCATCAATACACACCCTCGTGTCATACTAGACTCTTTCCTTCAAATCCCAAATCATAAGGTTATCAAAGCAAGTTTTCATGCCCTACACAGAATCTGGACATTCCATCCCTATCTCCCAATATCAGACCTTGCCATCTGGACACAATCCTTTGTCATCTCCAGACTCGATTAATGTTGCTCATTAAATAATGGACTTCCAATTTACCAAGTCCACAAACTTCAATTTAGTACAAGATGCAGCAGTTAAACTATTATGCAACTCACACAAATTTGATGACATTCACATCTTCTTTCTACTGAGGGAACAACATTCGCTCCCTGTCTCTTACCAGATCAAATACAAAATCCTTATTCTCGCTCACCATGCTCTTCACAAGGATGAACCCTTGTATCTTATCAGTTGGTTAATTCCTTACCAGCCTTCTCGTTCACATGGATCAGCATGAGCTCCACTTCTAACCATTCCCTCTCCATGCTATATCTGTTTTGAAACCTAACAGACTGCCTTCGCCTCACTAGCACTATTCCTCTGAAAGTCCATGCCCAATTATCTACAGCTAGAACATTCTTACACTAAGGAGATTGTTTACTAATGGTTAATGTACGTTAAGTGCCACTGCAGCTATAGAAATAAAAGGGCTGTTGGTACTGAAGGCATGTTAACTTCATTAACAAACTTTCAGTAAACATGACCCTAAGTTCAAGATACAACTGAAAACCTGTTGTCTGAAGCAGAATTTAACCTAACCATACCAAACCCTCATCTTAGTAATAACTTCTCTCTAATCTCCTTTTTGGTTTAGTTTTGATTCTATTTACACTTCCCACCATAGTGCTCTAATCCGCTGTTAGTAATTTTATTTAATTGCCTTGTAAACCATTCTGATAAACTCTGTTGGAAGGGCAGCACAGGGCCATGTGCTCGTGAGGGAAGGGTTAGGACAGCTGTTATAGTTAACGATTCGATCATTAGGAATTTAGATAGCTGGGTGGCTGGTGGACGTGAGGACCTCCTGGTAACATTCCTGCCTTATGCGAAGACAGCAGACATCACGTACCACCTATACAAGGTTTTAAGAGTGCTGGGGAGTAGTCTGCTGTCTTGGTACATGTTGGCCCCAATGACATAGGAAAGTGTGGGAGGGAGGTTCTGAAGGCCAAATTTAGACTTTTAGGCAGGAAGTTGAAATCCAGAACTTCCAGGGTAGCATTCTCAGAAATGTTTCCTGATCCATGCGCAGCACTAAATGTAAGGTTAGATATGATTGGCATTGCAGAGACCTGGTGGAAGGAGGACAACCAATGGGACACTGTGATACCTTGGTACAAATTATATCAAAATGATAGAGTAGAGTAGATCAAATTGGTGGAGGGGCTGCACTCTACATTAGAGAAGGCATTGAGTCACACAGGATTAACGTTTTTCAGGAAACAAAATACACTGTAGAATCTCTATGGATAGAAATTCCATATAAAAAGTGGAAGGCAATAGCAATAGGGGTGTATTACCAACCACCTGGTCAGAATGAACAGATGGATGATGAAATGCTAAAGGAAATCAGGGAAGCTACCAAAAGTTACAGCACAGTAATAATGAGTGATTTCAATTAGCCCGGTATCAAATGGGTCAATGCCACAGCAGGACATGCTAGAGAGATTTATTTATTTTATTTATTTAACATTTCTTATATACCACCTTTCAAGATATCAAGGCGGTTATGGTTATGGTTTATGGTTATTTATTTGATATACCGCCCTTCTTTGAAAATCAGAGCGGTTTACAAAATACAAAGGTTCAGAATGGGCATAAGGCCAGAAAATTGAAAAGAAATTACAATTTGTGACAGGATAGTGAAAGTGAGTAGATAAACAAGACATAGAGGACAGAGTAAAAGTTATATTTGGGAGGACAGGATCAGACAAAAGGCGAAGGAAGGTCAAAGGCTAAGGAGAAAAGGTGGGTTTTAAGGTTCTTCTTGAAAGTGATATGATGGGGTTCTAGCCTGAGGGAGGAAGGAAGTGAGTTCCAGAGTGTGGGGCCAATGAAAAAGAATGCAGAGGAGCGTGTAGATTGGAGGTGGGCATAAGAGGGGGAGGGGAGGTGAAGGGGATTTACGTGGAATGAATGGGGGGTGTGCCTGGGAGTATGGAATGTGATAAGATCTGCCAAATATTGTGGGGTGCTGGTATGGAGAGCTCAGTGGACTAGAACAAGTATTTTGAAGTGAGTGCAAAAAGTAAAGGGCAACCAATGGAGGTGAATAAGAAGAGGTGTAACGTGATCCCGCTGTGTTGTGTGTGTGATAAGTCGAGCGGCAGTGTTCTGAATTTGTTGTAGTCTAAGTGACTGTGACTGAGGAAGACCAGTGAGGATGGAATTGGAAAAGTCAACACGGGACATGACCAATGACAGCAGAATAGTGGTGAGAGCGGGTGCGGTAAGAAAAGGACGGATTGCACAGAACTGGCGGAGGAAGAAAAAAGAGGTTTTGGTGATATGTGAAATGTGTGCCCGGAAAGAAAGCTCGGAATCGAAAAGAACACCTAAGTATTGAAAGGAAGAGACCAGGGGTATAGGTGCTCTGGAGAATGATGGGGCCACTGGAGGGGAAGGACTACCGTGGGGGAACCAAATAGCGACGGTTTACTTTGAACAAGCTGAAATTACATTGAACAGGGCATTATAACTTGGAGATAACTATTTTACAGGGAACATGGGCAATGGAGGGTTAAGTGACTTGCCCAAGACCACAAGGAGCACCTGTGGGACTAGAAACCCCAGTCCTTCCAGCCCACAGTTGCTGTCCTCTAGTGGGATTTGAACCCCTGACCTTCGGTAACTTGTCCCAACCACTAGGCCACTCCACCCACCCTAGATGAAATAAATGACTGCTGCTTGAAGCAGCTGGTTCATGAACTAATGAGGGTAAGCTATTTTGGGTCTAGCCCTTAGTGGAACACAGGATTTGGTGCAAGAGATAAGGGTTTTGGGGCCACTTGGCAGTAGTGATTATAGCACTATCATATTTGATTTAATAAATAGAAGAAAGATGGCAAGGAAACCCACAGTACTATCTTTTAACTTTCAAAAGTTTAAGATGTAGGGATGTTACCCATGACTGAAGTGGTACTTAAAGGTGCGGAAGAATTGAAGGAAATATCGATACATCGGGAAGATGTATTACAACTAATAGATAAACTGAAGAGTAGCAAATCACCTGGGCCGGATGGTATACATCCAAGGGTGTTGAAAGAACTGAAATATGAGATTGCAGACCTGCTATTAGTAATCTGTGAACTATCATTAAAATCATCTCTAATACCTGAAGATTGGAGGATCGCCAATGTAACACCAATTTTTAAAAAGGGTTCCAGGGGTGATCCAGGAAACTACAGACCGGTGAGCCTCACGTCAGTACAGGGAAAAATGGTAGAAACCATCATAAAGAATAAAATTATTCAGCATGTAGATAGTCATGGCCTAATGGGAGACAGCCAACATGGCTTTAGACAAGGAAGATCTTGTCTTACTAATCTGTTATGGTTTTTTGAAAGTGTGAATAAACAGGTGGACAAAGGTGAGTCGGTTGATATAGTGTATCTGGACTTTCAGAAAGCCTTTGACAAGGTCCCTCATCAGAGACGTTTGGCAAAACTAAAGAGTCATGGGATAGGAGGCAGTGTACTACTGTGGATCAGGAACTGGTTAAAAGATAGAAAGCAGAGGGTTGAGCTAAATGGCCAATTTTCCCAATGGAGAAAGGTGAATAGTGGTGTACCCCAGGGATCTGTGCTGGGTCCGCTGCTTTTTGACATATTCATAAATGACCTGGAAAGTGGAATAACGAGTGAGGTTATCAAATTTGCAGATGACACAAACTATTTAAAGTTGTTAAAACCCAAGAGGATTGTGGAAAATTGCAAGAGGATCTTGATAAATTGGAAGACTGGGCATCAAAATGGCAGATGAAATTTAATGTGGACAAGTGCAAAGTTATGCACCTAGGAAAGAACAACCCAAACTATGGTTACACAATGCAAGGTTCCACATTAGGAACCACCACCCAGGAAAAAGATTTAGGCGTCATTGTGGATAACATGTTAAAACCCTCGGCCCAGTGTGCAGCGGCAGCCAAGAGAGCAAATAGAATGTTAGGTATCATAAGAAAAGGAATGGAAAATAAAACAAAAGATATTATAATGCCTCTATACCGTTCCATGCTGAGACCGCACCTTGAATATTGTGTGCAATTCTGGTCGCCGTATCTTAAAAAGGATATAGCGTTATTAGAAAAGGTTCAGAGAAGAGTCACCAAAATGGTAAAGGGGATGGAAGGATACTCCTATGAAGAAAGGATAAAAAGGTTAGGGCTCTTTAACCTGGAAAAAAGATGGCTGAGGGTAAACGTAGATCGATTGTTTACGTTATCAGGGGACATGCAATGAAGCTACAGGGTAAACTATTTAAGACTAATAAAAGAAAATATTTTTTCACTCAATGTGTAATCAAACTCTGGAATTTGTTACCTGAGGATGTAGTAAAGGCTGTTAGTGTAGCTGGGTTTAAAAAAGGTTTGGACAAGTTCCTGGAGGAAAGGTCCATAAACCATTATTAAGAAGGGACCCAGGATATCAATGCTTAACCCAGTACAAGCATTGTGGAACCTGTGTCTTTTGGGAAAACTGCTAGGTACATATGACCTAGATTGGCCACTGTTGGAAACGGGATACTGGGCTTGATGGACCTTGGTCTGACCCAGTATGGCATATCTTATGTTCTTATAGAAACATAGAAATATGATGACAGAAAAAGACCACATGGCCTATCTAGTCTGTCCTTCCATATCATATGTTCTTATGATTTACATCAAGTTAAAGATTTACATCAGTGTATAAAAGTACTATCTTGGAAGCCCAGACCAGATGTATTCCACTTTGGAAGTGGAAGGAAGGACAATAGACAGTATGGTTTAAAGATGAGGTCAGAAAGGCTGTTGTTGCCAAAAAAGTATCCTTCAGGAAATTAAAAGAGGAGGCTAATGATGAAGACCGGAAACAACATAAGCATTGGCAAGTTAGATACAAGACATTGATGAGGCAGGCAAAGAGAGAATTTGAAAAGAAGCTTGCCGTGGAAGCAAAAATGCACAATTAAAACTTTTTCAAGTACATTTGTAACAAAAAATCTGTGAGAGAGTCAGTTGGACCATTGATTGATAGAGGGGTAAAAGGGGCGCTAAGGGAGGACAAGGCCATAGCGGAGAGACTGAATTAATTATTTGCTTCAGTCTGAAGAAGATGTAAGAAAGTTAGCCGTGCCTGAAATGGTATAAAAGCTGATGTAGTGGAAGAATTGAAAGGAATATCGATAAATCAGGAGGATGTATTACAACTATTTGAGAAACTGAAGAGCAGCAAATCACCTGGACTGGATGGTATACATACAAGTGTGTTGAAAACACTGAAATATGAGACTGCAGACCTACTATTAGTAATCTGTGAACTATCATTAAAATAATCTGTAGTACCTTAAGATTGGAGAGTGGCTAATGTAACACCAATTTTTAAAAAGGGTTCCAGGGGTGATACGGGAAACTACAGCCTGGTGAGCCTGATGACATTACCGGGCAAAATAGCAGAAACTATTATAAAGAATAAAATTACTGAACATCTAGATAGCCATGGTTTAATGGGAGGAAGCCAACATGGATTTAGCCAAGGAAAGTTTTGTCTTACTAATCTGTTATATTTTTTTAAAGGTGTGAATAAGCAGGTAGAGAAAGGTGAGCTGGTTGATATAGAATCCAATTCACTATAGGGCACGTCAAGATGGGGATGTCTGAATCCTATTCTGCACCGCGGTAGCAAGATGCTCCTGTGGGCGTAGCATCGGATCCGGAGATGGCCTGGCATACCCATGCTACAATGCGCGGATGTCCTCACCGTGGGCTGATCCTCCCTGCTGTGTGCTTACCCCTACAACCCTGTCACCCAACCCCTGGTGAGTGCCACCAGGGCCTGGATCGGGTGGCAGACACCCACTGTCTCCATCTGCACCGAGGGGGAGCTTCCTGGCTCCGGGGGGAGGGAGTGTTATCCAGGATCAAGGGGGCGCCCCACGCTTACACCAACTCAGAGGTGGAAGAAGCAGGGTGTCCTCCCTCCCAGTGATTTTTGGAAGCACAGGGCCGTCAATAGAATCAGTCCTGTACGTCCGGGTGGTGGTTCCGCCCACTCTCCAACCCCGTCACACCTCTGGCCCCCTGCAGCACGCACAGTAGCTCTGTGTGTACAGCAGGGAACGGAGGCAGAGTACCAGCAAGGCGGATATTTGCACTTGACATAAAATTATTTAAAATGCAAGAGCATTGTGAAAAATTGCAAGAGGACCTTGAAAAATTGGAAGACTGGACGTCCAAATAGCAGATAAAATTTAATGTGGACAAGTGCAAAGTTATGCACCTAGGAAAGAACATCCCAAACTATGGTTACACGATGCAAGGTACCAACTTAGAATCACCACCCAGGAAAAAGATTCAGGCGTCATCGTGGATAATACATTGAAACCCTCTGCCCAGTGTGCAACGGTGGCCACGAAAGCAAATAGAATGCTAGGAGTCATAAGAAAAGGAATGTATCGCTCCATGGTGCGACCGCAAATTGAATATCAAATGCAGTTCTGGTCACCATATCTTAAAAAGGATATAGCTGAATTAGAAAAGGTGCAAAGAAGAGCGACAAAACTTGTAAAGGGAATGGAAGGATACCCCTATGAGGAGAGACTTAAAAGGTTGGGGCTCTTCAACTTGGAAAAGAGATGGCCGAGGAGGGATATGATAGAGGTCTATAAATTAATGAAAGGAGTAGAACAGGTAAATGTCGATCAATTGTTTATGCCATCAAAAAGTAGAAAAACTAGAGGACATACATTGAAGCTACAGTGCTACTTATTTAAGACTAATAAGAGAAAATATTTTTTTACTCAATGAGTAATCAAATTCTGGAATTTGTTACCAGAGGATGTAGTAAAAGCTGTTAGTGTAGCTGGGTTTAAAAAAGGTTTCAACAGGTTCCTGGAGGAAAGGTCCATAAGTCTTTTTTTTTAATTTAAAGTTTTTGAAATTATACACATAAATAACAAGAAAACATCTTGATTCAGTAATTGGGTGAATACCATGCAAAACAATATAAAACAATATAACCAAATAACAGGAAACAATCTTATAGGTCCAACCCACTCTAGCCCTCAAATAGAGGGGATACAATGATAGGAAAAAATTACAACAACCAATATTGAAGGAAATTCAGGTAAGCTAATCAGTGGTATAGACATATGCTCAAACCGGAATAGGCAAAGGAACAGAACCCCCTTCAGAGAGTCAAGCATTGATGAAAGACAACAGTTGGGAGGGCTCATAAAATATATAAGAATTAGCTTGATACTTGATCAAGCATTTGCAAGGAAATTTCAGGAAAAAAAGCCCTCCCAATTGTTGAATCCTCGGACATAAAAGGAGGAAATCTCGACGTCTCTTCTGGGTCTCCCTGGATAAATCAGGAAACATTCGGACAGTCAGACCTTTAAACAACATATGACGTTTTTTAAAAGATAACTTCATAAGCCACTCTTTATCCGATAATAATGCTAGAGTAACCAATAGAGTAGAAGATACAACCTGCTCCTCTTGTGAAGAGTCCAAAATATCAGTAATATTTAAAACATCCACAGTAGATAATCCTCTAACTACTCCCTGCCCCTCCACTCTTTTCCCAATTGGCAAATAATACATTTTTACTACTACAATTTTACTCACTTGGTTTGCAGCTTGTCGTGCTGTGAGGGCTTGCGTGCATCAGTGATGCTGAGAGCTAAACTATCGGTAGTTTAACTACTGGCAGGGTCTCCCAAGATGGACAGGTCTCAGCTGAGGTGCCAGACCAAGACAAACCACCCATCTGGGCAGTAGCAGAATGGGATAGTGTTGACGGCGGAGGATCACATTTTTGTGACAACGGCAACAACACCAAACTTAAACTGCGCGGAAGAAAGGCCCGGCAATCTACTTCTGTATCTTGCCATGAAAACCCAATAGATAGTTACAACAAAACAAATTGTGCTATGGTGCTGGAAGATGAGACCCCCAGGTCGGAAGGCACTCAACTAGCTACTGGGGAAGAGCTGAAGACTTTTCAGAGTAAATCCAGCATTTATGATGTGGTTGTATCAAAGCCCTCGGGATATCTGACTGCTGATGTAGCTGCGCATGAAATGAGCGTCAGAAGCTGTAAAGATGTCTTACACATTGGAACATGGAACGTACGAAGCATGAACCAAGGGAAGTTGGAGGTGGTCAAGAATGAAATGGAATGTGTACAACTTGATCTGTTGGGTGTCAGCGAACTGAAATGGACTCGCATGGGGCACTTTGCATCAGATGATCACATGGTCTACTATGCTGGAAATGAAAGACAAAGAAGAAATGGTGTTGCATTTATAATAAAAAAGAAACTTGCAAGAACTGTAATGAAATACAATGCAGTCAGCGAACGCTTAATCTCTATTCGTCTACGAGGATTGCCTATCAACACCTATAATTCAAGTATATGCCCCAACAACAGCTGCAGAAGAGAATGAAATTGAAGAGTTCTATGAACAAGTACAAGCTGAAATTGACAGAACATGCAAACAGGATATCCTGATAGTCATGGGTGACTGGAACGCAAAAGATGCCAACAAAGAAGAAGGCAAAGTAGTTGGAAAATATGGACTTGGCAACAGAAATGAAGCTGGAGAAAGACTGATAGAATTCTGCAAGACCAATGATCTATTCATCTCAAACACCTTCTTCCAGCAACATAAGCGGCGACTGTACACATGGACTTCACCCAATGGATTGTATAAAAATCAAATTGACTACATCTGTGGAAGTCAACGATGGAAAAGCTCTATAACATCAACAAAGACAGAACCTGGAGCTGACTGTGGTACAGATCATCAACTACTAGTATGCAAACTCAAGCTAAAGTTGAAAAAGAGCAAACCACTCATGAATGCAGCAAAATATGACCTTGAGAATATACCACTGGAATTTAAAGACTGCCTGCAAAATCGATTTGCTGCTTTAGATATAAATGACAGAGCTCCAGAAGAGTTATGGAATGACATCAAGAAGGTTGTGTTGGAAGAAAGCGAGAAGTCTCTACAAAAGGTGAAAAAGCAAAAACGGCCAAATTGGATGACTGAAGAAACTCTGAAAATTGCCCATAAACGCCGAGAAGCTAAAGCCAGAGGAGAAAGAAAGACAATCGCAGAACTCAACAGAGATTTCCAACGTGCAGCAAGACAGTACAAGGTAAAGTACTACAATGACACTTGCAAGGAAATAGAAGCAGAAACAATTAGAGGAAGAACAAGATCGGCTTTCCTGAAGCTACGAGAGTTAAAGAAAAAGTTCCAGCCTCGAATTGGAATGTTACAAGATGCTCAAGGTTCTATGTTGAATGATGCTGAGAAGATCAAGAAAAGGTGGAAGGAATATACAGAGTTTTTATATGATAAAGATCAAGTGGACCAACAGCCGTTTCAACCTGTACCTTATGATCAGGAACCATTGGTGATGAAAGAAGAAGTTGAAGCAGCATTGAAAGCCTTATCAAAGAACAAAGCACCAGGCATCGATAGCATTCCTATAGAAGTACTGCAGCAATCTGATGCAGCTGTTACCATACTTACAAGGCTCTGCCAAGAAATATGGAAGACAACATCATGGCCAACTGACTGGAAAAGATCTGTGTTTATACCAATACTAAAGAAAGGTGATCCAACTGACTGTGAAAATTATCAAACAATCGCTCTGATCCCACATGCCAGCAAGATTCTACTGAAGATTATTCAAAAGAGACTACAACCATACCTGGAACAAGAACTACCTGAAGTGCAAGCATGGTTCAGGAAAGGGCGAGGAACGAGAGACATCATTGCGGATGTGAGATGGATCCTTGAAAAGACTAAAGAATACCAAAAGGATATCTATTTGTGCTTTATCAACTATAGCAAGGCTTTTGACTGTGTAAAGCATGAGAAACTCTTGGCCACATTAAGAAGCATGGGTATACCAGAACACCTGATCGTTCTCTTGCGCAATCTGTACATTGATCAAGAAGCAACAGTTCGAACGGAACAAGGAGAAACAGAATGGTTTAAAATAAGCAAAGATGTAAGACAAGGCTGCATACTTTCCCCCTACCTGTTTAATTTATATGCAGAACAAATCATCAGAGAAGCAGGATTGTATGAAGACAACAGAGGTGTGAAGATTGGTGGAAGACTCATCAACAACCTTCGCTATGCTGATGATACTACATTACTGGCTGAAAGTGAAGATGATCTGAAACATTTGCTTCTCACAATCAAAGAACATAGTCTCAAAATGGGCCTGCACCTTAATGTAAAGAAGACAAAGATCATGACAACTGGCATAAGCAACAGGTTCATCGTTGAAGGAGAAGAAATTGAAATTGTGAACAACTTTAATCTACTTGGATCAATTATCAATAAAGAAGCAACAAGCAGTCAAGAAATCAAATGACGCATTGCTCTTGGCAGAATGGCTATGAAAGACCTAGATAAGATTCTCAAGAGCAGAGATGTCTCTCTTCATACAAAGATTTGACTTGTTCAAGCCATGGTATTTTCAATAACATCATATGGATGTGAAAGCTGGACAGTGAAAAAGACAGACAGGAAGAAAATTGATGCCTTTGAATTATGGTGCTGGAGGCGAATACTGTGTATACCGTGGACTGCCCGAAGAACAAACCAGTCGGTACTAGAGGAGATCAAAGCTAAGCTTTCTTTAGAAGCTCAGATGACAAGACTTCGACTTTCATACTTTGGACATATCATGCGAAGAGAGAGATCATTAGAGAAAGACATCATGCTTGGAAAGATAGAAGGTCAACGCAAAAGAGGAAGGCCAGCAATGAGATGGATCGATACAATAACAGCAGCTACGGGTACCAGTCTGTCAACAATGAGCCGCCTGACTAAAGACAGAACACAATTTAGGATAGCTATCCAGAGGGTCGCCATGAGTCGACTCTGACTCGACGGCACTTAACAACAACAACTTTATTTTCGACATTCACAACTTTAAGCTGGTTTTGAGAAACTTCAGATTCTAAAGCAGTTATTTTAACCACAGCGTCTTTAAGATCTTCTGTGTTAAGAGAAACCTGTGCAGCCAACGAAGTCATCCGTGGAACCAACTCTTCTCGAAGTTGCGTGATCGCTGCCCAAATCGCCTCCAGTGTTACCACCTTCGGGAGAGCCATAGAACCTGAAGTGACCACCTCCAATACAGAAACAGGCACCAGCGCTTTGGCCCTCGATGAACTGGGAGCTGAAGGGCTAGGAATCAAACCTAGACCACCCTCTGCCATCTCCGTCAGAACCTCTGCCCTCCGCTGCTGATCACCGGGAGCTTCAGGACTTAGGGCACACTCCACGCCCAAGCTCTGCCTGTCGGTGGAGTCTGACAACTCAATGCTCACCAGCCGACTTCCCGGGATGCCATTGTTCGGTTGGGGCACCTTCAAGGCCCAGATAGAGCTCGGAGAGGTGAGATCAACGTCCGAAGCGGAGGACGAGGACACCTCCTCCAACCTCTGCACAGCCGGACTATCCTCCCCTTCAGTCCACTGATGCGGCACCGGAGAAAAAAAAAGAATCCAGTGGACCAACCACCTCAGAATGTAAAAGCGTCAAAGCAAGAGGGGTTACAGGCTGTTTTGCCCCTCTAGCCTTCCGCTTCTTGCCCATGAAAAATCACCGTGCCAATCAGCACACCCGAATAAATGCCATCTTGGATCCCCCATAAGTCATTATTAAAGAGGACCCATGAAATCCACTTCTTGCCCTGGGACTACCACTATGGAACCTCTGTGCCTCTTTGGGAACCTGCCAGGTACTTGTGACCTGGATTGGCTACAATTGGAAACAGGAAACTGGACTTGATGGATCTTGGTCTGACCCAGTAAGGCATTTCTTATGTTTTTAACATCTGTCAAATAAAGAAATAAATATGGAAAGGTATAATACATTTTCTTCTATTTCAGATTCAAGACATCCATTTTATAGACATAGGTCTTCTGCAGTTGTCTTCATCTCCTTGACGTGGCATCATAGATGGGAAACATATCGCACAGTAACCAGCATTTTCAGCTTTGAAATGGACTCCTGCCATGACTATGAGCGCATTTTGCACAGCTGGGTACTTTTAGCTTGATAGTCCCAAATGGCCAATGGGAGGTTGTCTGGATAAGGGTACTGATCATCATACAGCATATAAAGGATGAAACATGAGACAGATTCCACATCCCATCAAGAAAACAGCTTGACTCCATCATAGCCAACATCAACACAACAACCTCACCTATTGATCCATGCCCAGTTACCTGGATTAAGCAAACACGAGAATACCTAATACCACATCTACAAATGATTGTTGAATCCTCACTCACTCAAGGATACCTCCCCCTGCAGCTCAAGCAAGCATCCATTAGACCAATCATTAAGAACAATAACCTTGACAAAAACAAACTGAGCTCCTACCACCCAATATCCAGCCTCACCTTTGTAACCAAGATAATTGAAAAAATTGTACAGCATCAACTGCAGGACCACATAGACACCTATACCCCTTTGGACCCCCACCAATATGGCTTAAACAAAACCACAGCATAGAATCACTCATTACATCTCTCATGGATACCCTTGTAACAGGCATGGACAATATACACCATGGCTTTGTATTATTCTTCATAGACATCACTGCCACCTTTGACTCCGTTAACCATAACACTCTGTTACAAAGACTCAGAGATGTAGGAATAAATGGTACAGTGCTAGACTGGTTCCTCTCATACCTGTCCCACCATACCCAGCAAGTAAGAATCAAAAACTAACAGTCCGAACCCTTCGTCCAACACCAAGGTGTCCCACAAGGCTCAGCTCTCTCAGCACTACTATTCAGCGTTTACATTCAACCAATATGCAACATTATAAAACAATACAACATCCATTACAGAATATACACAGACGATATCATGGTATTCACCCCCATAAACATCAAACATCCAGACTACACACAAATCACAGCATGCTTTGAATCAATGACAGAGTGGCTCAACAGTCAAAGCCTATTCGTAAATTACAAAAAATCTGAATTGATGCATATTACCAGGAATACTATATTCTCTCCACCAGACTCAATAAAGATCTTCGACAACACCATAAACAATAAACAAAAAGTCAAATACCTCAGAGTTACCTTCGACCAGCAATTCAGCTTCCAACCTCACATCAAAAGAACCACCAGATCAGCCTACCACAAGCTCAGAACGTTACATGAACTCAAACCACTACTCACCGACAAAGACTTCCAAACAGTATGCCAAGCCATAATAACACCCATAATAGATTTTTATAATGCAATTTTCCATGGCCTTCCAAAGAAAACAATTCTCCCCCTACAACTGGTACAAAACACTGCTGCAAGAATCATTACTGGAACAGCAAAATATAGCCATATAATCCCTACACTCCACCAGCTACACTGGCTCCCTGTCGCTGTACGCACTAAATACAAGCACATAATAATAATCTTCAAAATATTAAACAACCTTTCTCCAGCAACTCTCCAACCATTGATCAGGAAGACACCCCCAACCAGAACAAGAAGAAGAGCAGACAACAACATCCTGGAGACCCCATCAAACTTCAGAACAGCAAATCAATCCACCTGCAGTAGAGCCTTCTCCCTGTACGTACCCCAGCTGTGGAACGATCTCCTCACCTCAACACGTGCAGTCAAAGACCTAGTGGATTTTAGGAAAGCCATAAAAACACATCTTTTTATAGAATACTTTGGCCCTACCCCAGAAGATCATGACCCAAAATGAAGTGTACCTCATCACACTGGAACAATCTGATTGTATATAGTTACCAATTGTTAATTGCCAGTTATACCCCAACTAACCCCCAAGTTGTATTTCCCTGTTCTATGTAAAGCTGGTTGCTGTAACTGTTCTATATAAACCGCTTTGAATGTATGATAAGGCGGTAGAGACCTGTTAATTAATTAATTAATAATATTTCGCAACACTGTCCAAACAGTGACACCGAATATCTCCACAGGCTGCCCCTGCACTATTTGGTTACTGCAGGGTGCCCCATGAGTGGAGTAATGGGGTTACCACTGTTATCCAGATAGAGGAGATTTTCAGTTTGCACTGATCCCGATATTCAGCAGCAGTGACTATCTGGACGCTGCCACGAAATATCTGGGTAATGCAGGCAGTGTCACGGTCACAGACAGCCTGTTGAATATTGGCTTTTTTGCTTTTGCATTATGAGGTTTTAAATCATTTTTCAATGACAAGCTGGGTTTGGTTGATATATGTAGGTCGTAGTGTTGACTGAATAATGGCTAAAATGCAGCCTGTCTTACAGGTATGGGCACAAAATCAAACATTTTTTTTAATCTTATTTTTATCTGCTTCCTTTTATTGTATTTATTTCAATATGTATCTCATCATAACATGCGTCCCAGGGAGAGTTACTATAGTAACATAGTAAATGACGGCAGATAAAGACCAGCATGGTCCATCCAGTCTGCCCAGCAATAAGGCAAGAGTAGGTGCACCTGTCGCTCTGTGCAGGCCACCCCTCCCCATGTCTTTGTTTCGGGGTGGACCCACCACTCCATGTAGGACACCCCTATTTGTTGAGAAGTTAGGTGGTTCCGTTTATTTTGTTTTTATCCTGTTGCTGTAAAGGGATCCGCAGTGCTTGTCCATTGCTGTTTTGAATTCCGTCACCGTCTTTGCCCCCACCACTTCCATCGGGAGAGCATTCCAAGCATCCATCAACATTTCAGTGAAAAAATATTTCCTGACATTGCCTTTTAATTTTCCACCTTGCAGCTTTATGTTATGCCCTCTAGTTTTGCAGCTTCCCCGTCTTTGGAAGAGGTTTGTTTGTTCATCGTTCCTCTTTAAGTATTTAAAGGTCTGAATCATATCTCCCCTATCCCTCCTCTCCTCCAAAGTGTACATATTTAGGTCTTCAAGTCTCTTCTCATGAGGTTTCTTACGCAGGCTCCAATCATTTTGGTTACCTTCCTCTGAACAGTTTCCAGTCTTTTTACATCTTTTGCAAGATATGGTCTCCAAAACTGAACACAGTATTCCAAGTGAAGCCTCACCAGAGACCTGAACAGTGGCATAAGTACCTCTTCCTTTCTGCTGGTAATCCCTCTTTGTATGCAGCCCAACATCCTCCTGGCTTTTGCCACCGCCTTGTTGCACTGTTTTGCCACCTTGAGATCATCAGAGATAATCACACCAAGGTCTTTCTCTTGAACCATGCACATCAACCTCTCACCCCCAATTGTGTACATTTCCCTTGGATTTCTGATACCTAAGTGCATGACACTGCACTTTTTTGCATTAAATCGTAATTGCCAAGCATTAGACCATTCTTCCAGCTTTCATAGATCTTTCCTCATGTTATCCACTCCCTCGAGGGAGTCCACTCTGTTGCAAATTTTTGTGTCATCTGCAAAAAGACAGACTTTTCCATTCAGTCCTTCAGCAATATCACTCACAAATACATTGAACAGTGCCGGGCCCAGGACCGAACCCTGGGGCACCCCGCTAATCACCTTCCTTTCATACGAGTGAGCTCCAAGTACCATCATCTTCTGTTGTCTGTCAGTCAACCAATTTCTAATCCAGTTTACCATCTTGGGACCCATCCCCAAGCTACTGAGTTTATTGACAAGCCTCCTATGAGGAACAGTATCAAAGGCTTTGCTGAAATCTAGGTAGATGACATCCATCGCATGCCCCAGATCTAGTTCCTTGGTCACCCAGTCAAAGAACTCAATCAGATTTGTTTGGCAAGACCATCCTTCAGTAAAACCATGTTGCTTCAGATCTTGCAACCTGTTGGTTTTGAGAAAGTTCACTATTCACTCTTTCAGGAGCGCCTCCATTACTTTTCCCGCCACCGAGGTAAGGCTCATAGGTCTGTAGTTTGACACTTCATCCCTGTCACCACTTTTGTGTAGAGGTACGACATCAGCCATTCTCCAGTCCTGAGGAACCTCTCCTGTTTCCAAGGATCTGTTGAATACATCCTTTGACGGCCCTGCAAGAGCCTCTCTGAGCTCTTTCGGTATCCTGGGATGTATCCCATCCGGTCCCATGGCTTTGTCCACTTTCAGTTTAGCAAGTTATTCCAACACCTCATCTTCTGTGAATGGTGTGATATCTACTTTATTCCCATTTTTATATTTGGGAGTCACAGTTTGTCCATCTCCAGGATTTTCTTTAGTAAAAACAAAGCAGAAGTATTTGTTTAGCAATTTCGCTTTTTCTATGTCACTTTCCACGAGTCCTTTCCCAGCACTTCTGAGTCCTACATTTCCAACTCTGATCTTCTTCCTTTCCCGAATATACCTGAAGAAAATTTTGTTGCCACCCTTAACATCTTTAGCCATCTTTTCCTCTGCCTTTGATTTTGCTATCCTTATTTCTCTTTGAGTTTTATCCTGTATTCATTTCTGTGTTCTTCTGTTTGCAAGCTTTTGAATTTTGCGAAAGCTTTGTTTTTTGCCTTTATTTGAGCAGCCACTTCTTTGGAAAACCAAATAGGTTTCCTTCTCCTCTTGTTTTTATTTACTTTTCTTACATATTTATCTGTTGCCCCTTTTATTGCCCCTTTAGTTTAGCCCATTGCAATTCCACTTCCCTTATCTCCTTCCACCCTGTCATCTCCTCCTTTAGGTACTCGGCCATTTTATTGAAGTCAGTGTTTTTGAAGTTTATGACTTTGAGCTTGCTATGTTTGGCCTGTACCTTGGCTTTTATCTCAAACCATGCCATGTGATGATCGCTGTTGCTCACAGGGGCACTCACACAGACATTCGACATGCTATCACCATTGGTGAGCACTAAATCTAGCATTGAGCTTTCCCTGGTTGGTTCCATGACCATTTGTCTAAGTGATGCATCTTGGAGAGCATCTACAATTTTTTTGTTTCTTTCCAGATGTGCAGAAGGAGTAATCCAATCCACATCAGGTAGATTAAAGTCACCCAAAATGATCGCTTCCCCCTTTGTGGCTATCTTGGCAATATCTATAATCAATTTGTTATCTATCTTTTCAATTTGAGTCGGAGGTCTGTAGACTACAGCAGTATGGATGACAGTGCCATCTCCTCTTTCCAATGCAGTCCAAAGCGCTTCTTCTTTTCCCTATGTCCCCTGCATTTCAGTAGCTTTAATATTGGTTTTAAACAAACTATCACCTATCGGGTTTTGTTGGAACAATCAATATACCTATCCTATTACAAATATTGCTCCATTCTCTCACTATATCAAAAACGCTATTTTGTTTAGGTTTTGACATACAAGGCTACTCCTCCTCCTCCTCCTTTTCCATTTCCTCTGTCTCTTCTGAATAGATTATAGCCAGCTATAGCTATATCCCAATCATGCGATTATTTAAACCATGTTTCTGTAATGGCCACAATGTCCAAATTCATTTCCACCATTAGGGCTTCCAGGTCTGCTAAGCTTCGAGCATTTGTGCTCATTGCTTTCCAGCATTTACCTGACTTGTGTGTATTTTGCATTGATTTTGTTCTGCCCACATCTTCCCACTTGTTTTTGATGTGTGGCTGTTACTGATGTTATTCTGCTTTTGCAGGGGGTGGCGTGCAGGTCTTAACCTTCCACATCCGTCACTCCCTTTTCCTAGTTTAAATGCATATCCACATACTGCCTGAATTTTTCACTTAGGATTCTTTTCCCTGTTGGTCCATCTGTTTCCCCAGTCGCCAATAAATCTGAATCCTTCTTGTTTGCACCAGGTCTGGAGCCATGTATTAAAGCTGTTAATGCAATGCAGCCTTTTTGTCCCCTTACCAAGAACTTCTGAGAATGCAACAGTGTTAACAATGGGCTTGAGTTTCTCTCCCGGAGATTGGAAGTCCTTTTGGACTGTAGAGGCACTGTTTCTAGCCAGGTCATTTGTGCCCAAGTGGATAACAACATCAAGTTTGGAGTGTTCACTTTTGCGATAAGTACTTCAACAACTTGGTTTGTATTCCTGCTGGCTGTCGAGCCTGGTAGGCACATGACTATCTTCTCTACTTTAAACAAAAAAAACAAACCATAACCCCACAATAATTCCAACCCATCCACAGAACCTCTCCCACCAAACCCCCAGGCTGAAGTTCTTTGAGCCATTTTGTATAAAAAGATTTTTGGACTAATGTAATTTTTAAAGCCTAGTGCTGATCACTTAATTAGTCTATTTTATATGCATTCAGGAACCTCTTTCGCTTTCACTCCTATCACGAGTGCTCTTTGTAGGAGGACAGAAGAAGAGGAGGCTTTTACCAGCCTGGAGCTTGCCCAGTGGAGACAGCTAACAAGGTGTTTTTCCACTATATGTTTCACACATGTGAGATTCTGTATTTACTCTTCACTGTAGAATTCTGTTGTGACATTACAAGTGATCAGCTGACTAAGAGAGAACATGCCTGGGCCAAGTTCAAGAAAAGAGGAAAACAACAGATAGTTCAGATTAGAGGGATAAAGTTAAAAGAGAGAAAAAAACAGGGAGAACCCTGGGAAGAGTTTTGGGAGCGGCAAGAAAGCTGTATATCCAGTGCCTGGAATTAATCAGCGATAAGGGTGCTGGAGAAGCAATTCTCCATAGATTAGGGATCAGCCATGAAATCTATAGATAGGGTTTCTGTAGTTTACAATGGGAGCCAGGGGTGTAAGGACCAGCTATGGCACTAGCCCTCTATAACTCTGGCTGGCAGTGGTTGCACCAAGACAATTGCCCTGCCCCTCAAGTGGCAAAGACTATCATGCTAGAACAATTCATGGAATTGATGCAAGTTCAAGAATGGTTACAACATCAGACCAAGGTGCATTGTGAAAATTCTGTAAAACTAGTGGAGCAATTTATGGATGCACAAGTGGCGTTGCTCAGGGCAAGCAACTAAGACTCCGGAGAGTAGATAGGACAAGACTTCAGTGGGGGCTCAGCACAGAGCCAATGTCTTTGAACTGTTCCTGCCAGAAGGAAAACGAAATCTATAACTTCATCCTCCATCAACCCAGAGGATCAGATAGGGAGATCATTCAGAAACCAGATGTGAGAAATCCCTGCCCATGAATTGTCTGCGAAAAGCAGGACTACTGAAAACAGGGATGTATTTTATTTATTTATTTAAACTTATTTTTACACTGCCTTTCTACCATTCAAAGCAGTTTACATATAACAAAAACCGTAACAGGGCCAGATGATGCACACTTGTGTTGTACAAAGAACAAGAACATAGTAATAGATAAGAGGGTAAAAGGGAGTTATATAACTATGTACATTTAAAGTTAATTTACAAACACTGATCTTTTGAGATTATCAGGTACCGAGAAAGCTAGTAGTGAGCTAAGATGATTAGATGTTCTAGGTCACCCTCGTCTGTGGGCCTTGAGTGGGGTCAGTGTAAAAGTATTCCTGGTAAACGAAGGTCTTTATTCTCTTTCTGAAGTCTGTTTGATCTGAGAGTCCTCTCAGACCTGTTGGTAAGACGTCCCAGATAGTGGGGGCAAAGAGAGAGAATGCATGGTTGCATGTGGATTGTTTGCTTCTGATTTTCTGGGTTGGAATGGAGAGGAGGTTAAGAGTGCTGTGTCTATGGAGTCTGTCATTCTTGGGTCTAGACAGGAGGGGCTGCAGGTAGGGTTCAGATTCATTATGTATGACTTTGAATGTTGTGATAAGTGCCTTGTATCTTATTCTTGCAGAGAAAGGGAGTCAGTAAAGATGCCATAGAATGGGGGTGATGTGAGCATGTCTAGGAGTTCCATGGATGATTCTTGCTGCTGTATTTTGGGCCATTTTGAGAGGGTGTAGGGAATGTTTTTGGAACCCATGGTAAATAATATTGAAATAGTCCAGGATAGGGGTAATTATGGCCTGGCATACAGTTACAGAATAGATCTGGACTTGGTAAGTCCAGACTTCTTCAGCGCTCTTAATTTGTGATAGAAAGAATGACTAATTCAATCTATTTGGGTTTGGAAGTTAAGTTTCTGGTCTAATATGCCGAAGTACCTGATTTGTGATTTCACTTGTATGACGAAGTCCTCCAGTCTCAGGGTTTGTGGAGGAGAGAAGGGTGGGTCTGCAAAGCTGTGGAGGGTCTGTCTTTTCTTGGTTTATAATGCAACAGATGGCAACAAGTCAGAGCAGGCTCCGCCACATCAGAACCATTTACACTGAAGCAAGTTGTACCTCACGGATCATCCCTGTCTGCATTGATGTTTAACATCTACATGCAGCCCATCTGTGCTTTGATTCGCTCTTTCAATGTCCAATGTCTGGCCTATGCAGACGACATCCTGATTTACACACCTTTCAAGATCGATCAACCAGACTTCTCACCAATAATAAGATGCTTTGAAGCAGTAGCAGACTGGCTCCTCACACAAAACCTATGTATTAACCACAGCAAAACTGACGTCCTATTCGTCACGAGAAATCAGAAGTTTACGCCGCCTCCTTCACTTCAAGTTAACAACATTGAACTGAAGGCCAAATCCACAATTCGCTATCTGGGCATTACACTCGACCAACGACTTGACATGTCAGCGCACATCAAAAACACCACGAAAGCCATCTATCACAAGATCTGATCACTGCGTCATCTCCGCCCATTACTTGACTTCACCGACTACCGCTCAATCTTCCAAGCCTTGGTTATCCCACACCTTGACTTTGCCAATATCATCCTCCACGGACTCCCACAGTCAACACTAAGCCCACTCCGACTTGCCATAAACTCAGCGGCAAGGGTACTTGTAGGAGTATCAAGGTCAGACCACATAATGCCAATCCTGAAGAACCTACACTGGCTTGCTCAGTAAATGGAGAAGTCTTGTGGCCAATTCTTACTTGGTGGCTCCTGTCTTCCAAAAAGGAACAGAACCATCTTAATGTGGTATCACAGAGTCCAATTTCGTAGATTCTCTGTATGAGTTGGTGGTGGGGAAGAGAATCAAAAGCAGATGAGATATCGAGGAATATGAGAAGGAAGCCTTGAGTAGTATTTTGGGTGCATGTTAGCACTATGATTAGTAAGGATGTAAGCAGAGGTTTGATGCTGTGATTCTGTCTAAATCCATGTTGGTAAGGGTCTAGGGGGGGCGTGATCATTAACATAGCTTTGAAGTTGCATTTGAACTCTTTTCTCTATTATTTTTTTATATAAACAGAATACTGGAGATTGGCCTATATGAGCTCATGGAAGTACAGTTCAGATTTGAACCTTTTAGGATTGGTCAGACTGAGCTTTGTTTCAGTAGAGTGGATATTTGTCCTTGTGAAAGAGATGTATGTATGATGGTTTGTAGGAATGGACTGAGGTGTGTTCTGGTGATCTTGACCCAGGGATCTAGGGCCAAGGATTGTGATCATGGTTTCAATGTTTTCAAAGAATGATAATTCAAATTCTGACCATGTGCTCTGGGAGATTTATTTAGCAATGCTTATATGCCACCTTTCACCAGGTCAAAGCAGTGTACATTCAGGTACTGTATATATTGCCCTTGTCCCTAAAGGGCTCATTATCTACATTTTGTACCTGAGACAACAGAGGTTTAAGTGGCTTGGCTAAGGCCACAAGGAGCACGTGTAGGACTAAAAACCCCAGTCCCTCTGACCCAAGGTTGCTATCCTCCAGTGGGATTCAAACTCCTGGCCTTTCAGCTCAAGGCAACTTGCCCCAACCATTGGGCCACTTCTCCCACCAGTATGATTAGCAGGTGGACTTTGAGGGGAGCTAGCTGGTCTAGCAGTTAGCAAATGCTGGTGTAGAGTCCTCCCAGGTTCTGCCTTATTTGAGCAGCACAGACCTCTAATGGCTCTACCAAAATATGGCTTTGTGACCTTTTTATGCCACTTAGTGGCTCCAGAGCATTGGAGGGCTAGTGATGAAATGGTTAGGAGATCTCACTTGGAAGAAAGCCTGACTGGCATAAATACCAAGTCTAAAGGCTGTTTTCCATCTTTGGCTGGCGTCCGGATGGCCCTAAGAAAGATGGGCCCGTTTGGACCCGATTCTGGAATACAGGAACAAAATGTTCCCGTGGTAGCCAGAATCGGGCCCAAGGATGGCCCGGTGTGCCCCTGCCATCTGTGGAGATGTCCTCCCCTCAGGTGCCCCTGACTCCAGCGTTCCCAGCCCCCTTTTCCCTACTGCCCAATCCAAGGCTTACCTGCCGTGGCCCCGATTGTGGCCCGACCCAAGGTTGGCCTGCCAGCCCCGATTGTGGCAAAAGCGCTGCTTATTCCATTTTTGAGGTTGAATAAGCAGCACGTCCCCATGGGCCCGGCAGCACATACAGGGGTGTGACCTGAAGCGGCCCTGAGCATGCTGCCGGACTGTCCCACCCCCGCTCTGCTACAACCTTGCCCCTTCCTGCCCTCCCCGTCCTGATTCACAGGACATACAGGGAGAACTGGTGGGAGAATCGTGTCCCAATGGCTTGCGGGGCTGCACATCCCACCGAGACGTGCAACCCCGCAACCCGCGTTTCTGCATGAGGCTCATAGAATCTGTATCACTGCAGCAGATGCCTCTAGTGCCACAGCCATGCACCACAGAGGAAAAGGAGAGGTTCCTGGTTAACACAGTCAGGGAACCAACCAACTAACAGAAATAGTGATAAGGGCAGCTTAGGCCACTGCACTACAAGGTTAAGGAGTCAAGGAGAAAGCAGGAGAGAAGGAGCCTTGGAGATGGAAGGAGGATCAAGGAGCCTGATCCTGGAACAAGAGAAGAAGATGATACAGAGGATGTCTCCTACAGAAAAGACAAGGAGGAACAGGCCTAAAGGGGTGCAAGGTCTGCAATCACATCCAAGTCAAGCATCCAGAACTACAAGGTAATCTCGGGAAAGGAATTAAGGTGAAAAGAATTAGTGAGGAGGGATTCTCAATCTGGAAGAGAGAGTCCAACTAAACTCTGATTGACTGTATTTCATCTAGAAACATAGAAACATGATGGCAGAAAAAGACCACATGGCCCATCCAGTCTGCCCTTCCATATCAACTACAATAGTCCCCTTTTTATCTACAGAGATCCTCTGTGTTTGTTGCATGCTTTTTTGAATTCAGATACTGTCCCCGTGTTCACCACCTCCATTGAGAGACTATTCCATGTAGCTACCACTCTTTCCGTAAGGAAATATTTCTGCATATTACTTCCGAGTCTATCCCCTTTCACTCTCATCCTATGTCCCCTCGTCCATTGATTTTTGCTCTGCCATACTTTGCTTTGTATTTTTCTTATTGTTGTTGCCAGTAATCCCTCAGTATTTTCAGTAAACTCTTATATTCAGAACAACCAAATTCTGGCCCGGACTGAGTTATTGAAGTATGTTAAAATTAGAGTAAATGGATCTAAGGTGTCAAAGGCCCCCCCAATTTTTACTGGTTGCGTCCTGGAACCCAAAAATTCCCAGCAAGTTAAGCACACACGGACAGTGTTATCTCCCTGAACTTGTGCCCCCCAGTCTGCCAAATAACTGTAAATAGGCACTGTGAGGGACTCCCAGATTGGCAAGGGTTACAGTGGTATGGCTGACAGTAATGGATGACACACAGTTGGTGTTGTGTTCAAAGGACTATGAAAGAACACCCTCAGGCAAAAACAAAGGTTAAGTTTGCTGGGTAACAGCACAAAATGATGGTATATTGGGGTAGCCCCAGGATTAACACATCTTGGGATCCTCTAGTGGAACTGGTTGGGCTTCCCTGGACTGTTAGACTATGAACTAACACTATTAACCATATGAGCCCAGAAAAGGAAAGTATTCCAAAAGACTGATCTTGCTCAAAATGAAATATTTATTTCTGACAATTCCAATTTAATCAATTTTTGACCACAAACCTGCAAGATAAGATGGAAGGGAAGAGAAGAGTTGTGAAGGTCTTCTCCATGAACAGAACCCAGCCATAGGCCAAGCTGAAGAGGGGATGCTGCCCTTTTACCCATTACCTCCTGAAATGCAACCTCCGAACATGAGGTGAGCTCAACAGGAGAACTCAATCCTATTCACCTATTTAGTAAGGCTTGGACTGAAGGGAAAGAAATCTAAAAAAGATGTTTCTTGTACCTTCTTCGCCATTCAAGACAACTTATTATACTAAGTGGCAAAGAGGAGACAAACAGATGAGGAAGTAACTCCTTATCCCTCATAAGTATCAGGGAGATGTATTAGAGATAGTCCACGCCACCCTAGCTGAGGGATTCAGGAACGGTGTCACATTTTACAGCTGAAGCTCGTGCATGTTTCAACATATGACCAATAAATGGATGATCTCATTGAGAGGTTTAACAGGACTTTAAAAATGTTAAGGAAGACCTGACATATACCACTAAACTTTGGGACAAGGTTAAACCTCTGATTTTGTTGGCAGTCTGGGAAGTCCTCTTAACATTGACAGGCTTTTTTCCATTTGAGCTGATATATAGTCATAAACCATGAGGCATCTTGGATGTGATTTAAGAAGCAATGTTTATGTTTATGTTTATTAGTTTTCTTGATATACCACTCCTTCATAACACCAGGGCAGTTTACAGATATAAAATACAATAAAAAGCATTGGCCAGAAGACAGGAAAGGAAAAGGGACAGTGATAGTACAGTCAGACAGAAAGAGGATAAGAGAGAAAGGGAAGGGAACCAAAAGAGACATGAGTGGTGGGAGGAGAAAAGAAAGATTAGGAGTAATAGGAGGCAGGTCAAATGTGGAATGAAAGAGGTGGGTCTTCAGGAAGTTTTCGAACTTGAGAAAGAAGTGTTCTTGACGCAGCACAGAAGGGAGGGAATTCCAGAGGGAGGGGGCCAGGAAGAAAAAAGCAGAGTGTCGGGTGAGCACGAGAGGGTGACAGAAGAACCAACCGGTTAATGTGAATTGAACGGAGACTGCAGTGGGGGTATGAAACTGGAGGAAGTTGGCCAGATATTGAGGAGCATTTGTATATACGGCATGATGGATCAAGGTGAGAATTTTGTAATGGATGCGGTAGGCAAGAGGAACAGGGAAAGAGTCTAGATGAATGAGCACATTGCACCATACCCTGAAGATAAGATGTCACCGCCTGGTAACTGCCCAATACACCAGGGAAAATTCATAGCAGGCTTACCAGCAGAAATAGCAGCCAGGAGATGGGCTGCTGGTCCTGTTTACTGCAAGAAAAAAGATTTTAGCTAAATAACTGGGATCCTACAGGTTAGTCCTCTGGATCAGCCTGGAGGATTCGGAAGTCTGCCAGGGGGAGTGTAGGCATGACAAATAGATTTAGCATGTGAATCTTCTCAAGACTGAAAGAAAGAAGAAAATACTGTTAGTCTGGGGAGATTTTGGATCTTCCATCCCAGGGATCAGAGAGGAAGGTACCTCAAAAATAGGAGACTTTTCAAGATGGTCCATCTCACATTCTCCCCTAGTCATATCAGACTTAGAGATGAAGCCAAAATGAGGGGAAACCAGGGAACAAGCTTGGCATCCATTTCAAGAAGTGAGGACTGTAAAGATATCCTAAAGAAGATGTAAAATAGCCATTGGAATTCTATTATCTTTGCGTGTTTATTGAAGATGTGACTCCTAGAGAGCAGTGTGCCCACTTCTTAATGTCTGGCTCATGTACTTTGGAAAGAAAACCATCACTTCATCTTGCTGTTGTCATTCCCTTAAGTCTGCCCTAGTTTACAGCTTCATGCTCCATAACATAGGCCACAGAGCATGAACTTGCAGTTTCCCATTTCCTCTTCATATCCCACAGAGCAGTTCACGTTTTACATCGAAGCTTGATGACTCAGCCGTATTGACGAAAGAGCCCATCCCACCCCTTCACATCCTCCTGGTTTTACCCTGCCATTAAGCAATGACCTTCTTGCGGAAATCAGATGCTCACAGGGAACAACAACATTTCTCAAAAGAGTTGCCTATTGTGGTGGTCCTGAAATAAATCCAAGCTAATAGGATGTCTTCCCATCTCTGCTAGAAATGAAAAAGTGCAGATTTGTAAGGGAAGCTTCTTCAATACATTTCTTTCTTGACATATGTATAATATTATGATGCACTTATTCCATTTTGTATCTACTTACTTTGTTATTTTTGCTCAGAAATGCTTTGGGTTGAACTTTGTTAAGGAAGAGTCAAAAAAATGTATCATGTATCACAAACGCTTAGATGCCTGCAGGCTCAGACGTATGAGTGCTTCTGGCCAGATCAACAAAAAAAAAGACTTCAGGCACTTGAAAATCACAAATGAGGAGGCTTAAAAAGCATTTATTAGACTGCATGGGAGTCCTCTGGCGGAATTGCTGCTGGTGGTGGGGGGGGGGGGGGAGGTGCTATGATATCACTGCTCCTCGTGACTAAAACGCACAATGTCTCAGCACTTCCCCCTACTGGCAGTATGTCGGTGGAACACCGCATCAATACAGCTCACGATGGTTCAGGATAAAGTACAGTTAGTAAATCTGAAACTTACTAATCTGCATCTGGCCTGTCCATATCCTAATCACCTTTCCTTTTCCATTCTCTCTGACTACTGTAAAGTAACATCAGATGCTAATGGAGCAATCTAGAATAACCACAATACCGAGACCAGTAGGAAATACATACTAGTTGTAACACTTTAAAAATGATAGATAAAATTCATCAAATAATCAAATATGAGAATATTAGCAGAGACATATGCTGACCATAAACCCAACATAAAAACTGCTAAGTCTCTCATCAAAATCAAAAGACAACCAGTATAAAGCTCCTTATCTTCCCCCCTAAACCCACCTCCCCCCTTCCTCCCTTCTCTGCTTCTGTGGATGACACTTCACTCCTCCCCTTTTCCTCAACCCGCAACCTTGGGGTCATCTTTGACTCCACTCTCTCTTCCTCTGCACACATCCAACAGACAGAGAAAAAAGCCATAAGTTTTAGCTATAACATCAACAAGATTCGTCCCTTCCTGTCTGAACACACTACCAAGACCCTTATCCACTCTCTAGTCACCTCCTATCTTGACTATTGTAACCTGTTCCTCGCTGGTCTCCCTCTGATTCATCTGTCTCCACTTCAGTCTTTTCAAAACTCAGCTGCGCGGCTTATCTTCCGTCGCTCAAGTCACTTCGCTGGCTCCCTATCCATTTCCACATTCAGTTCAAACATCTACTGACCTACAAGTGCCTTCATACTGCAGCTCCTCACCTTACACCCCTCCTCGGGAGCTCTGCTCCTATGGCAGATCCCCTTTATCTGTGCCCATCTCTGCCACTCCCAACTCCAGACTTCATCCATTCCACCTTGCTGCTCCATATGCCTAGAACAAGCTACCTGAATCAATGTGTCAGACTCCTTCTCTAGCCCTATTCAAATCCAAGCTAAAGCCCCACCTCTTCGAGGCTGGTTTTGGATCCTAATGCTCCACACTCTCTTGTTCACCATTTATGTGAATCTTACCACACTTTAGTCCCCAATTTTGTGATATTGTTTGTCTTGATTAGATTGTAAGCTCTGATGAGCAGGGAATGTCTCTTTCTTGTACATGTACAGTGCTACATACATGTTGTAGCACTATATAAATGATAATAGTAGTAGTACTAAAGCAACTATCGGCCCGAAAAACAAACAAACTGCCCTGGCACTATCCATATAATGCTAGGGCAGATTGTAGGCAGAGCATGGACAGTCCCTGGAATTATCCAGATATTTTGTCCTCTATCTGGATAGCTTAGGACACCACCTTAACTATTACTGCAAGCCGAAAATGCAATAATGGTAACAATCCTGCATTAACCACCGGTTGAGGTGGAAACTAGGCAGGTTACAGGCTGGGTGTGGCACCTCAATGGGTGATGGTAACTGCACCCATGGTAATCACAACAAATAGCTTAGTGTGGGGATGCCACTAGACTCTTGCTAACTGCACTGGGACATCCTGTGCATACCCCCCATTCATTAGCATGAATTTGCCACCACCCCTATGCTAGGTTTTGGGGCTGAATGCACAGCAAACTACCATGTAAACATACCGCTTAATGTCTCTCAACTCATTAGCCACTTTTGATCTTGTAGATCACACCTTACTTCTTTATTGGATTGAAGACTTTGGTCTACGGTGAACAGGTTTATACTGGTCTAGTTTATCTCTGCAGAATAGAACTTTCACTGTAAACTGAAACAATATTCCATTCACCTCTCAGCTACTGCTTGTGCATTCCCTACTCACCTTTGGAAACTCTAGCCCAGAGCCTCAGCTTCGTCTCATTTTTCTATGCTATGATGTCCAGTTCTCTTTCAATGTGTATGGCTTAAATCCACAACAAGACAACACCCACAAACTCATGTTTTTTTTTAGGACTGGTTAAAGAAAAATTAACTCATGCTATATCTAGAAAAGATTGAAGCTCTGTAGTATGCTGTAGACGGGAAGGACATAAATTCCCATGCAGCCAGGTGGAGGGTTAAAGGAAAATGCTTTATTTACAGGGAATTCACAGCAGTAGCAGAGAAACTGTTTTCCCCTCCCCCCAAAGTTCCTTCATTCTGGGTTTCACAGCAGCAGCAGAGAAACAGTTCTCCCCTCTTATAAAGTTCTTCATTCTGTTTCACAGCAGTACTACCACAAGCCTGCTGACCAACGTGGAAACACCCCAGCTCCTATCTTCCCATAGTGTCTCCTTAGAGTTAGATGGTCACTCCATATTCTGAAACACCTCTCCCTCTCACTCCCCAAGTCCCTTGTTCCTGGGATAAAGCCTGGAGCCTGGCCACCCTTATCAGGCATTCTCCAGCCTTTCTTCTTAAAGGGACAGGGGTTTACAGTGCAATACCTCACTTGTGCTAGACTTGGCTGGGGAGTTTCCCTGTGGGGAATGGGGTGTTTCCCCAAACACTCCATCATAGGCTGCTATAATCTCCAGACAACAGTTCTTCCTTTCCTAATACCCTACATTTCCAGGGACATCAAATATCCCTGTAGATTGCAGGTGTGGTCTTAGACTGTGAATTTTCTTTTCACTTATATATCACTAATGTAAAAAAATGCTACTACACCCTAAAAATGATTTGTTCTATCTGATTAATTCTAGACATCAAAGCTATCCGTACCCTCACTCTTGAACTGGTTATAAGCTATTTAGATTACTGTAACTAACTTTTCCTAGGCTTGAAAACCTCTTCTATTAGATGACTACAAATAGTACAAAACACTGCAGTGAAGTTGACATTAGGTATTGTAACCTCCTGTCTGTGAGTAGCCCTTGCAGCGCCTGTACCTTCAGACAGTGGTCACAACCACCCAAGAGCAATGCAATCTTTCAGTCTCTACTCTTGTGAAAATGTAATGGGTTCTTTGAATGGGACCAGTATACTCTGGGAAGCCTTGACACTTAAATTCCTCTCACTCCCCTGCCCTTCTCATAAATAACTGAGTCTAGTCTAGATTTTGTGTTTAAAGAACCTTAGAATCACTAATATAACACATTTATTATGATAGAAGAAAAAAGTTTCAACGATATCCCTAGCAAGGCAAAGATCAACTTTGTAACTATATTACAAGCACTGCGTCTCCTTCTCTTTCCAGTCAACAGTTGACATTAGTTAAATTCTCCTCTATGTGGTGCTGGAAGTTGTTCCAGGCAGTGTCACTTCCTCTCTCTCTCTCTTTTCACTATTCCTTGGTTGCCCTGGGTGGAACCTTTCCTCCTGCACAATATATTTCAGTACTTTAGAGCTGGTGGCTTCTGTAGAGGCACGTCCCCAAAACTGCTCCTGGCTCTTGGGTCACCGAGCTGATGGATGTTCCTATAATTATCTCCCTCTTTTCTGTCTTCCGTGGCTGGCTCTTACCTGGAAGCTCTATAGCCCCTTCTCCCCTCCACAGGCAGAGCTGCTCTCCTCCTGAGCTTCTGGAGGTTTTGGCTAGTTAGAGACAGTCACAAAGGAATTCAGGTGTGTCCTCAGCATGAGACATCGTCCAACCCCTCTGCTCTCTCTTACAAGCAGCTTCTGGCCCTCTGGGTCCACAGTGCAGTGCCCCTCTACAGCAGACTCCCTCACCTCCTCATGGTGTCAAAAGACAGAAATGTGCCTTTAGAAGTTGTTTATATATGAACTGGATTTTCCCTCCCAGAGGAGTCTCCTCTCAGCAGAAGGTGACCTCCCCTGTTCTGGAAAATTACCAGTTTATCTTCAGGTTCAATTGTAGTAATTTAGTAAGGCCACTGGAGGTCTCTGATGCTCATCCAAGGGGGTCTCTATTTTTTTTTTTTTTTTATTTATGCATATTTATATACCGCAACTTCCAAAGTTCAGTTGCGGTTCACAATGAACAACAATTAACAAAACAGGTTTGTTTTACAGAGAACGTCATAATATAGCAGAACATATGTACATGGTAACATTATATAATAGTCTAAACAATGTGAAATAATACAGAACAGCACAAACTATATACAAATGTATATTTGTAAATATACATGGAAGTGAGAAGGCAAAAGAACAGCATAAACTATATACAAATGTATATTTGTAAAATATACATGGAAGTGAGAAGACAAAAGGTGTGGGATCCTCGGGGATGTGTGCTATGTGAGTGGGTTGTAGAGATTTTGTTTGTACATGTAGATCATGTCACCCCTTTGTTGAGGAAAGAACATGGGCTACCAATCTCCTACAGGATCCCCTTTAAGATTCTTATGCTAGCTAACCAATTTTCTATCTGAATTACCCACTTTTCTGACTAGCTTACTTAGTCCATACACCTTACCACGCTAACTACAAGCTACTTAACAAAAGCTGCTTGTGGTCCCCTCTTACATCAAAGTACAATAAGAAAAGACCAGGTACTCCATTTCTGGAGTCATCATTCCACATATGTGGAATGATTTGCCCCTTGACTTTCAATTCAGATTGACTCATAAGGAATTATTTCATGGAAGGCAATGTTGTATTGTTGACTGGAAATGCACTGAAATAGAAAATAGAGAGCAGGGATAAATGGTCAGTTTGTGGCTCCTCCACAGGGATCTCCATTGGGCCCACTGCTTTTTAACATATTTATAAATGATCTGGAATTGGGAACAACTAGTGAGGTGATTAAATTTGCAGACGACAGTAAATTATTCAAAGTTGTGAAATTGCATGCAGATTGTGAGAAATTGCAGGAGGACTTTGTGAGACTGGGCATCCAAATGTGGACAAGTGCAAAGTGATGCACATAGGGAAGACTAACACAAATGATAGCTAGACAATGCTGGATCCAATGTTAGGAGTCACCACCCAGGAAAAGGATCTAGGCCAAAAAAACCAAACAGAATGTTAGGAATCATTAGGGAAGGAATAGAGAATAAAACAAAGAACATCATAATGCCTCTGTACCACTCTATGATGCAACCACGCCTTGAGTATTGTGCCCAATTCTGATCTCCACATCTCAAAGAATAGAAAGCAGCATGAGAAAAGGTACAGAGAAGAGCAATGAAAATTATAAAGGGGATGGAAGGACTCTCCTATGAGGAAAGACCAAAGAGATAAAGACTGCTCAGTTTGGAGAAAACACTGCTGAAGGGAGATATGATGCAATGCAATGTGTGCCTTCGAGTCAGTCCTGACTCCTGACGACCCAGAGCTCTATAAAGTCCTGAGGAAAATGAAACAGGTAGACTGCAAATTGATTGTTTACTCTTTCAAAAAGTAGAAGGACTAGGGGACATGCCATGAAGCTACAAAGTAGTATATTTGTTTATTTAGGGGGTTATTCTGAAGTACAAATAGCAGCTGCTGCCCCCCAACTAACTTCCCCGCCGGTTGTGCAGGGAAGTTAGTCAGGGGCAGGGAAGAGGCAGCCCAGGGGCAGAGAGTGTGTGGGCAGTGGGTGGTCGCCGTCCCTGGACATACAGGGCCGATTCTGACATCAGCCCAGTACATCCAGGGCCAGTGAAATGTCTGGAGAAGTGATTCCACCCCTTAGGTGGAATAACTTCCCTGGACGTGTCTTTTCGGCAGCTCCAGGGCATGGAAGGGGCTGGGGGGGGGCAACAGTTAATTCCCTGTAGCCCGATCCTGGCCTTAGGAGACCGGATCGGGGGTTGGGCTGTGGGGAATTAACTTTTTGTGCAGCGGTCGGCATCGCGTCATTTAAATGCAGCCACGGCACCATGGCAACATGACGCCATGGCGTTGCGGCTCCGTTTTAATGCCCTGACTGAGTTAGTCAGGCTTTGCTGTACGTGCAGGCCAGGACTGAATCACAGTCCTGGCCTGCACATACAGTGCTGTTCGCGATTCTGATCCCGCGGGCTAGATGAGCCCCGCAGGACCAGAATCGTGATCTCCTTTGTACGTCCAGCTCAGTCCGGACATACAAAGGAGATCTACAACCGGGACAGAATCGGGTCCTTATTGATTTACTTATTTGTTTTTATATACCATTTTACCTTTAAATTTAAATCAGATAGGAGAAAATATTTTTCTCTCAACATATCATTAAGTTTTGGAGTTCATTGCCAGAGAAGGTAGTAAAAGCTGTTAGTGTAGCTGGGTTTAAAAGACATTTATTTATTTTTATTTATTTAGACAGTTTTGTATACCGCCTTATCCTTCAATCAAAGTGGTCACAACACAATTGGGGGATACATTTAACACACGGGGATATTAGACACATACACTAATACTTACAGGGAACATGGGCAATGGAGGGTTAAGTGGCTTGCCCAAGACCACAAGGAGCACCTGTGGGACTAGAAACCCCAGTCCTTCCGGCCCAAGGTTGCTGTCCTCTAGTGGGATTTGAACCCCTGACCTTCTGGCCTGAAGTACCTTGCCCCAACCACTAGGCCACTCCTCCACTCCATTTGGATGAGTTCCTAGAGGAAAAGTCCTTAAGCCATTATTAAAGTGGACTGGGGAAATTCACTGCTTACACCTGGAACAAGCAGCAAGGAATCATTATACCCTTTGAGAACCTGCCAGGTACTTGTGACCTGGATTGGCCACTGTAAGAAACAGGATACTGGGCTTGATGGACCTTTGATCTGAGCCGATATGGCAATTCTTATGTTCTTATGTAATTTAAAACTTGCTTAAAACTTTAACTTGCGTTTCCTTCTTGATCTTAGAGCTGCAGTGTTTTGCAGGTATGCCAGGCCAGATTGACCTTGAATGAGTTGGCTAAAGAGCAATTTAAACTCCTTGTTTCCATTCTACTTTTGTTCTTTCCCCTCTCCATAGTCTGGCAAATTTATTAATCCTCTTAAGACTACTTTTATGTATTCGTACAATAGATATATTGCGGGGGGGGGGGGGGGTATATTCAGTGGCGACAGCCAACCCGAGTAAAGCAGCTTTAAATTAAAGCCAGATATTCAAGGTTGGGACCATATCCAGCCATCAGCATTGAATGTCCGGATTGCCCTGATAGCATTTTACCTACCCAATCAGTGGCAATATCCTGGCTGCATAGCTAAACCGGTTAACGTTCAACAAGAATGCAACAGCTTGGATGATAGAATAGACAAAGCCGCATCTGCTTCAAGAAAGGACAACCCACCTACCCACAGAAGAACCAATGCTCCCTGGTATTCCAACACAATCAGGGAAGCAAAACGTTCCCGCAGATGAACAGAAAGAAAATGGAGACAAAACAAATCACCAGACACTCTACACCAGTACAGAACTGAACAGCAACATTACAACAACCTGATCAACGAATATAAACAGCAACACCATACTAACCTCATTATGAAAAGAGCAAATAAACCAAGGGAGCTCTTTAGCATTCTGAAAAAGCTCACCAAAGACCACTCTGGACATAACACCCATCAAACCGACCCTCAAGAATATGCAAACTACCTAATGAACAAGAATAACATGCAAGCCCAGACAAGCACCACGGTAACATCCAACCTAAAAGGGACTGACACTAAACAAACCTGGAAAAACGTCACCATACCAACAGTAAAGCAAATAGAAGACATCGTGAATGCCCTGAATACAACCACATCTCCATCAGATCCATGCCCAGCTGAATGGATCAAAAACTCCAACTATCCATACACATCCACAAAATTGTAAAAGAGTCACTGATACAAGGGCACGTGCCATAGGCACTCAAACAAGCCATGATACAACTCGTCTTCAAGGGTGCAAGGCTGAAAACTACAGACCCAAAATCATACCGACCCATATAGAGTCTACCATTCCTATTGAAGGTTATTGAAAAGGTGACACAGAGGCAACTACAGGACCACATCGATCTGCAAGCTCCATTAGACCCACAGCAGCACGGATTCAAGCTGATGCACAACGTAGAAACTCTACTCACATCCCTTTTTGACAATCTACTGTAGGATCTAGACCAGGGGTGGGCACCTCCGGTCCTGGAGGGCCGCAGACCAGTCAGGTTTTCGGGATATCCCTAATGAACATGCATGAGATATATATGCATTAGAGATATCCTGCCAACCTGACTGGTTTGTGGCCCTCCAGGGCTGGATTTGTAGACCCCTGCCTTACACCTCTGTCATTTAAGATCGTGAGTGGGCAAGGTACAGATGTCCTAGACATCGAAAGGATATATAGAATATGTCACATTCCTCCTCGATTCTCACCACCACCAAAAAGTTGTCTAATAGACAATTTTTTGGTGGTGGTGAGAAGTGAGGAGGACTGTGACAAATTCTATATAACCTTTTTGATGTCTTGGACATCTGCACCTTGTCCACTCACAATCTTAAATGACAGAGGTGTAAGGCAGGGGTCTCCAGATCCAGCCCTGGAGGGCCACAAACCAGTCAGGTTGGCAGGATATCTCTAATGCATATATATCTCATGCATATTCATTAGAGATATCCCGAAAACCTGACTGGTCTGCGGCCCTCCAGGACCAGGTTTGCCCACCCCTGATCTAGACAATATAAAAAATGGATTTTTACTTGTATTCATAGACATCTCAGCAGCATTCGACACAATCTCCCACTCAGTGTTGCTAAACCGATTACAGGAGATTGGGCTATGCAACAACACAATAAAATGCTTCACATCATATCTTCGCAACAGAACACAGCAAGTCAAAGGAGACCACAGAAAATCCTCACAGTTCCCCATCAGCCAAGGAATATCACAGGGATCAGCTCTGTCATCTGTATTGTTCAAAATCTACATCCAACCGATCTGCAGCATTATCAAATGCCACATGTTACAATATCACATTTATGCCGATGACATTATGCTGTATGCTCCAATAGACACACTCTCCAGACTTAGCCCCCATGACCCATTGCCTCAAGGACATGAACAACTGGCTCGCAGATAACAATCTGAAAGTCAACTTCGACAAAGCAGAAGCAATGATCATATCCAGAAATCACAATTTTAGCCCACCTCATGCCATCATCATCCTGAATCGTACCATACCAATAAAGGACGAGGTGAAATACTTAGGTATCACCCTGGGCAGGAACTTAAACCTTCACACACACTTAAGCAAAACTGCTGCAAAAGCATACCAATGACTGAAACTCATCCGGAGACTCAAACCAATCCTCAGCCAGGACCTTTTCTGAACCATATGCCAGGCTGTCATCACACCAATACTGGACTACGGAAACTCTCTATATCAAGGACTACCTAAGCAGGCTACCCATCCACTCCAACTAGTGCAGAACACTTCAGCCCGCATCATAACCGGCACAGCCAAGAATGAACACATTACACCTAAACTTCTGCAAATGCACTGGCTACCAATAACTGTACGAGCAAGATTCAAAACCACTACAAACATATTCAAGATCATGCACCAATGCACAGCAGATGTTCTCCACTGCTTGATAACCAAAGACACAACCAACCGACCCAGGCGAATTAGCAACAACAGTAGACTACGAACACCAGCTGGATACCATAAAACAAAACAAGATACCTCTAGCAGAGCCATATCCCTATCAGCACCAGCCCTCTGGAATTCCCTCCCGGATGAACTGCGGGTGATAAATGACCTCAAGGATTTCCGCAAATCCCTTAAGACCTTCCTATTCATGGAATTCTATGACCAAGCAGCCTAAGAACTCCATTAACCACGCTTGAATATAAAGATAATCCCAACCACTTTAATCCTTTTGTAAATTGTGTCACCCCTATTCAATGTAAACCCAATTTGTGTAACCCACCACTTTGATTGAAGGAAAAAGTGGTATACAAATCTGGATAAATAAATAAATATATAAATAAAGTTAGGCCAGCTTTATTTTGCCCTAATTTTATCTGCTTAGGGTTAACCAGCCAGCGGCTCAATATTAGTGCTGACCAGTTAACCCTCAGTTGGTCTCCTGGACTGCTCTGATGATCCGCAGTTAGCATCAGGGCTCGCAAAGCAGGTAGGAGGAGATATTCTGCAATACTAAATGCGTTAACGTTGCTGAACATTTCACTGAGCCTTTTAGCCGGTTAGCCAGCTAACCAACTGGTTAACTGGCTAAAAGTCTGCTAACCAGCTAAACCATTTTGAATATTCCCCCTTTGTTTTACAGGTTAATGGTCTATTTTGTATTATTCATATGCTTATGGATTAACTAGTTTCTATTGATTGGTTTGCAGCTTGGTTTGCAGCTTGTCGTGCTGTGAGGGCTTGCGTGCATCAGTGATGCTGAGAGCTAAACTATCGGTAGTTTAACTACTGGCAGGGTCTCCCAAGATGGACAGGTCTCAGCTGAGGTGCCAGACGAAGACAAACCACCCATCTGGGCAGCAGCAGAATGGGATAGTGTTGACGGCGGAGGATCACATTTCTGTGACAACGGCAACAACACCAAACTTAAACTGCGCGGAAGGAAGGCCCGGCAATCTACTTCTGTATCTTGCCATGAAAACCCAATGGATAGTTACAACAAAACAAATTGTGCTATGGTGCTGGAAGATGAGACTCCCAAGTCGGAAGGCACTCAACTAGCTACTGGGGAAGAGCTGAAGACTTTTCAGAGTAAAGCCAGCATTTATGATGTGGTTGGATCAAAGCCCTCGGGAAGTCTGACTGCTGATGTAGCTGCGCATGAAATGAGAGTCAGAAGCTGTAAAGATGTCTTACACATTGGAACATGGAACGTACGAAGCATGAACCAAGGGAAGTTGGAGGTGGTCAAGAATGAAATGGAACGTGTACAACTTGATCTGTTGGGTGTCAGCGAACTGAAATGGACTGGCATCGGGCACTTTGCATCAGATGATCACATGGTCTACTATGCTGGAAATGAAAGACAAAGAAGAAATGGTGTTGCATTTATAATAAAGAAGAAACTTGCAAGAACTGTAATGAAATACAATGCAGTCAGCGAACGCTTAATCTCTATTCGTCTACGAGGATTGCCTATCAACATAACTATAATTCAAGTATATGCCCCAACAACAGCTGCAGAAGAGAATGAAATTGAAGAGTTCTATGAACAAGTACAAGCTGAAATTGACAGAACATGCAAACAGGATATCCTGATAGTCATGGGTGACTGGAACGCAAAAGTTGGCAACAAAGAAGAAGGCAAAGTAGTTGGAAAATATGGACTTGGCAACAGAAATGAAGCTGGAGAAAGATTGATAGAATTCTGCAAGACCAATGATCTATTCATCTCAAACACCTTCTTCCAGCAACACAAGCGACGACTGTACACATGGACTTCACCCAATGGATTGTATAAAAATCAAATTGACTACATCTGTGGAAGTCAACGATGGAAAAGCTCTGTAACATCAACAAAGACAAAACCTGGAGCTGACTGTGGTACAGATCATCAACTACTAGTATGCAAACTCAAGCTAAAGTTGAAAAAGAGCAAACCACTCATGAATGCACCAAAATATGACCTTGAGAATATACCACTGGAATTTAAAGACTGCCTGCAAAATCGATTTGCTGCTTTAGATACAAATGACAGAGCTCCGGAAGAGTTATGGAATGACATCAAGAAGGTTGTGCTGGAAGAAAGCGAGAAGTCTCTACAAAAGGTGAAAAAGCAAAAACGGCCAAAATGGATGACGGAAGAAACTCTGAAAATTGCCCAGAAACGCAGAGAAGCTAAAGCCAAAGGAGAAAGAAAGACAATCGCAGAACTCAACAGAGATTTCCAACGTGCAGCAAGACAGGACAAGGAAAAGTACTACAATGACACTTGCAAGGAAATAGAAGCAGAAACTATTAGAGGAAGAACAAGATCGGCTTTCCTAAAGCTGCGAGAGTTAAAGAAAAAGTTCCAGCCCCGAATTGGAATGTTACAAGATGCTCAAGGTTCTATGTTGAATGATGCTGAGAAGATCAAGAAAAGGTGGAAGGAATATACAGAGTTTTTATATGATAAAGATCAAGTGGACCAACAGCCGTTTCAACCTATACCTTATGATCAGGAACCATTGGTGATGAAAGAAGAAGTTGAAGCAGCATTGAAAGCCTTATCAAAGAACAAAGCACCAGGCATTGATAGCATTCCCATAGAAGTATTGCAGCAATCTGATGCAGCTGTTACCGTACTTACAAGGCTCTGCCAAGAAATATGGAAGACAACATCATGGCCAACTGACTGGAAAAGATCTGTGTTTATACCAATACTAAAGAAAGGTGATCCAACTGACTGTGGAAATTATCGCACAATCGCTCTGATCCCACATGCCAGCAAGATTCTACTGAAGATTATTCAAAAGAGACTACAGCCATACCTAGAACAAGAACTACCTGAAGTGCAAGCAGGGTTCAGGAAAGGGCGAGGAACGAGAGACATCATTGCGGATGTGAGATGGATCCTTGAAAAGACTAAAGAATACCAAAAGGATATCTATTTGTGCTTTATCGACTATAGCAAGGCTTTTGACTGTGTAAACCATGAGAAACTCTGGGCCACATTAAGAAGCATGGGTATACCAGAACACCTGATCGTTCTCTTGCGTAATCTGTACATTGATCAAGAAGCAACAGTTCAAACGGAACAAGGAGAAACAGAATGGTTTAAAATAAGCAAAGGTGTAAGACAAGGCTGCATACTTTCCCCCTACCTGTTTAATTTATATGCAGAACAAATCATCAGAGAAGCAGGACTGTATGAAGACAACAGAGGTGTGAAGATTGGTGGAAGACTCATCAACAACCTTCGCTATGCTGATGATACCACATTACTGGCTGAAAGCGAAGATGATCTGAAACATTTGCTTCTCACAATCAAAGAACATAGTCTCAAAATGGGCCTGCACCTTAATGTAAAGAAGACAAAGATCATGACAACTGGCATAATCAACAGGTTCATCGTTGAAGGAGAAGAAATTGAAATTGTGAACAACTTTAACCTACTTGGATCAACTATCAATAAAGAAGCAACAAGCAGTCAAGAAATCAGACGACGCATTGCTCTTGGCAGAATGGCTATGAAAGACCTAGATAAGATTCTCAAGAGCAGAGATGTGTCTCTCCATACAAAGATTCGACTTGTTCAAGCCATGGTATTTTCAATAACATCATATGGATGTGAAAGCTGGACAGTGAAAAAGACAGACAGGAAGAAAATTGATGCCTTTGAATTATGGTGCTGGCGGCGAATACTGTGTATACCATGGACTGCCCGAAGAACAAACCAGTCGGTACTAGAGGAGATCAAACCTAAGCTTTCTTTAGAAGCTCAGATGACAAGACTTCGGCTTTCATACTTCGGACACATCATGCGAAGAGAGAGATCATTAGAGAAAGACATCATGCTTGGCAAGATAGAAGGTCAACGCAAAAGAGGAAGGCCAGCAATGAGATGGATCGCTACAATAACAGCAGCTACGGGTACCAGTCTGTCGTCAATGAGCCGCCTGACTGAAGACCGAACACAATTTAGGATAGCTATCCAGAGGGTCGCCATGAGTCGACTCCGACTCGACGGCACTTAACAACAACAACATTGATTGATTGTAAACCACCTAGATGATATTTAATAGGCAGTATATCAAAATAAAACTCAAACCCAGAAACGAGTTGAAAACTCCCATCTACTCAAAGGACCTGTATCTCATGATTGCATCTCCCTCCCAGGCATGTCTAAACCCCAGTGTCATAGGCGTGGAATTTATAGCAATGCGTGTCCCTTCATTATTAGCCTCGTATTTTGTCTGGTACTCCAAAGGGGTCAAAGCTGTACTACAGCTTTACTAACAGTTAGCACTCACAGACACCATTAATGCACTTTATCTATGGAAAAATAATTCATGTTCTGCTAAGGGGGATGTTTACTAAAGCACGCAAGCTGTCTTTGTGGCACTAATGCGAGATTGTCGCACCGTGAGGACAGCTAACATGAGAGAAATGCAGCTGCCGCGGGCCTCTATTCCGCGGTGGCTTCCCCAATGGGCGGGAAGTAGGCAGCGAGTAGGCGTCCCAGTTCCGTGCAGATGGCATGGGCCTTGACACCATGTGGTAGCCGCAGGCTTTTGCTGACATAACAATGCAACTACGGCTACCTCAAGGAGGGGCATTAGCTGCATCCACAAGGCTACCAGCCCACGATCCCAACATTTTCTCCATGGTATCTGCAGAGAAATGCTCGGAATGTCCCCTGCACATATTGTGGAACTTGTGCTGCTACGATGGGCTTTTTGCAACTAATGCCTGGTGTTAGCTGCAAAATCCTGCTGCACTTTAGTAAACAGATCCCTAAATGTCGATCACTGGACTGTAACTCTCACTAAAGGCACTGCATAAAAGAAAAAGAACGGTGGCACGCAGAAAATAGCAGAAAATTTACCTGTGCAATGAAAGTAAAGAGTTGATGTGACTTGGGAGAGGCAGAATGTCAAGGCCTAAGCTGGAGTGAAAACAAGCATCCAAAACGTTCCGAAAAGATACTCAGGCACCATAATGTTTATTGGTGATCCCCAAAAATTAGGTATATAAAATACAAAAGTAGGATAAAAACAATATAGAAAAATTTTAAAAAGGTAAATTCAATCAAAGCTCCAAAGAATTCTTATTTCAAGTCTGGAGACATGAAGTAGTTTCTCTGATCCTTTTCACTCCTTCTGGGTCCTGCACTGGTCATCTCAGACTGCTTCAGGCATATCTGCAAAGTGCTTGCAAAAAATACAAACTTCCCAGATAATGGACCTCATGCAGAGATGCGGGTTGTGGGATTTGCAGCCCCGCAAGCTGTCTGGGCCCAATTCCCCTTCCGGCTCTCCCTGTACGTCCTGATACTCAGTACAGGGAGAGCCGGCGGGGGGCAGGAGGGGGCGGGATTGGGTCTGAGCAGGGGCAGGCCAGCATGACAGCACATATAGGGCCAATTTAGGTCACGGCCCTGTACATCCTGCCGGGCCCATGGGGACATGCTGCTTATTCCATCTCAAAGGTGGAATAAGCAGCACTTTTGGAATGATTGGGGCTGGGGATGCCCCCCCCCCCTCAAGGCCAGGGCTGGGTGCGGGGGGAGTCCACGCCATCCGATTCAGCCTTGGGTCAGGCAGTGGGGAAAAGGGGGTCCGGAACCCCAGGAGTCGGGGTCACCTGTGGGGAGGATATCCTCGCAGGTGGCAGGGGCACATCGGGCTGTCCTCAGGCCCGATTCTGGCCACCACGGGAACGTTTTGTTCCCACGGTCCAGAATTGAGTCCAAATGGGCCTGTCTTGCTTGGGGCTGTCTGGACAGCCTGGACGTTCTCCTGTCTGAATCGACCTCCATGTGTACTTTAAGGAGGCAAAGTAAGAAACATAGAAACATAATGGCAGAAAAAGATCACATAGCCTATGTAGTCTGCCCTTCCATATCAAATACTAAAGTCCCTTTTTTTCCTTCAGAGATCTTCTATGTTTGTCCCATGCTCTCTTGAATTCAGATACTGTCCTCGCCTCTACTACCTCCACTGGGAGACTATTCCATGCATCTACCACACGTTCCGTAAAAATTATTTCTGCATATTACTCCTTTCACTCTCATCCTATGTTCTCTCATAGCAGAGCTTACTTTCAATTGAAAGAGGCTCTCCTCCTGTGCATTTATGCCACGGAGGTATTTAAACATCTCTATCATATCTCCTCTATCCCACTTTTCCTCTAACGTAAACATATTAAGATCTTTTTCTGTCTTCATATGCTTTATAATGAAGATCACTAACCATTTTAGCAGCCACCCTCTGCAATGACTCCTTCCTGTTTATGTCCTTTTGAAGGTGCGGTCTCTAGAATTACACACAATACTCCAAATGAGGTTGCACCAGAGACTTATACAGAGGCACTATCATCTCCTCTTTTCTGCTAGCCATTCTTCTCCCTGTGCACCCAAGCATTCTTCTGACTTTTGCCACCTTCTTGTCTTCCTGTCTAGCCACCTTAAGATCATCAGAAACAATCACGTCCAGGTCCCGCTCTTCTTTTGTGGAGAGAAGTACCTCACCCCCTACTGTACTGCTCCCTTGGATTTTTGAAGCCCAAATGCTCGACCCTGCATTTTTTAGCATTAAATCTCAGCTGCCAAATTCTCGACCATTCTTCAAGCTTAACTAAATCCCTCCTCATGTTATCTACTCCTTCCTGGGTGTCTACTCTATTGCAAATTTTGGTATCATCCACAAAGAGGCAAACCTTACCCAAAAGCCCTTCTGCAACATCACTAACATGTTAAAAAGAATCGGACCAAAGACAGATCTCTATGGCACACCACTAGTAACATCCTTCTCTTCAGAGTGAGCTCCATTTACCTGTACCCTTTGTCGCCTCCCACTCAACCAATTTCTAACCCAGTCAGTCACTTTAGGGTCCATCCCAAGGGTGCTCAGTTTGTTTTTAAGTCACCTGTGTGAAACGGTGTCAAAGGCTTTAGTGAAATCTTAGTGCACCACATCAAGGGCTCTCCCTTGGTCCAACTCCCTGGTCATCCAGTTAAAGAAATCAATCAGATTTGTCTGACAAGACCTGCCTCTGTCTCATGCTCTTGATATTTATACAAAATCCAAACACTCATTTAGCACTGTAGCTCCTCAATAGAAGTACAAAAAACGGGGAAATGTATTCCTCTTCCTAAAAGAATAAATTCAGAAAATTCTAAACTATTAACAGCTCTAAATGGTCTCAGAACAGAGTGTTTGGGATATGCAGGGGAGACTGGCCCTTCACACCTCAGCTCTGGGTCTTAGTAGTACAGATGGAATGCTCCTTGTCGGTCACCCTCATCTTACTGAGAAAAACATTCCCAGGACATATGGACCCTCTGACACGCCTAAGTGGAGTCACTAGTACTTTCTGCTTCTGGTATTTCTCCTTTGGCTGCTCCTCGGGCCTCTTATGCCTTCTCCTCATTTAATTCTATCCATTTTAGGGGCTGTAGCACTCCCTGTGTGGTATGATCTAGTTGGCCATCATAAAGGCTGCTCGTAGACTGCACCTAAGACTGCTTGGTCTCCCGCAGTCTCTCCCTCTTCCTAGAACTCCTATAGGGAGCCCAGAGAACCCCAAGCTCCTAGATACAGGGTCATTTATACATGCCTCCAAAAGCAATGTAGGAAACACCCCTTGACCAATGACTGGCAGGCAGATCCATCCTCCATTACCACAAACTGCATCAGGGTCAGATTCAAAGCAGGGACTCCAGAATGTTCCTCAGTCTTACCTGAGAGGGCACATTGTGGTGTCCTGCTGCACCAAAAATGATTTATTTTGTCTGTATCAACAAGATTAAGAGCTCCATGGAGAAGGAACTGCCCCTATTTTATGTGTCTACACAGTGGTGTGTACGCCTTGTAACACCATAAAGATGTTAAACAGTAGTAGTATATTTATTCGGCCTTTCAGAAAGAAATAGTCAATTTCATTGCAAGGCTCCAGATTTTGCTCTGCAACAGGCTTGTAGTCAGTCAGTTAACAAGCTTGTGAGAGTTCCCAATGAATGTTAGGCCTGCCAGTTTGCTCCATTTTTAGACTAACAAATTGATTGAGTTGTTCGTAACCTCGCAATGTACACAACCTTATAGTCCTGCTTTTCCTGAGAAGCAGAAAAATGTGGACTATGGTAGCAGATGAAGACTGGAGGGGCCCATCTCAACTGTCTATTTTGCCTTCTTGTTGCAACACCTAAGACACTGCATCTTTTCTGGTTTTCCTCCATTTTCCGATAACTAAGGATCCCATCTGCTCTTTTCAGCTTTGCACAATTGGCTCCTTCTTCCCATGCTTTTAACCCATGTGGGATCCAGAATTAGACATGATATTCCAGATGAGGCCCCAGTACCTACATGCAAAGGTATTATTTCGAAAGGGAGACTATGATAACATGAGGAAAACAGTTAAGAAAAAACTAAAAGGAGCAGTTGCAAAGGTTAAAGATGTACATCAGGCTTGGCTGTTGTTGAAAAATACTATCTTGGAAGCCCAGACCAGCTGTATTCCACGCTTTAAGAAAAGTGGAAGGAAGTCCAAAAAACTGCCAGCATGGTTTAAAGGTGAGGTCAGATAGGCTGTTGTTGCCAAAAAAGCATCTTTCAGGAAATGGAAAAAAGAGCCAAATGATGAAACCTGGAAACAGCACAAGCACTGGCAAGTCAAATGCAAGGCATTGATAAGGCAGGCAAAGGGAGAATTTGAGAAGAAGCTTGCTGCGGAAGCAAAAACGCGAAGTAAAGACCTTTTCAAGTACATTCGTAGCAAAAAACCTGTGAGAGAGTCAGTTGGTCCATTAGATGATAAAGGGGTTAAAGGAGCACTAAGAGGCGACAAGGCGATAGCGGAGAGACTGAATGAATTCTTTGCTTCGGTCTTTACTGAGGAAGATGTAGGGATGTTACCCATGACTGAAGTGGTATTTAAAGGTGCGGAAGAATTGAAGGAAATATCGATACATCAGGAAGATGTATTACAACAATTAGATAAGCTGAAGAGTTGCAAATCACCTGGGCCAGATGGTATACATCCAAGGGTGTTGAAAGAACTGAAATACGAGATTGCAGACCTGCTATTAGTAATCTGTGAACTATCATTAAAATCATCTCTAATACCTGAAGATTGGAGGATCGCCAATGTAACACCAATTTTTAAAAAGGGTTCCAGGGGTGATCCGGGAAACTACAGACCGGTGAGCCTGACATCAGTACCAGGAAAAATGGTAGAAACCATCAAAAAGAATAAAATTACTCAGCATGTAGATAGTCATGACCTAATGGGAGACAGCCAACATGGCTTTAGACAAGGAAGATCTTGTCTTACTAATCTGTTATGTTTTTTTGAAGGAGTGAATAATCAGGTGGACAAAGGTGAGTCGGTTGAGATTGTGTATCTGGACTTTCAGAAAGCCTTTGACAAGGTCCCTCATGAGAGACTTTTGGCAAAACTAAAGAGTCATGGGATAGGAGGCAGTGTACTATTGTGGATCAGGAACTGGTTAAAAGATAGAAAGCAGAGGATAGGGCTAAATGGCCAATTTTCCCAATGGAGAAAGGTGAATAGTGGTGTACCCCAGGGATCTGTGCTGGATCCGCTGCTTTTTGACATATTCATAAATGACCTGGAAAGTGGAATAACGAGTGAGGTTATCAAATTTGCAGATGACACAAAGCTATTTAAAGTTGTTAAAACCCAAGAGGATTGTGGAAAATTGCAAGAGGATCTTGATAAATTGGAAGACTGGGCATCAAAATGGCAGATGAAATTTAATGTGGACAAGTGCAAGGTTAAGCACCTAGGGAAGAACAACCCAAACTATGGTTACACGATGCAAGGTTCCACATTAGGAACCACCACCCAGGAAAAAGATTTAGGCGGCATTGTGGATACCATGTTAAAACCCTCAGCCCAGTGTGCAGCAGCGGCCAAGAGAGCAAATAGAATGCTAGGTATGATAAGGAAAGGAATGGAAAATAAAACAAAAGATATTATAATGCCTCTATATCGTTCCATGGTGAGACCGCACCTTGAATATTGTGTGCAATTCTGGTCGCCGTATCTTAAAAAGGATATAGCGATTTTAGAAAAGGTTCAGAGAAGAGCCACCAAAATGGTAAAGGGGATGGAAGGATACTCCTATGAAGAATGGCTAAAAAGGTTAGGGCTCTTTAACCTGGAAAAGAGACGGCTGAGGGGAGATATGATAGAAGTCTATAAATTAATAAACGGAGTGGAACGAGTAAACGTAGATCGATTGTTTACCTTATCAGAATATAGAAAGACTAGGGGACATGCAATGAAGCTACAGGGTAAACTATTTAAGACTAATAAAAGAAAATATTTTTTCACTCAACGTGTAATCAAACTCTGGAATTTGTTACCGGAGGATGTAGTAAAGGCTGTTAGTGTAGCTGGGTTTAAAAAAGGTTTGCACAAGTTCCTGGAGGAAAGGTCCATAAACCATTATTAAGAAGGGACCCAGGATATCAATGCTTGAACCAATACAAGCATTGTGGAACCTGTGTCCCTTGAGGAAACTGCTAGGTACATATGACCTAGATTGGCCACTGTTGGAAACAGAATACTGGGCTTGATGGACCTTGGTCTGACCCAGTATGGCATATCTTATGTTCTTATGTTCTTATCCCTTTCTCTTTTCTACTGTTGACTCCTCTTCCTATGCCGCTGGCATCCCTCTGTCGCTAGCTTCTTTTGCAACCTTGAGATCATTAACTATGATTTCTCTTCCGTTTAGTTGATATCACCAGTCATCTAGGAATTTCCTGGCTCTTTACTCTTTGCATGGGCAGACTCACGAGTCCAAGCAGGCAATGGCATAAACTAAGTGCTGGATTAACATTCAGTGAAGAAATAGAACCCGCTGTCCCCATTAGTCCATGTTTATGCTTTTCTGACTCTTTGAACTGCACTGCTATTCTGGACTTCCTCTGGTTTTGTCATGGGAATGCTGATAATGTGATGTCCTGGTGTCGCCCGATCTGTGGTTCTCAAAACTGCCAGAAAAGGGATCCTCTGTATCAGTTTTCGCCTTTCTCCTTGACTTTCAGTCTTTCACAGTCCCATGGTTGCTTTGACTTGCTCACTGCAATCTGAGCTTGGCCTCACAAATTAAGCACTCATTAGTCAATTAGACTGCAGTTCCAGTCGTCAGCGGCAGCTTGAGAGAATACTCCGTGCAATGCCCTACGGAGACTGCAGCCTATCCTTTTATTTCCGCACGAACTTCTGAAAGTTTTTTTTTTTTTTGCAGACTTAAAAGTGAAATTCAGGGTCTGCTGCCAGCTTTCCTCAAACCATGCAGCGGGGTTCCAGGACTCCGTTCAGTTGGAACTCACATCTGCTTCATTTTCCCATGACGCTCTCCAAGACAATCAGCATTCAGCAGATGTTCCCAACAGGACAGTACCAAGAAAACCCCACGATGACATAGACTTTCTTTGTGAAAGCAGCTTTCGGCTAGCAGGACACTCACCTCACAACTGCAGGACCTTGATGTGTTTCTTTAAGTCTTCTCTGCTCCCTGGTATCTTTCTCCCCTTGTGTGAGGGGAACACTCCAGCTGCAGAAATAAAAAAAACAGAGCATACGTATGTTAGTTTAGGGCTTAAAAGTGTCCTTCCAGCATGAAAAGTCACCACGTAAACACACAGACCTTAGGTTGCCCAGTGTTTGACTCTTCTATGACCTGTGAGCTCATGGCTGGTCATTTACTAAGTGTGTGCTCAGCTGATGCACTGGGAAATAGAACAGAAGAATGGTTTTGTGTTCTTTGCAAAAGTTAGCAAGTGATTGTGTTCCTGAAAGAACCATATTAAATCATCCTATTTTTTTAATTGAAATGTGAAGAATACATAGGCATTAGCTGCTAGACTGTGAGATTTAGATTCAACATCTTTAAATAGATCCAGGGAAGGGGGGAGGGTTAGTTTGTGATCCATTTTAGGGTTCTTTACATAGTGATTGATCTGATAGGGTATTGGACTGCAAGTAGAGTTCATTCACTGTGAAGGTAGAAAATCCAGTCTCTGAACCACAGTGAATGCAGATGTATCAGAGAAATTGAAACAAATCTAGATAAATCAGAAAGATGCAATACAGCTATTTGATAAACTAAAGAGCAGCAAATCACCTGGACCAGATAGCATACATCCCAGGGAGCTGAAAGAACTGAAATATGAGATTGCAGACCTACTTTTAAGTAATCTGTGAACTATCCTTAAAATCATCTATAGTACCTGAGGATTGGAGAGTGGCCAATGTAACACCAATTTTCTATAAAGGGTTCCAGGGGTGATGCGGGAAACTACAGACAGGTGAGCTTGACGTTTGTACCAGGCAAAATGATAAAAACCATTATAAAGAGTAAAATTACTGAACATGAGGCTAGTCATAGCTTAATGGCAGGAAGCCAACATGGATTTATCCAAGGAAAGTCTAATCTGTTATGTTTTTTCGAAGGTGTGAATAAACAGGTAGATAAAGGTGAGCAGGTTGATATAGTGTATCTGGATTTTCAGAAAGCCTTTGACAAGGTCCCTCATGAGAAACTCCTGTGTAAATTAAAAAGTCATGGGATAAGAGGCAGTATACAATTGCGAATTAGGAACTGGTTAAAAGATAGAAAATGAAGAATAGGGCTAGATGGCAAATCTTTTCAATGGAGAAAGGTGAATAGTGGAGTACCCCATAGATCTGTGCTGGGCCTGCTGCTTTTTAACATATTTATAAATGACCTGAAAATGGAAATAACGAGTGAGGAGATCAAATCTGCAGGACACAAAATTATCCAAAGTTGTTAAAACAGAAGAGGATTGTGAAATATTGCAAGAGGACCTTGAAAGCTCTGGAGACTGGGTGCCCAAATGGCAGATGACATTTAAAGTGGACAAGTGCAAAGTTATGCACTTAGGGAAGAACAATCCAAACTACTATTACATGATGTAAGGATTCATATTAGGAATAACCATCCAGGAAAAGGACCTGGGTGTCATCATGGATAATACGTTGAAACCCTCTGCCCAGTGTGAAGTCGCAGCCAAAAAGGCAAATAGAATGCTGGGAATCTTAAGGAAAGGAATAGAAAATAAAACCAAGGATATTATAATGCCTCTACATTGCTTCATGGTGCAACTGCACCTTGAATATTGTGAGCATTTCTGGTCATCATATCTTAAAAAGGATATGGGGAGAGTGGAGTTTGAGGGGGAGAGTGGAGTTTGAACCAGCCGTGCAGCGTCGGAGTTCCCAGGGTGAGCAGGCTGCGGCAGGGACTGCCCCAGGCGACATCAGGGCCTTCATCAAGCTTACCACACTAGGCACGCGGCCGTTGGCGCATGGCCGTAGCGTGCCCTAAGGGGCATGCCACAAGGGGAAGGTAGGCCTCTTGGGAGCCCCTTAGGAGCCACTGAGGAGCTGTGTAGAGTATATTATTTATGGCTTCTGGAGAGACTGGACCCATGGATAGACATCTGAAGACCAGGGACATGGTGTCTCCTCCCCCTGCAGGTACTGTGTCAGCCCTGTTGTCTCCAGAGGGAGCCTCTTTAAGCTTCCACGAGGCTCTCCGCCTCTTCCCCCATCAATGACAACCCCCCCTCCCCCCTCCCCCGACTTACCCGCACGTGATCTACTGGCACAACAAAGTACCCCTCTTTCTGTAGTTAATACTTTTGTTACCAGTTTCCTGGTCGCCACCACAGTGTGTTCCTCAAGATGTACCTGAGCCTCAGGTGTCCTTGGTGGATATCTGGTATGTTGAGACTCGTATGGAGGATACTTTGGTGTCTACAGTGTCCCAGCTTTGTAAGTTTTCACAGGATACAGTTACAAGTCTGGGGGCAGTTGATGAGCAGTTGGATTCCCTAACAATACAGGTTCAGAACTGTGACTCCCGATACACTTCTCTTCAGACGATGAATGTTTCTTCAGTTAAAGACAGTTTGTTTCTTCATCGTGGTTTGGAATCTCTAGAAAATTCTCTTAGAATGAGGAATATTCATTTTCTTAATTTTCCTGTTACTCGTTTGCTATCACCTGAAATTTTGCTTAGTAAATACCTTAAGGAAGTTCTAGAGCTTTCTAATACTGATACCATAGCTTTCTCTAAAATGTTCTACCTTTCCTCGAAAATGGTATCCTTCAGGTCTGTTGGGGAGTATGATATCTTGGAACCACAATCTTACTCAATTCCTCAAAGACGCTCAGGATACCATCTTGACAAGGGCCACTTTGGTGGTTTCGTTTGTATCAGAACAGGATAAAGCTTTGGTGTTTAGGAGTTACTTTAAATATAAGGATGTTTGTTTCTGTGGTGCTAAAGTGCAGTTGTTTCAAGACGTCTGAAGAGCAACACAAGTACACAGATGGGCTTTTTTGTCCCTTAAGCCAAGGGTGTTGGCTCTTGGGGGCGTCCTTTTTTCTAAGGTTTCCCTGTAAGTGGGTGATAACACTTCAAGGTGTGAAGTTTATTTTCTTTGATTCTTTACAGCTGGAGAACTTCTTGTCAGTAAGAGAGAATACGGGGGAGGGATGAGGGGTTAAGGGCGGTATTACGTATATAGAATTGGCTCTGTGTATGTAGAGTTATTCTCTTTATTTCCTTGGTTTTTTTCCTTAATAATTAAGTCTCCCCTAGATGTGGGCTCTAATTGTGTCTTATTGATTATCCTTTAAGGGTGTTTTCTTTATGTATGACTCTTTATTTCTTGCTATTTGCTTATATTTATATGAGCAAATTAAATAAAAATAAATAAAAATAAAGGATATAGCAGAATTGACAAAGGTACAGAGAAGAGCAACCAAAATAGTAAAGGGGATGGAAGGATATCCCTATGAGGAAAGGCTTAAAAGGCTAGGGCTCTTCAACTTGGAAAAGATACGGATGAGGGGAGATATCATAGAGGTCTATAAAATAATGAATGGAGTAAAACGGGTAAAAGTAGATCCGTTTGTTTACTCTTTAAAAAAGTAAAAACTAGGGGACACGTAATGAAGTACCATGTGGCATATTTAAGACTAATCAGAGAAAATATTTTTTCATTGTGGAATTTGTTACTGGAGAAAGTAGTAAAAGCTGTTCAAAACAAGTTTGGACAAGTTCCTGGAGGAAAAGTCCATCAACCATTATTAAAAAGGATCAGGGAAATCCACTGCTTGTCCCTGGGACAAGCTTTGGGAAACCGACTGGTACTTGAGACCTGGAATGGCCACTGTTGTAAACAGGATACTGGGCTTGATGATCTGACCCAGTATGCATATCTTATGTTATGTCCTCAGTTGGTGTGGTTCCCAAACTTGTTTGATCTATTTAGAAGAGAAATAAATGGAACCAGCTCTCTTCCACATAAGCAGGTGGCACCTTGTAGATGAACCCATTTATTGAGCTGTCCTCGAAAGCTTATGCCTCAATAAATTGTTTTGTCTATAAGATGCCACTTACCTCTGTCATTTTTGCTACTCCAGACTAACATGGCGATACCTATGAAAATTCTGCTCTTCCTTAAGATGTAGTGACATCAACAGGTCTCAGTTTCTTTTCAGAGTAGCTACATTATTGTAGATCACCTTACTGTGAATGGTGCTGTCTTCCCCTTTGGTCCAGAGGTCAAGCTTTGCTAGCATCTTCTGCTTCTGTGCCCCTGTGAGCTGCTGCCTAGACGGTATCTTGTCAGACTCCTCTATATTGCTGAAAAGTATCCACGGCCTTTACATTTCTTGAGTTTGCGATTCCCATGGCTTCTCCAACCAAGGTAGTCTCTAAGTGGCTGCTTGACTCAGCTCTCATGCCTCACGCTGGTTCTATCTGTTTCTCAACTGCTGTGTGATGGTTCCTCAAGATGGGTCCTGCTCGTTCAGCCTCCGGAATTGCATTTTTCTGACTACACCGAGCATGCCCAGATCCATTCTGACCACTATCACTAAGGTTCTCCAAACTTATGGGACTCTTAAGCCATATTACAGGGGCTACATACAGGGCCAGCCCAACCATTAAACTAGACAGTTACCTAGGGCAGCAGCTTTGCGGCGGAAGGGGGGGGGAGCGACAGCAAAGAACAAAGCTAAGCAGTAGATTCTGACAGCCGGGGGGGGGGGGGGGGGGCAAAAGGCTTAAGGTTTGCCTAGGGTGCCAAAACCTCTAACCTATTGTGGGGCCGGCCCTGGCTTTACATCCATTTTGTGGTTGATGTCATCAAATCTCATACCAGAATTTTATTTATTTTATTTATTTATTTAGACAGATTTGTATACCACCTTATCGTACAATCAAAGTGGTTACATCACATTGGAGGGTTACATTTAACATGTGGGTACATTACAACATTTAACATGAGGGTATTTAGCAACATTTAGACAGCACAATTGGTGGGTTACAATTTGCATAAGGGTACTTAACAACATTTAACATGTGGGTACTTTACTACATTTAACATGAGGGTATTTAATTTGTATGAATTTGAAGTGTTAAAAATGTGCAGTTTAGATTACTTACTGTAATTAACTTTCTAGTGCAACAGACTTCCATTTAAAGAATGACAGCTTCTTATCATGATTCTAAAATATTTGTATCTTGAATTTCTTCCACAATGTACCTTATTACTGTAGTTCAGATTGGCAGCCATACAGCCTCTATATGGGCGGGTCTGATTAGAATGATAACAACCTGGAGTCTGTATAGTATCATAGTAACATAGTAAATGACGGCAGATAAAGACCAGCATGGTCCATCCAGCCTGCCCAGCAATATGGCAAGAGTAGGTGCACCTGTCGCTCTGTGCAGGCCACCCCTCCCCATGTCTTTGTTTAGGGGTGAACCCACCACTTCATGTAGGACACCCCTATTTTTTGAGAAGTTAGATGGTTCAGAAGTTAGATGGTTCCGTTTATTTTGTTTTTATCCTGTTTCTGTAAAGGGATCCGCTGTGTTTGTCGCATGCCATTTTGAATTCCGTCACCGTGTTTGCCCCCACCACTTCCATCAGGAGGGCATTACAAACATCCACCACCCTTTCTGTGAAAAAGTATTTCATGACATTGCCTTTCAATTTTCCACCTTACAGCTTCATGTTATGCCCTCTAGTTTTACAGCTTCCCCATCTTTGGAAGAGGTTTGTTTGTTTGTTTATTTATTTATTTATTTATTTACAGTCTCTTATATACCGCACTATTCAGCATCAGCGCGGTTTACATGGAACAGAAATGCTCAGTACAGTTAACATGTATGAGTTTACAGATAACAGGGCAAGTAACTTGGATAACAGGGGTAAACTATTTTAAACTATAAACTTGTTATTTCTCTTTAAGCATTTAAAGGTCTGAATCATATCTCCCCTGTCCCTCCTCTCCTCCAGAGTGTACATATTTAGGTCTTCAAGTCTCTTCTCATAAAGCTTCCAAGGCAGGCTCCAAATCATTTTGGTCGCCTTCCTCTGAACAGTTTCCAGTCTTTTTACATCTTTTGCAAGATATGGTCTCCAAAACTGAACACAGTATTCCAAGCGAGGCCTCACCAGCGACTTATACAATGGTATTAGTACCTCTTCCTTTCTGCTGGTAATCCCTCTTTGTATGCAGCCCAATCCTTATAGCCAAGAAAAACTCGAAAAATGGTTTGGGGCAATTTACAGGTGGCTGCGATGCAATGCAGTGCAGTTTGCACAGGCAAGCCCCGGGTGGTTTGCTAGCTTCCCACAAAACAGTTTTAACCTGCTTGTGCCCTGTAATGTGTTACTCAGTTTGTTACACATAGATGACCCAATGTGCTTTAAAGCAAATGTCTTTAGTCTGTGAAACCTAGCAGTACAAACGTCCACAGGAAAGAACGAGACATAACAGTGAGTCTAAGTGCATTCACCACAGGAACTGTAACGGAGAGCAAGCAAAGCGGCCTTCCCCGCAGGTCACATGGAGATACAGAGACACAGTTAGAACCAGGGCCAGGGATCGAGTTAAACTTTCGACCCAGGCTTGGATGCCAGAAAGAGAGGTACAGCAGCAGCCCTGTCTGAAAGGGCTTCTATTACATGAAGGGGTCACCAAGGGCTTTCAGTGCTCTCACTATAAAACTTACCCCTGTGACCCTGAACCCAAGTTGCTCTTATAATTCCGAAGCCTTCCCAAAGATGGCGCTTTGCATTCTTTCAGCGGCCTCCTTCGCTCTCTGCTCTCACTGCATGCCAGTCTCATGTTTCTGACTGGATTTCCAGCAACTGGATACTTAAGGCCTTGTAAAAGGGTCAGAAATTATTTGTCTCTCTCCGCTCGGCTTTCTTCTTCGGATGCTGCTGCTGCTGCTTAGAAAACCAATTTCTTGTCCAAATTCTCCTTAAAACACACACAAAGTTTGCACTGCTATGGAACTCGCGAGCAAGCGCAGTCAATCGTAAAGGCTTCACTCTGGTTACTGCCCATTTGCGTATCATAGTTCAGTTACCCTGCACTGTTATTTAAAAGGCCTTTGGAGATTTTTTGTGCTTATGTCAGATGGTCTTTTAATGTATTTTCTTTCATTTGATTTTAGGTTTATGATTTACAATAAGATGTCTTTGTTTTAACTAAGAACATAAGATATGCCATACTGGGTCAGACCAAGGTCCATCAAGCCCAGTATTCTGTTTCCAACAGTGGCCAATCTAGGTCATATGTACCTAACTGTATGTCTGTCTGGTTTTATTGATTAAGAGAAATAACGAAATAACTGTATGTCTGTCTGGTTTTATTGATTAAGAGAAATAACAAAATAAATGCCTTAAAAATATACAAAAAAAGATCTATCAAAAGCAAATCTTTCATTCACTGCTGGAGATCAATAAGCAGAACTGCACATACCAGCTTTGAGCTTCTTGATATACAGAAATGGAGAAGGCCGAAAACACTGGGTGCAGAGCAAGATGGCGGGCTCTGGTCACTTACCTTTTGACATTTTCCTTTAACCCTGCAATGTCGCTGAGTAAAAAAAGGAAGGGGGCAGCTCGTGTCCCACTATTGCGGGTCCGGCTGTTGTGAGCAGCCCGATGGATACTTTTGTGACCCGAGCACAAGGGCCAGAGACTCCAGGCAGAGCCACTAAGAATAACATCTGGAGAAGGGAGCCCAGTGTCCTCTTTGGTTTTTGAGGTCAGCTTGATGCCCGAAGATCAAAGGCAGCCCCCTGATCCAGCTGGTTTCGTGCCCGTACGAAGGGGTTACTCCTAGGAGAGAAGGGGATGGGGCCTATGGAATCTCCTGCCTCCAGACAGGGAGTGTCTGCTTCGACATCTTTGCAGTGAGCTTCAGGTGCCGTAGTGTCGGGTTATAGTGTGCAGCAGGCTTTCTCTTTGGAACGACTTAAGCAAATCACGATGGAATCCTTCTGGCTGGCCATTAAGAATTTGGGTAAAACCTTGATGGGGCAGTTCAACTCTTTTACTTCTTAAGTTGATCATGTTGCTAAAAGCTCAGAGGCCAATGCTGTCGAGATTGAAACCTGCAAGCTTAAGATAAGGGAGTGTGAAGCCAAGATTGCTAAGTTATCTACTAAAAAAACTATGTTCATGAAGGAAAATCTCTTTATTCCTAGGAAATGTGAATTTCCAGATAATGCAATGCGAGCCAGGAATATTTACTTTGTTAATTTTCCAAGGCTACCACTCATTTCACCTAAGGAGTTGTTTAGAAGATATTTGACTGAGATTTTGAAGATTTCCACTGAACTGTTACCACTAGTGGTTCGTATTTATTATGTACCAACATCTAGAAGGGATGGAGTGGAGGAGTGGCCTAGTGGTTGGGGCAAAGTACTTCAGACTGGAAGGTCGGGGGTTCAAATCCCACTAGAAGACAGCAACCTTGAGCCGGAAGGACTGGGGTTTCTAGTCCCACAGGTGCTCCTTGTGGTCTTGGGCAAGCCACTTAACACTCCATAGCCCATGTTTCCTGTAAAATAGTTACCTCCAAGTTATAATGCCCCGTTCAATGTAATTTCAGCTTGTTCAATGTAAACCACACTGATGCAGAATAGCATGGTATATAAGAGAATGTAAATAAATAAAATGTAATGGGTACCAATTGGATGGAGACCTCAAGGATTTTCACTGTTAGTTTGGATTTAACTAATTTTCTAGAATCATCTATAGAGGAGGCTTCTGTAGCCACCTTGATTGCTTCTTTTGCATTTAAAACTGAGTGGGACCTTGTCCTTAAGTTGTAGTTTGAGTTCCGTCATGTTTTGTTTTGCAATATGGAAGTATGGGCATTTCCTGATGTCTCTAGACCCACGCAGAAATGAAAGAAGCAATTTCTTTTGTTGAAATCCAGGGTTCTCCAAATAGAGGCCTCTTTACTATTAAAATTTCCCTGCAAGCGTGTGGTGTGATATAGAGATATGAAATATAGGGTATATCTGCTAAACAGCACTAAGGGTGCATATGTGCCATTAGCGGGAGTTAGCGGTACCCGTGAGCGGTTAACGCCGCAGAAAGTGCCGATAACACCAGCTTAAAATGTGATAGCATGTCCCTTAGCATTAAGGTACAAAGGGGTGGAGAGTGGATGTTAATTGGGTGGATTGTGGGAGGAGCTAGCACGTGCTTCCTTAACGCTGGGTTCTGTTATCGTGCATTAGAGGCGCCAAGGCCAGAAACCCTATTGTCAATTCAGAACTGGTGTTAAGAGCTGTTTTTGAAGAGTGAGAGCTGATTTTTTGGGTTAAACGCCATATAGGGAGCCCATCTCAATGTATGCAGTGGGCACGTCCCACTCTAGCTCAGAAAATAGTGATAGCAGTGGTCCATTGGCAGTCACAGCACGGTACCCTTTCAATAAAGGACACTATGTTATTGGTGCCAAAGTGGCAAAGGAGTGCCATGTAGGTGACTCAGCACGGCTAGTTAGTCCGCTAGGCAGACTAGGCAGCTGCCTATGGTGGATATTTGCGATGTCAGGTGCGACTCTGCTGTGACTGCGGTGGCACACATACATGCTGCTGCTGTCACAAAGACGTTGTGCCACTGCGCAGCCATATTGGCATTGTGTGGGGGTGGGGAAGGCAATGGCTTCTGCCTGGAGCAAAAGAAACCTTGGTTCGAGTCCTGTGTGTCAGGTGCAACACTGTTGTGTACACTGTCAGGGGCATGCCAAGCATGTCACTGGCAGGTAAATCAGAGTGCACACTGTGTCTGGTGTTAGTACGGGTGCAGGTAATGCCATCTACTGAACTGCCGGTAGATGATCCTGTAAAAAGCCAGTTTGTGCGTGGTGAGAACTATGTACTGACTGTTAAGAGCCTACAGGGCCTATGCTGTGCCCCACCCTGCCCATTCGCGACCAAAACATTAGATGTACAGTGTGTTTGGAAATGTCCAGCACTGTCACTAGTTGCCGATGTGTGTCCCAACGCACAATCAACCTGCGCCTGAAAACCTGTACTCAGCAAAAGCCCTGTAGTCAAATGGCCCCTGTGCTAATAAGAACTGAAGAACATAAAAAATGCCATACTGGGTCAGACTAAGGTCCATCAAGCCCTATTTCCTGTTTCCAGCAGTGACCAATCCAGGTCACAAGTACCTGGCAGGTTCCCAAAAAGGTACATAATGTTCCACTATGCTTGTCTCGGGATAAGCAGTGGATTTCCCGGTTCCTCTTTAATAATAGTTTAGGGACCTTCAAATCTTTTTTAAACCCAGCTACACTAACAGCTTTTATGATATCTTCCGGTAATGAATTTCACAGTTAGATGACATGTTGAGTGACCACATATTTTCACTTATTGATAACTTGGATTTTTCTTAGCAATGGAGGATTAAATGACTTGCTCAAGGCCACAAGGAGTGCTAGTGGGACTTGAACCCTGGTCCCCAAGCCAGTGCTCTAACAATTAGGCTACTTGTCCACTCCACTCATCTATTTATAGACCTCTGTCATATCTCCCCTCAGTCATCTCTTTTCCATGTTGAAGAGCCCTAACCTTTTAAGCCTCTCCTCATAGGGATATCCGTCCATCACCTGCGAGAGTAGGGTGGCATGGCGAATCCTCCCTTCCATGCAGTAACAAGGCCTAAGGCAGCAGCACGCGTGCTCATGGCATGCCGCTCCTGCCCCCCTCCCCTCCGACACATCCTGTCGGAGGGAGGGCAGGAGTAGCAGGCTCTGATTACCCGTATTTGTGCCACTGCTTGAAGGCCACCTGGAACACTGAAGCGGCAGCTGTGCCTTGATTGCAGTTCATTTAGTGGATGGGCCAGCCCTGGGTGCTGTGATCCATGAACTCCTGCACTGTGACTGACCATGCATTTCTTAATGAGAGGCAACAGTGCGTGACCCTTAGCCTGCAGTGTGAGAGAATGTGTGGGCAAGCACAATTTATGGCACCAGAGACAGCACATGTGACACCTATTACATCCAGAGACGTGGAAATGGTGTCTGCCAACTGCTATCATCTTCATGTCCTGAATGTGCATGTGATATGTCCTGGCTACATCATCAGTCCCAAAGTGATGGTCAGGTTGGCTGTGTCCACCCATGACCCATACATCCTGCTGTAATCAGCAGTGTCACAGCAGTTCAACAGGGGAGGGTTGGATCAAGGTGTCCCCCACATGCACATATTGACTAGATATGTGCATGTGGGGGGAAAAATATGCCAGTGAGGCAGGAAGATTGGGCAATATGATAACACCCCATCTCAGAGGAAAAATACCCACATTGCTCTCTCAGTTGCTGGATGATGACCTAGGCCTATGCTTGAACTGGTGACCCTTTCATGGGTAAGTATTTAATTAGGTGCCACATCCAGCCAAGCCACATGGGAGTCTAGCCCACTCTGTGTGGTCTGCCAACTATGAGATTATTCCAGGACAGGCTCGCAAGCACACACCAGGAAATTTTATATATTTATTTATGTGCACTTATATGCCGTCTTTCCGGAATCAAAGCGGTTTACATTGAACTTAAAACAGTAACACATCAAACATAAACTTACACGGAACATTGTTAACAAGGTGCACTACAATAATAGTTGAACATATTAAATTTTAACAGATTGTTTACAAAGGAATTACATACAACATGCCCCTCCTCACATTAAGGGTGGCCGGTGACAAAGGACACTTGCATATCTGGTGGTTGTTATGTGGATGAAGCACAGGATGTCCCTGCACATTCCAGGGCTGATGTGATGGATCGTGGAATTCTCCATGGGGGTGAAAGCAGCACATAGGTGTACAGATTGTGAGGTGCATCCTGGGAAATAAAGGGCTAACCAATACCAGCACAGATGGCCACAATTGCAGGCATAGTGGCTACACTGAGCACTAGAGCATTGCCTAGTACCTGCATGTCTTGTCTGTCCAGGGAGGAAGTGTACATGCCCCCCCCTAGGGTGGTCTCAGATGGACATAGACCTGCCATGGGCCATCATCAGCCTCATGGGTCATGACTGAGGTTTGATGTTGGCATATGTGCAAGGGTACGTATGGTGTACTGTACATCAGATCACAAGGGAACACGTGCTCCTGCACATGTGCTGTCTCAGGGATTAGTACCACACTGTAGCCCAGCAGAGCTCTGTGTGCGAATGTTGTGTGCCTTAGGAGGCACAGTGGAGGGTAGGGCCTCTTGCCCTCACACGTGGCTTGGCATTTGGACAGGAGATTAATACTGCTGCTGTGTGTCTGATATGAGATGCAGTACTGAGTGTCCAATGCAGTCCATACTGCATGTGTACCGCTGCAGACAGGCCCTAGGTGTAGTTTACAACTGTTTCAGAATGTGACTTCCAGGTTGTTTTGAGTCCTGGGTTTAGGCCATTGCAGGCAGGGACCTGTAGTCTGGTTTATCCTAGAGAGTGCTGTAGACAATGGTATGGGGGTGTAGCTGAATAGTTAGACTTCTGGTTCAGTAAAGAACAGTCTACTTAAACAAAAGCCTCAGTATCACCTTACTAATTAATATACACCATAATTCTACCCTAATACTATACTTCTGGAAGAACTCATGAACAGCAATGGATTTTTGACCTTAAGACTATTGAAACTGATGGATTGAATTCTGCTACTGATTGGGGAGTATTCCTGTGAGTTTAAAGGGAATGGTTACATCATCTCTCCTCTCCGCCCCTTTGATTGGTTCAGAAAGGTATTTAAATTGAGTGTTGACGTCAGACGCTATAGCCAAAAAGGCTAACGGTTTGGAATGGTAAAGCTAAGCCCCCGATGAAGCGATTTGTTCGCGAAACAGAGATCTTCATAGGGTGTTTGCGGAAAGAAGAAGTATATTCTTCTGGAAGACACTCCAAGAGATAAGTAATTGATTGAGACTACTTTAAAAGTTTGGTGAAGTGTTCTGGCTTTTAGGTTTGCCTTTTTCCGTAGGGTCAATGAGAATGCTGTGGACCCTGGAGTATTGAGCTGGCAAGCCGTGAATTCTTTTACTTTGATGCATTGAGCTGTTAAGTAACACATTTGTGGCATTTCAGTCTTTTTGGCTGTGAGATTTTGATTATAAAAAAAATAAAAATAAATTAAATGTTTTGGGGAGAAGGAGGTTTTTTAGACCTGTGATGGTATTCCACCCTTGATAGCGAAGATCAAAAGAGATTTAGAAAAATGGAACAGGGAAGAATTGTCATGGTTTGGCCGGATAGCGGCTCTCAAGATGATGCTCTTACCTCGCTTGCTTTATTTTTTTCAGGTTCTCCTGCTTCAGGTACCATGAATGGTGCTTCAACACTTGCAAAGGAAACTGTTTTTAGTTCTGTGGCGACATTGGCCTCCAAGGATAGCATGGAGAGTATTGTATGCTACATGCCGTAAGGGGGGCTGGGAATGCCAGACATAGCAGACTATTATTTAGCAACTCAAATGAGGCAGGTTATGGAATGGTGCGATTTGGGGAAAGATAAGCGTTTCTGGTCTATCGAACAATATTGGGTAAGCGGCTGTCAGTTGAATCATATCCCATGGGTGGTGAAAGGAACATTACGAGGGGAGTAGACTGAGAACCCTTATATTCATCACTTGTGGGGAGAATGGAGGAGGGTATGGCGCAGAGTGAATTCCTCCTATCTGGTATCGCTTTTGGCCCCAATTGGTGTTACATCAGATTTTGGTCCAGGAAGAGAAGGGATCTTTAAGCGTTGGGCTGCTCTGGGTCTAGATACGTTTGAGAACTTGTTAGAACCAGGGGAAATTAAATCATTTGAAAAATTGAAGGAGGAATATGCACTGGGAACGCCGGACATTTTTGCTTTTATCTGCAGGTGGTTCATTTTCTGAAACAAAAGATTTACAAGGGGAAAATTGAGGAAGGATTTAATGCCCTAGAAGCCTTATGGCTGGGGCATCATCAGTCTAGAGGGTTGATTCGCCTGCTATGTGCCAGCTTGCGCTTCTCGAGGGGGACGGGAGAGAAATTTGGTTATATGAAGGAATGGGAAAAGGATTTAGGGGTAAGTTGGGATGAGGATGAATGGAAATCCATATGCATGGGGGCAGCAAAATCATCACTATGTGCCACAATTAAGAAAAATGCATATAAATTGTTGATGAGATGGTATTATACCCCTGTAAGGCTCCAGCATATGTTCTCATTGGTCTCGGACCGATGTTAGCGAGGTTGTGGGGCCAGGGGTACTTACCTACATATGTGGTGGGAATGTCCAGTGGTCAAGTCTTATTGGGCACAGATCCGGGTGCAGGTGGGGAACATCTTTGGGGTAGTGTTTGATGGCTGCCCCATATTTTTTCTGTTGGGGGTTTGGCCAGATACTTTACAACATAGTTGGTGCAGACCGATACGGACAAGTATAATTGCAGCTCGCGGTGAGCTAGCATGGAAACAGAAGCAGAACAGAGCCCCAGAGTTGGAATATTGGATAAGCAGACTCCTTTTTCCATAGGGTCAATGAGAATGATGTGGACCCTGGAGCAGGGGTGGGCAATTCCGGTCCTGGAGGGCCGCAAACCAGTCAGGTTTTCATGGTGTCCCTAATGAATATTCATGAGATCTACTTGCATCCACTGCCTTCCATTGTATGGAAATAGGTCCATGAATATTCATTAGGGACATCATGAAAACCTGACTGGTCTGTGGCCCTCCAGGATTGGAATTGCCCACCCCTGCCCTGGAGTATTGAGTTGGCAAGCCCTGAATTCTTTTACTTTGATGCTTTGAGCTGTTAAGTAACACATTTGTAGCATTTCAGTCTTTTTGACTGTGAGAATTTGATTATAAAAAAAATAAAAATTAATTAAATGTTTTGGGGAGAAGGAGTTTTTTAGACCTGTGATGGTATTCCAGAGTAGTTCCCCTTCAGTTAAGCATTGACTGCCACGTAGAGGGAGAGCAGGTTTACTGAGGTCTTTTCTCCTTCCTGTTAAGGTATTCTTCCAGAAGTATAGTATTAAGGTAGAATTGTGGTGTATATTAATTAGTAAGGTGATACTGAGGTTTTGTTTAAGTGGATTATTGTACCCTCAGTGTTTCGTTGTATCGGGTATTAGATCAGTAAAGAACAAACCAGGGTTCAAATCCCACTTGGAAGAAAGGCCTGCCAATATTTTTTCGGTCACACTGGCAAGGAAACCTACAAGTTTCTGGGTCCCCAGGGGTCAGCATTGACTTGAGGGCACACATCCTTATTCTTTTTTATGTATTATGATAGCACATTGGGTCTGCAAGCATGCACATTGCAATCATACCCATGACTTTATTGCCTCTGCTGCAGCACATTGCAAAGGGCCAACTTCACCCTGTAGATGCACGACACATGAGTTGTACATTTACTTATTTATTTATTTAACGTTTTTTTTGGGGGGGGGGGTTATATATACCGTCTTTCTACAATTCAAGACGGTTTACATGGTACTCAAAAATAACAGTGTGGGTACATCTGTTTTACATAGAACAAGAATTTAGAGAACACAAAGGTTAACAGTTGGTTATAATACCAGAAAAAGCAACTATGTACATTGGAAGGGAAAGAAGGGGGGGGGGAGGATAAAGGGAAGAGGGGAATATTGGATGGCGGGTAGTGGGTTAGCTAAGTCTAGGTGGCAATTGGTTGGAAACTTTCGTCATAACTGTGAATGAATATCCTTTGCTCTATCACATGTATGCATGACACACTCCTGGGCATGTCACACTCCTGGGATGGCCACCTGCACAGATCATCACACATCCTTTCTTGCTCCATATGGGCAATCTGAGAGATACATCAGTTCAGAGACATGCGTGGACGCCAGGTGTGTAGCATCATGCGAGTGACTTTATTCCACCAGAAAGTATGAGTGTAGATCTTATCTGTAGAACAGCAGTTTGCGTTTGCATGCAACTTTACAGATGTGCGGCTGTTATGTCCTTGGATCATAGGCTTCTTACATGTCCAGTTGTTATATGTATATGTCTCAGGAAGGCAGCTGTGAAACCCAAATACATAGCATTAGACCTTCCCTGTAGCACAGCAACTATTTTTCACGCACACTATAACTGCAGTAGCTGCATTTGTGAGGTCACAATTGGGTACATTGGGTCAGCAAGGCCATACGGAACTCTCATCTACCCCCATCCATCCTTCAGTCCATCCATCAGCCTATATCCGTCATGTTCACTCATGTATCCTCCTGCCAGCTGCTACACCCTAGTACACATTCTGGCATTTTACTCACTCACACCTCACATGCAGCTGATGTACAGGTCACCACTGCCGCCCAAGCTCCTCCGTGGCACACTTCTACTCATTCCAGTGCCTCCCACTGATACCACAGTAGAACCTGTGCATCCCTTACTGATACAGTCCAACTGCCTCCCACATTATCCACACACTCACTATCTCACACATGGGTGACACATGGACGTGGCTTGTCCACCATCAGTTCCCTTTGTTCCCATCCAGCACTTCACTTCTTACCTCTACTATGTTGCAAACCCAGGTTAATTCCCAGGAGATATTAAGGCCCCTTGAGAGAAACTAAGACAACTGGAACAATGGACAGGTGATATGCAAGCTTGTACACTGTAAGGCCAATGTTTTTTAGAGAATTGTAACCGACATTTCAATTTGCATTTTCTGAATTTTCCCAAATCTTTGGTTTCTCCAGCTGATATGCTGCAAGAATGCTTTCAGCAGATCCTGCAAGTACCAAAAGAAGTAATATTACCTCTCGCCCAGGTATATTATGTTCCATTTGGTCGCAGAGTGAAGTAGCATACATTGGATGCTAATATCCAAGATATTTCCAAGGCCAGTGAATCTGAGATTTGGAAGAACTCACAATGGGTGATGACATCTAAAGCCACCTTGATTACTACAAACCGGACCATAACTGGATGTTTAGATTAGACATCAGATTTAGAAATGTGCTGTTCCAGGGCCATAAAGTCCTTGTAGTTAATGATCTTTCCAAACTTACAGAAGAAAGATTTTAGGTCTTCAGCCTTTCTTGCTAAATGTCAAGAATTCTTGTCCTTAGAAGTGAGCTTCTTTATTAGATTTCCCTGCAAATGGCGTATAAGATTTATAGATAAAAATTATGGGCCAATATTCAAAGCCCCGGATATATAAAAGCTACAGCAGTCATTCATGGCCTTTAAACATCCTCTTGTTATCCAGCGGGAGTATTCCAATGGTGGCTGCCATTGATTATCTGGATTGCGCAGCTGCTATCCAGATAATTGCCACCTTTACCTAGACAGTGGTGATTTTCAGTTGCTTTCTGGACAACTTATCCATGTAGTAACTTAGGCTGGCTTTTACTGTTGCCTGAGCTATCCAAATAACTTAATCAGATAGCAGCTGAAAATCACCACTATCCCCGAATAAGTGCCGCGATTATCCAGATAGTGGCCAAGCCACCCTCGTTCTATCCACGCACTTCCCTTGCACTAATTGGAGAGTGCCAAGGAGGTCTGTAGGGTTATCCAGTGGCACTATTCAGACAGTCTCACTAAAAATCTTCCTGGCCACCTCAGCCCTATCTGGATAGTACGGAGGCAGACTGTGGATAGAACTGTTAGTTATGCGGTTAGCAACAATATTCAGTTTGCTATTCAGATAACTATCCAGATAAAATTAGGATAGCAAAAAGGCTGTCGTAATCTAGGATTGCAGAGGGAATACTATCACTGTCCAGATAGCATCAGCACTGACTGCTCAGTCCAGATATTCAGCACTGGCCACTATTCAAATACCAGCACTGAAGCTCTGGATTTTATTTGGCCTCCATGGCCAGGATGTTTTTTAAAACGCCAATTGTGGCTGCTGAATATTGAGCCGTATGTGTTTTATGACCCACTTTAGCTGTGATATTTTGTGGAATCGAGATCTGACTCTCAAAGTTAGGTAGGACTATACCATCCTCAATATAGAAGGTCATTTTAAAAAATGTAGCCACAATTTGGACATCGGAAGACATGCACGTGGATTTGGACGTGTTGGGTCTCCACAGCCATTCCACAAATGATGTTTGCGATGTCTCTAGTGCAGGGACGTCCAAGTAGGCATGAGGGTGTGGCAGAGGCATGTCCAGGGAGGGGCAATGGACTTACATGTCCCAGTTCAGTCTCAGAAACGTCTGCAGGCACATCCATGTTTATACCTGCAGCAGGCACAAATAGGCATCGGGAAAGTGCTTGTTTTTCACCTTATACATCAAGAGAGTGTAGAGAAGCTGGAAAATTAAGTGACTAGTCTTAGATCACAAAGGCTCACACTGGAATTTCAAGCCTGGCTACCCTGCTCTTAACCCACTATTCTAATTATTATGGGGTAGATTCCGAGCAGTGTTTAGTGGGTCTGGACGTCCAGACCGGCTAAACGTTGGGGCACCAATGTAGCCAACAGAGCTCCCTGGCAAGATGTGCAGGAGCTCTGTTCGTGGGCAGGAGGGGACAGGCTGGAGGTGGAGAGTGGGTGGGCAGTGGGTGGGAACCTGACCCCAGACGTATAGGGCTGATTCCAAGGTTGGCCCTGTTCGTCCAGGATCAGCCATATGCACAGGGGATTTATTCCACCTTGGAGGTGGAATAAATCCCCCTGGATGGAGGAAGATTGAAGATTTGGGCCCGCAAAGCGAGGTGAGGGGGCACAGGTGGTATCCTGCAGTCCAACCCTAGCCACAGCAGGTCCGATCGGGAGTCAGGCTGCGGCGAAAGCATATTTTCAGGGTCTGCTGTGGATCGCGGCTCCTGCATGGAGCCGCAGTACCATGGCAACATGTTTCCAAGGCACCGTGGCTCCATGCAGGACATCGGAGTACCTGAATCTGGGCATGTCCTGGACATCCTGGCCTTTTGCTGTGATTCTTCTCCTGCGGAGCCATTTAGCCCCCACGGGAGCAGAATTGGGTGCATCCCTGGGCTGTCTAGATGTCTGGACATCCGGATGGCCCGGGAACACACATCACTGAATTGGCCTCCACGCTATTAGACATCTTGGTGCTGAAATACTATCCTGGGGATCTATATAGACGTTTGATATACGTGCATATCAGCATGTCCACATTTCTAAAATTGTGCCTGAACTTGCAGGTGCCTGCTTTTTTTCCCAGACGTTCTGGCTTTGACTTCCCAGATCGCACTTGGACGTCCCATTGTGAAACGTGCCTCATAAAGACAGTAGCTTTATAAAGTTATGTGTCATCTATGTGCATAAATCATGGTGTATTAGTGATTTACGTGTATACTTTAGCCAGTCATTGTTCTACAAGTACGCGCATAAGCTCGATGGCAGAGTGCACAAGTATGCGTGCAAATTATAGAATGCTCTCATTGACATGCGTTCTTGACAAATCGCAATGCAGGTGTTTATAGCAGGGCCGGTATAAGTGATCATGCCTAGATTTAACATAGGTTTTCAACCACTTACCCTCCTATTTTATAAAGTAACGTATATGCAGACCTTAGTTTATAAAATACACTGAATATAAGATATATGCAGAAAAATGTATGTTACCTACACAGGGCTTTATAAAATTACCCTCCACAGTTTCATTACATTTCTATGCATATTTTATTTGCTTAATTTAGTCGAAAACTAAATCCTCCATTTATTTTTCATTTTTCTTTCTTTCCCCCCCCCCTTTAAATTTGGAGTCTACCAGACTTATGTTGCATTATGTATCTTTATATAATTTTCATAGACTACGATGTTTTTCCTTTTTCAAGGATCCTTGACGTGTAGATTGCTTAAATTCTATAAATAAATAATGGGCAAATATTAGATCTGTTCATGACCCTCGGGAACTAGAGTTGAGAAGTTCTGATTATTCAGCAACCATCTGCCCATCTCTCTTGTCTTTTCCACTCCTTCTTCTGTCTGTACCTTTCCTAGCATGTCTCGCTACACGGAGACACCGGAGGGATCTCGGAAACCGTGCAGACACAGCTGGCTCTAGCACTCCAGACTGAGACTCCCTGCTCACAATTAAATGCCCCTGGGCTTCCTCACTTTCTTCAGAAACTTGGAAATCTGGGGCTCCAGCACAGATATTAAGATGTGACTGCTTATTCAGGGCTCATATATGTCCTTTTCTCTGTCATTAAAAAGCTGAAGGAGTTTTGAATTCATCCCAGGACCTGTCAGGTGATGGCCACAGTCTGTTTTCAAGCTTAAGGGGCCAGGGAGAAAGTATCTACCTCTCTTTTATTTCTGGCTGCGTTTGTCTCCGTTTTCACCCAACCCATTCTCTCATCCCCTTGCTCCCCTATTCTTTTCCACACTTAAATCTCACCCACATTCATCCAAAATTCCCATCTCAAATGTTTGTGTTCACCAAATTCTATACTCCTACCCAGGGATGTACCGAGCCATAACTGCGCCCTGTGCAACTTGCACATCAGATACGCACCCCTCCCCCTCCATGCCCATCATCTCACCGCCTTCATGTCCAGCCAGCTGCCCGCCCTTGCCCTCCTGCTGCCACTTTTTGTCTTCTCGGAGGTGGCAGCAGCAAAAACAGACCTGACTTCCAGTAAAAAATAAAAGAAAAAACCCCACTTGGGTCCTTCAACACCGCGCTTGTATGCCGTTCTGGTCCCTCCCTCCCTTCTCTGATGTAGGTCGCATCGGAGGAGGCAGGGACCAGGCCAGGGAAAGATACGCCACTGCTCCTACCTCTCAACCCACTCTCTTTATCAAGATGAATACACCAGCGCAAACAAACATGCTTTTAACTTTCTCCAAAAATACAGCTGATTCTGCTCTAAGCGAAGGGGCGCTGGTAATGCATTCCATAGCCTTGGAGCAATCGTTGAAAATGCCCTAATCTTTAAATGAATATTCTCCTAAATGCAGCTGTCAAAATTTGGCTGGCTAGACTTAGTGCAGAAATATTCCCCAACTAAAGTGTGGTAAAAATTTACTCGTGCCATGCATTATTTGCAAAAATTAACCCAGGCAACTGCAAAGCCTTGCAGTAACTATTGGGAGTCCAATGCAGTTAAGACAAAGACTATATATTAACCATAGGTGAAGTGCATTGTAGATAATGCAGATGCCTTTAATGCCCCCTACCAAGTAGACATTGCATGATTTGCATTGTCTGCTGCTGCAACAATGCAGAATAAGTTGCTGTACATCAGCTGCAAGGCACAGTCCACGCCTGTTTCCTGCCCCATTCCATGCTATGCAGTTAATGTGGGAATTAGCGATCACTAAGGGACCCTTGTACAAAAGTGCGCTGCACAGTCAGCGTGGGTTTTGGCATTTGTTAAATGCATGCTGAAGCCTGCGGGACAAAACAGTGAGCGCACACTGATTTCCGAGTTATCGGTGCATCGTGTCTGAAGGTTGTGAGGGGGCAGGTTAGGGGCGGAGAGTGGCTGTGCAGTTAGCATAGGGGTAATCACCGTGCCCTACCCGCACTTCATGCGAATAGTGTGGGTGCACTGAATGCCCCTCAATAGGCGGTGCTCAGTGTACGGACAGTAATAGTGCACCATTCTGTGCGGTTACTGCTGGGATTATGCAGGCCACGCCCCCTGCATTTAACGCACGGCATTTGTAACTACCACACATTATGTTTAGCGCTAAACGTGCATTAGTTGCTAAACCCTAGCGCCTTTTAGTAAAAAGGGCCCTAGCTGTCAAGCGGCCAGGTTAACTGTTAGCACGGGCTCACACTAACATGCATTACTTCCCACATTAACTGTTTAAATGACTTTAGTAAAGGGGCCCCATAGTCGGTTAACATAGACCAGCTAAGTCCATACAAAGATTCCTTTTTCCTCTTCACTCTTAAAACATTTAAGAAAAGCCTCCCTCATGGGCCTGATTCCCCCCAATCCCCCTTTTTCTGAAAATTCGAACCCTCGGTGGCTCCATGATCTGCCCCCTCCCAGTTGCTGGTTTATTTTAAAAGCATTGACCCACAGTGCCACCCACATCTCCTCATCTCCTTTTAATAAAACTCCCAAAAGGCCCCCTGCATCCCTCTCTTTCCATATCAACTTCCAAACCAGCCTCCGGAACCCCATTCCCTTAAAAACTGCCCCAGCGAGGTAGCTGAGAAGGGAAAAGGTTTCTTCCTCTGGCCTCTGCTAAATTCCAAGTGTGGGTAGCTGCCATCAGTTAGTATTCATTTATTCATTATTCTGTGAAAGGGAACCAATCCCTGCTCAGACTCAGAGCTCAGTGCCATGAATAAATAAATACGAAGTGCCGGTAACTGTCAGCTGTGTCAGCACTTGATATCCAGACGAAGCAGAAAGAGAGAAGGCTCATGCCTCTGCCTGCCCTTGGGGGGGGTGGGGGAATCTTTTAAAAAGTGGTTCTGGGGGCCGGGGTTGGGGGAGAGGGAAGGAAACGGAGGGCGCACTTGGAGATTATGTCAACTGAAAAAGAGATTGGAAGGGGGGATGTAGGCACTGCAGCAAGTGAGCGGTTAAAAAACAAAACAAAAGAAAAATATGCTGAAAATAAATGTGAGCTACCTAACCTCCTCCTAACAGGCCCACCTAGAATCTGGCAACTTAATTTGGCTGTCTAGTAAAAGGTGGGAGATTAAATTTAGCCACTAAATCCTTGCCAGTTCTCAAAGGCTTTGATCTGAGCAGCTAAGTCCATGCTTAGCATATTGACCTCTTAATAAAGAGAGGATAATTTTATAAGGCACACCTAGGTTTACACACATGCATATCTCATACCTCATTTAACAAAGTCAATTATGCATGTACTAGACTTTATAAAACGGCATAAGGTACACATGTTCATTTAAGTTACAAGCACTTACACCAGCCCTATGACTGCTATAGATGCTGATGCCTATCTTTTTTCAAGAACGCGCATAAATTATAGTGTTTTATAATTAGGGCCCAACATTGAAAGGATTTATGCTCCTAACTTTGAGAATTTAGTTCCTAAATTGGCCTCTTTGAAAATGTACTATGGTGGAGAGCCTAAATTTGATCCTAACATGTCACTAAGGGCCTGATATTCATAGAAACATAGAAACATGACGGCAGAAAAAGACCACATGGCCTATCTAGTCTGCCCTTCCATATCAACCACTACAACAATCCCTTGGGCTTAAGGCATTTACATGGGTTGCAGCACTGTAAACCATGTAAATGCCTTAAGCCTGGATATTCAGTGGCACTTACATGATTAGTATCGTTAAATATCCCCCCTAACTTCCCTACATGGTATCCGGTTAGCATTGGGGCGTGTCAGGGGCATTCAGGAACAGAGCGAGGCGGGGAGTACAACCAACTATGTAGCGGCGATATTGCATCACAACCCGGTTTTGGCTTGCCTAGTTTTGGCTGCGAATGCTAACCGGGTAGGTTGTGCAGCGGTTTCCTCTGGGCGCCAAAACCAGATATTCAATGCCGTCACTGCAACATTGAATATCCGGGGTTAGGGGTAAGCCTAGTTGAAAATTGGGCCCTCAATGTCTAAATATAGGAGCATAAAAAGTGGAAGGCAACAGGGTAGATTTCTTGTTGTTGTTAAGTGCTGTCGAGTCGGTGTCGTAGAAACATAGAAACATGATGACAGAAAAAGATCACATGGCCTATCTAGTCTACCCTTCCATATCAACCACTACAACAGGCCCCTTTTTTCCTTTAGAGATCCTCTGTGTTTCTCCCAAGCTTCTTTGAATTCAGATACTGTCCTTATCTCTACCACCTACACTGGACAACTATTCCACGGATCCACCACTCTTTCCATAAAGAAATATTTCCGCATATCACTCTTGAATCTATTCCCTTTCACCCTCATCCCATATCTCCTCATAGCAGAGCTTGCTTTCAATTGAAAGAGGCTCTCCCCCTGTGCATTTATGCCACGGAGGAATTTAAACATCTCAATCATATCACCTCTACCCCGTCTTTCCTCTATGGTGTAGATATTAAGATCCTTAAGTCTGTCCTCATAAGCTTTATAATGAATACTACTAACCATTTTAGTAGCCACCCTCTGTTCTGACTCCAACCTGTTTATATCTTTTTGAAGGTGCAGTCTCTAGAACTTCAGTTCTTTCAACACTCTTGGATGTATAATATTTATTTATTTATTTACATTCTCTTATATGCCATGCTATTCTGCATCAGTGCAGTTTACATTGAACAAACTGAAATTACATTGAACAGGGTATTATAACTTGGAGATAACTATTTTACAGGGAACATGGGCTATGGAGGGTTAAGTGGCTTGCCCAAGACCACAAGGAGCACCTGTGGGACTAGAAACCCCAGTCCTTCCAGCCCAAGGGTGCTGTCCTCTAGTGGGATTTGAACCCCCAACCTTCCAGCCTGAAGTACCTTGCCCCAACCACTAGGCCACTCCTCCACTCCAGGTGATTTGCTAGTCCTCAGTTTATCAAATAGTTGCAATACATCTTCCCAGTGTATCAATATTTCTTTCAATTCTTCTGCGGCATCACCTTTGAATACCATTTCAGTCATAGGTAACATCCCTACATCTTCCTCAGTAAAGACCGAAGCAAAGAATTCATTCAGTCTCTCTGCTTTGGCTTTGTCCCTTTTACCCCTATATCATCTAATGGTCCAACTGACTCTTTGTAGGTTTTTTTGCTACAAATGTACTTGAAAAAGTCTTATGTGCTTTGGCTTCCATAGCAAGCTTCTTCTCAAATTCTCTCTTTGCCTACCTTATCAATGCCTTACATCTAACTTGCCAGTGCTTGCATTGTTTCCAGTTTTCGTCATTTGGCTCCTTTTTCTATTCCCTGAAAGATGCTTTTTTGGCAACAACAGCCTCTCTGACTTCACCTTTAAATCATGCTGGCAGTTTTTTGGATTTCCTTCCACTTTTCTTGAAGCGTGGAATACAGTTGGTCTGGGCTTCCAAGATAGTATTCTTAAACGACATCCATACTTGATATAAATCTTTAACCTTTGCGACTGCTCCTTTTAGGTTTTTTTAAACTATTTTCCTCATTTTATCATAGTCTCACTTTTGAAAGTTAAAAGGTAGTATTGTGAATTTCCTTACTTTCCTTCCTCCATTGATTAAATCAAATGTGTTCATGCTATGATCACTATTGCCAAGTGGCCCCAACACCCTTATCTCTTGCACCAGATCTTGTGTTCTTCTAAGGAGTAAGTCCAAAATGGCTTCCCCTCTGGTCAGTTCATGAACTAGCTGCTCCAAGAAGCAGTCATTTATTTCATCTGACCCAGTCGATATCGGGGTAATTGAAATTACCCATTATTATTACTGTGCTATAATTTTTGTTAGCTTACCTGATTTCTTTGAGCATTTCATCATCCATTTGTTCATTCTGGCCAGGTGGTCGATAGTACACCCCCACTGCCATCACCTTCCCCTATCCTTTTTTTTTTTTTATTGAGATTTTAGTCAATTACAATAACCAATTAAATGAAGGTCAATCAAAGATACAAAAGCAAGAGATAGATTACTAACTCTAGTAATCATAATTTACAAGGAAAAAGATCATGATACAGTCCACATCATGAAACCATGCTGTACTAACAAACAGATAATAGCAACAATGAAAAGGAAAAAAAGGGAACAACGTCCCAACTAGGAGGTCTATAATTAATCACTGGTCTTTTCTACCACTTTCCTACTGGCCACAAATCTTTCCAGATGAAGCACTTCAGTAAAAGCATAGGTAGCATCACCAAGACCAATAATACATTTACAGGGGAATCGAAGGAAAAACGAAGCTCCCAGAGCCACCACCTGAGGCTTCAACTTTAGAAATTGCCTCCTACGCAATTGGGTGCTACGTGCGACATCGGGAAAGATATTGACCCGCTGGCCACAAAATTTAGTCAATTTTACCTTTAAAAAGGCTCGAAGAATACTTCGTGGCACCGCACTGCTGTATGTTTTCTTTGTTGGGATTGGGTGATTTATTAATATTTCGTTTTGTTTGTTTGCACTTGCTAATATTTGTCACCAACTTTGGCGAGTATTTAGTTTTTCCTTTTTATTATGGGGAAGAGGAAGGCCAAGTCGGGGAGCAAGGCTTCAGGGCCTGCAGCCGGAGATTCTAAACCGGTTGGGCCCCTAGATAAGCATTTTGCTCCTGTTCCTGTGGCACAGTCTTCCCTGGAAGGGCTGTCATTGAGTTCAGGTGGACGATCTCCTCCTTTATGCCCTGTTCCTGGCAATATACCTGGCTCTTCTACGCAGTCTTCTCTTTTGGTAAGAGATTCATTCTCTGTTAAGTTACCAACTCCTGTTTTGTTTTCGGAAATGGGAAGCTCTTCTGAGTTTCCCACTGTTCCATCGGATACAGAGATTACTTTGCAAGACTTGTGGGGTGTTTTAAAGTCTATTGACAATAAAGTATCAACGTCTTTAAATTCCCTATGCGTTTTCTCGCAAGAGGCCACAGCCGTGCTGCGGCAGCTTGATGAGAAAATCGCTTCTGTTGATTTGGCTGTAACGACATTGGAATCCCAGGTTCTTCCCTTGCATACGTCGAGTGTTGCTGGAATTAAGGATTCTTTATTGTTACATAATAAGGTTGAAGCCCTGGAGAATTCCTTAAGATCTTGTAATTTGCGATTTCTCAATTTCCCTTATTCTTCTTTGCTCTCCCACAAAATTCTACTAGATAAGTTTCTTAAAGATGTTCTGGCCATTTCAGATGTACTTGAAATTTCCTCTTTATATTATATTCCCTCCTCAGTCAAGCAAGTTAATGTGGTGGAGGTAGAACTTGACGAGATTGTTGCTCCATTGGACAATCTTACTGCCTTTTTAGAGGACTCACAAGATAATATCAACACGCGATCCCCTATCCTTTTTTACATTTATTTTTATTTTTTTATTTTTTTTATACTGCGCTCTTTAGAATCAGTGCAGTTTACATGTATACTAACAGGTACTTTTTATTCCCTTGTCCCAGAAGGGCTCACAATCTAAGGGGTATGTTTACTAAACCGCGCACCCGTGCGCGGCACACAAGAGCGGACGCTAATGATGCACTTAAGTGCTCTTAAGCGCCGCACATGCGTGTGCGTCACATTAACGGGCCGGCGCATGCGTGCGGGGCGCTCATGTGCGATAGAGGCGGGAAAACGCTTACGGAGGGCGGAGGAAGGCTCCCGAGGGGCGGGGGGACGGGGTCAATGGGTGGAGAGTGGGAGGGGAGAGGCTCCCCGCACAGGAGCGGGGCTGAATGTCGGCATTAAAATTACCGCAAGTGAAACCCTCGCGTTAGAGCCGTTTAAAGGGAAGAGAAACCATTTCCGTCAGCAATGTACAGCAAAACCGGGGAAACCTGAAAAACGTGAGCAGTGTGATACATGTGCACAGAACAAAACAGCAAATATAAATGTAAAATGACCACAAAAAATTCCAAATAAATTATAATCCAGATGGGCAACAGTGATATTAATGGGCAACCATAAAAAACACTCCCAGGAAAGCTCCAAAAAAAGAAATTATTTTTGGAAGGGTCTACGCTCCGTAGACCCTTTCAAAAATCACTGCATGTTAATGGAGCTTTCCTGGGAGTGTTTTTCATGTTGCCCATTGATATCACTGTTGCCCAGCTTGGTTTTGGTTTTTTTCCTCTTTTTTTGGAGGTCATTTATGAGGTTTAATTGCACCCCTGTGCCCATACAAGGTAAACGAGCCCACAGTAAAATTGTGCAGAGCAGGGTGTCTGACTCGTGCGGCCAGGTTTCCTATCTCCAGAGACTGCACCATCTCTGTGGCCACAGTGTGGTGCAGCAAACACAGCCAGTGCCTGTAGGACCAGAGGATCACAGGTTCAAATCCCAGCTGGGGCTGCTGCCAACCCAATCCCCATAGTTTTACCCACCACCAAACAGTGATAGTACAGACACTCCTGTATGGCAGAGAACATAAGCATGGTTCCAACACCTATATTTTACCCTACACCGCACACAAACCATAACAATGGGCATTACCGACAGCCGAGTCCCCCAAATTCAGTCCTGGAGTGCCACAACTCAATCAGGTCATATGCTTTTTTCCAGATAGGGACATGTCTGCATGTTGGCGGAAGGGTACATAAGAACATAAGATATGCAATACTGGGTCAGACCAAGGTCCATCAAGCCCAGTATTCTGTTTCCAACAGTGGCCAATCTAGGTCATATGTACCTAGCAGTTTCCCCAGGTGGTGGAGGGGGCAGTGGCTGCAAACCACAGCAGACAGTGGCCTAGGCCTGTGCAGGCAGGCACCGTCCACCGTAACAGACAGGCTCTGTCGGATGTACAGTCATGGACTCCCCAGGGAACACAGCATATCTGTGGCAACACGGTGGTGCAGTGCATACAGACAGCCTGTGCAGAAACAGAAGGTCACAGGTTCAAAGCCCAGCTGGGGCTACTGCCAATCCAGTCCACATATTTTTCCTACAACTAAACCGTGATAGTAAGGAGAAACCATTATTGCTGAGAACATACGCATGGTGCACACGCCTATATTTTACCACACCAAACACAGACACCATAAACAGCCGCATTACCCAGAGCAGAGTCTCCCAAATGCAGTCCTGGAGGGCCCCACACCATTCAGGATCCATGCTGCCTCTACTAAAGATGCCTGTGCTGCATAACTATGCACCACCCCCATGGTATGCTGATGTAGCTCATGCATATTTATGAGGGACAGCATGAAAACCCGAACAGTGGTTGGAACACCAGGACTGGAGTTGGGACACTCTGCCGTAAAGCAGCAGCCAACAGGGCCAGACACACACACACCCCTCCCAGGCCCCATTAGCCAATGCCTCCTAGAGAGGCAGGACATTGGGCCCTGCCTGTATCCCCCAATACTAGCAGTTGCATACCTTAGCACTGCCACCCTACACCTGGGTATATGGTACACAGCTACCAAACGTTGCCCATGATAACTGGCAGATATCAATTCCTACATTAAGCACATGTTGCTCATTGATCTCCACCATAACAATCATTGTGATGTCTGCGGTGTGCGCTGCAGGTCTGGTCTCTGACAGTGTTTACCACCCTGGGGAGTGACCCCCAACAGTAGTACGTACCATATCCATGCCTGTACTGTGCCCAGGACTGGTGTGGTGGGTATGGCTGCTGGACTCCTCTATAGTAGCACAATGCTGGCATAGGTGTGGGGGTGGCTGTCTGCCTATCCAGTGTGTGGTGGCTGCAAACACCTTCCACAGCCCACACTGCCAGCAATGTTGCCAGTATTGGGCTGCCAATATGCATAATGAGGAGCAAGGTACCATGGGTATAGGCCGGACAGGGTGGCCTGGCCAGGGTGCATCTGCACAGTGCATAGGGCACTGACTGGGACATATTAGTGCCCGGCCACCACCTACACCAGGGGTCTCAAACTCAAATTGCTTTGAGGGCCAAATGAGGACTTGTAAAGTAACCCGGGGGCCGCATAAGATGCGGGGCCTCATTTGCATAAGGGGCCTCATTTGCATAAATATTTGCATAATGTTACCATACACTAACTTTTAGTAAACATGCCTCTTAATGAGTATGGATAAAGAAAGACTAAAAGATTTAGAAACAGGAAGACAATAATTAAACTGGGAACCCCAAAAGCCAAACTTGGAATGTACAACAACACTGTAGAAATAAAACTATAAATTAATTTCCTCTTGTACTAAACAAAGCGCAAACATTAATGATGCACATTTCCCAGAGTTGACATATTCCAGTTAATAAATTCAAAATAAAGAGATATTTTTCTACCTTTTGTGCATTTTTTTCAGTTGCAATTGTTCCAGCCACTTTCTTCTGGTTTCTTCATGTCTTCTGCTAACTCTCCATCATCTGCTGTCCATTTACCCTTTCTTCTCTCTCCTAGTTTTTTTTTCCATTCTCTCTCTATATCTGCTTTAACATACTAATCTTTCTCCTTTTTCTCTTTCCTCATTCCTATTTCATCCACTCAAATTTTACCCCTCCATCCTCAATCCCCACTTACTCTCCCAATACCTGGCCAATTGTAGATTTGTCTTCTCTCCCAGACAAAATATTTTTCCCCTCTCCATTTCACTTTCCCAGCTCCATCCCATTCTAATCCTCCCCCAACATCAGCTCCCTTCTAGTTCCAGCCCCACCCAGCATCTGCTCCTTTCTAGTCCCTGCATCAGTCCATTTCCAGTCCTATCCTAGCCTCACCATCAGCCCATTTCCAATCCTAGCCCCCCATCAGCCCATTTCCAATCCTAGCTCTCTCCCCTCACAGCTCATTTCCATTCCAAGCCCCCCTCCCCATCAGCCATTTGCAGTTCAAGCCCCCCTTCCACTCAGTCCATTTCCAGTCCTAGCAACCCCCCCCCCCAGCCCATTACCAGTCCTATCCTCCCCCTGCCACTTATTCTCCAGTTTTTAACTAACCCTTCCCTTTCTTTCTTTCACCCTCTCCACATCCAGCATCTCCCCCCTTCTCTCCTACCCTATCTGCCCCTTCTCTTGCACCATCAGTGCTTCCCCCTCATTTTCTCATCCTATCCCTCCACTATGTCCAGCACTCCCACAGTCCCTCTCCCTCACCTAAGGCCAGCATCCCTCATCTTCCCCCACTGTGTCCTGTGTTCTCTCTCTCCCCATCCCATGTCTAGCATCCCCTCTCTCACCCCACGTCCAGCATCTGCCCTCGAGTCTAGCCCTACCCTGTATCCATCCTCTGCCCTCTATCCCCTCGCTCGTGTCCAGCATCTGTCCTTCATCCCTCCATGCATCCACCCCATGTCCAACATGCGCCTTCAACCCTCCATGTCTCTTACCCTATGTCCAGTATCTGCCCTCCATCTCTTACCCCCTGTACAGCATCTATCCCCCACTCCCCCACCCTGTATCCACCATCTGCTTTTCATCCCCTTATGCCCCTCACTCCATATCCTGCATCTCTTCCTTCACCTCTTTCCTTTCATTTCTGCCCTTTTCCACTCTTCTCTTCTCCCCCTCCTCTTGCTTTTTCCATCTCTCCCCTCCCCATCTTCCCTCATATCTCTCCCATTCCACCCCCTGTCTCTGGCCTTCCCACCCCCTGAACACACACACTCTCTGCTTTACTTCCCTCCTATGTGTCTCCCAATCTTCCTCCCCTTATGGCCCCCCAAAACCTCTTGCCACCTCGGTATCGCTAAAACAAAAACCCATACCCCTCCCCAACATCCCCTGAACCTCTTGCTTCCTTTGGGGAATCGTTAAAAAAAGGCAACGCGGCACCGTGAGCTTCGCACTGAAGCACTGGGCAGGACTCTACAGGCCCCGCCCCCTCCGAAACAGTTCCTACTGCTGACGAGAGGGGGCGCAGAGCCTTGCCCAGCTTCTGCGTCGCGCTTAGTGCCGCCTTGCTTTTTAGTTTTCTTTTTACCAATTCCCCAAAGGAAACAAGAGGTTTGAAGGAATGTTGGGGGGCTTTTCTGGCGATGCTGCGGTGGCAACAGGTTGGGGGGGGGCTATAAGGGGAGTTAAATGCAGCATGCAGAGAGAGGGGGAGGAAGAAAAAGGAGAGAATACTGTGCATGACAAGGGTGAAGTTCCAGCTACTGCTTAGAGAAGTGGGGCAGCAACAGGTCTCCGATCCCGCGCGCAGAAGCAGAAGCCAGGGTTTTGGGGTTTTTTTTGTTTCCCTCCGCGGGCCGCACAACGTTCTCTTGCGGGCCGCGTGTTTGAGACCCCTGACCTACACAGACAGGGTGACCTCAGTATGTCCTGCTGAGAGATCACTCTCACCCTGATTGTGCAGTGACCACAGCATGGCTAGGCACCCCCATAGTGCTATATAGTATTTCTCTCATGTGATAGATATGGTTTCCTTTTGGGGCCCAGTCACTGATTTAACTGCTTGCTGTGTATGCTGACATCCCAGTTCTGGGTGCAGGCAGCTCCACTGTGGACTAACTAGCATACTGTTTGCAGCTGGTATATGTCTTGATGGAGCAGCTTGTGGGGTGCAGTGGCTGATGACTTGCTGCAGGAGAATATCAGATAGTGGTGGGGTGCAGCTTAGCATATCCAGGCATAATGTCTGTCTGCTATTGCAGTGTTTCCCAACCCAGTCCTACGGGGCACACCGGCCAGTCAGGTTTTCGGGATATCCCTAATGACTATGCATGAGATATATATGCATTAGAGATATCCTGCCAACCTGACTGGTTTGTGGCCCTCCAGGGCTGGATTTGGAGACCCCTGCCTTACACCTCTGTCATTTAAGATTGTGAGTGGGCAAGGTGCAGATGTCTTGGACATCGAAAGGGTATATAGAATGTGACACATTCCTCCTCGATTCTCACCACCACCAAAAAGTTGTCTAATAGACAATATTTTGGTGGTGGTGAGAATCGAGGAGTAATGTGTCACATTCTATATACCCTTTCGATGTCTAGGACATCTGCACCTTGCCCACTCACAATCTTAAATGACAGAGGTGTAAGGCAGGGGTCTCCAAATCCAGCCCTGGAGGGCCACAAACCAGTCAGGTTGGCAGGATATCTCTAATGCATATATATCTCATGCATAGTCATTAGGGATATCCTGAAAACCTGGCTGGCCGGTGTGCCCCATAGGACTGGGTTGGGAAACACTGTGCTATTGTGTTATGGATGTGTACAGAGCTGCATTGACTGCCCTGTGTTTGCAGAGAGGTGGAATGTGGATCTATTGATAGGAGACCCTGTTTGCCACCCTCAGCCCTGGAGAAGAGGGGGGGGGTGGTGGTGGTGCAGGTGCATGGCCCACCAAGAGATCCATAGGGGCTACACCTGACTGAAACAGACAGAGATATCCAAGGTGTTTGTGCAGAAACTAACTATCTCACACATAAACACTGCTTTGGACCTCCGGCATGGGCTCTTTCAGTCATGGAAGGTGTTGTGGACCTGGTCCTGGGCACCTCATTGCACCCTCAGGGTGAGCACAGTACCCGCACAATGTGACGGTGTGTAGCTACTCTGTGTCAGTAAAACACACGGTAAGTACCCCCTACCAGGCCGAGGTGGTGTGTGGGTGCACATGGTCACTTCCCTCTACCGGGCAGAGGTGCTGTGGGGGTGCATTGCACATCTTGTGTTAATCTGTGGACAGCTGATTTGCATGTGCAGTGCATCATGGGTATGGGTAGGCTAACCCTATCCTGGTGACCACAGCAGACTGTCTGTGTGGTGACATGCATGCTCTCTGCAGCCAGCCAGGGGCTTGTTAGGAGCTGTAGCCCAATGGTTACTGCACTGCCTCTGACCCAAGAGGTCATGGGTTCAAACCCACAGTGGGGTTATTTGTTAGGGTTGTCCAAGGCATTATCTTTTTTTAATGTACATATTTTGATGCCAGCAAAAACACCCTCAGCGTACTGTACCCATAAGGTGCCTCTGAGGGTGCTTTATAGGGCGCCCTATAGGGCACCTTATGGTTCCCGTCCATATAAGGTGCACTATACATTCTCCTGTGACGCAACCTATAGGGTGCCCTATAGGGGACATTTTAGGGTGCTGTGGCGGACAGTGCAATTTCTAATGTGCCCTATGGAGTGCCTTATAGGGTGCCTTATACGGCACCTTCAATTACGGCACGTGAGGGCGTGTTTGCTGGCAGCAATTAATAACATAAATATAAAGTGCTGCAGGACAAAATATGTACAATGCAAAGCTGATTCCACAGCCAGCCTTACATATTAGGCACACTGGGGAGCAAACCCATGACCCCTGTATTAGGGGTCAGTGCCTTAACCATTGTGCTCCACTGCTGCTCCTCCTTGCATGTCAGTGCACCTATGTATGCTTTTCATTCCTTAAACTGCACAGTGCTGCCATAAAAAACAGTACACTGACCTTGCGGTACCTCATACGGCACCCTCTAAAGCGCCCTATAAGCAACATTCTAGGGTGCCTTGGCTGACAGTGCACTTTAAAATGTGCCTTATAGGGCACCTGATGTTAACACACTTTGGGAGTGCGTTTGCTAGTAGTGGCAATTAAAATATGACTAAAATGCCTCCTAAAGCAATCTGCCCCATAATACGTTATGCCTCAGCCAGCCTTGTTCATTGGGCACTTTGGGGGATTGAACCCCAGATCCCTGCACCATTGGTCAGTGTCTTAACCATTGTGCTGTGGTTCTGTTCCTGTGATTGCACATCAGCGCGCCGCCTTATGCCGCCCAATATTAACAAGCCTCCTAAAACATTGGCACGCCGCCTTGTGCCCATCAGGGCGCCGCCTTATGCCGCCCATCATTTATATGCCTCCTAAAATAATGCCTCAGCCAGCTGCCTCCATTGGGCACTGTGGGGGATTGAACCCCTGATCCTTACACCATTGGTCAGTGTTTTAACCATTGTGTTGGGGCTCTGTTCTTTTTCCTGCACATCAGCGCGCCACTTATACCGCCCAGTATCATACTGCCTCCATAGACATCAGCGCGCCGCCTTAGGCCGCCCAGTATTAATATGCCGCCAAATGTTTCTCGTCCTACGCAATTACGCAGAAGAGATTTCTTGCTTTTGAAACCTAGAGTGCTTGCCTTAGGGGCTACATATTTCCTTAAGTATCCTTGTAAATGCTGTATTACTTTGAATTATGTTAAATATGTTTTTCTTTCTTCGTCTGATTTGGAGAAATGGCTGCTAGAACAGGAAAAAGTGATCAAATCCTCATGATAGTCTTTGGGTAGCAGGGGATCTCTACCGGCTGCTTGTAGGCTGTGGTTCCCCCCCTATTGGTTTCTTTGGGGGGGACCCCATGCCTTGTTTTCTTCTGTTTTATCCTTAAGTATGGTTTAGTCTCCCCGAGATGTGGACTTGAATTTAGATTAAAATATTCTTGTTTATCAGTCTTTCCTTGACATACTTATGTTTCCTATTTTAACTGTTTTCATTGTATTATGTAAACTGTTAAAATTGCATAAATATAATAAATAAATTAAAAAATATATATATATATAGATATATATATATATGCCGCCAAAAACATCAGCGCGCCGCCTTAGGCCGCCCAGTATTAATATGCCGCCAAAAAATCAGCGTGCCGCCTTAGGCCGCCCAGTATTAATATGCCGCCAAAAACATCAGTGTGCTGCACAGCATTTCTGTGACTCATAAATTGCTGCCTCAGCCAGCCATCTTCATTGGGCACTGTGGGGAATTGAACCCCTGATCCCTGCACTGTTGGTCAGTGTCTTAACCATTGTGCTGTGGCTCTGCTTGCCCATTAGTGTACCACATATGCCTCCCATGCAGCCATCTGATGTGCTAAGGTGCGGGGCGTACAAGGGCGCCGCGCACCTTAGCGCATATTTAAATTCCGGCTTTTTTTTCAGGACGAACCGCCCACTCCTTATATGGCACCCGCACTCTACCCCGGCCTGCACTTTACCGGGGTTTTAGTAAACATACCCCTAAGTGTACCTGAGGCAATGGAGGGTTAAGTGGCTTGCCCAAGGCCACAAGGAGTGGCCATGGGACTAGAGACCCCAGTCCCTCCAGCCTGAAGTTGCTTGTCCCCGTGTGGGAACTGAACCCCCAGCCTTCCGGCCTGAGGTAACCTGTCCCAACCACTGAGCCACTCCTCCCTCTACATGCAATTTCAATCCATAGAGATTCTACAGCAAATTTGTTTCCTGCAAAACTTTAATCATTTGTGACTCAGTGCCCTCTCTAACATAGAACGCAACCCCTCCACTAATTTGATCTGCTCTATCATTATAATATAGTTTGTACCCAGGTATCACAGTGTCCCACTGGTTGTCCTCTTTCCACTATGTCTCTGAGATACCAATTATATCTAACCTCTCATTTAGTGCTATATATTCTAACTCTCCAATCTTATTTTTTAGACTTTTAGCATTTGCATTTGCATACAAGCATTTTAGAGGCTGAATTTTATTCACATTAATCTGGTTATCGGTAGGCAGGGTAATTTGGAATCTTTAAGCTCTGCCTGCTCTGTATTCAAGGGCATTTGGGTTACTTTTGTCTTTATTGGAACCTCTCTGTTGATATGCCCTAACTTCATTCTTTTGCTAGTATCCTTCAAGGATACATTGTTCCAAATCATGTGCTCTTGGGCGACTGTCGGCTTTCCCCTATTACCTAGTTTAAAAGCTGCTCTATCTCCTTTTTAAAGGTTAATGTCAGCAGCCTGGTTCCATCCCATTTAAGGTGGAGCCCATCCCTTCGGAAAAGTCCCTCCTTTCCCCACAAAGTTCCCCAGTTCCTAACAAATCAAAAATCCTCTTCCTCGCACCATCATCTCATCCACGTATTGATACTCAGGTGCTCTGCCTATCTTTTGGGTCCTGCGCGTGGAACAGATAGCATTTCGGAGAATGCTACCCTGGAAGTTCTGGATTTCAACTTCCTACTTAAAAACCTAAATTTGGACTCCAGAACCTCCCTACCACACTTTCCTATGTCATTGGTACCGGCATGTACCAAGACAGCAGACTCCTCCCCAGCACTATCTAAGACCTTGTCTAGATGGCGCATGAGGTCAGCAACCTTCGCATCAGGCATGCATGTTACCAGGCGATCCTCACATCCACCAGCCACCCAGCTATCTACATGCCTAATGATCTAATCACCAGCTATAATGACTGTCTTAACCCATCCCTCGTGGGCACATGGTCCTGGAGAAACCTCCTCGGTGCGAAAGGGTTTTACATCACCTGAAGGATAGGTCCTAGCTACAGGATCACTTCCTGCCATACCAGGGTGATGTCATGTGACCTCTCTTCTCCATGGCAACAGGGATGCTGCCAGACTGGAGGTTGGACTTCAGTACTACATCTCTGTAGGTCTCATCTATGCACCTCTCTGTCTTTCTTATGTCCTCCAAGTCTGCTATTCTAGCCTCCATAGATCAGACTCGTTCCCTGATAGTAAAGAGTTCCTTGCTCCTAGTGTACATGTAAGACCCCTCACCAACTGGGAGAAAATCATACATTTGACACTCAGTGCAAAAGACTCGTTGCTGGACTGCTGTCTGCATCTTAGTTTATGTTTCGGTATTTAAGTTGTTTAATTACTTAGGTTTGCCGGGGATACTTATACTAATAAAACTATACCTACTACGTTTAATGGACTTTGTTCAACTGATGATTAATTAATCTCAGGTCCTTATTGTATGCCTGATGAGGATAAACAGCTGCAGCTGAGAGTGAATATGGCAACTCCTTCCCTTTAAGAGGTTTAAGCACCTATAAAGCTATGATTATCCCAGGGATTGGTGGGAGTCAGGGAGGGATGGAGGAAAAGAAGACTTATTAAAAGCTGGCTGCTACACAGTACCCTGTCCTGGGCTTCTAATGTAATCTGGGACCAATTTCCTGGGTGATTAAACAGCCCTAGCTTTGATAGAGGGAGCCTTTCAAAATGCCCCTTTGATCTGTCACTTGGTTTTAACTCCTATTTAAAACAATTTCATAGGTCTCTTGCCCCTATCTAGAAGGCATCTTTGTAAAGCTCTCTAGAAACAATTTATTGCTCAAAGAATACTGACTCTGTTTTTCCTTTTATGCTGTTATACTTTGATTTAAATTAAAGCTCTTTGCTGATACTAGGCCCTAACTGAGTATTGAATTTAAACTAGCAGCTCTCTGTTGGGTTTTAAATTTAACCAGAAAGCTCTCTGCTGGGTTTTAAATTTTAACTAAAAGCTCTTTGCTGGGTTTTAAACTTAAACTGAAAGCTACTTGTTGAGCTTTTAATTTAACTAAAAGCTCTTTGCTGATTCTAGGCCTTGACTGATTTAACAAATACACTGGATTCTAATTTACACAGATTAATCAGCATTAATCTAAAGAATTTGTTTTTCACAGAGATTTAGAAAAAGTCCCAGAAGTAAATACTTACAATTGCAGATCTCTCTCCAGAAGTAGCAGTTCCTTTTTGTAGTCCTTCAAGACATACATCTTCTTATACACCTTTAGCCCCGTAGAATCCCACTCTGACTGAATCATGTCCTTGAGCACCTCTGGGAATGGGAAGACTGTAGTGTATTTACACACCCATTGCAGGAGTTGATGATCCTTCGGCACCTGCTCCGTGTTTGGAGCATTTGCCAAGTTCAAGATGGATGAGACCCTGGCAATCAATGCTGCTAGTGGCTCTTTCTGAAACAGGCAGATAATACCAGCCTCTTCATAATCCTCTGAAGGCAAGAGCACTTCTTTGTCCACATCAGAGCCCAAAACTGAGACATTTGAACCCAAGTCACTGTCCAAATTTTGGAGAGATTCCAGCTGTTCCACATCTCCAGGAGGCGACCTTCGCCGGGGATGCTTAGCTATAGGCAACCAAACAGAGCTTCCACTCTCAGCTTGCCCCTCACAAGACTGCACTCAGGGGAACAAAGAGGCCACAGGGTCTGAATTTCTAGTCCAGAATGACTAGACCTGTTATAAAAAGGAAAAGAATTCCAGGGAGAACAATCTGGAGTCCAGAAGTTCTCGTCTTGGAAATGACACACCAACACCAGGGTACATAGCCACCACCAAACCCTTAGAAGAAAAGGAGCGGCCTACAGCATGGTTGATGGAACCTCCGGCCTGCTGGCCATCTTTACCAACAGTGCCATCTGCTACCTCCTGCCCTCAGACAGGCAAGGCCAGACCAACTGCATCCAGTGGCTGAGAGAGGGGGAGCAGGTCCTCCAGGGATGACTTGGAAACTGCCATGCAAGAAGAGCAGAGTCCAGAAGCTCAAGTGAGAGAGTCACTCTCAAGGTAGTCATTTATGAGTGAAATCACTCTTTTCCTCTCAATTGTTCAGAATTTTTCAGAGTGGAGAAAATCCATCCACCATCTGCTGGAGACAGAAGAATACTGAAGAGCCCTCTGGTGGCTGAGGTGAATAAAGACATTGGAGTAATGTCATTGAAACCTGGGCATTTCATTGACTCTCTGTCTCCACCAATCTGCTGGTAGGGGAACACAATCCACTTGTCTGGACTGGTCTAGCAGGACGATATGGGACATATTTTACAGATAGAAAATGGTTCTTGTAAAATTGCACAGCCAAATTTAAGTGAAGCTCCTCTTCATGTGTGATCCAGGCAGCTACCCTACTCGCTTTTTGGCAGACAAGGAGGAACACCAACCCAAGAACTTTTTTGCAGTCTTTCAGTCTTTTGCTCGTGGAATTTAATATCAGGGTTCTTTGCCACTGGGAGGCCCTTGGCACTTGACACTCTCACACCTCTTCCCTTCTCAAATAAAAGAATCCAGGCCTGAATTTGTGTTCTGAACCAAGGGTTTATTCAAATGTATATGGTCACAGAATAAAGCATAGGGGTATGTTTACTAAACTGCGTTAGTGCAATTCGCGTTAGGAGTCGCGGTAGTGACAGAAACCCCAAATAAGGACATGGGCGGTACAGCATTACCACTAACGCGCGTTCAAAAAATTAACGAGCGTTACCGGGCGCCGTGGCGCATTACTGTGCGTTAATCGTAAGAAGACGTACAGACACAAAGCACTGTAACAGAGCTGTAGCACAATGGTTACGGTACTGACCGCTGTTACAGGCAGCATGGGTTCGAGTCCCCAGTGTGCCTAACGCAGAAGGCTGTCCCAGGCATCACCCTGTACATTACAGAGGGAATGAGGAGGCATGTTTTTCTTTACGTTGAGTATTGGTGTCAGAAACACACCCTCGGAGTGTGCCTAGCTGCGCGCGTACAATCGTGCGTGGGTACGTGTGTTTTTTTACCAGTGTGGGCATCTTATATTACAGACTCTGTAGGGCGTCTTGCACCTATGCATTATGCTAACAGATGTACGTGTGATGGCCTATGGTTTATCAGAGCCTGTGAGCAGGTGCTGGAGTTTCACAGGGTTGGATTGTGCCAGTCACACCCATGATGCACTGCACATGCAAATCAGCTGTCCACAGATACACACCATGGGGAATGCACCCCCACAGCACCTCGGCCTGGTAGGGGGAACTGACCATGTGCACCCCCACAGCACCTCGGCCTGATAGGGGGTACTGACCGTGTGTTGTACTGGCACAGAGTAGCTACACACCGTCAAATTGTGCGGGTACTGTGCTCACCATGAGGGTGCAGTGAGGCGCCCAGCACTAGGTCCACAGCACCGTCCATGATGCCGGTCCAAAGCAGTGTTACTGTGTGAGATAGGTAGTTTCTGCAAGAACACCTTGGACATCTCTGTCTGTTTCAGTCAGGTGTAGCCCCCATGCACCACCACCACCACCCCCCTCCCCCAGGGCTGAGGGTGGCAAACAGGGTCTCCCATCAAAAGATCCACAGTCTACCTCCCTGCAAAGGTGGCAGTAGAGAGGAACATTAACCCTAGTCCTGCTGAGGAACAGACACCCCACAGGGCAGTCAATACAGCTCTGTACACAGCCATAACACAATAGCAAACAGACATTAGGCCTGGATATGGTATGCTGCACCCCACCAGTATCTGATATTCCCCTGGTGCAAGCCATCAGCCACTACACCCTGCAAGCCACTCCATCACAACACCTACCAGCTGCAAACAGTCTGCTAGTGCCCAGTGGAGATGCCTGCATCCAGAACTGGGATGTCAGCATACACAGCAAGCAGATACATCAGTGACTGGGCCCCAAAAGGAAACCCATATTTATCACATGAGAAAAATACTAGATAGCACCATGGGAGTGCCTAGCCATGCTGTGGTCACTGCACAGTCAGGGTGAGAGTGATCTCTCAGCAGGATATACTGAGGTCACCCTGTCTGTGTAGGTGGTGGCCGGGCACTACAATGTGCCTGTCACTGCCCTATGCCCTGTGCAGATGCACCCTGGCCAGGCCACCCTGTCCGGCCTATACCCATGGTACCTTGCTCCTCATTATGCACATTGGCAGCCCAATACTGGCAACATTGCTGGCAGTGTGGACTGTGGAAGGTGTTTGCAGCCACCACACACTGGATAGACAGACAGCCACCCCCACACCTATGCCAGCATTGTGCTACTATAGAGGTGGTCAGCAGCCATACCCACCACACCAGTCATGGGCATAGTACAGGCATGGATATGGTACACAAGGCTGTTGGGGGGTCACTCCCCAGGGTGGTGAACACTGTCAGAGACCAGACCTGCAGCACACACCGCAGACATCAGAATGATTGTTATGGTGGAGCTCAATGAGCAAAATGTGCTTAACGTAGGAATTGATATCTGCCAGTTATCATAGGAAACGTTTGATAGCTCTGTACCATATACCCAGGTGTAGGGTGGCATTGCTAAGGTATGCAACTGCTAGTATTGGGAGATACAGGCAGGGCCCAATGTCTTGCCTCTCCAGGAGGCATTGGCCAATGGGGCCTGTGGGTGGGTGTGTGGCCCTGTTGGCTGCTGCTTTACGGCAGAGTTCCACAACTCCAGTCCTGGTGTTCCAAACACTGTTCGGGTTTTCATGCTGTCCCTCATAAATATGCATGAGCTACATCTGCATACCATGGGGGTGGTGCATAGCTATGCAGCACAGGCATCTTTATTAGAGGCAGCATGAAGTCGGAATGGTGTGGGGCCCTCCAGGACTGCATTTGCGGGACTCTGCTTTAGGTAATGTGCCTGTTTCTGGTGTCTGTGTTTGGTGTGGTAAAATATAGGCCATGCGTATGTTCTCTGCAATAAAGGAGTGTCTTTACTATCACTGTTTAGTGGTGGGTAAAACTATGGGGACTGGGTTGGCAGGAGTCCCAGCTGGGATTTGAATCTGTGACCCTCTGGTCTTACAGGCACTGGCTGTGTCTGTTGCACCACACTGTGGCCACAGAGACAGTGCAGTCCCTGGAGTTAGTTAAACCGGCCTGACGAGTCAGAAACCCTGCTCTGCAACAGGTTTACTGTGGCCTCATTTACCTTGTATGCAGACAAAGGTGCACATAAACCTCAGAAAAGACCTCAAAAATGGGGCACTCACCCATAACCAAGCTGGGCAACAATGATATCATTGGGCAACATTACACAACACTCCCAGGACAGCTCCATTACAATGAAATGATCTTTGAAAGGGTCTGCGGAGCGTAGACCCTTCCACACATCATTTCTTTTTTATTTGGTGCTTTCCAGGGAGTGTTGTTCCTTGTTGCCCATTGCTATCACTGTTGCCCAGCTGAATTATGCTTTTTAAAATGTTTCTTGTGGTCATTTTTAACGTTTTATGTGAAATTTTGTTCTGTGCACATGTATCACACTGCTCACGTTTTGTGGGTTTCCCCGGTTTTTCTGTACATTGCTGACGTAAATGGTTTCTCTTCCCTTTAAATGCCTTTAAAGACAGGTTTTCATTCGCGTTGGAATTGAGCTCAGGAATTCAGTGCGTTAGTGTGAGGGGAGCCTCTCCCCGCCCACTCTCCGCCCATTGACCCCTTCTCTCCCCCCACTCTCCACCTTCTGTGCTGTTTTAACGCGCCGCGGGACTTTACGATCGTTAACTATGCTTAACGCGCGTAGTATTACGTTAACGGTCGTTAGCGCATCGGTACGCGCGTTATACGGCACTTACGGTCATTAACGTCATACAACGCGCGTTAGCCACGTTTATCGCACTTTAGTAAACATACCCCATAGTTACTCATCTGTAGCAGGTGTTCTCCATGAAGAGCAGAAATAAGTCCTCACATATGGATGACGCCACCGACAGAGTCCTGCACGGAACGCCCTCCCCCAGCTTCCAAAGGAAGCTTTTGGGAGGAACACCATTCATGCACACCTGCCTTGCCACCCACTGCGGTGCCATACTCTCCAGTACAATAACATAGCAGAGCCAAAAAGGCAACTCCCCAGGGAGGTGGGAGAGTTGTGAGGACTTATTCCTACTGTTCACGGAGAACACCTACTACAGGTGAGTAGACGTCAGCCCGCAGTCAGAGAAGTGCAAGAGCTACTCTAGCAGCCAGTCCATAGGATAGGAGAAGGGATACAGTGCCCTACCCACACACTAGATGGCAAACTGCAGCCATTTGAGCATGTAGGCTTTGCGCATCAAATCTTTGCGGGATGCCAGCAGGATGTCGTTAACACCCTCAGAGAGATCAAGCTCCATCAGGACTACCCTCTCAGCATCCACGCTGAGCGCCAGGAGTGGACGTTGGGGTGCAGCAGGGAGATATCCTCTGTGAGATGAGGTCTGGGTCAGAACCCAGGCGAAGAGGCTCCCTCAGCAAGAGCTTCAGCAGCAGAGGAAACCACAGCTGCTGAAGCCAGTACAGGGTAATGAGAATCATGGAACCCCTCTCGGCTTGGAGATTCAGGACAATTTTTGACACAAGTGGTATTGGGAGATAGGCATATAGCAGGCCTTCCCCCTAGTGGAGAAGGAAGGTATCTGAGGCCAGGTGACCACTGATTGGCCCTGAGAGCAGAATACCCCACCTGGACGTTGTGCTTTGTGGCAAAAAGATCCACCACCAGGGTGCCCCACTCCTTGAAGATCCAGTGCACCACCTCCCTTTTGAGGGTCCACTTGTGAGGCTGAAGCACCCAGCTGAGGCGATCTGCCAGGCTGTTAAGCTCACCAGGAAGATAAGTTGATCTGAGGTCTATGTCATGGAGTAGGGTGAACTTCTAGCGGTGAACAGGCTCCCAGCACAGGAGGTAGAATACCGTGCCCCTCTGTTTGTTCATATAGAAGATCACCACCTGGTTGTTCATTTGAATCAGGACCACCTGATTCACCAGGTGCGCACAAAAGGCACGGAAGGCATTCGCTATGGCCTGAAGCTCAAGGAAGTTGATTTGATGGAGACTCTTCTGCTCAGGCAATAGCCCCTGGGTGTTGAGACTATACAGGTGTGCACCCCAGCCGAACTTGGACGCGTCCATTGTGAGCGCCTTTCAGGGGGTCACCGGCGGGAATGGGAGGCCCCACAGCAGATTATCCAACCCACCGCTTGCCTCCATTGCATGGAGAGGGTACACAGGGCCTGCCGCATGAAGAGGTGGGCCTGAGGAATAGCATGAACCATAGCAGCCATGTGTCCAGTGGCCCTCAACAGCCCATGGGCTGTGTGTGGTGCTGGCATTGCAATATGCCCACCACCTCGACAAGGCACTGTAGGTGGTCCCCTAGCAGAAAGACCCATACCCAAGTGGTATAGAGGAGGGCTCCAATTAACTCCAGCTGCTGCGTCGGATGGAGGTGAGATTTCGGGTAGTTGACGCAGCAGACTGCAGAATGCCGGCAGGAGTGGTAGCCTTGATCAGCCAGTCATCTAGGTACGGGAAGACAAAGACCCCCCAAGTCCAGAGGAAGGAGGCCATTTATTTATTTATTTATCTATTTCTTCTATACCGCCCCTTCCAGAGATCAGGGGCGGTTTACATGGAACAATTGCATACATTTGCATAACATTACATAGAACAAGAACTTCTTAACTTTTTACATATAACAGAACAGTAAATTGTCAGAACTATTTACAGGGTGTATACTTTTGTATACTGCTGAATTTACAGGGGAATGTCAGCGAGCTGACATTGCTATTTATAGAAAATTATTTACAAGAATACATGATTCGCTATTCAGGTGTGTGTGAGTGTGTGTGTGTATGAGTGTGCGTGAGTTTGTGTGTGTATGTGAGTGGGTTTGTGTGTGATGGAATTTATTTCCACTTTTTTTTTTTTTTTTTTTCTTCGTGGGTTGTTTGGGGTGTCTTTGGGGGCTGTTAGAGGAGTTCAGTTAATTGTGTTTCTGCGGGTTTTTTTGTTTGTGTGTCTGTGGACGCTGTGTGTCTGGACTTGGAGGGTAGGGGATTCCGAAGTGCTCAGAGAATAGGTATGTCTTGAGTTCTTTCCTGAATTGGGAGAGGTCCTTTATGATTCGGATGTCTATTGGGAGGTCATTCCAAAGTGTGGGAGCGGTGAATGAGAAGGCTCTGGCACTGGTGGAGTTTTTGGTCCTCGTGAATGTTTTTGGCAGGAAAGCACATGGTACTGGTAGTGTGGTGTCCACCACGAATCAAAGGTATTGGCTGTGATGCAGGTGTATCGGAATATTCATATACTCATCTTTCAGATCAAAAGAAATAGTCAATCATCCTCTATGAGGTTATTGCTGTCATCTGCTCATTGGGGTAGTGTGGGTAGAGGGAAGGGGGGTATGGAGCAGTGTCCCTAACGAGACCATTTACATAGTAACATAGAAACATAGAAATATGACGACAGAAAAAGACCACATGGCCTATCTAGTCTGCCCTTTCATATCAACAACTACAACAGTCCCCTTTTTTCTTTTAGAGATCCTCTGTGTTTGTCCCATGCTTTTTTGAATTCAGATACTGTCCTCATCTCCACCACCTCCACTGGGAGACTATTCCACGATCCACCACTCTTTCCGTAAAGAAATATTTCCGCATATCACTCCTGAATCTATCCCCCTTCACCCTCATCCCATGTCCCCTCGTAGCAGAACTTGCTTTCAATTGAAAGAGGCTCTCCCCCTGAACATTTATGCCACGGAGGTATTTAAACATCTCAATCATATCACCTCTATCCGGCCTTTCCTCTAAGGTGTACATATTAAGATCCTTAAGTCTGTCCTCATATGCTTTATAATGAAGACCACTAACCATTTTAGTAGCCACCCTCTGTACCGACTCCATCCTGTTTATATCCTTTTGAAGGTGCGGTCTCCAGAATTGCACACTATACTCCAAATGAGGTCGCACCAAAGACTTATACTGAGGCATTATCACCTCCTTTTTTCTGCTAGCCATTCCTCTCCATATGCACCCAAGCATCCTTCTAGCTTTTGCCATTGCCTTTTCTACCTGTTTAGCTACTTTAAGATCATCAGACACAACCACGCCTAGGTCCCGCTCTTCTTTAGTGGTCAAAAGTACTTCACCCCCTATACTATATTGCTCCCTTGGATTGCTGCAGCCCAAATGCATGACCTTACATTTTTTAACATTAAATCCCAGCTGCCAAATTCTAGACCATTCTTCAAGCTTAGCTAGATCCCTCCTCATGTTATCTACCCCTTCTTGGGTGTCTACTCTATTGCAGATTTTGGTATCATCCGCAAAGAGGCAAACCTTACCCGACAGCCCTTCCACTATATCACTAACAAAGATGTTAAAAAGAATCGGACCAAGGACAGATCCCTGGGGCACACCACTGGTAACATCCTTCTCCTCAGAGTGAGCTCCATTTACCTGTACTCTTTGTCGCCTCCCATCCAACCAATTTCTAACCCAAGCAGTAACTTTAGGGTCCATCCCTAGGGTGCTCAGTTTGTTTATAAGTCGCCCGTGAGGAACAGTGTCAAAGGCTTTACTGAAATCTAACTACACCACATCTAGGGCTCTCCCTCGGTCCAACTCCCTGGACACCCAGTCAAAGAAATCAATCAGATTTGTCTGACAAGACCTGCCTCTGGTGAATCCATGCTGCCTCGAATCCTGTAATCCGCTGGACTCCAGAAATCTCACTATTTTCTCTTTCAGCAGCGTTTCCAATCATTTACTCACCACCGAAGTTAAACTAACCGGCCTGTAGTTTTCAACCACATCCTTACTTCCGCTTTTGTGTAAAGGCACCACTGTTCCCTCTAAGCTGTGCGCGTGTGCGTACGCACACACCTTGCCGAGCGAGCGCACATACTTTACAACAGAGCGCACAAAAATTATGTCTCTGATTCTGATAGAAAACAACACAGACGTCTTAAAATTTAAAAGTTATGATTGTAATTACTAGAAATTTCCCGCTTTGTTTAGTAATCGTCTATTTTCATTTAATTTGATTAAAATCAATGTGGTGTACATACTGTATTCTGACGTGTAGTCAAATTTTAAAGTATATAACTCCGAGTGTCGTTATGTGGCGCACAAAAATTTAACCTTCCTTCAAAAGCTGCACACAGCTGATATTTTATGCGCACACAGCCTACAGAAAATTAGAGGGAACATTGAAAGGCACCACATGAGTCTCTCTCCAGTCCTTTGGCACCACTCCCGACTCCAACGAGGCATTGAAAAGGTCAGTCAGTGGAGCTGCTAGAACGTCCCCAAGATCCCTCAGTATTCTAGGGTGTATCCCATCCGGTCCCATCGCTTTATTTATTTTAAGTTGAGCTAGTTTCTCACGAACACAGTCTTCTGAAAATTGTTCAAGATGTCCCTCACTTCTGTTCCTGTTTGTGGGTGTTTTCTGAGGTCCTGCTCCTGGTTCTTTATCTGTGAACACAGAACAGAAATATTTGTTAAGCAATTCCGCTTTATCCTCATCAGCTTCCACATATTCCTCCGCTTCACCCTTGAGTCTGACAATACCACTTTTGCCCTTCGTCTTCTCACTAACATATCTGAAAAATGTCTTATCCCCCCCCCCCCCCTTTTATTGCATTGGCTATTTCCTCCTCTTTTTGAATCTTTGCTTTCCTGACTACTTTGCTAACTTCTCTAAGTTTTTCCAAATATAGATGCCTGTCTTCCTCTCTCTGTGATCTCTATAATTTTCATCAAGGCCTCCCTCTTTTTCTCCACCTTTTCAGCTACTTCTTTTGAAAGCCATAGCGGTCTCCTTTTCCTTTTACCTTTATTTACCATTTTAACAAAAAGGTTGGTTGCCCTTAAAATATCTCCTTTCAGTTTTGCCCACTGTTTTTCTACATCCCCCAGCTGTTTCCATCCCGCTAAGGAATCCCTGAGGTATTGGCCCATCTTCGCAAAGTTAGTCTTCCTAAAGTCTAAGACCCTCACCTTTGAATGGATTCTAACAGCCCTAGTCCTAATACTGAATCATACCATCTTGTGATCACTGGATGCAAAATGATCTCCCACTATAACATCAGAAACACTTTTACCATTGGTAAGCACCAAGTCCAGTATGGCCCCTTCATGTGTGAGGTCTGTTACCAATTGCCTGAATAGTTCTCCCTGTAGAGAATCCAGGATCTCTTTACTTCTAGATGATACTGCAGCAGGAATGTGCCAATCAACATCTGGCAAATTGAAATCCCTTATCAGTAGCACGTACCCTTACCTAGCAATGCTGCGTATGTCTTCAATTAACTCTCGGTCCACCTCTTCCTCTTGTGAGGGAGGTCTGTATATGACGCTAATGCAAATAGATTTCTCTTTCCCTCTTTCTAGTTTAACCCACAATGTCTCCTCTCTCCCCTTTAAGCTCTGTAATTCTAAAGCTTTAATATTATTTTTTACATATAGTGCCACTCCTCCTCCCCTTATTCCTACCCTGTCCATTTTGAACGCTTTACGTACCAGGAACCAGTTGAGGCTTCGTAGATCCAGAATTGGACAGAATCCACCGGTCTTTTTTGGAACAAGGAAGTATCTGATATGTGTCAGGAGGACTGGCTCAATGGCAAGTTCGGACAGCAGGGCCTTGACCTTGGTCTGCAGTAAGCTCCTGTGTGCGGGGTCCATGGGGTACTCCTCGGGGTTGTATGGAGGCTTCAGCTGGGTGAAGTGCAGCTGATATCCGCTTTGGACTATCTGCAGCACCCAGGTGTCTGAGTTGATGAGTGGCCATTGGTGAGCAAAGTGGATGAGCCACCTACTCGACCTGCAGGGATACCTCGACGAGCAATGGTCAGCTGGCTATGCGCCTGAGAAACCCATCAGAGCCCTGCCCCAGGCTTTGCCTGAGGGGCAGGTTGCACCTTTGAGGTCTTCTCCCTCCAGATGGGAAGTCTGCACCTTAGGCTGCACCTGTGGCTGGTCCGGGAAATACCGTCACAGGCGCGGATAGAAGGCCTCTTAGTGTGAAGTTTTTTCTGTGCTGGGTCCACGGCCTTTCAGGAGAGCCTGGTGAGTCATCTGCTCCTTCTCCAGCTCCTCAGCTTCCCAAAGAGGTTCTCGCTCCAGCAGGGGACGTTAACGACCGTCTTCCTGGACCCACTGCTCCAGGTTCAAAGACTGTAGCCACACCATCCAGTGGGCAGTGATCCCCACAGCCACCACTCTGCCAGTATATTCAAAGGCATCATAAGTGTCCCGCACCGTGAACTTTGAGCAGTCCTTGCTGTGAGCCACAAGGCCCCGAAAGGACTTGTGAAGGTCCTCAAGAAAAAGGGTGGCATCCAACATGACATCTTTAAGGAACATGCTCATGTAAGTCTGGTAAGCTAGAATCCTGGCAATCAGCATGGAACCCTGGAAGCACTTTCTCCTGAAGGAGTCCAGGGTCTGAGCCTCTGACTCGGCAGGACCAAGGAGTGCATCTTAGCGCTTTTACATGTTTCAAAGCTGACTCCAACACAATGGAATTGTGGGACAGCTGAGGCTTCTCAAACCCTGGGGCCTTCTGGACCCAGTACAGGGAATCGAGCCGGTGATTGATGACCAGAAATGTGAGTGGTGCCTCTCACAGCCACAGAAGCAGCCACTGCAGGACATGGTGGACAGGAGCTGTCACCACCTCCCAGGGAGCTGAGGAGTACTGGAGTATTTCCAGTTCTTCTGCCCATGGTTACTCCTCCAACTCCAAAGAAAAGGGGATGGCTTTGGCCATGTCCCTAACAAAGTCTTGGAAGGACATGTCCTCTGAGGGTGACTTATGCCGCTTGGGTGGAGGTGATGTGTCGGATGGGAGGTCCGAGGACCAAAGGTCCGATGCCGTCGAGTCTGCCTCAGTCTGTACAGGAGTATAGATAAAAAGTGATACTATCAGCATAGTCAAGCTATTTGGCAACTTTGGTGTATGAGAGCAATCACTGACATGATAATCTGAGTCAGTACATACCTGTAGTGGGCCATGAAAGCATTGTTTCTCTTCAAGCCAAAGAAGTCTCTCCTTAAAACCTTTATACAGGCTCCTTTAACAAGTCAATCTGTTAGAATGCTATCAATGTCTAGACAGAGCGCCAGAGCCCAAGGTTGTGAAAATAGTTCCCGAAAATAGAAAATAATCAACTTCTTCACAGTTAGTACCAGCATTGGACATTCATAAACCACAAAACTTGTTGTTCTTCCAAAGTGAAAAATGCATAAGGTTATTTTTTCAAGACATGTAGAAACGGATCACTCTGAAAACCCTTTGCAACACACATTTTTTGTGGATTAATAGAGGCTCTAAAGAGCAGCCAGGATTAGTACAACAAACTTCAGTGGCCACAGTCATCTATTCATATGATACCAGAGCCGATTTAAGGACATTTGGAGCCCTAATACAGAAAAAATGGAGGGCACCTTCTTCATTTGACATACAGAAACATACCCCCCTCTACTATTTAGGATCCAGCCCACAACAAATGTATCCTTTTCCAACTCTTCTAACACTATGCTGTCTATTTTTTCATTCCTCTGCTCCCTTATTGCCCCTCTAGGGGTGGTGGGCAGCTACCCGGTGTCCAGAGTTTATGGACATCTCTTCCTCCGGGCTCATGGGATTCTTGCTCTCTCTCAGGGTCCAGGAGTGGTGGCAGCCATGGCCATCTCCTCATCTTCTGTCAGCATTCATCTCCTCAGTTTGGCTCTATTTTCCTATGCTCAGACTCTAGTTCTGTCTGTCAGGAGACAGCACAGGACTGGCTAACACAGGCCTTCGTTCAGGCTTCAGGAACAGATTTAAAGATCTTCTGCTTCCCTTGGCATCCAGCACTGTTTCTAGAATGCAGCTGATGGTCATATCTCAGGGCCAAGGCAGACTAGCAAGCCTAATCTATACTCTACCAATAAGTCATCCTCACCATACCCCCATCTCTTACCACCTCTGCCCTTCATTTACCCTCCAAATATGCAACCCTTCATGGTCCTCTATCACCCCCTCTTCATCTCTACTTTTCATCTGTTTCCCCAATACCATTTCTTCTTTCTCTTCCCTCCATTGGCCCCTCCACTCCTTGCCTTCCTTTGGTCTATTGAGTGCCATTAGTTCCTCTGTTCTAGCCTTGGACTGCCTCAGTCACCATCAACTCTTCTCCACTGCGGCCTCTGGGCCAGTCACCTCTGTCTCCTCTCTTACCTAGACACAGAGCCATGGAGCCACTTTTGGATCCTGATGTTCCTCACTCTCTTGTCCACTACTTACGTATATCTTGCTATACTCTAGTCCCCAGTTTCACTAGGTGTTTTGTCTTGATTAGATTGTAAGCTCTGATGAGCAGGGACTGTGTCTTACATCTATAGGTACAGTGCTGCGTATGCCTTGTAGCGCTATACAAATGATTAGTAGTAGTTGTAATAGTAATAGTCAGTCACTCTGATAGTTCTATTATGTGCCTTCAGAATCACACCAGCTGCCAGATCCTTTCTTCTGTGTATAACTTCTGGACAGCCCAATGTCCCATAATTTCAATGTGCTCCACAGTCATGCAGTGGAGCAGTCCCACATTTGCCCATCCTCTCTTTAGAGCACTATGAAGAATGTAATACTAGTCAAGTCAGTTAAGAATAAGTGTATGGATCAAGGGTCAAGTATCATATGTCTCTAATACAGGCCAGATGCTGAAATTCCTCATAGTGCTGAGAAGGATTTCTTTATTAACAAGTAGTGTGGTTGCCATGTTAGTAGTCCATGTTAATGGTTGATAAATAGGGTGACCAACTGTCCAGCTTTGGACCAGACAGTCCATTTTTTAAGCCACAACTTTAACTGAACACTATTTTGCCCATTTGGGCATGATGAGCCAACCAAGTTGTAACTTTATCCTGTATTAACTGGCTGAATAGCCACAGAGAAGCAACACGTGCAGGGAGGGCATTCAGTGGCCAGTGGTGCATGCTTTGCAGCACAGTGTGCCCACTATTTTGCTATTTCCCTGCATCAACCACATACTGCATGGACACCTCTGCTACCAGTTGCACTTTCCCATATCTATCCCACTGCAGGGCCCCCTTCATCAGCACACACACCACTGTTGTTCTATTACTGCTGCCTGCTCACCTACTCAGTCAGCTCCTCAGAGTCCCATAGCAGGCTGGCCCCCAGCAAACAGCCCCAATTCTTGAGCTCAACACAAGAGCACACAGCACTGGGCTGAGTATGTCTGTGATCACAAGTAGTAAGCAATCCACTCTGTCTTCCTTCCCAATCCTCCCCAGCTGGCCACAACCCGAGCCTGAACTCCACAACTGCAGCTGCTCCTCTCTATCCCATCCTGCTGCCACAGGTTCCACTGCTCCAGTTCGTCTCCATCCCACTACAGTTGACTTTGGGTGGCTGGTTGAGCTGCTCTACCTGGCTTTGAGATTGCCGATGCAGTACCATACATGCCACCGACTGACTCCCTATGGTATAAGCGAGCAAAGGGGCAGTGACCCAAAGACCCACAGCCAATTGGGATACGCAAAAGTCTTTATTAGTGGAGTTACACAACTGTATTCCAAAGGCACAAAACAAATGCTGGTGCTCCACACTCAGTTCCTACAATTGTCAGTTGTTTTCAGCAGCAAAGCAACACACTGTAAATATTTAAAAAAAAAAAAAAACAGAAAACAGCAGTTTTTCAGCAGGACACTGTTCCTTTCTTCTCGCAGATAAAATCAACATGTCTCTCCTAGAACACTGAGCTTCTCTCCCTCACTGGTTCTGAGCCTGATGTATGTCATAGAACCCTGAGCTTTGCTCCCTCTATTGCCTCATTGGTTCTGAGCTTGGATGTATGTTATAGAACCCTGGACTTTTCTCCCTCTATTGCCTTGCTGGTTCTGAGCTTGCATGTATGTGATAGAACCCTGGGCTTCTCTCCCTCTATTGTCTCACTGGTTCTGAGCTTGGATGTATGTGATAGAACCTTGAGCTTCTCTCCCTCTATTGCCTCACTGGTTCTGAGCTTGGATGTATGTCAAAGAACCCTGGGCCTTTCTCCCTCTATTGTCTCACTGGTTCTGAGCTTGGATGTATGTCATGAAACCTGGGCTTCTCTCCCTCTATTGTCCCACTCATTCTGAGCCTGGATGTATGTCATAGAACTCTGAGCTTTGCTCCCTCTATTGCTCCACTGGTTCTGAGCCTGATGTATGTCATAGAACCCTAGGCTTCTCTCCCTCTATTGCCTCACTAGTTCTGAGCCTGATATATGTCATAGAGCCCTAGGCTTCTCTCCCTCTATTGCCTCACTGGTTCTGAGCTTGGACGCATGTCATAGAACCTTGAGCTTCTCTTCCTTTATTGCCTCACTGGTTCTGAGCCTGGATGTATGTCATAGAACCCTGGGCTTCTCTCCCTCTATTGCCTCACTGGTTCTGAGCTTGGATGTATGTCAAAGAACCCTGGGCCTTTCTCCCTCTATTGTCTCACTGTTTCTGAGCTTGGATGTATGTCATGAAACCTGGGCTTCTCTCCCTCTATTGTCCCACTTGTTCTGAGTCTGGATGTATGTCATAGAACCCTGAGCTTTGCTCCCTCTATTGCCTCACTAGTTCTGAGCCTGATATATGTCATAGAGCCCTAGGCTTCTCTCCCTCTATTGCCTCACTGGTTCTGAGCTTGGATGCATGTCATAGAACCTTGAACTTCTCTTCCTTTATTGCCTCACTGGTTCTGAGCCTGATGTATGTCATAGAACCCTAGACTTCTCTCCCTCTATTGCCTCGCTGGTTCTGAGCTTGGATGTATGTGATAGAACCCTGAGCTTTGCTCCCTCTATTGCTCCACTGGTTCTGAGCCTGATGTATGTCATAGAACCCTAGGCTTCTCTCCCTCTATTGCCTCACTACTTCTGAGCCTGATATATGTCATAGAGCCCTAGGCTTCTCTCCCTCTATTGCCTCACTGGTTCTGAGCTTGGATGCATGTCATAGAACCTTGAGCTTCTCTTCCTCTATTGTCTCACTGGTTCTGAGCCTGGATATATGTCATAGAACCCTGGGCTTCTCTCCCTTTATTGCCTCACTGCTTCTGAGCTTGGATGTATGTGATAGAACCCTGGGCTTGTCTCCCTCTACTGCCTCACTGGTTCTGATCTTGGATGTATGTCATAGAAACTTGAGCTTCTCTCCCTCTCTAGCCTTGCTGGTTCTGAGCTTGGCTGGGGGATGGGGAGTTCCTTATACAGTCCATCACACTTACCTACTGATTCTGACCTGACCTATGTACAAGTCTAGCTGAAACTCACCAGCCCATGAAGGCTGAGGCTGAACCACCTGCATCAATTCACTGCTTTTTCCAGTGGGCCAAGTGCCCTCTGCCTTAGGGTTATAATGCTTTTGAGTCCAGAAACAATTCCTTCCTGCTCCTGACCATCTGGAGCCAGACCAACCCAACTCTGCAAATATTAAAGGAGGTGAGTGAAGACTTGAGCATCTACTGTGGTGGGGATGAGGGGTGTCATTGGAGAAAGGAGGAGGGAGGGTAAGAGAAGAGAGTGTGTGGTGGGGACTGGCTAGGAAGGAAGAGAGAAAGAGTGAAGGATGGGGTCTGTCTAGGGGTGGAGGGAGGGAGGGAGGAACAGTATTATTTATTTCTTTTTATATTAGGTGTTGGGGAGGTTATTGTTTTCCTTATTGCTGTCCCTATATGAATGATTTTGATTAATTGAATGCTGTGGGTTTAGATGGAAGACTGAAGAAGTTAATGCCTGATTTATATGTTCTTTATGTTATGTAACCTCTCCCCCCACTCACTGATGGATGTCCAGGTCAAGGTTTGTGGTAAAGGTGGCAGCACTATTGCTAAAGAAAAAGTAAAAGAAAAAAAGAAAATAAGGTGATACCTCTTTATTGGACTATTCACCGCCAATGTCTTGACTTTCTTTCCTCTCAAGTCATTCTGAATCCACTGCAATCTGGCTTTCATCCTCTATATTCTACTGGAACAGCCCTTGCCAGAGTCTCCAGTTACCTGTTCCTGGCCAAATTCAAGGGTCTTTACTTGATTCTCATCCTTCTTGACCTGCTGTTTTTACCATTGTTGATTACCACCTTTTTCTTGATACTCTATTTTTGCTTGGATTTCGGGGCTCTTTTCTGTCTTGGTTTTCTTCATAACTCACTGACTGCACTTACAGTGTATGGTCTGGTGGATCCTCCTCCACTGCTATCCTGTTTTCAGTTGGTGTACCTCAGAGTTCAGTAATGGGACCTCTTCTCTTCTTTCTCTACACTCATTCCCTTGGTGCTCTGATCTTCTCCCATGACTTTCAATACCATCTTTATGCTGATAACTCTCAGATTTCCCTCTCTATCCCAGAAATCTCTCCAGGAATCCAGACCCAAATCTCAGCTGCCTGTCTGATGTTGCTGCCTGGATGTGCCACTGCTATCTGAAACTGAACATGCCAAGATGGAGCTTCTTATCTTTCCCCCTAAACCCACTTCCTCCTTTCCAACCCTTCTCTATTTCTGTGGATAACACTGTCATCCTCCCTGTCTCCTTAACTTGCAACCTCGGGGTCCTCTTTGATTCTTCTCTCTCTTCAAGTGCCCATACCCAACAGATAACTAAAAAAGCTGTCATTTCTTTCTTTATGACATCAGCAAAAAGATACTTATCCATTCTCTCCTTACTTCCCATCTAGACTACTGTAACTTGCTCCTCACTGGTCTCCCATTGAATCATCTACCTCCCCTTCAATCTGTTTAAAACTCAGCTGCATGACTAATCTAGCACCAATGTCACTATGCTCATGTAACCCCTCTTCTCAAGTCACTTCATTGGCTCCCTATCCATTTCCACCTACAAATGCATTTATTCTTTGGTTCCTTACTACCTCTCCTCTCTTATCTCCTCCAACGTCCCTCCTCAGCAACTCCGTTCATCAAGCAAATCGCTTTTATCTATGCTCTTCTCTTCTACTGCCAACTCTAGACTCCATTCTTTCTACCTTGCTGCACCATATGCCTAGAAAAGACTACCTGAGTCAGTACATCAGGTTCCATCTCTGGTCCTAGTCAAATCCAGGCTAAAAACTAATCTCTTTGAGGCTGCTTTTGGATCCTGACAGCCCATGTGCATTTTAATCATTTCCCTTAAGAATTTCCTAGTCCCCGGTTTGTTCTGTTTGCTTGTCCTAGTAGATTGTAAACTCTGTGGAGCAGGGACTGTCTTTTATGTGCATGTGTACAGTGCTACGTAAGCCTACTTGTTGATATGACTCTGGGTAGGTGGCAAGCTGAATGTTACTGATATACATAAGGGTTGTTTTTTAAAGGCATATTTAAATTAGCATATCACTGCACAGTGAGCTTCTGCGCATTAATGGCCATCTGGTTCTCCCATTTCCTGCGGGATGGCTCTCTTTCTAGCTGTGTACATTAAGCAATGCTTTCTTGATTTGTAGCAGGATTGGGAATTCAGTATTACATAGTAATTTTCAAAAAATATTTGTTATTAACATTTATTAACCACCTTTACAAAGATGATCACCCAAGGCAGTGAGCAAGAGGTATAGCTTGACATAAAGAACTTACATCGTAGACACAGCACGTTGTTGTTAAGTGCTATCAAGTCGGTGCCAACTCATGGCAACTCTCTGGATAGTTGTCCTATATTGTGTTTGGTCTTCAGTCAGGCGGCTCATTGTTGATAGACTGGTACCCGTAGCTGCTGTTATTGTATCGATCCATCTCATTGCTGGCCTTCCTCTTTTGCGTTGACCTTCAACCTTGTCAAGCATGATGTCTTTTTCTAATGATCTCCCTCTTCACATGATGTGTCCAAAGTATGAAAGTCGAAACAGCACAATCATAGTACAATGACCGAATGTCAGCATAATTCACAAATGGAAGAATGAGTTAAACTTGGAAAGGGGTAAATTCTAATAATAGCAATTATATGAAACAGTGTCAGTACATTATGCTATAATGGATCCACTGTTTTAATTTAATATTTATACTCTTATCCTGCCAATGACAGCTGTTAAAATTGTTATAGGTTGAGTGCTGTTCTCTTGTTGCCTCATTACAAAGCCACAGTGTATAACCTCCATTATTTTGCCATACCTTATGCACATCAGCAACAGAGTGCTATGGAGCAGTAGCCTAGTGATTACAACAGCAGACTGCAGCTTCAGGAAACCAGAGTTTACACCTTAGCGATGCCCCCTTGTGACCTTGGACAGGTCACATTACCCTCTATTGCCTCAGGTACAAACCAAGCAGTCTATTTACTAAACTATGTGATGGCCACAACACCTATTATATGTCAATACCAGAGGAATTTTTATTGCAACACATGTTAAGTAATAATGTGCAAGCAAAGCAGTTTATTATAATGCAACATGAATAACACAGCTTGCATTATACTTTGCAGACATGTTATCACATTGAAAGTTAACAGCTTCTCAAGTTATTCCTAACATTCTCTCCAAGAGCATTAGGACACTAACATGTGAACCGATGCCCCCAGGGATGCTGTCAAAGGGACATACGATGTTCATAAGATACCCACCCCTACCCCTGCTGCCTTAAAAAACAAGAGTACCTTCCAGACATATCAACACCTCCTGATCCCTGAGCTATCATAATTTTTAAACTCCAAAGCCTTCATCCATTCCCCACCCCAGTCTCTGATTCTGATCTATCAATGATGTTCCAACATTTTCATCCCCAATTTTGAAGCCTTGAAAGAGCTGTCAAAGAATCCATCAAGCATTCTCAAAGTCCCTACCTCCACCCCATGGTACCTACCAGGGTAGAATCAAAGTCAATGCACAGGCATATTAAATGTTATCCTTAAAGAGAATGGTAATATCATGGATAGATGGATCTGGAGAGGAAGGGTTGGTCTTCCTGGATATTCAAGTAGCCTTGGTCTTATCTGGATTTAGCTTACGTTTAAGCCTGAAATGGCACTCTGCAACTGCTGCTAGGCAGATGTTCAGGGGTATGAGATACAGTTGCTTGATATGACTCTGCAGGTGGCAAGCTAAATGTCATTGACATACATGAGAGAATTTCTAAAAAACACATTTAAATTAGCTTATGATAATCCCTATTTTCTCCTGTCCCAGTAGCTGCCACTTGCAAAATGGCGGCCCCTAGCAGTATTATCTCCTTTCAGTAGATAGTATTTTACTAGTAAGAGTAGAGGTGTAGCAGCCTAATTGTTAAAACACTGGCTTAGTAACCACAAATCCAGGGTCTGATTCCCACATGCATGCATTGAGCAAGTCACTTAATCCTCCATTGCTTCAGAAGAAAGGCCTGGATCTACAGCCAGGAAAACCCAGGAGTTGCTGAGTCAGCATTGACTCAAAGGCACACTTTGCATTTTAATAGTATTTTCTTCTCCAGGAAACCTCAAGATCAGGACTTCAGGCTGAGAATGGAAGCCAGTTCTGATGCTTGGTTGCACATATAACTCCTTTTCTGGGTATGCATGACTCTGAGGACTTATTTGTGTTCCAGCTCCCTGCTGCCATGGGCATCTAAGGAAAACCTGCCATGGATTCGCTGATGGATTAGTTAACTCCAAGGTCCTAGGTGTAGTACTCTTACAAAGGAAACAGGTCAGACGAGGGGAGTGATGTTGCAAAAATACAAATCATTACTGAAAATGTCTTCATAGCAAACAGTTGGTGGAAATGAGCTTTTCCACACATTATCTTAGAATAAGGGCACAGAAAACAGAAGTGTTTGGTCTTTTTCTCTTCTTGCTCCTTCTACCTTCTAGGAAATCTTCATCCTTCCTTTCCTACTGTTTTTTTCTTCCTCTATCTGGCCTCCCTAAGCCCCAGGAACTTGGCTCTCCAAAAATGTAGTCTTTCCTCTGAGTTTCCTCTCCTATCCCTCTATGGATTCTGCAGGAATCTTCAATGCAGCACCAAGTGGGCAGTTTCATCCTTTTCCTCATAAACACCTTTATGAATACAGCTTTAGACCAACAACAACAGTCAGAATCATCCCTCCGTACTCCTCTTCAGTCTCCTCTCCTCTGTGACTGAACCAAAGATCAAGCTCTCTCCTCCTCTGGCTCCTCGGTCCTCCTCTATGGGACGGGCAAAGAGACAGGACATAGTCCTACTCTGACCCTTTCCTTCCTTGAGCTCAATAGTGGCTGCTTCTTGGCAAGCCTCCTGCAAGCAACTCTCTTAAATACCTTTCTAGCACATTGATCCATTGTCCCTGGAGAGATGGGACAAACCACCTGCCACCTCTCTCTTCTTCTCAAGAACTCCTAAAACATCATATGAGCACACACTGACCACTGACTTCACTCTAATATACTTGTACAGTCTTTACTATAGGATCCACCTTAGAAAATGATTTATCCCCTTGCTTTCACTCTACTGTGGTACATTCCATATGCTTCACAGTGGGGGAACATAAGCACCAACAAGGGAAAATAAAAATCCCCTTACACACAAAATAGAGCTGGTTCATTTTTATTTTTTCCAGCCCAACAGATGTTGGAAAGAAATTATACATAATGATATAACATAACATACTTAAGGGGTGAAGAATGTTTGTATGGGGGTAAAAAATGGAATGCAATGGAACCAAATTTGGCACGAGGGGAAAACTGGTGAAAAGACACATCGAGTTTGAAAATGTCCAGATCGGAGCAAGAGTTCCAGAGAAATAAACTCTCCAAAAAACTGGCCCAATACATTTTTTTAGGAAAAACAAATTCTAGCATCTGCAGCATAGAAATGTTGATTTACTGAGACATAACAGGGAAGGGTGCCTTTCAAACCGCCTCTTCTCTATTCTCCTTGTAAAGGACAAATACAGACACACAAATACACAAAGGGTGGAAATAGTCCCATGTGGCATGCTCCACATAATTTCCCCATTATGCATTCCCCCCCCCCTCCCCTTCATGCTGCCACAGCTCTGTCTCTGATGGGCTGCCTCTTCACGATTCAAATATGTATTTCATTTTCTTTCTTGTAAATTCCACTGTGAAACCTAGTAACTGAACCGCATAGCTTTCTTAATGATCACTATGTGTACTGCCAATTAATAACCGCTGCTGTGGTTAACATATACAATCCATGTTTTGAAATCTGTTCACAGTTGCATCTAATGGTTTGATATATTATCAAACCATTTGGTTTTATTTTAGTATGCTTTCCAGTCACCAGAATGTTTAGGTACTGCTCCATTCAAACCGCCTCCTTTCTTTTCTTCTCCAGGTCAAGGACACACGCACACAGAAAAAAAACCCCACGTGCATAAACAGAGGAATTGGAAAGGATTCCATTAGCCATGTCCCACATGCTTTCCCCACTTGTTGCCCTATTAAATCTTGGAATGTGATGATTTAAGTTTTCAATTTCAGGGCCAGCTCAAGAGCTTCGTGGTGAGGCAGTGCACTCCCGTATAGCAAGAGGATGGTTTCCAGGTGAACTGGATCTAGAGATACTGTGCAAGCAGCACCTACAGCCCCAACGGAGGCATTCCCAGCCATCATTTAACAGCGACACCTATAGGCCAGATTCAGAAAGAATGAGTTCAAGGGTATGAAGAAAGATTTGGTGGTCTGTGGTCCCTGCAGTCATGGCTGGGCTCAGCAAGAGTGGTTTAAGGAGAGGGGAGAGATTTGGAGAAACTTTAAGCTGTTGCAAATAAACCTTTTGATGCCGCAGACCAAATTCAGCTTTATTGCTAGTGCTTGTGAGTTGTGTCCAATCCTTTGAATCCCACTGACAGTTTGAGTGATTCATCGCTTGAGCAGTGTCTGATTAGCTTACCTCAAGGTCCACTGGTAATGTAAATACATCCCCAAGTTTCTCATAATATTTGAGCCTATTTTGAAGCCAATCAGAGCTGAAATAAGGGAGCATATTGGCTATAGGCTTGCCAGTTGGCTTCTGGAGATCTGAGATGGCTTAAGTCAATTCTGTTGTGTTTATATTGTAATTCCCACCCTGTTACATGAGCTGTAATCTCGCTTTGCCTTAGGAAACTAAGACCAAAAATCAGAGAAATCAACGAAACAGAAACTAAGAAGTGTGAAAACCACACAACCTAATCAGGCTGCAGTTATTGTTAATAGAGATACAGATTTGATTAACACTACTGGGAAATGCAATTTAAAATGAATTGTGTAATGTTGCTCCTTTTGTTCGCAATGGGGCCGATATTTAGAACACATAGCAGGTCGGCCAATGGGAGGTTAGTGCAGGGACGGAGCAAAGGCGGAGTCAGCGCTTTCCAGATCAGTTCCGACATTAGCCAGTAAGTGGGATTTTCAGTCGGCACTTATCCGGGAAACCTAGGCTGCACGAAAACCTGTCCTAAGTTGCAATCCAGATAAGTATCAACTGAAAACCCTACTAACTAGATAAGTCGTGACACTTACCCGGATTGCGATGCTCAGTCACGATATTCAGCGGTAGCTCCTATCTGGATACTGTCGCTGAATAATCTACCATTATTTAAGCGCCATAGCTAACTGCTGTAGCATTTTAATACAGCCTTTTTGAATATTGGCCCCAATGGAATGGCCTCTCAAGGAATATGGTGTAAGCAACAGCAATAATTGATTTCGAGAAGGTATAGCACAAGCACAGATGATGCCTAGTTGTGAAAAGGAAAGAGAAAACCAGATGGAAGGACTTCCCAAACCTGCCATGGACACCCTACAGCTAGTCAGGTTTTCAGGATATCCACAATGGATACACATGAGGTAGGTCTGCACACATTGTCTCCACTATAGGCAAATGAATCTCATGCATATTCCTTGTGGATATCCAGAAAGCCTGACTGGTTGCGGAGTCCCTAGGACAGGTTTGGGAGGCCCTGGTCTATGGCATTGTAATGGGAAGCAAATTGGACAGACAAGATGGGCCTTATGGTCTTTATCCAGGGCTGGCCCAAGGGTTTCTGCCACCCCAGGCAGAAGTCCCAGGCATGCCACCCCCCCCCCCCCACCATGCTATAACATGCCATGCCGCCACCACTTCTGACCCCCCTTCGACACAACTTCCTGTCAGAGGGGGATTAGGAGCAGCAAGCCATGTGTGCCAAAGCACATAGCTTACCGTATGCGCCATGCCACCCAAAGAGGCCTGCAACCCTAGGCGGTCATCTAGCTTGCCTAATGGATGGGCCGGCCCTGCCTTTATGTGCCGCCATGTCCAAGGTTGCCTGTGAGTTACCTGTGGGCAGGCCTGCAGCCCGTGCCTAAAACTGTCTGCCCTTGAGTCTCTTCAGGATCTGAATGACAAAGCAGATGCCACTGGTCATTCTCTCATTGACTTCTTAGAAAGGAGCAACCACTGCGTGTATTTTACACTTTGCATATTTTGTAGTATTCTTTAGATTGTATACTAGCTTTTAATATGTTCATAAATGTCTCTGAACTATTGTTTTAATTTAAGTGGTTATTCTTAGTTTCCGATATTGTTTTATTTAATTATTTAGATGTATTTATTTATTTAGCTACATTTATATCCCACTTTTCACCAGGTCAAAGCGGTTACACAGAAAAGCAAGATTATTTTATTTAGTTCATTTTCTATAATTTAAACATAGGTGTCCCAATGTAAGATGAAAAATAAGAGCTCTCCTGTCTCTATGATTGCAGGAAAAGGAAGATACAGTTCCAAGAGACAATTTCTACAAGAAAACTGTCTACATTACTCAGTCCCAAAGTATTTCCTCTGTTATTTCACCAGCAACAACTCTATTGGATGAATTACAAACATACACTCAATCAAAAAACAGATGCACAACCAAAACACAGATATATACACACATGCAAAATACACTCACACACACACAAACAAAACACACACTTAAACGAAACACACAGTGAGGAATTGGAAATAATTCCATGAGGCATGCTGTGCATGCTTTTGCCACAATGCACCCCCTCCACCCCCACCCGAGCACCACCCTCCTATCCCTGATGAGCTGCCTCTTAGTGACTAAGATGTGTATTCATTTTCTTTGTTGTAAACTCTACTAAAAAAGCTAGTGACTAAACTGTTTAGATTTCTTAATAGTTGCTGTGTGCTGCCAACTAGTATGTGTTTTGCTGTGGGACAGTGACATCCCGTAGCTAAACTGTAAAATCCATCCTGTTCACAGTGACATCTAAAGGCATCATATTTGTTTCATTTTTCTTTCCAAGCCAACAGAATGTTTGGGCAGTTCTCCATTCAAACGTCCCCCTCCCTTTTCTCTTCCAGGTCAAAGACACACACAGTAACAACACATGGGGCATGTTTACTAAAGGTTAACGCAGTTAAGTAAAAATAATGGAGCTTGTTTACAAAGCCGCGGTAGTGGTTTCCGATCGTTATCGGAGCCACAGCCCCATTGAAATCAGTGGGGCCGCGGCTCCGATAACGATCGGAAACTGCTAATGCGGCTTTGTAAACAAGCCCCAATGTGTGTTAAGAGCTGCCACTGCCCATTCATGTCTATGGGCCACTGCAGCACTTAATGCACGTTAACTTTCAGTAATGCGCATTAACCTTTAGTAAACATGCCCCTTAGTAACACAGTAACATAGTAAATGACAGCAGATAAAGATCAGCAAGGTCCATCTAGTCTGCCCAGTAGGGTTAGCAAGAGTTGCAGAGTTGCACCCGCCGCTCTAGGCAGGTCACCCTTCTCTGTTTATGAAGTTATTTAAGTTTGCTTTGATTTCATCCTCTTGCTATATAGTGATCCTCTGTGTCTCGCCCATGCCTTTTTGATTTCCATCACCAATCTTTCTCCCACCACCTCCTTTGACCATCACCCTTTCCATGAAAAAGTATTTCCTGATTTTTGCCGCTAAGTCTACCTCCTTGCAGCTTCATTTCATGTCCCCAATTCTACAGCATCCCCATCTTCGAAGAAGGATTGCTTGTTTATTAAAACCTTTTAAGTATTTAAACCTCTGTGTCATATCCCCCTTGTCCATCCTCTCCTCTAGGGAATAACACATTTAGGTCTTCAAGTCTTTTCTCAAATGCCTTCTGCTGCAGGCCCCATATCATTTTGGTCTCCTTCCTCTGAATCATTTCAAGTCTTTTTATATCCTTTGCAAGGTACAGTCTCCAAAACTGAATGAAATACTACTACTACTACTAGTACTAGTACTTCAAGGCATACGCAGCACTGTAAAGGAACATGTAAGAGACGATCCCTGCTCATCAGAGCTTACAGTCTAGTCAAGATAGACAACACAACAGCTGAGGACAAGGATGCATCTAGGAGAATGGTAAGGAAACACATAGGAGACTAAACAGATCAGGATCCAAACATGGTCTCACCAACGACCTGTACAGAGGCAATAATACCTCCTTCTTCTTGCTGGTTATTCCTCTCTATATGCAGCCTAGCATCCTTCTGGCTTTGGTTAGACACAGCACCTCTGCAGTGCAAAAAAACTTCCAAATTTTGGGAGAGAGCCTTAGACCCATTGGGGATCATTCTGTGCCATGAATAGTGGGGATGTATGTCCTGCTTGGAAGTACATCCCTACTATTTGTTCCCCTGCCGCTCTCTGCGCAAAGGCTCTCTGTACAAAAAGTGCTGATTCAGAGGTCAGCCCTTTACGTCCAGGGGGACTTATTCCTCCATGGACATCAGGGGACGCCAGAGCCGGGGGCAGTCATGAAGTGAGGGGGTGCAGGGCGATACCTGCAGCCCGACCCTGGCCATGGCAGGCTGGATTGGAGGTTGCTTCAGGGAAGGGACGTTGGATCTTGCGGTCAGTAACATAGTATATGACGGCAGATAAAGACCAGTTTGGTCCATCTAGTCTGCCTTGCAAGGCAGCAAGAGTAGGTGCACCTGCCACTCCGTGCAGGTCACCCCTCCCCATGCCTTTGTTTAGGGGTGTACCCACCGCTCTGTGTACACCCCTCACCAAAGGCACTGGGAGGGGTGACCTGCATGGAGGCATGGGGAGAGGGGATGGTGACAGGACACCATGGCACTACGACTCCATTCAGGAGCCTGGCTGAGTTAGTCGGGGTCTGCTGGATGTGCGGCCCATCGGAATCCGGGCCTGGCCTGCATGTCCAGGTCTGTAGACCTGATTCTGATCCCACGGGCACATCTAGCCCCCGTGGGATCAGAATTGGGTGTTACCACTGAACGCCCTAATTCTGAGGGGCCTCTCATGAGCTGGATGGCCAGAATAGAATTGGCCTCAGTGTCAAAACTTTAGCATTCTCAGAAATTCTACCTGTTCATGGTAAGGGATAAGAGAGGCTGCATTGCACACCCAGCTGTAATGCATGGCTCTAAACCTGCTGTAAACATGAAGGCTTTAGATATATAGGCACACGTGTGCACACTGAGGGAAGAATTCTAAAAGCCATACTGCAAATGCATTTCCCATTTGTTCACAGACAACAAAGAGGCAATACACACCACAGGAGTATAATAAAACAAACACAAAACAGTGGTGATAACACAAACCAGCAAGATAAATAGGTACAATTTAATAACACAAGTAAATTACAAGAACATAAAAATATAAATATCATAGATATAAATAAGCAGTACATAAAAAATACATAAAAATGGCCAAAAACAATAATTAAAATGAGCACATGTTTCAGACCAAAGCCTGCATCAGGGCAAATTTTATATATGTATATACAACAAAGGTTCACAACGGTATGAGGTGCAACCTGTAACAACAAAGGTAAAATAAAAATAGAAAGATAATGATTCAACTTTACATAAAACCATTTTGTACAACGTAAAACACATTGGGCAGCATTTTTGAAAGCATTTACATGGGTAATTACCCTAGTTACCTGTGTAAATGCGTTATCCGGTATTTTTCAAAGGCACCTACATGGGTAGTGCCTTTGGAAAATCCCAGATGCTGTGTGGTTAGCATTCGGGCATGTTGATAGCATTCAGGGGTGAAGCGGGGGAGGAGGAAAGGGCTAAGTGGGTAGCAGGGGCTAAGCAAGTAGCATCAAAAATTGCTGCTACCCACTTAGTCTCGGCGGCTGCTGGCACATCCTGCCAAACCCAGACTTTCACTTCCATTGCCGTGAAAGTGAAAATCCAGGTTGCGGGCAGGTTATGCGCCAACGTAGCACATAGCGTGCCCAACTGAAAATCGGGCCCATTATAAAAAACACATTAAACCAATACTCACAAAAAACTAACATTAAAACAATAATGGTAACGACAATAATGAAATAATAATAATAACAATAATAACAGAAAACAAAGTCAAAATAAAACCAAAACAAAACAACCTTCTGGAGATGATAAATCGCATTGTTGAGGGCAGGACTACAAACCAATGTCACCCACCTACAAAACAAGATGGAACCTTAACACAATGCCCCGCATACACATATCCATCTCTAAGTGCAAAAACACATAAAAAAACAAAGAGCAAAACTTACTAAAACCGACCCATGGTAAACATCAAAAGTAGAAACAGGTCTTGGGTAAATAGAAGTCACAGAATCACTTGTCTCAGCAAAAAGCAAACTAAAAATTAGGGGAAACATATCAAAAGATAACTCACAGCCAGAGTCAGTGCTAAAAGAAACCCATAAACAAAAAAAACCCCATAGATATGTGTGCCAATATGCTGGGGGACACGACCATTACTCCGTTCCAAAAACCAGTAAATGAAGATAAAAGTCAAATAGAAATAAACATAAAAGTAAAATTCACAGGCTTACAATGCAGAACAGACCCAGCCACGGTGACCCTACATACACCCAAAAGATAAAGATAAAGTAAATAATAAAATAAGTATCAGCACGTAAAAGGAAATCAGAAACACAGACAAATAAATGCTGCCATATAGAGCTGAAAAACTACCAAAGAACTTGCCTAATCACCTTGTGAGAAGCACCAGATTGCTAAAAGAACCACAATGGGGCAGCAGGCTGCCTTTTAACCAGCCTTTCTGCCAAAACAGCTTGACAGAGAGTGTTGCCGATAACGAGGCTGCATAACTCATCATATCACAAAAACCTTGCTTTATTTTATTATTGTTATTATTATTATTATTGTTTTATTATTGTCATTAGCATTATTATTTGTTTTAATGTTAGATTTTTGTGAATATTGGTTTAATATGTTTTTTATAATGTGTTTTATGTTGTACTAAATGGTTTTATGTAAAGTTGACGTCATTATCTTTCTGTTTTTATTTTACCTATGTTGTCAGGCTTTGGGTTGAAACATGTTGGACTCATTTTAAATACTGCTTTTGAGCAATTTTTTTTTTTATGTATTGCTTATTTATATGTCTGATATTTGTTTTTATGGTCTTATAATCTACTTGTGTTATTAAATTGTACCTATATAACTTGCTGGTTCATGTTATCATCACTGTTTTGTGTTTGGCTTTTCCACTTGGTTCACCAGCAAGAACGCCATCCAATAAAATTGGATAAATTGCCCAGAATCAAAACCACCTCAGAGGAAGGCATTTGTATATTTGAACACTTCTGATATCTTTTCTTACTGCTTTCCAAATTTCTCTTAATTTAGGCTGCTGTTTGGGGGCCAGGCTTTCTGAGAGAGGGTTCTCTGGGGTGTCGGGCCTGATAGCTTGTGAAGCAGTGAGATGTCAGTACTGAAAGAGCTGGGGGTCAGATCAGGGGGAGGGTCAAAGCAGAGCAGTGTTCTTGAGTGCATGTGAGATTGGAACTGGGGAGTGGGGCTTATCTGAGGGCCGCTGTTTTTTTTACCATGCCTATTGTGCAACAAACAGGCTACCAGACTGCTGGTAGCATGGCTGCACTTAATGCCATCATTTTTATTTATTTATATTCTCTTATATACCACACTATTCTGCATCAGTGCGGTTTACATTGAACAAACTGAAATTACATTGAACAGGGCATTATAACATGGAGATAACTATTTACAGGGAACATGGGCTATGGAGGGTTAAGTGGCTTGCCCAAGACCACAAGGAGCACCAGTGGGACTAGAAACCCCAGTCCTTCCAGCCCAAGGTTGCTGTCCTCTAGTGGGATTTGAACCCCCAACCTTCCAGCCTGAAGTACTTTGCCCCAACCACTAGGCCACTCCTACGCTCTATTGTTTTAGGTGATACAATCCCATGTGCTAGCTGCCAACAGCTGACATGCCTCTCTACTGCCCCAATCATGCCCAAATGCACTGTAAGCATTTAGCACTGTTGTTTTTTTTTACCATAGCACTGTGAAAGTCACTGTTGCCTCCAGCTGACTCTTCCAGATGGGCATAGCAGTTCTTGAGAACCAATGACCTTCTTCTCAGCTCAAGTTTCTTACTGCCCCTGGAGCTGTACATTCTGCTGCAGCAGATGTTCACCACATGCAGAAAATGATGACTTCACCAATTAACACTAGGGCTGTCTGGATCCACAACTGCTCCTATGCCCTCCCCAGACATCTTACCATCATTGAAGGGATATGGAGGCAAAGGTTGTACGCCATTCCCCTCAATGTCAACCTCATCTTCCACTTGGACATCTGTATGGTCATCACCCTCAGCATCCTGTTGTCCCTCCTCTCTGGACAGCTGACTCCCCACCTCTGGTTGGGTGCCCTCTCTACCTGCCTTGGCAATCTGAGAGCAGGTCATGACTACTGTATGAGATGATCTGCATCTCTTTGCATGTACTGGACATGCGGTTGCTTGCAGAGCACAGTGTGACATCACAAGCTATGCTAACATGGTGAGTGTTGCAGATGGACTGGACAGAAGTGGAGTGGTGGGATCAACCATGCTTGGCTGATGCTATGGGCCACCCTGTGATGCTGTGGATGATGTCTGCATGTACTATATGCATGTGAGCAGGTCCTCAGCAACTTAGCTCATTGGTACATGTTTGCAATTTGCAGTATCACAAGCTGCAGGATTTGCAGACCCTGACGTGCCATTGGCAATTTATGGAGTAAGAGAGAGAGAGAGAGTGTGTGTGTGTGTGTGTGTGTGTGTGTGTGTGTGTGTGTGTGTGTGTGTTCTCCAACAGGCTGTAAGGGGCACTCTTGCAAGCAGACTGTGTTTCTGCCCCCCATAGTGGTGTCATCCCTGAAGTATCAGGAGGTCTACATCTGAGGGTTAAGTTTTGACTTACAAGCTATGGCTATCTGGATCTTCTCCCACGTCCTCCATGCTGTAGTGTGGGGTGGTCTCTGACCCAGGAGTTGGTAGACCTTGTGCTGTTTGGAGAACTTGAGCCGTGCCAGAAAGTTGCTGTCTACCTTGGAGACATTGGGCTCCTTCTTGGTCACCATGTTGGGGCTCTGTAATAATTTAGTCTCTAGTGGCCACTACAGTGTGCAGGGACTGGAAACACATCTACAAGGATCCACAGAGGATAACATTCCCTGCAGATGTACCATGCAGGTGAGCACATGTATATTGTTGACAAGCAGCATATACACATCTATTCTAACGTGCAACATCCATAATATTGTTATTTGCATGCGCACACCCACCACTGGCAGTGTCTTCTTCTGCACTTGTAGATTTTCTTCCACACCACAAATACGCTTATTTTGGGCCGTGTTTGCATGCTTTTAAGAGAGGCTCTATGTGTAACTACCACAATCTTTCTAAACATGTACTGTACCTCTATTTGGCCACTGGGCATTTTTAAAAAATACATTTATTTTGAGAGGCAGTGGTATGCCAGTTTTATATTGGCCTCATGCACCCTTTATCCCAAATCAACCTAGTGGGAGGAGTGGCCTAGTGGTTAGGACAAGGTACTTCAGGCCAGAGGGCCAGGGGTTCAAGTCCCACCTGGGGACAGCAATCTCAGGCCAGAGGGACTGGGATTTCTAGTCCTATAGGCACTCCTTGTGGTCTTGGGCAAGCCACTTAACCCTCCATTGCCCATGTTCCCTGTAAGTATTAGCACATGTGTGTCATATCCCCTCATGTTAAATGTATCTCCCAATTGACCACTTTGACCCAGTGAAAAGTGGGATATAAATACAGCTAAATAAAAATAAAATAAACATTTTCATTTCCACATCACAAAATCCACGTAAACGACCTTCGAAAAAATTGCCTTCATGTAACTGAAGCAATCTAACACATTTTTTAAATAAAATGAGATAGATATATCCTCTCTCCCACATATTTAAGTCCTCAAATCTTATGTCTTCTAGGGATGTGCATTTCTTTGAAACAAATTTGTTTTATATCATCTTTAAGCCAAAACAGGATAAAGCGAGCTTTTCTGTTGTTCTTCCCATTGCCCTATTGCTTGATTGTGCGCCCTGTTTCTCACTAATGTGCACTATTTATCAGTGAATGCACTATACAGCAGTAGTGCACACAATTGACCTATGTTGTCCCCGAAAATAAAACATTTTGTTTTAGAACAAATAAAATGAAAAATCTTGCAAGCGATATGGAAAACTGAACAAGATGAAAATATTTGGCCTGCACAGTGCACACCCCTAATGTCTTCTAGGGCAGACCCCACACCATTTAGTTATAACATTTTTGATCTTGACATACGAGTCATCCTGCCTTTAGAGCACCTCAAGTCTCTTTATACCCTTACTGAGCTATAGTCTCCAAAGCTGAACAAAGTATTCCAGGGGAGGGCTCACCAACCACCTGTACAGGAGCATCAACATTGCCTTTTTCTGCAGGCTGTGCTTCTCTCTATACTAGAGGTGTCAAACTTCCATCCTGCAGGACCGCAAACCGATATATCTGCATACAATGGAGGCCGTGCATGCAAATATATCTCGTGCACATTCCTTGCGGATATCCTGAGAACGAGGGTGGTTTGCAGCCCTCTGGGACTGCAATTTGACTCTCTTAGTATAGCATTCCTCAGGCTTTGACCACAACATTGTCACATTGTTTTGCTCCCTTGAGATCCTCAGACATTAATTCCCTGAGGTCTCTCTCCTGGTCTGTGCACATCACTCTACACTTCTTGGTATTAAAGCTTAACTGCCAAGCATTTGAGTATTCTTCCAGTTTTTGTAGACCACGTCTCATTTGGTCTACTCCTCTGAAGTGTCCACTCTGTTGCACCTTTTTGTATCAGTCACAATCTTCCTTCTAATCCTTCAACAGTATTTCTTTTAGGTCTTTGCATTTCTAAATTTCATAGGTATTTGGAGGTTATTTTCTTGTTGGTGTTGATCCAATTTTGCAGCGTTTGAGCTTGGTGTTGCAACATTCTGCTAGAACCACCCCTTTTGCTTAATATCACCGGAAACCCAGGCTCTCGGTTCTATTGAACCAAGACTAAAATGTAAGTAAGAGCTATGGAAATTCTTCTAGATATCCTAAGGATATCCATGTTATGGAATAATGCTTTGTATCATATAGCAAAGGCCGGGCCGAGCCACATTCTCATTACAGCTTTAAAGCTGGCTATTAATAGTGACATGAAGTAGAAATATAACACCCCAGTCAAGGAGTGAGAGACTGAAACACATTCCACCTGGCACTGCTGACATTAAAATACTGAAAAAGTGCTTTTGTAAACTAGTCAGAAATGACAAGCTGGTGCTGACACCTGAGCAGGCCGTGTCAACCTGGCCCAGAGAGACACCAGCAAAAACAAATAAGCTTCAAGGAAGAAAGGTAACTCCAGACTTCAGGCTCACGTTTCAAGACTGGGCTGCAGAAAGCTTTTCTACCAGTTTGCAGAGATCTAGCCTGCAGGTCACAGGGATACCCGGGCTGTCACCTCTACAACTGGAAGGTCAGGGGATAGGTGCAAGGATACAGATCTGTCACCTTTAGGACTGGAGGGCCGAGGGGATGGGCACACATAGAGCCTCTCTAATCTAGGATGGGAGGGGTAGGGAAAAGGGCACAGGGCAAAGGCATATCTAGAACAGAAGGGTTAGGGGATGGCACACAGGGATATGAAGCATATCACCTCTAGGACAGGCAGCTTGGCACACTGGATTGTTATAAAGGTACAGTTCCTTTAGTCTCCATGACCATAGATGTCAGTGGAATTGGCAGGACACAAAGGGGTTGGTATTCAGAACCCTTAGCCAGTCGGTCACCAGAAAGCTGACTGCATAGTGTCACTGAATAACCATACACACTGCCCCAGTACTGTCTGGTGAGTGCAGGGGCAGGCTGGATGGAGAGAAGGCACGTCAGTGTTAATTAGATAAGTGCCAGCACTTATTTTGTTAGCCCGCTATTCTGCCGGGACTTTTGCCGGCAGCATAGGCTGCCTACAAGGTTGTCCTAAGTTGCTATTCGCAGCCGTCCCAGCCGAATATCGGGCTAACTGGATAAGGGCCAGCACATAGCTGGTTAGCGGTGCACGGCCAAGATATGCAGCAGCAGCTGAATATACCACTGATATTTAAGTGCTGCTGGTAACTATCGCGGTGTTTAAATATCAGTCCAAAGTCTCCTCTTAGACTAGCTGATTTAGCAGATTGATGGAAGAAGGCAGAATCCTGCTTACTGTGAACTGCTTTGGGTTCCTATTGATGAGGGAAGTGTAACTGTTACAGTATATTGGGCCTGATATTGAGTTAGGACAGCTAGGCGCAAGTACAGTGTCTAGCCATCGCGGCTGTCCTCTAGCCCCAAATATTCAATGCTGGGGTCATATGCGGCCCCGGCATTAAATATTCGGGGTCATCACACATGCCCGAAGGCTGCAGAGGCTAACGGGTAGCAGCGATATTGCACCAGTGCCCGGCTGGCTTCTGTCATCACCCTCGACACTCCCTGATGCGAAGCGGCTAGCATCGAGGCATGTAGGGGAGGAGATCAGGGATATTGCACCAGTACCCGGCTGGCTTCTGTCATCACCCTCGACACTCCCTGATGGAAGCGATTAGCATCGAGGCATGTAGGGGAGAAGATCAGGGATATTGCACGAGTACCCGGCTGGCTTCTGTCATCACCCTCGACACTCCCTGATGGAAGCGTCTAGCATCGAGGCATGTAGGGGAGGAGATCAGGGATATTGCACCAGTACCTGGCTGGCTTCTGTCATCACCCTCGACACTCCCTGATGGAAGCGGTTAGCATCGAGGCATGTAGGGGAGAAGATCAGGGATATTGCACGAGTACCCGGCTGGCTTCTGTCATCACCCTCGACACTCCCTGATGGAAGCGGCTAGCATCGAGGCATGTAGGGGAGGAGATCAGGGATATTGCACCAGTGCCCGGCTAGCTTCTGTCATCACCCTCGACACTCCCTGATGGAAGCGGCTAGCATCGAGGCATGTAGGGGAGGAGATCAGGGATAATGCACCAGTACCCGGCTGGCTTCTGTCATCACCCACGACACTCCCTGATGGAAGCGGCTAGCATCGAGGCATGTAGGGGAGGAGATCAGGGATATTGCACCAGTGCCCGGCTGGCTTCTGTCATCACCCACGACACTCCCTGATGGAAGCGGCTAGCATCGAGACATGTAGGGGAGGAGATCAGGGATATTGCACCAGTACCCGGCTGGCTTCTGTCATCACCCACGACACTCCTTGATGCGAAGCGGCTAGCATCGAGGCATGTAGGGGAGGAGATCAGGGATATTGCACCAGTACCCGGCTGGCTTCTGTCATCACCCACGACACTCCCTGATGCGAAGCGGCTAGCATCGAGGCATGTAGGGGAGGAGATCAGGGATATTGCACCAGTACCCGGCTGGCTTCTGTCATCACCCACGACACTCCCTGATGGAAGCGGTTAGCATCGAGGCATGTAGGGGAGGAGATCAGGGATATTGCACCAGTGCCCGGCTGGCTTCTGTCATCACCCTCGACACTCCCTGATGCGAAGCGGCTAGCATCGAGGCATGTAGGGGAGAAGATCATGGATATTGCACCAGTACCCGGCTGGCTTCTGTCATCACCCTCGACACTCCCTGATGGAAGCGGTTAGCATCAAGGCATGTAGGGGAGAAGATCATGGATATTGCACCAGTACCCGGCTGGCTTCTGTCATCACCCTCGACACTCCCTGATGGAAGCGGTTAGCATCGAGGCATGTAGGGGAGGAGATCAGGGATATTGCACCAGTGCCCAGCTGGCTTCTGTCATCACCCACGACACTCCCTGATGGAAGCGGCTAGCATCGAGGCATGTAGGGGAGGAGATCAGGGATATTGCACCAGTACCCGGCTGGCTTCTGTCATCACCCACGACACTCCCTGATGGAAGCGGCTAGCATCGAGGCATGTAGGGGAGGAGATCAGGGATATTGCACCAGTACCCGGCTGGCTTCTGTCATCACCCACGACACTCCCTGATGGAAGCGGTTAGCATCGAGGCATGTAGGGGAGGAGATCAGGGATATTGCACCAGTGCCCGGCTGGCTTCTGTCATCACCCTCGACACTCCCTGATGCGAAGCGGCTAGCATCGAGGCATGTAGGGGAGGAGATCAGGGATATTGCACCAGTACCCGGCTGGCTTCTGTCATCACCCTCGACACTCCCTGATGGAAGCGGTTAGCATCGAGGCATGTAGGGGAGGAGATCAGGGATATTGCACCAGTGCCCGGCTGGCTTCTGTCATCACCCACGACACTCCCTGATGGAAGCGGTTAGCATCGAGGCATGTAGGGGAGGAGATCAGGGATATTCAGCGGCAGAAACTGTGTTAGTGCTGTTGAACATCCCTCAGCAGTATTTACATGGCTTACAGGACTGTAAATCGTATAAATGCCTTTCAAATATCAGGCCCATTATGTTCCCCCATGGATACCCGGGCAAGGTATTTCTGGTGTCTGAACTTCATGACACCTTTCAGGGAAGAGGACAAAAAGTCAGTCTTTTCACAATTAAGAGTGAACGGCGGACCTAGAGAAATTCAGGGGCAGATTTCTTAAGCTTTTGCTTCGGTGCTAATATTGCTCAGGTCTGATACCTGGTACTTTTCTCACTCCTAGGTGTACGCAGCCTTGTATAGACACGTGGGAGCCAATACAGAAATGCGAGCACACCGTCTGCGCATCGTTAGCACCACACCGCAATGCAGAGAGGGGAGGGGCATGAGCGCTACCTGCGCAGAGAGTAGCATAGCGCCTATTACACTATAACGAGCTGTACATATTCAAATGATGTAGCGATGAGGTCATTAGCTGCTCCATCGAGATGCAAAGATCGAAAGCCGAGAGCAGAGTTCAGTGGCGTGACTGTTCAAACGCCTGATCAGAGGTGAAATGAAACTTCGGCTCGTGCAGAAGGAAACTTTGGTAAGTGCAGGTGAATAGAACTGCTTTCTGTGCGATTTTCCACTGATGGTTTTGTGGTCATATGGGGTCCGTTCCTTACTGTACCTACAAAATGTATATGCGCCCTCCACAAACCACTATTTTGGGCACTAAATTTAAGTACACAACTTTCTGCATCATCATAGGATAAACAATTATCACCCCGAACTGAAAATCGTTATTTTAAAAAGAATAAATGATTATTTTAAAGTTTGCTACAGATGTGTCACTGCTAATGTGTAACCTTTGTGCACATGCCTTTGGCACCCGCTGCACATTTAACGTGGGCATTTTGCCATATCTCATTTGCATACAATTTGCTTGTGCAGTACTCTCGCATTACTACTACCACTGATCGGTGCTAAAAGGAGGGAGGAGTAGCCTAGTGGTTGGGGCACGGTACTTCAGGCCGGAAGGTCGGGGGTTCAAATCCCACTAGAGGACAGCAACCTTGGGCCGGAAGGACTGGGGTTTCTAGTCCCACAGATGCTCCTTGTGGTCTTGGGCAAGCCACTTAACCCTCCATTGCCCATGTTCCCTGTAAGTATTAGTGTATGTGTCTCATATCCCCGCGTGTTAAATGTATCCCCCAATTGTGTTGTGACCACTTTGATTGAAGGATAAGGTGGTATACAAAACTGTCTAAATAAATAAAATAAATAAATAAAAGGAGTACGCAGCACTGTATAGATATGTAAAAGATGGTTCCTGCTCCTCAGAGCTTACAATCTAGTCAAGACAGACAGCACAACAGCTAAGGGCAAGAATATATCTAGGGGAATGGTAAGGAAACGCCTAGGAGACGAAGGGGCTCAGGATCCAAAAGCGGCCTCGAAGAGATGAGTTTTCAGCCTGGATTTGAAAAGGGCCAGAGATGAAGCCTGACGTACAGACTCAGGTAGTTTATTCCAGGTGCAAGGAGCAGCAGGGTGAAAGGATCAAAGTCTGCAGTTAGCAGTAGAAAACCGTGTGCTTAGCCAATAGGGGCCGATGCAGAAAACCAGTGTTACAGTACACTAAAAGCCATGTGCATGGTTTTCTAGCCTGGGAGCTGCACCTCACTGGATTGCAAGTTTGGGCAGCCTGTCGTGCATTAGCTGTCAGGAACGTGCTGTTCATGCCCCTAACAGCTAGTGCGGAAGCTTTGCACCTTCCATGCATTTATTTCATATACTAAATGCAAAACCTTTGTGGGCTTTAGTAAAAGGGGCCCTTAGGCACCTAACTTAGAAGTCGAAATTTCGAAGCACAGCTTTTGTAGCATATCGAGCCCTTCATTTGCTGTGAACGCCCCTGGAAAGGTATGGAATGCAAAGACATAAATAAATAAATTGCACAGTTATTTGATCTCGAATATGAGAGCAGCAGCAGTGAGGATACCCTTTACCTTACATTTTTTAACATTAGATTTCTTTTTCCTTCAAAACCAGCAGAAGCCTTGTGACTGTTCCTCAGCAGATTCCTCAGCTGGCGCTGCCCGGGCTGACAGCTAATACCCAGCTAACGCCAGATGCCTGAAGAAAGTGCTGAGAAAGCAGTCTTTTGGCCCCCTTTGCACTCTTTCACAAAGTGACTTCATAATATTGTGGTTAGGCAGCATCAAGGGGTAGTGATAACAGAACAGCGTGCGGGCATTCGGGACAAATCCACGAGCAGATGTTCTTCCAGCTTTGCAGAGCTGAAGCGGTCATTGGCGTCTCCTCCCTCCCCGCTCTCTTCTTTCTCTACAGCTCTTTGATCTAGCCTTTGATGGCAAGAGCCGACAGGCAGGCAGATTTGTCTAGGGAGGAGAACATAGGAAGGGCGAGCCCATGAGAATCGCTGGCGTTGGTTATCGGGTCTTTCGTGCTTATTATTTCATTTCTCTAACTTTCATCAGGGCCGGTGCAAGGGTATTGGGCACCGTAGTCAAGCCTTACGCCTCACCTCCCCCACCCCATTGAGACTTTGATAATTAAACTGAACAACCATAATCATCCCAGCAACATCCCTCTCATGACTACCCTGTAAAAAACTTTTAAATATCAAACTTTGCTTTTTTGTCTCCTCTAGCAAAGAAAACAAAAACAAAATGATTTGTTAGAATACCATCAAGTATACCTCATCTACAAATCGTGCAGTCCTGCCCCTCCATCTTCTTATATAAACATAGAAACATAGAAATATGATGACAGAAAAAGACCACATGGCCTATCTAGTCTGTCCTTCCATAACAACAACTACAACAGTCCCCTTTTTACCTTTAGAGATCCTCTGTGTTGGTCCCATGCTTTTTTGAATTCAGTTACTGTCCTCATCTCTACCACCTCCACTGGGAGACTATTCCACAGATCCACCACTCTTTCCGTAAAGAAATATTTCCGCATATCACTCCTGAATCTATCCCCCTTCACCCTCATCCCATGTCCCCTCGTAGCAGAACTTGCTTTCAATTTAAAGAGGCTCTCTCCCTGAACATGAATGAAAAAGAGCATGAATGAAAAAAATCTCCAAACCTCGGATCTCAGGCCCACTGGGAGCATCTGCTGCCCAGCCCCGGCCCACCACACGCATAGCATCCCTTGCTCTAATTAATGCTATTTAATTTAAAAACACCACTAATATGAAACTTTGTTTAAAGTGCACAGCACAGCTCCGAGAGCAGCTGGAGCAGAGACTCCACTTGTTCTGTGGCCTCCGCTGAGTATGTAGCGTTCTGGCGGTGGATGATTTCCCTGGAACGACGCCTGAGGCTCCTCCAACGTTGCACCATCCAGTGAGTGAGCAGCAAGACACCTGCACCAGCACAAGATCTAGATCTGTTCCCTCGATTGCTGTGCTGGGCTCCGGCTTCCAGACAGGGCACAGCGGGATTGGGGGCAGCAGCAGTAGCAGCCTTGCAAAAAGGTTTCCGACCTCCCTTTCAGTGTCATTCCTCCTGCAAATAGTAACCAAAGCCAGTAGAAGCAATGCAGTAGATATGTCGCCTCCAAAATTGTGGTGCTCTAAGCGGTTGCCTAGTTGACCTAACGGTTCCTCTGGCCTTGACTTTAGTTTTAAGATTATTCTGCCTCCAACTCGCTTAACTCAGTAATGACTGTCCTTGGCTGGGGTCGAGGTATCACCATTGCAAGATACGATGAATAAGACTAACTCCTTCTCCCTCGTTACCTCCGCCATCATCCAAAGTCTGTGAATTTGGCAACATTCTCCAGCCCCAGATGGCCCAAGTTGCCAAAGACCTCACCTTGGAATTAAACCTACGCAGTATGAATAGCACTGTGCAGTATAGCCACTGAGACACTGGCATGAGCCAGATTTCAGATCACTGAGACCACACTGCGAGTCAGTGCTTGCCAGAAATGAAGCACTAATGGGTCCAAATTTGAAACTTTGGATGCAGCATGACTGCTGCCGATCTGTGGTTCTCAAGAGAGTAGCAGAAACTTCAGAAACAGTGAGTAATCAAGTCCCCTGCCCACTTCGGGATCTGGATGGAATTTACCGTTTTGTAATAGAGCAGGCTGCTGATTCGGGGCAATAATCCTCTGGACTATATATCAACCTCTGTTGTACAATAATGGTGCGGGCTATCGTTTGCTCACTGATTTTTGGATTTGGTGACTATTCCTCTTGAAATCAGTTGCCTTGCAAACGTTCCTTAAACTTGCTGCAATTAATTCCATTTTGCTTGCATACAGGGCTGGAACGGTTCCCAACCCTTCCTATTCCTCCTAGCCTCCCTCCTATCTACACTGCACCACTGAGTCTCCCACAAGAGATCAAAAGGCAAGTCTATTTTTATAGGCAGGAGTTAATGAAGAGTCATCTAATTAAAATACTGGAGTTTGCAAATGAAACTCTGCAAATAATCAGACAAAGCAGAAAGTTGGATCCCATTTCTGCGCAAGCAGTCTCCAGGAGCCGTCGCTGATTAGTATTCCGGTGGACTGGGAGTAATGAAGTGTAGTCGATAAAGGGAAAAGAACCTTCAAACTTCCATCTCAGATGTGCATCCAGGGACACGAGTCTCAGACAGGATCTGTCCATCCCAAGAAGCCATCAAAACCTGGCATCTCTGCATATCGCCCCACTGGTAACAGTTGCACAGTCCAGCCTGCATGCATGTTGGTTACATTTGCTAAATGCACAAAATACTTTCTAAGACATGAGGCGTGCGCATGCCAAAGAAGTTCAGGCTCTTTTTGTTTGTCGGAATATTCCTGTTCAATTAGTATTTGGGAGCCAAACCTTTCAGGTGTTCATCACATTCGCCCCATTAAAGTCTATGGGGGGATTTATTTTTCAATGGAACATGAGGTTTGCCATCTATTTTCAATCAAGAGTGTCACAAACCTCTCAGGGGCTCGAAAAGAAGGGCAAAGACTATGAACAGTGGCAGGATGATACCAGAAATTACCCTCAGAAGGGCAAAGTGCACAATTGTAGAGATTACTTGGATTTTGCAGTTCAGAGCACAGCACCATCCAGTGTCCCTACCAAAGTTTACTACTACTACAACAAGTAATCATTTGTATAGCGCTACAAGGTGTATGCAGCGCTGTCTATATAGATGTAAGATATAGTCCCTGCTCATTAGAGCTTACAATCTATTCAAGACAAAAAAATATAGCAAAAACTGGAACCTAGAGTAAGGTAAGATACACATAAGTAGTGGACACAACAGTGAGGAGTATCAGGATTCAAAAGCAGCCTCAAAGAGGTGGGTCTTCAACCTGGACTTGAATAGGGCCAAAGAAGAAGCCCGACACACTGACTCAGGTAGTCTGTCCCAGGTATAAGCAGCAGCAACGTGGAATGAACAAAGTCTGAAGTTGGCAGTGGTAGAGAAGGGCACAGATAAAAGGGATCCGCCAGAGGAGCGGAGTTCCCGAGGAGGAGTGTAGAGTGAGATAAGAGAGGAAAGATAGTGAGGAGCTGCAGAATGATGCACTTGTAGGTCAGTAGGAGAAGTTTGAACTGGATGCGGAAACTGATAGGGAGCCAGTGAAGTGACTTGAGAAGAGGGGTTACATGAGCATAGCGACACTGGTAGAAGATAGGAGACGAAGGGAGCTGAGTTTCAAACAGATTGAAGGGGAGAAAGATGATTCAGAGAGAGACCAGCGAGGAGCAGGTTACAGTAGTCAAGACAGAAGGTGACTAGTGAGTGGAGAAGAGTTTTAGGAGTGGGCGTAGAGAGGAAGGGACACATTTTGCTGATGTTACAGCAAAAGAAGCCAGTAAAACTCTGTAATATAATTAGACAGACTGGTATGTTCACTCATAGACTAGAAACCTCTATGAATCGAGTGTTTGTACACCAACATTCTATAATGGTAGCTAACGTGGTCTCAGTATTTGTTGACAGGACAGAAATGCTTCTAATTCACTGTCACGGACTTCACATCAACGACCACTCTATCATAGCAACCAATTTTCAACTGTATTACTTAAAAAATTCTCTCTCCATTTGCATGAGACAGTCCAAAAAATTATTCTAATTTTGCTTAGCTTATGGTGACCGGACTTCAACTTCGGTCCACTAACACAAATGTTAGATTTGCTTCCCAAGCTCTCGCCACTTGTTGTTCCCGACGCTAACCAGCGCTAGGCGTTTCGCCATTCAGGGTTCTTCAGGGGAATTGCTAAGTTTTTCTGTATCCTGCTAGCGTTCTCATCACACGTTGCTGCTGAACTGCTAAAACAAGAGATGGCGTATGCCTTCCTGTTCATTGACAACCTTTTTGCTTTTGCTTGGGATTGAATTGCTCATTTCATTTAATTTTTAACACAAGGAATCTCTTTACCATTCTGCCTATTGGCCATTAACCAATTGTGCCTTTATATCCCCCCGAGGAAGGCATACGCCGAAACGCGTAGGGGACACAATAAAGGCACATGTGATCATCCATCTCTCTTGCCTCTTTTGTACACGAGGACTAGTTCGGGCCATGCTCGGAGAGTAGCGGCCAAGGCCTACACTGGGAGAAGGAAATTCGGTGCGCGATCCCCTCAATCTGGGGGAACCAGGCAGAGGGGAATTCGAGGGACGTACCCGAGGGTAAGTCCGAAGAAGACTAGCATGGCCCTGAGGAGCCAGGCTAACCTAATGTGGGAAGGGTCCCCCCCCGGGGGAGGGGGCTCCATACCTCCAATCAAGCAGCCGAACCACTTGTTATACTGAAAAGAACCCCAGTGTAGAACTGGACAGTAACTTCTGGTAAGAGGAGTTAAGCGCAAACCGCCGCATACCGGAGCCTAAGGCTGCTTGGCATGGGCAGCCTGGCGCGAGCCCTGGCACTGCCGACCGGTGTGAGATGTCCCTGGCATTGGTGCAACCGGCAGGTGGGCAGAGGGATGAAACTTCCTCTTCTTCGGAAAGGAGGGTCGGGAAGGACATTTCCTACCCCCGGGAGAGGGGGAGGGCCGCGGGCGGCCAGCGCCAAACAGGTCGGCGGAGCACTGAGCAACCTGACGCAAAGCCTCGCCATTGAAGAGGTTCTCCCCGGTGCACGGGGAATTACCCAGATTATGTTGTGCCCAGCTGCACAAGTCGGAAGCCTGCAACCAGGCTGTACGAAGCGCCCCTATGGCGACAGCAGAGGACCTGCTAACTGACTCAAAAGAGTCCACGGCAGCACGAGAAAGAAACCAAGAGATATTCCTGCAATGGTAAAGAAGCAAGGAATAGTCAGGGGCCCGAGGGGCCGACACAAAGGGAGACAAACGAGATAACCTCTCGGTGACCTCCCGAAGCGCCAGGCTCATATAGAAAATATATGAGAGAATCCTGAAAGCCAACATGGACGTTTGGAAGGTTCGCCGCCCAAAATTGTCCAGAGCTTTAGACGCACGATTCGGGGGGGCGGGAAGAGTGCTTCTTCTTGCTTCCGACCTTCCTCAGGGCCGATTCCACCACAATGGAATGATGGGGAAGCTGGTGCGTCTGGAAACCCGGAGAGGGGGGCACCCGATACAGGGCATGCATGGCAGTAGGCGGCGCCGGTACCTGTAAGGGCGAGCGCCAATTCCCGAGCAGGAGATCCCGCAGGGAGGGATGTAGAGGAAGCATTATGGCTGCCTGTTCCGCAGGACCCGGACTTAGCGAAGGGCCCGGGATAGGAATGGCGAGCAAGTCCGCCATGTCAAGGAGGAAGTCCTGAAAAGACAGCTCTCCCAGAGGGGCTATTCCGGGGGAGGCCGAGGTGGAGGGGCCCGCTTGAACACCAGGGGACCCACCGTGCTGGTGCATGGGAGGAATCGCTCTAAACAGAGGAGGGTACTGACAGTCCCAATTCGAGGCAGTTGGTACTGCATCGTCGGAGCCCGGGATTGATTCCAAGCGGGGCATCGAAGTGAGCGATGTCCCCGACGGGCCCGCGGGACTCGGCCTCGGCCTCGGCCTCGACTCCGGGGGCGGGGCCGCCCCCGGGGCAATCCGCAAGGGCGGCTGGAGTGGTGCCGAGGCAGCTGGAGAGCAGGCGAGCGCAGCACTGCGCCGTCGGAAGAGACCGGGGTCGGACCCGAAATGCGTCGGAGCCACGCTTTCCAGACTGGAGAACGATTCGAGGCTGGGCATCGAACCGAGCGACGCCTCTGTAGGGGGCCCCGGTGTCGGCGGCCACGCCGGTGCTGCCACTCCCGAGAATCGAGTCGGGGTCGCGACAATCGGTGCCGAGGGCAACGAGGGCTTCCCAGGCCAAAACTCGGCGAAGAGGGAAACACCCGAAGTCGGCTCCGACGTCAGGAGAGAGGCCCTTCTAGACGCCGGGGTTCTTCCCGCGCCTGTTTTATTGAGCGGGAAACCCTTACGGGGCGTACTACGCGGCCTCGAGGGTACCCAGGTAACCCGCCGACGAGCCCCGGCGGGGAGCGAGACGCACAGCCCCGGCTCCATGGCCGTGGCGCTTCTTTGGGTCAACTCGACCGAAGGTCCCGGGTCCCGCGGGCAAACTCTAGGGACGAGTGGAGCACTCGACGCCCGCGTAGATGCCAGGAGGTCAGTGGCGTCCGGGGAAGGCCCTGGCCCCGCGCAAGATGGGGGTGCCGACCCGCCCGACCGGGATAGATCGATCGGCTCCGCAGGTGGAGCCCGGTGGCGACCGCTGGCGAAGAACGGGGCCCTCGTTCCCGAGACCACCGCCGGAGGGGCGGAGCCACTCAAGGCCAGTACCGCCCCCACGGAAACCGGGGACGAGTCGATCGGCCCTGACGGAACTGAGGGCACCCGGTGCCGATCCCCGGCGGGGAGTGGAGCCACCGACTCCGACACCGATGCTGAGGACTTGGTCCCGCTCGAAGCGGTCACCACCTCCGCACATGGCAGGGGTGTGGGCATGCCATACCGGGTCAGGTTGGTCCGACAATCCCCGGTGAAGAGTGGGACACTCGACACCGACGCCAATGCCGGGGAATCGGCACCGCCGAAAGCGGGTACCACCCCTGCGCAGGGCCGGGATGCCGTAGAGCCAGACTGGGTCGAGTCGATCGGCCCCAAAGGCACCAGCTGACAGTCCCTGATGAAGAGTGGGACACTTGATGCCGGCACCGATGCCGAGGGATCTGCACCGCTCGAAGCGGGTGCCACCCTCGGGCATGGCTCGGGAATGTTCTGTGAGGAGCGAACCTCAGGAACAACCCGAAACCCCTTGGAGGCTCTGGAGCCCGAAGACTCCCTCCGGGGTGTAAGGGACTGGAGGGGGAGGCCGGAGCCGTCGTCATGCAGCGCATGAGACTCACCCCTCAAGGCTCGGTTAGTCTTAACAGACTGTTGTTGGGTTACCTGATCCTGGCGAGGAGAGAAAGCCAACGACCGCACCTCAGAGGGAAAGACGTCATCGAGGGACACTCGAAACAGGGAGGGTCTTCTCCCGACGCTGAAGCCCGGGGAACCGGGGGAGAAGGGGTCAGGGCCCAAACAGGAGAGACACCAGGCGTTGGAGTCGAAGAAGACAACGTCTCCACAGTGGGGGCACTTCTTAGGGGAAGAAGGCTCCATGCTGGAAAGCCCGGTAGGCCTCAGAATGACACGAGGAGGATGCTCCTCGAAGGAAAAAGGAAAGCAAAAAATAAGGAAAAAAAGGGAGGCACCAGCGGTGCCAGAGTCAGCGGGAAAAAAGAAACCGCGACCACAGGAAACAAGAAAAAGAAGAAAAGTTTCTGTGATGACAGGAGGTACGTCCTGTCGGCTCCGCGGAAAAACGAAAACTGGGGAGAGTCAGTGGGAAGGGCGGGAAGCTACCGCGCAGGCGCGGGGGATGCTCCCAAAAGCCTTCTGATTGGATGCTGGGGAGCATTCCCATGTGGGCTCCGTCGGCGCCGACGAACCCATATGTGAAGACTCATTCCTGCTTGTTCCTGGAGATTACTCTTGCCTTTCGAGTGCTATGGCTGTCTGGAAAGAGGTTAGCATGTCTTTGAAATGTAAGTAGTCAGCAAGAGTCAGGAGCTGGGTAAAGAACAGAGAGAAGACCGGACACACACTGACAGTATAGAAAGAAAGAACAATAAAAAAAATAAATAACAAGGTAACAATTTGTTAGAATTATACTGGTCGGGAACTGGTACTTTCCATAATCCTGGGAAATACCGCCTTGCCATCCATTTCAGGATCAGAGGAGACTCCCTTGAGAAGGGAAGGCCCACTACCTATAAAAACCTCTTTCAAAGGCAATCTCCTGTCTTTGGCCCCTAAGCCATTGCACCATTCACTGTCCTAATGGGGCAGGTGCCTCTTACACCCCTGCCAGAGCCAGTCACCATGCAGTGGAAGAAGACTGTATCAATCACTATGACCAGAAGGTAACATAAAGAGACTTGGAACCACTGCAGCTAGTAGCTGAGCTCAGCCTAAAGTCTGAGGTTCCCAAAGAGCAGCTGCACCAATCTGTACGGACTTCACTCGGGGCAATTTCTCCGAATGGATTAGTTTTGCACATACCATGACAGACATGAACCTCACTACACTGGTAAGAGGATTAGGAGAAACAGCCTAACTAAACAAACGAGAAAACAACACCAGCTACATCCAAGGTATTCATGCAAAGGGGGACTGGGGAACTGCAAGGTTTGAATCGCTGAGCTACAGATAATCAGGAAAGAGACTGATTCAGGGGAAAAGGAACCCAAGAAGTGAAATAACTAACTGGCTAAATATCTACACATATTTATATAAGTGGTGGCTAGAAAAGAGAAAACAGAACTTAGAGCCTTGTGCCAGAAGAATGGGGTAACAAAATACTTAAACTCATGGTTAAAGGAGATTACCTAAAAGTAATGGGCTGTTGTTTTATTTAAGTGCTGTCAAGTCAGTGCTGACTCCTGGTGACCCATTGGGTTTTCTTGGCAAGGTATGACCAGAAGCAGACTGCCAGGCCTTTTCTTCCAAGGCAACTGAGGGTAAAGTGATTGTCCCAAGGAGCACCAGTGGGAACTGAATGCTGGTCTCTGGGGTAGGAGGCTACTCCTCCACTCCAAAGTAACATCTACCCAAATGTTAATAATTGGTGGGGAGGATGTACAGTGGTGACAACTGGTGCTGATAAAGCAGATTAGTGCCACCACTGAACCTTAAACCCAGATATTCGGTGCTGGAGCCGTATCTGGCTGGATAACATGGAGCTAACCGGACAGTGCAGGATTCAGCCGCTGAGGTAAAAGTCAGGACAGTCTTTCAGGCGCCTCACTTCCACTGATGAGGGATAACCGGCTGCTGGCTGAATATTACTACTCATTTGTATAGCGCTACAAGGCATACACAGCACTGTATGTATGCATGCCCCCTTGTTGCAGAGCTTACTTTCAATCGAAAGAGGCTGTTCTCTTGTGCATTTATGCCACTGAGGTATTTAAATATCTCTGTCATATCTCCTCTATCCTGCCTTTCTTCTAAAGTATACATATTAAGATCTTTAAGTCTGTCCCCATCTATGCTTTATCGCAAAGATCACTGACCACTTTAGTAGCCACCCTCTGCACCAACTCCATCCTGTTTATATCCTTTTGAAGGTCTGGTCTCCAGAATTGCACACAATATTCCAACTGAGGTTGCACCAGAGACTTATAAAGAGGCACTATCACCTCCTTTTTTATTTAACAGGTCTTTTATAGAGCTTGATCATTTCAATCAAAGCGGCTTACATTGTAACTTAAACTTAGTAATGTACATGACACAGTGGATCCCTTTATAGCAACAGGATAAAATCAAAATAAATGGAACCATCTAATTTCTCAACAAATAGGGGTGTCCTACATGTAGCGGTGGGTTCACTCCTAAACAAAGACATGGGGAGGGGTGGCCTGCACAGAGCGGCAGGTGCACCTACTCTTGCCATCTTACTGGGCAGACTAGATGGACCATACTGGTCTTTATCTGCCGTCATTTACTATGTTACATTAAACAGGGACATTGATAACTTGGATTTTTCTGAAGCAATGGGGAGTTAAGTGACTTGCCCTAAGCCACAAGGGGTGCTAGTGGAAATTGAACCCTAACTTCTGAACCCAGTGCTCTAACCATTAGGCTACTCCTCTACTGGCCATTATCCTCCTTAAGCATCTTTCTGGCTTTCACCGTCGCCTTTTCTATCTGTTTAACCACTTTAAGATCATCAGAAACAAACAACCCTAGGTCCCACTCTTCTTTTGTTGACAGAAGTACTTCACGCCCTACACTGTACTGCTCCCTTGGATTTTTGCAGCCCAAAAGCATGAGCTCAGAGATTCTCTGGTTAATAGTTCTTTTGTCGGCCTAGTAGTTCTACACCATCTGCTTGGACCACACAGAAAGGAGGGTTACACAATGAACACCTCAAGATAGTGGAAGAGGACAAAGCAACACCATAATTGATGGAAGCATACCAAGGCACTTTGAGAGGAATAAAATGGCAAGGAGACCAGCATAGTAGGTAGATAAGCTACAAGGCCTTAAACATGCCAAGAGGACCAACACAGCACCTTACCTGGATGCAAGGTCAAAAAACATGTCAAGGGGACCAGCATAGCATCCAGATCAGCTGCAGGGCCCTAAATTATAGCAAGAGGACCAGCACAACACCCTGTAAGACAGTGTCTTCAACTGAACAAACCAAGATGGATTGATTCATCACACGTTTGGGCTTCGCAGCTAAACCAGAATGCAATATGGAAAAATTAATCACAATGCTTCTCACATCACCCTGTATGTGTACCTCCTGCCGCCGCCTGCTGCTATCACTCCCCCCCCCCCCCACCTCCCTCAGATTTCAAAGTTGAGAAGTGTTTGGATGAATTTAAGTTCTACGTGTCCTGAGAAAGCAGATGTTTGTTTTAAATAAATCAGAAGCAGCTCCAATTTGGCAATATCTAATAGCCATACCACGCTGTGCTGGCATGCTGAATGTAAATGAGAATGTTTGCTCGCTGAATCAGTTTGCCCTTTGTCAACACTTTAAAAGAAATGCACTTGCTTCACGGCTCAGGCCTCCTTCAGCTTTCCTTGGAAGCAAGTTGCAAATGCTGTCTATGGGTTTGAGATGTGTGTGCTCCAAGCTGTCGCATGCAGTGCAAACTTACTGGCAGGGAATTCAATAACAGCTGTGCTGCACTGACTTGCCAAAGATCATTCGGGTCAAGTGTCACTCATTAAATCATCCAGCGGCTGACACCTTTCCTTCAAAATCTTTATGAGAAAGGACCACTGTAAGCTCTCTCCGACTACAGTCTGCCTGTGCAGGATTTGTCAGTGTCAGACCCATGTGGTGCATACGGGGGTCAATAAACTCATCGGCTCAAAATTCCAGATCGAGGCTGGGTGGCACTGTAAAGAAACACTACCAGCAACTCCAGGGAGCGGGGAACACCAGAACTTCCTCTTATCCTGACAATAAATGATTTCCAAATGAGAACATGGGGAAGTGGTTCTTAAAAGAACTACATTCTGCTCTCTTGATCTCTTACCTGGGCTTGAAGTGCTGTCAGAAAAATTGGATTTGAAATCTGAGGCCTTAGAATAGTAGTTCCCAAACTGTGGGTCAGAATCCCAAATGATGTCATCATCAGAAGATGAGGTCACAGAAACACGGTTGATCCCCATCCCTCTGGAACTCCATAGTGACCTATACCAAGGAGCGGCAGCCTGAATGCTCATGAGTTCTGCTCTTTCCTGCTCCTGTTAGGCTAGCAACCCACGCAGAGTGCTGAGGTCTGTGAGCATACACCGACAGGCTGGGTCTTGTGCTCGCTGCAGCCATCATCATCCTTTGAATGAGGAGGAAGGGAAGGAAGGGAACCTCTTCTATTCATTTTCATCATCTGGAGTCACATACATTTTTATGTGTTAAAATAGCATCTGGATAAAGTCTTGGAGGCCCTGCCTTAGAAGCATATTCACCCAACCAATATGAGAACTATGCGTGCTGGGTCCTGCATGGAATGTTTATCTTCCTCCATCCTCTGGTTGGGAAAAGGGAAGATTTTCATTGATTGGAGAAAATTCTCTGCTTACCGGCTCCTTTGACCTCCTAACTTTGGGAGGAATGGTTATGTTGATTATCATTGCCTAGTGTCCAGAGCAAGCAGCCTGTGACCCAGAGAGACCATGGTTCAAATCCCCCTGACTCTACTTGTGGCCTTGGGCAACCCTCCATTGCCTTAGGTACAACCTTAGATTGTAAGCCTCTAGGGAGAGGGAAATTCCTAAAGTACCTGATTATAATTTTTAACTGCTACTGGAAAGGCAAGAATAAAATATGTTGGTACTGAAAACAAAGCCTCATTGATTAGTGTGATCAATCTCTTGTCTTTAACCCTTAGCAAAGACATAAACAGAATGAGGGTCATTTTAAAAGCCTTAGTCACAATTTGGACATCTGAAAACATGCATGCAGATGACCAAATCAAGCGCATGCATGACTAAAATAAGATGGCGGGTGTGGTGTGGGTATATCCAGAGTGGTCTTCATCCGCTGTCTGGAATATTTCCATGGGGACATCTATGTAGACATCCCCAATGATCTCCATATTGGAGACATCCATGTTCCCAAAATCATGCCTGAATTTGGACATGCCTGGCCTTTTCAGGCACATTTCCACCTGGATGTCCCCAGTTGCACCCGGAAATCCTTTCCAAAATGTGCCTTCACCTCTGTAGTTAAATGGTCTTTTAATCTTCCATTCAGGCACACAACTGTCTCGCACAGTGGTTCCCAAACGTGGGGTCGGGACACCAAATGGGGTCACTTCGTCAGTGGATGGGGTCACAGAAACATGGCCATTTCCCCGTCTTTCTGGACTTTCACTGTGTACTATGCCAAGTCACCGGTCAGCATGCGGCCTGTGAGCCAGTGGACATTTGTAGGCCGTTGCACTCTAGTGGATAAGCTTCCCGTTAGGCTGGAAGCCCCTGCTGAGCACTGGGGTCTGTAAGCACACACTGCACACTGACACAAGGGCCCCTGTGCTGACTGCTGCTGCTACCGTCCTGCTTTAGAGGAGGGGAGGGAGGGGAAGAGACTGGAGATCTGCCAGTTTGAAATCATCTTCATCTGGTGTCATGGGAATTTTCAGCTGTTAAAATGGGGTCATATGGGGTAAAAGTTGGAAAAGTACTGCTCCTGCAGATAATCGCTGCTTTTTTATAATAAAAATGTGAGCTATTTAAGACCACAATGTACCACCCTGAATACTCTTCAGAAAAATTCTGTGAGCTAATGCAACTGAAACCCAGCAGTTGCTTCAGAGGAACTAGGTCAGCAGAATGAGCAAACCCTCTTTCTTCAATCCGCATGCGTGTGCTACTGCAGCACAACTGGAAACGGTGATTTTTAGCTTTTCCCTTTCCAGCTGTGATAGGAAAAGATTTGACATCTCTTCCCAACGTTTTCTTTGGATTTATTTTTTTTTGGCATATCGATCACAGAAGGCAGAAAAGTAGAAGGAGCCTCTTGAGGGAGTTCAGCGGAATCCGGCAGACTCTTGCTGTTAATAAGGTGGAGGAGGGTGACGCATAGACCTAGAAGACTTGCAAGGATGACAGTGAGCTGTGTGTTCCACCTCTCCCCCTCCGAAACCTCACCTGGAGTCTGCCTCTTTCCTATTATGATACCGAGCCTGGTAAATGTTATAGCCCTGCCCCTCCCATTGATATCATTGCAAGTTCCCTCCAAAGATGGTGTGCAGTGGGGAGGCAGAATGCATCCATAGGGCATCCCAAAGGGGGTCACTCTTTAAGGACCGACTGGATCATTTCTGTTGTTTATTGCTAGGGAGGTAGCATAATGTGGTGGGCAGTTTTGTGTTTGTCTGTCCCTCATCCTGGCTTTTGAGACAAAAGTTTACCATTCATTACTTTATTTATTACTTAATAATAATGCTCTGAGCCAAAGGCAAGAAAGAATATTTCATCTTTTGGTAAGTTCTGAAACTACCGATCTGGTCAGCATTGCCATAAACAAAGTAAGTACCAGAATCTCTGTGCATGTCAAAGAACATTTTAACAAAATGTTAATTTCTGTACTCTCAAATAGGGCCTACAAAAGCCTAACATCCAGAAATATGATAGGCTATGAGCAGCAGTGCGAGTGAACCATACCTAATATGGTGACGGGCTTCAGAGGGCACTGCTGAGAGAAGTGCCTATTTGCCTTTATAAAATACTAGCATATGCGGCCGAGAACATGTCTTGAATGTGGGTATGATCACAAGCAGGTGTAAAGATAGTCTATAATCTACATGTGTACGCTCTGCCCAGACCATTCCCCCAGCTATGCCTACTGAAAAAGTATGTGCCTTCATGCCAAAGCATGGGATGGACGAATAGTCTCATGGTTAGGGTAGCAGCCTGCAAGCCAGAAAAACCAGCGTTGGAATACTCATAGCCTTGGGCAAGTCACTTAAACCTCTGTAGTCTCAGGTACAAACATAGATTGTAAGCCCTCCGGGCACAGAGAAATACATACTGTACCTAAATGCAACTCGCCTTGAATGTATTGGAAAGGCAAGAGTAAATACTAAGCAACATATTTTGATGCTTAGTTGATATGGAAAGGACAGACTAAATAGGCCATGTGGTCTTTTTCTGTCGTCATATTTCTATGTTTCTATGTTTCTATTCTATGATGCCAGTCGGCATCTCATAAAAGGTCATTGACACACACATGTGGCCAGATATACGCAGGAACGACTTTATAAAATCATCTTTCTTAATGGAAGAAACATCTGGCCTTGAAACTTGAGTAAAGACGCTGTTTAGTTCTACAGGTTATAATTGTAGTCAAATGACTGCAGGGAATTTTGCATTCGAAGTTGCAATGTCTAAGGAACCTCAGCAATTGTAATGTTCACCGTACTCAGCTAATGCTGGAAAAATGCACTTGACAAATGTTCAAGCAACACTATCTGAGCTCTGTCTTTGTTGCTGTTCTGTCTTTGTCTGTTCCTACCTTCTTCCTTCTGAGATTATGATTTCATACTCTGTGTTCTTCAGTTTTATGCTTCATGTCTTCACTCTCTACTCCTCCCTGTTTCCTCTGCTCGCAACCCTGGGGTTGTCTCTGACTCCTCTTTCTCCTTCTCCACACACATCCATCTGATAGCTAAGACCTGCCATTTCTTTATCCAAAATGAAATATCCCACAATCAGTGACAAAAGTTAATCTATAACATGAAAAAGTCCCTGAATCAGTCCCAAAAATGATATCTACTAATGTTTTTGTCGGACACCACCAAGGGAGGATTAGATTTTAACTGATCCACACCAGACTGGTGAAGTCCATTTTATTCTCTTTAAAGTTCTTTATATGATATGAGTACTTTTCGTACTTTTTGTAAAAATCACAAGCATCACTTAGCTTATTCAATGCAGCAATTCAAAGATATCCAAAGCACATTACTTAATTTGTTCAATTCAGCACTCCCAAAAATATCCAAAGCATGACGTGCACGTTTCGGGATATTATAATCCCTGTATCAAGTGTCCCATCAATTGTTCTTCAAAACCAACCGCCGCTAAACGCCACTGCCAAATGGCAACCAATCATCATATAGGACCACAAGCTTTATCATTGGCAGATTAGTCATGCCATTCAAAAAGAACACCCAATGGACATTGGAGAAATCCGCAAATGTTGGGAAACCCCACTTCTGATTTGTCCGTCAACTTTAACAAACCACATTTAAAATAAATGAATCGATCTAAGTGGCTTATGTGCTGTGTCATACCAAAAAAGAATGTCCAACCAGAATGGTGAAATCCCACAGTGATTGGGAAACCCCATTTCCGATTGGTACGTTGTCAAAATAAACTGGCCCATTCAATTTCGTGGTTTAGACCAAAAGGATGAACCATCTTCAACAAATGAATCCTACGCTGTTATTTATTTATTTATTTATTTATTTATTTAACATTTCTTCTATACCGCGCTATTAAAATCAGCGCAGTGTACATCGAACAGAAATACTACAATGCATACAAGCAACATTGAGTTTACAAAGAACAAGGAATTGAACGTGGGATAGAAACCGGGGAAACTATATACATATTAACTCGAAACTATGTACAGAATACTACAATGCATACAAGCAACATTGAGTTTACAAAGAACAAGGAATTGAACGTGGGATAGAAACCGGGGAAACTATATACATATTAACTCGAAACTATGTACAGTACTCTAATTCAAATAGGTGTTCACACCATTGCAACTTAGCAGTGCGATCTCCCCCTCCCCCACCCCCCACCCCCGCAGATCTTTTGGGACATGATCAATAATAGTCCAGGTAAGCTCATCAAAGGAATGATTTTTCTCCACACAATCCTCCACTATCGGTGCCAAAAGCACCCGATGCCGTAACCTAGACGCATGTTTGCCTAGCCGAACTTTAATAGAACGGGTGGTCTGACCCACATAAATCAAAGGGCAATTGCATTGCAATATATAAACTACAAAATTAGAGGTACATGTGGTGAACCAGCGACGATGAAAACTGCGATTAGTATTAGGGTCCACCCAAGAAATCCCTGATGTGGTTGTTGCACAAAAAACACAATTACATCACGGAAAATGACCCCTGGAATCCTCCACAGGGCGATCCGGTCTATCAATCTGAGTGGTAGATTTCACCAATATGTCTCGTAAGTTAGAACCCCGAGTAAAGGCTATCATTAATGGCCTATCAAAACAAGGATATAAAGATAGCACCGGCCAATGTTTGCGAAGAATATCTAAAACTGCAGAACTATGGCACATATAGGGGAGAACACCCATCATCCGATCCTCCGCAGGAGCAGAAAGAGTGGTTTGCAGCAGTCACTCCCGATGTGTGTAGCGGGCTCGCCGATACGCTCGATGCACTACCCCTTGAGGATACCCCTGAGATAAAAAACGCTTTTCTAATTTTCTAATTGAGTACAGAGGGCGGAACTGAGGGACTAGAAAGTAGGTGAAAGAACGGAAGGGGGGTATAGGATGCTGCAAAGGAATGAAACAGATCTGGAATGGAAGGACTAGGGAAGTAAGGTTAGGAAATGGAAAGCTGGTAAGTAAGTGAATGGTGAAAAGAGGGAGACTGAAGACTGAAGGAAGGAGAAAGAGGAATGGAATGAAGCTATAGTTAGGTAAAAGGCAAATGAGAGAAATAGAAGGATCAATGTCAGAGAGAGATGTAGCGAAGGAAAGGATGAAGAAGACAGCGAATGTGAAGAAACCGAAAATGGAAATGGGATCTTGGAAAAGGATTTAGAAGAAAACCACCAGAGGAAGGAGAAAAGTGAGACTGTGACCAGCACAACTGGAAAAATAAAATCATCAGACAAAGATAAAAAAGAGTGCCAGGTTTTAGAGAATGAAATATGTCGGCTTTAAGAAGTGCACATTTCTTTTAGTTCATTACAGGAGGAAATGCATTTCTGGTTCTCTTTCATCCGTGTTTCACATCTCTGTGTCTGTATTGGAGTTTTTCCATTTCAATTTTTGTCTATATATTTGTTTCAAATGTTGTACTTTCTTATTCTTTAATTGGTGATGGCCTGTGTTTTCCATGTGCAGCTGAGATAAGGGATTCTGTTAACATGTAGGTTCCCTCTAGGAATCTGTAGTAGTTCAGATTGTTCTCTTTTTCCAAATGGAGGTTACTAGGGTTCTAGAATATTTGCAGTGCTGGGTTTCCTTAGGTAGGGTTGGTACAGTTTGAGTTCATGATGCTGGTGTCGAGTGTCCATTTGGAGGGCTTTGTGTTATGACACACAGGGCTCGATATTGAATTGGGCAAGCTATGCAACACTACAGTGCATAGCCCTGCCTGCCGACCCTTAACCTTAGATATTCAATGCCGCAGTGACTACAATGAATATCCGGGGTCGCCTCACATGTTGCGGAGCTCCCGAAGCTAACCGGGTAGCAGCAATATTGCACCGCTACCCCGTTAGCTTTCACGGATAAATCTAGAGCAGCTTTTGCTACGCCTAGTTTTACCCACCAATTGCTAACCAGGTAGTAGTGCAATATTGCCACTACCCAGTTAGAGACAGTCTCTGCTTCCACTCCGCCCCAGAATGTCCCCAATATACCCCAATGCTAACCGTATAGCATCGGGGTGTGTATGGGGGTTAGAAGGGGATATTCAACGTCACTATCCATGTAAGTACTGTTGAAATTTCTGATTTAAGGCATTTACTTGGTTTACTGGGCTGTAAACCATGTAAATGCCTTTCAAATATTGGGCCCACGATGTCTACCTGTGGAGGGAGTTAGTGGTGCTGTCACCGATGTGAATTTGAATAGAATGGTTTTGTATGTTGTGATGTAAAGTGAAATACTCTAGTTCTGTTCGGCATCTGTTGTTGGAGGAATTTTATTGGTGAGTCTGGGAGTGTTCCTTATGAATGAATAATTAGCCCTATCAAAGGTAATTAGGCATTCGCTGGCAAACGTAGAATTAGCCAAACAGTGTATTTTCAAAAAATGTAGAGATAATTTCAGGCTGTTTAAATTGCAGATTGGCCTAAATATTATCTGATTACTTGTGCGGCATGTTTGGGGAGGAGCGAGGGTAGGCCAAAAAATTATCCAGATAGTGGCAAAATTCAGTCACTAGTCAGGTAAGTTGCACATTTAGTTTAGGCTTACGGAATATTAGGCCTAGCCTAAACAGATAATACAATGACCACACCATCACTCTGTATATATTCAACACTGCTGTCTATATGGATCATGACACAGAATACACAGATTAAGTTAGATGGGAGGGTGGCATTTAACAAGCCAGTGAGCTGAAAATTTACCTCTGTTCGCACATCTTGCACTGCAAGATCAGACGCAAGGGGGGGGGGCACAAAAGCAAAAGTTAGCTCAGGGTCTACAACCCCTCGAGTTGGCCTTGACTTTTGAAAAACCTGTACGTGCTGGGGAGCAGCTGTAACTTCTGATGCAGACAATTTCGGTCATACACGTGCATTCCCTATATGAAATGAGGAATACGTGTAAATGTTTTACCTGCCCAGGCCATGGCCTAACCTCACCCCACACGCCCCCTTGCAATTTCAACATATTAGGCGTATCCATGTGTAAATTTTGCACTTTCTAAAATCACTATTTGCATATGTAACTGCCGGATTTTCCACACGGAAATTACAAACAGGACTTCTAAAGTAATCCCCAATAATCTGCGAACCGTATACATTTCTGATTTGCAAACCTCTTGCTGAAATGCTTATTTTCTTGCGCTGCTGTTAAACAGTCTGCACATGTTCTATGCACTTTGGCCAGAGCCGGGGGAAAAGTAATTTGCTGTGCACAGATGTGGCAGTGAAAGCCTGACCACGCTCCGTGGCTTCATATGCCTTCAATAACTGCGCATGTGTTTGCAGTTAATGGAACATTACAACATGCTTAGTTTTTTCTACTAATTATTCACACATTTCCAGCAACAATTGTTTTTGCTTTAATTTTATCAGTGTGTGTTGTGCAAACACTGGATTTAATTTTAAAATCACCGAGAGCAGGAATATTTGAAGATGTCTAAAAAATGAAACACTGGGACACTGCGGTAAGATACAGGGAATTAGAAAAAGTGTGGCGAGATCTGTGGTGGTGGTTCTCCTCATCCTCCCTGCTGAGGGGAAAGGTCGAGCAGGGCTGGCCCAACCATTAGGCAAACTAGGCAATCACCTTGGATGGGAACTTCTAGGGAGCAGCAAAGACAGGACATTCAAAGCTGAACAATAAATTTTGACAGCTAAGAGAGGCATAAGCTTAAGGTTTACCTAGGGTGCCGATACCTTGAATCAACTCTGGGGCTGGGGCACAGGTTCAGGCAGAGAAGCTCGCATCCTAGAGATGAATGCATGGATGGTGACATCAAGAGCATCTTGGTTTCCTGGATGATGATGTGATTTTCCAAGGGCTGCTGAAAAGAGATGGTGCCCACCTAACCACAAAAGGTCAAAGTGTCTTCCGCATCAGACTGTGTAACCTACTGAAGAGGGCTTTAAACTAGATTTGCTGGGGATGAGTGAAGAGAGTCTCCGGTAAAGCAAAACATAAATACCTCTGTAGAAATGGTTAAACAGGGCAACATCTGGAAAGTGGTGCATATTAATGCTCGTAGTATTGGAATAAAATTCTAGATCTTGAGGCTTTAATGACTGACTTGGATTTAGTGGCAGTCACAGAGACATGGTTCATGGAGATATAATTATACCAAGCTATGATTTATTCAGGAAGGACAGGGTAGGAAGAAAGGGAGGAGGAGTGGCATTATATATCAAAAACACTATTAAAGCAACAGAATTTCAGGTCTTACGAGGGAAGGAGGAGTTACTGTGGGTTACACTGGAAAGATGGAATTGAGCATCCAGACCTTCTTCACAGGCAGATTAATTGAAGACATTCACAGTATTGCTATGAAAAGAGAAGTACTACTAATAGGTGATTTCAATTGACCAGATGTGTCAACTAGAAATAAGGAAATCCTGGATTCTCTACAGGGAAATCTATTCTGGCAACTGGTAACAAAAGCCACATAGAAAAGAGCCATACTGGACCTGGTGTTTAAAAATGGGGAAAGTGTTTCTGATGTTATAGTGGGTAATCATCTCTCATCCAGTGATCACCAGATGATGTGGTTCGGCATTAGGACAAGGACTGAGATAGTTCATTCAAAAGTGAGGGTCCTAACTTTAAGAAAATAGGACAATACCTCAAGGAGTTGTTAGCTAGATGAGAACAGCTGGGGGATGTAGAAAAGCAGTAAATAAATGTAAAAGGAAAAGAATACCACTATGGTTCTGGAAAGAAGTAGCTGGAAAAGTGAAAAAGAGTTCAAAGAAACAGGAAGACATCCATCAATATTTAGAAAAGCTAAGAGAAGCTAGGAGAGTAGTCAGGAAAACAAAGATACAAATAGAAGAAAACATAGCCAATGCAGTAAAATGGGGGGGGGGGGTGTCAAAACATTTTTCAGATATGTTAGTGACAGGAAGAAGTGCAAAAGTCATATTATCACACTCAAGGGTGAAGAGGAGGAATATATAGAAGCTGATGAGGATAAAGTGGATTTGCTTAACAAATATTTTTGTTCTGTGTTCACAGATAAAGAGACAGGAATAGGATCTCAGAAAAAAACACACAAAAAGGAACAGAAATTAAGCAGATCTTGAATAATTTTCAAAAGAATGTGTTTGTAAGGAGCTAGCTAAACTAAAAGTAGACAAAGCGATAGGGTCAGATGGATACTGTATATTCAAAAGTATTGAAGGAACCTAAGGAAGTTCGGGCAGCTCCACTGTCTGACCTTTTCCATGCTTCTTTAGAGTCAGGAGAACTAGAGAAAGGCACATTTGATCTCTGTACACAAAAGCAGAAGTAAGGACGAGTTTGGGAAACGCTGCTAAGACAAAGGACTCTATCTGAAGGCAAGAAAGCATGGGACAAACACAGGATTTCTAAGAGAAAGAAAAGGGACTGTTAAACTTAGTAGATGGTATGGAAGGGTGGACTGGATAGGTCGCATGTTCTTTATCTGCCATCATTTCTTTATGTTTCTCTATCACACATACACCAATTTCAGAGGTATCCTGTGAGTGTAACGCAGCAGATGATGGCAGATAAAAACTGAAATGACCCATTTAGTCTGTCCAGTAAGGTGGTTAAAGTTTCAACTGTTGCTTCCTTGCAGGTCCCCCCCCCCCTTCTATTGTCCTCTTTGAAGGATGTAACTGCTGCCCCCCCCCACCCCCACCCCCACCCAGTGTCGTCTTAGAACTTCAGAACGCCATGTCACTGTTGTACTGAGCTGAATTACCACTCCTCGCAAGTTCACCTACTGCTTGGTTCCCATCTTCTGGCCCTGATTCCACTGCTACAGAGTCCTCCCATCCTCGGTTGGGAGAGAAACTTCCCTGAGTTTCTGCTCAACAAACACGCAGCCATAGCACTGGAGAGAAAATCATTTCATGCAGAATATGTAAACTCAAAGAGCTTTCTAGCTTAAGCTTATCCAAGTAGGCAAACTGTGGCTAGAGACCTCGACGTAAGTGTTGATAGGTGGTGCAGTGACATACTAGGATACCGTATCCACTACTGAGGTGTGCCCATAACAGATCTCATACTGGCCCATTTCTGTGCCTGGAAGGACCCAGTACTTAATCATTCTCTTCGTTATAGTGGATTCTTCATTGGAAGACACAGTCTAGGACAGGTTCTTATCCTGCGATTTGAGTTTTAACCAAGAACCTAGGAATCATAAAGATATTGACGCTAGATATAAGCTGTTCCAAGTAGGGTAGTCATTAGTCTTATTGTTATTATTATTAATCATGATTTGCATAGCACATACCAGATTACAGGCAAACATCCAGGTTTCTTTATGTACCCCGCCAAAGCAGATTAATCAACGCAACCAAAACCAGCTGCTTAGCATATAAATAGCCATTCCTTGAGATTGCAGACATTAGGAAGTTGTCCAGCTCCCGGCACATGTGCGGAGTGTGTGCTGAAATAAGCAAGGAATGGGTTTTATAAGCACATCCTTTACCAGCTCAGGCACATTTCAGGGTACACTAAGTCAATCTTAAGCAGACCTTGCACGCCCGCGCATGAACTGCCAAGGTTTGTAAATATTACCCAAAAAACAATGCTTTCCATGGACTTTATTAATCTTTGGGAGTTTTGAAAAAAAGTCACTTTGCAGGATCAGAAAGCTTTTGAAACATCAACATGGCAAGTTATTCCTGCCTTTCCTGTGTCTCGCAAATCATTTTCCTGCGGTCTGCTCTGTTACTGCTTTTGATTCTTATCACCTCCACCAGGACACTGCTATCTGCATCCAGCGCCCTTTCCAAGTCTACCACTTTTCAGTCTGGTACAATCAGCCCTGGACTACAGCTTTCTCCCTTCTGTGCACTATTTATAAGTTTGAGGCATTTCAATGTCTCTATTTAATTCCCCACTTTCTCCACCAGCACTAGTTTTGCCCTCGAGGGTCTGTCCGCTGTTCTTCAATTGCCAGAAAACAATCAACAGATGAGAAGAAGAAGAATTCCTGAAAATCTCCAAGACAGCTTTATATGTCCTTGGAAAGTCCCCTATTTTCTGACAAAATCAGACTTCTTAATTTCTTACAGAAGTCATTCCCAGCCTCCCTATGCATGCACTCCTCGTTGTTTACCGAATTCAGCACACACACACACCTTGGGGTATGTTTACTAAAGGGCGTTAAGGGAGCAAGTGTGCCATTAACACCTGTTATCGGCACCCTTAACACTGCGAAAAAGCTGCATTAAAGAGCGTTAAAGGCTTCTGCAGCGTTAAGGGAATAGTAGGCGGAGAGTGGGTGTTAAAGGGCAAAGAGTGGACATTAGCACCCTTTAATGCTGGGAACCCTAACGCCAAGTAAAACCTCATAGAAAGGGGGTATTTTGAAGGGAGAGAGCCCAAGAGAGTGATAGTGGTGCTCCATTAGCAGCAACAGCATAGTGCCCAAGTATGAAAGGGCACTATGTTGATGGTGCAAATGGGGCAAAGGGGTGCACGTGGGTCTTGCAGTGGGAGATGCTGGTGTGCAAGGCAAACCAGGAAGCTGCCCAGGTTGCACATCTGTAATGTCCACCATGATGCCACAGTGACAGTGGCGGCACACAAACATGTTGCTGCTGCAAAAAGGTGATGCGCAACATGGGGGTGGTGCAAGTGTCCCTGGCACCCTGGGCAGAGACCCCGGCTGCACCCCCTGCTGCTACTGCCACCGGCTGCGGAGGAAGAGGCCGGTAGCACCAGCAGCTATAGCTCTACAGGGGGCTGCAAAAATTAGCCACCCAGGGAAATATCACTGATGCAGCTGTCCACCTCCCCCTGTGACATATCTGCAGCTGGTGGAGATGGGATTATGCTGGTGAAACTTATTTGGGAGGGCAGCATAGCCACCCATTTGCACCTATGCCCACCCATCCATAACTGGTGCCTTACATGCACGCTGAAGCCAAGTGGTGGACTGGTCAGGATTCCACCCCCCTCCCCTCCCCCCCCCCCCCCCCGACTGCATGCTGCCATGTCAGCATGGTGTGAGAGTGTTGGCGGCAGGTGCAGCGTCTGCCACCAGCAGCATACAGAGTCATGGCAAAATACAGACCGGATAACATGTCCCCCTCTAACACCCACCAAATACACCTTGTCAGACAGGTATGGCACAGGGCATGCAGAGATCACAGCAGACATAGAAGGACAACTACTCATGCCCTCATTTACCCTGTCAATGACCACAGCTCCACACTGGGACTGCTGCCTTCATATGGAAGCTCTGTGACTCAACACACAAAGCCAGTATGTACGAGTGGAGGGGCACTGGTTCAAGACCCCCAATGACCTGGCCAGCAAGGGTCCAAACACCCATCAGCCACATAGACAGGCTCCACTATCCACAGCTGGATGGAAAGGCAGACTGATAGCAGTGGCGCACTAAGTGGACCTTAACAAGGATCATGAATGTCAGAAGGTGCTACTAGTTCCTGTGGTAAAATTTTGACTATTTATTAGTGCCCAGGTTTCCTGTTCCTTCGTTGTTGAAGACAAGTTTGATAGAAAGATGTTATGAACAATATTCAGTTCAAAAATAATATTAAGTTGAAAATATTTTGTACCACTGAGGTTAATTGTTTGCGTGGAGTGCTTCAGTTACCATTAGGGCTACTAGTTCCTGCACAATGAGCACATGTTAACAATGCCTGAGCTGATATGCAGGCCAAAGAGGCAGGCAGGAATACCAGCCATCCCCACTTTTGCACAGCACGGCGATGTGAGTGGGTAAGTGTGTGTATGTCTCTCCAGAGTTCTGTGGCCTTCTGCACCTACACTGTGTCCCACATTGCCAAGGCTGTTCCCAGCATTAGTCTGCAAATGTGCATGATGAGGAGCTGAGGGCTGTGGGTATGGTCTGAAAAAGAGAGGTTTGCCAAGGAAGTGTCTGCATTGGAGTTTGGGCCAGTGACTGAGACTTTGTAGCTCCCATCTGCCACGTGCATGGCCTGGGAGGCCACGGCAGTTCGCGCTGCAAGAGCGCTCTCAGTCTGACCAGGTTGTGACTATGGCAGGGCTATGTATCCACACAGTGTTCAGTTCCAGTGATGTGAGTGCTATCTTTATCTTTGGAGACCATGCTGTGTGTCCTAAACCAGAGTGTGCCTGGTTGTTTTGTGCACATGCACTGTGTACTGATTGGCCTCAGGTGCTATGTGCATGGCTGAAACAACCCTAGAGTGGGCAGCAGGTACAGTCTGACTATGCTTGCATGGTGGCTTGGTAGTCCCAGATGGTTGGGACAGCAGTTGTTCCTGACCTGCTCATTGTGGTCATGGCAGGACCAGCAGACCTAGAAACTCCCACTGCATTTGGTGTCCATGGTATCAGCTGCTGCAGCACTGACATACACTGTTCTAGGAAGATCCCTGTCCAACAGAGGCAGGACACAGATGTGACAGGTGCCTACAGCATATTGCAATTGTGCAGGAAACAAGGTGACTAGCATAACACACTAGCAGTGATGTGGATCTGCAGTTCGGCTGGCAGAGATCAGCTTTAACAGTACAAGCTCTGGGGACTAGGTGCTGGGCGCCCATTATCAACTTCAAGGTGACCGCTGACACTGCTCAGTAGCACAGTTGTAGCTATTCTGTGCTTGTAGCACACACTGCCAGTACATCTTACTAAGCTGATGTGATGGATCAGTGCATTCTCCATTTGGTGATCAGCTGCAGACTGCTGCCCCGCGTGTGCAGTGCCTCATGGGTACTGGAGGGGCTAACCTATACCAGCACACAGAGCAGACATTTTAGGCAGTGACCTGCAGGCTCTTTGAATCCAGACATTGCTGTGCAGCAAGGTGTGGAAATGTAGCCTACTGGTTAGTGCAATATCTCCATAAACATGAGACAAGAGAGCTATTCCCACTTGTTCATTTTGGGCCTGTGTGCTACTCAGGTCATTTCCCTGCCTGTAACAGTCCAGGCTATGCTGTGACTTGCAGACACACATCCTTCTACTTTGTTGTGCATTCTGGCCACACTTTGGATCAGCAACCATGCTATTGGAGTGGAGGAGTGGCCTAGTGGTTGGGGCAAGGCACTTCAGGCCAGAAGGTCAGGGGTTCAAATCCCACTAGAGGACAGCAACCTTGGGCCAGAAGGACTGGGGTTTCTAGTCCCACAGGTGCTCCTTGTGGTCTTGGGCAAGCCACTTAACCCTCCATAGCCCATGTTCCCTGTAAAATAGTTATCTCCAAGTTATAATATCCTGTTCAATGTAAACTGAACTGATGCAGAATAGCACAGTATATAAGAGAATGTAAATAAATAAATTCCCTCTTATGCCCTTTTGCTCTGCTGCAGCCCTTTACAGGGGGTCAGACATATTCATCCTCAGATGTCAGACACATGCTTGGAGGTGTGGCATAATGGTCATTGTAATGGCCGTGGGAACAAGATACCAGGACATGTGACATTTATGAATGTGTTACTATCACATTTTATGACTGCCACAACCTTCATGGACTGACACTTCTTTGTGACTTTGAGCAAGTCACTTAACCCACCAGTGGCTCAACTGACTGCATGTCCATACAGTCCCTGTTTATCATGCTCATCCAAATTACTGGCTGCCACGTAGGGTGCACACGGATCTAGCAAGTCCATCGGCTGCCACCTGTCCTTTCATCCATCACCTTTACATTGACTTTCCTTGGTGCTCCCTTATCTAGCGTTAGGGTGACAGCCATTTTCAGACATTAAGGTGCATGCTTGACACCTTAATGCTCAATGTCCTGTTAACGCATGTTAAATGGCCCATTGCGCCCTTAATGATGGAATGCCTCCTACCTGCCCTGCGCCCTTTATGCATGTAAAATCCCTTATCGCTGCTGTTAACGCCTGCTATCTTAACGCCTTTTAGTAAACATACCCCCTTGTCTACTTTGCTCGTCCAGAAAGCATTAACAGTGGTACAGGACTGAGAAGAAGGAAAAGCCACTGTCCTGCATTGAAACAGAGCATCCCAAATGCTGAAAGTGACTTAGCTGTTTTCTTTTATACACAGGCATAGAGCATTTCAGTAGGAGTTTTGTAACATCCTTCATTCCCAGCATGCATTGAAAAATTTCAACCCTCTCCAAGAATTCTGATGTCTTTAGAGATCTTCTGTGTTTGTCCCACGCCTCCTTGAATTCATACACTATCCTTGTCTTTACTACCTCCACTGGGAGACTATTCCATGCATTTACCACGTTTTCTGTAAATAAATATTTCCGCATATTACTCCTGAGTCTATCCCCTTTTACTCTCATCCTATGCCCTCTCATTGCAGAGCTTTCTTTCAATTAAAAGATGCTCTTCCCCTGTGTACTTACGCCACAGAGGTATTTAAACGTCTCTATCATATCTCCTCTCTCCCGCCTTTCCTCCAAAGTATATATATTGAGATCTTTAACTTATGACAAAGCCCACTGATCATTTTGGTAACAACCCTCTACACTGACTCCATCCTGTTTATATCCTTTTAAAAGCGTAGCCTCCAGAATTGCACACAATACTCCAAATGAGGTCTCACCAAAGACTTCTACAGAGGCACTGTCAACTCCTTTTTTCTGCTGGCCATTCCTCTCCCTATGCACCCAAGTATCCTTCCGGCCTTTGTCATCACACTTTCTACCTGTTTAGCCACCATAAGATCATCAGAAACAATCACACCCAGGTCCTGCTCTTCTTTCGTGGATGGAAGTACTTCATCCCCTATATTATACCACTTCCTTGGATTTTTGCTGCCCAAATGCATGGCCCTGCATCTTTTAGCGTTGAATCTCAGCTGCCAAATTCTCAACCATTTTTCAAGCTTAGCTAGATCCCTCCTCATATTATCTAATCCTTCCTGGGTGTCTACTGTATTGCAGATTTTGGTATCATCCGCAAAGAGGCAAACTTTACCCAACAGACCTTCTGCAATATCACTAACAAAAATGTTAAAAAGAATCGGGCCAAGGAAAAGTCCCTGCGGCACACCACTGGTAACCTCCTTCTTCTCAGAGACAGACAAACAACAGAGGGAGCTACCAAAACATCAGCACACCAATTGTAAGACAAAGAGCATCTACAGACGCGCGACCTTACAGCACCATCTTGGATCCCGACAATACCATTTTGCACTTCCTCCTGTCACTAAAATATCTGAGAAATATTTTGTCCCCCATTTTACTGCATTGGCTATTTTTTCTTCTATTTGTATCTTTGCTTTTCTGACTACTTTCCTAGCTGCTCTAAAGTTTTTCCAACTATTGATGCTTGTCTTCATCTTTCTGTGATCTCTTATATTTTATGAAGGCCACCCTCATTTTCTTCATCTTTTCAGCTACTTCTTTTGAGAACATGGTGGCCTCCTTTTCCTTCTATTTACTTTCCTAATGAAAAGGTTTGTTGCCTTTAAGATATCCCCTTTCAGTTTTGCTCATTGCTTTCCTACATCCTCCAGCTGTTCCCATTCTGTTAACAACTCTTTGACATATTGTCCTATTTCTTGGCAGAGTTAGTTTTCCTAAATTCTAAGACTCTCACTTTTGAATTGTCTTTATCTGCTCTTTTCCTAATACTGAACCACACCATTTGATGATCACTGGATGTAAGATGATCTCCCACTATAACATCAGAAACATTTTCCCCATTGGGCCCTTCACATGAGGGTTCTGTTACGAGTTGCCGGAATAGTTCTCCCTTTCTTTACTACAAGAAATCAAAACTTCTCCCCTCCACCTGCACTAAAAACAAAAGATGCTGTGCTCACAACCAGACCCACGATCCGCTACCTTGGTGTTATATTAGACCAGCAGCTAGATTTCAAAGCACACATCAGCAATGCCGTCAAGCAGATCCACCATAAAATACGAACATTGAGACATCTACGACCTCTACTACAACCAGGCAATTTCAGGACAGTATTTCAGGCACTTGTGACCCCCCACTTTGACTATGCCAATACTATTCTTCATGGCCTACCCAAGTGCTCATTAAATCCACTACAACTAGCTATGAATACTGCGGCTCGCTTCCTCCACGGAGCCTCCAAAGGAGACCATATCACCCCGATTCTAAAGGAATTACACTGGCTACCAATCTACTGTCGGACAACATATAAAGTAGCCTTGATAACATTTAAGGCCATCAACAACATGTCCTCCTCCTCCCTTACAGAGTTGATCCACCTTACCCCAGCAAACAGAGAGAGAAGATCATTCGCCATCAACACCTTTCTGATCCCTAACGAAATAACCAAATGCTCACAGGCGACAAGGAGCAGAGCTTTTAGGTTCTATGCACCCACATGCTGGAATGCACTCCCACCCTCAATCCGAGCAATTACCGATATTATACAATTCAGAAAAGCTCTAAAACATCACCTCTTTCTCCTATACTATGCACAGCCCAATATTAGCCACAACACACCCAGCTAAACATCGATGACCCACAAACATTTTGTAGCTATGTTGTACAGAATTGTATATATTGCATATAGTTACCCAAGTTGAAATCCAAGTTGTATCCCTGTTTTCTGTAAAGACATATCTGATATATCGATATGCACGAATGTTACCTGTAAACCGCACTAATTTTAAAGAGCGCGGTATATAGAAGTAATAAATAAATAAATAAATATAGAGAATCCAGGATCTCCTTACTTCTAGATGATAATGCAGCATATTGAAATCACCTATCAATAGCACTTCTCCTTTAATGGCATACCCCATTCCCTCTTTCTAGTTTAACCCACAGTGCCTCTCCCTTCCCTTGTAAACCCTATAATTCTGCAGCTTTTATATTACTGTATACATACGTATACTACTACTACTACTGAGCATTTATATAGCGCTACAAGTCGTACGCAGCGCTGCACAGACATGTAGGAGACAGTCCCTGCTCATCAGAGCTGACAATCTAGTCAAGACAAACACAGAAGGTGCAGACAGGGACAAAGCAAGAGAGAAAAAGGAGATCAGGTGAGTCAAGATCCAAAAGCAGCAGCGAAGAGGTGAGTTTTCAGCCTGGATTTGAGGAGGGTTAGAGAAGGTGCCTGGCGTACAGACACAGGTAGTTTGTTCCAGGCGTAAGGTGCAGCAAGGTGAAAGGAGTGAAGTCTGGAGTTAGCAGTAGAAGAGAAGGGCACAGATAGAAGCAGTTTGCTAGAAGAGCGGAGTTCCCGAGGGGGGTTTTAAGGAGAGATAAGAGAAGAAAGGTAGTGAGGAGCCGCAGAGTGAATGCATTTATAGGTCAGCAGGAGAAGTTTGAACTGGATGCGGAAACGGATAGGGAGCCAATAAAGTGACTTGAGTGCCAATCCTCCTTCCCTTCTTCTTACCCTGTCCTTCCTAAATAAAGTATAGCCTGGTATAATTACATCCCTCTCATGGCTGTTCATGAAACCTTTCTCCCTAATCACCACCACTAAATCCATGTCAGCCTCTTCCATTAAAGCCTCAGCCCTTTATTGCCCCTTTTACCCATTTCTACAGAGGTATTTAATGTTTTACTTACCTGAGGGATTTTACTTACCTGGAAGCTTTCTTCACCCACCCCCAATCAATCTATTTTAAAGCTCTCTTCATTTTTTTAGGGAATGCCTCACAAACCAAGGATTTCAATCGTATAGCCTAGGACCCCTTGGTATAATGACATATACTGTAGCTGCAGGGGTAGAAATCAGGCAGTCAGAGGAGATAGTTTTCTGGGTTTTGGAGGAAACTGTAAGTTCGCAGTCTACGGAGAAGGTGGTGGGATGCCTGGAAAGCCTTCCCGGAGGCGGCAGTGGAGACAAAAACAGTAATAAACTTTAAAAAACATGGGATGAACACCAAGGATCCTTAATGGGAATAGGATGTAAATGAAGAACTAGGGTAACTTGCACAGAGCAGCAATTATAGCAGAGGCATATGACTGTGTTTTGCTTTCTATAAGGCCTGGTGTAACCTGCACGCAGCAGCATTTACAACCCAAAGCACAAGGCATTGGACTGACACACAGAGAAGCAGGTGCAGCCCAGTTACAGCCCAAAACAGAACAAAAGTATTGGGGTAGCCCTAAAAGGCAGTAGCACAACTTTTGGGGTTTCATCAAGGGCATAAGGGAAAGGGGAAGGGGTGTTGAGTTGCACATGGAAATCTGTGTCACTTCCACCCAAGGTGGGCAAATCACTATTGGGCAGACTGGATGGGCCATTTTGCTCTTCATCTGTCATCAGTTACTATGAGGTCATTGTCTTATCTGTTTAAAGTTAATGCAATGTGTGCCTTCAAGTCATTGCAGACTCCTGACAGACTAGCAGCTCCTGGGTTTTCTTGGCACGGTGACTGGAAGTAGATTATCTGGCCTTTTGTCTGAGGAAATGGAGAGTTGGATGACTTGTCCAAGGCTACAAAGAATCAAACACTGGTCTCATGGCTACAAAGCCAATGCACTATCCACTAGGCTACTTATCCACTCCTTTAAAACCAATTAGATAAGACATCCAGTTAGCTTTAATCAGATATTCAGGAACATATCCAGCTAAATCAGTGCAGGTTAAACTAACTGCATATCTTTTTTGATTAACTTAGACCTGCTAGAGACATTGAATTGACTTGCCAAACATTAAACAATCTGCACCCCAAAATGTTTCAATGAGGTGATTTAGCTACTTAACTGCTGCAGTCAACTGGATAAATCACTTTGAATATTGACTCCCACGTGACTAGGTTACTCTGTGCTTCAGTTCTGGAGTGACACAATGGTAGGGTGCTGCTCTATTGCTGTGACTAGCTGGAGGGTGCAGTAAGAGAGCCCCGCTGTGTTAGACACGTGGCAAACTACATTCAGTTCTTGTTGAAAATCTGCTCTTAAAACTCAAATCTGATAGTGAATCCAGAGTGGAGCTGGAAACAGTTATAGTAGCTGGCAAAGGAAAACTATCCCCATGCTTTCAATAAAGCCAACCAGCTAGCAATGTTCCTGGAAGAGTCTAGTCTAAGGGCTCTGGAAGTTATGTTTCCTAGTAGCCTAGGTAGCCACCACCAATAGCCTCAATGAATAAAATCCACTTATGAGATGGGACTGAATCCTCTAACAATGCTGGTCTGGGATGAAGGTGTAAATAAGAACATAAAATATGTCAAACTGGGTCAGACCAAGGTCTATCAAGCCCAGTATCCTGTTTCCAACAGTGGCCAATCTAGATCACAAGTACTTAGCAGTACCCCCAAAAGACATAGGTTCCACAATGCTTGTATTGGGGCAAGCAGTGGATATCCCCTTTAATAATTGTTTATGGACCTTTCCTCTGGGAACTTGTCCAAACCTTTTTTAAACCCGGCTACACTAACAGCTTTTACTACATCCTCCAGTAATGAATTCCAGAATTTGATTACATGTTGAGTGAAAAAATATTTTCTCTTATTAGTCTTAAATAGGTTATCCTGTAGTTTCATTGCATGCCCCCTAGTCTTTCTATATTTTGATGGCGTAAACAATCGATCTACGTTTATCCCTTCAACTCCATTCATTCATTGTAAATCCAAGAATCCTACCAAGTAGGCAAGGCTGCGATTGGTTACTAAAGAAGACTGAACAAAACAGTACAGTAGGGCACTTATTCAGCCAGGAATTTAATATGATGAGAGACAATGGCCATCTCTGACATTAAAAAACTTTTCCAACTTTAGAATGAGAGACCTCTCAGATTCTGCCTTACCTAAACAGCTGAGACCTCTAGTGGCTCTACTAAAATATTATTTGTGACCCTTTGTATGCCACCTACTGTTTTCAGAACATGGGTGGGCTCTCATAACCGATGAGGTAATGATATGAAGAGACCTCAGTTGGAGGAAAACACAACTAACATAAACGCCTAGCACAAAGGCAATTTCCTGTCTTTGGGCTGGCATAGCCCCTGTACCACAGCAGAAGGTGCCTCTGGCTCCATAGCTATGTATTATAAGGGAGAAGGAAAAGATCTTGGTTGGCACAGCCAGGGAGCCAACCAGCAGAAGTTGTGACAAGGGCAGCTTAGGTCACTGCACCACAAACTTAAGGAGTGAAAGAGAAAGCAGGGAAGAAGGAGCCTTGGAGACAAAAGGAGCAGGAGGGAGCCCTGATCCTGGAACAAAAGAGAAGAAGGATACAGTGGATACCCCCTGGAGCCAAGACAAGGAGGACCAAGCCTAAGAGATGCAAGGTCTGCAAATACATCCAAATCCAACATCCAGCTCTACAAGGTACTCTGGGTAAAGGAGCTAGTGAGGAAGAGTTCTCCTCTTGGAAAGGAAACTCCAACTAAATACTCAGTGAATGTAACTATCTGATTTTTGCTCTACCATTGTGCTATTTTTGTTATTGTCAGTGATCCCTCAATATTTTCAGTAACGCCTTAGTTCAGAGCAATCATGTCCTGGCCTGGACTGATTCATTGAGTGGATGAAGCGAACATCTAAACTGCCACTGCCAAAAGCCTCCAAGTTTTACTGGGCCCATTTTAGAACCCTAAAATTCCCAGTGAGTTAAGCCTTCAAGGACAGTGTTATCTCCCTGAAGTTATGCTCCCCATCTGCCAAATAGCTGTAAATGGCTACTGTGAGGAACTCCTAGACGGGCAGAGATTACTGAACATAAGAACATTAAATGTGCTATACTAGATCAGACTAAAGGTCTATTGAGCACAGCATTCTGTCTCTAACACTGGTTAATCTAGGTAATAAAGACCCAGCAGATCCTAAAGAGTAGATCCATTCCCTTTTGCTTGCTCCCAGGGAGAAACAGTGGCTTCCAAAGCCTATTGGACTAAAAATGGCTAACATTATTCAGGAAGACTTGAAACCATGCCAATAAAGGTGAAGTGAGGTCCATCCAAGATGCCCTGAGGATCTTTGGTGGATTTAACCCTCTGTCTGTCCCTAGGCATTTGCTTAATTTCTCTACCAGGAAATCTGCTTCTTCAAAGGATTCAACCCAAAGGTATGATTGGTGGGACAGAGATAGTGTATCCCTTGCTTGCTTCTGTCCAGGTAACAAAAAAGGGGCAAAACAGAAGCACCAAAGGCACCAAGGGAGGGACATAGCACACCAAAACATTGAATAATGGGTAAAGTAACAAGAAGAGTAGGTTGTATTAATACCCCAAGATAGGATTGCCAACTGACTGCAGTTGCACCCAAAAGACTTGATCCAGTCCTGGGTTTATCCCATTGCATAGAGAAATCAGAACTACATATCCCTGCATGCCATGGAGTGAACTCAGGACTGGATCAAGCTTGTTGGGAGCATCTGGATCCAGTTGTTAACTCTACTCGAAGATATTGACCACCCAATATTTAAACACCATGGCTGACATTTTCCTTAAAGACTAGCCGTGGCGATTAAATATTTCACGTGTATTCAGAGCTGGTATCTGGATAATGATAATGCTTCTGAAATCCATGGATAGTGCCTGCTAGGGTTATATCCAGATAATGGCTGTTATTATCCTGAGAAGCGTTTTATGGTTTATTTATTATTTGATATTTATTTTTCTGATTTTCTATACTGCCTTTTCTGGGAATCAAAGCGGTTTACAATGAACAATAACATAACAGTTACATAAAACTTCTAAAACTTGAATAGTAGTATAACAGGTTTACATAGAACTTTTAAACATGGGCAGCATGGAACATCGCTATTCTAAGTTTACAGCATAGTTACAATTAGGACTTATGTGCTTATATGGTTATGGTGCATGTGGCCATAGTTAGCTGGTGCCTGGTGGGCATCTCGTTTAGTTGCCGCAACGTTTTGAGGTCCTTGCGAAATTTTGTTATTTCATGTGTTTCCTCTGAGGTTGGTGGAGAGTGCGTTCCATAGGTCTGGTGTGTAGGTGGGAAAAACCCTGAGTCTGGTGTCCCATTGCATTTTTGTTATTTGTGCTGGAAGTTTGAGGAGATTCTCATTGCATTTTCGCCTATTTCCCTTGTTTGTAAGTATATGAATGAGAGACTTTAGGTACGCTGCTGATTGGTTATGTATTGTTTTGAAAGTGTTCATGGTTGCTTTATACTTGATTCTGGTGGACACTGGTAGCCAGTGAAGATTTTTGAGTATTGGAGTGATATGGTCACTCGATTTAGCCTTTGCTATAATGTGTGTTGCTGTGTTTTATGCCATTTGCAGTTGGTGAAGTGAGTGTTTAGGGAGACCTTAATAGATACTATTGCAGAAATCTTGTAGTGGGAAGATGAGTGCCTGAAGGACTGAAATTAAATTTTAAATTAAATCTCTCTCCCCAGAACCTGCTGTGTGTTAAACTTTTTTTCCTGTCCTAGCCTGCCTGAGTGAATCCTCCCCCTCACCCCCCCCCCCCCTGCTGAGGTATTGTGTAGCCTTCTTCCTGTTTCCTCCACGTGTGCATAGTCTGTTTTAGTCTGCTTTTCTCTGATCAGAGAAGAGCAGTGCTTTTAACAGTGCTCTGCTAGAGAAGTGGATATTTGTCTCCTGTGACACCTTGCTGTGAGTTCTAGCTGTTTATTAATTATTTATTGTTTGTCTAACTGTTTATTTAATTATTTATTGTTTGTCTTAGTGGTGTGCTAGTTCAGCCTTCTCAGCTATAACTTACCTTGCCTCTCTCAACTAACTGGGCTTTGTGTGGTAGCCAGGTTAACTGTTCATTTTAAATTAAATCTCTCTCCCCAGAACCTGCTGTATGTTAAACTTTTTTTCCTGTCCTAGCCTGCCTGAGTGAATCCTCCCCCTCCCCCCCCCCCCTGCTGAGGTATTGTGTAGCCTTCTTCCTGTTTCCGCCACGTGTGCATAGTCTGTTTTAGTCTGCTTTTCTCTGATCAGAGAAGAGCAGTGCTTTTTACAGTGCTCTGCTAGAGAAGTGGATATTTGTCTCCTGTGACACCTTGCTGTGAGTTCTAGCTGTTTATTAATTATTTGTTTGTCTGTTTATTTAATTATTTATTGTTTGTCTTAGTGGTGTGCTAGTTCAGCCTTCTCAGCTATAACTTACCTTGCCTCTCTCAACTAACTGGGCTTTGTGTGGTAGCCAGGTTAACTGTTCATTTTAAATTAAATCTCTCTCCCCAGAACCTGCTGTGTGTTAAACTTTTTTTCCTGTCCTAGCCTGCCTGAGTGAATCCTCCCCCTCCCCCCCCTGCTAAGGTATTGTGTAGCCTTCTTCCTGTTTCCTCCACGTGTGCATAGTCTGTTTTAGTCTGCTTTTCTCTGATCAGAGAAGAGCAGTGCTTTTTACAGTGCTCTGCTAGAGAAGTGGATATTTGTCTCCTGTGACACCTTGCTGTGAGTTCTAGCTGTTTATTAATTATTTATTGTTTGTCTAACTGTTTATTTAATTATTTATTGTTTGTCTTAGTGGTGTGCTAGTTCAGCCTTCTCAGCTATAACTTACCTTGCCTCTCTCAACTAACTGGGCTTTGTGTGGTAGCCAGGTTAACTGTTCATTTTAAATTACATCTCTCTCCCCAGAACCTGCTGTGTGTTAAACTTTTTTTCCTGTCCTAACCTGCCTGAGTGAATCCTCCCCCTCCCCCCCCCCTGCTGAGGTATTGTGTAGCCTTCTTCCTGTTTCCTCCACGTGTGCATAGTCTGTTTTAGTCTGCTTTTCTCTGATCAGAGAAGAGCAGTGCTTTTTACAGTGCTCTGCTAGAGAAGTGGATATTTGTCTCCTGTGACACCTTGCTGTGAGTTCTAGCTGTTTATTAATTATTTATTGTTTGTCTAACTGTTTATTTAATTATTTATTGTTTGTCTTAGTGGTGTGCTAGTTCAGCCTTCTCAGCTATAACTTACCTTGCCTCTCTCAACTAACTGGGCTTTGTGTGGTACCCCCTTCCCCCTGCTGAGGGTTCAGGACAGGGTACCTTGTAACTGCCCTCTTTAATAGGACTTATCTCCCTCCCTCCCTCCCCAGCACCCACCCACCCCTGGGGTAATTGTAGTTTTATTGGTACTTGCACATCTTAGAGGAAAGGGGCTGCTCTCAGGTGCAGCTCGTTATCCAAATCAGTCATACACAGAGGACCTGAGATTAATTACTTAAGCTTCAGGTACACAAGGTGTATTAGGGGTATTAGATACACTTTTATTGGTATAAGCATCCACACCAATCCTTATTATATACAGAATTTAAAAGACCTAAACACAAGCTTTAAACTGAGATGCAGACAGAAGTCCAGCAACAAGATGGGGGTTCTCCGGTCTTTTGCATTGAGTGTCACATGTATGATTTTCTCCCAGTTGGTGAGAGGTCTTACGTATGCACTAAGTGCAAAGAACTCTTTGCTCTCAGGGAACGAGTCCGTTCTCTAGAGGCTAGAGTAGCAGACCTGGAAGACATAAGAAAGACAGAGAAGTACATGGACGAGACCTACAGGGATATAGTCCTGAAGTCCCACCTCCAGTCTGGCAGCATCCCTGTTGCCATGGAGGAGAGAGGTCACATGACAGGAGAGCATCACCCTGGTGTGGCAGGAAGTGATCCTGTAACTAGGACCTGTCCTCCAGGTGATGTAAAACCCTCTCGCACCAAGGACGTTTCTCCAGGGCCATGTCCCCATGAGGGGAGGGTCAGGACAGCTGTTATAGTTGGTGATTCAATCATTAGGAATGTAGATAGCTGGGTGGCTGGTGGATGTGAGGATCGCCTGGTAACATGCCTGCCTGGTGCGAAGGTAGCGGACCTCACGCACTGCCTAGATAGGATCATAGATAGTGCTGGGGAGGAGTCTGCTGTCTTGGTACATGTTGGTACCAATGACATAGTAAAATGTGGTAGGGAAGTTCTGGAGGCTAAATTTAAGCTTTTAGGTAGGAAGTTGAAATCCAGAACTTCCAGGGTAGCGTTCTCCGAAATGCTTCCTGTTCCACGTGCAGGACCCAAAAGACAGGCAGAGCTCCAGAGTCTCAATGCGTGGATGAGACAATGGTGCAAGGATGAGGGTTTTGGATTTGTTAGGAACTGGGGAACATTCTGGGGAAAGGGGGGGCTCTTATGAAGGGATGGGCTTCACCTTAATCAGGATGTGACCAGACTGCTGGCATTAACCTTTAAAAAAGAGATAGAGAAGCTTTTAAACTAGAAATTAGGGGAAAGCCGACAGTCACCCAGGAGTGCATGGTTCGGACAAAGGTATCCTTGAAGGATACTACCAAAAGCAGTGTGGTTCCAAAAGGGAGTATAGTAGCCCAAATGCCCTTGAGTAAGGAGCAGACAGAGCATAAAGATTCCAAATTACCCCTGCCTACCAATAGCCAGATTAATATGAATAAAATACAGTCTCTATAATGCTTGTATGCCAATGCTAGAAGTCTAAACAATAAGATGGGAGAGTTAGAATATATAGCACTAAATGAGAGGTTAGATATGATTGCACTCTAAGAGACATGGTGGAAGGAGGATAACCAGTGGGACACTGTGATACCTGGATACACACTATATCGTAATGATAGAGCTGATCAAATTTTTGGAGGGGTTGCGCTCTATGTTAGAGAGGGCATTGAGTCAGAAAGGATTAAAGTTTTGCAGGGAACAAAATTTGCTGTAGAATCTCTATGGATTGAAATTCCATTTATGAAGGGGAAGGTGATGGCAGTTGGAGTATACTATCGACCGCCTGGCCAGAATGAACAAATGGATGATGAAATGCTCAAAGAAATCAAGGAAGCTAACAAACGTCACAACAGAGTAGTAATAATGGGTGATTTCAATTACCCCGGTATCGACTGGGTCAGTGTCACAGCAGGACAAGCTAAAGAGATAAAGTTTCTAGATGGAATAAATGACTGCTTCTTGGAGCAGCTGGTTCATGAACCGACCAGAGGGGAAGCCATACTGGACCTAGTCCTTAGTGGAACGCCAGATCTGGTGCAAGAAATAAGGGTGTTGGGACCACTTGGCAATAGTGATCATAGTATGATCATGTTTGATTTAATTAGTGGAGGACAGAGAGTAAAGGCATCCACAGTACTACCTTTTAACTTTCAAAAGGGAGACTATGATAGAATGAGGAATATAGTTAGGAAAAAACTAAAAGGAGCGGTTCCAAAGGTTAAAGACTTACAGCAAGCTTGGGTGTTATTTAAAAATACTATCCTCGAAGCCCAGACCAGCTGTATTCCACGCATTAGGAAAAGTGGAAGAAAGTCCAAAAAACTGCCAGCATGGTTTAAAGGTGAGGTCAGAGAGGCTGTTGCTGCCAAAAAAGCAACCTTCAGGAAATGGAAAAAAGAGCCAAATGATGAAAACTGGAAACAGCACAAGCACTGGCAAGTTAAATGCAAAGCATTGATAAGGCAGGCAAAGCGGGAATTTGAGAAGAAACTTGCTACGGAAGCAAAAACACGAAATAAAGACTTTTTCAAGTACATTCGTAGCAAAAGGCCTGTGAGAGAGTCAATTGGACCATTAGATGATAGAGGGGTAAAAGGGGCAGTAAGAGGAAACAAGGCTATAGCAGAGAGACTGAATGAATTCTTTGCTTCGGTCTTTACTGAGGAAGATGTAAGGATGTTACCCAAGACTGAAGTGGTATTTAAAAGTGATACTGCAGAGGAATTGAGAGAAATATCGCTACACCGGGAAGATATATTACAACTATTTGATAAACTGAATAGTAGCAAATCACCTGGACCGGATGGTATACATCCCAGAGTGTTGAAAGAACTGAAATATGAGATTGCAGACCTGCTATTGGTAATCTGTGAACTTTCATTAAAATCATCTGTAATACCTGAAGATTGGAGGGTCGCCAACGTAACACCAATTCTTAAAAAGGGTTCCAGGGGTGACCCAGGAAATTACAGACCGGTGAGCCTGACGTCAGTACCAGGGAAACCATCATAAAGAACAAAATTACACAGCATGTAGATAGTCATGGCCTAATGGGAGACAGCCAACATGGCTTTAGACAAGGAAGATCTTGTCTTACTAATCTGATATGTTTTTTTGAAGGTGTGCATAAACAGGTAGACAAAGGTGAGTCGGTTGATATAGTGTATCTGGACTTTCAGAAAGCTTTTGACAAAGTCCCCCATCAGAGACTTTTGGCGAAGCTAAAAAGTCATGGGATAGGAGGCAGTGTACTATTGTGGATCGGGAACTGGTTAAAAGATAGAAAGCAGAGGGTAGGGCTAAATGGCCAATATTCCCAATGGAAAAATGTGAATAGTGGAGTACCCCAGGGATCTGTACTGGGTCCGCTGCTTTTTGACATATTCATAAATGACCTGGAAAAGGGAATAACTAGTGAGGTTATCAAATTTGCAGATGACACAAAACTGTTTAAAGTTGTTAAAACCCAAGAGGATTTTGGAAAACTGCAGGAGGATCTGGATAAATTGGAAGACTGGGCATCCAAATGGCAGATGAAATTTAATGTGGACAAGTGCAAAGTTATGCACCTAGGAAAGAACAACCCACACTATAGTTACACGATGCAAGGCTCCACATTAGAAACCACCACCCAGGAAAAAGATTTAGGAGTCATCGTGGATAACATGTTAAAACCCTCCGCCCAGTGTGCAGCGGCGGCCAAGAAAGCAAATAGAATGCTAGGTATCATAAGGAAAGGGATGGAGAATAAAACAAAGGATGTTATAATGCCTCTGTATCGCTCCATGGTACGACCGCACCTTGAATATTGTGTGCAATTCTGGTCACCGTATCTTAAAAAGGACATAGCGTTATTAGAAAAAGTACAGAGAAGAGCCACCAAATTGGTGAAGGGGATGGAAGGCTACTCCTATGAAGAGAGGCTAAGAAGGTTAGGGCTCTTTAGCCTGGAGAAGAGACGGCTGAGGGGAGATATGATAGAGGTCTATAAATTAATGAATGGAGTGGAACGGACAAACGTGGATCAATTGTTTACGCTATCAGAGTATAGAAAGACTAGGGGACATGTAATGAAGCTACAGGGTAAACTATTTAAGACAAATAAGAGAAAATATTTTTTCACTCAACGTGTAATCAAACTCTGGAATCTGTTACCGGAGGATGTAGTAAGGGCTGTTAGTATAGCTGGTTTTAAAAAAGGTTTGGACAAGTTCCTGGAGGAAAGGTCCATAAACCACTATTAAAAAGGGACCCAGGATATCAATGCTTGACCCAGTACAAGCATTGTGGAACCTGTTTCTTTTGGGGATATTGCTAGGTACGTATGACCTAGATTGGCCACTGTTGGAAACAGGATACTGGGCTTGATGGACCTCGGTCTGACCCAGTATGGCATGTCTTATGTTCTTATAAGTCAGTGGTTGATAGTGTAGGTTGAAGGTTGCAAAGTAGTTTTATCTTGTGGTATACTGCTCTGGAGTTATTGGTGATTTGGGAGAAGTTAAGTTGTTGGTTTAGAGTTATTCCCAGGTATTTGATTTCTTTCTTGGTTTGAAGTTCAATGTTGTTTAGTTTGAGCATTTTGGGGGATGCAAGTCTTTTGTTCCTTGAGATGTGGAGGACTTCTGTTTTCTTGAAGTTAGTTTGTAGCTCATGGTTATGTAGCCATTGAGAGATTTCTTGAGAACAGGTTAATATCTTCTTGTGGTCTGGGTGGCTTAGATCATAGGGTATAAACATCATAATGTCATCTGCATAGACTCTGTATTGTATGTCGTGCTTGTAAAATATAGCACAAATTGGCTGCATGAATATATTGAAGAGTAGTGATGAAAGTGCAGAGCCTTGTGGGACTCCTTTTAGTTGTTTGTAAGATGTGGACTTGTTTGTTCTCATACGTACTTCTTGTTGACGGTCTGAGAGGTATGATAATATCCATTGGAGTGGGGTGCCATTGATTCCAATTTTTTGCAATCTGGCAATTAGGAGGGTATGTGGAATGGAGTTGAATGCTGCTGTTATGTCTAAGAAAATTTGTATGTATGCCTGGGTTATCTTTTCAATGCCTTGTATTATAGTGTCTATTAGAAAGGAAAAGACGGATTCAACTCTGTGGTATGGACTGAAACCATGTTGGTGTTGGTGTGTGTGTGTCAATAAAGTTTTGCGGCTGTTGTAGTACTATTTGTATGAGGATTTTGGAGAGGAATGAAAGGCTGCCTATGGGTCTATAAGAGGCAGGATCGCTTTTATCAGCTGTATGGTGTTTCAGGATTGCTCTTACTGATGCCATTTTCAATTCTGTCGGGATGATCCCTTGATTGTGTGAGGCCCATGCTAGTTGGTGTATGAATGGTGATAATTCTGTTTTGGATGACTTTATCCAGCTGATGGGGCATGGATCCAGTGGTGAAGTGGTGGTGTTGAGGTTGCCGATGATTTGTTCTATGTTTTCTGTGGATATGGAATCGAAGGTTGACCATAGTTTATTAGCTGGAGTGTTGTTCAGTGTTGTTTGCTGCAGTCTCTTGGTTGGTCCCATTCTTTTAAAGAAGTAGCCCAGGGTTTGGGGGCTTGGGGAACTGTTGAGTTCCTCTGGGATTGGTGCTGTAGTAAGTGATGGTACAATGTTGAACAGTTCCCTAGGTCAGTTCAGAGATTTCATAATGATTTGAGTATAATGATTCTTTTTTGCAATGTTTACCGTGGTGCGGTATTGATTTAACTTCTGCATGAATCTTACTTGCAATTCAGGTTGTTTGGTTGCTCTCCATTTGCGCTCTATTCTTCCGAGTTCCCTCTTTATGTTTCTGAGATCTTTGGTGTACCAAGTTGCATTTGGTTTGCATTTTGTTGAGGGGACAGTTGATGGAGATGATGATGCTTTACTTATTGTCTGGTTCCAGTTTGTGACCATATCTTCTATGCTACGTGAGTTGGTTTGGAAGTGAGGTATCATTTCTTTGAGGAACTCTTCCTTGTTGAAGGTGCAGAGTCTACATTTTGTGGTGTGAATGGTGTTTTTCATGTGGATATAAGGTATGAGGGGTGTGGAAAATTTGATCATGGTGTGGTCAGACCATGGCACTGGGAGTGTTATTTTATCATGAGTGGCTTGTCTGTTATGATGCTTTTTGGTATGAATATGAGATCTAATATGTTTCCTTTATTGTGGGTGGGGTTATCTATTGTTTGTAGGTAGTCTAGTGCATCCATGGCCTCTAGGAAGGTGTTTGCTTGGTTTTTGGTGAAGGTGGTTAAATTAAAATATCTGAGAAGTATCATGGGTTTGTTTGGTGAAGTACGAGGTATGACAAAAAAGAAATGAGACTGTCCCATAAATGTTTTATTACAAAATCTACAGAGAAATTACACATTGTCCCCTTCAAAGTAATGCCCCCCAGAGTTAATGCACTTCTGCATTCACTTCTGCCAAGTACAGAAGCACTCAGTAAAGTCCTCCACCTTGAGATCCCTCAGCTCCCTCATCACAGTGGCCTTGATCTCTTCTACAGAGGCGAAATGAGTTCCTTTGAGCACAGTCTTCAGCCTCGGGAAGAGCCAGAAGTCGCATGGTGCGAGATCTGGGGAATAAGGAGGGTGGTCGAGAGCTGTTATCTGTTTGTTGGCCAAGAACTGCCTCACACTGAGCACGGTGTGTGCGGGTGCATTGTTGTGGTGGAGCAGCCACGACTTGTCTCTCCACAGAGCCCACCTGCTGCACCGAACCCAGTCATGGAGGCAATTGAGAACCTGCTGGTAGAAGTGCTGGTTGACTTTCTGACCCTCAGGCACAAACTCATGATGGACCACTCCCTTCTGGTCGAAGAATGCGATCAGCATGACCTTGATCCTTGATTTGGACATGCGCGCCTTATTGGGTCTGGGTGACAGTAGAGTCTTCCACTGCAAGCTCTGTCTCTTACTTTCAGGGTCATACTGGAAGACCCAAGTCTCGTCTCCTGTGATGACTCAGCCAACAAACTCTGGATCTTCTCCAATCTTCTCTAGCAAGTCTCGACAAACATTGACCCGGTGCTCCTTCTGGTCATCCAATAAAAGCTTGGGCACCATCTTCTATTTATTTATCTTACATACCACCTTTCATGAAATCAAGATGGCTTACATTGAACAAACTGAAATTACATTGAACAGGGCATTATAACTTGGAGATAACTATTTTACAGGGAACATGGCAATGGAGGGTTAAGTGGCTTGCCCAAGACCACCTGTGGGATTAGAAACCCCAGTCCTTCTGGCCCAAGGTTGCTGTCCTCTAGTGGGATTTGAACCCCTGACCTTCCAGACTGAGGTACCTTGCCCCAACCACTAGGCCACTCCTCCACTTCTGCACCAAGATGGTCTGCACTGACTCCCTGTTCAGGCTGAGCTCCTCAGCTATCATCCGCACTGTCAATCTGTGATCACTCCACACCAGCTGGTTCACTCTGTCAATGTTCTCATCCGTCTTTGTCATGGAAGGCCATCCTGACTTGGGGTCATCCTCCATCTCCTCGTGGCCAGTCTTAAAGCATTTGTGCCACTCAAAGACCCGCGGCCTTAACGTTGCATCTTCTCCATAAACCTTTTGGAGAAGTTGGAGACACTCAGTTGGTCCCTTCTCCAACTTAACCAGAAATTTCAAGTTGATTCTTTGCCCCATATTTCTGCCACCTCCAGTTGCGTGACAAAGCGATGGAGCAGTGTGCTACTAAAAACCTGAAAAAGAAAAACAGAGTGAGAGAGATGAAAAATATTATAGCAAAATAGTAGCGAGATGTTTATTTATTTATTTTTATTTAACAGTATTTCTAAACCGCCTTATCTTAATAATCAAGGTGGTATCACAGCAAGCAATCAGGTAAAGTGTGTGTGTTGTACATGCAGTGAGGATAAAACTTAGTTGTGTGAGGGATGTGTTGGGTGCTTGATTTGTTTGAGCTATATACAGGGTGGGCTATTTACAGTGGTGCTAGAATCATATTTTATATATATTCAGTTGTTTGGGAGGATTGGAGTGCTGTTATCCATTCTCTTAGGTTATGTGATGTGACCATAGTGCTCTATGAACAGCATGGTTTTCAGTTGTTTTCTGAAGTCTTTGAGGTCTGGAGTTGCCCTTAGATCGTCCGGTAGATTGTTCCATATTGTTGGAGCAGCCATGGAGAGAGCTCTGTCTGTTGTGTCCTTGCGTGTGTGCTTGTACTCATTTGGGGTGCTGACTCGGTTGCGTGTTTGACTTCTTCTGGGACGTGCGCTGGTTTCCGGTTGTATGAGCAGGTGGAGGCTGTTGGCTGATGTGTGTTCTTTTATCTTAAATAGGTTTATGATAGTCTTGTATCTGATGCGAGCAATGATTGGGAGCCAGTGTAAGTCCTTTAGTGTAGGTGTGATGTGCTCCTGCCTTGCGGCTCCGGATATGATTCGAGCTGCAGTGTTTTGTGCCAGCTGTAGTGGTTTGAGAGCTTGTTTTGGTAGTCCGAGGTATATCGGATTGCAGAAGTCCAGTATTGGGGTTATCAGTGCTTGACAGACTGTACGGAAGTGTTCTGGAGCGAGGAGTGGTTTCAGTCTCCTGATGATTCGCATCCTGTAATATGCTTTTTGGATTGTTTTGTCTATGTGTGGTTTGAGGTTGAGTTTACTGTCCAGAGTAACCCCAAGGTATCTCACCTCCGATCTTATCGGTATCGTGGTGCTTTGTATCTTTATGTTTGGTGGGTGTGTGAAGCTTTGGTTTCGAGTGATGATTAAAGCTTCAGTCTTGTTGTAGTTTATAGCTAGATTGTTGTTTTGGCACCACTTCGCCATTTGGGTAAGGCAGTCTGCTATCTTAGAGAAGTCCGGGTTTTCGATTGATATCGGGGAGTATACCATTATATCGTCTGCGTATATTGTGTATTGGATGTTGTTCTCTTTCATAATGTTGCATATTGGTTGGATGTAGATGTTAAAAAGGAGTGCTGAGAGTGCGGATCCTTGTGGTACTCCTTGTTGGACGTTTATGGGCCGGGAGGTGTCCTGTCCCACCTTGACCTGTAGCTGTCTTTCTGTTAGGTACGAGTGGAACCATTTTAGAGTGGTACCGTATATACCAGTGTTCTTCAGTCTCTCCAGGAGTATATTGTGATCAACTGTGTCGAACGCTGAGGAGATGTCGTAGTGACATAAGCGGTTAGCCAATTGTCATTGAGTCACGGGTGTGGCTGCCACAGTCTCATTTCTTTTTTGTCACACCTCATATATGTTTACACTTGCAAATTCCAGTATGTTGGTAAGGTTGTCGGTGCCAGGTGTAGGTGCTCGATAGAATAGGCATAGTGAAAATAAGTAATTTTTTATTCTTATGCTGTCCAAGTCTTCTATAGATGTGGACTTGGCAATATGGAAATGAAGGCTACTTTTGGCGATGATTAATACACCTCCACCTTTTTTGCTCATTTGTGGGCAGTTCAGCATTGTGTAGTCACTTGTCTTGAGATGGTTAAGAAGTACAGTGTCATCTGAAGTTAACAAAGTTTCTGTCATGCAGAGCAGGTCTGGATTTTTGTTTATTAGGATGTCGGTGACGATGGGGATTTTATTGTGTACTGAACGTGCTTTGATGAGGGTGCATCTCAACTGTTTGTGAGCGGGGGTTGTTTTTTTGTTTGTTTAGGGCATTAAGGGGATGTATTTGTAAGAGTCTGTTGTAGTTCACAGACCGGAGGTTGTGTTGCGTGTGAGATTGTTGTTGTGTTTGAGTTTGAGCAAGGATTGGGATGTGTTGGTTGTTGGTTATGAGTACAGATGTGAAGTAGATTAGGATTAGTTGCAGTAAAAGGATTGTGTATGTCTGCAGGTACGGCAGTCACCGATCTAACCCTATTCAGAAAAGCACTCAAATTCCACCTATTCCCCCACTACTACCAGGTCAGCCAGGCACCGACCTAACCACACCTCCTCCAATTCAGCCACCTGTGCTACAGGACCCTATTCAAACCCAGAGCATAAAGTATACTGTATATATGTAAATAGTTTCAGTTAACAATTCCCTATGTTATCCAAGTTGTCGTACCTGTTCTCTGTAAAACCAAACAGTATGTTGTTCTGGTTTATTGTTTAATGTAAACCGCGCTGATGCTAAATAGTGCGGTATATAAGAGCTTGTAATAAATAAATAAATAAAAATGATGGCTTGTGGTGTTGGTTTCCTCAAGCTTTTGTATGATGGTATTGAATGAACGATGACGTTTTATTGTAGATTGTTTTAAGCAAATACTTATGACTCTGATGTATTGTCACTTCAGTGTGGAGGGCTCGTGTTTTTGTTGTTTTGTGTGCCCTGTTGTGAGTTAGTTGTAGACCTAAATGGGGGGTGGGGGAGGCTGGACTTTCCTTCCTTCTTCGGTTACTAATATTATTGTTGCAGAGATGATGAATGTCTTCACTCCTTGTGGCTGTTAGTTGCTTGGATGTAGTTGGTGAGACAGTTTCTCGTTCGTGCTGGTGAAGGTGGATATTGTATAGAGTGGTAGTGTAATCACGGAGTAAGGAAGGGCTATGTGCTTACCAAAGGTTGATTCTAGTTACCATTTGTGCTTTGCGTTGGTGTTTATAGTTGGAGAGGACTTGTAGGGGAGTGTAATTTCTGTGGGGGTGATTACAATTTGTCGAGTTGCCTCTGTGGGATGTCTCCTATGTTCTTGTGCTGATGGATGTTGATGGAGGGTTTCGTCAGTGGTTTTGGTCCCCGCCAAAGGGCTACGCCAAAAGGCCCTCTGGTGCAGGCCTGCCTGCAGTCGCAAAGATTTGAAAGTCCTTGTGTGCACGGCCCGATTGGACTTGGTGGTGGGGAGCAGGAAGAGGCTTCACTCACCCGCTCCCTTTCCCAATGCCAATCTGGACTCCTGTGACTGCCAGGCACCTGGAGGCGTGAAAATTTAAAAGTCCTTGTGTGCGTGGCCCAATTGGCCTTGGTGGTGGGGAGCGGGGAGGGGCTTCACTTACCCACTTTGTCTTTAACCAGTGGCAGCAAAGCAGTAAACAAAGTAATACTTTTAGTGCTAGCAAAGTTGAAAAGCACAGAGAAGCTTAAAGGGAGGAGTAAAGGAAACAGAAGGAGAGGGAAGAGCAGTGTATAGGGACCCTTCTCCCTACAACACACCAAAGGCTTGCTCAAAGAAATAGGTTTTTAGGCTCTTCTTATTTTTTTTATTTATTCAATTTTCAAAATACAAACATTAATACCTGACAGAAATAGAAATAGGCAAAGAAACAGTCTGACTTACCCCAAGAAGCTAATACAAAGAAAATAATATAATAGCCCATATTCCTCTAGCCCTTCAAATAGGGAGGATCCAACCAGAATAAGAAAAATAACAAATACATGAGAAGCAAAAGTGATACATCTGCCTAATCACCAACCCTAACTAATGCACTGTGAATAGCTAACACCAGCCTAAGTGACAGCAGGCAAATGAGTATTTATAAAGGCAGCACACTGGGAAGGATCATAAAACACATAAGCTACAGGCTGTAATTTTATCAAACATTTACAAGGAAAATTGAGTCAAAAATTCTCTCCGCCTTTTTTCTGCATCCCGGGCTAAATCCAGAAAAATACACACGAGCAGTCCTTTGAATAGTACAGACCGTTTCTTAAAGTACAGTTTGAGCAGCCACTCCCGGTCAGAAGATAATACTAAAGTTACTGTATTATAAGGGTCACAGGTGCCACCGATTCCATAGCAGATGTTTCCAATATCTCTGAAATGTTCAGAATATCCATATGCTGCTGCTCCCCAACAGGTGGTCACAAAACCTCTACTGAAACCTTCTTACCAGTAGGTATATACCGTATTTTTCGGACCATAAGACGCACTTTTTCTTCCCCAAAAAGTGGGAGGAAAAGTGCCTGCGTCTTATGGTGCGAATAGAAGAAGTTTTCGCTTTAAAGAGCAAGTTTGTCCCTCACGCTGTGCCGTACGGCGTGCTCTTTCCTTCTGGGGCTGCCCACTATAGGCTGCTTGAATCGCCAACTTCGAATGAATCAAGCTTGCAGGCAGAGGACCGGGGAGTGGAAATGCCGCGGGGTAGAGGCTGAAGCCATGCCTTGGGAGGGAAGGTCACATTCAACTCGGCTGGCTGAAGAGATTTGTCCATATCCACTGCAACAAAGCCTGCTCAAATCTCCTGTGTTGCAGATTCAGTGACGCCGATGAATCGGTCCATCGGATCTGTAACCAAAGGCAGCAGCTTGGCGGGGTAAGCCTTAGCCTCCCCTTTCCTTTTTGGCATAAGGCAGAGATATGGAGCATAACCCTCAAGCAGCCATATCAAAACCATGCCCCTAGAAATAATTTATTTAATCAGACCAGTGGTGCTCAATAAAATTGGGAATATTTCTATATCTTTCTAACATTTTTTCTTGTTCTTGGCATTTCTTGATACTTGAGTTTCTTCTTTCTTTCAATACATTGTTCAGAATAGTTGCTTGGCATTGGCATTTCTACTAGCAAAGCTATTCTTGTGTTTTTCTATGTTATCTAATTTTCTTGCATCAAGTTTTTTATCGATGAGAAAGGGAATGTCCCAGATGGTCACAACTTCCTCATTCTTCACAGTTCTCTTAGGGTTATGATGCCAATGTTTTTCTCATACAGCAATATTGCAGTATTTATGCAGTTTCCAGTGAATGAGCCATGCTACTTTATTGCACCTTTCTGTTTACAAGCCTTTTGACATTGGCAGTCACAAGACATGCAACCATATCCAGTTTTGTTTTGTAGAATCTCATTTTGTCCATTTTACCATTTTTTTTCTATGCGTTCTGTGAACCGTAGTCCATTGTCATCAGAATGCTTGTCCATGTTTTAGGATGTTTTAGGATGACTACCTTTTCTGTGGTTCCAGATGGGAACAAATTTTAAAAAGAAACTGTTTGGGTACTGAGTGTAGAAAGAATTTTGGTTCAGAATATTTTTTTCCTATTTTTCTCCTCTAAAAACCAGGTGCGTCTTATGGTCCGGTGCGTCTTATGGTGCGAAAAATACGGTAATAAATCTTAGTAAGGGGAGAATGGGACTCTACAGGGACCCCAAGAACATCAACCCAATAACCCTTAAACATATGTCTCACTGAAATCAAAGATGATCTAGGGAAATTTAGTAGATGCAAGTTAGTAGCCTGGACCTGATTTTCCAAAATCTCCATCTTGAATTTAAGTCTAGTCAAGTCTTTAAGCAAGGCATTTGACCAATCCTCATTCTGTTGCACCTTAACCTTAAGGCCCTCTACCAATGTTTTCATAACAATAACATCACTCGAGTTGTTTTGTATGGACACAACATTACCTTGTACTTGAGATAGAATTTTATTCGATTGTGACACCATTAGCTCACCCAACTTGGAGATGGCACTCCAGATTCACTCTAGTGTAAAATTCTCCAGATGCTCCAGTATGAAAGTGGAAACAGCCCACTGCTTAAGCCGCACCTCTTCGCTAGAAAAAGAACATCCATTCACTTCAGGCAACTGGATTGCAGAAATCGACCCATTCACCGGCTTCTCCATTCCTTGCTCCTCTCCTGCAGCCAAAGAAGCTGAACTCAGCTTCATTCTCAACACCAGAGACAACCCATTCACACTTCCTCCCACCGGGGCTCCTAGCAGCCCTGGAACAGGGCCGGATGCCCCGGGAGCATCCAGGCTGAGAAATCCGGCAGGCAAAGGAGGAGGGAGCCGCAGCTCCAGTATCAGTTCACAACCCGATAAAGATGCCGAGTTTCCCTTCCCTGGCGTCAGCACAGCCAGGTAGACACTAGTTGCTTCTTGGTGACCCTCCTGACACTGAAAGTGTACATCCATTGGACCCGTAGTAGAGGACAATATGGAAGGAGTCTCCTTCAGCTCAAAAAGCTTCCCCCGTGGCTTCTCCTTTCTTTTCAGCATAGGAGGTAATAGCGTCTACAGAGGTGGCAGGTCATGCAGCCATTTTGGATCTCTTTAAGCTCTTCTTAAAAGATTTCAATGAGTTGTCTTGTTGGATATAGAGGGGAAATGAAATCCAGAGAGCTGGGGCCAGAAAGTAGAAGACTGACTGCTGGGTGGACTTGCGGCATGCGACATTAGGTGCCAGGACCACAAGACTTTTGTGACTTTGGGAGCAGAGAGTTCTAGCTGGCACATAGAGAATGAGAGAATCTGACAGCGAGGAAGACCTGAGTAGAATGCCTTGTGAGCCAATAGTAGAACTTTTAATTTGATTCAGCAGCCAGTGATGGGTCTTAGCAGGGGAGTAACCTGGTTGGATATCTTGGAATGAGTAATCTCTGGAAGGGGCGGTATAAAAAAGCGCACAAATAAAATAAATAAATAATGAATTTGAGAGCAGCATTCTGGATTCTTTGAAGGCATCAAATCAAATAAGGGGAAGGCTATTGTAGAAGGCATTACCATAATCAAGTCTACTGATCACTAAGGGGAAAATTAGTATAGTAAGAGCTGGTTTCTTAAGAAAAGAATAGAGAGCCCTGATGATGCGGAGAGTGTAAAAGCAGGATTTGACAGTGTCTGATATGTGATGGGTAAAAGCTAACTGAGGATCAAATGTACAACTTAGGATTTTTAAGGTAGGAACTAAAGATAAGGAAATGCCCTCAAGGTTGGGTGCAATGGCGATGGGTGAGGCTTCATCCGAAATCCACATAGCTTTACATTTATCTGGGTTGAGTTTTAATCAATGGGACTTAAACTACTGGGAAACTGCCATGAGACAGATGTTTAATGGCCACAGATGCAGAGAGTGAGGTCAAAGCATGCTACAAGCTGGATATCATGCATGGAAAAGCAGACAGAAATTCCAAGCAACTGTATAAGCAAAACCAGCAGGGTTATGAAGATGTTGAAAAGAATGGGTGGGGGGCGGAGCCTGATGTCCAGCGGGATGGTCGCATAACGCTGAGGCTCCCGAGGGGCCTACTCAGAATCCTGAATTAACACCTCACATATTCGGAACTTTTACTCTGATCTTGCCGGGGCATATTGGTGAGATGGCGGGGACCAAACCAACGCGCCTGGAATTTGGGTCTCCAGCGGCTTCTCACGGCAAACGCTCCAAAACTGAACCTCCGTCCCCGCAGAAGGGGCAGGCCTTGTGCGAGGGCCCCGAAATGCAGCAGGAAATCCTCGTAGAGATTAGAGGGGTCAAAAACCTTGTGCAGGCAAACGGTGAAGCACTCCGAGCGCTGCGGGACGATTTTGGTGTGCTGCAAAGCAAGCTAGAAGGGCTTTCTTCGCGTCAGGACAAAATGGAGAGCATATTGGACTCCCATGCGGCCCGGTTGTCCAAACTCGACAAAGTTGAACGACAGGTGCGGGCCTTGCAGAAAGAGGTGGAAGATGGCAATAATAGAGCGCGCCGCAATAACATACGACTCGTGGGCATACCGGAGGGAGCGGAATCGGGAGACATGAAAGAGTTTTTATGCAAAATCCTCCCTTCCTTGCTCCAAATCACCTTTACCAAAGATTTGGAGATTGATCGCGCTCATCGTGTACCCACCAGCATAACGCTCAACAGGAAGACCCCGCGGCCTATCATTTTTCGACTATTGAGATATCAACACGTGGAGCAAATTCTAAGTGCCTCTCGGGCAAAGGGCCATATGGAGTTTGAGAGCCACAAGATCTCCTTCTATCCCGACTTGTCTAAACCCACAGTCGACCGCCGAAAGCGCTTTCTGGAATTCCGGCCGCGGCTTCAACAACTACAAGCACGCTATGGCCTGATGTACCCGGCCAAGCTCCGAGTCACGCTTCACAATCAGACAAGAACATTCGAGGACCCTGATCTACTAGCGGAGTTTTTGGATTCCAAAGAAGCCGACTTGATGCGCTGACTTCCAGAATATTCCTGCACGTCTCCTTATATCTGCTGTACCGGTCATATTGGATCTGCCGCAGTTTAGCAAAGAGTCTGGCGTGGGCAGTCTGTTGCCTTACTCTTGATGGTATCTGTGACCAGACTCCATCTACCCACAGTAGCCTCGATGAGTATCAGAGACAGTGTTATTATGGACTCTGGTGTTTCTTTTCCTTTTATACATGTCTTCTATTTCCTCTCTGGGGCCTCCTCCCGCAGACATCTGGTCGCCATATTCTTTGGGGGTTTGCTTCTTCTCTAAGATACGTTGGTACAGGCTTTTCAATATGGGGTGTATTAGCCAGAATACTCGGTGATTATGACATTGTTGTACAGATTCTGCTTATGTTCTATGTTATCAAGCGCCCCTACCTAAAATGTCTACTACTGATTGATGACACCATGTAAGATTTTTCATTGAACGTCAAAGGCATCAATAATCCGATAAAACGGCAGAAAATCCTAAGCTACCTCAGTCCGGAAGCAGCGGATCTGCTCCATTAGTAGTACACATGGGGTAGCCTCTAATTTTTATAAAATACTTTGTCAGGGTGCAGACACGGACACTTTTAGAGCCCAACAAGCCTGGGAGCGCGAACTGCAAACCACTATAAACCCTGTGCAATAGAGCGTTTTTGGAGTAAAGTAGTGCGGGTTTCCCGGTCTGCCTCTGTTACCCAAACTCTCTTCTTCTTTGCACACAGATGCTTTTCTACCCCAGGAAAGATAGCCAAATGGAACCCAAATGCTAGGGACCTGTGTTGGTCTTGCCATACTGCTGTGGGATCCTTCGCTCATGTTATTTATGAACGTCCTCAACTGCAGGTCTATTGGGGGCGGGTCTGGGGTCGTATTCAATATATCTTACACTTTCATGAACCTCTTTCTTGGAAGGTCGTGGGACTCCGCTCTGTGGCGGAGGTCCCCTCTCTTCCTACGAAGGGTCGCTTTCTCCTTGATTTCCTGTTAGGTATAGCCATATGCTTAATCACGAGGAATTGGAAGGATAGCTCTCGACTTACTGTCAATGAATGTGGAACCTAGTCTGCTTATATAGTAAATATGAGCAGATACCTCGGTGAGCTATCCCCCATGTCCAAACTCACTCTTGCTTGCCTAAATGGCAGATGCTTACTGATTATGTACAATCTGCTCATTGCTCCAACATGCCTGTATAATGTGCACTCATCATGTCTTAGATCACCGTTAGGTTTTGTAATACAATAATGTACGTACACGCCCGCTTCGGGAATGCTTAGTTTTCTAGAGAAGAAGCAGGGGGGAGGGGGGTGGTAGGGGTTTACTTTGGTGTATGTATTACACGTCATGTGTTTGTCTTTTAGCTGTATGTTTTCCTTTCCTTTGTTGTTATAAAACGAAAATAAAGAATTTAAAAAAAAAAAAGAAAAGAATGGGTGATAGTGTTGAAATTTGGGGGACTCCACATTTGAGTCTATGAGTTATAGAACATTGTATTTAACTATACACCAAGAAAGAATGTTCTTTCAGAAATTATGAAAACCAGGCCAGAACAGTATTGGTGATGCCAATATCTTCCGGTCTCTTCAGCAGGAGACCGTGGTTGTTCAGGTCAAATGCTGCTGTCAAGTCCAGAGAGATGATGAGGGCAACATGGCCTGTGTCAAAGAACGTGTGTATTTAGCTGAGAATGAAAGTAAGACAGGTCTCTGTACTGGGGGGGGGGGGGGGGGGAGGGGGCCTGAAACCCGATTGTCAGGGGTGGCGTATGTTCCTCTTCTCAATAAAGTCCCTGAATTAAGTGAAAACAATTTTTCAATTATCTTTACAAGGAAAGGCAGTGTCAATACAGGTCTGTAGTTCTCAAGACAATCAGTGGCAGTAGTGCCCTTTTTTAGGATTGGTCTAACAGTGGCCTTTTCCCAAGCTTGTGGAAGAATGCCAGTAGCAAGCGAGAAATTAACCATTTCCAAGACATGAGGGTACTATGGTTGAAGCTGTGACTTCAGAAAACCTGATGGTAAGGGATCAAGCACCAATGTAGTAGGACAAAGCTGGCTCAAGATATGTTGTAAGTACATAAGCATCACGGGAAGAAAGGAAGACCATGGTCCTGAAGGATTTGGCATGGATGACTCACTCCTAGGGTCTGAAGTATAGGTCATACTCAAAACAACAGTCGCCAGCAGAAGTGGAGTGGCCACTGAAGTGAGAGATAATCGGAAGGTGTGTACTTTAGAGTGAAGGTAAGAAGCCGGCTGCCCAGCAGTGGGGAAATTAAGTGGAGGTGAAGGAGAGATATGTTGTTCAGCCACCATCTTAAAGAGTCCTTTGGAAGGATTAGTACCAGCAATGATATGTTGAGAATAAAATGCTTTCTTTGCCTTGGCGATATCAAAGCTGTAGGAGTGAGCAATCTCCTTAAATTGCCGCAAGAGGGTGGCGATTTCTTCTTTCTCCAGGATCTTTCTATATGACGCATTTGACAGTGAAGGAGCGTTAGACTTTCACGATACCAGGAATTAAACTTTTTGGAATGAGAAGTTTTTTGTAGTAAAGGGTCTCTTAGATTGAAGGTGTGCCTAAGGGAAGAATCTCAGCAAGCAACTTGGTCATCTAAGGACAGATAATGAAAGCTGGGAAGGAACAATTCTGTAGAAGCACCCCAAAAGCTAAATTTTTTGCATTGTGAGTCCAGTCTGGCACTAATGAATATGGAGGTTGGGTAAGACCAGGGTGAAGAGTGAACTAGATCAGAGAATGGTCTGACAAAAGTATGGCTAAGGATGACCAATGAGAGATGAAGCTGGGAAACTATTGAAGTGAATATAAAATCGAGGGTGTGGCCTGCAGAGTGGGTGGATACAGACACCCTCTCTACCATATCAAGATCCATCAAGAGGGAAAGCAATTCTTTGATTGTAGGTTATCGATGAAATTGCCTAACATTACAAAGTTGGGCAAATGCATGACTGTATCTGAGATAAGATTAAGGAGGGAGTCTCATTGGATCCTGGAGAGGTTAAGAGGGTAGTAAAGCAAAAGTACATAGAGCGCAGGCGATAAATCTATCCTAAAGAGGAGAAACTCCTCATAGGATGAAGGCAAAGAAACTTCTGAACAAGTCAGAGAAAATCTGTCAAAAATATCAGCTACATCTCCAGCCAGTCTGTGAGATCAATGTTTATGCAGGTAGGAATACGCAGGTGGTGAGTATAGGAAAATCACCATCTTTAAGCCAAGTTTCTGTTAGTCAGAGTAATTGCCTTTGAATATTGAGCCATGAGTGCTAAGCATGGCAGCTAGACGCCATGCATCAACACCCCAAGACATTGATGGGATAATTTTATAAGGCATTTTCATGGTTAGAGAAGTGCTTTAGACACAAACTTTGGAAAAGAAAAACTGGATACCCAGGAGCCTTACGTGTTTCTGGCCTCTGATCTGCCACCATACAAAAGCTCTGAGTGATTGAAGGAAAACCTTCTGCTGGCAGGTGAGGCCACTTCTGGATCCTGATCCGCTTAGTCTCATATGCGTTTCCTTACCATTCCCCTAGATGTATCCAGAGCTGTTGTGTTGTCTGTCTTGGCTAGATGCTCTGATGAGCAGGGACCATCTTTACATGTGTCTGTACAGCGCTTTGTAGTGCTATACCGATGATTAGTAGTACTAGTAGTAGTAGTAGTAAAAGGGGAGCCAAGAGTAGTGAGCAGCCAGCACCAAGAGTAGAACATTCTTTTTTAGTCTATGCTTTTCAGTTCCACTGCGTGTTGTACATCTCCTGCTAGTAAAGTTTGTTCTGATCTGCTAAAGAAACATGCTTTTATGAAATTGTCCTGGTGATATGCATGTAAACTTATCATACCAGTGCATCTGCTATGCACATTTACCCCCACTGAGTGAAGGTGGTCTACACACTCTTTATAAAATATGTCTGCATATAATGGGCCCGATTCTGCAAGGCGACCAGCGGTGCTGCATATCCCAGCGGGACGTCCAACCCCGCTAGTGCGTGAACCGTATGCCGCCTCCGGGCCCCCCTGCATGCATAGCGCAGCTGTGCATGCTGAGGGGCATGGGGTAGAACAGGGGTGGAAAGTGGGCGGAGCGTGGGCAAGACCGACCCCCAGGTCTTTATCTGCCATCATTTACTATGTTATGTTACTATGTTATTTACTTTCACTGGGCATATCATTAAATTGCACAGGTTGTTACTGTCACGTTGGTGAGCACCAGATCTATTTTGTTTATTGTCAGCTCAGATAGAGACACGTTACACTGAACTGGGTTAACATTGTGCTTGCAGTAAGCAGTGACTTCTGATCGGATAACAGAAATGTTCCAAAATATCATGGCACTTGCAATTAGCCTATACAGTATCAATACTCTACAGAGGGGAGGGTCCCAGAAGCCCCTTAGTAAACTTCCTTTTAAAAACAAAGTATGTCTCACCAAGTGGAGCAAAGCTGGTGAAAGCCTCTTGATAAGAGACTGGTCCTCAGCTTCCAGCTAATGGAGATTCTCCTTTTACTGGGGCAGGGCAACTGCTGTTATAGTGAGGGGGCTCTGGCTTGATCACTCCAGCAGGAGATGATTCTTTTGCACGTTCATCTAATTTCCAAAAGAAAAGGATATAAAGTTTGTAAATACTGTGTGTCTCCTATTTCAGGCATTCCTGCCCATACATGAACAAAAATGAATTTTGCTTTTTCTTCCTCCCAAAGGGGAGAAATAAATAAAATTCAGCTGCTGTGTTGAAGAACAGTCTAATGCAAGCACACCCGGGAGGGAATAACTGAATTAAAATTGTAACTAGAAACTGCAATAGGAAAGTATGTATTTTGTGAAGAGTTCCCAGAACACAGTTTGGGAATCACTCCACATTAAGGTTCCACTTTCCCAGACCAAGACTTGGGGCACAGAAAGAGAGAAATAAGTATGGCCCCCTTTTTACTCTTAGTAGAGCACGCCCCAGGTAGAGGTTAAGGCAAAGGAGGCCCAGATTTGGAGGGTGCCGCAGCATCTGGAAAGAAGCAGATCCTGAGTGGTTTTGACCTAAAGGGATCACTCACACATCTCATTCTGCTTGGAAAAAAATCCATTCCAGGTTTTTGTTCAAAACCAGAGAAATTTACTAAGAGTCTGGAAAAATCAAATTGATAGCTGGAAAAAACAGTAGAGCTGGTACATCACAAGATCTTCAGTCACACCTACAGTTCCAGCAGTTAGTACTGATGCAGGAAATAGTCATTTTCTTGGCATGCTCTACTTCAAACCCTTGAATGCAGTCCTTGGGCTCTGGGTGTCCCAAGCCTTTTTCCCTGAAAACCTTTTCCAAAAAACGAAATGTCTCCCTTTTCTGCTTCAAAGACAAAATCTCAGGAACCTCAAATTGCAGCCAGGGGCGGCCCAAGGAAGGTGCGGGGCCATGTGTGGAGACTCATTGCGGGGCCTTATTTGCATAACAGGCTCATTTACATAAATATTTGCATATTGTTAATGTGCACTAACGTTTAGTAAACATGCCTCTTAATGAGTGTCTGGATAAAGAAAGACTACCAGATTTCTACATTACTATACTCCAGTGCCAACTGCCAGGCACATTAGGAAGTACTATACACCCTGCCCATTTAGAACCCATAGCAAACCCGCCGTATCATAACAGCACTACCAGGACTCACAAAGCACCAAACCCTACCTATCAAAAGACAACACTGCAAATATTAAACCAATACATCTCAGAGAATACCAATACATCTCCTACTGGGGAAAGAGAACAAGTGGCAATGTCAAATAGAAACTACATAAACAGAATACCTCAGCTCAGTTACACATGCAGATCATAGACTGTCACCAAACAAAGAACAAGGGATCGCAATTTAGAAATAGGAAGACAATAATTAAGCTGGGAACCCCAAAAGTCAAACTTGGAATGTACAACAATACTGGAGAAATAAAACTATAAATTAATTTCCTCTGTACTAAACAAAATGCAAAGACGTTAACGATTGCCCAGAGCTGACATATTCCAGTTAATAAATTCAAAATAAAAAAGTATTTTTCTACCTTTTGTTGTTTGGGCATTTTATTTTTCAGTTGCAATTGCTTCAGTCGCTTTCTTCTGGTTTCTTTGTGTCTTCTGCTAGCTCTCCATTGTCTACAGTCCATTTAGAAACATAGAAACATAGAAAAATAACGACACAAAAAGACCACATCGCCTATCTAGTCTGTCCTTCCATATCAACCACTACAACAGTCCCCTTTTTACCTTTAGAGATCCTCTGTGTTTGTCCCATTCTTTTTTGAATTCAGTTACTGTCCTCATCTCTACCACCTCCACTGGGAGACTATTCCACGGATCCACTACTCTTTCCATAAAGAAATATTTCCGAATATCACTCCTGAATCTATCTCCCTTCACCCTCATCCCATGTCCCCTCGTAGCAGAACCTATGAATCAATCATAGCAAAACTGATGTTATTTTTGTCACGAGGAACCGTAAGTTCATACCTCCTCCATCGCTACTGGTCAACAACATAGAATTGAAGTCCAAACCCACAATCCGATATCTCGGCATCACAATGGACCAGCACCTGGATATGACAACGCATGTGAGGAATGTGACAAAGACTATATATCATAAGATCAGAACACTACGCCACCTCCGTCCTCTACTTGACTCTACTGACTACCGATCAACCTTCCAGGCATTAGTCCTCCCACACCTAGATTTTGCGAACATCATCCTCCATGGTATCCCTCAATCAACTTTAAATCCGCTTCGCCTAGCGATGAATGCAGCTGCAAGAGTCCTCTCGGGGTCTCCAAGATCTGCCCACATAACGCCTATCATGAAAGATCTGCATTGGCTACCTTTACAAGCCAGACTCCACTATAAGTCATTAATCCTTACTTTCAAAGCCTTGAATAACTACCCACCTACACCAATCAGCAAGCTAATTCACAGCACCCTCGAAAATAGAAACAGGAGGTCTACTGCTATGAACACCTTAATAGTCCCTAGGATGATGACATCGTGCACTAAGGCTACCTCAAACAGAGCTTTCTCAATATTCGCTCCTTTAAATTGGAATGCACTTCCCCATGAAATCCGTGGCATCAAAAGCCTAATCCTATTCCGAAAAGCTTTGAAACAGCATCTGTTCACAAAATGTTACCCAGAAGCCATCCCGGACACTCACACATCTGGCAAGCTTCCCACATACCCCAGACGCCTTAGCACCCTAATACAACCAGAAAATGGTTAGCCTACACAATAGTCCACATGATAACCATCTACCTGCACCATCCACACGAAATCACTCACAATATCCAAACGAGTTTAGAGTATTGTATATAGTATAAAGTATATAGTATAAAGTTAACCTGTACATAGATCTCCCGGTTATCCCATGTATTATTTTCCCTGTTCTTTGTAAACTCAATGTTGCCTGTATGCATTGCAGTATGTTTTGTTCGATGTACACCGTGCTGATTATAATAGCGCGGTATAGAAGAAATGTTAAATAAATAAATAAATAAAACTTGCTTTCAATTGAAAGAGGCTCTCTCCCTGAACATTTATGCCACGGAGGTATTTAAACGTCTCAATCATATCACCTCTATCCTGCCTTTCCTCTAAGGTGTACATATTAAGATCCTTAAGTCTGTCCTCATATGCTTTATAATGAAGCCCACTAATCATTTTAGTAGCCACCCTCTGCACCGACTCCATCCTGTTCACATCCTTTTGAAGGTGTGGTCTCCAGAATTGCATACCATACTCCAAATGAGGTCACACCAAAGACTTATACTGAGGCATTATCACCTCCTTTTTTCTGCTGGCCATTCCTCTCCGTATGCACCCAAGCATCCTTACCTTTCTTTGCCCTTTCTTTGTCCTTTCTTCTCTCTTCTAGATTTTTTCCATTCTCTCTCTATATCTGCTTTAACATACTGATCTTTCCCCTTTTGCTCTTTCCTCCATTTCTTTCTTTATTCCTTATTCGTCCACTCAAATTTCACCCTTCCATCCTCAATTCCCACTTACTCTCTCAATACCCAGCCAATCATAGATTTTTCTTCGCTCCCACACAAAATATCTTTTCCCCTCTCCACCCGTACTCCCCCAGCCCCATTCCCTTCTAATCCTCCCGCAACATCAGCTCCCTTCTAGTTCCAGCCCCACCCAACATTCGCTCCCTTCTAGTCCCATTCTCCCATCCCCCTGCATCAGCCCATTTCCAATCCTAGCCCCTCCATCAGCCATTTCATCTTATCCTAGCCCCTGCATCAGCCCATTTGCAGTCCTATCCTAGCTCCCCACCCAGCCCATTTCCAGCCCTAGCCCCCCCTATCAGCTATTTTCACTCCTACCCACCCCCCCCGAAGAGCCCCTCGTCTGTCCAACTGGCTTTAGAGAGAGCCAGAGAGGCCCCAGCTCACCTCTGTACAGCCACTGAAGTGAAGAGTGCCATTTTTCTTCATTTCGGAAGCTGTGTTCTAGTGTAGGCCACTGGTACACTGAGTGCCAGGAAACAGGAAATACCCTTTAACTTCCGGCATGCCAGCAGTCTACACTAGAACACAGCTGCTGAAGTGAAGAAAAACAGCACGCTTCACTTCGGCGGCTGTACAAAGCTGAGCCAGGGCCTCGGGCCTCCCCGGCTCCCTCCGAAGCCGGCCCTACTGGGAGCCAAACAGCATGTGTGGGATGTTGTTGGCACGGGGCCCTCTGAAGTGCAGGGCCCTGTGCAAACAATATTCTCGCACGATGGACGGGCCAGCCCTGATTGCAGCTTAAACTCCTGGGCCTTAAGTTCTGGGACCTTTGCGCTCCTGGATTCTAATCCCAGGAGTTTCCTCCGAGTCCTTGCTCTATCTTAAGAGGGATTGAAGAGCTCCTGATTCTCTTTATTTAGGAACACAGTAATGCAGCAGTCTATTTAGTCAGAAGACACACACTGGCAAGAGAGAGCTGACCAGACACCCCTGTTGGGGTACGTAAAAGCAGCAGTGAGGTAATCCAGCTTCAGTACCTGTGGCATTAGAGAAGTTGTATAGTGGCAAAACTGGAAGTGGCATCATCCGGTCACCCCAGAGCCCTTTAAAGCCTTAGTGCCTGTCACAGTATGTGACTGCGGTCATGTGACCGCAGGTGTGTGCCTGAAGAGGAGTGTCCAAAAGGGAATACCCTTTTGAAGTCTCTTTGGGGCCCGAGCAGAGTCAAAGGAAAGAAGAACTGTATATTGATTCATATCTTGGACTGGTTAAGAATGGGGAACACGAAAGGCAGAGGTAGAGCACCAAGTACTCATAAAATGATTATATCACAAGATCCTATGGACTCATTTGTCGCGCTTGATGTTAGAGTCTCAGGCTCAAAAGTACTTTACCCCAGGCTGTATTGATAACCAGTCTATGTCAGTGGTTGAAGAAGCTTTTCTGAGTCCTGAGCTCTATTCTCTACCCAATATCCTGTAGCTGAGAGGACGCAACTCTGTCTAGAAGAAAGTGCTCATTATGGAGCTTCTCTGAAAGGGGGACTGGATGAGCCCATCAAGGATTCTAATGACTTACATTTTGAATAGTTTGTATCTATTTATTAGCATTAACTCATACCTTTCCAGTGGTAGTTCAAGGTGAGCTACATTCAGGTACTGTAGGCATTTCCCAATCTACGTTTGTACCTGAGGCAATGGAGGGTTAAGTGGCTTGTCCAAGGTCACAGGAGTGTCAGTGGGATTCAAACCCTGGTCTTTCTGGTTCCAGGCTGCTGCCCTAATCAGTAGGTACCAAATGTGGTTGTAGTGACTGCAGAAAAAAGCAGGAAAATTTGTTTTATATGTAAGTTAAGTTCAGAAAGTGAATAGTAGCAATATTCTCCCTACTTCTTTAAGACCTGTGGTTTTAGGGAATTTGGCTTGTACAGGATCATTTCCTCCAGCTCCACCTAGGAAAGTAATATGGAGAAATGTTTAATAGCTAATAATGTTATAAAATGTAAATGCCAATGTTCCTTGTAAAATATATAAAAGTTGTTACTGTTACTTGTAAACTGCTTTGACCCCGTGAAAAGCAGTATAGGAGTTGGAGAACAGCATGCTTTCCAATAGCTTATGTTTTCTGATTTTGCCTTATAGTAAGTTGATTTCACCACTTGAGATGCCTACAAAGTATTTTAGGAATATTTGCAATTGGAGGCCACCTCACTCCCAACCATGTCTTGGGCATCTTATATTCTCCGCTCTAACGAGTCTTGGCATTGAGGAAGGTGGTGTGTGATTCTCTAGATTTGACTACACAATTGGAGACTTCCATGGAGGACACAGCAAAAGAGCCACTCTCATGGTTTCTTTTTTGCTGGCCTTGGATAGGAATGAGATTTAGAATTTTTTTTTGCCTATAGGACACAATTGTTTCCTGAGCATAACAATTTATGTTTTTCCTGATGTCTCTGTTAAGTCACAAAGGATCTGAAAATAATTTTTCAACTTCATCCCCAGGCCTTGGCCTTGGGGATGAGTCGTTTTTGAAATTTCCTAGAAAACATTTTGTTCAATTTCAAAAAAAAAGAAGATGCTTGATCTGGCCCATTTGAAGTATTTGATTAGACAGGAACGAGCCACCACTGAAAGCTTAAAGGATAAATCATTACAGAATGGAAGCAGTAATGTCGAGGGGCTTTATGTTGAGAGCTTATTGAAATAGCCAATTTTGTGCAACCTTACTATTCAGTTGCCTGCATCATAGCCTCTCCCTCATCTTGTGATCTAACAGGTGATCATCGTATATTATCTGGACTTTGCGTCTTTTTTTAAAGTTTTCTTTTTTCTTCTGAGGGCATGTTGGAGACATGAAGGCACATTTTAGGCCGTGTTGGTACAATCTGGGACGTCCAAGTCAGACCGTCTGAAATTCCTTGGGAGGGGCAACAGAGAAGGTGGGCACGTGTAAGTACATTCTAAAGCTAGTCTGTCTCTACCCTAAAATATAAATGTCTCTGGAAAACAAAAACAAACGGGAACATGCAGAAGAATGAGCCAGGCACATGCAAGCTTCCAGGCGATATTAGAAACTTACATGTTTCTGATATGGAAGGCAGCAGCTTGGGCGACACAGACATGCCTGCGATGGTGTTCCAGAATGGGCACATCTGTCTGACACCACATACACATCCCGGCCTGCCAATTTTCAAGTAAAGACGTGCAGTGGTGTGACAGCCGCAAAAAAGGTCTCTATTTACCAGTATGCTTTTTGTCATAGGGAAAAGTACTGAAAGACGGAGAGAGCTTTCTTCTCTTCTCTCCATAGGTGTTAGGTTGCCAAAACGAGCATTATTCTGATGCACATTCATGTCTGAGGACAGGTATAGATATGGATGTGTGAGCCAGCAAATTCCAACGTGTGGTGCTATTCTGAAATCAGGCACATGTGTGTATCTTTTTAGTAACGCCCCATGCACGCCTCCACCATGCTCCCATGCGACACGGATGTGATCACGCCAGAGCTTTCTAAAATGGCTCTTGGGGAGTCAATATGATTTGCACGTCTAGATAGGTGTTTTCAGATGCAGAAATCACAAACAGAGTTTCTAAGATGACCCCTTTGCTATTAATCATGCGTGTATAGTTTTCTTTATTGTTTTCTGATGGGTTCTGGTTGAAGTCTTAGGGGCATGTTTATTAAACTGCATTAGCTGTTAACACATGGGAAAAGCGCACCACAATAACAGCTAACACGGGCCAAATGCAGATAACACACCCCCATCAAATAACACACGGCTGTTGCATCTAACATCTATTTGCACTAACACATAAAACGTCAGCTGCAAAATCCTAAAATGGCTTAGTAAGCATGCCCCTTACTAATGCAATAAAAATGTAAATTAACAAGAAGACACGCACTGCCTTCCAGTACTGAAGAGTCAAAGTTAAAATCCCTTTGCTGATATTTAAGGCACTAAGGGACTGTACTCTTAGGGCTATGTTTACTAAACCTTCTTAAAAGAGCAAGTGTGCTGTTAGCGCATGCTAAAGGACACTTGCACCATTAGCACGCGCTAACGCCACTTTCACGCGCACTAACGGTACCGGCATCGCAAAGCTCCCTGTGGGCAGAAAGGAGGCATCCACGGGGTGGAGAGTGCGGGTCATTGAGCTGGACGTGGGCGGGAATAAGGCCCTGCTCCCTTAACAATAGCACCTTAACGTCAGGAACCTTACCGCATATCAAAACCTCGCGATAAGGGTGTATTTTGAGGAGAGAGAGCCTATTTTAATGTCTGCAATTTGCTGCACAGGCAGATGAGCCCAAGAAAGTGATAGTAGTGCTCCATTAGCAGCAACAGCATAGTGCGCAAGTATGAAAGGGCACTATGTTGATGGTGCAAATGGGGCAAAGGTGGGTGCATGTGGGTTATGCAGTGGGGGCTGCTGGTGCACAGGATGGCACATAAGCACATAGAACTTGAAAATATACCAGACTGTGTCAGACCAAGGTCTATCATGCCCAGTATCCTGTGTCCAACTGTGGCCAGTCTAGGTCATAGGTACTTAGCAGTTTCCACAAAAGACACACAGGATCCGCAATACGTGTACTGGGCAAGCAGGGATATTCTGGGCCCCTCATTAGTAATGGTTTATGGACTGATCCCCAGGAACCTGTCCAAACATTTCTGAAATGCAGCTGCACTAACAGCCTTTATGACATCCTCCGGAAATGAATTCCAGAGTTTGAATACATGTTGACGGAGAAACCATTCACTCCCAATAGTCCTCAATGGCTCACACTAGCTGCATTGCATGTCCCCTAGTCCTACTACATTTTGATGTCGTAAAAAAATGATCTACATTTACCCAATCCCTTCTAAGCAATATGTGCTAGACTTTTAACATAACACTCCTCACCCATCTCTTTCCCAGGTTGAAGAGACATAACATTGGCAGGTGGTGATGGGGTCCCTGGAGAGGCAGATGATTGTGGGGGGGGATGTGAGGCTGTCCATGAATGCCTCTGCACCCCCCCCCCCTGGACCCTGTGCCCTAGGCACCTGCCTACCCACATGTTGGCTTGCCTGGGACTACGCACCACCAATACTGACAGCATATGGGCATATCAGCATGGCTTGGGGTGTTGGCGGAGGGGGCAGCAGCAGCCACCTACATCAGACCAAGGTCAAGCCCTGCTCCAGTGCGCCATGCACCGTGTGCCAAGGTCTGTCTGATGGGAAGCATGTCTGCCCCAGGGACAGCTGTGCCCACATGGCAGCACTGTGGTGCACTACACATAGTTGGTGTGCATTAACTGATTATTAACCAGAGGTCACAGGCTCGCTCTGCACTTAGGAAACATACAGAAAAGAACTACCTGACAAAAAACCACCCCCGGGTGAAGACAAAAGACCAGCACCTTAGCTCTGCCAGGTGGACAAATGTAGCTGGGGTCCAAGGTAGTCTCTGGATCTGCACAAAGTCCAAAGGATGGCAGCTAAGCAAGCTTTGCTGACACAAGCCACATGAGAGCACAGAGCCTTACAGGTGTCTGTGGGAGTCCTAAAGTGCTTCACGTGGTTAATGGAACAGCCTTGGAATGACACAGTGTCTTTGTGCTAATTGAAGCAGCAAGGAAAGCAAAAGGCAGAAAATGGCAAAGTGGCATGCAAGTTTTCTGTGCACGTTGCACTATTCTTTGTGATGAGTCCTACCACATTTTGGTGAGTGGTTGGCATGAGATACTGTGAGGTCTCTCAGTGAATCAGGAGGTAGTCATAAAATAAAAATAAACTTAACTCTCTCTTATATCTCAACAAATAGAGGTGACCTACACGGAGCGGTGGGTACACCCTTAAACAAAGGCATGGGGAGGGGTGACATGCACAGAGCAGCAAGTGTGCCTACTCTTGATGCCTTGCTGGGCAGACTAGATGGACCATACTGGTCTTTATCTGCCATCATATACTATGTTACTATGTATATGAGTGGAAGGCAACAGGTTTGTGTCCTCCTGGCTGTGGATCACGCAGTACATGTTCCTGTGTTGTCCCTGCACTGTTATGTCACAGTGCAGGGACAACACCAACATGTGCAACCCCCGATGAATCGGCCAACAAGAGTAAAATCACCCACACATGCAGGCTCTATTATCCTCATCTGGATGGAGAATCAGGCGCACCGTTCTATACCACACTGGGAGTGGCAGAGCAGTCTAGTGGTTAGAGTATTAGCTTGGTAACCAAGCAACCAGGGGTTCACTTCCCACTAGCACTCCTTGTGACCTTGGGCAAATCACTTAACCCTCCATTGCCTTGGAAGAAAGGCCTGACAATCTACTTCTGGTTACACTGCCAAGAAAACCCAGGAACTTCTGGGTTGCCAGGAATCAGCATTGACTCAAAGGCACACATTGCTCTTTTTTACACCTCACAGTGCCTAAGCTGTTTCCAGCATTAGCCTGCAAATGTGCATAATGAGGAGCATAGTATTGTGGGTATGGCCTGAACAGGGTGGATTGGCCAGAATGTGTCTGCATCGGAGGTAGGGCAAAGGCTGGGATGTCATAGTGCCCGACTGTCACCTGCATGGACCAGGTGGCCACAGCATGTCATGCTGGGAGGGGACTCTCACTCTGACCGATCTATGACCATGGCACGGTTATGTATCCACATAGTGCACTATAGTATTTGGTTCTAGTGATGTGGGTGCACTTCTTATTTTGGGGGCCCAATCACTGAACCAACTCCTGTGTGTCCCTGCTGTATATCCAAAGCCTGGGTGCACATGGTTACTCTGTGCATATGCAATGTGTACTGACCAATGGACTGTCTGCAGTTAGTATGTGCATGATTGGAAAACCCAGTTGGGCAACATGTGCAGTTTAGCTGTGATTGCTGCGGGTGTATGTTAGATCTAGGTGGTTGGGACATGAGGTGTTCCAGGCCTACTCCCAGCGGTACTGGTACAGCCAGAAGGACCCTAGTAATAACCCCATGTAAGCCTAAGTAATTTCTCCCCCCCCCCTTTAGTATCCATAGCATCAGCACTGTAACAGTGGGCATTGACATGCACTGTTCTAGGTGGGTCCCTGTCCAACAGGGTCAGATGTGACTAGCACAGGGGTGGGAAAACCTGGTCCTGGAGGGCCGCAGACCAGTCAGGTTTTCGGGATATCTCTAATGAATATGCATGAGATATATATGCATTACAGATATCCTGCCAACCTGATTGGTTTGTGGCCCTCCAGGGCTGGATCTGGAGACCCCTGCCTTACACCTCTGTCATTTAAGATTGTGAGTGGACAAGGTGCAGATGTCCAAGACATCAAAAAGGTTAGATAGAATTTGTCACAGTCCTCCTCACTTCTCACCACCACCAAAAAATTGTCTATTAGACAACTTTTTGGTGGTGGTGAGAATCGAGGAGGAATGTAACACATTCTATATACCCTTTCGATGTCTAGGACATCTGTACCTTGCCCACTCACGATCTTAAATGACAGAGGTGTAAGGCAGGGGTCTCCAAATCCAGCCCTGGAGGGCCACAAACCAGTCAGGTTGGCAGGATATCTCTAATGGATATATATCTCATGCATGTTCATTAGGGATATCCCGAAAACCTGACTGGTCTGCGGCCCTCCAGGACCGGAGGTGCCCACCCCTGGACTAGCACATGCTGCAATTCTATAGAAAACAAGGTGATTAGCAGATCTGCAGCAGAGACCATCTCTAGCCCTGCAGGTACTGGGGACCTGGTGCTGGGTGCCCATGCTCACTCTCAGGGTGACGGCGGAAATCACTCTGTAGCACGGTTTGTAGCTGTGAAGTGCTTGTATCACACACTGTCAGTGCATCGTACTGAGCTGAGGTGATGGATATGTGCACTACATTAGGGATACGGTGGGGCTACGCTATACCGGCCCATATAGCAGACATTTTAGGCAGTGACCTGCAGTCTCCTTGTATCCAGCCATTGCTATACAGAGAGGTGTGGAAGTGTAGCCTATTGGTTTCTTCACAACCTCCATAAGCTGGGGACAGAGGTTTGATTACTACCTGTTCTTTTTGTGCTACTCAGATCATTTTCATGCCTGTAACAGTCAGGGCTCTGCAGATTGGTGCTGGCAGCCCATATCACCCTCTCCTCAGCCACCATCCATCCTTCAGCCCATCTATCTGCCTCTATTGGCTGTGTACAGTCCTGTCTTCTTGTGCAGGCTGCTACTCCATGACCTATACTGGTACCATTTTCCGCATTACGGCTCTTCGTGCTCACCTCTCCAGTGCCTGATCTGCAAATACCCACTACTACTCTGTCTTCCTGTCGCTGCAAACATCATGCCGCTTCTGCCTCCGCTGAGGGACACGTCTTACCCGTTCTATGCCACACACTGTCACTGCAGCACTTTACATTGGCACCACCCTGTGCATCAGTACAGCTGCCTCCCACATGTGCGTCCGCTTTACTGGCTGCCACATAGGGTGCCCACCGACATGGCAGGTCCATCAACTCCCACCTGTCCTTCCTTCCATTACCTGTACATTTACATTCCTTGGTGGTCTATCGAGCATTTAGTTTGCAGTCATTGTCCTGCCTTAAGGTGCATGCTTTCCACCTTAGGGCACCTTGTCTCTGCTTAGGACATCTTCTCCCCTGTTAGGGCACCTTATCTCATGTTAAGATGCCTTGTCTCCTGTTAAGGTGCCTTATTACCTCTTAAGGCACCTTATCTCTTGTTAAGATGTCTTATCACCTCTTAAGACGCCTTGTCTCTCCTGGGGACATCTTGTCACCTTAACAACACATGGTCCTGTTAACTCACATTAAATGACCTAAGGCACCCTAACTCCGGCACACCCCCTACCCGCCCACTGCCTTATATGGCTTTAGGTACCTTAACGCTGCCCTAACTGCCGGTGACTTTACCATGGTTTAGTAAACATATACCTTAATTACCTTAGGGAATGAGCAAGGTCATAATTCAAGAGTGATGCCACATAATATTCATCTTCTTGAATATACTGGTTGGACTGGAGTCAAGTAGAAATTTCTCAGTATTAGAAAAATATTTCTGTATGAATATAGAGTTTGAAGAGCTGTCAATTAGGGCTGCAAACAGGGGTGGCTCTATAATGAGGCCAAGTGAGGCGGCAACTTTTTGGGGGCAGCAAAATTGCCCACAAAAAGACCGCTTCACTCAGCCTTCAAAATAAAAATTTTAAAAAAAACCTCAGGCTAAAGAAGCTGCTGTTGCTGCAGCAGCGGCAGAATGAAGAGCCCTGCAGTCGAACCACCACCTCCCCAGGATTTCCTGTTTCCCATCAGTGCCGCGGGCTCAGCTCTAATAGAGCCACATGAAAGGGAAACACTCTCCCTTCGCGCGGCTCTGCAAAGCTGAGCCAGCGTGGAGGGGAAATGCTGGGCTCTCTGGGGAGGCAGGGGCCGCGGCTGCAGGGTTCTTCATTCTGGCAGCTGCTTCTTTAGCCCGAGGGCTTTTTTTAATTTTTCAATTTCCCTGAGCTAGGGGGGGCTAGGAGTGGAAATGGACTGATGGGGGGGGGTTAGAACTGGAAATGGGCTGATGGCGGGGTTAGGACTGGTAATGGGCTATGATCGGGCTAGGACTGGAAATGGGCTGATGAGGGGGGTTAGAATTGGAAATGGGCTAATCGGGGGGGCTAGGACTAGTAATGTGCTGATTGGTGGGGTTAGGCCTGGAAATGGGCTGATTAGGGGGGCTAGGACAGGAAATGGACTGATTGGGGGGCTAGGACTGAAAATGGACTTATTGGGGGGGTTACAACTGGTAATGGGCAGATGGGGGCTAGGACTGGAGTGGGCTGATAAGGGGGATAGGACTGGAAATGGTCTGGGACAGGAAATGGGCTAATGGGGAGGGGAGTAGAGTGCTGCTGGCCCTGGAAGAAAACTAGGGGCTAGAGCTACAAATGGACTGATGCGGGGGGATGGTAGAATAGGACTGGAAGGGAGCGGATACTGAGAGGGTCTGCCAGGGGAAGGAGGGAGCAGGAAGGCAGCTGACACGGCGGAAGGAGGGGGCTGGAAAGGAGCTGACACCTGGGATGTACTGAAGGGGGACTGGAAGGGAGCTGACACTTGGGGATGGGAGTGGTAGGTGGCTGGATAATGGGGAGGAGGCTGGAAAGGAGCTGACTGGGGGAGTAGAACTGAGAGTGGATCTGAACCGATACCTGGGGTGCTATTTGGACAAGAAGAGGCTGGACAGTGGGGAAGGAGGGGGACTGGAAAGGAATGGAAACCAGTGGCAGTCGTGGGAATGCAAGGCGGTTGACATTGGAAGGTACTGGGAGGGGAGGACTGGAAAGGGGGCTGATACTGGGGAGGGTTACTGGAACTGGAAATGGGCTGATGGAAGGAAGTGAAGAAAACAAAAGAAGAGATAGAAATGGCAGATGGACCATGGGCTATACACCACAGAAAGAGAGCTAAGAGAAGACAGGAAAGCAGAAGCCTCAGATCGGGATCAGCATGATCATAGAATAAAATGGTCAGACAACAAAGGTAGAAAAAATAATTTTATTTAATTTTAGTGACTGGACTTTGTGCTACTTTTATATTTTACAAAATATTGGGGAACTGCATCTCTTATTTATCTGATGTTGCACTGCATGTGGACTCTGGCTTCTTGGGGTTTCAGTTTAAATTTTGTCTACATATTATTATTTTTAGTTTAGATTGTGGTTACTTATTCTGTACTTGGTGAGGGTCGATGTGCGTGTGTGACTGAGGTCAGGTGTTCTGTTAACATGCAGTTTGTATATAAAGATCTATACTGTACTGTAGTAATTTGACTTGTTCAGCTTTTCAAATAGGTGTATTGATGTTCCAGTGCCCACTATAGTATTTACAGTGACGCTTTTTTTGGATGGGCTCCTTATGTGACTTTTGGAAGTTTGTGCTGATATGGTATGGTATGGTAGGTTTGCTCTTTGTTGTAGGGTTTTGTAATAGTTCACAATATGCCTGGTACTGGAGAATAGTAGTTGTTGTTGTTAGTGAGATGATCAGAATCAGATTTTATTTTTTTAAATATTGAGTTCTGTGGGTGAATGTCCTGGTTCTGCTCTGCACCTACTGTGGATGCAAAATATATGTTGAAAAAGAAAAATCAAGAACCATAACGCAGTTTATAACAAAATAAAAATGGGTTATAATTAGTTTTATAAACTGTGCTGTTGATTCTTGCTCTCTTTTAGTTCCTTGGTGTGCAAACAGGACCGTACCTAGACCTGTGCAAGTGGTGCAGCCGCACAGGGCGCAAAGGCTTGGGGAGCGCATTTCGGCTGTCTGCTGTTGCCCTGCCGCTGCTGGCAGGACAATAGGAGGCAGTCAAAATTCACCACCAAGCCTATTCACAGCACTTTAAGCAGGTCTGGTCCCTCCCTCCTCCAACGTGGTGTCAGAGCAGGGAGGGACAGATTGGGCGCATGCCACCCCTCCTCCTCCCCATACCTCCATCCAGCGCTGCCTGCTCTTTCCCTGCTGCCGGCGCCACCGTGAAAAAAACAGAGGGCGGCGGCAGCAGCAGGGAAAGAGCAGGCAGTGCTGGACAGAGGTATGGGGGAGAGGGGGGGCGTGCGCCCAAGCTGCAAGTCGCACAGAGCATCATTGCAGCTTGATAACGCCCTTTGTGCAAACATCTTGCATTTCCTCCGTATAATCTAATCGGCTTTTTGGTTTGGTTCATTCTCTGATTGGATTTCTGAAAAGCCCCGCCCCCCCTCTAAGGTGGGGGGATGGGCACTATTTCATTCTTCACCTCAGGCAGCAGATTGCCTTGAGCCGCCCCTGGTTGCAAACCACGCCCCCCCCCCCCCCCAAACTAGGTGAATCTAATTGTCTGCTTCAGGTGTCACAATCCTGGGGGTGGTGTCAATGCAAGCATGAGCTCAGGCCTGCCGCACTCTACCCCATCCAAAACAAGAAGTTTCGAGAAGGCAGGTCCCAGCAGACCTTGAGCGCAGAGATGTGCTCAGTGCCTGTGCCTTGCTGTCTTAATGCAGCCCAGGAGGCAGAGTGAGAGACAGTGGTGATGGCTGAAACATCATCAGTGCCGAGAAGAGGAGGCAAAGCCAGCAGGAGGAAGGCAAAACGCGTGAAATGCTGGATCAAGGGTGAAGGGATAGAAGGGAAGTGGAAGTGCCGGACATGGGGAAGGTAGAGACTGGAAGGAGAGATGCTGGACAGAGAGTTAGAGGAGGTTACGGACAGATGCTGGACTAGAGATGTAGGGAAGGGACAACGTTCAACAGAGGGGATGGTACCTTGAGCTACCTCTGGCAGAGTGGGAGGAGATGCATAAGAACATAAGAACATAAGATATGCCATACTGGGTCAGACCGAGGTCCATCAAGCCCAGTATCCTGTTTCCAACAGTGGCCAATCTAGGTCATATGTACCTAGCAGTTTCCCCAAAAGACACAGGTTCCGCAATGCTTGTACTGGGTCAAGCACTGATATCCTGGGTCCCTTCTTAATAATGGTTTATGGACCTTTCCTCCAGGAACTTGTCCAAACCTTTTTTAAACCCGGCTACACCAACAGCCTTTACTACATCCTCCGGTAACAAATTCCAGAGTTTGATTACACGTTGAGTGAAAAAATATTTTCTTTTATTAGTCTTAAATACTTTACCCTGTAGCTTCATTGCATGTCCCCTAGTCTTTCTATATTCTGATAAGGTAAACAATCGATCTACGTTTACCCGTTCCACTCCGTTCATTAATTTATAGACTTCTATCATATCTCCCCTCAGCCGTCTCTTTTCCAGGTTAAAGAGCCCTAACCTTTTTAGCCTTTCTTCATAGGAGTATCCTTCCATCCCCTTTACCATTTTGGTGGCTCTTCTCTGTACCTTTTCTAAAATCGCTATATCCTTTTTAAGATACGGCGACCAGAATTGCACACAATATTCAAGGTGCGGTCTCACCATGGAACGATATAGAGGCATTATAATATCTTTTGTTTTATTTTCCATTCCTTTCCTTATCATACCTAGCATTCTATTTGCTCTCTTGGCCGCCGCTGTACACTGGGCCGAGGGTTTTAACATGGTATCCACAAGGACGCCTATATCTTTCTCCTGGGTGGTGGTTCCTAATGTGGAACCTTGCATTGTATAATCATAGTTTGGGTTGTTCTTCCCTAGGTGCATAACTTTGCACTTGTCCACATTAAATTTCATCTGCCATTTTGATGCCCAGTCTTCCAATTTATCAAGATCCTCTTGCAATTTTCCACAATCCTCTTGGGTTTTAACAACTTTAAATAGTTTTGTGTCATCTGCAAATTTGATAACCTCACTCGTTGTTCCTCTTTCCAGGTCATTTATGAATATGTCAAAAAGCAGCGGACCCAGCACAGATCCCTGGGGTACACCACTATTCACCTTTCTCCATTGTGAAAATTGGCCATTTAGCCCAACCCTCTGCTTTCTATCTTTTAACCAGTTCCTGATCCACAGTAGTACACAGCCTCCTATCCCATGACTCTTTAGTTTTGCCAAAAGTCTCTGATGAGGGACCTTGCCAAATGCTTTCTGAATGTCTAGATACACTATATCAACCGACTCACCTTTGTCCACCTGTTTATTCACACTTTCAAAAAAACATAACAGATTAGTAAGACAAGATCTTCCTTGTCTAAAGCCATGTTGGCTGTCTCCCATTAGGCCATGACTATCTACATGCTGTGTAATTTTATTCTTTATGATGGTTTCTACCATTTTTCCCGGTACTGACGTCAGGCTCACGGGTCTGTAGTTTCCCGAATCACCCCTGGAACCCTTTTTAAAAATTGGTGTTACATTGGGAATCCTCCAATCTTCATGTATTAGAGATGATTTTAATGATAGTTCACAGATTACTAATTGCAGGTCTGCAATCTCATATTTCAGTTCTTTCAACACCCTTGGATGTATACCATCCGGCCCAGGTGATTTGCTACTCTTCAATTTATCTAATAGTTGTAATACATCTTCCCGATGTATCGATATTTCCTTCAATTCTTCCCCACCTTTAAATACCACTTCAGTCATGGGTAACATCCCTACATCTTCCTCAGTAAAGACCGAAGCAATGAATTCATTCAGTCTCTCCGCTATCGACTTGTCACCTCTTAGTGCCCCTTTAACTCCTCTATCATCTAATGGACCAACTGACTCTCTCACAGTTTTTTTGCTACGAATGTACTTGAAAAAAATCTTTATTTCGTGTTTTTGCTTCCGCAGCAAGCTTTTTCTCAAATTCTCCCTTTGCCTGCATTTGACCTGCCAGTGCTTGTGCTGTTTCCAGGTTTCGTCGTTTGGCTCTTTTTTCCATTTCCTGAAAGATGCGTTTTTGGCAACAACAGCCTCTCTGACCTCACCTTTAAACCATGCTGGCAGTTTTTTGGACTTCCTTCCACTTTTCTTAAAGCGTGGAATACAGCTGGTCTGGGCTTCCAAGATAGTATTTTTCAAAAACACCCAAGCTTGATGTAAGTCTTTAACCTTTGCAACTGCTCCTTTTAGTTTTTTCTTAACTATTTTCCTCATTTTATCATAGTCTCCCTTTCGAAAGTTAAAAGGTAGTACTGTGGATTTCCTTACTATCCCTCCTCCACTAATTAAATCAAAGGTGATCATGCTATGATCACTATTGCCAAGTGGTCCCAACACCCTTATCTCTTGCACTAGATCTGGTGTTCCACTAAGGACTAGGTCTAATATGGCTTCCCCTCTGGTCGGTTCATGAACCAGCTGCTCCAAAAAGCAGTCATTTATTTCATCTAGGAATTTTATCTCCCTAGCATGTCCTGCCGTGACACTGATCCAGTCGATAACGGGGTAATTATTACCACGCTGTAATTTTGTTAGCTTCCTTGATTTCTTTGAGCATTTCATCATCCATTTGTTCATTCTGGCCAGGCGGTCGATAGTACACCCCCACTGCCATCGCTTTCCCCTTTTTACATAGAATTTCAATCCATAGAGATTCCACAGCAAATTTTGTTTCCTGCAAAACTTTAATCCTTTTTGACTCAATGCCCTCTCTAACATAGAGCGCAACCCCTCCACCAATTTGATCTGCTCTATCATTACGATATAGTTTGTACCCAGGTATCACAGTGTCCCACTGGTTGTCCTCCTTCTACCATGTCTCTGATATTCCAATCATATCTAACCTCTCATTTAGTGCTATATATTCTAACTCTCCCATCTTATTTTTTAGACTTCTAGCATTTGCATGCAAGCATTTTAGCGACTGTATTTTATTCATATTAATTTGGCTATTGGTAGACATGGGTAATTTGGGATCTTTAAGCTCTGTCTGCTCCATACTCGAGGGCATTTGGGCTACTTTACTCTTTTTTGGAACCTCTCTGCTTTTGGTAATATCCTTCAAGGATACATTCTTCCAAACCATCCGCTCTTGGGCGACTGTCGCCTTTCCCCTATTATCTAGTTTAAAAGCTGCTCTATCTCCTTTTTAAAGGTTAATGCCAGCAGCCTGGTTCCATCCCGGTTAAGGTGAAGCCCATCCCTTCGGAAGAGCCCCTCCTTTCCCCAGAATGTTCCCCAGTTCCTAACAAATCCAAACCCCTCATCTCTGCACCATTGTCTCATCCACGCATTGAGACTCTGGAGCTCTGCCTGCCTTTTGGGCCCTGCACGTGGAACGGGAAGCATTTTGGAGAATGCTACCCTGGAAGTTCTGGATTTCAACTTCCTACCTAAAAGCCTAAATTTAGCCTCCAGAACCTCCCTACCACATTTTCCTATGTCATTGGTACCGACATGTACCAAGACAGCAGACTCCTCCCCAGCACTATCTAAGACCTTATCTAGGTGGCGCGTGAGGTCCGCTACCTTCGCACCAGGCAGGCATGTTACCAGGCGATCCTCACGTCCATCAGCCACCCAGCTATCTACATGCCTAATGATCGAATCACCAACTATAACGGCTGTCCTAACCCTTCCCTCATGGGCACATGGCCCTGGAGAAACGTCCTCAGTGCGAGAGGGTTTTACATCACCTGGAGGACAGGTCTTAGTTACAGGATCACTTCCTGCCACACCAGGGTGATGCTCTCCTGTCACGTGACCTCTCTCCAAACAAAAAAAGGAGCACCGCTCTTGAAAGAAAAAACAGGAACCACAATAAGCAAGAGACAAGGACGTAACCCATCCTTACGTCCTTGTCTCTTGCTTAACGTGACCTCTCTCCTCCATGGCAACAGGGATGCTGCCAGACTGGAGGTGGGACTTCAGGACTATATCCCTGTAGGTCTCGTCTATGTACCTCTCTGTCTGTCTTGTTTTCCAAGTCTGCTACTCTAGCCTCTAGAGAACGGACTTGTTCCCTGAGAGCAAAGAGCTCCTTGCACGAAGTGCACATGTAAGACCTCTCACCAACTGGGAGAAAATCATACATGTGACACTCAATGCAAAAGACTGGAAAGCCCCCATCTCGCTGCTGGACTGCTGTCTGCATCTTAGTTTTTAGTTTTTATTTAGGTCTTTAAGTTCTTTACTTACTAAGGGTTGCTATGGATATTTATACCAATAAAACTGTACCTAATACGTTTAATATACTTTGTTCACCTGAAGCTTAATTGATCTCAGGTACTTAGTGTATGACTGATTTGGGTAATGAGCTTCACCTGAGAGCACCTCCTGTCTTTTAAGATGTGTAAGTACCTATAAAGCTACGATTATCCCATGGGGGGGGGGTGTGGGAAGGGAGGGAGGGAAATAACACTTATTAAAAGAGGGCTGCTACACAGTACCCTGTCCTGTGCTGCTGAGGTAAGCTATATTCTTATTTGATTTAAATTATAGCTCTTTGCTGCTGCTAGGCTTTAACTTCTTATGAAATTTAAACTACAAGCTCTCTGCTGGGTTCTAAATTTAACCACAAAGCTCTCTTCTGTGTTTTAAATTTTAACTAAAAGTACTTTGCTGATGCTAGGCCCTGAGTGTCTATTAAATGTAAACTACAGCTCTCTGCTGGGTTCCAAATTTAACCAGAAAGCTCTCTTCTGTGTTTTTAAATTTAAACTAAAAGTACTTTGCTGATACTAGGCCCTGAGTGACTATTAAATTAAAACTACAAACTCTCTGCTGGGTATTTAATGTAACCAGAAAGTTCTCTTCTGTGTTTTAAATTTAAACTTAAACTGCTGCTACTAGGCCAGGGGTCTCAAACTCAAATTGCTTTGAGGGCCAAATGAGGACTTGTAAAGTAACCCGGGGGCCGCATAAGTTGCGGGGCCTCATTTGCTTAAGGGGCCTCATTTGCATAAATATTTGCATAATGTTACCATACACTAACTTTTAGTAAACATGCCTCTTAATGAGTATGGATAAAGAAAGACTAAAAGATTTAGAAACAGGAAGACAATAATTAAACTGGGAACCCCAAAAGCCAAACTTGGAATGTACAACACTGTAGAAATAAAACTATAAATTAATTTCCTCTTGTACTAAACAAAGCGCAAACATTAATGATGCACATTTCCCAGAGTTGACATATTCCAGTTAATAAATTCAAAATAAAGAGATATTTTTCTACCTTTTGTGCGTTTTTTTCAGTTGCAATTATTCCAGCCACTTTCTTCTGGTTTCTTCATGTCTTCTGCTAACTCTCCATCGTCTGCTGTCCATTTGTCCTTTCTTCTCTCTCCTAGTTTTTTTTCCATTCTCTCTCTACATCTGCTTTAACATACTAATCTTTCTCCTTTTGCTCTTTCCTCATTCCTATTTCATCCACTCAAATTTTACCCCTCCATCCTCAATCCCCACTTACTCTCCCAATACCTGGCCAATTGTAGATTTGTCTTCTCTCCCAGACAAAATATTTTTCCCCTCTCCATTTCACTTTCCCAGCTCCATCCCATTCTAATCCTCCCCCACCATCAGCTCCCTTCTAGTTCCAGCCCCACCCAGCATCTGCTCCTTTCTAGTCCCTGCATCAGTCCATTTCCAGTCCTATCCTAGCCTCACCATCAGCCCATTTCCAATCCTAGCCCCCCATCAGCCCAATTCCAATCCTAGCTCCCCCCCACTCAGCCCATTTCCAGTGCTAGCTCCCTCCCCTCACAGCCCATTTCCATTCCAAGCCCCCCTCCCCATCAGCCATTTGCAGTTCAAGCCCCCCTTCCACTCAGCCCATTTCCAGTCCTAGCAAGCCCCCCAGCCCATTACCAGTGCTAGTCCCCCCCTAGCCCATTACCAGTCCTAACCTCCCCATAGCGCACTTCCAGTCTTACCCCCCCATCACCCCATTTTCAGTCTTCCCCCACCCCCCATAGCCCATTATCAGTCCTAGTCCCCCCCATAGCCCACTTGCAGTCTTATCCCCCATCACCCCATTTTCAGTCTTACCTCCCCTCATAGGCCATTACCAGTCCTAACCCCCCAATCAGCCCACCTCCAGGCCTAACCCCCCAAGCAGCCCACCTCCAGTCCTAACCCCAATCTGCCCACTTCCAGTCCTAGCCCCCACCATAGCTCATTACCAGTCATAACCCCCCCTGCCATTAGCCCACTTCCAGTCCTAACCCCCATTTCCCCATTTCAGTCAGCCCCTCCATAGCTCATTACCAGTCCTAACTCCCCCCATCAGCCCACCTCCAGTCCTTACTAACCCCCATCAGCCCATTTCCAGTCCTACACCCCCCTCCCTCCCCCCCCTAAGCCCAGGTAAATAAAAAAAAAAAAACCTGGCTTCTGCTGCTGACAAGTGAAGTGAAGTGCTACCAAGCCACATCATATAGAACCGGGGTCTCAAACACGCGACCTGCGATGGAGGGAAACAAAAAAACCCAAAAAACCCTGGCTTCTGCTGCTGCCGTTGCTGCCGTGGCAGCGGCAGAATTAACTGTCAAATTAAAAAAAAACTGGCTTCTGCTGCTGCAGCAGAAAATCAGCTGTCCCGCGGCCCCTTCCCCTCTGCCCGGAGAGCCCTGAGTCTGCTTCATCAGCGGCGGGCTTTTTAAGCCGCGAAGAGAGTATTTCCCTCTCGCACGGCTTAAGCCTATTCACTTTTCAAGCCGCGCGAGAGGGAAATACTCTCTTCGCGGCTTGAAAAGCACACCGCTGATGGAGCAGACTCAGGGATCTCTGAGCAGAGGGGAAAGGGGCCGCAGGACAGCTGATTTTGCTGCTTGAGCAGCAGAAGCCAGTTTTTTTTTTTAAATTTGACAGTTGATTCTGCCGCTGCCACGGCAGCAGCAGAAGCCAGGGTTTTTTGGGGTTTTTTGTTTCCCTCCGTCGCAGGCCGCACAAAGTTCTCTTGCGGGCCGCGTGTTTGAGACCCCGGTACTAGGCCCTGACTGATTTAACAAAAAACAGTGGGTTCACAGATTAAATAGCTTTAATAGAAAGAATTCCTTTCAGAAAATTCCCAGAAATATATACTCACAATTGCAGATCTCTCTCCAGAAGTAACAGTTCCCTTTTCTAGTCTTTCAAGACTATCTGGAGGTACTCCTAGGACGTCAGATACCTTTGGGCTGTCCCTGTTGTCAAAGACTGAGACAAGCATTGCCCCTTATAAGCCTGGCGCTGAAGAATGACAGGAATAATGAAATGGGAGAATACAGAGTTTAGCCATCCAACACCTCAATGGACCGTCCATAAATAGACTGCAAATGTGTTTGTTATCCTTGTAATACTCTTCTTCTACTCACTGTCCGAGCTAACGAGAATAGTTTTGGGAACAATCAGCCTGTGTTGATGTGAAGCATTTTTTCTTTAACATTTTTATGTTCCACTCTTTTGATATTGCCCAAAGCGCAAAACAACATCTAAATAATCAGAAACATAAAACGGAATTTTAAAAGTTAAACAAATAAGAAAAATGCTGATTTGACAATAAACATTTAAAAACAGAATCACACCATAATAATTAAATTACATTGACCTATCTTAAAATCAGGCAAATAAATATGGGGTCAGCATAACATAAGAGAGCTAAAATAAGATAAGCACATGACATTCAAAAAAGGAGACAACAAATAGCCATTTCACGCATCACAGGCTTCATAGTCTTGGTTAATAGCCCAAGAAACAAAATTAGCTAGAAAGCTGAGTAAATAAAGCCCATTCAACATGCCAAAGAACAAGGGATAAGATTTCCTGAACTTATCCATCACTCATTAACAGCCTTTGTTAAACAACATGGTTTTAGCAGCTTTCTAAATCTACAAAACTACAACAGCAGTCAAGAGGCAGTGAATTTCAGAGGGTGGGTTCCACACAAGAAAATGCTGTTAGATATTGAGGTCATATGAAATACTTAGGAGGATGTTTACTAAACCGCAGTTAAGTTACCAGCGGTAAGGGCAGTGTTAAGGTGGCTGAAGTCATATAAGGCAGTAGGCAGGTAGGGGGCATACTGGCATTAGGGTGCCTTGGGCTATTTAAAGTGAGCTAACAGGACCAAGTGCGGTAAGGTGAAAAGGCGCATAAAGTTAGGGCATCTTAAAGGTGTCAACTTAGGGCACCTTAAAGGTGTCTTAGGGCACCTTAACTTAGGGCACCTTAAAGGCACCTTAACTGAGGACATCTTAAACTCATGTATTCTTGAGCAGGCTGCTACTCCATGAACTACACTGATACTCTTTTCCACATTTCAGCTCTTCGCGCTCGCCTCTCTTGTGCCTGATTGCACCACTGCTGCTCTGTCCACCTGTTGCTGTAAACATCCTGCCACTTCTGCCTCCATTGGGGGGGCACGTCTTCCCCATCCTATGACACACACTGACATTGTAGAAGGAAACAGTCACAGGCGTGAATGACAAGGAAAGACAGAGTCCTTTATTGAACCAACGGCCGCCCGACACAGGCCGTGTTTCGTACCCTTCGTCAGGGGCTAGCCAGGCAAGAAAACTAAAAACGTGAACATATTAATCATTAGAAATGATAAAGGAACAACAAACCAAGATTATAACCATGTTATAAAACACAAATGTTAAAACAATAAATATATGTTGAACGAATCTAAAAAATATAAAAACATAGAATTAAAAAATAATATCATACATATACACAAATGACAAATGTAACAAGGGAACGATAGTGCTCGGGACCTGATGGAAATGCGCATAAATGGAGCTAAAATACTGACCTCTGTGTGATTCATAAACCAAGTGTCACTTCACACTGTTTGTGCAAACATTTAGATTATATGCTAGTGCTAAAAAACATAAGAAATATTTATAAAAATGTAATAGAATAAATGAAACCATACATCAAAGCATTGTACACAAAATTAAATTGAATCAAATTAACAGACAAAGGATGCAGAGAGAGGAGGAGAAAGACAGGATACGCGAACAAATAAATTGCCAATGTATCTAGCACAGTCATGAAGTTATTGTAAAAAAAGGAAAATAAACTGAAAGCAAATAGGAGTGAGTCAATGGAGACAATAAAAACATGAACAGGGTAAGCAAATCGCTCTGTGGGTTATGCAGTTATAACCAGTCATAGCATATGAAGGGAGCGGCAAGCACATTCTAAAATGATTTTTTTAAAAAAGGTTTTTGCCAACGCGTTTCAAAGGAACAATGGTTGTACTGAGACTGAGTATGACCACACATTAAAACCAATTATAGAAACTGATATGGCTATCTATGCATAATTATACACCTACTTAGAACCCCAAAAAGAGGGAGCATCTAATACACATATCTTTCTGTGGATGCAAGGACTTGTATATATGCGAAAAATCACCACAAAGCAGAAATAGGGGCACATGTATGAAGAGGAGAAACACGGTGAAGTATTATACAAACGAAAATTTAAAATGAGGAAAACTTCGAACCGAAATTTATATAGCTTTTTAAATAGAACAGGGCATACAGATATAAAACTTATAACTAAGAGAAAAAGCAATCACACCTCAGGAGAACTGCCGTCAATGATATATGGTTTCATTTATTCTGTTACATTTTTATGAATATTTCTTATGTTTTTTAGCACTAGCATATAATCTAAATGTTTGCACAAACAGTGTGAAGTGACACTTGGTTTATGAATCACACAGAGGTCAGTATTTTAGTTCCATTTATGCGCATTTCCATCAGGTCCCGAGCACTATCGTTCCCTTGTTACATTTGTCATTTGTGTATATATATGATATTATTTTTTAATTCTATTTTTTATATTTTTTAGATTCGTTCAACATATATTTATTGTTTTAACATTTGTGTTTTATAACATGGTTATAATCTTGGTTTGTTGTTCCTTTATCATTTCTAATGATTAATATGTTCACGTTTTTAGTTTTCTTGCCTGGCTAGCCCCTGACAAAGGGTACGAAACACAGCCTGTGTCGGGTGGCCGTTGGTTCAATAAAGGACTCCGTCTTTCCTTGTCATTCACGCCTGTGACTGTTTCCTTTGTGTTCAGCGTGATTTGTGCTTCTTTGGTGTTACACACTGACATTGTGCCATTTTACATTGGCACCCTTCTGTGCATTGGTACAGCTGCCTCCCACATGCTAGTACAATTTACTGACTGCCACATAGAGCGCCCACTGATATGGCAGGTCCATCAACTCCCGCCTGTCCTTCCTTCCTTCCATCACCTTTACATTGACATTCCTTGGTGCTCTATCCAGTGTTTAGGTTACAGCCATTCTCGTGTCTCAAGGTGCATGCTTGTCACCTTAAATCACCTTAACGCCCTTGGGCACCTTAACTTAGTTAGGGCACCTTAACTTACGGCGCCTTAACTTATGGTGCCTTAACTTATGGTGCCCTAACTTAAGGCGCCCTAAGTTAAGATGCCCTAAGTTAAGACACCTTTATGGTGCCCTATGCCCTATGTTAAGGCGCCTTTAAGATGCCCTAAGTTGAGGCACCTTTAAAATGCCCTGAGTTAAGGCACCCTAACTTAAGAGCCCTGTTAAGACACCCTAAGTTAAGGTGCCCTAAGTTAAGACACCTTTAAGGTGCCCTAGGTTAAGGTGACTTTAAGATGCCAAAATAAGTAAACCCAATCAGAATCACCCAATATATCCCAAAACCACAAGATTCCAACATCTAATATCCCCAAATAAACATTTCTTTTTGTCGGAGTAGGTCAGCACAGTGCCAGGAAACACGCCAGGCACCACTGTGACAACTCCTTTTATTAAGTCTTTATATATGGATAAAAATAAAAATCCAAACCTAGCTTTAGAACAGTGCAAACAACGCAGCTGAAATGTGCCAGCAGTTCAGAAATGACGACGCGGCTCACGTTTCGGGTTTGCAATCAAATGTCGTGAAACCCTGCTTCAGGTCCATCTGAAACTGGCTAGAAGGAAAGCGTAAATGACAAACCACCATGGGGATGTAGCCAACATAATAAATATCGGCGTCTGATGTCAGCTGCAACTGAAGACTTAAAACCGCCAATCAAAATGCAGAGAAGTAAAACCCAAGGGAGGGAATCCCACAGCACAGAGAAACCCTCTATGGGCACGTATAAACAAAAGTCAAATAATAGTACGCTGTATCTTGCAGCATGTGCCAATTGTATCTGGCCCTGTTTGACAGGGACCCATTTATAACAGTGCATATCAATACCCAGTGTTACAATACTGATGTTATATCTGCCACCTACTTAGTGGAAAGACTGCATTTGCATGGGGTTGTTACTAGGGTCCTGCCTCCCCTGCCAGTACTACTAGGAATAGGCCTGGAATATCTTACATCCTAACCAACTAGGTCTAACATTCACCTACAGAAAACACAGTCAGACGGCACCTGCTGCCCACCACTGGGTTTACAAGCCTCGCACATACCATGGACAGTTTGCTGGTCAGTACACATTGCATATGCACAGAGTGACTATGTGTATCCAGGCTTGGGATATACAGCAAGACATGCGGCAGATGGCTGAGGGGTGTTATGTTAGAGGTCCAGAAAATATTGCCTGGAGTGGAACGGGTAAATGTAGGTCGATTGTTTACGCCATCAGAATGTAGAAAGACTAGGGGACATGCAATGTGGCTACAGTGTAACCCAATTAGGACTACTAGGTGAAGATATTTTTTCAGTCAACGTATTATCAAACTCTACAATTCATTTCTGGAGGATGTAGGAAAGGCTGTTAGTCTTCAGGTCCTATCTGCTTATGTGCCACCTAGGCAACTGCCTGGTCTGCCCTGTGTACCAGCAGCCCCCACTGCATAATCCACATGCACCCTCCTTTGCCCCATTTGCACCATCAACATAGTGCCCTTTCATACTTGGGCACTATGCTGTTACTGCTAATGGAGCACTACTATCACTTTCTTGGGCTCACCTGTCTGTGCAGCAAATTGCAGACATTAAAATAGGCTCTCTGTCCTCAAAATACACCCTTATCGTGAGGTTTTGATATGCGGTAAGGTTCCTGATGTTAAGGTGCCATTGTTAAGGGAGCAGGGCCTTGTTCCCGCCCACTCCCCGCCTATTGACCCCCCCACTCTCCGTCCCTTGGATGTCTTCTCTCCGCCCACGGGGCGCTTTATGATGCTGGTACCGTTAGCGCTTGCTAAAGAGGCGTTAGCGCGCACTAATGGCACAAGTGCCCCGTTAGCGTGCGCTAACGCACATTTGCTCCTTTAGCGCAGTTTAGTAAACATACTCCTAACAGTATAGTCCCTTAGTGCCTTAAATAATCCATCTTCAGCCATAATTCAGACGCATCAGGCATGCTACATATCTAACCAGGAGTGTAGACCTCTTGATTCAGCTCCCGTAGTAAGTTATACAATTTACTTCTTACAATAAACAGTCAGATTATAAGAAACTGGGTCTTTTCTTGGATATGAATTGGTTTAACTGCCTGTGTAGTGTTATATCAGGAAACAGCATGAGCACAGGAACATATAGTATTTTATCTTTCAACACATTCTTAAAAAAGCCACCATGCTTTTACATAGCTTACAAAAATGTAGAATATTACTAATCTCTGATTTCCATTGGGATCTTGTTCCAGAGGGTTGGAGCAACACATGAAAATGAAAATTTACTAGTCTCTATTATTATTATTATTATTATTATTAATAAACATTTATTAAGCGCTACTAGGCATACACAGCACTGTACAACAATAAAGATAGTGCCTAATGATCAGAGCTTACAATCTAATCAGACAAACAAGACAAAAGTGAGAAAGAGGATAGAAAAGAGAAGGGTAAGGAGACATAAGGAACAAGGGATCGGAATTCAAAGGCAACCTTAAAGAGGTGACCCTTTAGCTTAGATTTGAAAAGGAGCAGGGATAAAGCCTGACACACAGAATCAGGAAGTTTATTCCAAGTATAAAGAGCTGCAAGGTGAAAGGACCGAAGTCTGGAGTTAGCAGAGGTAGAAAAGGGCAAAGAAAGGAGCAAGTCAGTAGAAGAACGAAGTTCGCGAGACTGTAGAGGGAGAGGAGAGATAGGGAGGAGCAGCAGAGTGAAAGCACTTAAAGGTCAGAAGAAGGAGTTTGAATTGGACGAAGCCAATGAAGTGTTTTCAGAAGAGGGGTTATATGAGCAAAATGAGGCTGGTGAAAAATTAGTTGCGCAGCAGAATTTTGAACAGATTGAAGGGGAGAGAGATGACTCAGGGAGAGACCAGCAAGTAGAAACATAGAAATATGTATCAACAACTACAACAGTCCCCTGTTGGAGGACTGTCGTAGGAGTAGGAGGTTGCAATAGTCAAGATGGGAAGTTATTAAAGAGTGAACAAGTGTTCTAGCAGTGGACAAGTGTTCTAGCAGTGTCACCAGAGAGGAAGGGGCAAATCTTGTGAATGTTATAGATAAAGAAGCCAATTCAACCTAATTCCAACAAATATTGAACCCTAAACCTTTTCTTTTTTGTTGGAGTCAGTCGTCCAAGTGAGTGGAAGTTGACCACACACCACAGCTCCAATAGTGGAACACTGTTTGCAACATTCTCATGCCTTTCATTCATTGCGTTGGCGAGTTTTGGACTATATACCTAGCGATCCTAGAGGTGGTGATCGCGAACAGTGGCTACAGCTCTGTGAACAAAAATGGATCTATCGGCTAAATACGGTCGTTCCCAATGGCCTTAACATGCAAATTGATTGGCATGCTATTTTATAACGTTCTCCTTTAACAGGCGCATTAGATTTTCAGTATGATTGTCTATTTACTTTCAGCATGAGTGTTCATCTGCTTTGCTGTTCCTACAGTTTTTTGTGGCTTTCTCTACAGACTGGCCAGTATATCATTCTTCTATAGAGATTTCCATTGCTAATTTGCAGGGTGTTCTCCTGAAGTGGGTTCCCCCATAGCAGTTGCAATGTTTCGAAGTTCATTATGATTGGCAGCTGGTAGTCACCTGGTGTAAGTGACGTCAGACGCCGGGGGAGCAGTAGCTATATGTGCCCTTGCCTCTGTTCATTTTTGTATAAGCTCTATGATTACGATCAAGGATCTGCCAGTTTCAGTTGGCCTGAAGCAGGGTTGAATGTTTTTTGAAGACAACCCGAAACGTGTGGCACCTCGCTTTTGATATTCTGGCATGCTATCTTTTGGAAGATCATCATTGGAGCTAAGTGAGAAGTTTTATTCATAAATTTAAAATAAAAAGGAGATGTCGCGGTGGTGTGTGGTCTACTTCCACTCACTTTGACGACTGACTCCGACAAAAAAGAAAAGGTTTAGGGTTCAATATTTGTTGGAATTTGGTTGAATTGGTGTATTAAGGTGATTTCAACAGGCTTGGTGGCACTGCGACATCTCCTTTTTATTTTAAATTTATGAATAAAACTTCTCACTTAGCTCCAATGATGATCTTCCAAAAGATAATATGCCATAATATCAAAAGCGAGGTGCCACACGTTTCGGGTTGTCTTCAAAAAACATTCAACCCTGCTTCAGGCCAACTGAAACTGGCAGATCCTTGATCGTAATCGTAGAGCTTATACAAAAATGAACAGAGGTCCCACTGTAGATCGTCAGAGCCAGATTTCATCTCTAGTTTCTAATGTATTTTATCATAATTGGATCACTAAAGCGGAGTTTGGTTTTCTGATTAAACAGCACACTAAGGGGTATGTTTACTAAACCGTGCAATTGTGCGGGGCGCACTTGAGCGTGCGCTAAGGTACCTTAGCGCACGCTAATAGTGCGATTTTGGTGCCCCGCACAAGTGTGCGCCTCCTGCACAAGTGTGCGCCGCCCGCACAAGTGCGCGCTGCCCGCACAAGAGTGCGGCGCGCTGATGTGCGATAGAGGCGTGGAAAGGCATTTCGAGGGCGGAGGAAGGCTCCCGAGGGGCGGGGGGACGGGGTCAATGGGTGGAGAGTGGGAGGAGAGTGGGAGGAGAGAGGCTCCCCGCACAGGAGTGGGGCTGAATTTCGGCAAAAAAAATACCGCGAGTGAAACCCTCGCGTTAGAGCCGATTTAAAGGGAAGAGAAACTATTTACGTCAGCAATGTACAGCAAAACCGGGGAAACCTGCAAAACGTGAGCAGTGTGATACATGTGCACAGACCAAAATAGCAAATATAAATTGGAAATGACCACAACAAATCCCTAAAAAATTATAATCCAGCTGGGCAACAGTGATATTAAGGGGCAACCATAAAAAACACTCCCAGGAAAGCTCCAAAAAAAGGAAATGATTTTTGGAAGGGTCTACGCTCCGTAGACCCTTTCAAAAACCATTTCATTTTATTGGAGCTTTCCTGGGAGTGTTTTTTATGGTTGCCCAGTGATATCACTGTTGCCCAGCTTGGTCATGGGTTTTTGCCCCTTTTTTCGAGGTCATATTTGAGACTTATTTGCACTTTTGTCTCCGTACAAGGTAAATGAGCCCACAGTAAAATTGTGCAGAGCAGGGTTTCTGACTCGTCCAGTCAGGATTCTTATCACCAGGGACTGCACTATCTCTGTGGCCACAGTGTGGTATAACAGACACAGCCAGCCTCTGTAAGACCAGAGGGTCATAGGTTCAAATCCCAGCTGGGGCTCCTGCCAACCCAGTCCCCATGGTTTTACCCACCACTAAACAGTGATAGTAAGGACACTCCTTTATTGCAGAGAACATAAGCATGGTTCAAACACCCATATTTTACCCTACACCGCACACAAACCATAACAATGGGCATTACCTACAGCCGAGTCCCCCAAATGCAGTCCTGGAGTGCCACAACTCAATCAGGTCATATGCTTCTCTAAGATAAGGACATGTCTGCATGTTGGCGGAAGGGTACAGGTGGTGGAGGGGCCAGTGGCTGCAAGCCACAGCACACAGTGGCCTAGACCTGTGCAGGCTGGCACCATCCACCGCAACAGACAGGCTCTGTCGGATGTACAGTCATGGACTCCCCAGGGAATGCAGCATATCTGTGGCAACATGGTGGTGCAGTGCACACAGACAGTGTGTGTAAGAACAGAAGGTCACAGGTTCAAAGGCCAGCTGGGGCCGCTGCCAATCCTGTCCACATTTTTTTCCCACAACTAAACCGTGATAGTAAGGACAAACCTTTATTGCTGAGAACATATGCATGGTTAATACGCCTATATTTTACCACACCAAACACAGACACCATAAACAGGCGCATTACCTAGAGCAGAGTCTCCCAATTGCAGTCCTGGAAGGCCCCACACCATTCAGGTTCCATGCTGCCTCTAATAAAGATGCCTGTGCTGCATATCTATGCACCACCCCCATGGTATGCAGATGTAGCTCATGCATATTTATGAGGGACAGCATGAAAACCCGAACAGTGTTTGGAACACCAGGACTGGAGTTGGGGAACTCTGCTGTAAAGCAGCAGCCAACAGGGCCAGACACACCCACACCCCCCCCCCACAGGCCCCATTGGCCAATGCCTCCTGGAGAGGCAGGACATTGGGCCCTGCCTGTATCTCCCAATACTAGCAGTTGCATACCTTAGCAATGCCACCCTACACCTGGGTATACGGTACACAGCTAGCAAACGTTTCCTATGATAACTGGCAGATATCAATTCCTACGTTAAGCACAGTTTGCTGATTGAGCTCCATCACAACAATCATTCTGATGTCTGCGGTGTGTGCTTCAGGTCTGGTCTCTGACAGTGTTTACCACCCTGGGGAGTGACCCCCAACAGTATTGCGTACCATATCCATGCCTGTATTGTGCCCAGGACTGGTGTGGTGGGTATGGCTGCTGAACTCCTCTATAGTAGCACAATGCTGGCATAGGTGTGGGGGTGGCTGTCTGTCTATCCAGTGTGTGGTGGCTGCAAACACCTTCCACACTGCCAGCAATGTTGCCAGTATTGGGCTGCCAATGTGCATAATGAGGAGCAAGGTACCATGGATATAGGCTGGACAGGGTTGCCACCCTCAGCCCTGGAGGAGGATGGTGGTACATGATCCTCCTGGGGGTCCATGGGGGCTACACCTGACTGAGACAGACAGATATTCAATGTGTTTGATGCAGAAACTACCTATCTCACACATTAACACTGCTTTGGACCTCCGGCATGGCCTCTTTCAGCCATGGAAGGTGTTGTGGACCTGGTCCTGGGTGCCTCATCGCACACTCAGGGTGAGCACAGTACCCGCACAATGTGACGGTGTGTAGCTACTCTGTGCCAGTAAAACACCCGGTCAGTACCCCCTACCAGGCCGAGGTGCTGTGTGGGTGCACCCGGTCACTTCCCCCTACCAGGCCGAGGTGCTGTGGGGGTGCATTCCCCATTTTGTGTTCATCTGTGGACAGCTGATTTGCATGTGCAGTGCATCATGGGTACGGGTGGGCTAACCCTATCCTGGTGACTGCAGCAGACTGTCTGTGTGGTGACGTGCAGGCTCTCTGCAGCCAGCCAGGGGCTTGCTAGTAGCTATAGAGTTGTAACTCAATGGTTACGTCACTGCCTGTGAAGCCAGAGGCCATGGGTTCAAACCCACAGTGGGGTTATTTAATAGGGTTGTCCAAAGCATTATCTGTTTTTGATGTACATATTTTGATGCCAGCAAAAACACCCTCAGCGTACTGTACCCATAAGGTGCCTATGAGGGCGCTTTATAGGGCGCCCTATAGGGCACCTTATGGTTTCCGTCCATATAAGGGGCACTACACATTTTCCTGTGACGCAACTTATAGGGTGCCCTATAAGCAACATTCTAGGGTGCCTTGGCGGACAGTGCACTTTAAAATGTGCCTTATAGGGCGCCTTATGTTAACACGATTTGAGAGTGTGTTTGCCATTAATGATAATTAAAATAGAAATAAAATGCCTCCTAAAGCAATTTTCCCCATAATATGCAATGCCTCAGCCAGCATTGTTCATTGGGCACTGTGGGGGATCAAAACCCTGACCCCTGCACCATTGGTCAGTGTCTTAACCATTGTGCTGTGGCTCTACTCTTTGGCTTATTTATCAGCGCGCCGCCTTATGCCTCTCCATATTGAAATGCCTCCTAGAAAATTAGCGTGCCGCCTTATGCCCATCAGCCTGCCACCTTATGCTGCCCATTATTTCAATGCCTCTTAAAATGATGCAACAGCCAGCTGTCTTCATTAAGCACTGTGGGGGACTGAACCCCTGATCCCTGCACCATTGGTCAGTGTTTTAACCATTGTGCTGTGGCTCTGCTCTTTTGTGTGCACATCAGCGCGCTGCTTATACCGCCCAGTATTATAATGCCTCCATAAACATCAGCGCGCCGCCTTATGCCGCCCAGTATTAATATGCCGCCAAAAACATTAGCGCGCCACCTTATGCTGCCCAGTATTTAAGTGCCTCATAAATTAATGCCTTAACCAGCCATCTTCATTGGGCACTGGGGGGGGGGGGGGGATTGAACTCCTGATCGCTGCACCATTGGTAAGTGCCTTGACCATTGTGCTGTGGCTCTGCTCTTCTGTGTACACATCAGCGCGCCACTTATGCCTTCTGCGCAGCTATCTGATGCGCTAATGTGCGGGGCGCACAAGGGCGCCGCGCACCTTAGCGCATATGTAAATTCCGGACTTTCTTCTTCAGCAGGAAACGCCCACTCCTTATATGGCACCCGCACACTACTGCGGCCCGCACTTTAACGGGGTTTTAGTAAACATACCCCTAAGACTCCGATCTTTTATCTGGTTCCCAAAATTCATAAAACCCTTTGTGACCCGCCGAGTCGGCCAATAGTCTCTTGTAGAGACTCACTTCTAGAACCGCTTTCTAAATTCTGCGACATTTTTTTACAGCCTGCAGCGACTAAAGAATGATCTTATATTAAAGATACAGGGGATCATCATTGGAGCTAAGTGAGAAGTTTTATTCATAAATTTAAAATAAAAAGGAGATGTCGCGGTGGTGTGTGGTCTACTTCCACTCACTTTGACGACTGACTCCGACAAAAAAGAAAAGGTTTAGGGTTCAATATTTGTTGGAATTTGGTTGAATTGGTGTATTAAGGTGATTTCAACAGGTTTGGTAGCATAGATAAAGAAGCAACAAGTTTTGGCAATTTGTTGTATATGTGAGAAGGGAGGAATCAAAAATGAAACCAAGGTTAGAAGCTGATGAAACCGGTGAAAGAAGAGTATTATCAACAGAGATTGAAAAAGAAGGAAGGGGAGAGGAGGGTTTAGTGGGAAAAATAAGTAGTTCAGTTTTCTTTATATTAAGTTTCAACTGGCAGTGAGACATCTAGGTGACAATGTAAGAGAGACAGGCAGAGATACGGGCCTGCAGAGCCTGAGAAATATCATTAGTAGAAAGGTAAATTTAAGAATCATCAGCATAAAAATGGTATTGAAATCCATGGGAAGAAATGAGAAGACCAAGGGACAGGATGTAGAGAGAGAAAAGTAGAGGGCCCAGAACAGATCCTTGAGAAACACCAACTGAGAGGGGAATAGAAGAAGAGGAAGAGCCATTAGAACAAACACTGAAAGCGCGATGGGAAAGATAAGATAAAAAGCAGGACAGGACAGGACAGAGTCTCTAAAACCAAGTGATGACAAGGTCTCAAGGAGAAGGAAGTGGTCAACAGTGAACCTGGCAAGAAGTCAAAAAGACAACAATGCATTATGGGTGGATTTAAATACAATCTTTCCTTATCATCCTGCTAAACCAGTCAAGATGAGTGAGTTATGCATCCCAGCCAACAGGTGGAGGCAGACCAGAGCAACTTTCCATGATGTTATCACTTGTATATCCTCTAATGCAGGGGCGGCCCAAGGGTGGTGCGGAGACTCGGTGCAGGGCCTCATTTGCATATGGGGCCTCATTTGCATAAATATTTGCATAATGTAACCATACACTAACTTTTAGTAAACATGCCTCTTAATGAGTGTATGGATAAAGAAAGACTAAAAGATTTCTACATTACTATAATCCAGTGCCAACCGCCAGGCACATTAGGAACTACTACAAACAGTGCCCATTTAGAACCCATAGCAAACCCGCTGTATCCTAACAGCACTACCAGGACTCACAAAGCACCAGACCCTACCTATCAAACGGCAGCACTGCAAATATCAAACCAATACATTTCAGAGAATAACAATACATGACCTACTGAGGAAAGAGAACTGGCAATGTCAAATAGGTATTATATAAACAGAATACCTCAGCTCAGTTACACATGCAGAACATAGACCATCACCAAACAAGGAATCACAATTTAGAAACAGGAAGACAATAATTAAACTGGGAATCCCAAAAGCCAAACTTGGAATGTACAACAACACTGTAGAAATAAAACTATAAATTAATTTCCTCTTGTACTAAACAAAGCACAGACGTTAATGATGCACATTTCCCAGAGCTGACATATTCCAGTTAATAAATTCAAAATAGATATCTTTCTACCTTTTGTGCATTTTTTTTTCAGTTGCAATTGCTCCAGCCACTTTCTTCTGGTTTCTTCGTGTCTTCTGCTAACTCTCCATCGTCTGCTGTCCATTTGTCCTTTCTTCTCTCTTCTAGTTTTTTCCCATTCTCTCTCTACATCTGCTTTAACATACTAATCTTTCTCCTTTTGCTCTTTCCTCATTCCTATTTCATCCACTCAAATTTTACCCCTCCATCCTCAATCCCCACTTACTCTCCCAATACCCGGCCAATTGTAGATTTTTCTTCCCTCCCACACAAAATATTTTTCCCCTCTCCATTTCACTCTCCCAGCCCCAGCCCATTCTAATCCTTCCCCCAACATAAGCTCCCTTATAGTTCCAGCCCCACCCAGCATCCGCTCCCTTCTAGTCCCCGCATCAGCCCATTTCCAGTCCTAGCCCCCCATCAGCCAATTTCCAGTCCTAGCTCCCCCATCCATTTCCAGTCCTATCTGAGTCCTTCCATCAGCTCATTTCCAATCCCAGCCCCCATCAGCCCATTTCTAGTCCTTTCCTAGCCCCACCATCAGCCAATGTCAAATCCTAGCTCCTCTCCACAGCCCATTTCCAATCCAAGCCCCCATGAGCCTACTTCCAGTTCTAGTCCCTCCATGAGTCCATTTCAATCCAAGCCCCCCACCACAGCCCATTTCCAATCTTAGCTCCCCCAACCCATTACAAGTCCTAGCCCCCCCATAGCCAATTACCAGTCCTAGCTCCCATCAGCACACTTCCAGTCCTAACCCCATCAGCTCATTTCCAGACTTAGCCCCCCACATAGCCCATTACCAATCCTAACCCCCCATCAGCCCATAGCCCATTACCAGTCCTAACCCCATCAGCCCACCTCAGGTCCTAACCCCCCATCAGCCCATTTCCAGTCCTAGCCACCCATAGACCATTACCAGTCCTAACCCCCATCACCCCATTTCCAGACTTAGAACCCCCATAGCCCATTACCAGTCCTAATCCCCCATCAGCCCACAGCCCATTACCAGTCCTAACCCCATCAGCCTACCTCAAGTCCTAACCCCCCAATCATCCCATCTCCAGTCCTAGCCCCCCCCCATAGCCCATTACTAGTCCTACCCCCCATCACCCCATTTCCAGACTTAGCCCCCCATAGCCCATTACCAGTCCTAACACTCCCCATCAGCTCACAGCCCATTACCAGTCCTAACCCCCCTCCCCCCATCAGCCCAGGGAAAATTTAAAAAAAAAAAAAAAGCTGGCTGTGCCGCTGCCGCTACCACTACAGCAGCAGCAGAATCTAGTGTCCTGCGGCCCCCCCCCCTGCCCGGCAGAGCCCTCCGCAGGACACTCGATTCAGCTTTTTCTTTATTTTAAAATTTACTTTTAATGGAGATTGTTCTTTGCGCGGGGCCCCCTCAAACACGGGGCCCTGTGCAAAAAACATTCTCGCTCAATGGATGGGCCGGCCCTGTTCTAATGCAGCACTGAGGGAAGCCAGTATTGTCTGCCTCCAGCAGGTGGCAAGGAATATGGATTGCTTCAGCAGTACAGATAATCCTGTCTCCTCTGGCCCAGATCATGATCTTGTGGCCTGTGTGACTGATGTCATTGGCCTAACGTTTGCTTGGAGTCTGACGACACCCATTCTCTCCTCAAGCTGACAGTTGCCATATTAATTGCACTTACTCATTGGTTCCAGCACTGGTGGGCCAGAGTGTGAGCAAGAGGACCCCACAGAGACCCTAAGGGCTAGTCTGGGCCCAGGTCTCCCTTTCCTCTCATTGTCCTGTATCTGCATGTTCTGCTCTTTTTTCATAATTTTTGTTTAAATTTAATATTTATTGAAATTTTTCATATCACTACACTTGTGATAACGCACAAATCTACACAAAATACAAGTAGTCCTCTCCCTCCTAATCCCCCAAGACTGTGAGTAGAAGCCAATCACATGTTAAATTTATACCTAGAAGCAAACATCCCCCACACCTTTCAAACTCTGGGACTTTAGCATTCCAGATGGCTGTCAATCGCAAACACTTTATTTATCCTTGCATGCCAGGACTGAATTGTAGGTACTTCTGTAGATTTCCAAAAGAGTGCTATCTCACAATGTGCCGCTATTGAACACATGCACGCAAATTTACCCTTATCCCCTGCCGCCGCAGTCCCTCTGCTCTTTTTTCTATTTTTTGCTACGTTTTTATTTCAGGCCTGTTTCTTTAATTAACCAATAACTTGTCTACCTACAATCAATAAGCTGTTCACTGTAATAGATGCAGAATATATATCAAGTCCAACAACATGATGGCAATAGAGCAAAAGGGCAATAAATGGGGAGCATATGGAACCAAAGACCAGCTGATGTTGAATGGGACCATCATGGCCAGTGCTAAGAAAATCAGAAATCTCAATATAGCATGGATTGATTATACGAAAGCATTTGACAGCATCCCACACTCTTGGATAATAAATTGCTTTGAAATGTATAAAATAAATCCTGGTTTTGATAGAGTACATTAAGTTTGCACTTTTTGAAATATGAAAATGGTCAATATATTGTTCCTAACATAAGATCCAGCTAGGAATATTTCAGGGAGATTCCCTATCACCACTTCTGTTTTGTGTGGCGCTTAATCCAATGTGTACTCTCATTAATTCTTTGGGATACAGATTTAGCCTGAATCCAAAATAAGGTAACAACCCAGAAACAACATCCTATTTGTAGAAGATCTGAAGCTCTACAGTTTTAGTGACCAACAATTAGCAGTGCAACTCCATGTGGTGAAAAGCCTTTCTGATGACATCAGGATGACTTCTGGCCTTGACAAATGTGTTAAGGAAACTTTTTTTTAGAGGAAAATTGAACAACATGGAAAACATCTCCCTGGCTGATGGCTGTGACATCAAAGACCTTGAACAGGAAGACATATATAAGTATGTTAGAGTAGAGGAAGGAACAGCACTCAAGCAGAAATTACTGAGAGAAAAGATCAGTAAAGAATATTACAGGAGCTTAAAATCATTATTGAAAAGGGCTTTAACATCACAAAATAAAGATACAAGCCATCAATCAGCTTGCAATTCCTGTACTCTCATACAGCTTTGGAATTGTGAACTGGCCTCTTAAATATCTTGAAAAACTGGATGTGTGAACAAGAAAACCCGTCCATGCCCATGAAGTAATTTACAAGAATCAGTGTATGCCAAGACTGTACATCCCTAGAGGTAAAGGAGGGCTAGGCCTCATAGGGATTGATTACACATACAGAGCTACTATCATAGGCCTCCAGGCCTACCCAACTGCATCATCAGATCTAAATATGCAAAAAGTGCTGATATATAAAAGAAAACATCCAGAATCTGTCTCCATCATCAAACTTGGATAAGCATTCTGATGACTAGAAGGAATAAGTGAGACTTCACAAGCATACACAGGGAAGGAAGTAACAGAATTTTCCATAAAATAAATAAATAAATAAAACAAGAGGAAAAAACTCTTCAAAGAATTAGATCAACAATTAAGGAAAAACAAATGGCAAATGCACAAATACAGTGGGAAATACAGAGTGTTAATCCAGGAACCCTTTGTCAATCAAGAACGGACACATGAATGGTTAACAAGAGGTAAACTGAAACCAAAGGATGAGAGGTTGATAACTGCAGCCCAGGAAAGCGGCTTATGGACAAGAGTGGAGGAGTGGCCTAGTGGTTGGGGCAAGGTACTTCAGGCCGGAAGGTCAGGGGTTCAAATCCCACTAGAGGACAGCAACCTTGGGCCAGAAGGACTGGGGTTTCTAGTCCCACAGGTGCTCCTTGTGGTCTTGGGCAAGCCACTTAAACCTCCATAGCCCATGTTCCCTGTAAAATAGTTATCTCCAAGTTATAATGCCCTGTTCAATGTAATTTCAGCTTGTTCAATGTAAACCGCACTGATGCAGAATAGCGCGGTAAATAAGAGAATATAAATAAATAAGATGGTTTACAGTGAGTAATACAAAAACTGGCAAAACAGACATATGTCAGTTCTGTAAGAAAGTGCTGGAAACAATGACTCACCTCATAGCTAGCTGTGAGGTTCTGATGTCAGAAAATTTATATACACAATAAAGTAGCATGCCTCATCCATTGGAAACCCTGTAAGTTCTATAACATCGTTGTGCCTGAAAAGCACTGGGATCATGATTCTAAAGGAATTACAAAGAATGAAGAGGTTATGATCACCTAGGACACTCTCATTCCAACCGATAGAAAGCTGGATGCGAGGAAGCCTGATATAGTGGTAAAGGAGAAAAACATCAGAATGGCATTGAGATGTTGGTTCCAAGTGACTACTCTGTGAACCACATTGAGAGGGAGAAAATCTTCATACCAAGAAATGCAGTCGGAGACCAAGAAAATGTGGCAGAAAGATACCGATTTATTTCCGATCATATTGGGTGCCACAGGCCTAATTAAGTGTAATTTCCAAGCACACCTTGATAAATTACCCTTACATGTAACATCTTACGAACTCCAGAGGGAGGATCTCTTGGGTACGATACAAGTACTCTGCCAAGCATTAGCAGTAAATTTGAGAGACTAAGATCAAATCCACATACAATGGCTTAGAAGTGAGGTTCAGGACTCATGGTATGTGCAAAATTCACCCATTTGGAGAAATTGCCCTCAAGTAGTCACCTCCCTCCCAACACCCCAGGCTATGAGCAGAAGCCAATCACATGTTCAAATTATACCTAGAAGCAAACACCCCCCACATCTTTTCAAACTCTTTATTCATCCTTGTAGGCCAGGACTGAATTGTAGGAACTTGTATCGATTTCCAAAAGAGTGCTATCTCACAACGTGCCGCTATTGCAAACATGTGCACAAATTTACCCTTGTCCCCCTACCACCCAACTCCCTCTGCACTTTTATCTATTTTTTACTACATTTTTATTTCAGTCCTCTTTCTTTAATTGGCTGTCTTCTGTGCTGCTTGAATGAAGCAGTTTCAAGACTAAAAACTTAAAAGAAAGCTCTGAGGCAACCAGACTTTAACAGGTCTATATGGGCACCTATGGTTTCTAAGGCCAACCTCATACTATAGATGCAGGGATTCCCTTTTGATCAAAGATTGCTTTTTCACTGTGGTGTTGTTTATCCGTCTGGGTTTTTGTTTCACTTGTTTTTTTCCTTGACCACGTTTGAGCTCATCTACGATGCTAGATACATGGAAGTGTGCCACTTGTGCTTCCTGCCAAGTGAACTCTGCAGCTGGCTGTTTTCCCAAGTGCGATGGAGAAAAAATGTCCAGTCTCCTCCCCCCACTGCTCATGAGGGACCCAGGCCTGATGGTGATTTTGCTGCCTCTGCCGCATCTCCAATGATTTTCCCACTAACTGGAATAGCAGCCTTCTTGAATGGCCACATTGTCTGGAAGGAAAGCATGAGAGTTTTCCGTGGCCACAGGACCCATTCTCAACAGATTTTCAGCAGCAGTTCCTGAAACAGCTCATGGACTGGTTGCAGTCTCTCGTAGCTGCATGGCAACACCCTTAATGAGTTCTCCTCTCCCCTATACGGAATCCAGGGACCCCCTGGGGCTTCCCCATCCTCTGGTTGCCAGGGGTTCAATGCTTCCCTCAGTTATTTTTTCCTGTCCGTCCTTCTAAGAGTCCAGCCTTGTTCCTTATGAAGGAAGACTAGTAGAAGAGGAGGATTCTCTGTCTCAAATGGGTGAGTTATTGGAGGAAGGGGAGCTTCACCTGACAGGAGAAGAGAAGCCATCAGTGATTCATCTTTTCACAGGGAGGATCTCTCCTCCCTATCTTCAAAATTCCATGATGGCCCTGTACATTGCTGAGCTCACTCCAGTGAAGGTTTCACAGGTGGATCCCATCCTGCTGGTTTTGTGATGTCCGTTTGGCTTCTTTCCCTTCCTGAGTCCTTGTGGCAACTCCTGTTCTCTGACTCGTATACACCGGAGCTGGGGCTGAGAGACATTAAGGTGCTGGCTTGACTGTAAACTCTACCTCAAGGGGAGATGAAACAGCTGTTTCAAACCCATGATTGGTGAGTGGAAGTCCTTCTTAAGGGCATCTTCATGGCTTTGGCCTTGGGCACTTGGGCACTTGGGTAGAATTTTGTGCCAGCATTGTGACCCAAGTGCTTTTATGCTGGATCCAGCAGTTGCCAGACAGCATAGAGATGGTGCATTTGAAGTCTGGAGCATTGTTTGTGGCCGATGCCCTATACAACTTAATCAGAAACTCCTCTAAATCCATGGCTGTGACTGTGGTAACCTGGAAGTGGCTCTGGCTCAGGGTTTGTCTGCAATTGAGCAAGCACCACTTCAAAGGCCAGTTTCTCTTTGGGGAGAACCAGGAGAAGCTGATGTAAAGTGTGGGAACAGCTTACCCACAGAGGCTCCAGAAAGATAAGCCTAGAGGGCCCAAGGGTTCTTCACATAGGTCCAGAGGGGCTGGGAGCCAGTTTAAAGCTGGAAAGAATTCCATGGTCTTTTCCTCCTATGGATCTTTTGGATGTCCCAGCATTTCTGGGATTTAGCAGGAGTTCCTTTGGAAGATGATAAGGCCTCACAATGAGATCCGGTGGATCCCTTCCAAAGGACAAGGAGTTAGAGGCTGTCTATCGTAATGATAGAGCTGATCAAATTGGTGGAGGGGTTGCGCTCTATGTTAGAGAGAGCATTGAGTCAGAAAGGATTAAAGTTTTGCAGGAAACAAAATTTGCTGTACAATCTCTATGGATTGAAATTCCATGTAAAAAGGGGAAGGCGATGGCAGTGGGGGTGTACTATCGACCGCCTGGCCAGAATGAACAAATGGATGATGAAATGCTCAAAGAAATCAAGGAAGCTAGCAAAAGTTACAGCATGGTAATAATAATGGGTGATTTCAATTACCCCAATATCGACTGGGTCAGTGTCACGGCAGGACATGCTAGGGAGATAAAGTTCCTAGATGAAATAAATGACTGCTTCTTGGAGCAGCTGGTTCATGAACCGACCAGAGGGGAAGCCATATTAGACCTAGTCCTTAGTGGAACACCAGATCTAGTGCAAGAGATAAGGGTGTTGGGACCACTTGGCAATAGTGATCATAGCATGATCACCTTTGATTTAATTAGTGGAGGAGGGATAGTAAGGAAATCCACAGTACTACCTTTTAACTTTCGAAAGTGAGACTATGATAAAATGATTGAAAAATACTATCTTGGAAGCCCAGACCAGCTGTATTCCATGCTTTAAGAAAAGTGGAAGGAAGTCCAAAAAACTGCCAGCATGGTTTAAAGGTGAGGTCCGAGAGGCTGTTGTTGCCAAAAAAGCATCTTTCAGGAAATGGAAAAAAGAGCCAAACGACGAAACCTGGAAACAGCACAAGCACTGGAAGGTCAAATGCAAGGCATTGATAAAGCAGGCAAAGGGAGAATTTGAGAAGAAGCTTCCTGCGGAAGCAAAAACGTGAAATAAAGATTTTTTCAAGTACATTCGTAGCAAAAAACCTGTGAGAGAGTCAGTTGGTCCATTAGATGATAGAGGAGTTAAAGGGGCACTAAGAGGTGACAAGGCGATAGCGGAAAGACTGAATGAATTCTTTGCTTCAGTCTTTACTGAGGAAGATGAAGGGATGTTACCCATGACTGAAGTGGTATTTAAAGGTGGGGAAGAATTGAAGGAAATATTGATACATCGGGAAGATGTATTACAACTATTAGATAAACTGAAGAGTAGCAAATCACCTGGGCCGGATGGTATACATCCAAGGGTGTTGAAAGAACTGAAATATGAGATTGCAGACCTGCTATTAGTAATTTGTGAACTATCATTAAAATCATCTCTAATACCTGAAGATTGGAGGATCGCCAATGTAACACCAATTTTTAAAAAGGGTTCCAGGGGTGATCCGGGAAACTACATACCGGTGAGCCTCACGTCAGTACCGGGAAAAATGGTAGAAACCATCATAAAGAATAAAATTACTCAGCATGCAGATAGTCATGGCCTAATGGGAGACAGCCAACATGGCTTTAGACAAGGAAGATCTTGTCTTACTAATCTGTTATGTTTTTTTGAAAGTGTGAATAAACAGGTGGACAAAGGTGAGTCGGTAGATATAGTGTATCTAGACTTTCAGAAAGCCTTTGACAAGGTCCCTCATCAGAGACTTTTGTCAAAACTAACGAGTCATGGGATAGGAGGCAGTGTACTATTGTGGATCAGGAACTGGTTAAAAGATAGAAAGCAGAGGGTTGGGCTAAATGGCCAATTTTCCCAATGGAGAAAGGTGAATAGTGGTGTACCCCAGGAATCTGTGCTGGGTCCGCTGCTTTTTGACATATTCATAAATGACCTGGAAAGAGGAATAACGAGTGAGGTTATCAAATTTGCAGACGACACAAAACTATTTAAAGTTGTTAAAACCCAAGAGGATTGTGGAAAATTGCAAGAGGATCTTGATAAATTGGAAGACTGGGCATCAAAATGGCAGATGAAATTTAATGTGGACAAGTGCAAAGTTATGCACCTAGGGAAGAACAACCCAAACTATGGTTACACAATGCAAGGTTCCACATTAGGAACCACCACCCAGGAAAAAGATTTAGGCGTCATTGTGGATAACATGTTAAAACCCTCGGCCCAGTGTGCAGCGGCAGCCAAGAGAGCAAATAGAATGCTAGGTATCATAAGGAAAGGAATGGAAAATAAAACAAAAGATATTATAATGCCTCTATACCGTTCCATGGTGAGACCACACCTTGAATATTGTGAGCAGTTCTGATCGCCGTATCTTAAAAAGGATATAGCGTTATTAGAAAAGGTTCAGAGAAGAGCCACCAAAATGGTAAAGGGGATGGAAGCATACTCATATGAAGAAAGACTTAAAAGGTTAGGGTTCTTTAACCTGGAAAAGAGACGGCTGAGGGGAGATATGATAGAAGTCTATAAATTAATGAACAGAGTGGAACGGGTAAACGTAGATCGATCGTTTACGTTATCAGAATATAGAAAGACTAGGGGACATACAATGAAGCTACAGGGTAAACTATTTAAGACTAATAAAAGAAAATATTTTTTCACTCAACGTGTAATCAAACTCTGGAATTTGTTACCGGAGGATGTAGTAAAGGCTGTTAGTGTAGCTGGGTTTAAAAAAGGTTTGGACAAGTTCCTGGAGGAAAGGTCCATAAACCATTATTAAGAAGGGACCCAGGATATCAATGCTTGATCCAGTACAAGCATTGCGGAACCTGTGTCTTTTGGGGAAACTGTTAGGTACGTATGACCTAGATTGGCCACTGTTGGAAACAGGATACTGGGCTTGATGGACTTTGGTCTGACCCAGTATGGCATATCTTACGTTCTTATGTTCTTATGTCTTCAGTTATTTCACTCATAATGGGCCCATATCACATTGGATCAATGCTTACTTGAGATCCTTGAAAATGGATATGTGCTTGAGTTTGTATGACCTCTTCAAGATGCCTTTGGACTGTCGCCATGTGACTCCTGGCCCTGAGAGTATGGAGCACTGGTTCAAGGCCATCACATGCATAACATCATCTATATGAACACTTATACAAAAGAATATTTTGGCAGTCGAGGAAGCTCTTTAGTACATCCTGCAATTGCAAGTTATTCTATCCATGCCCTCCACAGATCAAGGTCAGGGGCAGCATTCCTTTTTACTTCATCATACCAAAAAAAGGGAGGGTCCTTCCAACCCATTCTGGATTTGAAGGCAGTCAATGTTCATCAAGCTATAAACACCACACTTTCACATGGAGACCCTCTGTTGGTTCTTGTGTCAGTGTGTCAAGGAGACTTTCAAATCTCCTTGGAACTTTCCTAGACCTATTTCCATATCCCTATCTAGGAGCAGCATCCAGCGCTTTCTTGAATTATGCATTCTGGGTACCATTTTCAGTTCTGCGCCTGCCCTTTAGGCTGACCATGGCATCTTGCACCTTCTCGAAGGTCATGGCAGTGGTGGTGGCATTCCTGCACAAGCAGGAAATATGGATTCACCCTTACCTGGATGTCTGGCTGATTCATTATGTCTACATAAAGAAGTTCAGGATGGACATGGCTCAGGTGATCCAATTGTTGGAGAGGCTGGGTTGAATGTATAACTACCCCAAACACTGCCTGGTTCCCTTCCAGGGCTTGAAGTATCTGGGGGACTGCCTCAACACCCTCTTAGAAAGGGTTTTTCCTCACCCCTGAATGGTTGACAACCGCATCTGCAGCTCAGGGCAGGCAGCTCCCAGGGCTTTGGACTTCTACTAACTCCTGGGTTCAATGGCATTGATCCTGGTACTGGTGATACCTTGGGCTAGGAAGCACATGCCCCCCCCCCTGCATGAACACCTTATAACTCACTGATCTTCTTGTTCCCAGTTGTTCAAAGAGAACCTGCCTCTTTCCCAGAAAATTAGGAGGGAATTGGTCTAGTGGCTACAGACTAAGCCCCTGATGGACAGAATACCTCCAGAGGTACTGATTTGGGTGATAGTCATTGCAGATGCCAGTCTTCTGGGCTGGGGAGTGCATTGTCTGGGCCATTTTGTGCAGAAGCACTGGTATCCTCCTGACTGATCAACTGGTTAGAAGCCAGGACAATTTGCCTGGCTCTGGAGAATCTCTGGATTCTCCTGGAGAGCAAGGCTGTTAGAGTATTCTCAGAGAAGCTTATATCAACCAACAAGGTGGCACTCACAGCACCATGCTAGTCTCAGAGGTGGCTGAGCTCTGCCATTGGTCAGAGGCTCATTGGTTGGTACTTTTGGTGGCCCACATAACGGAAGTTGACAATGTGCAGGCTGACTTCTTGAATTAAAATACTATGAATCCCTGCTAGTGGGACCTATGCCCACATGTATTAGGCCCCAATATGTGGAGGCAGGGCCTGCCAGTGTTCAGTCTGATGGCCATCAGGAAAATGCCAAGATGAGGGACTTTTCAGCCACAGGAAGGATCCATAGGCAACGAGCTTATATGCTCTTCTTCAGCAGTGGCCTCTGCAGGGGCTCCTGTATGTCTTTCTCTTATGGCCCTTGGTGAACCATCTCCTAAACATTATTCAATCTCACCTGGACTTGGTCATTCTAATGGCACCTATTTTGCCATGCAGGTCATGGTTGTGGATTTCTTGAGCCTGTTGGCAGGGTTCCCTCTATTGCTGTCTCAGGAGAGAGACTTCTGTGGCAGGGGCCTCTTGCTATGGAGGCTCCTGTTGCCTTCTTGCTTAAGCTGGGACCTTGAGAGGCATAATGTGTCTAAGAAAGGGTACTTCAGAGAAGAAGTTGACACCCTTCTTAGTGCTTGGAGGTCCTCTACTTCCTTGGCCTATGTCAGGGTCTGGAGGATCACTGAGAGGTACTGTTTCTCTCAGGCCCTGGAGGCTAGAAAGGAGGGCATTGTCGCGATTTTGTCCTTCTTACAGTCCTGATTGGACTAGGGCTTGGCTCTGAACTCTCAAGGTTCAGGTGGCAGCCTTTATGTGCTACTGGGGGTGAATTCAGGGTATATCCCTGGTGGTGCACAGTAGAGTCTTTCTCTGGTCTTGAAGGCTTTCAGAAAGCCTTTCTCAAGGATTCTATCCTGAAGGTGAGCTCCTTTTGGCTACTGCTTCTACCAGATGAATATTGGAGCTACAGGCCTAATCCTGTAGGGAGCCTTTCCTGGTCATCTTGACAGCACCAGTCTCCTTAGAGACCGTTCCATCCTTTCTCCAGAAAGTGGCATCTTACTTTCCTCTTAATCAGACAGTGGTCTTGCCCTCTTTCTCCACCTCACTCATCTACTCTTCTTGATGTTTTCTCTGCAATAAAATTGCAAAAAAACCACAACTCCTATAACCGCGTACCCTGATTTGGCACCTCTAGTCTATAGTGCACTTGAAGTTTAGACAACCTCCCAACTGGAGATAAAATTTACTACTGCTACTACTATTATTTATCATTTGTGTAGCGCTACACAACATGCACAGTGCTGTACAGATACATGTAAGAGACAGTCCCTATTCAAAGCATACAGTCTAGTCAAGACAGACAATACAACTGTAGACTGGGATATATTTAGAGGGATGGTAAGGAAAGACATAGAAGGTGAACAACAACTGGGACTAGGATATATCGAGGGGAATGGTAATGAAGCACAAAGGTGGTGAACAGGAGGCTGAGGGGATCAGGATCCAAAAGCAGTCTCAAAGAGGTGAATTTTTAGCCTGGATTTGAACAGGGCCAGAGATGGTGCCTGATGCATCGACTTGGACTTGAAGTCTGCAATTGGCAGTGGAAGAGAAGGGTACAGATAGAAGGGATCTTGCAGAAGATCAAGAGGGAATATTTGCTCTTCTCTTCAAGAGGGTAAATATTAATTTATTCTGCTCTTACAGTAGTAGTTTGGAAACATGGCAAAAGATATATTACTCATCTGAGAGATGAGGGACGCGCCACAGCTCTGGGCTTTCTCAGACGTGAAGGGGGATGCACAAGAGCTACAGGTTCTACTCACAGGTCTGAAACTCTTCTCCTCTTGCTGGGCAAATGAAAGCTGGGTACTTCTTCCCTCTGTCCTAATGTAGGTTCCTCAGGTACTGGACCCTGTGGCTGACCTTTTCACCATTGAATCACTTGGATCTTAGATTTGTTCTCTGTAGTTTAAGCATGTAGCTTATTTAAGCCTAGCCAGCTTATGGGGGTGCAGCATTCCAGGCAGGTGACCTAACCAGACATCATGGAGGCAGCACCCCAGGCTGTGCTTCAGCTCCTCTTGGGCTGCCACTGCTTCTCCTACTTCCCCTGGACTCCTTTAGAGGAAAAAAGATAATTAGTTATTACTGTATGTGGAGGACTATTTGTTCTTCCCTCCAAAATCATAAGAGACAACTAGTAGGCTGGCCCATCCTCCCTGACTTTTCCAAAAGAGTTGTCCCAATAGGATCAGGGCCTCTAGAATGTTCCTTTTTGTATAGGAAGCATTATGGCGATCCTGCTACACAGCATGATAGTATCCAAGGCAATTGCTGTTCTACAGAGAGGTTTGGTTTACTTTAAATTCAATTAAATTAAACTAATTCCTCCTAAAGTGCTAAATGTAATCCCCACAGTCTGAGCTGCTCTTTTAACTTAGCTAGGAAAAAGACTTTTTTGCTGTTAAGTTGCTACACTAACCAAATTTATATTTACCCTGGAGAAGCTGCATCACTTCATGAAAAGAAAGTAAGTTAACAGAATTTAAGAAGAGATAGGCCAGCACAGAGGTTCCCTGGCAGGTAGGGAAGCGAGAGTAAAGCCACTGATCCAGTAGGGTGTGCGATATTGCACTAGAGAGAATGGTCAGCTGACATGGGTACAGTGGTTGCTCTTATCTGCGGTCATGCTGTGGTTCTCCTCTGGCATCAATGATGTTGATGACTCAACCCCCTGCATGCCGGTCAGGAACAGGACAAGAATGTTATACTCATGTTTTGTTCCGCAAGAGAATGGTGCAGTTTGTTAATATCATGTCTGCATAAACACGCCTCGTACCAACATGCGGGAAAATGCTACCTGAATACAGGGCTCAACAAAACACCTGACTATTTTTTCCTTTTTTTTTAAGTTGCGGGCAATGCATCTATTTATAGAAGCAAAAGAGAAAGCAGACAAAGATAAGACCCAGCAGCATCCAGCTGCCAAAAGCAACAGCGAACAATAGACTGTCAGCTTTCAGGATTGCAAGAGAAATTGAGAAGGATGAAATTTTTCAGGCGTCAAACTTACTTCTGTGTGCTCATGAAATTGTATACCCCAGTTCTCTAGTCCCTTAGTGCCTGCGTTCACACCTTGTGAGTGATGCCCTCTCTTTAAGGTAATCATCTTCCTCCCAGTCTCATTCCACAGACATTAATGACATTACCTTTGTTGATATCAAAATGAGCTCATTATGACCATGGAGGTTATCTTTCCAGCACAGTCTCCCTCATTAGTCACGCAGGGTTATGAACCATTTTATGTTGTCCACGCTAAGTTATTTTTTCAACAAGCTGGGAAAAAAAGCAACTACAATGCTGGGAGGTGAGGTCAAATGATTGAAGCAGACCTGCATGTCAAGTGTATGAGTATCAATCCGTGTTCTACCATAGACCTATTGATTTAGAGGATATAACTTTACCTTCCTGTGCCTCCACTGCACTCTTAACTATGCCAAGGATATCCATAACCTCAGGCACTCATTACAGCCTTCTGTGCCTTTTCAACTATAAGCCAGTGTAATACGCCCCTCAAAATTAGACATACTAAATCTCTAAGTGGACTCTGCCCATTTGAACTCTACCTACTAGACCCTCAAGAACCCTCTCTTTGCAGCTTGCCGCACTGTTTTATCTCAAAGACCCCATCCCAACATATTTGGTCATTGTTACTTGTCAGTTCTCTGACTATATTAGATTGTTAAGTGTCAAGAAACAGGGACTGTTGCTACATGTGTCAATAAAGCGCTGGGTACACCTGATGGCATTACATAAGTGATTATAATAATACCTCAGACAATGGTAAGCCAGGGTACAGTCTGCACATTCCAAACAATATTCCTAAGTTACTAGTCCTTGTGCCAGCAAGTGCAGACAATGATTTTGACACTGTGCCCAGAGGGGAGTGTCAAGTAATTATACATAGGGATTGTCCAACCACTGATATATAGTGCAGTGCAAGAAAAGGCAGAGAGCAGACAACGTAGTTATTAATTAAGCAAAGACACACGGGGTTCTAGAAACTCCTATTCTGAAGAATTCATCATTTTAGGGACATGTAATCTGTAACGAGTCCTGGCCCAAGCAAGGAGGTTTTTATCTTTCTAAGAATTAGTTTTCAGTTCGATGGGGCTGATGCACATTCAAATAGATGAAAAATGTTATAGACCATGCTAAGAAATCTAAAGACTGACAGACCTTATCTTTTAATTTCTCGATTTCAATAAGCTCAGAAGGGTTGAGGGAGAAGGGGCACGTGGGCTGGTTGCTCTCGCACTAGGAAGCTTGATTCCATGAGTGCAGCATGCCAAGATTGTAAACGGATACAGCACTTTGAACACAGATTCCCACTGAGCCCATGAGGACGCTGAAAAAAAGTTCCAGCATCTAAACAGTTTAAATGCTCGGATTCCACTTCAAACCATCGTGAAAGAAGGTCCTTTCTGTGCACTTGCAGGCATCCTTATAGCAGAACACAGTAAAGGAGAGCCAACAAGTTAATTTGGGAGTGATTCAAAGCATCTGCTGGGCTGGGTCTTCTGTGCAACCATAATGTCTAGTATTTTCTTTGTTTTTATTATTTGATGCTTGCTTAAAGAGTATAGAGTATGTCCCTTCCAAAAGAGGCAAGAAATATTACCACCTGGAACATGAAGATGTCTTTAATGGGAGGTTTCGGACAACCTTTTCAGAAGATATGGAGTGGAGGAGTGGCCTAGTGGTTGGGGCAAGGTACTTCAGGCCGGAAGGTCGGGGGTTCAAATCCCACTAGAGGACAGCAACCTTGGGCCGGAAGGATGGGGGTTTCTAGTCCCACAGGTGCTCCTTGTGGTCTTGGGCAAGCCACTTAACCCTCCATGTTCCCTGTAAAATAGTTATCTCCAAGTTATAATGCCCTGTTCAATGTAATTTCAGTTTGTTCAATGTAAACCGCACTGATGCAGAATAGCATGGTATATAAGAGAATGTAAATAATATGGCTCATATTCAGTAACTCCAAGTCCAGGAAGTTAGCAATAGAAGCTGCATATTAGCTAACTCTTTGATGACCAGTATTGTACCATCCTATATTGTGACAAAGATGAATTCATATTTAGGCTTACTGTGGAAAGATATTATCCCCAACAAGAAGGCAAAGTGACCAACAGAGGGCAACACATCCCAAAGCTGATGGCTTCGGGTAGTTACTTAGCCATGCCAAATGAGCCAATATATGTTTGGTCTAAAACATCCTCAAATGAATAAAAAAAACCTATCCTGAATATATGAGCAAGAGATTGTTTATGATGTTATTACATAAACTTCTGCTTGCTGCACAAATTGCTGACATGGTCTTCTCTGACCCAAAGAAAAGTCTTCTTCTTAGGGATGCACATTCGTTAGCATACATTTGGTTCATAAATATTTGTTAAACAATTCCGCTTCCATATCGTCCTGCTAGACCAGTCCAGACAAGTGGGTTGTGTTCCCCTACCAGCAGATTGGTGGAGACCAAGAACCAATGAAAAGCCCAGGTTTCAATGACATCACTCCTATGCCTCTATCTGCCTCAGCCACCAGAGGTCTCTCTTCAGTATTTCTTTGTCTCCATCAGATGGTGGATGGATTTTCTCCTCTCTGTAGAAAATCTGAAGACTGAGAGGAAAAGAGTTTAATTAAACACTCACGAATGACCACCTTAAACACTAAAGGTGACTCTCTCACTTGAATACAATGTGGGATGCTCCACTAGACTGCGGTCATTTTGGTAGGCATAGGAGGAGGGAAAATTGGTTCAGCTCCACGCTCTTATCATGATAAGGGCCTGTTGAGCAGCCACAAATTGGAAGGATTGGAAGAATCTGGAAGAGTACAGCAGCCTCACACAACTTCAGCACCCCTCCCTCCTCCTCCTTTCCCCCCTCCTCTCTCCTGAAGATTGCAGAAGCCTCTCAGAGGGATCTGCCTACCAGCCACTTTTCACACAGTGATGTTAAAATAAACCCAGCAGTTCCTAAGGAGTAGAGCTGAGCCTGGCAAGGATCCAATGCCTGGAGCTCTCAGGGGGTGAGTACCAAGTGCTGAAATGGTTTTGGACATTCCCACACTCACCATATTCTGGACATTTCCAATCATGCCCGTCTCCACGATATACCTGTGGACACCTCTGATGGCCATGCCTCCTTGGTTAAAATGTGCATCTCCTAAGCTGCTGTTCTCACTATTTTGCTGATGCAAACTAGACATAAATACTAATGATAAATGAAGACTGATGCAAACTAGACTATATACTAGTCTTTTTCATGCCCAGAAAAGTCCTAAGTAATCTCAGCGTACTCTAATATATTAGAAGATATAGTAAATAGTAACAATATCACCACTAACCAGTTACAGGGACTTCTCACCTCTACTCCACCCCGGAACGCCCCCAACACACCCAACACTAACCGGATAGAATCGGTTGCGTAGGGGACATAGATGGGACTATTCAATGGCACTAATATTCCCGTCTAAGGCATTTATAGGTTTTACAGGGCTGTAAACTGTGTAAATGCCTTTCAAATATTGGGCCCCTTAGTCTTAAGTGAAAACCTTCTGTAAACGTCTTAAAACTGAGTAACGCATAAAAAAATGGAATTAAATAAGAAAACACATTATAAAATCCTATCTTTGCTCAGCAATGGCAGAATCCAAGCCATAACTCACCAGGAATCTGCAGAATTTACAAGGTGTGGAATTTCAATGAACAGAACGACTTGAATGGCCAATAATTTCTCTTAACTCATGATTTATTTCATAGTTTTGGAAGCTGAGCAAAACTAAAAATGCATTATTGTATTCCAGCCTTTTACACCAGTCCAAGACAAATCCAGTAAAAAAAAAAAGCTCTTTAAACTTTAACCTTTTGAAAGATTTTATTGCTCTGCTGGCAGAGTCCTCCTGTAGAAGAACGTCCAACACAAAAGCACGAATCCACGTGCAACGAACAAACCCAGTCAGAAACATGGATAGCACAGGAAGAATACTTTTATTAAACCACTTGCAGCCAATGGCACGACACAGGCCGTGTTTCGCTATGTCTTCATCAGGGGCTAAATTTGGCTAAAAAATATAACACATATAAACATGTAAATGTAAAATTAAGCCAAACAGTGTAGGAGCAATTTAAAAACACTTTAAAAACAAAACAAAGCACCATAAAAAGCAAATTATACAGATAAAAGCATTGGTACATAATAAAAACAAAAATATGTAAACAATATATTCAACAAAGATTTAAACATGTAACATGCACAAAAAGACTGTAGAAGTACAACCATTGATAAATCTCGTATGCTAACAAACAATGGGTAAACTCAAAATGATGATATAATAACATTGCAATCACCACTAATATAACTACAAGCCTTGCCACACAAAAGGACATGTATTTTATATCCTATTATATTTATAATTCTGTCTATGTTTGCATAAAAGGTAGAGGTTCAAAAATTGTACTATATATGAGTAAATTAATAAGCACCAAAAAGGAGAAGCGCAATGTAAAGAAGGAATGGAATTAAAATAGAACAGAAGAGGGGAAGGGGGCATGAATATATGTCTTTCAAACATCTCCATCCAAATGTTCCCCGTGAAATGTCAGTTCTCCAGTGACCCTCGTCGTTAATTTAGGCTAGCATCTCAACACTATAAAAACCTTGTCCTTGATAATATCATACCATTATCTGATTCAGATATTAAATAAATTCTTCCAAAAAAGATCGTCAACAGCAAGTAGTTAAATATTAAGGAATAAGATCAAAATAGACCAAAAATGCACCATTTATTTTTTCAATGGTCGTCAAACAAACATACTCCTAAAAGTGTGTTTATTAATAACTTTAAAAATATCTTATTTACATAACACAGTGATATCACAAAGTAGGGCATAATAAATTAAAGCATACCTGTGCTAAATATGTGGCTTGAAAGTTCAAGAGAGGATATGTATTTTTCTATAATGCTCTATGTGCAATAAACGCTGTTGATTATATTGTGACCACCGGCATGCCCACTACGATGAATTTAAAACATGATAAAATCACTGCTAACTTTACTTCAACTGCTATAATTAACATTATGACAAAGTACAACAACGTTATTAAACCTATGAGCCAGTACTTCTTTCATGTAAAACATAGCATACAAAGTAAATGCAACGAAGCTAAAGATGACCGATCTCGTCCTCATTATTTCTAAGACTTGGGAACTCAAGATGTGCTTTGGTTACATAGTCTGCATGCACAAAGATATGGTTTTTAACAACTGCGCCACTGCAAAGAGTGACGCATCTTACATGTGAGTCAGAAATATATTGCAAAGGCTTTTCTACATGCTATGGAGGGTATTGCAATTCCCGAATAGCTGGGCTGAACATCTAGTATGGACATTCAGTTCCTGCTATTTGCAGGAACCGTATTACCTGCACAGAGCTCCCCGCACATACAAAGGGGGTGTGCAGGGAGCTCTGGACTGGGGCACGAGGGGGTGGAGATGGGGAAGAGTGGGGGCAGTGTGGAGGCGGGACGCCCGACCTGGACTTATAGGGCCAATTACAGTCGTGGCCCTGTACGTCCAGGCTTGCTGCGACCTGCATATGATAGAGACATTTAAATACCTCCAAGGACACCCCAGAGGACATGGGCTTCGAGGGGTGATGCCCCGCCGCCCGATCCGGGCCTTCGAGGCCCCCTCCAGGGGTCGGGCAGCAGGGAATAAAAGGTATTCTGCTGGCAGCACATTACAGCCTCTTCATGGCATCCTGGTGCCATGGCGATGGGACGCCATGGCACCAGCCACCATGCAGTAGCCATGACTGAGTTGCGTGGGGAAGGGGCAGGATGTGCAGCGGCATGGAATGGGGACACGTCCTGCCCATCAAGGCAGGTTGCACCCGATTCTGATCCCAGAGGACGTATAGGTACAGGTCTCGCCCGTCCAGATTCTGGAAATACTGATGGGCCGGACGGGCCCCGATCATGATGGGACTCTATGTGTCTATTAACAAGACACCACCTATTCGTAAGACAGAGGCAATGACGTAAAATCCATTGTACTCGTGGAGATAAGTTAATAAACTAAAGGAAGATTCTCTTTCAGCCAATGGTGCAACACAGGGCAATCATCCGGTCTTACCCTATGCCACAACTACATGAGCCTTACATCCACCTCGTTTGCCCTTATAATCAGTCACGCCTCAAATCTTACTTCTTCTCCATTGTTGTTAAGTGCCATCGAGTCGGAGTCGACTCATGGCGACCCTCTGGATAGCTATCCTAAATAGTGTTCGGTCTTCAGTCAGGCAGTTCATTGTTGACAGACTGGTACCCGTAGCTGCTGTTATTGTATCGATCCATCTCATTGCTGGCCTTCCTCTTTTGCGTTGACCTTCTATCTTGCCAAGCATGATGTCTTTCTCTAATGATCTCACTCTTTGCATGATGTGTCCAAAGTATGAAAGTCAAAGTCTTGTCATCTGAGCTTCTAAAGAAAGCTTAGGTTTGATCTCCTCTAGTACCGACTGGTTTGTTCTTCGGGCAGTCCATGGTATACACAGTATTTGCTGCCAGCACCATAATTCAAAGGCATCAATTTTCTTCCTGTCTATCTGTTTCACTGTCCAACTTTCACATCCATATGATGTTATTGAAAATACCATGGCTTGAACAAGTCAAATCTTTTTAAGGAGAGAGACATCTCTGCTCTTGAGAATTTTATCTAGGTCTTTCATAGCCATTCTGCCAAGAGCAATGCGTCGTCTGATTTCTTGACTGCTTGTTGCTTCTTTATTGATAGTTGATCCAAGTAGGTTAAAGTTGTTCACGATTTCAATTTCTTCTTCTTCAACGATGAACCTGTTGATTATGCCAGTTGTCATGATCTTTGTCTTCTTTACATTAAGGTGCAGGCCCATTTTGAGACTATGTTCTTTGATTGTGAGAAGCATATGTTTCAGATCATCTTCACTTTCAGCCAGTAATGTGGTATCATCAGCATAGCGAAGGTTGTTGATGAGTCTTCCACCAATCTTCACGCCTCTGTTGTCTTCATACAATCCTGCTTCTCTGATGATTGTTCTGCATATAAATTAAACAGGTAGGGGGAAAGTATGCAGCCTTGTCTTACACCTTTGCTTATTTTAAACCATTCTGTTTCTCCTTGTTCCGTTCGAACTGTTGCTTCTTGATCAATGTACAGATTGTGCAAGAATACGATCAGGTGTTCTGGTATACCCATGCTTCTTAATGTGGCCCAGAGTTTCTCAAGGTTTACACAGTCAAAAGCTTTGCTATAGTCGATAAAGCACAAATAGATATCCTTTTGGTATTCTTTAGTCTTTTCAAGGATCCATCTCACATCCGCAATGATGTCTCTCGTTCCTCACCCTTTCCTGAACCCTGCTTGCACTTCAGGTAGTTCTTGTTCTAGGTATGGTTGTAGTCTCTTTTGAATAATCTTCAGTAGAATCTTGCTTGGGAAGTCTGACTGTTGATGTAGCTGCGCATGAAATGAGAGTCAGAAGCTGTAAATATGTCTTACGCATTGGAACATGGAACGTACGAAGCATGAACCAAGGGAAGTTGGAGGTGGTCAAGAATGAAATGGAACGTGTACAACTTGATCTGTTGGGTGTCAGCGAACTGAAATGGACTGGCATGGGGCACTTTGCATCAGATGATCACATGGTCTACTATGCTGGAAATGAAAGACAAAGAAGAAATGGTGTTGCATTTATAATAAAGAAGAAACTTGCAAGAACTGCAATGAAATACAATGCAGTCAGCGAACGCTTAATCTCTATTCGGCTACGAGGATTGCCTATCAACACAACTCTAATACAAGTATATGCCCCAACAACAGCTGCAGAAGAGAATGAAATTGAAGAGTTCTATGAACAAGTACAAGCTGAAATTGACAGAACATGCAAACAGGATATCCTGATAGTCATGGGTGACTAGAACGCAAAAGTTGGCAACAAAGAAGAAGGCAAAGTAGTTGGAAAATATGGACTTGGCAACAGAAATGAAGCTGGAGAAAGACTGATAGAATTCTGCAAGACCAATGATCTTTTCATCTCAAACACCTTCTTCCAGCAACACAAGCGGCGACTGTACACATGGACTTCACCCAATGGATTGTATAAAAATCAAATTGACGGGGGGCGGAGCCTGATGTCCAGCGGGATGGTCGCATAACGCTGAGGCTCCCGAGGGGCCTACTCAGAATCCTGAATTAACACCTCATATATTTGGAATTTTTACTCTGATCTTGCCGGGGCATATCGGTGAGATGGCGGTGACCAAACCAACGCGCCTGGAATTTGGGTCTCCAGCGGCTTCTCACGGCAGACGCTCCAAAGCCGAACCTCCATCCCCGCAGAAGGGGCAGGCCTTGTGCGAGGGCCCCGAAATGCAGCAGGAAATCCTCGTAGAGATTAGAGGGGTCAAAAACCTTGTGCAGGCAAACGGTGAAGCACTCCGAGCGCTGCGGGACGATTTTGGAGTGCTGCAAAGCAAGCTAGAAGGGCTTTCTTCGCGTCAGGACAAAATGGAGAGCATATTGGACTCCCATGCGGCCCGGTTGTCCAAACTCGACAAAGTTGAACGACAGGTGCGGGCCTTGCAGAAAGAGGTGGAAGATGGCAATAATAGAGCGCGCCGCAATAACATACGACTCGTGGGCATACCGGAGGGAGCGGAATCGGGAGACATGAAAGAGTTTTTATGCAAAATCCTCCCTTCCTTGCTCCAAATCACCTTTACCAAAGATTTGGAGATTGATCGCGCTCATCGTGTACCCACCAGCATAACGCTCAACAGGAAGACCCCGCGGCCTATCATTTTTCGACTATTGAGATATCAACACGTGGAGCAAATTCTAAGTGCCTCTCGGGCAAAGGGCCATATGGAGTTTGAGAGCCACAAGATCTCCTTCTATCCCGACTTGTCTAAATCCACAGTCGACCGCCGAAAGCGCTTTCTGGAATTCCGGCCGCGGCTTCAACAACTACAAGCACGCTATGGCCTGATGTACCCGGCCAAGCTCCGAGTCACGCTTCACAATCAGACAAGAACATTCGAGGACCCTGATCTACTAGCGGAGTTTTTGGATTCCAAAGAAGCCGACTTGATGCGCTGACTTCCAGAATATTCCTGCACGTCTCCTTATATCTGCTGTACCGGCCATATTGGATCTGCCGCAGCCTAGCATAGAGTCTGGCGTGGGCAGTCTGTTGCCTTACTCTTGATGGTATCTGTGACCAGACTCCATCTACCCACAGTAGCCTCGATGAGTGTCAGAGACAGTGTTATTATGGACTCTGGTGTTTCTTTTCCTTTTATACATGTCTTCCATTTCCTCTCTGGGGCCTCCTCCCGCAGACATCAGGTCGCCATATTCTTTGGGGGTTTGCTTCTTCTCTAAGATACGTTGGTACAGGCTTTTCAATATGGGGTGTATTAGCCAGAATATTCGGTGATTATGACATTGTTGTACAGATTCTGCTTATGTTCTATGTTATCACGCGCCCATACCTAAAATGTCTACTACTGATTGATGACACCATGTAAGATTTTTCATTGAACGTAAAAGGCATCAATAATCCGATAAAACGGCAGAAAATCCTAAGCTACCTCAGTCCGGAGGCAGCGGATCTGATTTTCTCCAAGAAACGCATTTAAATTCAAAGGAAACTCTTCAACTCAATATTAAACCTTACATGGTGGCCGCTTGTTCCCCAGCCGTTTCTAAGAGATGTGGGGTTGCCATACTGGTTGGGAAGTCTTTGCATGCTACTGTTGTTGCGACTAGTTCAGATGTAGAAGGTGGATGGTCTGGAGTTCACCTCAAGATGGGTAGTCTAGAAGTTACATGTATATGCTTTTACGCTCCTAATGTTGATGACTGGGTATTTTTGTTACCATTGCTCAGGTGGCGCAAGCTGCTGCTAATACTTTATTGATCATTGGGGGGGATTTCAATCTAGTCCTTGATCCCCTGATTGACAAACAGCCGCCTAGGACGAGTGGTCCCCCCAAGAGTCACGCTACGCTTACCTCCCTGATCAAGGATTTTGCTTTAGTTGATCTATGGAGATTGCTACGCCCTAATGAGCTTGACTTCACCTTCTTCTCCTCCCCTCATAAATCTCAGTCTCGCATAGACTTCTTTCTAATCCCAGATCTGTTGGTTCCTCTGGGGACACTGCACTGATTTACTTCCTACATATTTCAGATCATGTTGTCATTTCCTTTCAAGGGGATCTGGACACCCCAACAGCGTTTCTCTGCAGCTCGTTGGAAAACCTTTCGGATTTACAAAAAGAATTCGCGTTACCAGCGAAACACTACTTTCAATTGATGCAGCTTCAATACTGCCTCAACAGTGCTCGAACCATGCCGCCCTCTGCCCCTACTGAGCATGGGCTATTAGAGATAGTTCACTCCATTAGTAGTACACATGGGGTAGCCTCTAATTTTTATAAAATACTTTGTCAGGGTGCAGACACGGACACTTTAAGAGCCCAACAAGCCTGGGAGCGCGAACTGCAAACCACTATAAACCCTGTGCAATAGAGCGTTTCTTGGAGTAAAGTAGTGCGGGCTTCCCGGTCTGCCTCTGTTACCCAAACTCTCTTCTTCTTTGCACACAGATGCTTTTCTACCCCAGGAAAGATCGCCAAATGGAACCCAAATGCTAGGGACCTGTGTTGGTCTTGCCATACTGCTGTGGGATCCTTCGCTCATGTTATTTATGAACGTCCTCAACTGCAGGTCAGTTGGGGGCGGGTCTGGGGTCGTATTCAATATATCTTACACTTTCATGAACCTCTTTCTTGGAAGGTCGTGGGACTCCGCTCTGTGGCGGAGGTCCCCTCTCTTCCTAAGAAGGGCGCTTTCTCCTTGATTTCCTGTTAGGTATAGCCATATGCTTAGTCACGAGGAATTGGAAGGATAGCTCTCGACTTACTGTCAATGAATGTGGAACCTCGTCTGCTTATATAGTAAATATGAGCAGATACCTCGGTGAGCTATCCCCCATGTCCAAACTCACTCTTGCTTGCCTAAATGGCAGATGCTTACTGATTATGTACAATCTGCTCATTGCTCCAACATGCCTGTATAATGTGCACTCATCATGTCTTAGATCACCGTTAGGTTTTGTAATACAATAATGTAAGTACACGCCCGCTTCGGGAATGCTTAGTTTTCTAGAGAAGAAGCAGGGGGGAGGGGGGTGGTAGGGGTTTACTTTGGTGTATGTATTACACGTCATGTGTTTGTCTTTTAGCTGTATGTCTTCCTTTCCTTTGTTGTTATAAAACGAAAATAAAGAATTTAAAAAAAAAAAAAAATCAAATTGACTACATCTGTGGAAGTCAACGATGGAAAAGCTCTGTAACGTCAACAAAGACAAAACCTGGAGCTGACTGTGGTACAGATCATCAACTACTAGTATGCAAACTCAAGCTAAAGTTGAAAAAGAGCAAACCACTCATGAATGCAGCAAAATATGACCTTGGGAATATACTACTGGAATTTAAAGACTGCCTGCAAAATCGATTTGCTGCTTTAGATACAAATGACAGAGCTCCAGAAGAGTTATGGAATGATATCAAGAAAGTTGTGTTGGAAGAAAGCGAGAAGTCTCTACAAAAGGTGAAAAAGCAAAAACGGCCAAAATGGATGACGGAAGAAACTCTGAAAATTGCCCAGAAACGCAGAGAAGCTAAAGCCAGAGGAGAAAGAAAGACAATCGCAGAACTCAACAGAGATTTCCAATGTGCAGCAAGACAGGACAAGGAAAAGTACTACAATGACACTTGCAAGGAAATAGAAGCAGAAACTATTAGAGGGGGAACAAGATCGGCTTTCCTAAAGCTAAGAGAGTTAAAGAAAAAGTTCCAGCCTCGAATTGGAATGTTACAAGATGCTCAAGGTTCTATGTTGAATGATGCTGAGAAGATCAAGAAAAGGTGGAAGGAATATACAGAGTTTTTATATGATAAAGATCAAGTGGACCAACAGCTGTTTCAACCTGTACCTTATGATCGGGAACCATTGGTGATGAAAGAAGAAGTTGAAGCAGCATTGAAAGCCTTATCAAAGAACAAAGCACCAGGCATTGATAGCATTCCCATAGAAGTATTGCAGCAATCTGATGCAGCTGTTACCGTACTCACAAGGCTCTGCCAAGAAATATGGAAGACAACATCGTGGCCAACTGATGGGAAAAGATCTGTGTTTATACCAATACTAAAGAAAGGTGATCCAACTGACTGTGGAAATTATCGCACAATCGCTCTGATCCCACATGCCAGCAAGATTCTACTGAAGATTATTCAAAAGAGACTACAACCATACCTGGAACAAGAACTACCTGAAGTGCAAGCAGGGTTCAGGAAAGGGCGAGGAACGAGAGACATCATTGCAGATGTGAGATGGATCCTTGAAAAGATTAAAGAATACCAAAAGGATATCTATTTGTGCTTTATTGACTATAGCAAGGCTTTTGACTGTGTAAACCATGAGAAACTCTGGACCACATTAAGAAGCATGGGTATACCAGAACACCTGATCGTTCTCTTGCGCAATCTGTACATTGATCAAGAAGCAACAGTTCGAACGGAACAAGGAGAAACAGAATGATTTAAAATAAGCAAAGGTGTAAGACAAGGCTGCATACTTTCCCCCTACCTGTTTAATTTATATGCAGAACAAATCATCAGAGAAGCAGGATTGTATGAAGACAACAGAGGTGTGAAGATTGGTGGAAGACTCATCCAGAACTTTTGCTATGCTGATGATACCACATTACTGCCTGAAAGTGAAGATGATCTGAAACATTTGCTTCTCACAATCAAAGAACATAGTCTCAAAATGGGCCTGCACCTTAATGTAAAGAAGACAAAGATCATGACAACTGGCATAATCAACAGGTTTATCGTTGAAGGACAAGAAATTGAAATTGTGAACAACTTTAACCTACTTGGATCAACTATCAATAAAGAAGCAACAAGCAGTCAAGAAATCAGACGACGCATTGCTCTTGGCAGAATGGCTATGAAAGACCTAGATAAGATTCTCAAAAGCAGAGATGTCTCTCTCCATACAAAGATTCGACTTGTTCAAGCCATGGTATTTTCAATAACATCATATGGATGTGAAAGCTGGACAGTGAAAAAGACAGATAGGAAGAAAATTGATGCCTTTGAATTATGGTGTTGGCGGCGAATACTGTGTATACCATGGACTGCCCGAAGAACAAACCAGTCGGTACTAGAGGAGATCAAACCTAAGCTTTCTTTAGAAGCTCAGATGACAAGACTTCGACTTTCATACTTTGGACACATCATGCGAAGAGAGAAATCATTAGAGAAAGACATTATGCTTGGCAAGATAGAAGGTCAACGCAAAAGAGGAAGGCCAGCAATGAGATGGATCGATACAATAACAGCAGCTACGGGTACCAGTCTGTCAACAATGAGCCGCCTGACTGAAGACCGAACACAATTTAGGATAGCTATCCAGAGGGTCGCCATGAGTCGACTCCGACTCAACGGCACTTAACAACAACAACAACAACAGAATCTTGCTGGCATGTGGGATCAGAGTGATTGTGCGATAATTTCCACAGTCAGTTGGATCACCTTTTTTAGTATTGGTATAAACACAGATCTTTTCCATTTGGTCACGATGTTGTCTTCCATATTTCTTGGCAGAGCCTTGTAAGTACGGTAACAGCTGCATCTTTTCCTAGCACCCCTTGCACTCTTAATTCAACAATCAGGTATTTCTGCTTTTCTTTATGCAGACGACATTGTTCTGCTCCACCATACTTCTCCCTCTTGTCCCGATCTCACCGCGCTTAACTCATGTCTTTCCGCTGTAGCCAACTGGTTGACCCTTCACTGCTTGCACCTTAATCTCACTAAGACCGTTGCCATTTGGTTTTCCCATGGGTCTACACCCCCTACACTTGCCCCCTCATTTTCTGGGTCCCCTGTCCCATTAGTTTCTACCTTTCGTTACCTTGGTGTCCACTTTGATTCTGATCTTTCTTTCCAGTCCCACCTCTCTCACATTACCAAATCCTCTTTCTTTTTCCTCCGGCAAATACGTGCAATACGCCCCTTTTTGTCCTCAGCAGCCCTCACTACCCTGGTGTTGTCTTTAGTTATCTCACGTGTCGACTTTGCAAACTCAGTTCTTGTCAGTCTCCCTAAGTCTCGCTTATCCCGTTTACAACGCATACACCACACTGCTGCTCGCCTTATTTGTCATGCGTCTCCCCGCGACCACATCACTCCCCTCCTGTTTCACCTCCACTGGTTACCCCTCCCTTACCGTTCCCAATTTAAGCTTCTCACTCTGGTACACAAAGTACTTCATACTGGCTCCCCCCAATACCTTGCTGACTTACTTTCTATCCACTCCCCTCGATATACTCCCCGCTCCTTTCATCTTCACCGTCTAGCCCTTCCCTCCCCTTCCCGTGCTCATCTACAGTCCACCCGCTCCTCTGCTTTCTTCTTCATCGGCCCCGCCCTCTGGAACCCACTACCTCCCGCCCTCCGTCTTGAACCACTCTTCTCAACCTTTAAACAAAACCTAAAAACACACCTTTTCTCTTTGGCTTTTGATGTGCCCTCTCCTTTTGTGTAATCTCCTCTTCCTCGTCCCTAACCTTCCCTTGTTGTTTCTTCCCCGCCCTCTCCATGTCTCTCTTGTCTACTCTTTGTAAACAGAAACTGTACTTTTAATCAGATATTGTATTTCTTTTCTTTTCCAGGCTTCGGCCTTTTTTTTAGACAATTGTTTTTATATTGTACATTGCTTTGATTTCTGTAGAAAGGCGATTTTATCAAAACTAATAAACATATCAAACTAATAAACATAAACATCAGATTGCTGTAATACTTCTATGGGAATACTATCAATGCCTGGTGAATTGTTCTTTGATAAGGCTTTCAATGCTGCTTCAACTTCTTCTTTCATCACCAATGGTTCCCGATCATAAGGTACAGGTTGAAACGGCTGTTGGTCCACTTAATCTTTATCATATAACAACTCTGTATATTCCTTCCATCTTTTCTTGATCTTCTCAGCATCATTCAACATAGAACCTTGAGCATCTTGTAACATTCCAATTCGAGGCTGGAACTTTTTCTTTAACTCTCGTAGCTTTAGGAAAGCCGATCTTGTTCTTCCTCTAAAGGTTTCTGCTTCTATTTCCTTGCATGCATCATTGTAGGACTTTTCCTCGTCCTGTCTTGCTGCACGTTGGAAATCTTGTTGAGTTCTGTGATTGTCTTTCTTTCTCCTCTGGCTTTAGCATCTCTGCGTTTCTGGGCAATTTTCAGAGTTTCTTCCGTCATCCATTTTGGCCATTTTTTCTTTTTCACCTTTTGTAGAGACTTCTTGCTTTCTTCCAACACAACCTTCTTGATGGCATTCCATAACTCTTCTGGAGCTCTGTCATTTGTATCTAAAGCAGCAAATCGATTTTGCAGGCAGTCTTTAAAGTCCAGTGGTATATTCTCAAGGTCATATTTTGCTGCATTCATGAGTGGTTTGCTCCTTTTCAACTTTAGCTTGAGTTTGCATACTAGTAGTTGATGATCTGTACCACAGTCAGCTCCAGGTTTTGTCTTTGTTGATGGTATAGAGCTTTTCCATCGTTGACTTCCACAGATGTAGTCAATTTGATTTTTATACAATCCATTGGGTGAAGTCCATGTGTATAGTCACTGCTTGTGTTGCTGGAAGAAGGTGTTTGCGATGAATAGATCGTTGGTCTTGCAGAATGCTATCAGTCTTTCTCCAGCTTCATTTCGCTTGCCAAGTCCATATTTTCCAACTACTTTGTCTTCTTCTTTGTTGCCAACTTTTGCGTTCCAGTCACCCATGATTATCAGGATATCCTGTTTGCATGTTCTGTCAATTTCAGCTTGTACTTGTTCATAGAACTCTTCAATTTCATTCTCTTCTGCAGCTGTTGTTGGGGCATATACTTGAATTATAGTTGTGTTGATAGGCATTCCTCATAGACGAATAGAGATTAAGAGTTCGCTGACTGCATTGTATTTCATTACAGTTCTTGCAAGTTTCTTCTTTATCATAAATGCAACACCATTTCTTCTTTGTCTTTCATTTCCAGCATATTAGACCATGTGATCATCTGATGCAAAGTGCCCGATGCCAGTCCATTTCAGTTCGCTGACACCCTACAGATCAAGTTGTACACATTCCATTTCATCCTTGACCACCTCCAATGTCCCTTGGTTCATGCTTCGTACGTTCCATGTTCCAATGTGTAAGACATCATTACAACTTCTGACTCTCATTTCATGCACAGCTACATCTGCAGTCAGACGTCCTGAGGGCTTTGATCCAACCACATCATAAATGCTGGCTTTACTCTGAAAAGTCATCAGCTCTTCCCCAGTAGCTAGTTGAGTGCCTTCCGACCTGGGGGTCTCATCTTCCAGCACTACAGCACAATTTGTTTTGTTGTAACTATCCATTGGGTTTTCATGGCAAGATACAGAAGTAGATTGCCGTGCCTTTCTTCCGCGCAGTTTAAGTTTGGTGTTGTTGCCGTTGTCACAGAAATGTGATCCTCCGCCGTGAACACTATCCCATTCTGCTGCTGCCCAGATGGGTGGTTTGTCTTGGTCTAGCACCTCTTCTCCGTATGCCTGATCATAATCTCATATGCATCTGTTAACATGTTAACACACTGCAGATATGCTTCTCATATTACCACAACATAACAACTAGATCAAGATCAAGTGGACCAACAGCCGTTTCAACCTGTATCTTATGATCTGGAACCATTGGTGATGAAAGAAGAAGTTGAAGCAGCATTGAAAGCCTTATCCAAGAACAAAGCACCAGGCATTGATTGCATTCCCATAGAAGTATTACAGCAATCTGATGCAGCTGTTACCGTACTTACAAGGCTCTGCCAAGAAATATGGAAGACAGCATCATGGCCAACTGACTGGAAAAGATCTGTGTTTATACCAGTACTAAAGAAAGGTGATCCAACTGACTGTGGAAATTATCGCACAATCGCTCTGATCCCACATGCCAGCAAAATTCTACTGAAGATTATTCAAAAGAGATTACAATCATACCTGGAACGAGAACTACCTGAAGTGCAAGCAGGGTTCAGAAAAGGGCAAGGAACGAGAGACATCATTGTGGATGTGAGATGGATCCTTGAAAAGACTAAAGAATACCAAAAGGATATCTATTTGTGCTTTATCGACTATAGCGAAGCTTTTGACTGTGTAAACCATGAGAAACTCTAGGCCACATTAAGAAGCATGGGTATACCAGAACACCTGATCGTTCTCTTGCACAATCTGTACATTGATCAAGAAGCAACAGTTCGAACGCAACAAGGAGAAAAAGAATGGTTTAAAATAAGCAAAGGTGTAAGACACGGCTGCATACTTTCCGCCTACCTGTTTAATTTATATGCAGAACAAACCATCAGAGAAGCAGGATTGTATGAAGACAACAGAGGTGTGAAGATTGGTGGAAGACTCATCCAGAACCTTTTCTATGCTGATGATACCACATTACTGGCGGAAAGTGAAGATGATCTGAGACATTTGCTTCTCACAATCAAAGAACATAATCTCAAAATGGGCCTGCACCTTAATGTAAAGAAGACAAAGATCATGACAACTGGCATAATCAACAGGTTCATCGTCGAAGGAGAAGAAATTGAAATCGTGAGTAACTTTAACCTACTTGGATCAACTCAATAAAGAAGCAACAAGCAGACAAGAAATCAGACAACGCATTGCTCTTGGCAGAATGGCTATGAAAGACCTAGATAAGATTCTTAAGAGCAGAGATGTCTCTCTCCATACAAAGATTCGACTTGTTCAAGCCATAGTATTTTCAATAACATTATATGGCTGTGAAAGCTGGACAGTGAAAAAGATAGACAGGAAGAAAATTGATGCCTTTGAATTATGGTGCTGGCGGCGAATACTGTGTATACCATGGACTGCCCGAAGAACAAACCAGTCTGTACTAGAGGAGATCAAACCTAAGGTTTCTTTAGAAGCTCAGATGACAAGACTTCGACTTTCATACTTTGGACACATCATGCGGAGAGAGAGATCATTAGAGAAAGACATCATGCTTGGCAAGATAGAAGGTCAACGCAAAAGAAGAAGGCCAGCAATGAGATGGATCGATACAATAACAGCAGCTACGGGTACCAGTCTGTCAACAATGAACTGCCTGACTGAAGATCGAACACAATTTAGGATAGCTATCCAGAGGGTCGCCATGAGTCGACTCCGACTCAACGGCACTTAACAACAACAACAACAACAACTAATTGCTCCTACATATGGGTTTTATTATCTACTGCTACACTGTGACACCTATTCCACTGCTGCTTATAACACCTAGATACACAGTTCTACCTAAATTAAGGATAATCTTGTTAAAACCTCCAAGTTATATCTCCCACTCTGTTGTTACAGTGTAAAGTGCCTTGAATCTAAGATAAGGCGGTATAGAAAACCTAAAAAATAAATAAAATAAAATAAATAAATACAACATGTGCTTCCAGTATGGGATGTTGTAAGATCTTTTGAGAAGTGATGAGTGTGGGTGTAGAAGTTTGTAGGTTGTGGGCTTGTGTAGAGGGACATGTGTATGCATGACATGAAGCGTGTGAGGGGTCAGGGTGTATATACGGGATGTGGTTGTATGTGGATTTGTATGGGGCAAATGTAGAGGTGAAATGTGTGTATATGTCAGGGGGTGGAGGTGTAGGAATTGTAGGCAGTGTGGGATGTAGGGCAGTGTGGGTGTGAGGTAGGTGTTACTTTGGCGAGGGGCTTTAAAGGCATCTTTTGCTGCCATCCTTCTCCAGCTGCTTACATAGAAACATAGAAAAATGATGACAGCTAAAGACCATCCAGCCTATCTAGTCTGCTCTTCCATACCAACTATTAAGTTTGACAATCCTTTTTTCCCTTAGAGATCCTCTGTGTTCGTCCCATGCTTTCTTGAATTCAGATAGAGTCCTCGTCTCTACCACCTCCACTGGGAGACTATTCCCCACATCTACCACTCTTTCTGTAAAGAAATATTTCCACATATAACTCCTGAGTCTATGTCCTTTCACTCTCATCCTATGCCCCCTTGTTGCAGAGTTTTCTTTCAATTGAAAAAGGCTCTCCTCCTGTGCATTTATGCCATAGAGGTATTTAAATGTCTCTATCATATCTTCCCTCTCCTACATTTCTTCCAGAGTATACATATTGCGATTTTTAAGTCTGTCCCTATACACCTTACAATGAAAACTATTGACTATTTTGGTAGCCACCATCTGCACCAACTCCCATTCTGTTTATATCCTTTTGAAGGTGCGGTCTCCAGAAATGCACACAATACTCCAAATGAGGTCGAACCAGAGGCACTATCACCTCCTTTTCTCTACTAGCCATTCCTCTCCCTATGTACCCAAGCATCCTTCTAGCTTTCACCATTGCCTTTTTTACCTGTTTAGCCACCTTAAGATCATCAGAAACAATCACACCCTGGTCCCGCTCTTATTTCGTATGCAGAAGTACTTCACCCATATATTGCACTGTTTCACTTATTTTACCTATCTTTGTCTGCCTGTGTTTCTCTGGAGTGAAGTGCTGAAAAGCAGGAGGGGAAGAAGTGTTGGGGGGGGGGGGGGCTTTGAAATAGTATGCTCATTGATATTCTACAAAACAGTTTTCTATAGATTGCAATGGATTTTTTTGGTTTGAAGACACAAGACTCTGAATATATTCATCCTGATATTTTTGGCTTTCAAACTCTTCATGATATTCCCATTTTCTTCATTTTAAGGCATATTCTGCATTGGCTGTCCATCCACCTGTGCAGCCGACCAGAAGCAGGACACCCGGAGTTAGACCCAATTTTGATCTGAATGTGCATACCAAGCCCCAATGCTGGTCAGCCTGCATGCATAGCAGATGCCCGGCTACCTCAATCAGGCTCCTGAATGGAGCCGCAGTGCCATGGCCTCCCATGTCCAGCGTCCAGCTGCAGGGATCCTCCTGCACCCCCTACCTATTTGCCATGGCACCATAGCATGGTCCCCCGACATTCAGGGGGACTTATTCCACCTCTGCAGTGGAATAAGCCCCCAGTCCATGTACACAGCCCTGGATATGCAGGGCCAACATCAGAATCAGCCCTGTACATCTGGGGCCACAGCCCGCCCATGTCCCGCCCTCACTGTGCCTCAGATATGCCCCCTCCTGACCCCATCTAAGCCTCCCCGTATGAACAAACTGTTCATATGGAGAGGAATTAGCCAGGGACAGCAGGGGAGCAAATAGCGGGATGGATGACTAATATGGACGTCCATCCCCACTATTCAAGCCACTGAATAACCCCTTTTTTGGATAGTTATTGTGCCTGTGAGCTGATGCACATTGATTCCTTTTATATAATTCTTGAAAAGCATAAAAATTACTACAGAAGTGTTCCGAAGGAATTTCAGGGAAAGAACAGTGTGGAAATTGATAAACTAAAGAGTAGCAAATCACCTCGACCAGATGGCATACATCTTAGTTTGCTGAAAGAACTGAAATATGAGACTGTAGAACTACTATTAGTAATATGTGATCTATCAATAAAATCATCTGTAGTACCTGAAGATTGGAGAGTGACCAAGGTAATGCCAATTTTTAAAAAGGGTTCCAAGGGTGATCCAGCAAAACTACAGACCAGTGAGCCTGATATCAGTACCAGGGAAAATGGTAGAAACCATTATAAAAAACAAAATTGCTGAACATGTAGATACTCATGGTTTAATTTTTTAGAAGGTGTGAATAAACGGTTAGATAAAGGTGAGCCGGTTGATATAGTGTATCTGGATTTTTCTTGGGGAAATTAAAAAGCCATGGGATAGGTGGCCAATGTTCCCTCTAATTTTCTGTAGGCTGTGTGCGCATAAAATATCAGCTGTGCAGCTTTTGAAGGAAGGTTAAATTTTTGTGCGCCACATAACGACACTCGGAGTTAAATACTTTAAAATTTGACTACACATCAGAATACAGTATGTACATGTACACCATATTGATTGCACTAGAAAATATTGTAGAACTTGTGAAAACCGTAAATATACAACATCTTTTAAATTTTAAGACGTCTGTGTTGTTTTCTATCAGAATCAGAACCGTAATATTTGTGCGCTCTGTTGTAAAGTATGTGCGCTCGCTCGGCAAGATGTGTGCGCGCGCACACGCACACAGCTTAGAGGGAACAGTGTAGGTGGCAATGTACTATTGATTAGGAAGTGGTTAAAAGATAGGCTTTTTAACCTGGAAAGAGACAGCTGAGGGGAGATATGAGAGACATCTATAAATTAATGAACGGAGTGGAACGGGTAAACATAGATCGATTGTTTACGTTATCAAAATATAGAAAGACCAGGGGACATGCAATAAAGCTACAGGATAAACTATTTAAGACTAATAAGAGAAAATATTTTTTCATTCAACGTGTAATCAAACTCTGGAATTTGTTACCGGAGGATGTAGTAAAGGCTGTTAGTGTAGCTGGGTTTAAAAAAGGTTTGGACAAGTTCCTGGAGGAAAGGTCCATAAACCATTATTAAGAAGGGACCCAGGATATCAATGCTTAACCCAGCACAAGCATTGTGGAACCTGTGTCTTTTGGGGAAACTGCTAGGTACTTATAACCTAGATTGGCCACTGTTGGAAACAGGATACTGTGCTTGATGGACCTTGGTCTGACCCAGTATGGCATATCTTATGTTCTTAAGATAGAAAACAGAGAGTAAGGCTAAGTGGCCAATTTTCTCAATGGAGAAAGATGAACAGTGGAGTACCCCAGGGATCTGTGCTGGGCTCTCTGCTTTTTGACATATTTATAAATGACATGGAAAGGGGAATAATGAGTGAGGTGATCAAATTTGCAGATGACACCAAATTCTCAAAGTTGTCAAAACACAAAAGGATTGTAAAAAATTGCAAGAGGATCTTGATAAATTGGGAGACTGGGAGTCCAAATGGCAGATCACATTTCATGTAGACAAGTGCAAAGTTATGCATTTGGTTCCATATTATGAACCACCACCCAGGAAAATGACCGCTTTGATTGTATGATAAGGCGGTATAGAAATACCGTTAAATAAATAAATAAATAAATAAAAGGATGTAGTTGTCATCGTGGATAATACGGTGAAACCTGCTGCCCATTTTGCAATGGTGCCCATGAAAGCAAATAGAATGCTAGGAATCATAAGGAAAGGAATGGAGAATAAAACAAAGGATATTTTAATGCCTTTGTATTGCTTTATGGTGCGACCACACCTTAAATATTGTGTGTAATTCTGGTCATCATATCTAAAAAAGGATATAGCAGAATTAAAAAATGTACAGAGAAAAGTGACAAAAATGGTAAAGGGGATGGAAGGATATCCTTACGAGGAAAGGCTTAAAAGGTTAGGGCTTTTCAACTTGGAAAAGAGAAAGCTGAGGGGAGATATTATAGAGATCTATAAAATAATGAATTTAGTAGAACAGGTACATGTAGATTGGTTGTTTAAACCTTCAAAAAGTAAAAAAAAACTAGGGGGCACGCAATGAAGCTACAATGTAATTAATCATGATAAAATATGTTTTCACTCAGTACATTATGAAACTCTGGAATTCATTACCAGAGGACGTACTAAAAGCTGTTAGTGTAGCTGGATTGAAAAGAGATTTGTACAAATTCTTGGAGAAAAAGTCCATAAACCATTATTAAAGAGGACCAGGGAAATCCATTGCTTACCCATTGGACAAGCAGCATGGAATCTGTATACTTTTTGGGAACCTCACAGGTCCTTGTGTCCTGGATTGGTCACTGTTGGAAAGAGGATACTGGGCTTGATGGATCCTTGGTCTGACCCAGTATGGCATATCTTATGTTCTCATGACTGCTCATGAATCTCCAAAACATTGTTTGCTATAGATACATGACCTACCAATTTCAGTTTAATCAGTAGTGACTTGTAGTCCCATTGTACGGAGTCTGGGTTGAGGATCTGTCATTTACTCCTCATATATCGGCAGTGGTATGTTCCTCTTTTGTAGTCTTGCATCTGCTGAGGAGGGTTCAGTCATTTTTCTGGCCAGATCTGCTACTCTTGGTGCATGCTTTTGTAACAACTACATTTCTTCAATGCTCTCTACAGAGGCTTCTCCAAACATCAGGTGCAGAGGCTACAATTGGTCCAAAATACAGTGGCACACCTTATTTGGGGAAAAAGAAGTTTGACCATGTGACCCTTCTTTTAGCTTCTATGCATTAGTTGTCTGTGACTTTTTCGGGTGCAATTTAAGATCTTGTGCCTAGTTTTTAAGGGTTGTATATGGCAGGCGCAGACTATTTGAAGCAGATTTTGACTAAATACGTGCTGGCAAGGCCGCTTTGATCTTCCCAACAATCTTTTTTGGAGGTTCCGAGGGTTCTGCGGCTGCATTTGACCCTTAGGGGTGCTAATTTGTGGAACAACCTCCCTTTGGAATTTTGCGACGAGATGGATTATCTAACCTTTCAGAAATGGGCAAAGGTGAGACTATTTGTGCAGATCTCTGGGCCCTTCCTTGACTAGCAGCCAAATTTGTTGTATGTGGGGATGGGATTTGGAGGGGAGGGAATTTGTTACCGGAGGATATAGTAAAAGCTGTTAGTGTAGCCGGGTTTAAAAAAGATTTGGATAAGTTCCTGGAGGAAAGCCTATAAACCATTTTTAAAGAGGACCTGGGAAATCCACTGCTTCCCCCAGGAACCTGTGTGCCTTTTTGGGAACCTGCTTGGTATTTTTGACCTGGATTGGCCACTGTTGGAAACAGGATACTGGGCTTGATGGACCATAGTCTGACCCAGTATGGCATATCTTATGCTCTTATGTAATATTCAATATTGTATGTTTATAATGAGGATTGTAATGGTGAGAGACAGAAGACTGAGATAAATAAATAGCAACCCTTCAGCTTCAACCTTTTGCTTTAGGGTGAGTAGGGCATTATCTAGCTGAAAATTAAGGCTGGGTTCAGGAAGCAAACTCCCACTGACCACCAGCGCCGCAGTTTGGGCTGGATTCCAACTGAAAATTCTGTATGTCATCCTTTCACTGACCATGGTAGGAAAGGAATTCATACACACCCTCTGAAGATTTTACTTCATTGCAGAGGTAGAATCAACTGCACATCTTCGGCATAAAGCTATCATTGACTCCCAAAATGTACAACTGTCTACAAGCGGACATAGGTAAAGATGAAATAGAAAACTGCACAAGACTGAGCCTTATTCATAAGCGTAGTTGGACGGTTCAGTTTAAGGAAGTAAAGCGTGAAGTGGTCGAATTGACGAGTGGAGGGGTGGAAGCCAATGGAGTAAGTTCAAATTTGCTTAGAGCCCCTCATAAGGACAGTGGTCACAAAAAGAGGGCAGGAACACGTTTCCCCTCCCATTCCCTTCTTAACTCTTCCTTGTAAACTTAGGGAGAAAACAAGCAGCTTCCAGCAAATATCATACTTACTTTTAAAGAAGTTGCTCTGCCGCTCCACACCACCTCTCTTTCTGTAAAGTGCTGCCCCACAACAGCCGGAAGCCCGGGAAAGCATTGAGGGGCCGAAATCTCGAGTACTGCGAGACCAGCTCATCAATGGGAAAAGCTTCCTGGGCCTCCGAGGCAGCCCTTTTACAGGAGGGAGGCGGCACAGTGGCGTTGCTTTTTCTGGTCTGGGTCCTCCTGCACTGCAGGGGCTACTTGAGCAGTACAGCATTTACCAAGTCTTCATAAAATGTGCTATCAAACGCATTTCTCACTTTTCAAATTACTTTCATGAAAATTTATTTCGAAACACTTAAACTGTATATCCTATCATCAAATTTCTAAATAAAATGCTTCTAAATCATGCAATGTTAACAATACACATCCATAACTCATTCACACACATCCACATAATCTCACACCAAGAGTCCCGTGAAAAGCCACAAAAGCTTCCTCAAAACGTCCTGCAGCCCGCTCATCAATAAGTAGCTCTATCAGTCCATAACCCAGAGCTGACAAACCACATCTTATAGAGTCCAATAAAAAGACTCCAAAACCGATGATACAACAGAACACAATCCTTCAATCCAAGGTGTTCAACGATCTCTATATTCAGATGCCAGCACTTTACCATTCACAGTCTGTTAGCAGAAGTTGTTTCTTCACCACATTTACTTAGTGGACATCTCCCAACTTCACAAAGACAACATTATCTCCCAGCTCCAACCTGGCCATTGGAGCATGTCATGTTGCACTCTTCTGCTCAATCATTCAGATCCCACACAAGCCACTGGTATTTCCCCCACTCCCACTGGCACACTTCCTCATCTCTCTCTTTCTCCCCACCCCTAGCCCTGGATCTCTTCTCCCCCTTACTTTCCCCTCTGTCATGCAACATCCCCTGCCCCTCTTCCTCTCCTTCCTCCACTGTTTGCTCTGCAGCGATTCCACTTCCTCTCTCTTGCCACAGTCTTCCTCTCCCTGTCCTGCAGCCTTCCCTCTCTCCTTCCCATTCCCTGCTCAGCATTCCACCCCTTTTCCTTTCCTTTCTCCCTTTCCTGTTTAACCACTCACTGAACCAATCTGGATGCCTGAACAATGGCAAGCAGCGGCAAACAGAAATTTAGCACAGGGCTTGTGAGCTGCCCTGATCCTGACCCTGCTAGTTCCTCTTGCACAGGAGATGGGGCTGCAGCAGGACCTGTGCATTTGGTTCTCGGGACAGGTGCTAGATTTCACTTTGCTGCTGATGTCATCACAGGAACATGACACTGGGGCAGGCTCCCCTTTCGCGCTCACTCCCCAATTCCGGCAGTGTGTGTACGGTCCTTTAAACCCCGCCCATAATCATAATGTAATGGCTGAGGAGTAGAAATGATGTTAATTAAGACACATAAAGGTCAATTTTGCATAGGCCGTCTAGGCAGCAAAGTGGATGTTCGGGTCAAGACATGCACAGTTTCCCAGGCATTTTATAAAAGGAGTCTTTTGCAAAATACATACAAGGACACGGTAAATATATGGGTAAATCTGCAGCATATTTACAAAGGAAGACGTTCCAAAAAGCAGCATCCTTCAGCCTTTTGGCTGTTGAAGTACTGGGACTTAAACATGTACATGGCAATTTTTCAACCTGCGCGTGTGTAACAATCTTCTCACGACCCTAATCAGTCCGTATGCTCTGAATGCAGGGCCATACCATTTCTAGCCTAGCAGTAGGGGTGGGCCATCTTGCTCTAACATACCCCTTCTGGGATGGCTGCTTTGGTTCTGCCTGCCCTCTATATTTTATTTATTTATTTAGCAACTTTTTTATACCGCTATATCTACCAGTCATAGCGGTTTACAAGTAACACATCTATTGAACGGTTTACATGAAACAGGATAGTAACAAAACAGGGGTAGGTAGAAGAATGAGGAAGTTATGAAAACAAGGTTATATAAACTATATTAACATATGTACTGGAATTATGAGAAATGTCGGTAGTTTCACAAGTGAGGTTTATGTGTAAGATCCATAGTGCTCTGTAAATAGGAGAGTCTTTAGATTGTGATGGTTTTGGCGAACGTATACAACCTATAGAACCCCCAGGAACAGGATATGAACTGTGGTCTTTATATGGGTTTTGGTAGAATTGGACTTGTGCATTGTGTGCTAAGGACTTCGTCTGGAGCATCTGGAGCCCGGCTCTTATTTTATTTATGTCTAGTTTGGAACCATTCCTTGATTCTTGAATTGTCTGTATATGAAGAGTGAGAGCCTGACAGAGATTTTACCCACCCCTTTGGCTTTGTGTGGAAGAGAGATTAGAGGCTCTGCCTTACTTCCCACGCCTAACAGAGAAGTCTGCAGTACTGGAGTGGGCTTTGTCTTCTGGAGACAGTATAGTTGGAAGGTTGGCTTGCAAAAGCAGAAAGAAGAAGCGATATAGGATCCCAGGGAGGAGGGAGAAAGGACATTTTTATGCTAGGTGCTCAGCAGCCCTAATCCAGGATTCATTTGCCAATTGCAAAAAGGCAAATATTGATACTGGAATCACAGACACAAATAGTAAGTACTGTATCCCTCAAAAACGGAGCATTGGATTTAATTGTCAAAATCTCAGGGAGACCCCTAGGTGGCCTGAAAGCTGAGGATAGCTTGACATAGATACCTCATTGTTTGTTGCCAAGACAGCCCTGGTACCACCACTTTTACTCATGGGAAAATGCCCACTGTAGGCACTGCACGTACTTTTCTTCATACTAGGTGGGGAGGAAACTTCTGAATAGGACTTTCTCAGGGGAGGGGGGAATATAAGTTTACAGGGTGAGAATCTCTTTGAAAATTGCCTCTATTCATCACTTTCAGTGGTTTCAGATTTTCAAGGCTAACTATTCATTCTCACGGTACTATTTCAGCAACTGATTAGGGAAGAGGTTTTGAATTGTCTACCTAAATATGTTGAAGCAAAAATTCAATTTGCCACCATGAAATTTCTTAACATGTTCAAATCGTTAATTATAGGTTCTCTCTAACCTAGGGGGTCTCAGGACAGACCTTGCCAGTCAGGGTTTCAGGATAGCCAGAGTGAATATGCATGAGAGAGACTTGCATGCACTGTCTCCATTTTATGCAAATCCCTCTCGTGCATATTCATCGTGACTATCCTAAAAATCTGACGGGCAAGGCGTGTCCCGAGGACTGGGTTGTAAACCCTTAATATTCTAACCTATACAGTATGTTCCAAATGGTTAACATTCTGGTACCTGATCACACTGGACGCAGCTAGCAAGAAAGCACATCTGCTTTGTTACAGCACAGGAAGAGCTTTCTATTACTTCATTTCCACTGAACTGTTGAAACTGCTTTTTGCCATAAAGCTACATGCAGAGAAACAGCCACAGGGAGAATTTCCAGTTCTCTTCTGCCATTTTTTTTTTGGAACAAGCAGCCCCTTAAATTCTTGGATCTCCAAAAGAGTATAAATCTGCCAGATGCAGGTCCACTCCAGAATAAGCGAATTTCACGTTTCTCTTTGCAACTGATTACACTCGTCCCCTGTTCTTTGTACCCAGCAACAAATATATATTTGTGTGTGTGTGTGTGTGTGTGTAGAAAAGAAATATTGAAAAAAAAGCCCAAAAAGACCATGTAGCCATCCAAACCAACATCCCAGGCTCTCCAATCCCTTCCTCTCTCTCAGAGATCCTCTGCGTTTGTCTCCCGCCTTCTTGAATTCGGATACAGTCATCATCACCACCACCTCTACCGAGAGGCTGTTCCACGCATCCACCACTCTTTCTGTAAAGAAATATTTCCTTTGTTTACTCCTGGGTCTTTTCTTTTTCATTCTAATCCTATGACGGCTTTTTCCAGAGTCCTCAGAGTTTACTGGCACTTCTTTATGCTAACCCCTGACGCAGAACCCCGACTAAGGAAGTGCTAGCGAGTTTGAAATACAGTGCTCTGTCGGGCGGATTGTGCACTCTGACGTGATAAGATTGCACCTAATGGCATTAGTGAGCTACTCCTTGGAATTTCTACACATGCTTCATTTTTCCACAAGCTAAGTCATTTTAATGGACTGATGAAATTTTGTTCAAACGCTTACTTAAATTTGAATATATTGATTAAAAAGAAGGTTTGCAGCTAGGGGGACTTCCTCCCCCCCCCCTTGCAAATATTAAGACAGAGAAAGAAGGGTGGTTTTTGCATGCATTTTGCTCTAACACGCTTGACTTTGCTGTTAGAAAAATAATATAAAAGCAATAGAATTACAAGACTTACGAGTTGAGGAGAATACTATGAGTTAATCTCGAAAGAGGGAATGGAACATCTATTTACATTGGTGTGATATACAGACCTTCCTCACAAGCAGAAGTGGAAAGAGATTTAATTGAAGACATTCACAGTATTGCTATGAAAGGAGAAGTGTTACTGATAGGTCCATAACCGTTTATAACAGAATAAAATGAGTTATAATTTGGTCTTATAAACTGTGCTGTGGTTCTCACTTTTTGGTGTGCGAGCATCTTGCATGTCCTTTGATTTTTACGAAACCTATATTTACATTAACACCCTGCTGGTCCAGTGTGCAGTTTCAGAATTTATGGTGAGGTTGCTAAGCCTTTCTTGTGTTTATGTTGGAGTGGGAGATGTTGTGTTGGGGTCACAAAGTCCCTCTTGTTTTTCAGAGGGTGGTTAGTGCTGTGTTGGGGGCCAAGTCACTCTTGTTTTTGTGGAAGTGGGAGATGCTGTATGGATGCTGTTGAGCCCCTCTTGTCTGGCATATTTAGCAGCATGTTTCCTAGGCTCTGCACTGGTAACATATGAACATAAGAAATGCCATACTGTGTCAAACTAAGGGGCTTGTTTACAAAGCTGCGGTAGCGGTTCGCGATCGTTATCGGAGCCACGACCCCATTGATTTCAATGGGGCCGCGGCTCCGATAACGACCGCGAACCGCTACCGCGGCTTTGTAGACAAGCCCCTAAGTTTCATCAAGCCCAGTACCCTGTTTCCAACAGTGGCCAATCCAGGTCACAAGTACCTGACAGGTTCCCAAAAAGGCACACAGGTTCCACAATGCTTGTTCGAGGGCAAGCAGTGGATTTCCCAGGTCCTCTTTAATAATAGTTTATGGACCTTTCCTCCAGGAACTTGTCCAAACCTTTTTTAAACCCAGCTACACTAACAGCTTTTACTGCATCCTCTGGTAACTAATTCCAGAGTTTGATTACGCACGGCCATAGGCTAACTGCAGGGAGGCAGCTATATCCCCCTGTAGTTATCGCATTTCAGCATAGCAAAACAGCTGCCAGTGCAAATAAGGCCATCCACCGAGGTGGTATTAGCTGCACTCATGCTATTTGCACTAAGCCATCATGTTAGTTTCTGCGATCAATGCAGATGTCTGTATCTGAGACTTCTTTCTCTCACCTCACTCAGCAGTAAAGTATAATGTTGGGAAAGAAATCCTGTAAACCTAAAAGTAACGGGTAAAAGTATTTTTTGACTACATGTGTCTGTTTTTAGTTTGACTAATATATTCCCTACTTGGTGAAGATCTATCTGTGTTCTGCAAATGTGTGACTGAGGCTACATGTTCTGCTAGCATGGAGTTTCTATTTAGGAAGTTGCAGTAATCTGGCTAGTTCAATTTTCTGAATAGGAATATGGATGTTCTAGGGTCCACTGCAATATTTATTGTGCTGCCCTTTTCTGGGTACTCTCCATGTTGTGTGAGTTTTGGAATTTAGTGCTGTTATGGAATAGTAGATTTGTTCTATGGGTCCTGTACTCTGGGTTCTTGGTGAGGTCAACCGTAGGGTGTTGGTTTTGGGGAGGGGGGTACTGGAATATTTATTGTTTTTGAGATTTGCAGTTTTACGTTCTTTAAGCTGCCAGCTGAAATTTAACATATTTTGTCAGTTCAAATTCCAGGAAATTTCAAATTTTAAGGGAAAGTCTCAGTCTAATTTTGTTTAGTAGCCTGATAGCTTCACCGCTGCTGAATTCCGGACTTTTCCAGCTCTAGCACAATCCAATACAGCGTTTGAATTCATGGCTACCAGGATTAGTTTCTCATTTTATATCTTCCCTCCTCATCAATAATCTGATTATAGCATAATAAATCTGTTGTGCAGATACTTATAATGGTTTGATTGGTGGGGGGGGGGGGTTGTGTAAGTGGCTTTTCATAAATCAAATTTAATGTTTTATTATTATGTTTGTTTTATTGTAACATCTGTAATACTAAATTGCATGTGTCTATTTAGAAATCACCTAGGATTTTAGATGGGTGGCATATATATTTAAAAATAAAGTATACTAAATTTATGCACATGATTCCGGAGTGAGTCTCCGCACATGGCACTGCATCACTGGAGACAGAGGAAAGCAGAAATCTGATTGGGACCTACATGATCAGGGAATAAAATGGTCAGACAACAAAGTTCAAAGAGAATTTTAATTTCAATGTAATCTGACTTGGTGCTATCTTTATATTTTATACAGTACATGGAAATGCCTCTCTTTCTATTTCTCTGGGATTGCACTCTATGCAGAACCTGGCTTCTTGGGACTGCAGTTTAATTTTTATCTACATGTGTTTATTTTTAGGTTATGGTCATTTATTCTGTTCTTGGTGAGGGTCTGTGTTATAAGTGTGTGACCAAGACCAGGTGTTCTGTTAACATGGAGCTTGTATGTAGAGATCTGTACTGTAGTAATCTGAATTGTTCAGCTTTTCAAATATGTGTTTAGATGTTCCAGGGTCCACTGTAGTATTTACAGCGATGCTTTTTTTGGATGGGCTCCTTATGTGAGTTTTGGAAGTTGGTGCTGATATGGTATGGCATGATAGATTTGCTCTATACTCAATGACTTTATTGTAGGGTTTTGTATTAGTTCACAATATGCCTGATACTGGAGAATGTTTGTTGTCGTTAATGAGCTGATCAGAATCAGATTTCTTTTAAGATATTGAGTTCTGTGGGTGAATGTCCTGGCTCTGCACCCACTGTTGAAGAAGAGGGTTCTGTGGATGCAAAATTTATGTTCAAAAAGAAAAGGCAAGAACCATAACGCGGTTTATAACAACAAAATTAAAATGAGTTATAATTTAGTTTTATAAACTGTGCTGTGGTTCTCGCTCTCTTTTAGTTCCTTGGTGTGCCAACATCTTGCATTTCTTCCATATTATCTAATCGGGGTTTTTTTTTTTTTTCCAACCCCCCCCCCCCCCCCCCCCCCCCCCCACCACTACGGGGTGGGCGCTATCTCATCCTTCCCTCAGGCAGCAGATTGCCTTGAGCCGCCCCTGTCTGCAACAAGATTTTGATAATTCAAATGGAAGAAATGTTGATGTAGGAGATTTCCGTACATGCCAAGAACTTTCCAGGAAAGAAGTCCTGCTCATTTTGCTGGAGACTCCCAGACATTCCATAGATTTCCAGATGCTTCAAGAAGGTTCAGAATGCAAAAAAAACTCTAAGAAAACAATGGAGACTAAATTGGGACTGAAAAAGTATTTGTAACTCTTGGGTCTCATGGGTGGGGCATTTTGGCCACTGCAGGAATTACTTTTGTAAAAGGTGGAGTCATTGGTGGGCAGGGTGAATCAAATGCCCCAAAGCCCTCACTGTCTGATTATAAAACCCACAATCTTCTCCACTGTACTCCAAAAACAAGTCCAGTCATCTGTTTCATTTTCTAAAAAACACCTTTATTTGATATTTTCTCCAAAGACAAAAAATAAATAGCATAGAAATGTACATCTAAGAAAAGAATTCAGCAGGTAGCTTTCTTCTCAACTGTGTATAGACGAGCAGGCTATCTCTTGGTTCTTTTGGCAAGCTTTGGTACAGAATGGTCCTTGGCTTCACTCTGTACATCTTCTTTCTGTTTCTTTTCTTTGGACACGGGGGGGGGGGACACTACATCCTCAGACTCTCCTGGAAAACTCAAAAATATGTACAGTATTCTACAATCGTCATCAGTTCGTGCAGTACATGAGCTTAATCTCTGCACTGGAGCTTTTTTCAAAAATAATCTCAAAAATCATTCTCTCTTTCTCTCTGTCACTATTAACCCTGGTGCAAAGCACACGGAAAATACAAAATTCCCAAAAATCTAAATATCACAAAAATCGTCAAGAGCTCTTCATTGTCTGTTCAAGGTGCACTGCTCTCTGTACAATTTGCAGTCCTTGGGAATGGGATCTACCAGACTACTTATTAATTTAAAAATGCTGAAACAGCTAGGTGTCAGAAAAATCTCTTCAGCCTACTCTATGGCGATTCTTCTCTCAGCTCCTTGGTTATGACATAGGCAGTGTGGCCAGATGATTTCAGAAGTTGCAGCCCAAATGGGGTTAAAAAAATAGCCCAAAACAGCAACCTACCCTTGTCACTGCTCTCCCCTTCCCTGATTGGTTTATCTGGCAATCCATCAAGTGTGGCCACACCCACTCTGCCACATGACCACACACTCCCCTTCCCTGATTGGCTGGAATTTGGTAGTCAATCATTCCCATCATGCCACATCTCATTAGTCAGCTCCCAGTTTGCTGCTCTGAGTCATGAGCAATGAAATGCAGCTAAGGGCTGTGACAAGTTTCTGAAGCTGAGTTTGCTTTTCCTTCACTTTATTTTCACACTTTTCTCACCCAAAGGGGCAAGACAGATCACCCAAAAAATGCAACCCATGACTTTTTCCCATGGACTAGGTAAAAAAACGTCACATAATTGGGCAGGAGAACCACAGAAATGACAAGGCAGTTGTTGTTAAGTGCCGTCGGGTCGGTGTCAACTCCTGGCGACCCTCTGGATAGTTGAGCTAAACTTTGTTTGGTCTTCAGCCAAGCAGCTCGTTGTTAATAGAGTGGTATCCATAGCCAGCAGCAGCCCAAGAGGGATGCGGGGCCATGCGCAGAGATTCATTTTGGGGCCTCATTTGCATAAGGTGCCTTCATTTGCATAAATATTTGCATAATGTTAACATGCACTTTTAGTAAACATGCCTCTTGATGAGTGTGTGGATATAGAAAGACTAACAGATTTCTACATTACTATATTCCAGTGCCAACCGCCGGGCCCATTAGGAAGTACTACAAACACTGCCCATTTAGAACCCATAGCAAACCCACCATATCATAACAGCACTACCAGGACTCACAAACCATCAAACCCTACCTATCAAAGGCAAGATTACAAATATTAAATCAGTACATCTCAGAGAATACCGATACATCTTCTACTGTGGAAAGAGAACGAGTGGCAATGTCAAATAGGAATTACATGAACAGAATACCTCAGCTCAGTTACACATGCAGAACATAGACTGTCACCAAACAAAGAACAAGGGATCACAATCTAGAAATAGGAAGATAATAATTAAACTGGGAACCCCAAAAGCCAAACATGAAATATACAACAACACTGGAAAAATAAAATTATAAATTAATCTCCTCTTGCACTAAACAAAAACGCAAAAGACGTTAACGATGCACATTTCCCAGACCTGACATATTCCAATTAATAAATTCAAAATAAAAAGTATTTTTCTATCTTTTGTTTGGGCATTTTATTTTTCAGTTGCAATTGCTCCAGTCACATTCTTCTGGTTTCTTTGTGTCTTCTGCGAGCTATCCATTTGTCCTTTTTTTCTCTCTTCTAGATTTTTTCCATTCTCTCTCTATGTCTGCTTTAACATACTGATTTTTCCCCTTTTGCTCTTTCCCCCATTTCTTTCTTTATTCCTTTATCATCCACTCAAATTTCACCCTTCAATTCTCAATCCCCACTTATTCTCCCAATACCCGGCCAATTGTAGATTTTTCTTCCCTCCCACACAAAATATCTTTTCCCCTCTCCATCCTCATTCCCCATCCCCATCCCCTTTTAGTCCTCCCCCCAAATCAGCTCCCTTCTAGTTCTAGATCCACCCAGCATCTGTTCCCTTCTAGTCCCATTCTCCCTTGCCCCCACATCAGCCCATTTCTAGTCCTAGCCCCCCATATGCTCCTTTCCAGTCCCATTCCAGCTCCCCATCAGCCCATTTCCACTCCAAGCTCCCCCTTCAGTCAATTTCCAATCCTAGCCCCCTATCAGCCCATTTCCAGCCCTATTCCAGCTCCCATCAGCCCATTTCCAGTCCTATTCCAGCCCCCGTCAGTCCTATTCAAGCCCCCATCAGCCTATTTCCAGTCCTATTCCCCCCATCAGCCATTTCCAGTCCTATTCCAGCCCATCAGCCCATTTCCAGTCCAAGCTCCCCTATCAGCCAATTTCCAGTCCTATTCCAGACCTCATCATCCCATTTCCAGTCCAAGCTCCCCCCATCAGGCAATTTCCAATCCTAGCCCCCCCCCCCCATCAGCCCATTTCCACTCCAAGCTCCCTCATCAGCCAATTTCCAATGCTTTCCCCCCCCTTCAGCCCATTTCCAATCCTAGCCCTCCCCATCAGCCCATTTCCAGTCCAAGCTCCCCATCAGCCATTTCCAGTCCTATTCCAGCTCCCCATCAGCCCATTTGCAGTCCTATTCCAGCCTCCCATCAGCCCATTTGCAGTCCATGTTCCCCCCCATCATCCAATTTCCAATCCTAGCCCCCATCAGCCCATTTCCAATCCTATTCAAGCCCCCATCTTCCCTTTTCCAATCCTAGCCCCCCCATCAGTCATTTCCAGTCCAAGCTTCTCCCATCAGCCCATTTCCAGTCTAAACCTCCCCCCATCAGTACATTTCCTGTCCCAGCTTATCCTCCCATCAGCTCATTTCCAGTCCAAGCTTCCCCCCATCACAGCCCATTTCCAGTCCTAACCCCCCCCCCCCTCTGCCTGCCAAAGAGCCCTGCAGCTGTCTAAGGGGCTTCAGATGGAACCAGGGAAGCCCTTTGTGAGTCCCCGGCTCCTTCTGCAGAGCCGCCAGCATGAAGAGTGTTTTCCCTCACGCTGGCAGCTGTTTCTGTGAAGCGCGCTGAATGCTGGGAAAGGTTAAAAGGCATTTCCCAGCACTCGCGCGCTTCACAGAAACAGCCGCCAGCGTGAGGGAAAACACTCTTCATGCTGGCAGCTGTGCAGAGGGACGTGGAGGCAAGGAAGGAATTGTTTATTTATTACTCTTGTTTCACAAAGCCAGGCCTGGCTTTGTGAAACAAGAGTAATAAATAAACAATTCCTTCCTTGCCTCCACGTCTTGGACTGGGTCAGTGTGGCACGTGGATTTGTGCTTGTTTGTTGAGCTGTGCAGAGGGAGCCAAGGCCTTGCGCGGGCTTCCCCGACTCCCTCTGAAGCCATCCATTTGTGCGAGTATGAGGTTCACGGGGGGCCCCCTGAAGTGCGGGACCCTGTGTGAACAACATTCTCGCACAATGGATGGGCTGGCCCTGTCCATAGCTGCTGTTATCGTATCGATCCATCTCATTGCGGGCCTTCCTCTTTTACAGTGACCTTCTATTTTGCCAAGCATTATGGGCCTGATGCAGAGACGAGGGTTGCATGTCCTGGTGGGATGTGCAATCCTGCAAGCCGTCCTGGCCCGATTCCCCCTCCTGCTCTCCCCGCACATCCAGAGCAGCAGGATGGGGAGAGCCGGCTGGGGGAGGGAGGGGGCAAGGTCTGGGTGGAGCAGGGGCGGGCCAGCCTGGCAGGACATACAGGGCCGATTCAGCACTGACCCGCCGCCCGATCCAGGCCCCAGCAAACCAGCTGTGGGTCAGGTGGCAGGAACTTTGAGGGCCTAAGCCATGGGAGTCAGGGGCACCTGCAGGGAGGTGGGTCCATGTTTAATTCCCATGGTCCAGAATCGAGCCCTAATGGGCCCACCTTCCTTGGGGACATCCGGACAGCCCAGATGTCACCCTCTTGGAACTGGGCTCCACATCTTTCTTCAATGATCTCTCTCTTCGCATGAGGTGTCCAAAGTATGAAAGTCGAAGTCTTGTCATCTGAGCTTCTAAAGAAAGCTTAGGTTTGATCTCCTCTAGTACCGACTGGTTTGTTCTTCGGGCAGTCCATGGTATACACAGTATTCGCCGCCAGCACCATAATTCAAAGGCATCAATTTTCTTCCTGTCTATCTTTTTCACTGTCCAACTTTCACATCCATATGACATTATTGAAAATACCATGGCCTGGACAAGTCGAATCTTTGTATGGAGAGAGACATCTCTGCTCTTGAGAATCTTGTCTAAGTCCTTCATAGCCATTCTGCCAAGAGCAATATGTCGTTGGATTTCTTGACTGCTAGTCCTCTCTTTATTGATCCAAGGCAGTGCATAGGCATAATTGGCCTGGCACGTGACCTTTCCAGGATAAAACCTAGCCACCCAAGCAGAAAGGCAGCTTCTTTGAGCCTTACTGGGGTGTGCAGAACTACCAGTTAACAACTGGGAAAATCCCCCCTGAATCTTATCAAGCAGAACTTTTTATATGCTCTCTAAAAACACATACAGGGACCATCTGCCCATGAGTCCAGCCAACACTTAATGCTACATTCAGAAGTGTTTTGAGATTGGTTTTGAACTATTCCATCCATTCCCCTGCACAAACAATAAAGAAGTAGTGTCAAGGTGTAGGCTAACTGAAACCCAACAGATTAACATAAGGAGCCTCTAGGCTGTGAAAATATACGCATGACACTGATTTTAGAAAGGCCGATGTGCTTGCTGTTCATGTCTGCATATGCAAGGAACAGATGTCAGAGGGCTCCTGGTGCTGTGTGCTGTCGAGGTGTCAGATAAAGCTACAGTCAGTACTGGCCTCATAGCCAGAGTTAGAGCCAGCAGAGAACAGTGGGGAGAGGGGCACATAAATTAGGTGATGCACTCATTAGCAACACAACAGTGTGGCTGCAAAAGAGCTGTGCATGGGTGGGGGGAGGGGATGTTGCCGTGCATACATGCATTGGAGGGCCCATGCTGCTGCCAGGAGCCATGTTTCTATGGCCAGATTACCCCTCACCCCCTGTAGAAGCATGTGCTGAAGGCCTACCAGCTCTGAGCCTCCAGTGCTGGCGCTCACTGATCAGTGTCCCCTTCTTGACCAGCAGCTGAGGCAATCGTTGTCGCTGGGCAGCTCTTGTGATTTTCCCAGGTGTGGTGGGCAGTTGTTGCCAGGACAGCTGGAGCTGTTTGGGATTCACCACCTCCTGATAGAAGGAACATGAGCGCCCCCTATTGCCCCATCTGCAGGCTGCCCTGAGCATGTGTGCAGATTGTGCTTGGTATCCAGACCCCCAGGCCTCGACACACACACACCCAGAACACACTCAACAGTGGTTATGGTGCTGTCCAAGCCATGATCAGGGGTGGAGTCCATCTCTCACCCCAAAAGCATTATACTGTGATCCCTGCAGCCTAGGTTAACAGGCACCCTTGGCACCCCCTTCCCCTGCATCTCTAGATGCCACATTTGCATCCTATCTCCTGCAGTTAGGAGTGCAGCACATACTCTTTGCATGTCTATGATTTGCTGATTTCCATGTCCCGCCCTCTGGTATGTAGCCCCTATGCTCTAAGCTGTGCAGGCAGTTGAGCCCATTCTCGGTCAGTCCTCTGTATTCTGAACTGGCTAATTGATACACTCCTGTATGTGTGCTTGGGACACAGTTCCCACTGTCTACAGTGCTTCTCTTGCCATCCGCCACCCTAGTATCATGCCTGTAGCATTTCTTGCCGAATGCAAGGTGCAATCACACGCTAGGGCCATGCATTTGCTACTACCACACTAGTGATGTGACTAGCGCACTGGTAGAAGCATAGCACTGCTACACCCCTTGTGTCTACCACAGCCACTGGGCCCTGGCGCTGTAGGGACATGGGATTTTCATGCGTTAATCCTGCACTCCCTGCCGCTCTTCAATAAACATGCCCCTTAGTGGTTCAGGACAGAACAGATTCCGTTTATTTATTTATTTCCCTTATTATTTTATTTCATTTACTTTCTCTTGTTCTCTTCTCTGTCTTTAATATTTTATGTACGGCACCACTGTGCACCTCCTTGGTGTTACTAGCAAAAGGCTATCTATCAAGTTGTTTTAAACATTAAACATGAATCAGTGAGAGAACAGAAGCAGACCAAGGCTCAGAGACTGTGGTGCATGTGAAGGGACACCAAAGGACAAACTCTTATCTTCAGAGACAGAACTCTTTAGAAAATCCCGAGGCCGCGGGCAGGGTCCCGGCGGCCGACGTTAACCGGGCGCGCGGCCCGGCACGGGGACCCTGTGCGCGGCCTGTGCGGGGGTGCGCGCGTGCGGCCCTGGCGGGGGGGCACGCTCGCGCGTTGTTTAAATTGATTGGCTCCCGTGGGTCGCGGCCGCACGGGAGCCAATCATCGCCTCGGGTGTTGGGGAGCGAGGGGGGGATTAGGTGTTGAGCAGCCTCCGCGTGGCCAGTCGGCGGAGGCTGCGTTCGGGTGCCGGCGTCGGAAGAGAAGCCTGCCGGTTTTAGCGGTGTGTGGGACCACGCGAGCAAGGTCCGGAGCTGACAATCGTTTTAGGAGGCGGACTGCTGGTAGCGTGAGTTGGGGGGGGGGCATTTGCCGGCACCGTTCAGGGAACGTGGCTGTCCATCGGGGGGTTGTGTGAGTTGGGCCTAGTGGTGGCAGCTCGTGCGGGGCCTAGCTGCTTTATATCCCTTACCTTGGCACTGCTCTGTGCTTGCTGCCCGAGGGGATGCCGTCTTCACGGGGTAAGGCAAAGGCTGGGGGTTTGGCCCCTGCTAGGGCTGTGGCGAGGGGGCGGGGGTCTAGGTCTCGGGGGGGGCTGGGAGCGGTAGGGGGTTGTCTGGGCCTATATATGGGGGTGGGGGTGGAGTTGTGGAGGGGGTTGGGGGGGACAACGGGGGCCGGGGGGGTGCGGTGCGGGGCCACCAAGGCAGTAGGGGTTCACACCCTCACGGTGGATCCCTAGGGGTTGGGGAGGGGCTGCAGGGCGCGGCTGGGGTGGTGGGGCGCGTACGGGTGGGGGATGTGGTGGGGGGGTTGGGGGGGCTGTGGGGGGGGCGGGGGGTGAATTCGGGGCACCGGGCCAGGGAGGAGGGTTACGGCCCGATGGGGCACCATGGGTGGCTGGCTGTGGTGGGGCTGCGGGGTTGTTCCCGGGTCCCGGTGGCTTTGGCACGCCGGGGGGTTCTTCCCCTTGGGAGCAGTGGATGTCTGGGGGGCAGGGTACATCTAGGGCGGGGTGGGGAGGCCCTTGGTCTTTGGCCTGGCCGGTGTCGGTTTCCCCCCCTGTTTTCCCCTTTTTATCTCCGCAGGGGCAGTTTATGGCGCAGCCCTCGTGGCCGGTGGGTGCGGCTGGCGGAGAGAGCTGGATGAGTCCTTTGGCTGGGGCGGAGGCGCAGCAGGAAGCGGCAGCGGAGTCGGCTCCAGGGTGCGCGAGGGATGTCGCGCGCGCCAATGGCGAGGACCGTGCGGTGGCTGGTGAGCTGGCTGCTGCCCCGGGTGAGTTGATGGGGGCAGGATGTGAGTCGCAAAGGGGGAGGGTGGGGGGGGGCTTCGCGTAAGAAGCACCGGTGGTCGTGTCTGCGGCGTCGCAGCTCGGACTCGTCCTCATCTTCGTCCTCCTCTAGTGGTTCGTCCGGGGGGTCGGGAGAGGGGGTGGTTCGGCAGATTCCGGATTGTGGGGGGGGGGGCATCAGTGCGGGTGGGGGGGCCTCTGCAGTGGTTTCATTGCCGGAATTGTGGGTGGGGGTGCCGCGGAAGCTGCGGCGTAAAATTCGGAAGAGGCGCTACATTGATATCTTCCATTTGTTAGAGGGGAGGAAGCGCTCTGGCGAGAGTCGGAAGAAGAGAAAGGACGATGAGAAGGCCGGTCGGGTCAGGAAGGTGGCGCGTAATGTGGTTAACTGGACGCGTTCCTTTTTTGCGGTTGGCCAGTCTGTGGAGCCGGCACGATCCGGCGCAGTATGGCATGTTGCTAGCGTACGCCGATTCCATCCTGGAAGCGTCTCAGACGCACGACGGCTGGTCTTGGCAGAACTACGACGAAAAGTTCAGGGACAGGATGAAGGAGAGTCGATCGCTGTCGTGGGGCACGCAGGACATTAACCTGTGGCTCACTCAGATGTTGGCGAGGTCCGGCGCCGGTGCCGTGGGCGGGGGGAAGAGTGATGTCGGGGCGGTGGGAGGGGCGGCGCGGCCCTTTCGAGGGGGGGCAGCCGGTGGGCCCTCAAAGGCAGGCTCGGCCGGGAGCGGTGACGTGTGTTGGCGTTTCAACCGCTCCACCTGCCCTTTTCCCGATTGCAAATTCCAGCACACCTGCTCCTTGTGCGGGGGTCCTCATTCCGCTGTCAAGTGCATCAAGAAGGGCACCACTGGCATGGCCGGTCCCGCCCCAAAAGGGCAGTGAGTGGCGTGGGCATGCCCCCTCCCCGGTTCGCGTGGAGGCCTTCTTGGGGTGGCTAAGTTGTTATCCGCGGCGGCGTGCGGCGGCTAATTTGGGATTTGGGTTTAAGAATGGTTTCGTTATCCCGGTGCGGGGTGTGGTGTCGGCGCCGTCTGCCAGGAACTCCCCTTCGGTCCGTCGTTGGGCGGAGGTGGTCCAGGGCAAATTGTTGGGCGAATTGCGGTTGGGGAGGGTGGCGGGCCCATTCTTGGAACCTCCATTTTCTAACATGGTGATTTCGCTTTTGGGTATTGTGCCCAAGAAGGAGCCGGGCAAATTCCGGTTGATTCATAATTTGTCCTGCCCTATTGGGGCTTCTGTGAACGATGCTATCCCGCAGCAATTTTGTTCAGTCCGCTACGCGTCCTTTGATAAGGCGGCTTTGCTGGTGCGCGGGGCCGGTCGGTCGGCCTTGCTGGCAAAGGTGGACATTGAATCGGCCTTTCGTTGTCAGGGGATGTTATCGGCGTTTGTGCGGCTGGCGCAGGAGTTTGGGGTCCCCTTGGCGGATGGGAAGACCGAGGCTCCGACTACGCGGTTGACCTTTTTGGGTGTGGAGTTGGATTCGGTTGACATGGTGGCGCGTTTGCCTCAAGACAAGGTCGCTCGCTTGCGGATTTCGGTGGCCAATGTGTTGTCGGCCCATAAGGTTTCCTTGCGGGAGTTGCAGTCCCTGTTGGGGTCCTTAAATTTTGCATGCCGGATGATTCCGATGGGCCGGGTGTTTTCCCGGAGGTTGGCTTGTGCGACGGTCGGGGTGAGAAAACCTCATCACCGAATTCGGGTGACAGCAGCGATGTGGGCTGATTTACGGGTGTGGGATCGTTTTTTGGAGGACTTCAATGGGACTTCTGTTTTGCTGGAGCCCGAGGTATCCAGTGATGACTTGCAGTTGTACACTGATGCGGCGGGGGGGGCGGGCTTGGGTGTGTATTTCGGCGGGGCCTGGTGCGCGGATCGGTGGCCGGATTCTTGGCGCGTGGCGGGCCTGACCAGGAATATCACCTTTCTGGAGCTCTTTCCGATTCGTGTAGTTTTGGCACTCTGGCCAGAGCGCCTTCGGAACCGGAGGGTGCTTTGGTGGTGTGATAATGCAGCGGTTGTAAGTGTGGTTAACCGATACACTCCAAGGTGCGTGACGGTCGCGGGTTTGATGCGCGAAGTCGTCTTAGCGTGTTTGCAGTTGAATGTGGCGGTGCGGGCACGGCATATACCAGGGTGCACTAACGAGATTGCTGATGCTCTTTCTCGTTTTCAGTGGGAGCGGTTCGGGGCGCTGGCCCCCAAAGCGGACAAGGACGGATCTGTGGTCCCAGAGAACTTGTGGAGCATTGGCCTCGAGAGATGCTAGACCTGCTGGGGAACTCAGTGTCTGCGGGGACATGGTCTTCGTACCGGCGGGGGTGCGACAGGGTGGTCGCCTTTTTGTCATCTTGTGGGTGGCAGGCGGGGGGGGTCCCGGAGGGCTTGATGGCTCGCTATATTGTGGCTGCCAAAGGCGCCGGGTTTTCACGGTCGGCGGTGCGCGCGCATTTGGCGGGGTTTAACTTTTTTGCGAGCGCGGTGGGTTGGGGTTCCCCGGCCGGGGGGGGTTCTAACATGTCGTCTTCTGCAGGGTTGGGAGCGGGTGCAGCCGACGCCACGTGATTCGCGGTTGCCGATCACGCATGGACTCCTGTTGCGGGTTTGCGGGGCCTTGAGGCAGGTGGCTTCGTCTGCGTACGAGGCTTCCCTGTTCCGGGCGGTTTTTTGCCTAGCCTTTTTTGGGGCATTTCGTATAGGGGTTGCGAGCTCTGGCTGGGGGGGGTGTTGGGGGGCTGCTGGCGCGTCACGTTCAGGTGGTAGAGGGGGGGGTGCGGAGACTTTTGGCTAAGTCCAAGACAGATCCGCTTGGGAAAGGTTTGTGGGTGTGTTTGGGCGAGGGCGCGGAGCTGCGGACTTGCCCGGTGCGGGCATTGCAGGAATATCTGGCTGTGCGTCCGGTGGGCGTGGTCTGTTTTTTCGTGCACAAGGATTCTCGGGTTCTAACCCGTTTTCAGGTTTCTGCGGTGTTGCGGCTGGTGTTGTCTGCGGTGGGGGAGGACCCGCTGCGTTTTGCCCCGCACTCCTTCCGGATTGGGGCGGCCACTAGTGCGGCAGCTGCGGGATTACCGGGGCATGTCATTCAAGGCATTGGGAGGGGGCGGTCTTCGGTTTTTGAGGGGTACGTGCGGCTGTAGGCGCCGGGATGTTGTTGGTTGGGGCTTTAACTGTCTATTTCCTTTTTTCAGATGGAGGTGTCGGACCTGGTGTATGTTGGGTGGCTGGCCACTCTTTCGTCCATTGGGCGGGTCAGCGTGCGGCGGATCGCCCTATCGGCGCCAATTTGGGATTGGACCCGTCGTCGGTGGCTGTGCAATGGCTGGGCGTGCGAGGCTTGCGGTGGCCGCACTTGCTGCCTTTGCTATGGCGCCACGAGAGGACGTCGCGGGGGCCGGCCGCCCTGTTGGTGCATCTGGGTGGCAACGAACTGGTGTCCTGGTCCTGCCTGCAGCTGATCCGAGCGGTGCAAGATGATCTGGGACTGGTGTTGTGGATGTTTCCCGGTGTTATTGTACTGTGGTCCAACATCATTCCAAGGCCAGCCTGCCGGGACCAGCGTCGTTGGTCCAGGGGTTTGACCAAGGTCAATCGCCAGATTGGTCGTTGGGTCTGTGAGATGGGTGGGTATCAGATCCTACACGACTGGGTGGAAGTGGGGTGTGCAGGACTCTATCGGGCGGATGGGGTTCATTTGTCACCAGTTGGCATGGACCTACTCCTTAACGACTGGCAGGGGGCCTTGGAATATATGACGGGCAATGATGCATGCTGGTCGCAGCTTGGGGCCGGGGGGGGCGGCACATGAACAGTGTTATGTGCCGGTGGCGGGATCCTGGAGGTTTCCGGGGTCCGGAGCAGCAGGCTACACTTGGGCGGGGGCGGGGTGCCCCTGACCCGGTCAAACCCTCGGACGACTTTTGCTTAGCATGGCGAAGTCGGGGGAGAGGGGTATGGTAACTTGCCGGGTGGCGAGTTATTGCATTAGCGGTGGCAGGCGCTTTGCTGAGGTAGGGCTGGTGCAGCCGGGTGCCGCTAATTGGGGGGTTACAAAGTTTATTGTTGGTGTTAAATTGTTATGGCAATAAAAGCTGCGACCAGTTATGTTTCCATGAAACTATGGTGTTATGTCTTTTGTGGGGGAGGGGTGTGAGCGGGGTTGTTGTGGAATTGGGGGGGGGATGGGAGGAGGTGGAGGCCCGGAGCATCGGGTCCGCCTGCCTCGGTTATCCCGAGGCCGCGGGCAGGGTCCCGGCGGCCGACATTAACCGGGCGTGCGGCCCGGCGCAGGGACCCTGTGCGCGGCCTTGCGGGGGTGCGCGCGCGCGGCCCTGGTGGGGGGGGCATGCTCACGCGTTGTTTAAATTGATTGGCTCCCGTGGGTCGCGGCCGCACGGGAGCCAATCATCGCCTCGGGTGTTGGGGAGCGAGGGGGGGGATTAGGTGTTGAGCAGCCTCCGCGTGGCCAGTCGGCGGAGGCTGCGTTCGGGTGCCGGCGTCCCACCCACCCACCCGAATTTTAGGCGGGGGGTGGTTGGGGGGTTGCAGCGGGGGGGGGGGCGGGATCCCGGAGGTTTCCGGGTCCGGAGCAGCAGGCTACACTTGGGCGGGGGCGGGGTGCCCCTGACCCGGTCAAACCCTCGGATGACTTTTGCTTAGCATGGCGAAGTCGGGGGAGAGGGGTATGGTAACTTGCCGGGTGGCGAGTTATTGCATTAGCGGTGGCAGGCGCTTTGCTGAGGTAGGGCTGGTGCAGCCGGGTGCCGCTAATTGGGGGGTTACAAAGTTTATTGTTGGTGTTAAATTGTTATGGCAATAAAAGCTGCGACCAGTTATGTTTCCATGAAACTATGGTGTTATGTCTTTTGTGGGGGAGGGGTGTGAGCGGGGTTGTTGTGGAATTGGGGGGGGGGGGTGGGAGGAGGTGGAGGCCCGGAGCGCCGGGTCCGCCTGCCTCGGTTACCATGGAACCTGTCTTTCGGCTTTCCTCGACTAGGGACTCCTTCCTGCCTCCAAGCCACGACTCTTTCAGCTCCTGATGCCAGGATTCCTCCTTAATCCCAATCCGGAACTCACACCTCTGACCTGCTAGACTCTCAATTCTCTTCCCTTCCCCATCTCACATCCACAAATTTTGACTTGCAAGACATCCCTTGACATTTCCACGGTCCAAACGCCTTTTTTCTTCCTCCAAGCTTATTCTCAAGGTTTCTTGAACCTGAGGGGAACCTTGAATAGATGTTGTTTCCACTTTTCTCAATTATATCTCTAAAGCTTCCTGAGCCTTCAGGGGTAACTAAACTACTACCCTAATGGCTCTCAATCATCTAGCTTCTTCGGTCCTGCAGCACCCTGACCTGGTAGTCCAGCCACTCCGAAGCTCAGTGTTGACCCTATGTAGGGATTGGTTCAAGAACTAGGACTGTCACTGTCAAATTCTGGATCTTCCTATCACAAATGAAGGAATACTTCTCTCTTTTTATCTTCAGCCCTTTACTAATTTAGTAATCAGGGCTCAATCCCTAGAGCTCACTACCGGTCCTAGAAAAGTAGAAAAAAAAGGCAAAAGACACTTTTCCTTCCTAAATTAATGACATTTATACTCTTGCCTGATATCATCACATTTCCCCAGTGGGGAAGCCATCTACATCCATGCTCCGACAATGAGCAGATAGCAGGGCTAGTGGTACCCCTGCAGCACATCAGTTATTGCATTAATCAATGCACTAGCATCAGATCACTAGAGCATTTCTCTCTCCCTATGCACTCGCCCCCCTTGGGTTTTTGCAGTAGAAATGCATGACCTTGCATTTTTTAGCATTAAATGTTATCTGTCAGATTCTTGACCATTTTTAAGTTTTGCTATATCTCTCCATGTTTTCCACTGTTACAGATTTTGGTATCATCTGCAAAAAGGTAAACTTTCAACAGACCTTCCACGATATCATTTACAAAAATGTTAAAAAGCATGGGACCAAGGACCAGTCCCTATGGACATTATCATTAGAAGGGCGGATAAGGGGGGCGCGACAGTGGTTCTGTCTGTAGAACAATATCAGAGGGAAATGGAGGTCCATTTAAATAATCGGACAAATTATGTTCGTCTATCTATGGACCCCACAGAAGATCTTAAAAAACGGGTCCAATCTTTGGTTTCTCATGCATACTACCAAAATTGGATCACTAAACAGGGGTTAGAATTTTTGCTAAAAAAGCACCCTAAGAGCCCAGTTTTTTATTTGGTCCCCAAAATCCACAAAACTCTGCACGACCCCCCAGGGAGACCAATAGTATCTTGTAGGGACTCTTGAACCACTTTCCAAATTCTGCGACATTTTTTTGCAACCTGCTGCGGCAAACGTTGAGTCTTATATTAAGGATACAAGGGATTTTTTGAATAAATTGATGTCTTCTACTGATGTGGGCTCATACAATTACTTAGGGGCTTGTTTACAAAGCCGCGGTAGCGGTTCGCGATCATTATCGGAGCCGCGGCACCATTGATGGGGCCGCGGCTCCGATAACGATCGCGCATCGCTACCGCGGCTTTGTAAACAAGCCCCTTAGTGTCCCTTGATGTGCAATCGCTTTACATTAATATAGATCAAGGTGAGGCCATTTTTTGTCTGTCTGATTACCCTCTGGACTTACTGGATCGGATCCCAATAACCTTTTTGCTTGATTTGTTGGATTTACTTTTAAATAACAATTATTTTCTGTACCAACAACAATTCTATCAGCAAAAATCGGGGATAGTGAAGGGAGCAACTGTTGCAACTATCTATATGGCTAATTTTGAGACTACTTATGTGTATTCTGACCCAGCGTTTTGTTTTGTTCCCTTTTGGAAAAGATTTATTGATGATGTCTTTTTCCTTTGGACTGGTACAAAAATAGAATTGGATCTTTTCATACAAAGGCTTAATACTCATAAGGCTAGTATTCAGTTTACTCCACAGGTGGATCCTTTCAGCTTACAATTTTTGGATATTACAGTCTATTTAACTGCTTCTGGCTTTGAGATGACCTTATATCGTAAGCCTGTGCAACGAAACACACTACTTCGTTATGACAGCTTTCACCCGACAGCATTGAAACGGGGTTTGCCATTTGGACAATTTTTACGGCTTCGCCGCAGTTGTTCAACTTTGCAGGAGTTTTGTTTTCATGCTGAGGATTTAAAGTTGCGTTTAGTCCAGAGGGGATATCCTTCATTAGTGATTAAGAAGGCTTATAAAAGGGCCAGATACATGCATCGTGAGTGGCTCCTCACTCCAGTGGGACCTCGGGCAGCAGAGGACACTATTACGGGGATTTTTCCACACACTAGAGATATGATAAAGGTGGTAAAACTATTACATCGTTTCTGGCCCATATTGGGGCTTCACCCTTGCTTCCGTGATAAATCTCTGCAAATAGCATATTCACGAAAAGCGAACCTCAGGGATTTAATAATGAAGACAACTCATAGGCTTGATCGTCCTATTCACAATCATGAGGTTAGGGGACATTTCCCTTGTGAAACCTGTGCTTACTGCACTTTGGTGTTACCTGGTATGGAATGGATCGATGTTCATACATCAAAAATGTATTCATCTACATGGTATACGGATTGTTCTTCCGCTTATGTGGAATACCTAATAGTCTGCCCATGCATGCTATATTATGTGGGATGTACTAAGCGATCCGTCAAAATTCGCCTTTCAGAACATGCTTCAAAATTGCGGACGAAAACACTTTCAGTTCCTATGGTTGAGCACTGTTTACAACATCTTCATGATTTTAATTCGCTGCGCTGGTGTGTTTTGGACTTTGTAACTGCGGACCCGAGGGGAGGGGATCGTGAGCAACGATTGCAGATACATGAGCAGAAATGGATTTACCTGCTAAACACAGTTATCCCTAAGGGTCTAAACACACAAATTGATTGGCACACCATTATTTAGGCAATATTTTTCATATTTACATTGCTTCCCGGAAAAAGGGTTTCCCTTGTCAGTGGGATTTTCCTATTGGGTGCAATGACTTTGAATTTGATTGGCAGCTAGCGGTGTCCTGATGGGATTGACATCAGACGCCGAAGCAAATAAGGCAAGACATGCACTTGACTTTGTTTCATTAAAGAAGCTTTGGACTTGCCGGTATTTGATGGACCTGAAGCAGGGTTGTGAGTATCTCTGAAATAAACCCGAAACGTGTGGCACGTCATCATTTGTTTGCCTGGCGTTGTCTATTTGAGCTTTTTCTACAAATGATCAACAAAAGCTAAGTGTGAAGTTTTACTTGAATGTTAAAAAATAAAAGGGAGAAGTCACAGTGGTGCATAGAATATTTCTGTACACTTTGACGACTAGCTCCGACAAAAAATTTATTCACAGGGCGTAACAGTTGTCAGAATCTTTGGTTTATGGATTTTTATATGATTCTGATGGGTTTTTGAATTTTGGATTCTGTTGAATATTCATAAATGACCTGGAAAGGGGAATAACGAGTGAGGTTATCAAATTTGCAGATGACACAAAACTATTTAAAGTTATTAAAACCCAAGAGGATTGTGGAAAATTGCAAGAGGATCTTGATAAATTGGAAGACTGGGCATCAAAATGGCAGATGAAATTTAATGTGGACAAGTGCAAAGTTATGCACCTAGGAAAGAACAATCCAAACTATGGTTACACGATGCAAAGTTCTACATTAGGAACCACCACCCAGGAAAAAGATTTAGGCGTCATTGTGGATAACATGTTAAAACCCTCGGCCCAGTGTGCAGTGGCGGCCAAGAGAGCAAATAGAATGCTAGGTATGATAAGGAAAGGAATGGAAAATAAAACAAAAGATATTATAATGCCTCTGTATCGTTCCATGGTGAGACCGCACCTTGAATATTGTGTGCAATTCTGGTTGCCGCATCTTAAAAAGGATATAGCGTTATTAGAAAAGGTTCAGAGAAGAGCCACCAAAATGGTAAAGGGGGATGGAAGGATACTCCTATGAAGAAAGGCTAAAAAGCTTAGGGCTCTTTAACCTGAAAAAGAGACGGCTGAGGGGAGATATGATAGAAGTCTATAAATTAATGAACGGAATGGAACGGGTAAACGTAGATCGATTGTTTACGTTATCAGAATATAGAAAGACTAGGGGACATGCAATGAAGCTACAGGGTAAACTATTTAAGACTAATAAAAGAAAATATTTTTTCACTCAACGTGTAATCAAATTCTGGAATTGGTTAACGGAGGATGTGGTAAAGGCTGTTAGTCTTGCTGGGTTTAAAAAAGGTTTGGACAAGTTCCTGGAGGAAAGGTCCATAAACCATTATTAAGAAGGGACCCAGGATATCAATGTTTGACCCAATACAAGCATTGTGGAACCTGTGTCTTTCTGGGAAACTGCTAGGTACATATGACCTAGATTGGCCACTGTTGGAAACAGGATACTGGGCTTGATGGACCTTGGTCTGACCCAGTATGGCATATCTTATGTTCTTATGTTGTATGGTATCATCTATATGTGGGGAAGAGGAGCATAGTATAGCAGGAATCTAGAAATAAATACATCAGTCCTTGGTCCCAAACTGCTTTACACAGTAATGCACCATATGATGGCTGGTCTCAGACGTAACGCTGGGGCAGGAGTCTCAAGAAAGATGCTGAACTGAGAAACAAGAGTAAGGCAAGGCTCAGCATAAAGTCCAGCTCTAACCAAACTGCTAGGAGAAATCTGCACTGAAGAACAAGACATGCAGGAAAAGAAAATCACATTGACCTGGGACGAGTGAAGGGCCGAAATCACTGCCAGAATCCCTTTTGGTGCCAAACGGTAAGATCTAATTTAAATATTCAGCAGGGGCCCTATTCTGAAAAAGATGTGCAGGGTGGATGTATGCGTCCAAAGCGTGTACGTCTGAAACGTAGATGCGATTCCCTGCTTGCACGGTTAGATGTGCATCCGCACGTTAGATTACGGGGTGGGTGTCTGCGCAGGGCACCTGGCCTCTGCACCCAGGTCCATGCATACCACTGTCTTCCACAGAGCTACATGTACCACAGACATGCATCTGGGACACAGGCCCCAGCACACATACCATCGCAGTTACATTAGAGACCGTTTGTACCTATTGTGTCAGTGGCAGTATTGCTGTAGAGGCCAATATGTTGCACAAAATAAGCTCCCAAAATATCCAAGAGGTGTAGCACACAGGAAATGTTACATGTTTTCAACTGTAGTGGGTATCCACGTATAACGTGGAAGTCAGACGTATACATGAATCTAGACATACATGTGTGTTCGGTATTCTGGGAATTTTCACATATATGTCGTATATATAACCGCGTCAAAACGTGTAACTCCAGGATGGACACACCCCCGGAAAGGCACCACTATTCAGTGTTCTGACATGTGAATATGGATCCAAAAGCGTCTTCAGACTTATTTTTGACCACCTTCACAGTAAGTGGGTCAGAGAGGGACACGCTTTCAATCCAGTACTGAGACATACCCATTGTTGAGATATAATACTAGTTTAGAGTTCAGCCTCCCGATTCTTTATCATTCCCCCAGGAAATTTATTTGACCTTTGCATAAGCAATTGATAAAACAGTGTACTGGTCTTTGATCATGGTGGGTGCTTAGTTTTTTAATGGGAAGATGTTTTAGATGGAGAGAGGTTACTGGTTTGCACTTAGGTTTGGAAAATGTTGTATGCATAAAATTTATCTGCATGACGTAGACATTTTTACACACTAATCAGCTGTGTTGTCTGAGTAAATGCCCTCTGTTACGGACTACCATTGGACTCCTTCTGCTTCCACTTGGTTCAGTTTGTTTCCCTTTGGTCAAAGGGCCATTCGGCTTATTATAATTTCCAGACATAGCCAATCTGGATCACATTTACAGAGTAGCATCGCTTAAAAATAGCAACATGCTATATTGCTTACCCCAGGCTATGCAGTTCTTTTCCCCATGTCTATGTTATGGACTTTTCCTTCTAGAACTTGTCCAGATCCTTTTATGACACAATTCTGCTTTATTTAAACATAGATGTCCTTCTGTATTGTTACAATTGCTACTTTAGCCGACATGGGCAGTTATTCCACCTTTTAGCAGGTCTAACATAGACGTCTAGGTTGTACGTACACGTTTTTATCGGAATACGGTTTAGATGTTTAAGCAGCTCAACACGTCCACGCTCCTCCCATCCACGCCCATGTCCAGATCACCCGTCTTTCTCAACTGTATGTGCAAAATGTTTTGTTCTCGGAATCACGTCTAGAAATTTTAGTGCCAAAATCGTCCAACTTATATGTGTAAACAGCTTATTCGTGGTTCAGAATAACCCCCCAGGTGTTTAGGAAGGCATGATGATGTCAAATCAGTATGCAGTTCTGTGTGCACAGAGAACGTCGTCTGATTCACCCCAGGATGTTCTGCATTTTTTTCAGTTTAGACAAAAATTTTGTCCCGAGTGCTCTTTGTTGTGAAATCTAAAGGTTTTTACTCGGGGCATTTTCTCCAAATGGGTTAATTTTGTGGATACCATGACAGTCATGAACCTCACTTCTGGATATGTGGAGTGTGATCTCAGTCTCTCAAATTTTCTGCTAATGCTCGGCGTAGTACTTGCATCGTGCCAAAGAGAGCTTCCTTCTAGAGTTTGTAAGATGTAACAGGAATAAATAGTTTGTCAAGATGGGCTTGAAAATTCTTCTTTATCAAGCCTGTCACTCCTAGTACAATGAGAAAGATTTTTGTATCTGTCTGCCACATTTTCTTCATCTCAGACTACATTTCTTGGTCCTTCAGGATCTTCTGCCTCTCCATGCGATTCACAGAATAATCACTTGGTACCGACACTTCTATTATCAAAGCTGTTCCGGTATTCTTCTCCTTTACCACTATGTCAGGTTTCCTGGCATCCAGTTTCTTATCTGTCAGAATGGGAATGTCCCAGGTGATCATAACCTCTTCATTCTCTCTTATTCTCTTAGGGTCATGATCCCAGTGCTTTTCAGGGACAGTGATATTGTAGTGTTTACAGAGAGGCACATTCTAATATGTGCGTCCCGGTCTCTGTGCATCTGGTCAGAACTGGACACACAGAGACAGATCCGATTCTGATCCCGCAGGGCACATCTAAATCAGTCAGGCTCCTGAATGGAGCCACAGTGCCATGGTGTCCAGTTGCCATGGCACCATGCCTCCATTCAGGAGCCGTGATTCTCGGCCACCGACCAGAAGTTTCTTTCCCCTCAGCCTGACCCCCAATCTGGCCACCCATGGCCAGGGTCGGGCTGCGGGGCATCGCCTGCACCCCCTCACCAGTCTGCTCCCGGCCAGGCCTCCCATCCCCCGACATGTAGTGGGACTTATTCCACCTCCAAGGTGGAATGAGTCCCCCCTCCAGTATGCCAGTCCCAGACGTACAGGGCCAACTTCAGAATTGGCCCTATACGTCCGGGGCCGTGGACCACCCACTGCGCACCCTAACTCCACCTCTGCACCACCCCTTCCCGCCCCCATCTAAGCCTCCCCATACAAACTCCTTGTTTGTACAGGAAGGCTTAGTCGAGGATGGTAAGGGGGACGAATAGACCCCAGAATTTCAAGTGGAGGAGGCATGCTCCTTTGTTGCGCCTTTCTGTATAGAAATTTTCTGCCATCAAAACTTCACAGCCTGCTATGAGGTGAGTCACTGTTTCCAGATCTTTCTTACAGAATCGACATATATCTGTTTTGCCAGTTTTTTCAATACTCGCCATAAACCATCTTGTCCGTAATCTGCTGTCCTGGGCTGCAACTATCAAACTTTCAACCTTCGGTTTCAGTCCACCTCTTCTTAACCATTCATGTGTCCGTTCTTGATCGACAACAGGTTCTTGGAATAACTCTGTATTTTCCACTGTATTTGTGCATTTGCCACTTGTTTTTCCTCGCCTGCTGATCTAATTCTTTGAGGAGTTTTTTCTCTTGTTTTGCAAATTCTGTTACTTCCATCCCTGTGCATGCCTGTGGATTCTCACTCATTCCATCTTGTTGTCGGAAAGCTTGTCCAAGTTTGATGATGGAGACAGATTCTGGACGTTTGCTTTCATATTTCAATACTTTTTGCATATTTGGATACAAACATAGAAACATAACGGCATAAAAAGACCACATGGCCTATCTAGTCTGCCCTTCCATATCAACTAAAGTACTCCCTTTTTACCTTTACAGATCCTCTGTGTTTGTCCCATGCTTTTGTAAATTCAGACACTCTCCTCGTGTCCACCACCTCCACTGGGAGGCTATTCCATGCATCTACAACTTTGTAAAGAAATCTTTCCACATATTACTCCTGAGTTTATCCCCTTTCACTCTCATCCTATGTCTCCTCGTAGCAGAGCTTGCCTTCAAATGAAAGAGATCCTCCTGTGCATTTATGCCATGGAGGTATTTAAATGTTTCTATCATATCACCCCTATCCAGCCTTTCCTCTAAAGTATACATATTAAGATCTTTAAGTCTGTCCTCATATGCTTCATAACAAAGGCCGCTAACCATTTTAGTAGCCACCCTCTGCACTGACTCCAGCCTGCTTATATCCTTTTGAAGGTGCGGTCTCCAGAATTGCACACAATATTCCAAATGAGGTCGCACCAGAGACTTATACAGAGGCATTATCACCTCCTTTTTTCTGCTGGCCATTCCTCTCCCTATACTCCAAAGCATCGTTCTGGCTTTTGCAGTCGCCTTTTGTACCTGTTTAGCTACTTTAAGGTCGTCAGGCATAATTACACCCAGGTCCCGCCTTTCTTTTATAGACAGAAGTACCTCACCCCTTACACTGTACATCTCCTTTGGATTTTTGCATTCTGAATGCATAACTGCATATTTTAGCGTTTAATTTCAGCTGCCAAATTCTAGAACATTCTTCAATCTTAGCTAGATCCCTCATGTTATCAACTCCTTCCTGTGTGTCTACTCTATTGCAGATTTTGGTATCATCCACAAACAAGCAAACCTTACTCAACAGTCCTTCCGCAATATCACTAACAAACATGTTAAACAGAAATGGACCAAGGACAGATCCCACCACTGGTAACCTCCTTCTCCTCAGAGTGAGCTCCATTTACCTGTACCCTTTGTCGCCTCCCACTCAACCTATTTCTAACCCAATCAGTAACTTTAGAGTCCACCCCTAGGGTGCTCAGTTTCTTTATAAGTTTATGCTGTCAGGTAAGCATGGAGGCTTATGATAGTAGCTCTGTAGGTGTAATCAATCTCTATAAGTCCTAGTCTTTAGCTCTAGGAATGTAGAGTCTTGACATACACTGATTCTTGTTAATTACTTCATGAGCATGGAGGACTTTTCATGTTCACACATCCAGTTTTTCAAGATCTTTAAAAGGCCAGTAGACAGTTCCAAAACTGTATGAGAGTACAGGAATTGCCTGCTAATTGATGGCTTGTATCTCATTCCGTGACGTTAAAGCACTTTTCAATAACAATTTTTCCAGTGCGAGACTCGTGAATGCCTGATAAGCACATTACTCCCGGCGATCTGCCATCATCTGCTGTCAAATGATGAAGCATTGCCTCATGGACTGGACGCTCTCCCCACAGCATGCAGTATCCCTGTAACTGAAGCTCGAGTCGGACCAAGATGTTCCAGACAAAAGTCTCACATTTTTCCTCTTAAACCCAAAAAGGAGAACAACAGGTTTGTTTGCATCATTCCATGGTAGAACATGAAATATTTGCAGCTTGTAAGGGATGTTGTTATGATTATATTTTATTGGGAGATTTGATGGTTCTGGCTGACGTCTGCATTTTCATTTTTAATTTCATTTTTTATGCCTCCCAGTTTTCCATCTGCTCTTCCAAGTTCTTATTTCTCTCAGAACCAACTCTTAATATTTGAAAGCACTATGAGCTTCATTCGTTCACTATTTTCCCTATTTTAATGCTCCCTCCCCCCTTCCCATTTAGCCCAAACATCGTAGCACAATTCTCAGGCTAGAGTCACAGACCCGATTCCTTCTAGAACATGGGAGTCATGCACTTTATGTCAAGCCTGCAGGCATTGCTGCTCTCCGTTGATTGTCAGTCCCTCCATGACATTGCTGCCACGGCGTCCCTAGGGTCTGAAGGTCCTAGAACAGGAGTCATGTCCAAAATGAAAACCCACATTGGATCAAGCCAGAGGGGGACTGTTTTCTAAACTTTAAGCTCAGAGTACGGGAGAAGAGAAGCCGAGAAATGCTTTTCCCAGGAGAAAGAAAACCTTCCTCCTGCTCCTAATCCAGTGGTTCCCAAATCTGTCCTGGAGGCTGCCCAGCCAGTCGGGTTTCCAGGATATCCCTGATGAATATATAGGAGTGGGATTTGCATATAATGAAGGCAGTGCATGCAAATCTGTCTCATGCATATTCATTGCGGTAATCCTGAAAACCTGACTGGCTAAGTGTACCCCGCAGACTGGCTTGGGAATCCCTGGTCTACAGTCATCCTCATTATTCCTTCATCTTGGAGTACATTAGTGCTGACAGTGGTCATTTGCATAAAAAGGTGTATCCTATTATTTAGATTTATTATTATTATTTGTGGGCATTTGCTATATCGCCAATGGACTCAATGGAAGTCACAGCGATTTAGAGCAAAACAAATATAATATAGAGAGAGAAAACAGGGGAAAAAGGAAAGGGGATATACGATGTACTGTGAAGAGTGGAGGGCGAGATCAAGCCCTAGGGAACATAAAGCAGGGTGGGCATAAGAATATATCAGCTCTAGCTCGTCTATAAGTCACTCGGGGATGCGTTAGGAAAAGCAGCGCAACTGCATAACAGGGTGAGAAGATAGCTAGGACACAGAGCAGGGCCAGCCTGTCCATTGTGCGGGAATGTTGTTCACACAGGGACCCGCGCTTCAGGGGGTCCTGCGCCAATTTCATCCTGCACATGCTGTTGCTCCCGACCGACTGCAGGGCTAGTTTCAGAGGGAGCTGGGGAGGCCCAAGGCCCCGGCTCACCTCTGCACAGCTGCTGGAGTGAAGAGCGGTGTTTTCCTTTACTCCAGCAGCTGTGTTCTCGTGGATCCCAGAGGTTAAAGGGCATTTCCTGTTTCCCAGTACTCAACATGCCAGTAAGCTCCATGAGAACACAGCTGCTGGAGTGAAAGAAAACACCCCTCTTCATTCCAGCACACCTCCCTTATGCCCTCTGAAGCTGGTCAGACAGATGCCGAGTTCTTCGGGGGGGGGGGGAGGGGGAGGCTAGGACTGAAAATGGGCTGATGGGGGACTAGGATAGGACTGGAAAGGGCTGATGGGGGGCTAGGACTGGAAAGGGCTGATTGGAAGGGCTTGGACTGGAAATGGGCTGATGGGGGGCTAGGATAGGACTGGAAATGGCTGATGGGGCCTAGGACTGGAAATGGGCTAATTGGAGGCTAGGAATGGAAATGGGCTGATGGGAGGAAGGCTAGGTTAGTATTAGAAGGAGCTGATTGGGGGCTACGATTGGAAATGGGCTGATTGGGGGTTAGGAATGGAAATGGGCTTAGGGGGGAGGCTAGGACTGGAAATGGGAGGTGAGGGGGCTAGAACTGGAAATGGGCTGATGTGGGGAGATGGGAGAATGAGATTAGAAAGGAGGGGATGCTGGGTGGGGCTGGAACTAGAAGGGAGTTGATGGGAGAGGGCTAGAAGGGCATGGGGCTGGGGGAGTGAGGATGAAGAGGGGAAAAGATATTGTGTGGGAGGGAAGAAAATTCCATGATTGGCCAGGTATTGGGAGAGTAAGTGGGATTAAGGGTAGAGGAATGAAAAAGGAATAAAGAAATAAATGGAGGAAAAGGGGAAAGATCAGTATGTTGGAACAGAGGTAGAGAGAATGGAAAAAACTAGAAGAGAGAAAAAAGGACAAATGGCCAGTAGACAATGGAAAGTAAGTAGAAGACACAAAGAAAACAGAAGAAAGGGACTGGCAAAGTTGCAACGGAAAAATAAAATGCTCAAACAACAAAAAGATAGAAAAATACTATTTTATTTTGAATTTATTAACTGGAATATGTCAGCTCTGGGAAATGTGCATTGCGTTTTGTTAGTACAAGAGGAAAGTTATTTATAGTTTTTTTTCTCCAGTATTGTTGTACATTCCAAGTTTGGCTTTTGGGGTTCCCAGTTTAATTATTGTCTTGCTGACGGTCTATGTTTTGCATGTGTAACCGAGCTGCAGTATTCTGTTCATGTAGTTTCTATGTGACAGTCCCACTTGTTCTCTTTCCCCAGTAGAAGATGTATTGGTATCCTCTGAGATGTATTGGTTTAATATTTGCAGTGTTGCCTTTTGATAGGTAGGGTTTGGTGCTTTGTGAGTCCTGGTAGTGCTGTTATGATATGGCGGGTTTGCTATGGGTTCTAAATGAGCAGGGTTTATAGTACTGCCTGGCAGTTGATACTGAATATAGTAATGTAGAAATCTGGTAATCTTTCTTAATCCTCACTACCTATGCAAATATATTCAGACACTCATTAAGAGGCATGTTTAAAAGTTAATGCGCATTCACAAATGTTAATGTGACCTAAGTGCAGGAACACCCATTTATTTCTATTGGCGCAGTGGCACTTAACACACATTAATATTTAGTAAACATGTCTCTAAGTCATTGCCAGGACAAAACAGAGGCTTGTGAAGGACTCCTTTGAAAGCCGAATAAAATTTCAGATGGCAACATATACAATTGAGGTCCAGTGGACATGCAAATGAGGCCCCACAATGAGCCTCCACACATGGCCCTGCACCAATCTTGGGCCGCCCCTGACACAGAGTAGCATACTATGACAGACTGATACCAAGTGCTGAGTTCCAAGGGAGTTCTTTCCTCCTCCCCTATTGGGCAGTCCCTCAAAATCCTATCATCACTGTTGTTTAATATATACTTAGGTGGAATCATTAAGAAATGTGGACTAATAGAGCCCCTATATGTATCTGATATACCATTAATTGAGCCACTATGGAAGGGCTCAAGTAGTGCTGTTAATTTAATGAATCTTTACCTCTGATATTCCTAAATGGCTATTAGGCGGTAAATTAAAACTTAATAGTGGAGCAAAACAGAGCTCTTGGAGTCGTGGAGTAGTTTATATATGAATAGTTCATTTCAAAAGACATAAGGCACATTTTACAAAAAACGTCTAAGTGCATCCAAATTTGGGCACAATTTCACAAACGTGGACATGCTCGATATGGACATCTGCATAGATGTCTACATAAACGGTCCCTGTTATAGTAGTTAATACCGCGGACGTCTATAAGACATGCAGAAATGGTGCAAACTCAAAATAAGCTTCTCAAACACACACAAGACAGCATTGTGGTTGTGAAGAGTACTGAGGATAGTGAGTGACAACCTCTCGACACACTACAGACGTTTGGGTGAAACATGGGCAAAGCATCAAGTTACACATGTACTTATGAAAATATGTACTTAAATTCCAACCAAAGAAACACTAATTCAATTTTTCCACTCATTGTATTAATAATGCGAACATAAGAAGGCCAGACTGCCAAACGCCCTGTAATGTACATAGTCTAAGTCCAATGTAAATAGTTATAATGTACATAGTTACTAAGCTTTGTGCAAACGTTGCAATGCACACAGTTGCTAGGCCCTTGGTAATACGTTCTAGTTCTATGTAATAAGGTCTAAGTTCATTGTATAAAGTTCACAGATGTTCCATGTAAGATGAATAGGTATCTATAACCGTTTCACCTGTTCATACCACTGTTCTTTGTAAACAGCACCTGATCCATGGAAAAGTGCGGTATATAAGCGGTTAAATAAATAAATAACACATGTAAATTTTAAAATACTATAATTCACGTGCATTCCTTGCAAATCTAAGTGCAGGCATTTACACCCGCCCAAGGTCTGGGGTAAGTGATCGGGCCTTAAACTGACTCATAAAATAAACATAAAATATAGACAGAAAAATGTGCATTGCCTATGTGGGTGTTTATAGCATTACCCTATATGTGCCCGATCCTTACCTGGACATCCCAGCCCTTTGTGCGCCCAGTTGGAACCGGACACACAGAGTTAGATGGGATTCTGATCCCGCGGGACTAGATCAGAATCGTGTCTAGGCCTGTACGTTCAGGCGGGATCCTGATCCCTGTCAGCCTGCACATACAGGCCTAGCCCGACTAACTCAGTCAAGGCCCCTGAATGGAGCCACGGCTCCATGGTGTCCGGTTGCCATGCCACTGTGTCTCCATTCAAATGCCATGATTCCCGGCCGTCAACAAGATTTTTCATTCTCCTCAGTCTGACCCCCGATCTGGCCTCCCAAGGCCAGGGTCAGGCTGCGGGGAATCTCCTCTACCCCCTCCTACCTCCTCCGCCACCCGGACCTGCTGTCCCCCGCCAACTAGGGGAACTTATTCCACCTCAGAGGTGAAATAAGTTCCCCGTTCAGTCTGCCAGCTCCGTATGTACAGGGCCGACATTGGAATTGGCCCTGTACGCCAGGGCCATGGACCACCCACTGCCTGCCCTATCTCCATCCCCGCAATGCCCCTTTCCCGCCCCTATCTAACCTCCCCGTACAACGTAAGGGGAAGTTAGTTGGGGTCAGCAGGACATTCATCCCTGTTATTCACGCCTTGGAATGACCCCCTATGTGTATAAGTGCTGGTTCTACAGTCAATCTGCCCCAGTGCTTCCTTTTTCATACACTTAAAATCTGAGAGTAAACGTAAATCGGTTGTTTACTCCTTAAAAGAGTAGAAAGACTAGGGGACATGCAATGAAGCTACAATGTAGCACACTTAAGACTAATCAGAAAAACTATTTTTCACTCAGATGACAAGACTTCACCTTTCATACTTTGGACACATCATGCAAAGAGAGAGATCATTAGAGAAAGACATCATGCTTGGCAAGACAGAAGGTCAATGCAAAAGAGGAAGGCTAGCAATGAGATGGATCGAGACAATAACAGCAGCTACGGGTATCAGTCTGTCAACAATGAGCCGCCTGACTCAAGACCGAACACAATTTAGGATAGCTATCCAGAGGGTCGCCATGAGTCGACTCCAACTTGACGGCACTTAACAACAACAACATGTAATCAAACTCTGGAATTTGTTACCATAGGACATAGTAAAAGCTGTTGATGTAGCTGGGTTAAAAAGAAATGTGGATGAGTTCCTGGAGGAAAAGTCCATAAACCATTATTAAAGGGGATCAGGGAAATCCACTGCTTGCCCCTGGGACAAGCAGCATGGAATCTTTTGGGAACCTGACAGGTACTTGTGACCTGGATTGGCCACTTTTGGAAACAGGATACTGGGCTTAGTCTGACTCAGTATGACATATTTATGTTCTTAGAGTTAAATGGTCTGATTTTATACTGATAAACACTGAAAATCTAGGAATAAGCAAATTATGCCAACTTCTGACAAATACATAACTTTCTTTGAATATCAGCCCTGACAATAATAACTAGAATTCTGCAGTTCCCCATTTCCTCCTCCAGTCAGGTGACTCATTACATCACTTCCTCTGTGCTTTCTGTGTGCTCCTTAAGGTGCTTTGTGTCAAGCCATAATGTGGCTAACAATGAAAGAGAGTGGTGAAGAAATACAAATAATATAAGACATCACAAAAATGTATATACAAGAAACACTATTTTCATTTAAAACTTGTATTACATCATTGAGATATCCATAAACTCTACATGGCCACGTTTCGGCATAGGCCTTCATCAGGGAAATTACATTAATATCTATAATAAAACAGATTTATGAATAAAACAGGACTCCAGAAATGTCCCTACCTTGATGAAACAGGAGCAATATTCTGGCTCCCTGTTTCAGAGAGCTGCCATTCAAATAATAAGGAGTAGGCTAGGGGTGTTGCTTCCAAGTTGGAATGAAGTGTGTTTTGGGAGGGGCTCAGAGTTCTTCCTCACACAGGGGACTTAAAAGAAGAATGAAGCCAAGGGCTGGCTATCCCCATGAGGCCGATAAAGACTAAGAGAAAGGGAAGCTCTTCTTCACACAGGGAAAAAAAGCTGTTTCCCAGCAGTAGGAGAAGACAACGGGCATACGCAAACACAGCTATAACAGCCTCAAGAGATGTTAGTACTTGAGTGCAAGAGAGAGTCAAAGAAGCCAGAGGAGAAAGGGAGTGGATCCACTACCAGTGAGAGTCCAGGTAAGGAAAGAGGGGTAGGACCCACATCCTGGGAGCATCCTGCTGGCTATTATTGAGGAGTCTGTTGGAGTATCTGGGCTGCGAGTGGAGCGAGACGGCATGTTCAATAGTGTGGAATGGTACTACCTGCACTGAAATAAGAGGTAAGAGGAAAGGGAGATGGGCATTCCATGGACTCTAATTTTTAAAATCTAACTGCACCGAGAAGAAAGGAGAGAGACTGGAAAGCAGGGCTGGCTCCACCATTAGGCAAGACTAGGCGATCACCTAAGGCACCAGCTTCTGAGGGGCGGCAAAGAGCAGCAGGAGTCAAAGCAAAACAACAAGTCCAAGTAGCACCACAAATTCCAAGCCATCAGCTTCAGGGAGAGTGGGTTCACACATCCATACAAAGCAAGGTTTAATGTTTGAAAGTATGGCGCCCATTTATGCATTTTTACAGGATTGTCATCAGAGGAGTGGTATTAGAATGATCATGATTGTTGAGTTTTAATTATCAGAATCTCAGAGGAGGTTCTACAGCTGAAGGTTCACCTAGGGCACCCAATACCCAATACCCTTGCACCAGCCCTGCTGGAGAGTACGGGAGGATCAAGTACCTGCCTACTTGAGGATGGAGTCAGAGAGGGAATCAAAGGTTGTGAGCATATCTGAGACTTTTTGCCACCATTTGATGTTGTTTCTGTGGATTGTGTGTTTGTTTGTTACCTTCTTTGGTATTTTTTCACCTGAGAAGAGCTAAATAAATGGGGATTTGTCCTTGGACTGCTCCTGAATTCCAGTGTTGTTCTTCTCAGCTCTTATGACTTTCCCTTGTTGGGATGCGATTGAAGGCGTTTTCTACCATCATCGGGAACCCTTGAGCTTTGTGCTGTGTGCAGGAGAGGAGTGTGAGGAGAGGTCTGTGAGGTTTTTGACTACAGCCACCAATTAAATTTCATGGAGATCCGGCTACAAATACATTTAAAACAAGCCTCCTATGCCACCTCCATAATCATCCATAAGCATGGGAGAATAGATGCGTTTTAAGCTTCTTCTTAAAAGACCACAAATCTCTCTCCTCATGCACCTCACACGGGAGAGCAATCCATAATAAAGGTGCCTTCATAGAGAATTCAAGATTGAACTCCTAGTCCACATTGAGAAAGATGAATATGCTGAGTTCCATTTACAGGCAAAGAAATGAAGCTTATAAGGAAAAAAACACCCTTCCTACAATTAAATATTGTGAAGGTTCTATAATGTTGTGGGGCTGCCTCAGGAACTGGAACTCTGAAATGTATTAAAGGAATCATGAGGTCAGAGGACTACCAAGGTACTTTGGAGTGAAGTGTGCTACCTAGTGTCAGAAAGCTGGTCTGGGTCAAAGATCATGGGTCCTCCAGCAGGACAATGATCCAAAACATACATCCAAATGTACAAAAGAATGGTTAAAAAGGAACAAATGGACTTTTTTATACTGGCCTGAAATGAGTCCTGATCTCAGTCTAATCGAGAACCTTTGAAAAGGACTGAAATCTCCCATTGGTAAAAGGAATCCTGGAAACATTCATGAGCTGCAACAAAACGCAGTTGAAGAGTAGGAGAAACTACCAGCAGACAGATGTACGAAACTTATAGATGGCTACAAGACACGTCTGGAGGCTGTCATCACTGCCAAGGGCTGTGCAACCAAATATTAATGAAGGATGCCATTAATCCTGTCCAGGTTATATTTTGTTTTTATCTCAGAAATTACTAAATCTAAATTGCACAGACATCTTTTTTTTGTTGTATTTAATTTAATTTAATTAACAGTATTTCTAAACCGCCTTATCTTAATAATCAAGGTGGTATCACAGCAAACAATCGAGTAAAGTGAGTGTGTTATACATGCAGTGAGGGTGAAGTTGAGTGTGTGTTGTATTGTGTGCTGGATTGGTATGAGCTATGTACAGAGTGGGCTATATACAGTGGTGCAAAAAACATATACATTCATTATTTAGGCAGTATCATGCGCTGTTATACATTTTCTGAGGTTATGTGATGTGTCCATAGTGTTCTATGAACAGCATGGTTTTCAGTTGTTTTCTAAAGTCCTTGAGGTCTGTAGTAGCTCTTAGATCGTCCGGTAGATTGTTCCATATTGTTGGAGCGGCCATGGAGAGTGCTCTGTCTGTTGTGTCCTTGCGTGTGTGTTTGTATTCACTTGGGGTGCTGACTCGGTTGTGTGTATGTTTTCTTCTGGGACGTGAACTGGTGTCTGGTTGTATGAGGGTGTGCAGGCTGTTTGCTGATGTGTGCTGTTTTATCTTAAATAGGTTTATGATTGTTTTGTATCTGATTCGTGCATGGATTGGAAGCCAGTGTAAGTCCTTTAAGGTGGGTGTGATGTGCTCCTGTCGTGCGGTTCCTGATATGATTCGTGCTGCTGTGTTTTGTGCCAGTTGGAGTGGTTTGTGGGTTTGTTTCGGTAGTCCAAGGTATATCGGATTGCAGAAGTCCAGTAGTGGGGTTATCAGTGCTTGACAGACGGTACGGAAGTGTTCTGGGGCGAGGAGCGGTTTTAGTCTCCTGATGATTCGCATCTTGTAGTAGGCTTTTTGGATTGTTTTGTTTATGTGAGGCTTGAGATTGAGTTTGTTGTCCAGAGTAACTCCGAGGTATCTCACTTCTGATCTTATTGGTATGGTAGTGCTTTGTATCATTATATTTGGTGGGTGTATGAAGCTTTGGTTCCGAGTGATGATTAAAGCTTTGGTCTTGTTGTAGTTTATTGCGAGGTTGTTGTTTTGACACCAACTCGCCATTTGGGTGAGGCAGTCTGTTATCTTGGAGAAGTCCGGGTTGTCGATTGATATCGGGGTGTATATCATGATGTCGTCTGCATATATTGTGTATTGAATGTCTTTCTCTTTCATGATGTTGCATATTGGTTGGATGTAGATGTTAAATAGGAGTGCTGAGAGTGCGGATCCTTGAGGTACTCCTTGTTGGACATTTATGGGTCGGGAGGTGTTGTGTCCCAGCTTGACCTGTAGTTGTCTTTCGGTTAGGTATGAGTGGAACCATTTCAATGTGATACCATGTATACCAGTGTTCTTTAGTCTTTCCAGAAGGGTGTTGTGGTCTACTGTGTCGAAGGCTGAGGAGATGTCAATGAAGATCATTATGATTCCATTCCTGGTGTTGTCAATTGTTCTTAGGATGCTGTCGAAGAGGTAGATCAGTAGCGTTTCGATTCCATGGTTGGGCCGGAATCCATGTTGGTTGTCATCGAGTGTTTCGTGTTTGTCGATGTGTTCCTGAAGTTGTAGTTGAACCGTTTTTTCGATGATTTTTGCGAGGAAGGGTATGCTGGAGATTGGTCGGTATGCCTTTGAACATACCATAAAAATATTATGATGACATACAGTTGGACTATTTCCAATTATTTTTCAAGATATTGTACACAACATACCTAAAATGCAAGAGTGCCCATAATGTCAACCACAACTGAACAAAGAGAACCTGCCAAAAGCTGGAAGAAAGAGGAAAATTGCCACAAGAAAAACTGCAAAAAGCAACGGACGCAAATTTAAGACCTTTAATTTCACAGATCAAACTAAAGAAATATGAATGATAACATCTTGAATCAACTAAGGGCTTCCATCAAAAAAGAAATACAGGGAGGAGGAGGAGACCTAATGTGAGAGTACCAGAAGAAAATAATACACAGAAAAAGAAAGAGCAGCTGAGCGGGAGATGGAGCATAGAGATCTGGAACTGCAGGAGAGTGAGATGAATAAAGGACAGGTCAACAAATCAACTGAAGAGGAGGAAGAAAGGGAGGAGAACGACCCAGAGGTGAAGGAATTCAGGATCGAACTCCTGTCCACATGGAAAAAATGAATATGCTGGATTCCACGCAAGGGAAAGATTACCCAAGTTAAACTTAACATCTAATATTAAAAGTATGATAATTAAGATGAAAAAGGCCATATCCTGCATAAAGGGATCATTTATTGACATCACCAAAATAAATTGAATACAATATTGTGCAGCTAAAATTATTACTGCAAGAATACTACCAACTAAAGTGTAGGGCCAGAAGACAAAGAGAACATAACAGTTCCTCCTTGGAAAAAGCGCACTGAAGGCAAAATAAAATCACTATGTGCAGAGGTATCCCTGATAGACAGGTATCTAAAAGGATTAAGGTCTTCAAAGATATTAAGGCAGATCCAAGGTGGCAAGCTGAAGCATGCTGCATTAACAGAAGAAGACCTGAAATTTATATGTTCCAATAATAAATTGAAAGTAGCAGCAGAAGCGCAAAAACTGCACAGATATGAAGAAAACAGAAAAGAAAGATATCAAAATGTTTAGAGAGAACCCAAAAAGGTTCTACGGGGAATTGGAAAAGGGCATTAATATGGTAAAAACACCACCAACCAAAGCTGAAACAGAAACCTTCAGAAGCCTTATGAGAAGAGATTTGAAGACCTAAATAAGTACACTCTGGAGGAGAGGAGGGACAAGGGAGATATGATTCAGACCTTTAAATACTTAAAGAGAAATATTGAACAAACAAACCTCTTCCAAAGACGGGGAAAGTGTAAAACTAGAGGGCATAACATGAAGCTGCAAGGGGGTAAATTGAAAGGCAATGTCAGGAAATACCTTTTCACTGAAAGGGTGGTGGATGCTTGGAATGCCCTCCTGATGGAAGTGGTGGGGGCAAATACAGTGACAGAATTCAATATGGCATGGGACAGACACAGTGGATCCCTTTACAGCAACAGGATAAAATCAAAATGAACTTAACTATCTAATTTCTCAACAAATAGGAGTGTCCTACATGGAGCAGTGGGTTCACCCCTAAACAAAGACATGAGGAGGGGTGGCCTGCACAGAGCGGCAGGTGCACCTACTCTTGCCATCTTACTGGGCAGACTAGATGGACCATACTGGTCTTTATCTGCCGTCATTTACTATGTTACTATGTAAGTCTATACATGGCCCTAAAATTAATTAATCTGGAGGTGAACAAAGTCCCTTAAATTTATTTGGTATCAGTACAAATATCCCTAGTAACTTTAAACAACTTACTGTAAATAGCTAAACAAAAATCTTGAAACTAAGATGCAGACAGCAGTCCAGCAGTGAGATGGGGGCTATCCAGTCTTTTACATTGAGTGTCACATGTACGATTTTCTCCCAGTTGGTGAATGGTCTTACATGTGCATTAGGTGCAAGGAGCTCTTTGCCCTCAAGGAATGAGTCCGATCTCTGGAGACTAGACTAGCAGACTTGGAGGGTCTAAGGAAGACAGAGAAGTACATAGACGAGACCTACAGGGTTGTAATACTGAAGTCCCACTTCCAGTCTGGCAGCCTCTCAATTGCCATGGAGGAGAGAGGTCACGTGAAAGAAGAGCATCACCTTGGTATGGCAGGAAGTGATCCTGTACCTATGACCTGCCCACCAGGAGATGTAAAACCCTCTCACACTGAGGAGGTTTCTCCAGAGCCATATGCCTATGAGGGAAAGGTTAGGATGGCCGTTAGAGTTGGTGATTGAATCATTAGGCATGTAGATAGCTGGGTGACTAGTGGACGTGAGGGTCGCCTGGTAACATGCCTGCCTGGTGCGAAGGTAGCAGACCTCATGAGCCAACTAGCGAGGTTTTGGAGGCCAAATTTAGGCTTTTAGGTAGGAAGTTTAAATCCAGAACTTCCAGGGTAGCATTCTCCAAAATGCTTCACGTTCCACGCACAGGACCCAAAAGGCAGACAAAGCTCCAGAGCCTCAATGCTTGGATGAGACAATCATGCAAAGAAAAGGTTTTGGTTCATTACAATCTGGGCAACATTCCGGGGAAGGGAGAGGCTTTTCTGAAAGGATGGGCTCCACCTTAACCGGGATGGAATCAGGCTGCTGGCATTAACCTTTAAAAAGAAGAAAGAGCAGCTTTTAAATGAAATAATAGGGGAAAGCCGAAAGTAGCCCAAGATCGCATGGTTCAGAAGGATGTATCCTTGAAGGATACTAGCAAGGACATCCCAACAGAGAGGTTTCAGTAAAGATAAAAGTAATCCAGATGCCCTTAAGTATAGAGCTGAAAGATTCCAAATTACCTTTATCAATTGATAACCAGATAAATATGAATAAAGTACAATCACTAAAATGCCTTATGCAAATGCTATAAGTCTAAAAAATAAGACGGGAGAGATAAAATATATAGCACCAAATGTAAGGTTAGATATGATTTTTGTCTCAGCGACCTGGTGGAAGGAGTACAACTAATGAGACACTGTGATACATGGGTACAAGCTATACCACAATGACAGAATAGATCAAATTGGTGGAGAGGTTGCACTCTATGTTAGATAGGGCATTGAGTCACATAGGATTAAAGTTTTGCAGGAAACAAAATTCACTGTAGAATCTCTATGGATAGAAATTCCATGTAAAAAGCAGAAGGTGACGGCAGTAGGGTTTTACTACCGACTACCTGGCCAGAATGAACAGATGGATGATAAAAGGCTAAAAGAAATCAGGGAAACTAGCGAAGTTTACAACACAGTAATAATGGGTGATTCCAATTACCTGGCATCAACAGGGTCTATGTCACAGCAGGACATGCTAGGGAGATAAAGCTTTTAGGTGAAATACATGACTGCTTCTTGAAGCAGCTAGTCTTTAGTGGAACACAGGATCTGATCCAAGAGATAAGGGTTTTGGGGCTACTTGGCAATAGTGATCATGGCATGATCACATTTGATTTAAATGGAAAAAGGACGGCAAGGAAATCTACAGTACTACCTTTTAACTTTCAAAAAGGAGACTATGATAAAATAAGGAAAATAGTTAAGAAAAAACTAAAAGGAACAGCTGCAAAGATTTACATCAAGCATGGGCGTCATTTAAAAGTACTATCTTGGAAGCCCAGAACAGATATATTCAACGCTTTAAGAAAAGTAGAAGGAAGACCAAAAAACTGCCAGCATAGTTTAAAGATGAGGTCAGAGAGGCTGTTGTTGCCAAAAAAGTATCTTTCAGAAAATGGAAACAGGAGCCAAATGATGAAAACAATTAACAATACAAGCATTTGCAAGTTAGATGCAAGGCATTGATAAGGCAAGCAAAGAGAATTTAAAAAAAAAAAAGCTTGCCATGGAAGCAAAAATGAATAATAAAATCTTTTTTAAGTACATAGCAAAAAACCTGTGATGGAGTCAGTTGGACCATTGGATGATAGAGGGGTAAAAGGGGCGCTAAATGAGAACATAGCTATAGTGGGTAGATTGAATGAATTATTTGCTTCGGTCTTTACTGAAGAATATGTAGGAAAGTTGCCCATGCCTGACATGGTATATAAAGGTGATGCACAGAAATAATTGAAAGAAATATCGGTAAACCAGAAAGATGTATTACAACTATATGATAAACTGAAGAGTAGCAAATCACCTGGACCAGATAGTATACATCCGAGGGTGTTGAAAGAACTAAAATATGAGATTGCAGACCTATTTAGTAATTTGTGAACTATCATTAAAATCATCTGTAGTACCGGAAAATTGAAGAATGGCCACTGTAACGACAGTTTTTAAAAATGATTCCAGGAGTGATCTGGGAAACGTCAGACCGGTGAGCCTGATGTCAGTACCAAATGAAATGGCAGAAACCATTAAACAGAATAAAATTAATGAACATGTAGAGATAGTCACGGTTTAATGGGAGAAAGCCAACATGGATTTAGCCAAGGAAAGTGTTATCTTACTAATCTGTTATATTTTTTGAAGGTGTGAATAAACAGACAAAGTTGAGCCAGTTGATGTGGAGCCTGATTCCGGTAGGGGCACATTCGGGCCATCTGGACAGCCCCAAGCAAGATGGGACCATTTGGACCCGATTCCGGACCACGTCAACAAAAAGTTGTTAAAACCCCAGAGGATTGTGAAAAATTGCAAGAGGACTTCTATAAATTGGAAGACTGGACATCCAAATGGCAGATGAAATGTAATGTGGGCAAGTGCAAAGTAATGCAACCCAAACTTTGGTTACACAATGCAAGGTACCACCTTAGAAACCACTACCCAGGAAAAGGATCTAGGCATTGAAATCCTTCACCCAGTGTGCAGCAGCGACCAAGAAAGCAAATAGAATGCTAGGAATCATAAAGAAAGGAACAGAGAATAAAACCAAGGATATTATAATGGCTGTGTATCATTCCATGGTACGACCGCACCTTCAATATTGTGTGCAATTTTGGTCGCCATTTCTTAAAAAGGATTTAGCAGAATTAGAAAAGGTACAGAGAAGACCAGCAAAAATAGTAATAGGGATGGAAGTATACCCCTATAAGGAAACACTTAAAAGATTGGGGCTCTTCAACGTAGAATAGAGACAGCTGAGGGGAGATATGATAGAAGTCAATAAATTAACGAATGGGGTGGAACTGGAAAATGTAGATCAGTTGTTTACTCCATCAAAAAGAAGAAAAACTAGATGGCATGCAATGAAGCTAAAATGTAACCCATTAAAGACTAATAAGAGAAAAACAATTTTCACTCAACGCATAATCAAACTCTGGAATTTATTAACAGAGGATTGTAGTAAAAGCTGTTAGTGTAGCTGAATTTAAAGAAGGTTTGGACAAGTTCCTGGAGGAAAGGTCTATAGACTATTATTAAAGAGGAAGGAGTGGCCTAGTGGTTGGGGCAAGTTGCTGCAGGCCAGAGAATTGGGTGCTCAAATCCCACTGGAGGACATCAATCTCAGGCTGGAGGGACTGGGGTTTCTAGCCATACAGGCACCCTTTGGACAAGCCACTTAACCCTCTGTTGCCTTGGGTACAAAGTGTAGATGGGGACAAGAGAAATGCATACTGTACCTGAATGTACACTGCTTTCACCTGGTGAAAAGCTGTATATAAGCATTGCTAAGTAAAGAGGACTCACAAAATCCACTGCTTACCCTGGGTGAGCATTGTGGAACCCGTGTGCCTTTTTGGGAATCTGCCACAATCCATCAATTAAACATGCAAAACAAAAATTCCCCCATTTTGATTTGCTGCATCTACTCTCCCAAAAATGAACTAAACTACTGTAACAGAACTCCACCAATTTCTGCCTTTGCCAAAACCAAAGGTTGTGGCTGACAGTGCAACAAGCAGCGGTGACATCCAACATCATTGCCAGTACACACTGGCCCTTATCCTAGAGACAGTGAAGATCATCTCAGAACCAGTAAGCCAGTGAAACCAGTGAAAACCTGCTTGATTTACCTACAATAGCTTCTCAGATTGCAAATAATCAAATAATTAACATGTTAGCACTCTTTCAATACGAGTAGTTTTATTCAAAATGCCAGGTTGGAAAGATGCCTAAAATTCTTTACCAACTGAAATCCAGCAATGGCTTTTTCAGCTTGGTATGAACAACAAACGTTTTCAAATTTGAAAGGAAGCAACTCTCTCCAAGATATGCACTCACTACCCGTACCAAGGCAGCTGAGCATGGATCAAACATACATATGGTCTGCTTCACCTTATTAAAACTGCTCAAAATATCCAAATGTGTTACCACCGAAAAATCTATTCAACAAGGGGGTGACTGAAATCACCATCCCCCTACCTCAGACATTACTCACCACCCTCTAATTGCAGCAACACATCCTTAACTTTAGCTCCAAAAAATGCTGCAAAAATATCATATTGAATTGTCTTTGGCTAGAGGAGACAAAAACCAGGCATGACATTGTGAACCACATGAAAAAAAATTCTCATGAATTATTGACTGATGTCCTAATTCTCTCTGCAAAATGAACCCAATGATATTTTTTACTACCCCATCTAAATAAAATGATACACAAATGTTAACTCTGCATTAGGTTTTAAGGCCCAGTATAACCTACAAAGGATCCTATTCCTGAGGGGCAATATTTTTATCCATGATACGTCTAGGGTTCTTCTGCCTTGAGAAATTATCTTTGACAATACATGAGGTCTTCAAGCCCACTTGATATCAGTGAAAACTGGGCTACAGTCCCTTGGATCACCTCACCCTAAGCCAACAGCCAAGTCAATTCTGTTCTGCTTTGACCAGTCATGTGATGAAAAATCAACCAGGTGTTCTAAAGCTAATTCCTAGTTTCATCTCTATACACACACCTGAAAGAGGGCATATACAGAAGGTTCAGTTCAGAAGAAAGTACTGAAGGCATGAGTATATAAGGAGCCATGAAAGATGTCAGTAATAATGGTAAGGGTCATGGGGAGAGAGACCATTCGCGAGACTGAAGAACCTTGCCAAGTTGGTCCACTATCCAGTTCTGATTGCCCAATATACGGAATACTTCCAACATAAATAATCCACATAGCCCATGAAATCCCACCCTCCCTACTGGCAATCAGGAATGCCCCAATTACCCCAAACTACAACTTACTCATGACCCAATGTTACTCATGACCCAATGTTCATATCATCTGTAAATCTCTGTATCCTACCTGCACATTACTACTACTACTACTATTTAGCACTTATAAAGCGCCACGCACGCAGCGCTGCACAGCTAGCCTACAAAAGGTGGCTAACATACAAGAGACAGTCCCTGCCCGACAGAGTCATGCTCATCGGAGTTTACAATCTAGTTAGAATAGTACAGAGCATTAGTCAGTTCTGCGGAAGGTACGGTGTGGTACAGTTTGGTACAGCTTGGTCTAAAGTTTGGTCCTAAACGTTAATGGGGTTAGGGTAGGATGAGGATGGAAGTCAGGATCTGAATGCAACGGTGAAGAGGTGGGTCTTCAACCTGGATTTGAAGAGGGCCAGGGAGGGAGCCTGGCGCACAGATGCAGGAAGGCTGTTCCAGGCATGTAGCGCAGCAAGGTGAAAGGAGCGCAGTCGGGAGTTCGCGGTGCGGGTGAAAGGCATTGAAAGAAGCGATTTGTTAGTGGAGTGCAAATTTCGAGAGGGGACGTAGGGAGAGATAAGAGATATGAGGTATTGAAGGGCCATAGAGTGAATGCACTTATAGGTCAGCAGGAGAAGCTTGAACTGGATGCGGAATTGGACAGGGAGCCAGTGAAGTGACTTGAGGAGAGAAGTAATGTGCGCATGATGAGGCTGGCAGAAGATTAGTCGAGCAGCGTGATTTTGTATAGATTGAAGGGGAAGGTGGTGGCTCACGGCGAGACCAGTGAGGAGTAGGTTGCAGTAATCGAGGCGAGAGGAGATTAGTGAGTGGATAAGCATTTTGGTAGTATGTTCAGAGAAGAAGGGGTGGATCTTGCTGATGTTGTAGAGGAAAAAGCGGCAGGTCTTAGCTACAAGCTTGATATGAGTGGAGAAGGAGAGAGAGGTGTCAAAGATAACCCCTAGATTGAAGGCCGAGGGAACAGGAAGGATAGTAGATCCATCCACATGGACTGAGAGAGGGGGAAGTGGGGGGGAGGAGTTGGGTGGAAAGACAAGGAGTTCAGTCTTGGCCATATTCAGTTTCAATCGGCGGTGAAACATCCAGGCAGAGATGTCCGAGAGACAAGCAGAGATCTTGGACTGGGTTGCCGGAGAAATATTAGGGGTAGAGAGGTAGATTTGGGAGTCATCGGCATAGAGATGGTACTGAAAGCCATGGGAAGAGATAAGCATGCCAAGGCCTTGGGTATAGAGAGAGAAAAGGAGGGGGCCCAAGACAAATCCCTGGGGTACACCTACATGGAGTGGGATAGGGGAGGAGGAGAAGCCGCCAGAGCATACACTGAATGAGCGATGGGAGAGATGGGAGGAGAACCAGGATAGTACAGAGTCCTTGAAGCCAAGCGAGGAGAGGGTGGTGAAGAGAAGGTCGTGGTCAACGGTGTCAAAGGCAGCAGAAAGGTCAAGAAGGATGAGGATAGAATAGAGGCCCTTAGATTTAGCCAGGAACAGGTCATTGGTGACTTTTGTGGATGCTGTTTCAGTGGAGTGTAGGGGACGGAAGCCTGATTGTAGTGGGTACAGGAGGGCCTGGGAGGTGAGGAAGTCGAGGCAGCGACTGTGGGCTGCCTGTTCTAACAGTTTAGATATGAAGGGAAGAAGGGAGATGGGTCGATAGTTAGAAGGTCATGTGGGATCAAGTGAGGGTTTCTTGAGGAGGGGTGTGACAACAGCATGTTTGAAGTCAGCGGGGACAGTTGCAGTGGAGAGTGAAAGGTTGAGGATATGAGTGATGGAGGGGACAATGGTGAGGGAGATGGAACGTAGGAGATGGGTAATGATAGGGTCTGATGAACAGGTGGTGGGTTTGGAGGAGGAAAAAAGAAGTGCGGGTTCCTCTTCAGAGATCAGGGGGAAGGAGGAGAGGGTGGCAGGGGGAGTATGGATGGGGGAGGAGAAATGGGGGGAGGGGAGGTAGATGAGGGGGTATGGAATTGGAGGGTAATTTTGACAATTTTGTCATGGAAGTAGTCGGCTAGGGTTTGGGCAGAGAGGAAGGGCGGGATCAGGGGCGGGGGGACCTTGAGGAGAGAATTGAGGGTGTTAAAGAGAAGGCGAGGATCAGAGGCAAGGGAATTAGTCAGGTGGATGTAGTAATCTTGTTTGGCAAATGCTAGGGCTGACTGGAAGGAGCCAAGCATGAAATTGAAGTGTAGAAGGTCTTCCGGGGAGTGGGATTTGGACCAGGCTCATTCGGCATAATGGGCACAGATGCGTAGGTAACGAATTGTGGGTGAAAGCCAGGGTTGGGAGTAGATCGTTTTACAAGATGTGAGGTGGGAGGGGCAAGAGTGTCAAGGGCTGAGGATAGTATAGCATTGTATGAGGATAATGCTTCGTCGATAGACTCGGAGTATAAAATGGAGGAAAGAGATGGAGAAATGGTGGAGGAGAGAGTCAGGGGATTAATATTATGAAGGTTTCTAAATAGGTCGGAGGAGACAGGACAAGGTTGGGATGTGGGAGCTGAAGAGTAAATGTTAGTAGGTGATGGTCAGATGAGGGAAGGATTGAAGTTTGAAGGAGAGGAATTGGAGAAGAGTATTAGGTCAAGGCAGTGGCAGTGTAGGTGTGTGGGGGCAGTGGAGCAAAGTTGGAGGTCGATCGAGGAGGTAAGAGCGAGGAACTTTGAGGCATGGGGGTTGGAGGGGTTGTCGATGTGAATGTTGAAATCGCCAAGAATAAGAGTGGGGGAGGAGGGATCCATAAAGGCAGAGAGCCAGGAGTCGAAGTCGGTGAGGAAGGTTGATTTGGAGTTGTCGGGTGGGCGATAAATAACCGCTACTCGGAGGGGAAGTGGTGTGAGGAGGTGAATGGAGTGGATTTCAAAGGAGAGGGGGGAGTGTGATTGGGGTGGCAGGAGGGGTTGGAATTGGCAGGAGGGGGAGAGTAGGAGGCCAACACCACCACCGCAACCAGTAGATCGAGGTGTATGGGAGAATTGGTAGCCCCCATAGCAGAGAGAGGCAATGGATGTGGTGTCATCTGGGGGGAGCCAGGTCTCACATGCTTTAACAACGTCACTCCACCTCCTTACATGTACTTAGTGAAATAAATAAATAAAATAAAATAAAATAGTGATTGTTAAAATGCCCACGCACACTGTAAATAGTTGAGTTAAATACTCCTGTTTCCTTGTTTAGTTGTAAGTTGTTCATTGTTGTTATGAAGTGTTCATTGTAAACTGCTCTGAGTAGTCTTTGTAAATGTCCCCTGTAAACTGCTTTGACTACCTAGATAAAGCAGTATATAAATTAAGTAAATAAATAAATAATACAAAATATATAAGTGGCCTGAATCTGTATGTGATTTGAGATCACAAAGTGCCAGTTTACAAAAAAACAGTGTAGAACAGAAAGACTTGGAGTAATATGCTCTTGCCTGCAACATCCATATATTTGGAAGTATCAGACTTTGAGTCACTAAATAGAAATTGTCTCCAGAAAGCTATGCTGTAAGCCTACGCAATACTAGAAATTTGTAGAATGAGTTTTTCACCACCCTACCGCTTTATAACTATATAACTTCTGGACAGTGACATAGTAACACAGTGGATGACGGCAGATAAAGATCGGTTTGGTCCATCCAGTCTGCTAAATAGGGTTGCCAGGACAGTGCCTACCATGCAAAGCGGGTTACTTTCCCCCTGCTTTTTTTTTAGGGGGGGGGGTGTACCTTCAGCACAATGCAAGTTGTTTTCCTATGGTTTCTTAGAAAAAGTGCAACAGTCATGCTGTTGTGAGTTAAAATGCCCCAATCTTGTTTGCCTTTCCCTTGTGATTTGGGGATCCCTCTTTCATTTTATCCCCCTCCTTTTTGAATTCTTGTTTTAGCTTCCATCGTCTCTTTTCAGGAAGGTATTGCAGGCACCCACCACTCTTTCTACGAAGAAATATTCTTGATGTTGCTTTTTATTCTACTTCCTTGTAGCCTCATATCATCTCCTCTAATTCTAGAGCATCTCTTTATTTGAGAAACAGGATCTTTTATTCTGCAATGCTTTTCACGTATATGAAGGCCTATATCATCTCCTCTGTCACGCCTCTCCTCTAGGGTATACATATTTATGAACTCTTAGTTTCTTTGCATATGTCTTCTGATGGAGACCTGTAATGTCTTCTGATGGAGACCTGTAATGTCTTCAGGCTCTGTGGGGGTAATTTATATAAGGAGCTGTGTAAAATTAAGCATCATTGATGTTTATGTTTATTAAAACTTTCTTAACCGCCCTTCACAGTTGCACCAGAGCAACAAAATAAAAACAAAATATAAAAAGAAACAGAAATGGAACGCCAATATTCATAGGATAGAGGGAGCTTCATTCACACAGGGTAACAAAGAGGATGGGGAAATCAGAAAAGGGGGAGGGGGAGCTTCAGGAGGGGGAAAGGTTAAATGCCATGTTGAAAAGTTGAGTCTTTAGGAGAGATCTGAATTTTGCATAAGATACTTCTAGTCTGAGTGTAGAGGGGAGAGAGTTCCATAAAGCGGGACCAAGAACATAGAAGGCAGAGGAACGAGTGGATGATAAATGGGCTTGTGAAGTAGAGGGGAGGTGCAAATGGTTAGTGTGAATCTTTCGAAGGGCATAGTGAGGAGCATGAGGGATTAAGGAATCTGAGAGATAATAGGGGAGACCAGTATGTAGTGTGCGATAAACCAGAATAAGTAGATTGAACTGAAAACGAAACTGCACTGGGAGTCAATGGTGATGGATGAGGAGTGGTGTAAGCTGGTCAAATCTTAAGACATAAGACAGGATACAAACAGCAGTATTTTGAATTAATTGCAAATGGTGGAGCTGGTAAGCCTAGATAAATAATATTACAATAGTCAATTTTGGATATGAGAAAAGGACGTAACAGGGTAGCAATGAAATGAGATGAGAGAAAAGGTCGGATAGCGTATATGGCAGAGTGATAAAAAGCAACAATGAGATAAGGAGGACAGATGAACCTGAAAGGACAGTGCTGGGTCCAAAATAACACCCAAGTACCGGAGGGAGTTCACCAGAGGGCGGGGAGAACTAATGAAGAAGGGACCAAGGGTAGAGAGATGCTGCCAAAAGTGAACCAAATAGCTGCTGATTTACTAGAATTCAAATGAAGGAAATTATTGGATAACCAGTTAGAGACAGCAGAAATGGGGGCAATGTCAGGGACAGTTGAACTGGTATGATGTAACAAGATGACATCGTCGGCATAGTAATGGGCCAAGATACCATGTTGTTGGATGAGGAGGGCTAGGGGAATCATGAAAATATTGAATAGAAGAGGTGCAAGAACAGAACCCTGAGGTTCACCACAATGTAGGGGACGTGAAAAGGATGATATGTTACCACCCGAAACAGAAACAGACCGGTGCATGAGAAAAGACAGTGCCTCTAATCCCAAGATCATATAGTCAAGAAAGCAAGGTAGAGTGATCAACAAGGTCAAACGCTGCAGAAAAATCTAGGGAAACTGCCACTGAGATATCACTGTGATCGTGGGTTTGGTGCAGCTCACCAAGAAAAGAGAGAAGGACAATTTCAGTGCTATGACCCGAGCGGAAACCGGATTGACGGGGGCACAGGACTAGAGTAGAATCCAAGTGAGAAGAAAGTTGTGCAAAAACTAGTTTCTCAAAGAGCTTTGAGAGGAAAGGAAGCGTGGAGACAGGCCGGTAATTAGATGGGGAGGAAGGGTCAAGGGAAGAGTTTTTCAACAACAGATGAACAATGTCATGTTTCCAAGGAGATGGAAAAAACCCAGAGGTAAGGCTGTTGTTAAAAATAGATAAAGCAAACGGAAGCAGGGTAAGAGCAGGGATGGAAATCCAAGAACAAGGAATGGGATCAGTTGTAGTGGTTGTCTTATGGGAAGAAGTAAGGACTTTAAAGAGTTCAACTGAGGTAATCAGGGAAATAGACAACCAAGTGTGAAACAAGGCAAATCTAGAAAGCTCAGTGGACGTCTCTGCATTAGGGAGCTCAAGAAAAGGTGAGGGCAGTAAGAGAGAAAGGGGTGGGGTACATTTTGGAAAGGAGGCATGAAGGGTGGAGACCTTGGAACTAAAATAGTCCGCAATGTGCTCTGGTGAGGGGGGCACAGAATCAGTAGGAGAGAATGAACTAGTGTAGGACGGCGGAGAGGGGCAACTAAATTTAGAGCTGCAGAGAGAGAGGAAAACCAAAGATCAGCCTGGGAGTCAACAGGAAGAGAGGTGAAATCCCGAGGAAATAGAGAATGAGCTGTAGGAAAACAGTCAATGGTTGCAGGAGAGAGATTGCGGGAATACACAGGAGCCGATGAGTGAGAGGAGCTACAGGAGAGAGAAGGTAAGACAAGAAAATACCGAAAGGAGAAGAGAATACAGAGATGATTGGACCATGGAACAGAAAAGGAAGTGAGGGAGGAAAGATCAGGGGAGAGGGTAGGGGAAGAGGATCAAATCAAGGGTATAGCCTGTGGAATGGGTGGGGAATGATATATGCTGATGAAAGGACAGTTCATAGAGTAATTGACATAGAGTTCTATCATGAGCCATTGAGGGGGAAGAGTAATGGACATTAAAGTCACCCAGAACAATCAGTTGAGGGTGGAGAAGGGAAACTTTGGAGAGGGTGTGAAGGAAGGAATCCCAAAGATGCAGGCATGTAGCTAGAGGGGCATAGACTAGGAAAAACTAGGTGGGTGGAGAGCCATTGAGGCAAACAAGAAAGGCATCTGAATAAGATAAAGAGGGGGAGGATACCAGCATTAAGGGGAGGGTGGATTGTGTCAGAAGGGCAACACCCCCTTCCCCAATATAGCCCTGTCTAGGGACTAAGAAGGCAACACAGCCAGGTGGGAGACATCAATGAAGGAGGGGATCCTCTCCCTCCTTTAACTATGTCTCCATCAAAAACAGGAGGTCAAGATCATAGCATTCCAGGAGATCATGAATGAGAAGTGGTTTTGCCCTGAGTGAATGACAATTTAGTAGAGCTAAGGACAGAGAAAGAGAGAGAGTGGTTGAGGAGGGTGGGCAAGGTATCAAGTTCACAGATACATGAGTACAGCCAGGTACAGAGGGTGGTGTATGGATGGGACGCCAGCCTCAGAGAACAGGAATTGAGGCCATGGATACAGTAGGACACAGCTCTGTTGCAGTAAGTAATATCAGTCACATGCAGGTTACATACAAGGAGATGTCAGGTCGGCATGAACCTAAGGGGAATGATCGGGTACAGCCATACCCAATATCCCAGGAGTCAGCCCAAGGAACTTGCCCATTGAGCATGTCCTACTCCTTTGGCACGCGCCACTGTGGCGCAGAACGCCGCAGATGAGCCTTTTAAGTACCGGTCCAGTGTACCTGATGTAACTTCCAGGTAGGAGGGGTTTGAGTCAGCAAGTGGGGAGAGCCTGATGTCACTTCCGGGTAGGAGGGGTTTGAGTCTGCAAGTATGGAGAGCCTGATGTCACTTCCAGGTAGGAGGGGTTTGAGTCTGCAAGTAAGGAGAGCCTGGAAAACAGCAGGAAGAGAAAATCCATGTCAGTGATTTATGCATGCATCTACATGTGTACTCTATCCGGTCTGTGCTCTATACGTGTAAGCCCAATGGTGAATACTTTCACTGTGGGTGTGTGCAAGGGTGGAGCTTGGGTAGAGAGTGGGTGGAACACATAAGGATGCGCATAAATTATAAAATACTATAGTTACACATGTTCTCAACAAATCTAGGCACACTTAGATGTAACGCACATTTTCGCCAATTTATGCCTCTGTTATATAAAGTATGAGCATAAATTATTTTATAAAATAGGAGTGAAAGGTGCACAGAAGAACACTCATTAACTCTTCAGGGCTTTATAAAATTACTCTCAATACAAAGGAATGCGACTGAAATGTAAGAAGTGTCCATCACAAGACAAATCAGAAGTAGCACCCAGATATTTCACCTCTGAACAAACAGGTAATCGAAGATTGTCCATCCAAAACCCAGACAGTGCATCACATATGTAAGAACAATTCATCATCGTTATTGGGCGTTATTACAGTTTTCCCTAAATTCCATGCCAGGCTCTTATAAGAACATCTGAAGTGCCATTATTGGGTCATTGCAAAGCCTGGAGTGCGGCTTCCAACACTGGCCAATCCAGGTCACAAGCAGGGCCGTGTGAGCAGTGCAGCCGCACAGGGCGCAAGTATGGAAGGGCACCAATGTCATCACTGAGCTTCCAGGAAGCCCAACAAGGCCAATTTTCTGCACATGGAGGGATGCTGAGGGGCACCAGGTTTGCAAGTCACACAGGGTGTGTTTCTAGTTTGGTACGGACCTGGTCACATGTACCTAGCACACTCCCTAAAAGTAGCCAGATTCCATGTTACTTATCTTCAGGGATAACAGTCTATTGACCTTTTCTCCAGAAACGTGTCCAAACCTTTTTTAAACCCAGCTGCCCTAACAGCTTTTACTATATCCTCCAGTAAGCAGTTCCAAAGCTTAACTATAATTTCAAAGAAAAACTATTTTCTCCTTTTTTTTAATGTACTACCCCCTAGTCCTGCCCCCTAGACCTGCCCCCTAGTCTTTGCATATTTAGAAAAAGTGAGCAATCAATTTACATTTACCCATTCCACTTCACTCAGGATTTTACAGACCTCTATCATATCTCCCCTCGCTGTCTCTTCTCCAAGCTCGTGTCCTACCCTCTTTTGTCTTTCCTCATAGGAGAGTCGTTCCATCCCCCTTAATCAATTTTATCACCCTTCTCTGTACCTTCTCTAATTCCACTATATCTTTTTTGAGATGCAGTGACCAGAATTGCACACAATACTGAAGGTGCGACACAGAGGCATTATGATACTCTTTGTTTTATTCTCTATTCTTTTCCTTTTAATTCCTAGCACCATTTGCTCTTTTGGCCACCACCACACATTGGGCAGAAGATCCTTGCCTAGATCCTTTTCCTGGGTGGTGACCACTGGGATGTTGAGTTCAAATATACTGTAGAGCTGACTAAGCAAAGATAACGCAGCAGTGAGATGGCTCATAACTGGGAATAAAATAATGATACCATCAACATATAGACAATATTCAACCTTACAGTCAGCAAAAAAGCTGAGAGGAAGGAGGTAAGTAGATATGGTTTATGATTATGATTTATGTACTGTAAGTGATTTACATAAATTAATTTAAAAAAAATGTAAAGTATGAAAAGAACTCCAATGGACAAAAGGAAAAGCAACTAGAGAAAGGTTTTTCAGGAAGACATATCTTGATGAATCCCGGGCACAGCCTGATCCCAAAAGCTTGCTCAAACAGGAAGGTTTTATTTTATTTTTATTTATTTATTAGAACTTATATATCACCACTTCCAAAGATCAGTAGCGGTTTACAGAGAACAAAACTGGAACTTTACATTATAACTTTGAAAAACGTATTTACAGAACAAAGCGAGATAGTGCAGCTTAACAATTTGCATAACTATGTACAATATGTAGATGTTGTATAGCATATGTGAAGGTGTGTGAAAAGGAGGGATGGGGTTCTTATAAGAGTCTTGAATTTTTTTATGTGAGCTCCGACGAATGAGGGAAGTAAGGCTACTTCACAGAGAACTGGCACAAAGAAGAAAGCTGAGTTTCTAGTAGATTCAGATTTTGCTTTTAAATCAACAGGTTCATCGTTGAAGGAGAAGAAATTGAAATTGTGAACAACTTTAACCTGCTTGGATCAAATATCAATAAAGAAGCAACAAGCATCCAAGAAATCAGACAACGCATTGCTCTTGGCAAAAAGGCTATGAAAGACCTAGATAAGATTCTCAAGAGCAGAGATGTCTCTCTCCATACAAAGATTCGACTTGTTCAAGCCATAGTATTTTCAATAACATCATATGGATGTGAAAGCTGGACAGTGAAAAAGATAGACAGGAAGAAAATTGATGCCTTTGAATTATGGTGCTGGTGGTGAATACTGTGTATACCATGGACTGCCCGTAGAACAAACCAGTCGGTACTAGAGGAGATCAAACCTAAGCTTTCTTTAGAAGCTCAGATGACAAGACTTCGACTTTCATACTTTGGACACATCATGCGAAGAGAGAGATCATTAGAGAAAGACATCATGCTTGGCAAGATAGAAGGTCAACGCAAAAGAGGAAGGCCAGCAATGAGATGGATCGAGACAATAACAGCAGCTACAGGTACCAGTCTGTCAACAATGAGCCACCTGACTGAAGACCGAACATAATTTAGGATAGCTATCCAGAGGGTCGCCATGAGTCAACACCGACTCGACGGCACTTAACAACAACAACATAAGCAGTCTATGTAGCATCACTGAGAGCGGCAAATCCCCAACAAACCTCTGACAAGAGAGGCGTCATTTAAATTATGGACTTTTTTCTGCATAACAATCCAATATCCAGGAGGTGCCCTGTGTTTCAAAACCAACTTGTGAAGCAGCAGCACTTGGGTTCTCTTGGCAGTGTGACCACAAGAAGGTTGCCAGGCTTTCTTTCAAGGTAGTGGGGGGTTAAGCGACTTGCCAAAGGCCAGAAGGAGTACTACTGGGAATCAAACCCTGGACTCTTAATGGTCAAGCTACTGCTCTAACCACTAGGCTACTCCTCCAATCCAACTTGCTTTATGCATCTAAAAAGAACATTACTTTCCATAAAATTGAAAAAACAATGGTTCTCTGGGAAAAAAGGAAGGAGAATTCTGAATAAGCAGGTAGGACAATACTCTCATTGCTGCAGCTGTTGAACCAAGAGCTGATTAGTATGGTCTGCTAAAGATAAGCCTGACTTAATCTGCACTGACTTGAGTGTTTTTTAAGTATGAAGAGCTCAGACATTTGCAACACTCCTTTCATTGTAGAAAAGCAGACAGTCTGGGTATCTTCAGGCAAAACAGCTGAACAACCACAAAAAATATAGGCTAGAAAGAAATTAGAATTGTATTTTCTTCCTTCTTGAATGCAATCCAGAGAGATAACTCTCCGGGAAGGAGTGGGAAAAGGCAGCTTAGAGCTTCAGGTGACAGAAATATTGGGAAATGCAACAACGTGCATAGGACTGACCTTTCTCTACAATTGCTGCCCTGTGCCTTCACTGCATTCCACTCATAGCTTTTGGGCGGCGAAGCTCCGTCTGCCAGAAAGAGCGTGCCAGTTCAGCCCTGGAAATCGAACACGGCAAATACGGTACCTTACAGATCATTCAAAGGACACCAAAGAAAATAAACAGCAATAATCAGTCCCTTGTCTTTCATTTCTCTGCTGACACTCTCGTAATGGTCCACTCAAATGTATCAGAACCTAGAAAGATTCCCGGATCTCTCGCCTGGTCAGTGAACCTCATTCCTGCACGCCAACACAGCACATTACAGAACTTCCCGTCACCTCAGTTTTACCCTCTCACAGAGTGGTGGTGCAGGGATGGGAGGCGCTCTGAGTGATCCTCATTCCTGGTGCCCTGCTCTGCTCCCACCCTACCATTATTGCTGCTGCAGCTGCCCCTTTCCAAGACCAGCAGTGGCGGCAATGGCTTTAAACAGAGCTGCAGTGCTTAGCCTGAACCTTCGGCTCTGCGGTGCTGTTCATGCTTCCGCCCCTCCGATGCGGGATCAGCCGTTTCTGCACCCATGCTAACAGGAAGTCTGCATCGCAGGAGAATGCAGCAGAAGCAGCACCGAAGGTTTAGATAAGTCATTGTCGCCGTTGCTGCTGGTCCCGGAGAGGGGCTGCCCTTGCACCATTGACGCTTGAGGCTACCACCTAGTTTGTGTAATGGTAGCACCAGCCCTGCCCTGACATCCAGAGCAAGTGCCTATGCTTCTTCCCTTCCTAGAGCCTCATCTATGCTCTTGTCCTTTTACAGCCCATTTGTGCAGGAAGGAGAGAAGAACAGGTGCAGTATAGGAAGGGAGAAGCATTATCTCCCATCGTCTCAGGGACTCAGACTGTAAGCTCTTTGGACATGGACATACTGGACCTGACTATTTATCACCACCAAACAGTGCTGCATATGTCCAGTAGTGCTATAGATTTATTTGTGATGTCTTCATGTGTGGTACTAGAGCTGCCTGGTTTTAACTCTATCAATTAGACTCCTGTCCAATGACCCAGGAATCATAGAGATATCAGTGCAGACTGTAAGCTATTTCAAGGAGGGTCATTTTCCAGAAAAACTGGAGTTATGTCTTTTTAAGTTCAAAGTTTCCAAGATTTTTGAGAGTCCAGTATCACTCCAAGAGCTCCATTCACTATGGGTATGGGGATTATTTTTTTCTTTCTACTTTAGTTTGTAAATCACAGTATTTTATTATTGTTTCCAGATGTTTTTCATTGATTTGACTATCACCAGATACTGCTACATCTATTAACCAGATGGTTTTCTTTCCTACATCTATGATGTCAGGAGTGTTGTGCTCTAAGTATTTCTCAGTTTGTATTTTAAAATCCCACAAGATCTTGACCTGCTCATTTTCTACAATGTTTTTATATGGTCTGGTCCGAAACGTTCTTTGCTATAATGAAACCACACCTCTTGCAGCAATTCCATTAAACGAATTTGGCCGCTCAATCATGATGTTGTTTATAGTCAGTTTGGCTATTTTGCTGTAGTAGATGGTCTACAGTTTGTAGAGTCTAGATATGCCATACTGGGCCGACCAAAGGTCTATCAAGCCCAGTATCCTGTTTTCAACAGTGACCAATCCATGTCACAAATACCTGGCAGGATCGCAAAAAGTAGACATAGGTAAGCAGTGGATTTCCCCAGTCTTCATTAATAATGGTTTATGGACTTTTTCTCCAGGAACTTGTCCAAGTCTTTTTTTTAAACCCAGCTACACTAATAGCTTTCACTACATCTTCTGGCAACGAATTCCTGAGTTTGATTACATGTTGAGTAAAAAAATATTTTCTCCTCTTAATCTTGAATGTGCTACATTGTAGCTTCATTGCATTGTCCCCTAGTCTTTCTACTTTTTGAAGGACAGTTTGATCTTTGGCTTTGCATAACCGGCATTTGTTGTCATTTGAAACTTTTTCAGTCTTAGCTTGAATGACATTTTTTGTAATACACATTCTTGGACTGCTAAGATCATTCCTTCCACTACTTTTTTAAGTGTTCCAATTTTCAGTCATTGCCCTTATACATTTTAGTCAGATTTTCCATCAATTATTTATTATTTATTTATATACTGCTTTTCTACCGTCAAAGCGGTGTACATTCAGGTACTGTATATATTTTTCCCTTGTCCCGAAGGGCTCACAATCTATGGTTTGTACCTGAGGCAACAGAGGGTTACGTGGCCTACCCAAGGCCACAAGGAGCACCAGTGGCTTGTCTTTCTGGAAAATTCTTTCACTTGCGTTTTCTGTTTTCCTTCTTCCATGGTTTGTTTCACTTGCGAGAAGCCTTTGCCTCTTTTGGTTCTGGGTATATATATGGGGTTATTTCAGAAACCCTATTTGCGATTTGCAAGTGTATAATCATCCACAGAAAGGGTCCAGTTTACACATAGAGGACTCCACCACATCCATAGTGAATGGGGGCATGTTCAGTGCATGTTGCGGGTGTGGCTTGGGTGGAACCAAAAGCCACATTTCATATAGGGGATGCCTGTGCAAGCCCAAAATTTTCCATGTCCAGATTTACACCTTCCGCCGACACAAAGAGGCATTTAAAAAGTGCTTGTTTCAGCCAGCCCATTGCAAGAGGGATTAAGGGGGACGTCCTCCTTAAACCCCCAATCTTCATTCTCCCCTCCAATTTGAAATGAGGTATAGAGGCCTCTGTAGGTCTTTACCAGCTGCTGCATGTCTAGATTTGCAAAATAGCAGAGACGCCTATGCATAGTGAAATGCCGGCTTTCCACCATTGATATTTCCAAAACGTAATGATGTAAAAGTCTCTCCTCTTGCTGCATGTGGTTTTGCAATTTACAAAAGGCTCCATGTGGAGGGTTCATGTGATGCAGGACATCTAGATGGATGTGGGGAAGGGGAGCTCCTGCAGCAATGCCCTAAAATCCACAAAAATATCATGGTAACTTATACCATGGAGTTCCTTCTTGACCCAGACAGACATTTCCATAGCCTAAATGGAGGGCGAATTTGCATGAAGCGGGCAGTAAAAATGTTTTCCTCAGCCAGGAAATGCCAACCATAGACTGGGTACAAGCAATTTCCAAAAGCGTGTCTGCAGCCCTCGAGGACAAGCTTAACAAACTCCATTCAGCTATGGAGAAAATCAAGGAGTACTTTGATTCTCATACCCATTGCCTGCAGGAGGTGGATCTGTTCAAGGGGATGCGCATCAACACATGGCCCAAAAGGTCGCAGCCCTGCAGAAATTAAATGTAGAGCTTCAACAGAAGATCGACAAGCAAGTGCTGATGCAATAATTTGAGAGCAGTGGGATTGCCAGAAACTGTCAAAATCTTGGAGCTCTACTAGTTGTTTAATAAGTGGCTCCCAAAACACCTGGTGCTGCAGACAGAGGGTGTGGCTTTCTGCTGGAATGGGCCCATGATTTTGGGCCACTCCAAGAGGTAGAGAGGAGACCCAGGATGGCCATATATCAACTGGCTGCATAAAGAATGCATCCTAAAACCCTACCGCAAAAGGGAGGCCTGAACTATGAAGGCCACCAGCTCTTGCTTTTCAATGACTATCACTACTACATGATAATTACACTTACCTGGTAATTGTAGTTCCTTGAGTGACGACAGTTCAGTCCTCTACCTCTGGGTTGTCAATCTCCTCCTGCAGCTAGGAGACTGGTATGTCAGAATGATGACATCACTGGATATAGCCTGCTGCACTCCTACTTGCATCCCAGTGTGAACTATAACAAAGCAGACTCAAAGGAACAACAAATAAGTAGCTAAACATAATAACATCTACACTAGAAATGAGCCACCCCTTCCGACAAGGCTTTCTTACTGCCTGCCCTGCCATCGAGAAGGGAACAAACAAAGGAATTGAAGAAATCAAGACTCACCTGTAACCATCTGCCACCTGCCACCAATCGGGAACCCCCTCGACACCTCCGGGCGGGAAGGAGGACTGAACTGTCGTCACTCAAGGAACTACAATTGTGTAATTATCATTTCCTTATCATTCCTCCAGTTCAGTCCTCTACCTCTGGGATGTACCAGAGCAGTAATTAATGGGGGGAACCCTTCCAGCCGGCAGATAAAACCGCCGAACCGAAACGAGCATCCGAAGCCGCTGCCACATCCAGTCGGTAATGCTTGCTGAATGTATGCAGAGATGACCAAGTCGCCGCCCTACAAATGTCCCCTGGGGGAACCAAACTATGCTCCGCCCAAGACGACGCCTGTGCCCTGGTGGAATGCGCTCTCAGCCCCATAGGCACAATACGACCTTGAAGTAAATAAGCGGACGCAATAGCTTCTTTAAGCCAGCGGGCGATGGACGCCTTAGCCGCCGCCTCACCTTTGCGTACTCCTCCGTACAGAAAAAACAACCATTCGTACCTGCAGAATGCCTCCGTGACCCTTAAATACTGACGCAAGGCCCTCTTCACGTCGAGACGCCGAAGCCCGCGATCCGATTCACCGCCCCCCAAAGACCCCAGAACGGGCAAACACACCGCCTGGTTCAAATGAAAGGGAGCTACCACCTTAGGCAAAAAGGACGGGACCGGACTTAAGACCACCTTTTCCCTGGAAAAAGACAAGAAGGGCTCTCGGCACGACAACGCTTGCAGTTCCGAAACTCTCCGCGCGGAACAAATCGCCACCAGAAATACTGTCTTCAACGTCAAATCTTTCACAGACGCACGACGCAAGGGCTCAAAGGGGGACTCTGCCAATGCTGTAAGAACGAGATTCAGGTCCCATGGCGGAACGCACACCCTGCGCGCCGGGCGTAACCAAGCGACCGCCTTCAGAAAACGAGCTATGTCAGGATGAGCCCCTAAAGGCACTCCATTGACCTTGCCCCGATAACAGGAAAGGGCTGCCAACTGGACGCGCAAGGAACTGGCCGCAAGACCTTTGTCAAACCCGCTCTGTAGAAATTCCAAGACCAACGGGATCGAAACCGAGCCCGCCCTAACCTGACGCCGCGAACACCAATCTTCAAAGATACGCCAGACTCGCACATACGCCAAAGAGGTCGAATGCTTACGCGCCCTAAGTAAAGTCGCCACAACCGCCAACGAGTAGCCTTTCTTCATGAGTTTAGCCCTCTCAATGGCCATATACCGTAAGCGAGAACCGATCCACCTGAGGCATGAGCAGGGGCCCTTGGAGCAACAGATACGACCTTGCCGGCAGCCGCCAAGGCTCCCTGTCCAAGAGACGAATTAGGTCCACGTACCAAGGACGCCTCAGCCAATCGGGAGCCACCAACAGCACTTTCCCTGCATACGCCCCGATCTTATGAACCACCCGGCCTATCAGCGCCCAGGGTAGAAATACATAGAGGAGGCCGCCCGACGGCCACGGACGAAGCAAGGCGTCGATGCCCTCCAACATCCTTTCCCGCCGCCTGCTGAAGAAACGTCCGACTTTGGCCGACTGAAAGGTCGCCATGAGATCCATGACCGGAGTCCCCCAGCGCCAGACTATCTGTCTGAAAACCTCGGGATGCAGTTCCCACTCCCCTGCATCCACGTGCACGCTGCTGAGGAAGTCCGCGGTAACATTGTCTTTGCCGGCAATGTGCGCTGCCGAGATCGCGGACAAGGGAAGCTCTACCCACGCGAATAACTCGTCGGCCTCTGCCTCCATCGCGGCACTCCCAGTACTGCCCTGGCGGTTGATGTATGCCACTGTCGCCGAGTTGTCGGAGAGTACTCGCACGGGCTGACCACGCACCAAGCCCTCGAATGCCTGAAGGGCCCGAAATACCGCTCAGAGCTCCAAGCGATTTATCGCCCATGAGGCCTCCAGGGGAGTCCAAAGCCCCTGCGCAAACTGGCTCCTGCAGTGGGCTCCCCTGCCTACCAGACTGGCATCCGTCAGCAACGGAAGCCAGTCCGGCTGTTCCAGCGGCAAGCCAGCCGTCAGCGACGAGTGGCGAAGCCACCAACGAAGGGACCGCCGAACTTTGAACGGGCAAGAGAGACGCTTGCTCAATGAATCAGTCTGATGCGACCAACGGTGGAGCAGTGCTCTCTGGAGAGGACGCATATGAAACCTAGCCCAAGGCACCGCCTCCAACGTCGCCGCCATGGTGCCCAGCACCCGGAGATAATCCCACGCCGATGGCGCCGACACCGACAGGAACTGCCGCACCAGGGTCCTCAAACCCTCGGCCCGTTTGTGTGGCAGGAATACTTGCCCCTTGTTTGTATCGAACCGGACTCCCAAGTATTCGAGGTCCTGAGTGGGCTGCAAGCGGCTCTTGGCCGGGTTGACCACCCAACCAAGCTCTTGCAAAAACTGCACCACCCTGTCCGTCACCCGGAGACTTTCCTCCGCGGACCTGGCTCGAATCAACCAATCGTCTAGATAAGGGTGGATCAGAATCCCTTCTTTGCGCAACGCCGCCGCGACCACCACCATAATTTTGGTGAAGGTCCGCGGCGCCGTCGCCAAGCTGAACGGCAATGCCTGAAACTGATAGTGGCCCCAGGGGAGGGCAAACTGCAGAAAGCGCTGGTGTGCTTCTCGAATGGGAATGTGCAAATACGCCTCCGACAGATCTAGAGACGTCAAGAATTCTCCACGCCGCACCGCCACTATGACGGATCTCAACGTTTCCATTCGAAAGTGCGGTACCCTTAAGCACCGGTTCACCCCTTTGAGGTCGAGTATGGGTCTCAATTGTCTGCCCTTTTTGGGCACCACGAAATAAATGGAGTAGCGACCCATGCCGTAATCGGCCTTTGGAACTTCCACCACGGCTCTCAACCGAAGGAGTCTTTCCAAGGTTTCGCGAACCGCCACCGTTTTCTTGGGACCCCGGCAAGGAGACAAGACAAAGGAGTCCCGCACGGGCCGAGCCAGCTCCAGTGCGTAGCCATGTTGAATGATTTCTAACACCCATTGGTCTGAGGTGATGTGGGTCCAGGCGGAAAGAAACTCCCGAAGCCGTCCGCCTATGGGAGGCTCCTCCGCCGGGATCCGCCTCACTTCATTGAGTCTTATGCAAAGTGGAAGCAGAGTTGGAAGAGAAGCCTCTATTCGCTCCCCGAAACCCACGAAAACCCTGGCCTCTAGAGGAAAACCGTCCTCTCTGGAAGGCACCAGGTCGCGTCGAACGGTATCTTCTGAAATCACGAAACTGACCCCGAACGCCTTGGCCAGACTTGGCCTGTTTTGGTTTGTCCTCGGGCAGCCGGCCCGCCTTGGACTCACCCAGGTCCTTCACCAACTTATCCAAATCTTCCCCAAACAGCAAACCTCCCTTAAAGGGAAGCTTGCTGAGACGGGATTTAGAAGGACCGTCCGCTGCCCAATTGCGGAGCCACAAGGATCTTCGGGCAGCCACTACCGACCCCGTGCTGTTGGCCAGCGCTCTATTCAAGTCGTAATGCACATCTGCAAGGTAGGCCGCTCCGGACTCCAAGTGATCCAGCTCCTTCACCTCCTCGAGATCGACGTGCGAAGATTGGCGCAGCCACTGGGCCCAGCGCAAACACGCTCAGGCTACCCAAGCTCCGCAGATGGAGGCCTGCAGCGAAATAGAATCCGCTTCAAACGCCTGCTTTAGTAGACCGTCAACTTTACAGTCCTGGGCATCCTTCAAAGCCGCACTCCCTTCAACCAGAATGGTGGTCTTTTTCGTAACAGCGGACACCACTGCGTCTATCCGCGGAGCCCGGAATCTGTCCTTAGCTGAATCCGCCAACGGATATAATCGATTCAGCGTCTGAATGACCCGAAGCCCTGCCTCCGGCTTATCCCATTCGTCTTGAATCATATTCTCGACCACCCGGTGCACCAGAATCACCACCTGTGTCTGTCGAACCGCTTGGATGACAGGATCCTCCACGTCGTCCTCCACCACAGCCGGCGGAGCAAGGTTCAACATCCGCAGCATCTCTGAAATTAAGGCAGCCAACTCCTCTCTGCGGAACACCCTAATAATTTTCGCTTGATCCTCGGGCTCCGGGATCTCACCTTCTTCCAGGTCCTGCGACCCCTCTTCAGGATCCCAGTCCGGATCTTGGGCTTCCGGCCAGGTGCCCTCCACCGGGTCTGTAAGTTTCGCTCGCTTTGGTGCTGGCGAATCCGCGCCCACCACTCCTTCCGCCAATAACTGCGGAGGCTGGGACGCCGGAGACGCCGAGCGCGGCCTTTTGCCCTGCTGCCTCAGGCAAAAAGCTTGATGCATAAGTAGAACAAACTCAGGACTAAAGCCTCCGAGACCGGATGCCTGAGTTGGCAAGGGTTCACCGGAGGGCCCCGCCAGCCCCTCCGACTCTGGCTCTTGCGCCGAGATCCGCGGGGAAGCAATCTCCACCCCCGCGAGCGCACCCTGCACCTCCGGGGACTCGTGGGCTTCCATTTGAAGTTCCACAGCCGAAGATAGGGCAGCACAGCCCCAGCACACTCCGGTGTCAGCGACCGTGCCCCTCCTAGTGCCACACATGAGGCACTGAGGCCGGGCAGCCATAAATAGAGAAACTAAACTTCCTCCGGGGCATACACTAGCGTCTGACTCCGTGAATAGGTAGGCTCTGGCTTGGGCGTATGCTGCCTGTTCTCTTTTTTTTTTTTTAATGAACTCGCGCCTGAAAAACGAACCCCCTTCAGTCCCCACCCCCCGAACCCGAAGGGCTGACTGAAAAGGCTTAATCCACTAAGGAAAGAAATAAATCCAACCAAAAAAAAAAGAAATCAAACCAAAGAAATCAAAAGAAAGCAAAGAAAGCAAAAGAAAGGAACATGCAGCAGTGCTCAGACCTGAAAACGGGAGAGGATTAACTGCCACGCGGCTGCATCGCGGCTCAGAAAATGGCCGCCGTGAGTGCCGACCGCGAAGGAAAAAAGGGTGCCAAAAGCACTGTGGCGCCTCTGCTCTCCCGGATCAGCGTGGCCTGGACAAAAAGAGCAGCCGGACGCCGGTGAAGCACTTACCGGTCCGGTCTGCCACTCTCTGCAAAAGCACCGCTGGTAGTGCCTGGAACCCCGGGCCCGTAAATTGTGCGATGTACTGCCATCAGGTCACCCGTGGAGCACAGAACTGCAGCTCCGTGACTCACACTCCAAAGAAGGGCTCACCCCCGTAAAGTCAGGGAAGTGAGACCTCTGGGCCACCCGGGGGGGGGGGGGGGAACTCGAAGGCCTGAGTCAGAACCCCCAGGAAGAAACCCCAGCACCGGCACAGACAGGTATCAAGAAAGCCTTTCTTCCTATTTTTTTTTTTTTTTTAAAGAGGCACTGCCTATAACCAATTTCAACCCACTTAGCTATCTAATATCCTCCTGGCTCCTTATCCATTCCTCCAGAGAGCCTCTCCCTAAGGCTCGTCAAGTCCTCCTGCTGCAAGGAGACTGGTTACACTGGGATGCAAGTAGGAGTGCAGCAGGCTATATCCAGTGATGTCATCATTCTGACATACCAGTCTCCTAGCTGCAGGAGGAGATTGACAACCCAGAGGTAGAGGACTGAACTGGAGGAACGATAAGGAATTATCATTTCTATAGCGCTACAAGGCGTACACAGCAAATCCCTGCTCATAAAAGTTTACAGTCAAGACAGACGATACAACAGACAAGACAAGCAACACAACAATTGGGGACTAGCATATTTCTAGTCCTATTCCTCCCGGCTGGCAGCCAGACATGAGTGAAGGCCCCAGTATACACCAAACTGTATAGGAGAGGACTAAAATTTGCCTTATTTATTTAGAGCATTGATATATCACTTGAGAGCCAAGGCTATCACAGCAGTGTACAAACAATAAAGAAAGAGGGGAACAGTACAGCAAGAAAGAGGTGGAAATTATAATTCATATACAGGGAGGGAAGTTGAGAGACAAAGGGAAAGAGAGCAGGCAGTTCTCCGAGTGAAAAAGTTAAGGAGAGGGGACTGGCCAGTAGGTTGTTCCTGAATTGTATAAGGACAAAAATCACCTTTCGGGAGAGCTCTGGAGAGCATTGCTATTCTCAAGGAACAGAAGGCAATCTGAGCAAGCCCACGTGCAGGAAATGGAGGTCTACACAATATCTCAGCAGGGGAGGAGGGGTAGTCACTCAGGTAGACTTAAATTTTATTCTCCTGCAGACAGGGAGTCAATGTTGTTCAAGAAGCAGTGGTGACACACAATCAGAGCGTTTAGTATTTTTCAGCAGTTTCACATCTGTATTTTGCAAAAGCTGTAAACACTTTAAACTGTGTAAAGAGGACACCCAGGGGTCCTTCTGGCCGATCCAGTGCATGCTCTGGTACAAGTTTAGATGTGGGCACCTCAGATTCTAACAGAAGGCTTGGTGTGCTCATCCTGAGTGGCTGAATTTGGCTGCTGATGCTGGAGCCCTTCCCGCTGAGGCTACCGACACCCTGCAGCAGTCACCATACTCCTTTATCTCTTCTGAGGGGTTGTCCTGTGGCGTCAGGTCCTCCCTGACAACCTCCTTGATGTTCTGGAGCTTCATTTCTGGAGGAACAGGTTCTGGCTCTAGTTCGGACTCTATTTAAGCCTCTTGGTCTAACTCTATTGCTGGCTGTAGCGATGGCTCTTGAATCTGGGACCTATGAAAGGAAGCAAAGGAGCATATAAGTGACATCACAAGCAGGGCCGGACCAACCATTAGGCAAATTAGGCAGTTGCCTAGAGCAGCAACTGGGGAACAGCAAAGAGCAGGGCATTCAAAACTAAATAATAGATTTGACAGCCAGGCAGGGTATAAAGCTAAAGGTTTGCCTAGGGTGCCAACACCTTGAACCAATCCTGATCACAAGCATCCCTTCTGGTCCTGATTTTCCAAGCTTGAAGCTTATGAAGTCCTGTAAGTCTTGCTAAGGTCCCCTCTCCTTCTGCACATGCTCTCTAAAGTTGACCTTCTACCCCAATAGCTGTAAGCACCTCCGCAGCTCTTAGAGACCTCAGGGCCCAGGGTCTTTTCAGAACTGCTCTTCCACGGGGTTTAGATTTACGAAGCATGGCCATCCATTTTTGGTGCCTCTCTGGTGTTTTTTGATCAGACTGACCTTTGACTTTTGAGTCTTGCCTTGAGGTCATGGTATCAGTGCACCCACTGATCCATTGTCCTCTCTGTGATGCCCTCGCTCTTGTTGGATCGTGCAGTTGCAGTGCCTTGCCAGCTGCTGGCTTTGGCTGCCTTTGAGGTCTTCTGTGCTTCCATGCTAAAAAGCATTTTATAATTAGCTTGGATATGCTCAGTCAGCATCTCATTTTATTCAAGGTGAACAGCTGCCGTCTGCCCTTCAGCACACTGGCACCTGTCTGCTGTACCAGTTCTGACTGGATCATGTGAAGATCCCTCCATACCTAGTACTCCCTCTTGCTGTCCATTACTATTTTCTGCTTGCATATCCTCCCCCCCCCCCCCTTCTTTTTCATTTCTTTGGCCCTCTCCTGCCCTCTCTCCATTTCGCTCCATGACCTGCCTCCTCCCTCCAACCTCCCCATGCCTTAGACACTCCCCTGTTCCCTGCTCCTCTCTACCTTTCTGATGTCTCCAACACTTCTCCAATCCTCCTTCAGTATACCCAATTCCCATGTTCACGTCTGTCCTCCCTAAATTCACACATCCCAGTCACCTGCCTATCATGCCACTCTCGATCCTCATGGCCGATGTGCTCAGACACTCCACTCATTAGACAAAAACTCTGATGCATGCTTTCTAAAGATAACAGGAGAAAAATAAGTAAGAAAAAGACAAAGCAATTGCAATCCTAAATACATCCTCTGTTTCTGAGTGCAGCGCCCAGTTCCCACCACCAACAAGGTTTGAATGACTACCCAGCTTTATATACATTTCAGGAAAATGGCAATAATGCTTCAAGAGCTCATAAAATAGCACCATAAAATAAGACCCATTATTTTGCTTTCAACAGGTGTTATTTTACTGCAATGCACATAATGTTGCTGGGTGTCCTTGTAAAAATTTATGTGTGGAACATAGCAAAAGACTGCTCAAAGTCAAACTGAGGGAACATCATTCCCAATTGAATACAAAAAGATTGTCAGCATCTATAGTGGCACATTGCTGGCATTGCTTTGGTCAGTTGTGATGGAGAGTGCTCAATCACGTCACTCTGTTTTGTGTGTGGAGAGCGTCATGAAGTAAAACTGAATTACCGAGAACAGTATTGGATCTATAAATTGAATACAATGGTCCCAAGGGGATTAAATCAACAAAGAGTCCTCTGAAGTTTACAGATTGAAAGTAGCAATTGGGACAGGGTCCTGCTTAATCCAGATGAGTGTGATACCCTGATGCAGAATGGTGATATAAGCTATGATTTCAAAACACAATGCTGTGCTCATTTGGGCTTAATATAATTGCAAAAAACAAAAGAAGATGGCAGATGTTTAACTGTACAGTATAAAATGACATAAGAACATAAGATATACCATACTGGGTCAGAGCAAGGTCCATCAAGCCCTGTATCCTGTTTCCAACAGTGGCCAATCCAGGTCACAAGTACCCGGCAGGTTCCCAAAAAGGCCACAGGTTCCACAGTGCTTGCATCAGGGAAAACATTGGATTTACCAGGTCCTCCTTAATAATGGTTTATGGACCTTTCCTCCAGGAACTTGTCCAAACTTTTTTTAAACCCAGCTACACTAACAGCTTTTACTACATCCTCCGGTAACAAATTCCAGAGTTTGATTACACACTGAGTGAAAAAATATTTTCACTTATTGGTCTTAAACGGGTTACCCTGTAGCTTCATTGCATGTCCCCTAGTCTTTCTATATTCTGATAACATAAACAATCGATCTACGTTTACCCGTTCCACTCCGTTCATTAATTTATAGACTTCTATCATATCTCCCCTCAGCCGTCTCTTTTCCAGGCTGAAGAGCCCTAACCTTCTTAGCCTCTCTTCATAGGGGTATCCTTCCATCCCCTTTACCATTTTGGTGGCTCTTCTCTGAACCTTTTCTAAGAACGCTATATCCTTTTTAAGATATGGTGACTAGAATTACACAATATTCAAGGTGCGGTCTCACCATGGAACAATACAGAGGCATTAGAATATCCTTTGTTTTATTCTCCATTCTTTGTTTCTGGGGCTGAAAACTCACCTCTTTGGTAATGCTTTCAGATCATGACTCACCTGATCTCCTTGTGTTTCTTTACCATTGCCCCTACATATATCCCTGTCTACACCTACTGTTTTATTTATTTACATTCTCTTATATACTGCACTATTCTGCATCAGTGCAGTTTACATTGAACAAACTGAAATTACATTGAACAGGGCATTATAACTTGGAGATAACTATTTTACAGGGGACATGGGCTATGGAGGGTTAAGTGGCTTGCCCAAGACCACAAGGAGCACCTGTGGGACTAGAAACCCCAGTCCTTCCAGCACAAGGTTGCTGTCCTCTAGTGGGATTTGAACCCCCGACCTTCTGGCCTGAAGTACCTTGCCCCAACCACTAGGCCACTCCTCCACTCCACTCCACTGTGTTGTTTGTCTTGACTAGAATGTAAGCTCTGATGAGCAGGGACTGTCTCTTACATCTCTTTGCAGCGCTGCCTACATCTTGTAGCGCTATGCAAATGCTCAGTAGTAGTAATAGTTGCTTCCGAATCCTAGCATTCTATTTGCCTTCTTGACCGCCGCTGCACACTGCGCAGAGGGTTTCAATCCACGATGATGCCTAAATCTTTTTCCTGGGTGGTGGTTCCTAATGTGGAACCTTGCATCCTGTAACCATAGTTTGCGTTGTTCTTTCCTAGGTGCATAACATTGCACTTGTCCACATTAAATTTCATCTGCCATTTGGATGCCCAGTCTTCCAATTTATCAAGATCCTCTGCAATTTTTCACAATCCTCTTGCATTTTAATAACTTTGAATAATTTTGTGTCATCTGCAAATTTGATTACCTCACTTGTTATTCCCATTTCCAGGTCACTTACGAATATGTTAAAAAGCAGCAGATCCAGAACAGATCCCTGGAGTACTCCACTATTCACCTTTCTCCATTGGGAAAGTTGGTCATTTAGCCCTACCCTCTGCTTTCTATCTTTTAACCAGTTCCTGATCCACAATAGTACACTGCTGCCTATCCCATGACTTTTTAATTTCACCAAGAATTTCTCATGAGGGAGCTTGTCAAAGGCTTTCTGAAAATCCAGATACACTATATCGACTGGCTCACCTTTGTCTATCTGTTTATTCACACCTTCAAAAATATATATAACAGATTAATAAGAGAAGACCTTCCTTGGTTAAAGCTATGTTGACTTTCTCCCATTAAACCATGACTATCTACATATTCAGCAATTTTCTTCTTTCTAATGGTTTCTACCATTTTTCCCAGTAGTGATGTCAGGCTCACGGGGTGTGTAGTTTCCGGATCACCCCTGGAACCCTTTTTAAAAATTGTAGTTACATTGGTCATTCTCCAATCTTCAGATATTTCAAATGATTTTAATGATAGTTCACAGATTCCTAGTAGTAAGTTTGCAGTCTCAAATTTCAGTTCTTTCAACACCCTCAGATGTATACCATTTGGTCCAGGTGATTTGCTACTCTTTAGTTTATCAAATAGTTGTAATACATGTTCCAGGTTTTTTCGATATTTCTTTCAATTCTTCCGATGCATCACCTTTAAATACCATTTCAGTCATGGGTAACTTCCCTACATCTTCATCAGTAAAGACTGAAGCAAATAATCCATTCAATCTGTCCGCTACGGCCTTGTCTCTCCTTCATGCCCCTTTTACCCCTCTATCATCCAATGGTCCAACTGACTCCATCACAGGTTTTTTGCTATGTACTTAAAAATGTTTTTATTATTCATTTTTGCTTCCAGAGCATGCTTTTTTTCAAATTCTCTCTTTGCCTGCCTTATCAATGACTTCCATCTAACTTGTCAGTGCTTATATTGTTTCCAGTTTTAGTTTTGTGACTCCTTTTTCCATTTCCTGAAAGATGCTTTTTGGCTACAAAAGCCTCTCTGACCTCACCTTTAAACCATGCTGATAGTCTTATGGACTTCCTTCCACTTTTCTTAAAGTGTGGAATGCAGCACCCATGCTTGATGTAAATCTTTAACCGTTGCAGCTGCTCTTTTCAGTTTTTTCTTAATTATTTTCCTCATTTTATCATAGTCTCCCTTTTGAAAGTTAAAAGGTAGTACTGTGGATTTCCTTGCCGTCCTTCCTCCATTTATTAAATAAAACACAATCATGCTATGATCACTATTGCCAAGTGGCCCCAACACCCTGATCTCTCACACCAGATCCTGTGTTCCACTCAGGACTAGTTACTGTTATAACTTTTATTAGCTTCCTTGATTTCTTTGAGCATTTCATTATCCATTTGTTCATTCTGGCCAGGCAGTTGATAGTACACCCCCACTGCCATCACCTTCCCCTTTTTATGTGGAATTTAATACCTATTTAAGACAACTTCACAAATCTTTTGCCTCCTAACCTGAAGGTCTTTTTATAAATGTCACTAGAAACAAATTTATTTATTTCTACTCAGAGACTATTTATTCTATTTGTATGCTTAGCGATACTCTAATTTGATTTAAATGTAAAGCTCACTGGATACAAATTTATTTATTTCTATTCAGAGAGTATTTACTCTATTTTACTTTCTATGCCAAGCAATACTCTGATTTGATTTAAATGAAAAGCTCTCTGGTGGTACTAAGACCCGACTGATTCAGCACTTCTAAAATACACAGATTTATCAGCTTTAATCCAAATAATTCCCTTTTTCTCCAAGCTTTAGAGCATATTCCAGAAGATTAATACTTACAAGTGCAGATCTTTTTCCAGCTGTAGCAGTCCCTTTTGGTAGTCCTTCAAGACTCTTGTAGTCCTTCAAGACATTTGGATTATTACAAAATAATAAAGTAAAATGGACCAGAACAGAATTACCATGAACTAGCATTACAGTGTTGGTTTCAGGTGAAAAAAAGTCCGACAAAAAAAATCCATACACAATATCCTAAAAATTGTGAGCACTATTTTGCTGCAGCATGCTTTACATAGCATCCTTGCATTATTTTTGTAGTCCAGGTCCTTTCAAATCTCATTTGTCTGCTAAAACCAGCAAATAACATGTCTTGTCAGGGTAAAATTATTGCTGTTTAGTAAATAGATGCAGAAAAGTGTGCGGCTGTTAATGCAGACATCTGCACAGCATTCTGGCACAATTTTCTGCAGTAGTGTGGACTGTCCAATGTAGAAAGGGATATACCGTGAGCATAATCACCGCACGGATGCCAGCGCTAATGGCAGCACACAACCCATTTACATCCACGCTAAGTAAATAATTAAGCAACTGGCTATGCCACGCAGATGCAGAGAGGTGCACAGAAGAGAGGAAGGCTGAGCTCAATGCCGGAACTGCAACGCCGGCTTGATGGAAACTTAAGGGCTCGCTCGAGAGATCTAAGATCAGCGCTGAGTGGGAATTTATGCCTGTTTCTTGAGCTGAGAACACCCGCAGCTTTTTTGGGGCTTTGCTGGAAAAAAATGGCAGGGGGGAGTGTGCTGGAACTTATATGCGCCTGTGCTGGAATACCATGTGGCACATAAGAGCAATCGTTCAAAGACCACCGATATTATTCTGAACAGAATGATTGTTCTTATGCACTGCATAGCACTGCAGCACATGCACATAAATGCCGTTTTGTGTGCAGGATCTAGGTGCTGCTAATGCAGACACCTTTTCTTATGTGCCTAGCTTGCTGTCCCGGTTTAGCACAGACTTCTTCCGCACAGCTCATTTGCATGCTGTTTGCTGACAGCTTGGCTGCGCAACAGTTCTGCGCTAACCTGCATTTGGAAAGCCTGTGTTAGAACTTTAGCACCAGGCTCTAGTGCCAGGTTTCTGCGTCGAGCTGTGGGTTCTTTATGCTTTTCCTGTGAACAGTTCACTGCCCTGCAATCTTCTGGCACAAGAACGTACCATGCTGGGTGACACTGCAATTTGACAGACTTCTTTGCATAGTTAGATCAGCAGTATCACAGGTCAGAATTCGATTCACTTATTTTTTAGGTTTGTTTAAATTAGGAATGTCAGAGAATACCGAAGAGAGTGGAAAGGTGAAGGAACAAGCAAAGAAACTGATTAGATATAAACTTTGAACTGAGTTATAAAGCATGGCTGGCAACTACAGGACATGCGCCCAGCCTGGAAAGAAGAAGACGGAGGCGAGAGTTCAGAACAGTCTGTAGGGCTCTCAAGTGCAGCGACAATCTGCGCCACCCTACATAATCTAACCTGGCAAGACTTAGCAGTACTTGTGTCTGAGCTATTGCTGGAGGGAAGGTTGAAAAGAAACAAATAGGTCTGCAAAGAAGGCTTGGAAGCACCATGTTCATCTGCACAGTGTATCTGAATCTGAGTTCCCTGAGGTCCACTTATGATGATGAGAGTGGTCTTCGGTATGTTCTTTCGAGGTGGAAACCACAAAGCAGTATCAAAAGATTTCCAGGGAAAGCAGCTCTGTGATGACAAGATTCAGGCAGGGCCGATGAGATGCCTGGTGCTGGAATATGCAGCAACGGCATTCATCTTCTCACAGTGGGTTTTATTTGGCTCTTGAAGTGAAGAAAGAGCTGTCAGCATGGTGTCACCGTTTGGTTCAACGCCTTCAACTCTCCTCCAACAAATGCAAAGAAAAGAGGCAAAGATGAGCACTTTGCTTCTTGTCAGCCAGCGACTCAGCCGGCCAGGGACTGTGATTACTGTAAATTAATTTTCTGGCTCCTTCAAAGATTACAACATTTTCTTCAGCTTTCTTGGCAACATGGAAAATCATTTGGTAGAGGAAATATTGCCTAGAAAATCATTGCAGCTTGTGTCTATTTCCAGAATGAGACAGGATCATGGAGAAAACAATTACACCTTAGGACATGAAAGACTATGAGTTCTTCATTGTTTGGAAACACAATAATAAAAAAGAAAAGCGACAATGAGCAAAAAAGAAAGATGATACATCGTGAGAAAGAGGGTAACAGAGAGACGTGGAAGGAAACGGTGTGTCAGAATTGGATACATGGGCAAAAGATTGATGGAGAAACGGGAGTAGAAAGACAAGGATGAAGCAAAAACTGGAAGAGAAAAAGATACTAAAGGAAAGACTTAAAAGGAGAAAGAGAAAGACAAACACTAGAAAACTGGAAGCAAAAGAGATTGAGAAAATATTTCACAAAAACAGAGTAGAAAGACAAGGGCTAAGCAAAATCAAGGAGAGAAAGGTGCCAAATGGAAGACTTAAGAGAAACAGAGCAAGACAAAGGCAAAAGAAGCAGAGATAGAAAGGAAATAGAATACGTCGCGCCAAAGACAAGAGCTCCATAGTGGACTCATTCCATTATTAAAAATAGAGAAAGTGCGTAAAGTTGCATTTTAGAAAAGGCGTCCGAGTACAATCTGGGACATCAAGGGCAAAAAATGCAGAAAAGCACCTGGGACGTCTGTGTTTCGGCCTGATTTTAGAAATATATGTGCCCCTGATGTGGACACCCATGCTAGAATCTACATGGACATCCTACTACAAAAAACTGGGGTGGGGACATCTTTCGCATGCTAGTTTGCATACGGGGACATCCATCCGCATGGCAAAATGAAAAAAAGAGCCTGCATTCCCCATCAGTGTTTGTTCTCAACATGGGAAATATAGGGGACATGAGAGTACCTCCTTCTCCACACCCTCCGGATGTTTGGCTGGCAAAATGAGCACTTTGCTGATGCCTAGTCATGCCTGGAGCAAGCATAAACGTGGATGTGGCTTGGGACATGCAGGGTGTTAGTGAACTTGGGCAAGGATGTCCAGGTTCTTGGAAATGCCTACACTATGGTCCTGTTCTGATTTGGATGTCCTTGCGCCGGCGACATCTTTAACACTGCATTCTAAAATGGCTCCAGGGATGTCTCCATGCCTTGGGACGTTTATATGCCCATTTTCAGACGCCCATAGCAATAACAGGGCTTCTAACATGACCCCCTAAATGAATACAAGTAATTCTAAAAATAAGATCATCACATCACATGAATCTGCTCTGCCCCAGCCCATACATCTCATCTGTATAATCCAAACAAAGTTTGTGATGGTCTTTGGTGCAGCAGAAGCAACCTATGGTAGCTGAAGAAAATCTAGCAGCCTCTTACACACATCACCAGCAATAAAGATTCTGGAATCCGAATCATTTCGCTTTGTGAAAATGACAATGAAAGATAAAGCATGAGGACTGGCTCTCCTTAGCCAAGGTAACACAACAGTATGTTTATTTAGAACTTTATATATTGCTTCTCTGTGTAAAGACAACGTGCTTTACAAGTACAGCTACAAAATAACAGAAGTTAGAAAAAAAGAAAGGAACGTCATAAATTAACAGGAAAGTGGAAATGAGAGATACAGGGGCAGCGGAACACCTTTTTTGTTGGAGGGGCCAAACAAACCAATCTCCAGCTCTGCCGCCAAGCACTCTATTACTTCAGCTGTGTGGTGCAAAATATCGATGGGGTCATGGTCACTGTGACCCACCCCTTTCTACTGCCTATGGAGAGATCAATAGTAAGAAAGGTTCAGCAGAAGAAGGGGGAGAGAGGAATTAATTTGTGTTCCATGCAACCTAGGCTCCAAAAGCCCGGGAAAAGAGACAACTTTTAAGTTGAGTCTTAAAGGAGGCAAAGGAGGGTTCAAGATAAAGGGACCGAAACAGGGAATTCTATAGCATGGATACATAAAAATAGAATGCTGAACAGCACATAGACTCTAAGGGGTATGTTTACTAAACTCCGCTAATGTTACCCGTGTTAAGATCCCCGGTAATGTTACGGATGCACATATAAAGGAGTGGGCGGTGCATCGGTAAAGCAAGCGGTGTCAGGTAATGCGCATTAGAAGGCGCTTAACGTGCGGTACAGTGCGCCATAGGCCCACCGTGCATGAACACCACAGCCGACAGGAAGCGGCAGTGCATCCGAAGGGGTTGCAGTCTAAGGCGCGTTGACAGTAGAAGACGCACTGAGGGATGTGCAGACATGGTGCCACATGAGAAACGGAGCCGTAGGTGTAATGCCATAGACCACAGGCGGCTGATATCGCAGTCTGTAATGGGGACCCGAGCCACAGTTAACACATGCACACACACCATGAAATGGTGTGCAGTGAACCCAGCATGCAGAGGAGTAAACAAGGGTAACGGAAAGGACATCAGGGGTCGGTCTGAAGGGCCAGCTGTGTGGATGGTGTGTGTATAGGGCAAAATGGGCAGGGAATCCAAAAAGGAGTAAGAGGAAATCAAATCGGTGCACTGAAGAGCCCAAATACAGCTCACCGACACCAATACCAAACCACTGAGCCACCTGTCCACCCAGACAACCCAAAGAAAGGGAGCATATGTAACAGCTAGCATGTGACGGATAGGCTGCATGGAGGGGACACTGCAGTGTACAGTGAAGAGAGGGAAGGGTGTGTGGAGAAGGGACAAAGCCGGAGCCATTGTATGGTGAGCAGAACAAATTAAAAGAAAGAAAAAGGAACCTGTGGGACCCAAATCCACAACCTATGTTGGCGCCACACACGTCTGCAATCACTATCCCAAACAACCACAACAAGCACAATGCAAATTTGTTCCACCAAGTGGCCATCGTGTCTGCTAGATTATCACGCAGTAGTGCATCCTATGCACATTGCGTCATATGCGCGTAGCAGGGCGTCAGACGATCAGTATGCACAATAATGCGTGTGACTTTACAGAGCTTTCTACATGCCTTATAAGATATGACTAGGCGCCTTAGCATATGTGGTCAGATCATGGTGCATAACAACGCACATCCCAAACAGAAGTCACGCGCGTTCACCGTAACACGTGTAAGATGCAACACGTGTACGTTGCAATACTGCACACTACAGTAGACTACCTGTCCCTTGCCCTTCCCCTGTGCTCCCACCAGTTCTAGAACTACAGCTGTACCCCAGCCCCCAACCATGGTCTGACATTCACCAGCAGCAGGAACAGTCAGACTATACCTGCTGCACCATGCCAGGTGTCCTGGTCATGCACGAACTAACCGCAGACACTCCGCTAACCAGTCTATCTTGCATGTTCACAGTGGAACTGTGCACACCCAGACCTGGGTTGTATGGCACAGGCCCCCCCAGAACAGGGGGCACACATATATCACTTGAGACAGATACTATGTAGCACTATGTGGGAACTAGCTGTGCCATGGTCACTGTTTGATCAGTGTGAGAGTGCCCTAACAGCAAGACGTGTGTAGCCACTTTGTCCATGCAGGTAGTAGTTGGGCACTACAATGCCCCAGCCATTGTCCTACACCCTCTGCAGATGCATCCTGCCCAGTCCACCCTGCCCAGGCCATACCCACAATACCTTGCTCCTCATTATGCACATTTGCAGGCTAACGCTGGTAATAGTCGGACATTGTGGGCCCAGAGAGGTGTAGGCAACCACAAAACAATGGACAGACATACATACATACACACCTATTGCAGCATTGTGCAAAGATAGGGGTGGTTGGTAACCCTGCCCACCACACTGGTCCTAATCACAGTGCCGACAATGCCAGACTGTGCAGGAGGTAGTAGTAGTGCTTCGGTAGTGACTGCAGCTCTGTGCTGGGGCCAACAGCCTGACTCTGCATGGAGCTTTGGATAGTGGAGCCTGTGTGAGTGGGTGTTTGTACCCCTTTTGGCCGCTGCTTTGGGGATTGCACATGTTGATGTTGTATCTGCATTGTAGGGTAAAATATAAGGACATGCTCTGCAGGATCCACAGCTGGGACCTGCACCTGTGACCCTCTGCTCCGGGACACACTGGCTGTATGTACTGCACCACACTGTTGCCACAGAAGCACAGTAGTCCCTGGGGCTACCTTACTTCACCTCAGCCAGACCTTTTCTGTTGCACTGCACACCACGTACTGGTACAGGGCATGGCCTGGGTGCACTGCAGGCAGGTGCCACTGCCCCCTCCAGCAGCAACACACACCCCCTGCCATGCTGCCTGGCCATATGCTGTCGGTGCTGGTAGTGCGCAGTCCCAGGCCATCCACTGTGCAGGTAGGCGGTCACCTAGGGAGCAGGGTCTGAGGTGGAGAGGCATACATGGACATTCCCACATCCCCTCAGCACCACCTACCAATATTATGTCCTCTCCACATGGGGGAGGGATGGCTGGGGGGATGTCAGGTCAGTGCCCTAGCAACTATTGGCTAGGGTAGACCAGGTAGATGTAGGTGGATTGTATTTGGCCTTGGTCAGCTGCTGTCTTTCTGATTTCCAGTTTCTATGTTCCTATGTGCCACCTAGGCGACAGCTTAGTCCACCCTGTGCCTCAGCTGCCCCCATTACATTTCCTGCCTGCAGCCCCCTATGCCCCATTTGCACCATCGCCATAGTGGCCTTTCATATTTGGGCACTGTGCTGTTGCTGCATATGGATCACTACTATCACTTTTCTTGGGCTCCCTGCCTATGTTGTACATTGCTGATGCTGAAATGGTTTCACCCTCCTGCATATCTGCATCTAACGACAGGTTTTCAGTTCCGGTAATGTTCAGCCCTTCAGTATCAGCCCTTCAGTACCCTGCGTTAGTGTTGCGGGAGCTTCTCCCTACCCACTCCCCACACATTGGCCCCTTCTCTCCGCCATCTCTCCGCCCCCTGCGGGACTTACCACAGACGGTGATATTAACATGCGTTCGGTGCCCTTAACGCGCGTTTACGTTACCTAATGTGCGTTAACATCGCCGCTGCTACGTTAACGCGGTTTAGAAAACATAGCCCTAAGTGTGCTAAGTTGGGGGGTGGAATGTGTAACCTATTATCACAAAGCGAGCGAAGGACACGGAGCAGGGTATAAAATCTAAGACAAAAGGACAGATAAGCAGGACAGCTGGTTGAGAAAACTTTGTGCATGAGGATCAATAACTTATATTGAATTCGGGCCGATACTGGTAGCCAATGATGAAGTTTCAAAAGTGGGTATCATGTTCAAATTTTCTTGCAAAAGAGAGTATGAGGATGGCTGTATTTTTAACTGCTTGGAAACAATGTAGGGAAGAGAGAGGTATATTAGCATAGATAGAATTGCAGTAGTCCAGATGGCTTATGAGGGGTAAATGAGGCACTAAGGGAGGACAAGGCCATAGCGGAGAGTCTGAATGAATTTTTTTGCTTCGGTCTTTAATGAAGAATATGTAGGGAAGCTAACCATATCTGAAACGGTATATAAAGGTGATGTAGCAGAAGAATGGAAAGAAATATTGATAAACCGGGAGGATGTATTGCAACTGTTTGATAAAGAGTTGCAAATCACCTGGAACGGATGGTATACATTCAAGGGTGTTGAAAGAACTGAAATATACAAAAGACGGTCCCTGCTCACTAGATTGTAAGCTCTGATGAGCATGGATCGTTTTTTAGTCATCGGGAAAGTGCTCGTTTTGGCCATAAAACATCCAGAGGATGTAAAGAAGATGACATTCCACCATCCCCAGTACTCTGCACAATCACAGTGAGTGCAGCAGTGGGAGTATGAACTCTGGATTCCCTAGTCCACCCACTACTCTAACCATTTGGCTATTCCTAGATGTCCAGCTTCTAGAAAACTATTCTGGGGATATCTATATAGACACCCCTGTAGACATCCATATCGGGATCATGTCCACATCTGTGAAATTATGCCTGAACTTAGATGAGCCTGCTTTTTTTCAAACATTCTGACTTGTGAAGTGTCATTTTACAAATGACTTCCATCTCTTTAGCAGTTCTCCTTGGATTTTTTGCAGCCTACCACACAGTCCTCTATATTGGAAACTATCTCAAGCTTTCAGTACCTTTCACCAGGTCTGCTAGCATATTATCAGCTATATCAAGTTTGGAGTTGGTGAACTCAAATTTTTCTTCCAGAGCCTCAACCATTGCCTTAAAAACATTTTGCATAAGCAAGTCATGACTGGCGGTTAGTGGCACACCATCCCCTGGATCCATCAACTTGGGTTACGGCCTTTCTTCTCTGTCTTTAACATCTTGGTTGCCATAAATGATTCATTTCAGCTCAAGGGATCAACAACGCCATGTTATTTGCCTGCTGAAGTATATTTTTGGTTAAAATTTGCCCAGCAATAAGAATGACTGCATTGAAAGTCTAAGGAAACCAAATTAGAAGCATGTAAATGTGTAAAAAGCAGTATTGTCATGTGTAGACTGAATTACACATGTCAATGCCAGTTGGAACGTTCTTTTTGCAGCATTTGGAATGCTCACCATGTCTACCTTGCCAAGGGTGTGATTTGGACAGGGCCTATATTGCAGACGTGCATTCCTCATTTTATACAGGGAATCCACCTCTGGATGAAAAACTGTAGATGTTGGCATATAGACCTCTCTCAGGCACGAATGAGTGCCTATTGACAGGGGCAGATGCAAATGCTGATGTTGGGGCCTCCTCCCCAACTAGACCCCAGGGCTGATGCCACCATCAGACGAATGCGTCAGCCCTCTCTGGGGTCTGCAGTGGTAGCATAGCTAAGAAAACATGGGACAGCACTTAACTCACTGGCACTGCCTCACGGTTTCTGCCCTTTACTATGTCTCTTCGGCCCCCTCTGACGCAGACTTGAAAACCAGAAATCTGCATCAGAGGGGGATGGAAGAGACATGGTAGAGGACAGAAATCACGGGGCAGCAAAAGCAAGTTGAGATAAGCACTACCCCGTGTTTTCTGAGTCATTGCTGCCGCTGCAGACCCTGGAGAGGGGCAGTAGCAGTGGCAATAGGAGCAGGGGCGGCAGGATGATGGGACCCATCTAGAATGCATCTAATCCTTGCATCAGCCCTGGCAGACCCTATCTCAGGGACATCTCTCCTGACCACCCCATACCCAATCCACACCCCTACTCAAAGCACTGCTCCAATCCCTCACCTCCCCCCCAAACACAGCCAGGTACCCCACCCCAGCCAACACTAATCCCCTGAGGACCGCCCCACCAGAATACTCATGTCCCACTGCCCTCCAAAGACACACATCCCCCCAACAGACTGTGTCCCCCCCCCCCCCACCGATCACCAACCTCAGACTTACTGAGGTCATTGGTGACCAATGGAAGCAGAACCAGGGGTCATCAGTGCCATTTTGGAGGCCGGCCGCATGCTGAGCAGGAGTGAGTGGGCATCACTCCTGCTCCCACTGGCCATCAATGACCCCTGTAAGTCCAGGGTTGTGACTTATATGCTCATATGCCTGTTCAATCAAACGTACATTGGCCACACAAAGTATCAAAGCAGAGTAAATATGAGAAACAGGATTCAGTGGTGGAACACTGTGAAATATAACCAGTCCTTCAATGAATTCATTTACAAGTGAAAGTTGACATAAGAAACATAGAAACATGACAGCAGATAAAGACCATACGGCCTAACCAGTCTGTTCTTCTATACTAACTACTATAGTCCCTTTTTCCTTTAGAGATCTTCTGTTCGTCTCATGCTTTGTTGAATTCAGATACTGTCCTGGTCTCTTCTACCTCCACTGGGAGACTATTCCACACATCTTAACAGACTTAATACCCATCTGAATTTTAATAAATCTAAACAAATGACTTCTAAAAGGGCTTTTTCATTTATGGCACAAAAACTATGGAACTCTATTCCTGAGGAATTAAGATTTCAGACCGACATGAAAGACTTCCGCAAGTCCCTTAAGACATATCTATTCATCGAGGCTTATGGCAAACAACCTATCACATAAAAGTTCAAGATACCTTACTAACTGTTTCTACTCAATTTTGTTATGTTAAAGTATAATATTATAGTTTATCTTTATATACTATTACAATGTACTGTCATTTATTGTAAATTAGTATGATGTACTGTAATTTATTACAGTGTCTTATCTCTCTGTCCTCCATGCCCCAATGTAAACCCTTTTGTTGTCCTGTTAACAATTTTGATTGAAGGATAAGGTGGTATACAAAACTGATTAAATAAATAAATAAATCTACCACTCTTTCCGTAAAGAAATATTTTTGCATATGATTCCTGAGTCTATTCCCTTTCACCTTCATCCTATTCCCCCTTGTTGCAGAGATCTCTTTCAGTTGAAAGAGGCTCTCCTCCAGTGCATTTATGCCACAAAGGTATTTAAATGTCGCTATCATATCTCCTCTAGCCCGCCTTTGCTCCAAAGTGTACATATTGAACTACCAGAGCAATTTTGGATTTTTAAAATAAGCACAGTGGCGCCATATGGTCTTTACAGAGAAAATGAATGGTCTTCTTTGATTTAACTATGTTTTTTTAGCCTCCAATAGTGAATGTCTGAATGTCAGATTATGATTGGCTAATGGTTAGTTTGCATGCTAAATATTTCTGACCTCTGTCTTCTCTTTTCAGAGGTGGTTCTAAGTTTGCTGTGGAAGAGAAGTGGTTTACTGCCTTCGAATGAGCAGAGCTTGTGGGATCAAGGCTTCAGTGACCTAAATTTATTTTTAAACCTCCACAGATGTATATTCCATTAGCATTTTAGGTAGCATGTTCCAGTGTTTGGCTTCTTTCACTATTAGAATAAATTTCACCATTGCTTTTTGCCCTTTCTCCTGTGGACATAATCAAAATACCCTATATGCGTCAAGTAATCCATCGGGCTGCTGGGTCACCAGGAGTCAGCATTGACTTTATGGCCCTTTAAAAAAAAATCCATCTTTCTTCCAGTCTCTAGGTTGAACAAACTCAACTTTTTCAGCCTGTCCCACTGATTTGTCTATTAAACCTCTTAGAACATTCTGGACATTCATGGTGAATATGTTATTGATGAGAATTGTAGAGGGTAATTTTACAACAGACCACCTATGCATGAAGGCCAAATAGACTCTACTTTAAAGGCACACAAGCGCCTAGGGGGGTAATTTTAGATGCCTTATTCACAACATACACATGGAAAATCTGGCACACGTGTAAATGAAAGGGCTAAATTTACAGCAGGTGTCCATAATACATAGATAATGCAAGGGGGCAGTTGAAATGCGGCCTGGGCAGTTCAAAAATCCTCACATGTAGTCCCCATTTTATATAAGGAATACATCTGTCAATGCTGGGATTTAGAGCTGCACCCTGGCACATATAGTTTTTCAAAAAGTACTCGTTTCAGCCAGCCCTTTACAAGAGGGTTTAGCAGGGTTATCCACCTTAATCCTGTATAGTTTATTTTCCCCTCCAAATTTAATTGAATTGATGGCATTTCTACCTGTCGGTTTACAAAATGGCCGCGTGCATGAAGCTGTGAAATCCCAAGTTACAGGGTAATTTGCCGAGTTGCCTCCACTCATTTTTCCCACATCTAAATTTGTGAAGTGGCTCCTCCAGCACCAGGTATTGGCAAATGTGCGAGGACTCCCGCACTAGTTTAGATCCAACGTTGACATCTCAATTCCAGTCTCCTCGCACGTAAAATCTGCCTTCACGTGTGTTTATAAAATGCTTGGGAAAAGTGGTAGAAATAGCGCCCAGGCTGAAGATACGGACATTTAGACCTGCTCGTGTGCAGGCGTAATTGCTTGCAAGAAAAGCATGTGTCTACATGTTTATTTTATATAGGATGGGGGTGTGGAAAAATACATGAAGAATGTTGTGTATGACCAATCGCAACTACTTTTAGATTTGTCTACATACATTTAAAAAGAAAAACCTTGACATAGGTTCCCAAGGATGCTGTTAGCTTGGGATATTGGGCTTGGTCTTGTCTTACCTCATGGTTTCCAGACCTTGAAGGATGGAGAAAGAAAATCCTACAGATCCATATTACTATTGCTTTTTTAGTAGTTAGTTGTTTAATTCAATGTTGCATGCATTGTGCTTCTATGATCACCAAGAAGCAGTCCAATAAGGTTAATGTTATTTAAACTATGTACGTTAATTACAAAGACACATATTTCCAATATAGATTGACGGGGTTATTTTAGAAGCATCCCCATGGGAAAATAGCAGCACCATTGTCTATGTTATCTTGACTTTGGGATCTGGTTAATGTCTCCTTGGTGCAGGGATCCCTGCCCACTCGCTTGAAAGAGGCAGTAGTAACCCCCATGCCCAAAATGGCCCGGGGGATTCGCATGATTGCAGCAATTATCGGCTGATCTCTAATCTGCCCATAATGGCTAAATTGATTGAGAAGGAGGTAGTGGCACAGGTTGGTGGTTTCTTGGAGGCTAATTCTTTGCTGGACTATGGCCAGGGTGGCTTTCTTCTGGGCTGCGGAATTGAGACCCTTCTGATGGCATTTCCTGATTGCGTTTATGGCTGGCTTCAGCAGGGAGTGTCAGTATTATTGATTTCGTTGGACCTTTTGGCAGTATTTGACTTGGTGGAAAGACCACTGCTGTTGGAGTGTTGTGGCCGCCTTGGCATTGGTTCTTGAGTGTCTTGACTCCATGCGTGTTTGCTGTTTTCAGGTACATGGCCCTGCAAGGACATCTGAGTTGTACTTGTGGGAATGGGGAGTCCCACGGGGTTTCCCCCTTTCACTGTTGTTATTTGATATTTATTTGCAGCCATTAGGAGTGTTGGTGTGCTCCTTTGAACTGCTTTTTTATGTACAAGTATGCCGATGATATACTGATTGTGGCCTCCTTGGAGTGTGACCGAAAGGGTGCTTTGGCGTACCTTAATATGTGTTTGGCACAGATAGGCCTTTGGTTGGTAGGCAGCAGCCTCATATTTAATGTGTTTGTTTACGTTCTGGGGCGGTGGAATACACTGATTTGCATAGTCTGCCGAAGGTAGGAGATGTTGTCATTCCCTGGCAGGAGGAATTGCGATCGCTTGGGGTGGTATTGGAAAGGGTAGGTGTTGGTGAAAAAACAGGTAGCTCAGGCAGTAAAAGTGGCCTGATTGAAGTTGCAGATGATGCAGCAATTACATCCCTTCCTAGAACCGTCTGCTCTGCGGTTGGTCATGCAGGCATTCGTGCAAAGTACGCTGGACTATTGCAACGTTCTTTATATTGAGTTGCCCAAGCAGGTCATTCACAGACTACAGGTTGTGCAGAATGTGGCAGCGCAGGTTCTGTGGGACACAAGGCATAGGGATGATGCTGACCCTCTTTTGCGACAGCTGCACTGGCTTCCCATCCAGGAACGGTGTCTGTTCAAACTTCTGGCTATTGTCTTCCGGGTATTATAAGATGGCTGTCCTAGGTATCTGCAGGGCCTCTTGAGTTGGCATGAGCTCCTGAGGGCATTATGGTCTTCCCAGGGTCGCTTTTTGGACAGTCCTAGTCTGGAAGTAGTTCAGTCTGTGCATGGGAGGTCTCAAGTTTTCTGGGTGGAGGGGGCTGAGTTGTGGAATATGCTCAGGGCTGGCCCGTCCACTAGGCAGGCTAGGCAGCTGCACTGCCCTTCCCCCCACCCCATGCTGAGCCACCCCCCGTTGCCACTGATTCCAGCGGGAGAGGTGGATGGCTAGGCTCGGCAGCAGGCCATGTTCTTCGGCACACATGGCTTGCTGCTTCTGAACCCCTGAAGTTATGTTGGAGGGGGGGTCAGAAGCGACAAGCCATGTGTGCCAAAGCACATGGCCTGCCACCAAGCCGTGGCCCCCCTCGACCCTGTAGATCAGCTTGGGGGGGGAGCGCAGCTAGGTGCACAGGAGGGGCAGTCCATCTCGGGGGGGGGGGGGTGGCACAGCTCAGGGGGAGCAGCAGGACTTGTGCTTAGGGTAGCAGAAACCCTTGGGCCAGCCCTGAATACGCTCCCATTGGAATTACATTCTGTTGGTAGTTTATTGGGTTTTTGTAAACTGTTGAAAACTGTCTTGTTTACTGGGGATTGCTGATGGGCTGGGTGGTGTTTTTTTTTTTTTTTTTTTTGAGGCTGTATTGTACCGTTGTTTATTTTGTTGTACACCCCATTAATTGACCGGTCAGAATGGGGTTAAAGCATCTGTAAATAAATAAATAAATGCCATTATAGAAAAGGGGCTTCTTACTCGTGGTGATGCACACCATGTTTAGTTTGCCAGGATGTGTATTTGGGCAGGGAGAGGGAGCAGTTAGGGTAGGTCTACATTATCAATGTGGATTCACCATCTTATAAGGGGAACCCACTTTGATCAGAAAAGATTTAGATGCTGTTATTTACACGTGCCCCCAGGCATGAATCAGTGCCTTCTTGAAGGAGCAGATGTCCATCCTGAGGTCAGCTCCTTGGTCCCCCAATCCAAGATTGCCTTCTTTGGCCCATCCTGAGCGCATCCATTCCACCTCCCAAGGCAAGCTATCCCCCTAACACCTCTCAAGTAGTCCATCCACACAGCCATTAATTCCTTCAATCCCCCTTGACCTCCACTCCCCCCACCACCTGAAGGCATCTACCCATAACAACATAAGAACATAAGATATGTCATACAGGGTCAGACCAAGGTCCATCAAGCCCAGTATCCTGTTTCCAACAGTAGCCAATCAAGGTCACAAGTACCTGGCAGGTTCCCCAAAAGACACAGGTTCCACAATGCTTGCATTGGGGCAAGCAGTTGATATTCTGGGTCCACTTTAATAATGGTTTATGGACCTCTCCTCGAGGAACTTGTCCAAATCTTTTTTAAACCCAGCTATACTAATGAATGATGGCCCCCAGAGCCCCCCCAACAGGTGATCAACTCCTCTTGATCCCACTTGACAGGTGATCCCCCTGACCACCCCTAAATCTTCGGATCCTTCCAACATCCATAAACACATACCCCTCCCCCTCCCAAAGGCCTCCAGGCAGAATCTCCACCCTCCAAGCCCCATACCCTGGTTCTTACCAGAGTCCAACAATCCCTGGTGCCTAACAGGAGCAAAATTGATCCCCAGTCCCTCCTGCTTCTCGTGTTCCTGGGGTCCAAAAAACTATTCATACATTCCATTGGATTTCAGTGAGGGATTAAAGCTTCTCCCACGTTCTCCAATGATACCTCCTTCAGTAGTTTTCTAAGCCTGCCAGCTCTGTTTTAGTGGCAGCAGGGTGATGATACGGAAAATCACTTTAGTTCAGTAAGGATGAGGCAGTGTATGGATTCACAAAGGAGGAAGCCAGGCCTGTTGAATGCACTTCAGACACAGACAGTACTGGAAAAGGGGAAAATATTTCATACTGTAGCAGAGCGACAGATTGATTTACAAGCCGCCTGTTGAAATGGATGCAGAATTGGCCGAGGGACTGGAAATGGAGAGCGTGAGAGAACAGCTTGGATAATTTGTGGTGGAGAGAAAAAGAGAGAGAGAGAGGTGGTAAGAAGAGGGCTGCTGAGGTCACTACTGGTCTTTACCTTATGTTTGAAGCTCCTTAAGGACGGCCTGTTTTCAAGCCTAGCGAAATGTGCCGATTAGGCAGAAAACAGAGTGGGAGAGGGGCTTTGTAGAAAAATACCAGAGTATTCACTGCACATATGGACTGACTGTAGGTCTGCTTGATATTAGGCAAACTTAACTAGTTACTTTTTAAGTTCTTTCAACTAATTTAAACATTTGAAATTATTTATGGAAAGGAAGCATAGAAAAAAACCACTTATTTCTATTTTACAGAACTTAAGTACCATCTAAAATAGGTCTCCTGGAAAGCGGTGGGAGCAATGGCGGAGAGGCCTGTACTGACGTTTCTCTGATTCTCTTTTGGGCTGTCTCACTCTTGCATCTATTTCAGATGAGGCTCCTTCCTGTCTTCTGGAGCACCGATAGTTATACTCTGTTTCTGGTGAACACATGACGTTTGTATAAATTGCTTCAAAGCAAACAGAGAAATCATTTAACTTCAGGTCAAGCAAAAATAGCAATCTCGCCACTGGCAGAAAGCAAGGAACCCTGCCAGTCTAATGCAACATCGCAAGTACTCAGATTTGGAGGCTATTTCATACCTCAGCAGCAACGGTTTCTCCAGATAGAAGTATTTTGTGGGGCCACAGGGCAACAAATAGGCATGGAGCGGTGGGCGCTGGCGAGAGATAATACTTCTTATGTCAGTGTCACTGCGGCAGGAGAGATGAGAGATTCAGGGCCATGGAGAGAAGGAGGAGGAAAGAGAGACGGAGAGATGCTGAAGCCTGGCAGTGGTGGTAGGAGGTAGAGCAGAAAGAGGGGGGCGATGCTGGACCACAAGGAGAGGGATAAAGAGAAGGGAGAGGAGAATTGGGGGAAGGGAGGAAAAGATGTGGAGCCACAGGGGGAAGAAAGAGGGGAGAGGGGAAATGCAGGACACTAGGGGAATGAGAGGAGAGAGGAGAAGACGTTGGGCATTGTGAAGAGGCACAGGAGAGAGGTCAGACCATAGGGAGAGCAGAAAGAAAAGACTGAGGATCAAAAAGGACCTTTCAGACTTGAAAGGACCAAAGATTTTGTTGAGGGGGAGCCCCCGCCCCCCCCCTCTTCCCCAACTCAGCAAACTCCTTGACCCTTTCAGTGATCTGAAAGATCCAATATGACTCTTGGTCCAAAACGTTTTGGAACCCCTGTTCTGTAATATCATTCAATCAATTACATGGGAGTGAAATTTTGTGTCTGTATAAACCCCAATATAACCCCGGTATAAACCCAGCATTTCCATTTCTAAACACACTCTGCAGGCAAAGGACTGACCCACAATGGCTACAAAGAAGAATTAAGATATTTTCTCTTACAACTCACTGTGCAGAAAAATATTCAAATTCTGTTGTCATCTCAATATTTATTTATTTGTGAGTTTTATATTCTGCTTTCTCAGTATAATCAAGGCGGTTTACATATAACAATTGGACAAAACAAAACAGTTTACATTGAAACATGGTGTTATGAGCAATGCAGCAAAGCAACAAAACAAGCAGAATTAAACTCTAGCTTAAACTTATTTACAAATACAGGGAAGGTATTTGCATTGATATAAAATGAACATGTGATACAGTTTTAGACAGTGTAAAGTGGCCTATTTACAACTGCAGTTGGAGTGGTGTTTGCAAGACATCGATGTATGTATTCATGGTATACCAATGATGAGTGTATTCAATTGAATGATCATGTATTAATGGAGTAGCAGGTGGGATGTGTATGAGTTATGTGGGGAAGATATTGTGATCTTCCATTTTGATTTGATAATATTCCATGAATAGGTGTATTTTATTCTTTTACGGAAGGTGAGTAGGTTGTTTATGTTTCTTAGGCTTTGAGGTAGGATAGTAATTAAGGAGGTTAGATGTGCCGGGGCTAGGTTATGTAGAATCTTGAATGTGCTTACATAGGATTTTTGTATATAATTCTACATGTTACAGGCAGCTAGTGCAGTTGGAAGAGGATGGGTGTAATATGTTTGGTTTTAGCTGCCTTGTTTAAGGTTCTTGCAAAAGAATTTTGGGCTGTGTGTAGTTGGTTTATTGTTTGTTTCGGCAAGCCTTGTAGTATGCTCTTGCAGTAGTCAAAGTGCGGGCTGATCAGTGCTTGTACAACCGAGAGGAAGTCCTGAGTTGAGAGTAGTGGTCTTAGGTGTTGTGTCATCCTGATTTTATTATATATTGTCCGGGTTATTGAGGTAATGTGCTTAGTTAGGTTAAGATTCTGATCTAAGATGATTCCTAGATATCTAACTTCATTCTTGATATCCAGATGTGTTTTTCTGACATGTATTTTGTCTGGTGGAATGAAATCCTTGTCTCTTGTCTCTGGTGACGAAGAGAACCTCTGTCTTATTAAAGTTTATGCTGAGGTTGCAGGATTCTAGCCATTGCAATGCTTCATTGAGACAATTCGTGATCTGTTCAAAGTTTTGTTTCCTGATAATCAATTTGCCTCACCAGAACTGCTTCAGAGGTTTAACAGGTTCCACCACCAGTGATCGATAATGTGAACAGACACAATCCAAAGGCAGAGAATGTGTATAAAAGGGTCTTCTTTCATTCTCTTCACCCTACCTTGGGAGTGTCAGGGCTCAAGTGTAAGATTACCAGATGTCCCCGATTTTAGAGCTGTGTCCCTGACGTCTACCTGTTTGGCAGCCTCCTGTCCCTGATTCCAGCAGTGGCAACAGAAGGGAGAGAAAAAACATTTTTAGCCCGAAGGTCAACACCAGTGGCTAGTGCTCCTATAGTGGCTAGCCACCAGCACTGAATCCTAGAACCAGATATTCAGTGCTGGGGGTCATATCTGGTATGGCCAAAGAACTTGGAAGATAAGCGATTAGCTTCTGCGGCTAAAATAAGGGGAACCGTGTTAATATTGCTCTGCGGGATATCCACGGGCTCTAACATGGTTAATGCCGCTCACTATCCATATGTGCCGCTGCTACACACCTTGATAGTTAGTATTGCGGCATTCCAGGGCAGTACCCATTGCTAACCAGGAGGTGGCAATATTGAGCCACTTCTCAGTTAGCAATACATGGTGAAAGTCAGCTGCAGGATACCCTGGCTTAACGTTTGCCGCAGAAGCTAACTGGGCAATCTGGGCAGCCTGGACATTCGATGCTGGAGTCCAGACATGGCCCTGGCATATCTGGGTTTTAAGTTCATCATTGGCGGCTAGCTGCTTTGGCAGCGCTCACTGTGGCGCTGAATATCGGGCCCTTAATTTTTTAACAGTTTTCACCTGTGTAGACAATTGCATTATTGAGGGGGACTGTGCTGCTGAAGGAAGCGAGGTGATGGGAAATCTACAGAGGCAGGGCTGGGAGAGCATGTCTTTCCCCTATCCAACATAGCCCTAGAGTTACTGGGTGTGGAGTGCCAGGCCCTATCCGTTCAGTGACCTTTGTTTCACCTCAGCAGGTATCTCAGGGCTATGTCAAAATAACATCAATGCAAATTCCCTCCACTGTGAGGCACATCACCGCCCAAAATTTACTCAGAACCTGTGTAGCAAAGCTGCAATACCATACTAGGACCAATTTCCAGGACTCAAACAGCAACAACCCTACCTATAAAAAGGCAGCACTGCAAAATTACACCTAGTCCTAGAGTATCAATATACCCTCTTCTGGGGAAATAGCTGGACTGCTATAGATCCCTACAAGGAAAATAAACAGCAGTAAAATATCACACACAGAAGACGGGAAATCAAACAAAACTAAAAGGAGACTCCAAGAAGTCTGAATCAGCGGAAATATAAACAGGTGCACATCTCATCCTATACTGAACGAAATACAGCCGTAACAGATGCAAATGCTGACTCCTGGCAACCCAGCAAGCTATGACTGGAGTAGACTGCCAGCCCTTTCTTCCGAGGCAATGGAGGGTTAAGTGACTTGCCCAAGGCCACAAGGAGTGCTAGTGGAAATCAAATGCTGGTCTCTTGATCATCAGGTCACTGCTCTAACCACTATTTTTCTCTCTCTCTTTGTCTGGACATTATATTTTTCAAGTAAGCTTGATCCTAGTCTCACTTTTCTACTTTCCTCTTTTCAGTCTTTTCTTAAGACCTTTTCTGACATCCCCACCTCCTTTTCCATTTCTTCTCTGTCATGTCTTCTTCACTTCTTCCGTCTGACATTCTCTCGTTCATCTCTCTTCTCTCCATTTCTCTCTTCCTCTTTATCCATGCATAGCTATATTCTACTTCGCCTTTTCCCCTCACCATGAAAAAAAAACATGTCGGAGACAAATGTAGGTGAGGAATGGAAGAAGACAGGAGGAACAAAGGGAAAAGGTAAAGCTAATGAATAGTAAACACTGGAAAGAGATTTCGAAGACAGGGGAAGCAGAAAAAAGACTGGGACCAATGTAAATGGAATAATAAAATCCCCACACAACAAAGGTAGAAAAACTTTTATTTTGAATTTATTAACTGGGATACGTTAGCTCTGGAAAATGTGCATCTCTGACATCTTCATATCTTGTTCAGTAAAATAGGAAATGCATTCAGTGTTTGCTACATACTGAGTTTGACTTCTTAGCATGCCCAGTTAAATTTTTGTAATCATTTATAGTTCTAATTTGTGGTCCCTTATTCTTTATTTGGTGAGGATCTGTTTGCGTTTTGCACGTGTAGCCAAGGTGCCAGATTCTGTTAGTGTTTAGTTTCTGTAGAGAGATCTATGACAGCCTCACTTGTTCTGTTTTCCCAGTAATAGGTGTACTGCTGTTCAAGAGCATGGTGTTGCCTTTTCATAGGCATGGGTAGTGTTGTGTGAAAGCAGGGGCAGTCCAAGGGGGATGCAGGGCCATGTGCGGAGATTTGATACAGGGCCTCATTTGCATAAATATTTGCATAATGCTAACATGCACTAACTTTTAGTAAACATGCCTCTTAATGAGTGTCTAGATAAAGAAAGACTACCAGATTTCTACATTACTATACTCCAGTGCCAACCGCCAGGCACATTAGGAAATACTATAAACACTGCCCATTTAGAACCCATAGCAAACCCGCCGTATCGTAACAGCACTACCAGGACTCACAAAGCACCAAACCCTACCTATCAAAAGGCAACACAGCAAATATTAAACCAATACACCTCAGAGAAAACCAATACATCTCCTACTGGGGAAAGAGAATAAGCAGCACTGTCAAATAGAAATTACATGAACAAAATACCTCAGCTTGGTTACACATGCAGAACATAGACCATCACTCAACTCTACTGTAGTTTACGATGCTGCCGCGCTGAGGTCAAAGTGGACTTCCTGTTTCCCGGCACTCAGCGCGGCAGCATCCTAAACTACAGTACAGCTGCCAAGTGAAGAAAAAAGACACTCTTCACTTAGGCAGCTGTTAGAGGTGAGCCGGAGCCTCTCCGGCTCCCTCTAAAGCTGCCCTGCCTGCCAGTACTCAATGCGGGATGTTGTTGGCGCAGGGCCCCCTGAAGTGCGGGGCCCTGTGCGAACAACATTCTCGCACAATGGACGGGCCGGCCCTGTTTGAGAGAGTCCCAACAGTGCTGTTATGGTATGGCAGGTTTGTTATAGGCTCTGAGTAGTCTTTGTAGGATTTTGTAGTATTTCCTAATGTAACTGGCATGTAGAAATCTGGTAGCCTTATTCACACCCCAATATGTTCAGACACCCATGAAGTTGTTGGGACATAAGAAAAGCTCATGGAGAGATCCACTGAAATCCATGGAGGGAGTGTTGAGGGCAGCACAGTAATCACTTGCACAGGGCAGATTAGGTTGTATTGGCCCCGTCAGAGATCGATCAAGATGCAGCAGTTTAGGACGGCCACTCCAAGCATATGGTGCAAAGTCTGTCATTAGCAGTGGATGAGAAAGACACAGACAGGAGCAGCAAACAGAGGTCACAAGGAGACGTTTACAAGGAAAAGAGAGAAGAGGTAGCCTGGAGCTGCAGAGTGAAAGGGGGAATATGGTCATAACTGTGAAGAGGAGAAGTTTCATAGCTGAATTTTGGATAGACTGTAGTGGAGAATGATAGTTCAGTGGCAGATCTGTGGGACGTATCTGCAGTAGTCCAAGCATGAGTGACCAGAGAGTAGGAAGGGTTTTGGTAGCATTGCCTATAGTCTGGACCAACACACATTCAATACTGAAGTAAAAGTTAACAAATAAAAACAAAAATAAAAAAAGGAATTGAAAAGTGCACGCTTATATTGTGATACAATGATAGGTTAAAGTACGTCTCAGTTCAGTAGCAAAGATAGTGGGTAGGTGGGGGAGGAGGTGTAGAGTGAGGTTATGTATCTGTGCTGGGGATATATGAGCATGTGGGTTAGTTGTATGGTGTGTCTATTTATCTCTATAGTCAGAGTTTAGCTGTTTATCTGTTGGGATGTGTGTGGTAGGATATCAGCAGGTGGGGGATGTGTAACAGTGTGTCTGTGTGCATAGGGAGGGGCGTCCATAGTTCTGGGTATGTAAAATTCCCTATTCCTTGCACTCTCCCTTCTTTCTTTGCCATCCTTTGTCTTGCTCTAACTCCCTCCAGCCCCTCCCACCCCTTGTGCACTCTCCCTCCCTCCTCCCCTTGCACTACTGACTACTTTCTCCCTTTCCCTCCTTCCTTTCCTCATTCCTTGCACTCTTCCCCACTTGCACTCTTCCTACCTTCTCCTGATCTCTTCTCTTCTCCTTTGTACTCTTCCCCTCTTCGTTTCCTTCCCCTCCCCCCTTCCTTTCACCTTAGCTTGGCCTCTCCCCTGCTTCATTACTTCACTGCAGCCGCAGACAGGCTCTGCTCCTCTCCCGTAGCAGAAACTCCACTGCTCCTTTTTGAGTGACAGGATCTGACCTCCCCACAATACTGCAACTCCTCCTGATCACTTCCTTGCCCGGTCCTGTCTTGCTTGGGTGCTGGGGGCCTGGCTTTGGTTATCCACGGCTCTCTGGTTCCTCCTGGCCATGCTTGCAGATGCACAAACAGATGCATACGGACAGAGCCAGATAGATTGACAGATCCTCTCCCAACAGAGGCTATCATTTAAGCGAAATGCACAAAGAAAACAAAAGACTATCAGGTGACAGCCTTTTATTGGACTAACTTGTCAGAAAATGCAGGTCCTGATCTTGAAAAGGGTTTATGCGATTAGCAGGACCTGCTAACCAGATAAGCCTTGCTGAATATTTCCTGTGACACCGTGGTACTATCTGGACAAGGCTGTCCGTGGGCGGAGCTGACACTTATACAGATAGCAGCAATTTTGAGGTCCACTATCCAAAGTATCCAGATAAATTAGGACAGCTAAAAAATTGTCCTACATGGGTGCAGATTGGCTCTCTGCGGAGGAACTGAAGATCATTGCTAGCCAGATAACCACAGTGCGGACTGCAAAGTCTAGATATTCAGGGCAACCCCTATCCGAATACTGCTGCTGAATATCCGGATTTACTTTACCTGTGGCAACTGGTGTTTAAAAAGACATGCTGACCTCTGGGGCTCAATATTCACCTGATGTTTTATAAGGTACTACTGGGCCATCACCCCGTAGAGTTTGGGGTTTTCTATTCATTCAAGTGGACTAACACAGAAAGCACACTTCATTCAATGCTGAAACCTAATGTTAATCCCATGGGGACTCATCGGGTACAAGAGGTAATGCACTTTGCTTTGTGCCTTTAAGTGATGGGACGTCTTTATGCCTTTTCTTTCAGTGATGTCTTGGCTGTGTGGTACCTGATGAACGTTTCAGTAATTATCCACTGATTGCCCCTGGTTTTGCAGGGAAGTCCCTCTCTCATGTCAGTGCTTGGAATATGGCCGCAGGAATGTGAAAACCAGAGAGAGAAGTGGAGAAACTCTAGCATTGTGGTTCCCGACCTGTGGTCTGGGAAGCTGTCAACAGGGAGTCAGCAGGACACAGGAGAGGGACTAAACAAGCAGCCTCTGAATGAGCCTTTAATTTGCTGGTTGGTAGCAGTACCAGAGATGGAGCAGGCAGGAACAGAGGCAGCCACATGGCCCCAAGGAGCCTGTGGGGTGCTGTGCAGCCTGAGACAGGAGCAGGGGGTTGGAAACAACAGCGGCCATGTGCTCCAAAGCTGTAGGAGTCATTGGGGGAGTCCCATGGTCCACACTGGCAGGATTGGTGGGGGTGGGATCAACAGGCTGCACAGGCCTGAAGCAGGAACAGGCAGCTGCATGCTGGCAAGGTTCAGCAGGTGCTTTGGCAATAGGTGAGAAGGAAAAGAAGAGACTAACGGATGTTGTGGGAATGGCAGGAGAAAAGAGCAATTGACTGATGGTATTTTGGAAAGAAGACAGAGAGAAACTGGCGGGGCCAGAGGGGGGGGGGGGGGAAGATCCACTAAGATGGACAGGCTGGGGTGCAAGGCTAGACCCCCGCATAAGTAGCTGTGTTTTTCACACATAGCCCCCGCTCTTTGGCCTCTACTGACTTATGCAAATATTTATGTAACTGAGGCCCCCACAAGGAGTCTCTGGTCTTACTGGTCTCTCACACATGAACCCACATCTCCTATGGGCCACACCTGCTGAGAGTTGGACGGGACAGAGAGAGAGAGAGAGAGAGAGAGAGAAACCAGTGGGGAATGGGGGGGGGGGGGAGACTGGTGGGAATGCAGCAGAGGTCCCCAAATAGTTTGGGTGTTAAGGGGTCCACATAGCCAAAATGGTTGGTTACACCTGCTCTAGAGGAAGAGGTAAAGAAAAACCAAGTGAACGTAGGAAAGTGCAAACCAGAGAATGAGTCTCAAGCTGATACAATACGAAACTCTTAACACTTTTCAAAATTATATCGGAAAGAGATTTGAAGCCCCGATCGATGCTTTGCCGGTCTGCTGGTTTCCTGCTCTCAGGGCAAAATTTGCCTAAAGCTGGGGTTTCTAAGGGTGTGGTGGAATGATAACTGCAGGCCTGTTCTTGCCTCTGAGATTTTTCTGTTTTCATAACGATGCAGAAAGCCGTCCGCTCAGAAGCACTGGCAGGCATCACCGGAGCTCCCTGAGCCAGTGCGAACACCGAGAATGCGTCTACTCTGCCACCTAGCCTCCACCACCGGTACAGCGCCCAGCACTGCAAACGAGGGGAGGGAAATACTGCATCATTGAATTCTTCAGGAAGATGGGCTCCCTACCTTCCTCCTGCGTAAATGTAGGCCAAGATGACTTATGCAAGCTAGTGTGTCGACTGGAAGGCCACAAACTCAGCATTTTACCAGAGCTCGCTTATATTTTCAGTCTTTATTCTCAATATTTTCTGGAGTTTCCTGCATTTCCAGTCCTCGTGCTCTATAGTTTGCTGAAGCTTCCTGAAATTTCAGTCCTTATGCTCTGTCAGGAACAAATTAACCCAAAGTACCAACCTGAGGGATTATTTTCATACTGGTCCATCACCTTGCCTGACCTCAGCAGTCAGCCAACCGCAGTGCAGCTGAGCCGGCAGCAAACTAAAAAACAAAGCACTTGGTCTCTGAGCCACTGGTGAGCTCAAGGCATTCCTGTCCTCTCCTTTAGAAAGGGCGTCCTAGATTACTCCCAGGGAATTCATGCTGAAGGAGGGGCTGGGACTGGGGCAAGGTCTTCCTCTTTGGCAACAGTGTGGCCAATGGTCCCTGCGCCCAGGACTCCCAGCAGCACTTGGATGACCAGGCTATGCTGAGGGTTGCCAGCTGGCTCCAGATGCGCCTGACAGGCTTGACGCAGTCCTGGGTTTACCCCATTATATGCAGGGACTTGTAATCTTGCTGTTCTTATGGAGTGCAGAAATCAGAACTACATGTACCGTGTGCCTTTAAGTCCGTGCTGACTCCTGACGACCCAGCAGCTCCTGGGTTTCTTGGTAGTGTGACAGGAAGTAGATTGCCAGACCTTTCTTCTGAGGCAATGGAAGGTTGAGTGGCTTGCCCAAGCCCACGAGGAGCGCTAGTGGGAACTGAACCCTGGTCCTCTTGGTTACCAAGTCAGTGCTCTAACCACTAGGTGTGCCCAAATGCCCAATAGGGCAATCTGCCTCTGACCTCTGTAGCTTAATAGAGCTCCCTTGCATTCTCAACAGCTTTTACTCTTATTTTGCTGGAGCTGAGGTGCTCCCCTGCAGTTTTAACCTTTTACACCCTGTATTTTATTTCTTTGTTTTATTTACTGTACTGCTCACAGTAAACACATCTGGGTGTATACAATAAAACAGAGACAAAGAAATAAAACGAGAACATGAAGACAAGACTCAGTATCCAAAACGGGGAAAAGCTACAATTTGTTTCAAAAGAAAAAGGCACACAAGGGAGAGCGACAGTCTGCAGTTCTCAGGCCCACCCTACTTTCAGCCCAACAAAAAGCCTTCATAAAATGCCAAGTTTCTAAGGCCTTCTGAAACTTAGATATGATACTTTCATTCCTAGTCTGGTAAGGGAGAGAATTCCAGCGAAGGCGCACAATTCAAGAGAAGGGGTAGACTGCAGATAAAGACCGAATAAAGATAAAGACATGGTCCATCCAGTCTTCCCAGCAGGATTACTAGGATAGAACCTTTAGCAGGGCCGGTGCCAGGGCTTCTGGTGCTTCCCTGCAACCTATAGATTGGCACCCCCTCCCTCATTATTATTAATACTGGCTACACCCCACCCTCCTTTTACTCAAAACTCCACTGTGAACTCTTTTCATGTGATATGAGTATTTCTCCTTTAAATCCAACATTTGCAGTGAAGGGGCAAATGCATAGCCAGAATAAAAATAACTACTGAGCAGTAAATACTGAGCATCACATGGAGCATGCTAAATTTTTGATACGGATCAAAAGAAAATCACTCAGCTCAGAAATATTATACTCATTGAAAAAATATGCAGGAGAAAGATTTTGTACAGAATGAAGGAATCAAAAACATAACCATGCAGTCAATGTACATCTGCAAACTATAAGCAACATTGGTATAATATTTATTTATTTATTTATTTATTTAACAGGTTTTCTATACCGCCTTTTCCTTAAATACAGTGCTTTGCAAAAGTATTCATCTCCTTGTTTTTTTGTCCTGCTTTGTCGCATTACGTACAACCTGGAATGAAAATGGAGGTTCATTTGGATGTTAGGTAAGACCTAACAATATAGTCCAAATTGGTAAAGTGAAATGACAATAAAAAACCTTTCATATATAAAAAAATAAGTAAAAACTGAAAAGTTGTGAGTGCATATATTTATTCATCCCTTTTGCTATGAAACCCCTAAATAAGATCTGGTCCAACCAATTAACCTCAGAAGTCATATAATTAGTTGATTAGGGTCCACCTGTGTGCAATCAGTATCACATGATCTGTCACATGATGTCTGTTCTGAAAGGTCCCTGACTCTGCAACACCACTAAGCAAGCAACATGAAGACCAAGGAGCACTCCAAACAGCTCAGAGACAAAGTTGTGGAGAAGTATAAATCAGGGTTGAATTATAAAAAAAAAATATTCCAAATCCTGAATATCTCAAGGTTCTCTGGTCAGATGAGACGAAAATTGAACTTTTTGGCCATCATGGGAAACGCCATGTGTGTCACAAACCCAACACTTCCCATAACCCCGAGACCACCATTCCAAAAGTGAAACATGGTGGTGGCAGCATCATGCTATGGGGATGTTTTTCATTGGCAGGGACAGGAAAACTGGTCAGGATTGAAGGAACAATGGATGGCACTAAATACTAAATACAAGGCCAAAGCCAGGGAGTCCCACAAGGTTCCTCCCTTTCAGCCCTCCTGTTTAACATTTACATGCAGCCAATTTGCAAGATCATCCGATCCTTCAATGTCGACTGCATGCTATACGCTGACGATGTCCTGTTGTACATACCCTTCTCTACTGAACATCAGGACCTCTCCTCATTGACGAGCTGTTTCAACGCAATATCTGACTGGCTTTCCTCCCAAAACCTCAGAATACAACATAAGAAAACGGAAGTACTCTTCATTACGAGGAACCCTAACTTCACCCCACCACCATTCCTCAAAGTAAAAGGAGCAGAGTTACATTCTAAACCTTCAATACGCTACCTAGGAGTCACTCTGGATCAACGCCTGGACATGAAAGCCCACATAGCGAACACTGTCAGAGCAGTATACTATAAGATCCGCTCACTTAGGCATTTACGATCCATGCTAGAACCAAATGACTTCAGGACTATATACCAGGCGTTGATCATACCTCATTTTGACTACGCCAACGCCATCCTTCAAGGCCTGCCCCTATCCACCTTACATCCACTACAGCTCGCCATGAACACTGCAGCAAGGGTCGTCCATGGAGCCTCCAGAAGTGACCACGTGACACCTCTGCTGATACAATTACATTGGCTACCTATCCAGGCTAGAATTGTCTTCAAGACACTGTTAATCACCTTTAAAGCTATTAACAAGCTCTCCCCTGAATCAATAACGGCCCTCATCCATATCACATCTCCTAATAGAGCAAGGAGATCCACAGCTACAAACACCTTAAAAGTCCCGAAAGCATTAACAGCGTGCACAACATCTACAGCCAATAGGGCGTTTAGTATCAGTGCACCAAGATGCTGGAACGCATTACCTCCAGATATCCGGGCTATTAAGAGCATCACACAGTTTAGGAAAGCCCTTAAATACCATCTTTTCAATAAGTATCTCATAGAACCCATCCTCACCCACTGAGACAGAGATGCAACCCGCTAAGCAATTATATGGTTCCCCAACAACATGCCAAGGAAGATTCCCTAACCCTTAGTGGTGCATTTGTTTCTATGGTATTCAGGATCATACGACTTTATGTAGCAATATTTGTAAATAGTTTGCCACTGTTATACAAGTTTATGTAGCAAATGCTGTAAATAGTTTACCCCTGTTATCCAAGTTTCTTGCCCTGTTATCTGTAAACTCTTACATGTTAATTGTACTGAGCATTTTTTGTTCCATGTGAACCGCGCTGATGCTGAATAGTGCGGTATATAAGAGACTGTAAATAAATAAATAAATTCTTGAGGAAAACTTGTTTCAGTCTGTCAGAGATTTGAGACTGGGACGAAGGTTCACCTTCCAGCAGGACAATGACCCTGAACATACTGCTAAAGCTGGTTTAAAGGGAAATATTTAAATATCTTGGAATGGCCTAGTCAAAGCTCAAACCTCAATCCAATTGAGAATCTGTGGCAAGTTCTATCTTTATGCTTTATGCTTAGTTATTTATAGACATGTTATATATATTTGTTACTTGGTTATATGTTCTTTGTAAACAGTGGAAACACTCTATCTTAAATGTTCTATGTAAACCGTTTTGAATTGTAGAAAGACGGTATATAAATTCTGTTAAATAAATAAATAAATACTTGAAGATTGCTGTACACCAATGCAACCCATCTAACTTGAAGGAGTTGGAGCAGTTTTGCCTTAAGGAAGGGGTGAAAATCCCAGTGGCTAGATGTGCTAAGCTAATAGAGACATACCCAAGAGACTTGCAGCTGTAATTGCAGCAAAAGGTGGCTCTGCAACATAGTGACTGGGGGGTGAATACATATGCACACTCCTGCTTTCAGGATTATTTTTTGTCTTAATTATTGTGTCACAATAAAGGATATTTTGCATCTTCAAAGTCATAGGCATGTTGTATATATCACATGGTGCTAACCCCCAAAACTCCATTTTAATTCCAGGTTGTAATGTGACAAAACAGGACAAACACAGAGGGGATGAATACTTTTGCAATGCACTGTATTGATGCAAAGAATTGACTGGACAACAAATTTGTTCAAAAGTTTTGTTTCCTGAAAAATGTTTGGTGATGATGATAGAGAACTTCAAGATGAACACAAATACAATTTCAGATTGACTGTATCATGTAGGAATTTGGAGAAACATGAAATTAAATTTTGACTGAATTAAACATGTTTAATTGTACAATGATGCTGACATATTGCACTAGTTCACCTGAGCTAAAAATGTTTTGCTCCTGATTTTCGTTTGTGCTCAGCATCTGATGCTTCTCGTCTCAGTGTCCAACAATAGTCGGCTAGCATTGATGGGTTCCAGTTGCCTTGATACTGCTTTTCCATCATTGCAATCTCCTGGTGAAACCTTTTACCATGTTCGTCGCTGACTGCACCAAAATTAGCAGGGAAGAAGTCCAAGGGGTATGTTTACTAAAACCCCGCTAATGTGCGGGCCGCGCTAGTGTGCGAGTGCCATATAAGGAGTGGGCGTTTCTTGCTGAAAAAGAAAATCCGGAATTTACATATGCGCTAAGGTGCGCGGCGCCCATGTGTGCCCCGCACATTAGCGCATGAGAAAGCTGCGCGGGAGGCATAAGTGGTGCGCTGATGCATAAGCAGAAGAGCAGAGCCACAACACAATGGTTAAGGCACTTACCAATGGTGCAGGGATCAGGGTTTCAATCCCCCACAGTGCCTAATGAAGACAGCTGGCTGAGGCATTATTTTAGGAGGCATTTTAATATTGGGCGGCATAAGTGGCGCGCTGATGTACAAGCAGAAAAGCAGAGCCACAGCACAAGGGTTAAGACACTGACCAATGGTGCAGGGATCAGGGGTTCAATCCCCCACAGTGCTCAATGAAGATAGCTGGCTGAGGTGTTACTTTAGGAACCAGTCCAATATTGGGCAGCATAAGGCAGCACACTGATGGGCATTAGGCAGTGTGCTATTGATTTAGGAGGCCTTTTAATATTGGGCGGCATAAGGCGGCGCGCTGATGTGCAAGCACAGGAACAGAACCACAGCACAATGGTTAAGACACTGACCAATAGTGCAGGGATCAAGGGTTCAATCCCCACAGTGCCCAATGAACAAGGCTGGTTGAGGCATTACTTATTATGGGGAAGATTGCTTTAGGAGTCATTTTATGTTTAGTTTAATTATCACTACTAGCAAACGCACTCTCAAAGCGTGTTAACATAAGTCGCCCTATAAGGCACATTTTAAAGTGCACTGTCCGCCAAGGCACCCTAGAATGTTGCTTATAGGGCACTTTACAGGGTGCCGTATGAGGTACCGCAAGGTCAGAGTACTGTTTGTGATGGCAGCACTGTGCAGTTTAAGGAATGAAAAGCATAAGTAGGTGTGCTGACATGCAAGGAGGAGCAGCAGTGGAGCACAATGGTTAAGGCACTGACAGCTGATACAGGGGTCATGAGTTTGCTCCCCAGGGTGCCTACTACGTAAGGTTGGCTGTAGCATCAGCTTTGCAATGTACATATTTTTTCCTGCAGCACTTTATTTGTATTTTATTAATTGCTGCCAGCAAACACGCCCTCATGTGCCGTATAAGGCACCCTATAAGGCACTCCATAGGGCACATTATAAAGTGCACTGTCCGCCACGGCACCCTAAAATGTCCCCTATAGGGCACCCTATAAGTTGAGTCACAGGATAATGTATAGTGCACCTTATATGGACGGGAACCATAAGGTGCCCTATAGGGCGCCCTATAAAGCGCCCTCAGAGCCACCTTATGGGTACAGTACGCTGAGGGTGTTTTTGCTGGCATCAAAATATGTACATTACAAAAAGATAATGCTTGGAATAACCCTATCAAAAAACCTCACTGTGGGTTTGAACCCATGACCTCTAGCTTCACAGGCAGTGAAGTAACCATTGGGCTACAGCTACTAGCAAACCCCTGGCTGGCTGCAGAGAGCCTGCCCGTCACCACAGAGACAGTCTGCTGTGGTCACCAGGATAGGGTTAGCCCACCCGTACCCATGATGCACTGCACATGCAAATCAGCTGTCCACAGATGTACACAAGATGGGGAATGCACCCCCACAGCACCTCGGCCTGGTAGGGGGAGGTGACCATGTGCACCCACACAGCACCTCGGCCTGGTAGGGGGTACTGACCGTGTGTTTTACTGGCACAGAGTAGCTACACACCGTCACATTGTGCAGGTACTGTGCTCACCCTGAGGGTGCGATGAGGCGCCCAGGACCAGGTCCACAACAACCTTCGATGGCTGAAAGAGGCCATGGTGGAGGTCAAAAGCAGTGTTACTGTGTGAGATAGGTAGTTTCTGCAGAAACACCTTGGCAATCTCAGTCAGGTGTAGCCCCCCCACTCCTCCTTCCCCTTTCCCCCCCCCCCAGGGGCCAAGGGCAGCAAACAGGGTCCCCCATCAACAGATCCACATTCTACCTCCCTGCAAAGGTGGCAGTAGAGGGGAACATCAACCCCAGTCCTGCTGAGGAACAGACACCCCACAGGGCAGTCAATGTAGCTCTATACACATCCATAACACAATAGCAGACAGACATTAGGCCTGGATATGCTAAGCTGCACCCCACCACTATCTGATATTCCCCTGCAGCAAGTCATCAGCCACTGCACCCTGCAAGCTGCTCCATCAAGACACATACCAGTTGCAGTCTGCTAGCTAGTTCATAGTGCATGTTCCCAGTGGAGATGCATGCACCCAGAACTGGGATGTCAGCATACACAGCAAGCAGATAAATCAGTGACTGGGCCCCAAAAGAAAACCCATAAATATCACATGAGAGAAATACTATATAGCACTATGGGGGTGCCTAGACATGCTGTCGTCACCGCACAGTCAGGGTGAGAGTGATCCCCCACCAGGACATACAGAGGTCACCCTGTCTGTGTAGGTGGTGGTCGGGCACTACAATGTCCCAGCCAGTGCCCTATGCCCTGTGCAGATGCATCCTGGCCAGCCCACCCTGTCCGGGCTATACCCATGGTACCTTGCTCCTCATTATGCACATTGGCAGGCCAATACTGGCAACAGTGCTGGCAGTGTGGGCTGTGGAAGGTGTTTGCAGCCACCACACACTGTATAGACAGACACACACTCCCACACCTATGCCAGCATTGTGCTACTATAGAGGAGTTTATCAGCCTTGCCCACCACACCAGTCCTGGGCACAGTACAGGCATGGATATGCTACGCAATACTGTTGGGGGTCACTCCCCAGGGTGGTAAACACTGTCAGAGACCAGACCTGAAGCACACACCGCAGACATCAGAAAGATTGTTGTGATGGAGCTCAAAGAGCAAACTGTGCTTAACGTAGGACTTGCTATCTGCCAGTAATCATAGGAAACGTTTGATAGGTGTGTACCGTTTACCCAGGTGTCGGGTGGCATTGCTAAGGTATGCAAGTGCTAGTATTGGGAGATGCACGCAGGGCCCAATGTCCTGCCTCTCCAGGAGGCATTAGCCAATGGGGCCTGTGGGTGTGGGTGTGGGTGTGTCTGGCCCTGTTGGCTGCTGCTTTACGGCAGGGTTTCCCAACTCCAGTCCTGGTGTTCCAAACACTGTTCGGGTTTTCATGCTGTCCCTCATAAATATGCATGAGCTACATCTGCATACCATGGGGGTAGTGCATAGATATGCAGCACAGGCATCTTTATTAGAGGCAGCATGGAACCTGAATGGTGTGGGGCCCTCCAGGACTGCATTTGGGAGACTCTGCTCTAGGTAATGCGCCTGTTTATGGTGTCTGTGTTTGGTGTGGTAAAATATAGGCGTATTAACCATGCGTATGTTCTCAGCAATAAAGGTTTGTCCTTACTATCACGGTTTAGTTGTGGGTAAAATATGTGGACTGGATTGGCAGTAGCCCCAGCTGAGCTTTGAACCTGTGACCTTCTGTTTTTGCACACACTGTCTGGGTGCACTGCACCACCGTGTTGCCACAGATATACTGCATTCCCTGGGGAGTCCATGACTCTTCATCCGACAGAGCTTGTCTGTTGCGGTGGACGGTGCCAGCCTGCACAGGCCTAGGCCACTGTCTGCTGTGGCTTGCAGCTACTGCCCCCTCCACCACCTGTACCCTTCCGCCAACATGCAGACATGTCCTTATCTTGGAAAAGCATATGCCCTGATTGAGTTGTGGCACTCCAGGACTGAATTTGGGGGACTCGGCTGTAGGTAATGCCCATTGTTATGGTGTGTGTGCGGTGTAGGGTAAAATATAGGTGTTTGAACCATGCTTATGTTCTCTGCAATAAAGGAGTGTCTTTACTATCACTGTTTAGTGGTGGGTAAAACTATGGGGACTGGGTTGGCAGGAGCCCCAGCTGGGATTTGAACCTGTGACCCTCTGGTCCTACAGGCACTGGCTGTGTCTGCTGCACCACACTGTAGCCACAGAGACAGTGCTGTCCCTGGAGATAGTAAACCTGGCCGGACGAGTCAGAAACCCTGCTCTGCACAATTTTACTGTGGGCTCATTTACCTTGTATGGAGACAAAAGGACAAATATACCTCAAAAATGACGTCGAAAAAAGGGGTAAAAAACCATAACCAAGCTGGGCAACAGTGATATCAATGGGCAACATTAAAAAACTCCCAGGAAAGCTCCAATAAAATGAAATGATTTTTAAAAGGGTCTACGGAGCGTAGACACTTCCAAAACTAATTTCTTTTTTTTGGAGCTTTCCTGGGAGTGTTTTTTATTGTTGGCCATTGCTATCACTGTTGCCCAGCTGAATTATACTTTTCTAAATTTTTGTTGTGGTCATTTTCAGGTTTTATTTGCAATTTTGTTCTGTGCACATGTATCACACTGCTCACGTTTTGACGTAAATGGTTTCTCTTCCCTTTAAATCGGCTCTAACGCGAGGTTTTCACTCGCGGTAATTTTTAGGTTGATTTTCAGCCCCGCTCCTGTGCGGGGAGCCTCTCCCCTCCCACTCTCCACCCATTGACCCCATCCCCCCGCCTCTCGGGGGCCTTCCTCCGCCCTTGGAATGCCTTTCCACGCCTCTATCGCACTTGAGCGTGCCGCGCACCTCTGCGGGCCCGTTAGTGCAGCGCGCACGTGTGCGGGGCCCAAAAACACACTATTAGCGTGCGCCCCACACAAGTGCGCGGTTTAGTAAACATACCCCCAAGTGTGAATGCAGAAAATGAATCTTCAGCGACATGTTGCACTTTGTGGTTTTGTACACTTGAAGCATGTTGTCAACCAATTGGACGTAGTTTGGTGCCCTGTAATTGTCAAGAAAATTTGCTGCAACATCCCTGAATGCCTTCCATGCGATTTTCTCAGGCCCCACCAGCAGATCTTCAAACTGCTTGTCATTGATGACGTGTCTGACTTGTGGACCCACAAAAATGCCTTTCTTAATCTTGGCATCAGCAATTCTTGAAAACATCTATCTCACGTATCAATATCCTTTACCTTGTTCATCACTTTCACAAAGTTTTTCATCAGTCCAAGTTTAATATGAAGAGGAGACAAAAATATCTTACTTGTGTCGACAAGTGGTTCATGTGCCACATTTTTCTGTACTGGAACCAAACGCTTATGGAGCAGCCAATGCTTTTTAATGTGGTGAGACTCTCTAGCATGGAAGTCCCATTGGCAAATGAAACAACATTCCTTGGTTTACCTGAGCTACATTCCTAGTAGCAGCGGCACTACTTTCAGATCACCACACATGTTCCAGTTGTAGTTGTTGTACTGTATGTGTTTCAACAACAGTTCCATATTTTCATAGGTTTCTTTCATGTACACTGCATGGGCAATAGGAATTGAAGGGTGGACATTGCCATTGTGTAACAAGACAGCTTTCAGGCTTAACAGTTACAAATCAATAAAAAGGCGCCAATGTTGTGGGTCATGCTCACAACCCAAAGCTTTGAACAACCCATCATCGTCAGTGCAGAAACAGTTGTCAATCTGCAGAAAGAAATTTTTCATATTTTTTGGCGTGTCTGAAAGACAGAAAATTTTCGTACCTGGCAATAGCCAACCCAATCCTTACAATCTTGAACCAAGTACTTTAGCTTTTGTTTTTTTTTACAAACCTAAGTCCCTCACCAGGATATTCAATTCTGACTATGTTATCAGATGAGGCACACCAGACATAAACGGTTCAAAATCTGAATCCATGTCATTTTCCACATCTGGGCCGTGTATTGTGACATCTTTGTCTGCCTCATGTAGGCTTCACATCTCTTGTGGCTTCAGTACTGGCATACTGTCGTTGTGCGGCATTGGTCTCATGATTGAAGGCAGACTGGGGTATTCAATATATTTCTAATTTTTAGCAGAGAAGCCGGATACATTGGTCAGACAGAAGTAACAGTCCATCACATGATCCTTCTATTCTCGTCATATCATTGGGACTGCAAACAGCATTGACTTCCGAGTACCTCTGAACCAAGCTCTGAGATGGATAGCATATGTTACAGAGCAAGTGTGAGGAACCCAGGATTTGTCTTGATCGCCAACTCTACAACCAAAGTAGAGCTCATACGTTTTCTTAGTAAGTGCAGTCATGCTGCATCTTTGAGGCTTAAGCATATACTCACCACAAATGTAACAGAATGTATCGCAGCTGTTGCGACATTGATGAGACATGTAAGCTTCTGGTCTAAATGAATCATCGTTTAGACCAGAAGCTTACATGTAAATGCTACTGTTAAGTACACAAACTGATATAAATGTCATGCATAGCATTTGTATATGAAAGCTGCTTTTATAGCCTGTACTGCCAGCATCCATCCTGACTAAGCATGCCCATGCATTCCCTGAGCAGTAGCATTTCCATTGCACGTTGTGAGCCTGCACTGAGTGCATGCCTGAACTAAACAAAACAGCTTACTTTCTAGGCAAAATATGCAAGGAAATCATAAAAATAGGCAATTGCAAAAAACTGGTGCATGATAGGAACATTTCAAGGTGATTTTCGTGATCAGCAACCCAAAATCCATAAGATATATGCAAAGGTGTTCAGCAAGCAAAATCTTCATTGTCCAATAATCATAACATAGGAAGACGGTGACAACATTAATATATTTCTCATTTAAGCCATATTAAAAGCAGTAGATTGCAATCTGTAGCACTATGAAGAATAATTAGTAAAATAGGCCATCAGTATACAAGTATATCATTAGACTGCGGTAAACAAAAAAATACCCTAAATATATTATTGGTATGCCAGCATTTCATCATGCTTTACTGTGCCCAAGCAATTCACTGTTAATAAACTGAACCAGAAACCCCAAATATTAGTGTCCATAAAATATGTTAAAGCGATCTGATTACTACTTCCCCCTAAAATGCTTTACTGTGCTATGTTTTGATAAGACAAACAGCCTTCCACAAACCTCCCAAGTGTGAACATCACATCATTAAACACCCATCTGGTATTGCAAAAGATTATCATTTAGGGCTACTCTGATCTCGCATCACTGAAAGAGCTTCCAGAGCTCCAATTGGGTCGCAAAATCATTTGCCCTTGCCTCCATGATAAATGCATGCTTTCCCCTTGCTGAATCACGGGGATGTGTTTTCATTTCTTGATCAAGCATGTGTTGTTCTGGTTTTCTCTTGCTTTAGGTTCACGTCTTACTGGTAGTCATACAATCAATGAATTGGCCGTAGGAAGTGAAGCTGGAGTGAGAGAAAAGCAAGAACATGGCCACTTTCTGGCCAGACCAGTAAGTTCCATGCTTTTACCCATTACTCTTAGGTTTTCAGGATTTCTTTCCCAAAATTATACTTTCCTACAGAGTGAGATGAGAGAAAGACTTCTCAGATGCAGGCACCTGCATTGTCGGCAGAAACTAACATAATGGCTCAGTGCAAGTAGCGTGGGTGCAACTAATGCCACCTCAATGGGTGGCCTTAGTTGCTCCTGCAGCCGTTTTGCCCTGTTGAAATGCGATAACTGCAGAGGGATGTAACTGCCTCCCTGCAATTAGCCTATAGCCCCATGCTGGTAATGTGACTCATCCATATGTTACCAGTGCAGAGCTTAGGAAATATGCTGCTAAATATGCCAAACAACAAGAGGGGCTCAACAGCACCCATGCAGCATCTCCCACTTCCACAAAAACAAGAGCGACTTGGCGGCCCCAACATAGGATTTTCCACCTTCACAAAAACAAGAGAGGCTGAGTGGTCCCTACATAGCACTTATCACCCTTAGAAAAACAAGAGGGGCTTTGTGACCCCAATACATCACTTCACACTCCAACATAAACACCAAGAGGAGCTTGACAACCCCCACATAACTCCTAAAACTGCACACTTGACTAGCATGGTGTTAATGTAAATATTGTCACGCCCTTGCCCCTGCCTCTGGCTTAGAGGGGCGAGGTAACGTAGAACTTCTCTTGGTGAGCTCAAATAAACTAGCTTTTCCTCAGGTGGATTCTGGGACATGTAGTTTGGCTCTTAAGAAGAAGTGTAGTCATGGTCCGATGTTAAGGCAAATGACAGAATTTATTTTAAAGTAAAGGTTCAAGTAAACTGTACACAGGAATTTTGTCCATTCAGGATTGTTTGCAACCGAGCATTTAGATCAGTATAACTGCTTCACAGTCTTTTAAACACATGCAGCTGGTTAACAACGGTGCTCAGTCTTAGAGAAACACCTCTGCTCAGCAAGGTAAAAATACTTTTTTAAATCTTGTGTTTGTGAAGCACTTAACAGCAAAAGAATAACTCAGTTCCTCTGGAACAACCTCTTCTTTCCCTCCTTCCTTTCAGGGTACATTTTAAACTCAAAATAAGAAAACAAGTAACAAACATTCACAAGCTTTCTCTTCAGCGTGACTCAGCACTTTGCCTAAGAAAATGCAAACACGTGGAGTTTTCTTCAAACCCAATTCCTGGCTCAATTCCAGTTACCTGCTTCTAGGAGACTTTCTCATTCAATGCTAGCCTTTAGCATAATGATTCCATGCTTGTAGCTTGACACAGGGTACAGTCCATGGGGATATCTAGATCTTGCAATTCCTCCCCTGCCAACTCAATCTACATATCCTCTGGTGTTGTTAGGGCAGTGTCCTGTTCTGAGTTCTGGACACAGTGCTCAGAATACAGCCTCCCTGGGGTTCTAATGTCTCTCCTGAGCTCAACTCTCCCCGATAAAGACAGTCAGTACCTGAAGCACTGGGCAGTTCTCCCTGGTTGTGCTCGCTACGGTTCCTTGTCTCCTTCCAGCCTCTCTGGAACAGCTCTCTGTATTCCTCTCTGGGTTCTCTCCTGGGGATCTGCAGGTGCTCCTGGTTCCACTGCTGATTCCCCTGAATCCTCTGAGTCTTCCGAACCTCCTGAGATCTCTGCCTTCCCAGAGCTTCTTCCTTCCTCTGAGTTTCTCCTTTCCTCTGAGCTTCTCTCTGAGCTTCCCCCTTCCTCTGCTTTAGCAGGGGTTTATATTTCCCTCTCCAGGGCTCCAGCCCTCCCTCCACTCCTCCCAGGTGATTGTAATCAACTCTCAAGCCTGCAGTTACGTCATAGGAGTTAGGGTGTGGCTGCCTGAACTTTCTCTCCCTCAGGTTTCATTCTCTATGAGGGGCCTGAAATCCATGCCCTGCAGGGATTTCTCCTTTCTCTAAGTTAAAGTCATTGAGTGGAGGAGTGGCCTAGTGGTTGGGGCAAGGTACTTCAGGCTGGAAGGTCAGGGGTTCAAATCCCACTAGAGGACAGCAACCTTGGGCCGGAAGGACTGGGGTTTCTAGTCCCACAGGTGCTCCTTGTGGTCTTGGGCAAGCCACTTAACCCTCCATAGCCCATGTTCCCTGTAAAATAGTTATCTCCAAGTTATAATGCCCTGTTCAATGTAATTTCAGTTTGTTCAATGTAAACCGCACTGATGCAGAATAGCACGGTATATAAGAGAATGTAAATAAATAAATTGGCCTTTTCTATACTCATAGGCTCAAAACAGGCTTCCTTGTCACAATATATATTCAGTAAAAAACAAAGGAAATGCAAGATGTTCACAAACCAAAGAATTAAAAGAAAAAGCGAGAACCACAATGCAGTTCATAACAAATTATAAAATTAGAACTCATTTTATTTTGTTGTAATAAACTGTATTATGATTCTTGCCTTTTCTTTTAGAACATATATTCTGCATCCACAGAAACCTCTCCCTTGACAACGGATGCAGAGCAAAACTAGGACATTCACCAACAGAACTCAATATATATAAAAACAAAATCTGATTCTGGTCATCTCACTAAGAGCATAAACATTCTCCAGTACCGGGCATATTGGGAACTAATCCAAAACTCTACAAAAGTCACCAAGGATCTACAGAGCAAATCTATCTTACTATACCAGCCCCAGCTTCCAAAACTCACACAATGAGCCTACCCAGAAATAAATAGCACTATAAATACTACAGGGGGCCATAGAACATCTATACACCTATTTGAAAAGCTGTACAAGTCAAATTAGTACAGTACAGATCCCTATATACAAATTCCATGTTAACAGAACACCTGGCCTTGGCCACACACTCAGAACACAGACCCTCACTAAGTACAGAATATGTGACCACAACCTAAAGTAAAAATAAAAATATGTAGACAAATATTAAACTGACACCCCAAGAAGCCAGACTCCGCGTGCGGTGCAACACCAGAGAAATAAAAGAGATGCATTTCCCCATGCTGTGCTAAATGTAAAGATAGCACAAAATCCAAGCACTAAATTGAAAATAAAATTATTTTTTCTATTTTCGTTGTCTGGCCATTTTATTCTCTGATCATGCTGGTCCCAATCTGAGGCTTCTGCTTTCCTCTGTCTTCTCTTAGCTCTCTTTCTATGGTCTGTAGTCCATCTGCCATTTCTTGTCTCATTTTGTTTTCTTCACTTCCTTCCATCTTGCATATTGATTTTTTTCCTTTCAGCTTTCTTCCATTTATTCCTCTCTCTCTCTCTCTCTGTCCTCTCAGATTTCCCTATTCCTTCTTGCTATCCAGTTCTCAATCCCCCTCTTTTTAACTCCATCTACCTACCACTTTTCAACCCTCACCCTCGTCCTCCCATTCCCCAGCTCTTCTTTCCTGGTCCATTATTCCCCAGTCTTTTGCTCACTTTCACTCTCCCCTCAATGTCTAACATCTCTCACCCCTCCATGTCTAATATCTCCCATCCCCCATCCAGTATCTCTCTCTGGTTCTCTTTCTCCCTCCATAGAGTACCTCCTATCTCTCCACCTATCCTTCCATGTCTGCCCTTTCCCATCCCCCTGCAACTATCCCCTCCCTATTATTCCCATGTCTAGCATCTTTCCATCTCTTTCTCAACCTAGTTACCCAACGTACATCTTCTCCCTTCTCTCTCCTTATTACCTCCATGTCCTGCATTTCCTTCTCCCCTTATTTCCCCATGTCCAGCATCTCCCCTCTGTCCCCCCTCCCCATGTCCAGAATTTCCCATAGTCTCCCATTAACCACCTGGCAAGCATTACATCTCCCCTCCTTGCTTCTCCCAATGCCCATTCCTCCATGCTCCTTCCCATGTCCAGTGTCTCTCTTCATCTCCCTAGCCCCCACCTCTAGCTTATCCCCTCTGCCTCCCTATTACCTTCCTGCATCCAGCATCTCCCTTCTGTCTCCCTGTGCCCATCAATGTCCTGCATATCCCCTCCACCTCCCAATGCCCCCCAATGCCCCCCCATGTTCACCTCTCCTCCTCTTGTATGTACAAGGGGCAGAGCCTACCTGCAGAGCAGTATGTCCCATGGGCAGAGATTGTGCAAGCCACAATCCCAGCCCAGAGAGGCAGGGCATGAACACAGCCTTGTAGAGCCCCTGCCCACAGGAGCAGCATGTCCACTCTGGGCTGGGATGGTGGCCTTGCACAGCCCTGCACACAGGTATGTTGCTCCCACAGGCAGGCTCTTTTTCTCTGATCCATGATCATTGCCTCACACAGTCTTCTGCCTGTGAGAGTAGCATGTCCCACAGTCAAAGGCTATGCAAGGCCGTGATCCACAAGATCATGGCCTTGTAAAACCCCTGCCTGGAAGGAGACTTTTAGTTTTTCTCAAGAACATATTTCTGCGTTGTTAAAGGAGAAAACAGTGTTTGCCTCGGATGTTCAATCAGCTGATTCTACTACTGAATCCCTATGGGAGACCGTGGAGCAGTTAGATAAACGTCGCATTAGAGCTGAGTTACACAGGTCTTCCTTGCTGGAATATGTGAATCGCCAACAAATTCCCCGGGGGCTCCGAGTATACAAAGAACCCCGTGTACCAACACTAGATTCAGAATTTTTGGACAAGTGGAACAAAATTCTTAATAAATGTTCCCTTGACCTAATGGTTTTGTTGATAGATTCAGCTAAGGCATGCGTGGAGCAATTGTCCATAGAGATAGCAGCCCATATCGTCACTTTGAAGGATAAGAATACAGAAGAACTTTTTTCTAGTCACCAAGGGCGTTTAAAACACAATCTTGATCTTGTGCGCCAAAAAGTAATGCTTAAAAAGGTGAAAAAACTCAAACGTGATGGGGCTGATTATACCACGGGATATGTCTATACCTGGATGAACCCTCACCGAAAACAGAAGAAAACTAAAAAACGGGGGTTTTTTGACGACACGACAGATGAAGGAGGTAGTTCAGATTCAAGTAAATCTGGTAAAGAAGATTTTTTACGCAAAGGAAAAGAACCACGTCCACGTCAAAAAAAGGGGGATCCAACTACCCCAGGTCAAGGACGGGGCAGACCGAAGTCCCGAGGGAAATAACCTCCGCATGCACCAGTTTGGTGGTCAATCTCACGGGTGAGCCTCTCTCAATGGACATTCAGAATTTGTTGGAAATGGGTCTTTCTTACATTCCGGAGATAAAATTTGATTTTTTCAAATTTCGTATTGATTTTGAACATCTAATACGTAAGCTTCAGTTAAAAAAAATTTTTTCAGCATTTCCGACCTCTATAGAGGAGGTAAATTACAACACACTTCGGAGAATTCAACTTCCTTTACGGTCCCGATGGATACCTCCCGGTCCCCTTCATCCTGCAATTCAAGTTTTTAAGGACCTAGTTCTTCATGAGGTAGAACAGCTGGTTACTAACAGTCCGGCTCGTAATGTCCGTCTCTCTCGTTCTCAACGGGTCACCTTACGAATGTTACAGACACAAACCCAGTGGGTCATTCGCCGTGCGGACAAGGGGGGAGCCATAGTTTTACAATCATGGGAATATTATATAACAGAAGCATTATCTCAATTGAATGACACCACTACATATTTGGTGCTACCGCAAGATCCGAGTTCTGAGCTTCAAGTTAGCATTAAGAATCTTACTCAGGAAGCACTAAATAATAAAATCATCTCCAAGAAAGAGTTTAGTTTTTGAACGTGGTCGCCCCACGGGTGGCTCAGTTCTACACAGTTCCCAAGATACATAAAAATTCCACAAGACCTCCGGGCCGTCCGATTGTATCAACGAAAGGAACATTATTAGAACCTCTGTCCATTTATTTGGACTCATTCTTACGTCCTATATTAACAGATATCCCCTCCTATCTCAGAGATACCACTCATTTTTTGTCCATTTTGAAAGATCTTTCTTGTTGGGTAACAGATGATCAAATTTATTTGGTCACTTTAGACGTTCAGTCTCTATATACAAGTATCCCTCAAGTGGCAGCCAGTTTAATTGTACAGCAGACTTTAACAGCTCGTGGGGATTTGTCTTCATTACAGTTACAATTTTTGTCAGAACTCACTTCATTGGCACTTTTAAGAACTTTTTTGAGTTCCAAGGCGTTCTTTACCATCAAATTTCCAGAGTGGCCATGGGGGCTACGTGCGCCCCATCGATAGCCAATCTCTATATGGGGTCTTTTGAAAGTAAGTTTTTTCCTACATCCCCCTATTGTTTGAATATCAAAGCCTCGTATCGATATATCGATGACGTTTTTTTACTCTGGCGAGGGACTGCATCTCACTTTGAAGATTTTTTGCAATGGTTAAATTCTCAAGATGTTAACATCAAGTTTACCAGTGAATTTCATCAACATCAGATCACTTATTTAGATGTGCAGATTACAAGAGAAGACACGGGATGGGGAACTACCATTTACCGCAAACCCACAGCAAGGAATACTTTCCTTCACCATGATAGTGCTCATCCTCCTCATTTAAAGGATAGCTTACCCTTGTCTCAATTTCTAAGATACCGTAGAAATTGTTCGGACACTCAGAAGTATAAACAACAGTCAAAACAATTGAAAACAAATTTTATAAGTAGAGGCTACCCTAGTAGTATTGTACAACAAGCATATCGTCGGGCTTTATACAGCAATCGGGATTTGCTATTACTTCCCAAACCGCCCACATCACGCTTTGAGAAGGATCGTTCCATTAATTTCATTACGCATTTCTCTCCAGTTAGTTTTCAAGTACAAAAGATTTTGAAGAAATATAATACAATATTGCATACTATTCCAGGTTTACAAGAAAAATCAATTCGCTGTGTGTGGAGACGCAGTCGGAATCTGCAAGAATGTGTGAGTCCCACTAAATTACGTTCGGATGAGTCAGTGGATAGAAGTACGGTTGTCACGGGCCATACAAAATGTGGCCATTGCGGTATCTGCGCTATAACTGTTGAATGTTCCGATTTTTTATATCATGGTACCACTTACATGCTTAGACAAACAACCACTTGTGATTCCACACACGTAATTTACGCGGTGGAATGTCCTTGTGGCCTATTATATATAGGCAAGACAATTCGTTCTTTCAAAATCAGGATGAAAGAACATGAAAGTCGACTACAATGTGTTCGGAGTGAAGCTCCATTGGTTGAGCACTGCTCCACAGAGCGCCATACATTCTCCCAGCTCCGTTGTTGGATTATTGAACAAATATTGAATGATGGAATGGGGAGATCACGTGATCAGCTGTTATTATATCGGGAACAAAGGTGGATTCATCTTTTGGACACAGTCCAACCGCGGGGCCTTAATTCCAACATTGATTGGTCTGTTTGTCTCTAATGTCGTAATCATTTAACATCTGATTTTGGCCTTTAAAAATGGCGGTGTTTCCACCTTTGAAGCGCATGCGTGGCGTTTTTTTCCCTTCCCGAAGAAGATACGGGCGATTGATGGTTTAAACGAACGGGCCACGCTCATGTCAGGTTTATCCACACTGTTTTTTCTCCATTACGATTTTTAAATGTGTTTTTGATATACTAACATTGTTAATAGTATTCTTTTAGCAAAGGTATTACTCAGTTATTAATGATGTCGTTTTTTTCTTCAGATTTTGTAGCTGACCTAGTCCCTTGAAAAACCCCCAGTGGAGAAACGCAAGGGCGCCTTTACAATTGGCGTTGGGACATTGCCTTTTCTTACAACAGCAAAGGTTTTAGCAAGCTGCAAAAAATGATGTGTTTTACGACAAAATAATAATTTTTTGTAAATTGACAAAAAGAAAAAAAAGAAAAAAAGCAGGAAGTTTCATGGAGACCGAGACTATTTACATCGATCAATGAGCTAAGTATTTTTAAGCTACTTTTATCATTAATTTGATATAGCCTGTCAAATTTTAGTCTGTCGGTTCTCCAATACTCCTAAGCCGTTGATGTAACAAACCCCTGCACACACTTAAGAGATTATTTTGATAGTCTTTGCTATTGTAGTGCTTTGCGGGTTATTTCTGAGGCTTTTGGAGTGGCACTCACAGAGACACTGATTTGTGATACACAGGTTAATAATTGAATGAGTTTTCACTGAAAGTATGGCTTAATGGGAGACAACCAACATGGCTTTAGACAAGGAAGATCTTGTCTTACTAATCTATGTTTTTTTGAAGGTGTGAATAAACAGGTAGACAAAGGTGAGTCGGTTGATATAGTGTATTTGGATTTTCAGAAAGCCTTTGATAAGGTCCCTCATCAGAGACTTTTGGCAAAACTAAAGAGTCATGGGATAGGAGACAGTGTACTATTGTGGATCAGGAACTGGTTAAAAGATAGAAAGCAGAGGGTAGGGCTAAATGGCCAATTTTCCCAATGGAGAAAGGTGGTGTATCCCAGGGATCTGTGCTGGGTCCGCTGCTTTTTGACATATTAATAAATGACCTGGAAAAGAGAATAACGAGTGAGGTTATCAAATTTGCAGATGACACAAAACTATTTAAAGTTGTTAAAACCCAAGAGGATTGTGGAAAATTGCAAGAGGATCTTGATAAATTGGAAAACTGAGCATCAAAATGGCAGATAAAATTTAATGTGGACAAGAGCAAAGTTATGCACTAGGGAAGAACAACCCAAACTATGGTTACACGATGCAAGGTTCCATATTAGGAACCACCACCCAGGAAAAAGATTTTGGCGTCATGTTAAAACCCTCCGCCCAGTGTGCAGCGGCAGCCAAGAGAGCAAATAGAATGCTAGGTATCATAAGGAAAGGAATGGAAAATAAAACAAAAGATATTATAATGCCTCTATATCGTTCCATGGTGAGACCGCACCTTGAATATTGTGTGCAATTCTGGCCGCCGTATCTTAAAAAGGATATAGCGTTATTAGAAAGGTTTCAGAGAAGAACCACCAAAATGGTAAAGGGGATTGAAGGATACCCCTATGATGAAAGGCTAAAAAGGTTAGGGCTCTTTAACCTGGAAAGGAGACGGCTGAGAGGAGATATGATAGAAGTCTATAAATTAATGAACGGAGTGGAACGGGTAAACGTAGATTGATTGTTTACGTTATCAGAATATAGAAAGACTAGGGGGCATGTTTACTAAAAACCGCTAATTAGCGCGCCGCAAAATAGCGCACTAAAAGCGGTACTTAAGAGCGCTTAAATGCCCCGCAAAAGTGCGATGAAGCCCTGCACACTTGCGCGTCACAGTAACGGGTGCCGCACAAGTACGTGCCCGCAAATGTCCGATAGAGGCGTGGAAAGGCTAATGGAGGGCGGAGGAAGGCCCCGGAGGGGCGGAGAGAAGGGGTTAATGGGCGGGGAAGGGGAGGGGAGAGGCACCCCGCACATTATTGGGGCTGAATTTCCAAAAAAAAATAGCGCGAGTGAATCACTCGCGTTAGAATGCATTTAAAGGGAAGAGAAACCATTTCCGTCAGCAATGTACAGCAAAACCGGAGAAACCTGAAAAACGTGAGCAGTGTGATACATGTGCACAGCACAAAAGTGCAATTATAAATAGAAAATGACCACCACAAAAATATGAAAAATAGTAATTCAGTTGGGGAACAGTTATAGTGATGGGCAAAACTAGATAACACACCCAGGAAAGCTCCAAAAAAAAGGAAATGATTTATGGAAAGGTGTACGGAGCGGAGACTCGTCCAAAAAACATTTCCCATTTTCTGGAGCTGTCCTGGGAGTGTTATCTAGGGTTGCCCATTAATATCACTGTTGCCCAGCTTGGGTATATGTTTTCCCCCTTTGTTCCGTGGTCATTCCCGGGTTTTATTTGCACGTTTGTCACCACACAGGGTGAAGGAGCCCACAGTAAAAATGCATACAGCAGGGTTTGTGACTCCATCCTGCCAGGTTTACTACCTCCAGGGGCTGCACTGTCTCTGTGGCCATAGTGTGGTGCAGAGGACATAGCCATGACCTCTAGAACTAGAAGGCCAGAGGTTCAAATCCCAGCTGGGGCACTTTCCAGCCCTGTCCATATATTTTACCCACCACTAAACAAAGATAGAGCAGACACCCCTGTATTGCAGGGAACATAAGCATGGGGGAAACACCCATATATTACCCAACACCGCACACACACCACAACAATGGGCATACCTACAGCAAAGTCCCCCAAATGCAGTCCCGTACTGTCACATTGCAATCAGGTCATCTGCTTTTTCTGAGAGAAGCTCATGCCAGCATGTTGGCGCACGAGTACATGTGGTGCAGGGGGCAGTGGCAGTTAGCCACAGAGGACAGAGGCCAAGCCATGTGCAGGCTGGCACAGTCCACTGCAACACACAGGCCCTGCCGGATCCACAGGCATGGACGTTCCAGGGAATCCAGCCAATCTGTGGCTACAAGGTGGTGCAGTGCACACAGACAGTGCATACAAAAACAGAAGGTCACAGGTTCAAAGCCCAGCAGGGGCTACTGCCAATCCTTCCCACATATTTTTCCCACAGCTACACAGTGATAGTAAGGACAAACCTTTCGTGGTGAGGACATATGCAATGGTACTACGTCTATCTTTTACCCCACTGAGCACAGACACCATGTACAGGGGCAGTACCTAGAGCAGAATCTCCCAAATGCAGTCCTGGTGGGCCACACACCAGTCAGGGTCCATGCTGCCACTCATACAAATGCCTGTGCTGTATATCTATGCACCACCCCCATGGCATGTAGATGTAGCTCATGCATATTCATGAGGAACAGCAGGTAAACCCGATCAGTGTGATGCAAACCTGGACTGGAGTTGGGAATCTCTGCCGTAAAGCAGCAGCCAACAGGGGCAGACACACCCACACCCACACCCACAGGCCCCATTGGCCAATGTCTCCTGGAGAGGCAGAACATTGGACCCTGCGTGCATCTCCCAATACTAGCACCTGCATACCCTAGCAATGTAACCCTACACCTGAGGTATACGGTACACAGCTCTTGAGACGCTTGCTAGGAGTACTGGCAGATAGATATCCATACGTTACGCACATACTGCTAGTTGACCCCATCCGAACAATCTGTTTGGTGTTTGCGGTGCGTGCTCCAGCCCTTGCCTCTGACGGTGTTTACCACCCTGGGGAGTGACCCCCAGCAGTACTGCATAGCATATCCATGCCTTGCCGTGCCCAGCACCGATTTGGTGGGCAAGGCTAATTACCTCCTCAATAGTAGCACCATGATGGCATAGGTGTGGAATTGTGTGTCTGTCTATACAGTGGGTGTTGGCTGCATGCCCCTTCCACAGCCCACACTGCCAACACTGTTGCCAGTATTGGCCTGCCAATGTGCATAATGAGTAGCAAGGGACCATGGGTATATCTCAGACAGAGTGGACTGACCAGGATGCAGCTGCACAGGGCATAGGGCACTGGCAGGGGCATGGTAGTGCCCGGCCACCACCTACACAGACAGGGTGACCTCTGTATGTGCTGCTGGGGGATCACTCTCACCCTGAGTGTGCAGTGACGGCAGCATGGCTAGGCACCCCCATAGTGCTATATTGTGATTCTCCCATGTGATATGTATGGGTGTCCTGTGGGGGGCCTCTTCATGGACTTATCTGTCTGTGTGTGCTGCCACCCCAGTTGTGGGTGCATGCATGTCCATCAGGACCAGCCAGCAGACTGTTCACAGCTGATATGTGTTGTGATGAAGTGCCTTGCAGGGTGCAGTGGCAGGTGAATATCAGATAGTGGTGGGGTGCATCTTTGAATATCCAGGCCTAATGTCTGTCTGATATTGTGTTATGGATGTGTGTGGAGCTGCTTGGACTGCGCTGTAGGGTGTCTGTTCCCTAGCAGGACTGGGGTTAATGGTCCACTCTACTGCCATCGGGGTGGGGATCTGTTGAGGGGAAGCCCTGTTTTATCCACCTGGGGGTCCATGGGGTGGGGGTCCCCACTAACTGAGCCAGACAGAGATCTCCAAAATGTTTATGCAGCACCTACCTATTCCACAGGTTATTGCTGCTTTGGAGCTCTGACCTGGCCACATTTGGCCATGCCTGGTGTTGTGGACCTGGTCCTGGGCGCAACATCTCACACTCAGGGTGAGCACAGTAACCGCACAATGTGATGGTGTTTAGCTACTCTTTGCCGTTTGTCCACCCACTCAGGACACCCTACCAGGCCGAGGTGCTGTGTGGGTGCACACGGATACTTCCCCCTACCAGGCCGGGGAGCTTTAGGGGTGCATTTCCCATCCTGTGTTCAATCGTGTACAGCTGATTTGCATGTGCAGTGCATCATGGGTATGGGTGGTTCACAACAGCAGACTGTCAGTGAGGTGACGTACAGGCTATCTGCAGCCAGCCAGGGGCTGCTTACAGCTGTAGCCCAATGGTTATGTCACTGCCTGTGCAGCCAGATGTCATGGGTTCAAACCCACAGTGGGGTTATGTGATAGGGGTGTCCACAGATTTATTTTAATTTACTGTACATATGTTGCTGCCAGCAATACCACCCTCAGCGTACTGTACCCATAAGGTGCCTCTGAGGGTGCTTTATGGGGCGCCCTATAGGGCACGTTACGGTTGCCAGCCATATAGGGTGCACTATACATTATCCTGTGTCGCAACATACATGCTGCCCTATAGGGGACATTCTAGGGTGCCTTGGCGGACGGTGCACTGTAACATGTGCCTTATGGGCCGCCTTATATTAATATGCTGTGAGAGTGCGTTTGCTAGTAGTTATCACAACATAAAATTAGAAAGCCTCCTACAGCACTCCACAACATATAACATACTGCCTCAGCTAGCCTTTTTCACTGGGCATTGTGAGGGATCAAACCCCTGGTCCCTGCACCATTGGTCAGTGTCTTAACCATTGTGCTGTGGCTGTGTTCCTTTGCTTTGGCATCAGCGCGCCGCCTTATGCCCATCAGCGCGCCACCTCCTGCTGCCCACAATTAGTGCGCCGCCTTGTGCCGCCCAAAAAGAACAGTGTGCCGCCCAGATAGTACAGTGCGCCGCCTTATGCCATACAAAACGAACAGTGTGCCGCCTTATGCCATCCAAAAGTACTTTGCCTCCTGAACCACTTTTACACATTCAAGGTGTTGCCTCAGCTGGCCTTTTTGTTGCACACAATGGGGGATTGAACCTGTGGCCCCTGCACCATTGGTTAGTGTGTTCACCGTTGTGCTACAGCTCTATTCTGATATGTGCTCAGAAGCGCCCCACTTAGCCTTCCCACGCGCTAATGTGGGCCCCGCAAATTAGCACGACGCGCACACATACGGTAGGGGTTTTTTCTTCTTTCTGCCTGAACCGCCCACTCCTTATATGGCACATGCACACTAACGGGGACCCGCACAGCAACGGAGTTTAGTAAACATACCCCTAGGGGACATGCAATGAAGCTACAGGGTAAACTATTTAAGACTAATAAAAGAAAATATTTTTTCACTTAACCTGTAATCAAACTCTGGAATTTGTTACCGGAGGACGTAGTAAAGGCTATTAGTGTAGCTGGGTTTAAAAAAGGTTTGGATAAGTTCCTGGAGGAAAGGTCCATAAACCATTCACAGGTCTGCGACTAAAAAGCTGTTTGATTATTTTCATCTAATTTCCATGTATTTTGGTGTGCTGAAAACAAATAAAATATTGAAAAAACTCCTAGACGTCATGATTTGCCACAAGATGCAAAATTGTCTTCAAATTTATCAAATTTTTTCAAATTACTATTAATTAATTCAAATTACTATTAATTTATTCACATAAGTGCATTTAAGATATAAAATGCCAAAAAAAACCTTAAAGGGGTTGTCCGAGTTATGTAAAAAAAATATAGCACTGTAAATCTGATGGTCAGCAATATATACATAAGCTAAGCAAGTTTTAAGTCCGTGCTTCTAATGGTAGAAGGGGTTAATCTTTCCTGAAGAATCCAGTGGGAGGGAGACATAGGGCAGATAGCAGCAGCTCCGGTCAGTGCAGGGGGGCATGGCCAGCACTGTGACGTCTCGTGTGCAGACACAGAGCTGCTCTCTCCTGCATGCCACACTTGTGCAAGAATCATCATCAGGTTCTTGGTTCTAGGCTGTTCACACTTTTTCATCGCAATTCGTGTTAGCTCGTCATTCTTCAACCGTTATGTTATGGCTCCGCAAAAGTGTATTAATTCGCCAGACAGTTTGTTTCATCTGTGGTGAATATACAGTGTTGAAGCAACAGCAGAATATTACAGACTTTGTGAAAAAAGTATACTTTGCATACTTTGGACTAAAAATTGGAGATCAAGATAAAGTCTGGGCACCTCATAAAGTGTGCAAACGGTGTGTTGAGGACCTGCAAAACTGGTTCAAGGGTAAGAAAAAATCTTTCCGTTATGGGATTCCTATGGTATGGCGAGAGCAAAAGAACCATAGTGATGACTGTTACTTTTGTTCATGTGATGTGAAAGGCTTTAATTCCAAATGGAAGCATTCCATTTCATACCCCAATCTTCACTCGGCAATTCGTCCCATCCCCCATGGCACAGATATACCAGTACCCAAGCCCCCTGCTACCTTGGAAGAGATACCTAGCTCTGATGAAGGTGAAGTCATACCTGAACCAGATGACGAATCAAGTTCTGACTTTGAAGATGATACAAGACCAAAATTGTTTTCTCAGGAGTAGATGAATGATTTGGTAAGAGACTTGAATCTTCCCAAAGATGCCGCTGAGTTACTCAGATCAAGGCTGAAAAGCAGGAATTTATTGTTGCCAGGAGTGTCATCTTCATGGTTCAGACATCGTGAAAAGGAGTTTGTTCCTTACTTCGCCCAGGAAGACAAGTTGGTTTATTGCATCGATGTCGAAGGTCTGATGGGTCAATTTAAAATCCAATATGATTCAGAGCAATGGCGTCTTTTTATAGATTCTTCAAAAAGAAATCTCAAAGCAGTTTTACTCCACACCGATTTTTACGCTTCCATACCTGTAGGTCATTCCGTACACTTGAAGAAAACCTACGAGAACTTGGAATTGGTTCTTCGTAAACTTAAATATGAAGACCATGGTTGGCAAGTGTGTGGGGACTTGAAGGTCTTGTGCATGCTGCTCGGGCAACAAGCTGGGTATTGTGATAAGGAAGCTTATCATAGCTCAGGAAGGGGCTATAGAAAAGGTGAAGTGTCTCTGAACAAGCAACCTGTCAGTGCTGGTAGAAATGAGAAAACAGAATTTTGCCATAAAAGACTACCAGTCCCAGAATGCACCAGGTTTCCAACAGCCATGAGAGGAGCTGAAGTGAGAAAACGTGTGTTCAATCAAAAGGGCTATGAGGTAATCCCCAAGCACTCATTGCAAAGGGCAGGGCTTGATTCAGCACGGCTGCGCTGTGCTAGGATGGAACACTCATCTCAAAGGGCAAGGCCTGATTCAGCACAGCTGCCCTGTGTTAGGGAGGAGCACTCATCTAGGCAGAATAAGAGTAGAGTTTATTCTACAGATGACCAGCTTCATGATCACCTTGGATATCCAGAGAAGGATCATCAGTTCCATCTGAAGGATCATCAGAAGCAGAAGCCAAACCGGACGGACAGAGAGGGAAAGAGACCCTCTGGAAGAAAGAGGAGAAAAGCCTTTGAGAGGTCTAGAAGAGTCCAAAGCAGTACGTATACTGGGAGGTATTCCAAGGGCCAGCATACACCATTGGACTGGGGAAAGCCAGAGGAATGGTGCTGCAGAGCTAGGAATCTCCAGACGCTACCTGTGAGGGAGACGGCTGCACGTGGAGGGGACCCTAAGACCCGTGCCAGAAGGTATGTGAAGAGAGATCCAGTGTCCAAGGATCTGGATTGGAAGGCTGGGCATAAGAACTGGACTACATACTGGCCAGGCTATATAGAGAGGAACTCTAACAGCAATGGAAGCTCAGGTATGAACACTGATCTATGCCCTAGCTATAACGTTGAAAGACAGCAGGGAAACAAGTATTCTCCTGAAAGTGCTCCATTGAGAGATTCATCTGTGCCAATCCATGATATTGAACCCATGCTTGTTGAACAAGGGGGAATAATAGCAGATGAAGATCCTGTTTATATGGACTGCTCTCTATCTAAACTCCGTTGGTAACTTTCTGTTATAAAGTACAGCAACCATCACAAAGAAATAAAAATTTGTTCTTTAATCTACTCAGAAAAGCTCCTGAAGCAGGATTTGACCCACACAGTAGAAAGCAAGCCAGCTAAAGGGGTTTCAGCTGGATAACTGCTAGCAATTAAGCCTTACCTAATTGCTTGTGAGCTAGGAGAGAATCACTTCTGAATCTATGTGGGAAGTAATCAGAAGTTAACCTGAAAAGAACAGTTTGTTTCTTGCTTTGTGACTTTTCATTTGTTGTTTTCCTGATTTTGACTTTGTTTTTTCAAGTTAACACTGAAAGCAAGTTACCTGATTTATGTGCTACCAAGCATATCTGTGTTGGGAGAAATAACCCCATAAATAAATTTCTTATTGGCTTTACCCAAGAGCACAACTAAATTATTGTCAGCAGCTGTGTCTGGTGTGAATGAACTACATTGTCCACAATACCTTGCAAATCATATAGAGATATGCACTTGCCAAGATTGTGAAGATTCTCACCCAGGCAACCGTCTGACAAATGGCGTAGTTTTTCGGATTACTTTTGCACAAAGGGGATTTACTTGCTGAGGATTACAACTACAGTTCAAGTTTAAAGCTGGAAAAAAAGATTTTCCCTCAACTGCACTTTGGAGGAGAAGTGGTTGTTCCAGGAACCTGTCCCAGGAGGAAAAGACCCTGTGCAGAGCTGGATTCATCACTGACACAAGGTAATAAGTACCTGGGCATGTCTAGTGGTGGATGGGAGTAAGGCACAGGGGTAATTGAAAAAAAAAAAAAGTAGAAAAAAAACACACCTGTTTGGAAGGTGGTGCACTTTGGGTTTTTTTTCTTTGTTTCTTGCAGGGATCAAGATGGATCCGAGGGAGATGGCTAGCTGGATGGCAGCCCAGTTCAGCAGGCAGCAGGAGCTAGCACAGCAGGCTCAGGACACTGCTATGAGAGCCTTAATGGACCAGCAGAGGCCAGTGCTTGATCTGGTGCAAGCCCTAGTTGAGCTGAAGAACCAAAGTGGAACAGATGCAAGACCAGCAGTAAATACTGGTACACCACATGTGGACAGTGTGGGACTCAATCAAGGGATTGGGGCATTTAGTTTTGGGAAATTAACTCCAGATGATAATGTTGATGATTTTCTAGAGTCTTTTGAAAGAGTGGCACAGGCATTAGCATGGCCAGAGACCCAGTGGGCAGTAAGGCTGGCAGCCTCATTAACTGGAGAGGCGCTTGCAGCTTATAGAGCAATGCCAGCAGCCCAGGCTTTGAATTATAAGGATGTAAAGGCTGCTATTAGAGATCGCCTAGGGTTGTCTATTTCAGAGTATAGGCGAATGTTTAGAGCTACTACATTGAGAGTGGGTGAAACACCCAGGGCTCTGAGTCAGAGAATCAGAGGTTTAGCTGTAAAATGGTTGGAGCCTGAGCAAAAGACGGTAGAAATGTTATTAGACATTATAATGCTGGAACAATTTATGTCTGCGGTCTCTAAAGATTTGCACACTTTCCTTATACAGCAAAATTGCCAAAATCTTGGAGAGGCAACCATGCTAGCAGAGAGATTCTTGGGAGCCACGCAGGCTTGCCATAGAATGGGTGGCCCTCTGAAGATAGGTGCTGAGGCAAGTTGTGCTGTATCAGAAAAGAAAATAGTTAAAAATATTTCTGAAAATAAATGTACTGTGCCAAACCAGATGACACAGGGGAGTGAAAAGAAATGTTTCAAGTGTGGAAGCTGGGGACATTTAGAGAAGAGATGCCAGTCACACACTAGCTTAATGGGTCTGGATTTAAAACAGCCCAAAGAAGGATTTCTTTTGATGGTTGATGTGCAAGGAATTACCATAAATGCTTTGTTAGACTCTGGGGCAGACCAGAGTATGATGTCAGAAAGGCTTTGGAAGAGAATAGAGGCCCAAGAAGGATTTCTGCCTAGAACCCCTGAAAGCCAAGTTCACATCGGATGCATTCATGGTGCTGCAATATCACATCCCACCTATAGGCTAAAGGTTAAGTGCCTGGGGGAACAAGAGGAAGTCCTGGTAGCAGTGGTGCCTAGGCTACCCTTTGATTTGGTTCTAGGAAAGGACTGGCCAAGATTTAAGCAGGGGCTAGTGGAAGGGCTAGGAAAGAAGGAGGGAGAAGGTTTAATAATGGAAATAGCTCCCGGGCCTTTCTTTGGAAGTCCTCAGTCCCTAGCTAAAAAGATGGTTCAGCTTCCAGAAGGCCAAACTATGGGTAATAAGAGGGGCCTTGTATCCACCCGCTCGCAGGCTAAGATAGAGAGCCAGCAGAAGGAGGAGGGGGAGCAGGCAGAGTTATTAGGAGACTTACCCTCTCATGATGATTTAATAACCCCATCATCTGGTAAAGTAAGAAAGTTGAAAGCACAAAAGCGGCGTGAGAGACTTTGCAGAGCACAGGGTAGGGCTGAGATGTTAGCTGGTCAAAGTTTACCCTGGGTGCCAGCTGAGTTAGTGGCAAAGATTCCTAACTTTCCACAAGAGCAGCGAGCTGATCAAGCTCTCACCCGAGCTTTTAAGTATGCTCAGGAGGTCAGGGAGGAATTGCCCAGATTCAGACTAGATAATGAAATATTATATAGAGAGAGTCAGGACCCCAGGAATGGGACCATACGTAAACAATTGGTGGTACCCACAACTTTCAAAGGGCTAGTACTTAGATTAGCACATGATCATCCAGTTGGAGGTCATAAAGGGATGCAAGGAACTCTGGATCAAATACTTAAGCGTTTTTACTGGCCAGGTATTTTCAAAGAAACTGCCCAGTTTTGTGCTGCATGTCCAGCGTGTCAGCGAGTTACAGCGGCTCACCCACCGGTGGTGCCATTGATCCCCATGCCAATTATCACAGACCCAATTGGTCGCATTGCCATGGATATTGTAGGCCCATTAGTCAAAACGCCCCGAGGTTTCCAATACATCCTAGTTATGGTAGATCAGGCAACAAGGTTTCCCTGGGCCATACCATTGAGGAATGTGTCTGCAAAAACAATAGCTTTAGAGCTAGTAAAATTGTTTTGTGAAGTGGGATTCCCAAGAGAGGTGTTGACTGACCGAGGGTCCAATTTTGTATCCAAATATTTGGCCCAGGTCTGGGATGCTTTTGGCATTCATCACGTGAAAACCTCAGCCTACCATCCACAATCAAACGGTTTGGTGGAGAGATTCAACCAAACTCTCAAACAAATGTTGAGAAGGGGGTTAGCAGGAGAGGTAAAAGAATGGGATATGTTATTGCCCTTTGCCTTATATGCCTGCAGGGAAAGAATTCAAGTGTCCCTAGGTGTAACTCCATATGAATTGATGTATGGTAGGGCTCCACGGGGTTTGTTAGATATTTTGAGGGAACAATGGATTGATCCTGAACCAGGAAGTCAGGAGGTGCCACTGTTTCTACGTGACTTGAGAGCACGTTTGAAAAGGACGTCGCAGGTTGCTGAGAGGAACCTGCGGGACAGTCAAGTGCGCCAGAAAGGGTGGTATGATAGGAAGGCCAAAAGCCGCCAATTAAGCATTGGTGAAAAGGTTTTGGTTCAAGTAGCAGGTACAGCCCCAAAATTTGAAGTACAGTGGAAAGGGCCATGGAAGTTTGTTAAACAAGTGAGCCCAGTGTCTTATATGGTAGAAAATGCAAGAGGGCGTAGGCAGACCTACCATATTAATGTACTTGTCTTGGAAGGAGAGGCCTGTAAATAATAATGACCCTGAAGCCAGTCAGGAAGTAAGTGAGCTTCAAAATGATAACACTCTCGTAGGTATTACGGACTGTAGGAAAGAAGTTTCACCAGTTAAACCAGTCCGTAATAACTTAAGCAGGGGGGTATGTGATAAGAAAGCTTATCATAGCTCAGGAAGGGGCTATAGAAAAGGTGAAGTGTCTCTGAACAAGCAACCTGTCAGTGCTGGTAGAAATGAGAAAACAGAATTTTGCCATAAAAGACTACCAGTCCCAGAATGCACCAGGTTTCCAACAGCCATGAGAGGAGCTGAAGTGAGGAAAACGTGTGTTCAATCAAAAGGGCTATGAGGTAATCCCCAAGCACTCATTGCAAAGGGCAGGGCTTGATTCAGCACAGCTGCGCTGTGCTAGGATGGAACACTCATCTCAAAGGGCAAGGCCTGATTCAGCACAGCTGCCCTGTGTTAGGGAGGAGCACTCATCTAGGCAGAATAAGAGTAGAGTTTATTCTACAGATGACCAGCTTCATGATCACCTTGGATATCCAGAGAAGGATCATCAGTTTCATCTGAAGGATCATCAGAAGCAGAAGCCAAACCGGACGGACAGAGAGGGAAAGAGACCCTCTGGAAGAAAGAGGAGAAAAGCCTTTGAGAGGTCTAGAAGAGTCCAAAGCAGTACGTATACTGGGAGGTATTCCAAGGGCCAGCATACACCATTGGACTGGGGAAAGCCAGAGGAATGGTGCTGCAGAGCTAGGAATCTCCAGACGCTACCTGTGAGGGAGACGGCTGCACGTGGAGGGGACCCTAAGACCCGTGCCAGAAGGTATGTGAAGAGAGATCCAGTGTCCAGGGATCTGGATTGGAAGGCTGGACATAAGAACTGGACTACATACTGGCCAGGCTATATAGAGAGGAACTCTAACAGCAATGGAAGCTCAGGTATGAACACTGATCTATGCCCTAGCTATAACGTTGAAAAGACAGCAGGGAAACAAGTATTCTCCTGAAAGTGCTCCATTGAGAGATTCATCTGTGCCAATCCATGATATTGAACCCATGCTTGTTGAACAAGGGGGAATAATAGCAGATGAAGATCCTGTTTATATGGACTGCTCTCTATCTAAACTCCGTTGGTAACTTTCTGTTATAAAGTACAGCAACCATCACAAAGAAATAAAAATTTGTTCTTTAATCTACTCAGAAAAGCTCCTAAAGCAGGATTTGACCCACACAGTAGAAAGCAAGCCAGCTAAAGGGGTTTCAGCTGGATAACTGCTAGCAATTAAGCCTTACCTAATTGCTTGTGAGCTAGGAGAGAATCACTTCTGAATCTATGTGGGAAGTAATCAGAAGTTAACCTGAAAAGAACAGTTTGTTTCTTGCTTTGTGGCTTTTCATTTGTTGTTTTCCTGATTTTGACTTTGTTTTTCCAAGTTAACACTGAAAGCAAGTTACCTGATTTATATGCTACCAAGCATATTTGTGTTGGGAGAAATAACCCCATAAATAAATTTCTTATTGGCTTTACCCAAGAGCACAACTAAATTATTGTCAGCAGCTGTGTCTGGTGTGAATGAACTACATTGCCCACAATACCTTGTAAATCATATAGAGATATGAACTTGCCAAGATTGTGAAGATTCTCACCCAGGCAACCGTCTGACAGTATACCAAATATCCTTGTTTTCTGTGTCTATGGGACAGTCGAGACCGACAAAATCACTGGACCAAGAAGAGTTGGCAGCCGAGGGTGCTAACAGTCAGTGAAAAAATTGTCCTCCGAGAAACTTTGGTACCTTCCCATGAAGTTCTTCTACCACCTCTCCACATAAAATTGGGATTGATGAAGCAATTCGTAAAATCACTTCCAAGAGATGGAGAATGCTTCAAATACTTGGTCACCAAGTTTCCAGGCCTGTCGGAGGCAAAATTGAAGGAAGGTGTGTTCGTCGGAACAGACATTAGAAGGCTTATACTTGATCAAGAGTTTGTCAATACAATGACAGATCCTCAAAAAGAAGGGTGGATTGCACCTTGACTACTTTCCTGAAAATTTGGGAGCTATGAGTGAGGAACAAGGTGAACAATTCCACCAAGACATTAAAGAGATGGAAAGGAGATACCAGGGAAAATGGAGCATTACAATGATGGCATACTACTGTTGGATGCTTCAGAGAAACATTCCAGATGCTACTCACAAGCGTAAATGTACCAAGAGGAGCCTCACAAGGAAGAAGAATCGAGTTTAGTGTGTGTAGGTGAGCTCATTTCAGTTCAAAAAAGGATTTTCATGAAAATATTGTAATAAAACTTTAATTTTATAAGTCTATTTCCATTTATTTTGAGGTATTGCCTTATTTAACATAGTTACATAAATTGTCAGGAAACATGATGTCCTATGACAAAATGGAGGTCATTTTCAGATTCAGCGCACCAAAAAACATAAAGATTACGTGGAATAACCAAAACAGCTCTCGAAAAAAAATTATTAAAAGGGACCCAGGATATCAATGCTTGACCCAATACAAGCATTGTGGAACCTGTGTCTTTTGGGGAAACTTCTAGGTACGTATGACCTAGATTGGACACTGTTGGAAACAGGATACTGGGCTTGATGGACCTTGGTCTGACCCAGTATGGCATATCTTATGTACTGTAACACCGAAAATGTGCCCTGTAACTTTAAGACACAAAAAGCTGAAGAGTACGGCACAGACACTGACAGAAAGGGAGAGAAAAAGCTTCCTAGTTGCTATAGGCAACCAGAGCAGGCTGAGGCACGAGACCTGAAGGCACGCCCAGCCAACAGACACTCCCCAAACACTGAGGGAAACACTCTGCACATGTGCAGGAAAACGCCCATAACTCTGCATAAGAAAGCAGGCAGGCAAACAGAGTTAGTTCGAGTTCAGGAACGGGCCAGAGCTTGGGAGCAGGCCAGAGAGGAGAATCCTTATTATGCTCGAGTCCAGGAGAGAGAGAATCCAGGAAGAGAGGCTGAATGTGATTCCTGTATGATCTCTGACGAAGGTTTTGATGACACAGAAGCTGCAAGCGCTTGTGAAGCCTGGCAGGTTAGAGAGAACCAAAAACCCTTCAACAAAAGGTCAGAGTATTGTCAGCCTAACCCTGTGTATTCTGAGGCCTGGAATAAGAAGCCAAGAAGGGCTGGGAGACATAACAGGCAGTTATTCTCCAACAGTGAGTTTAACCATAGAAAACCCTTTGCTAATGAAAGCCAGAAGCTTTTAAGGTATTCACATCCTTATAATAGAGATAGTGAACTGCTTCAGGATATTTGTATGAGAGCAGAGCCTGAATGTTTGTATGAGAAGCCTGGCAGCAAATTGACAAGAGCAAGGTGTAACAGAAAAGCTGAAAAGCATTTTTATCAAGGCTCAGATAATTATCTCCCTAACCAGGAAGAGAGTTTTGAGGAGAGACCAGTCACTGACTGGAGGAGGTTACAAACTCTCTGCCCGAGGGAAGACGAATCACTTGAGGAGCCCATGTGTACTGACCAGAATGAAGGTTTATCTTATGAGGAAAAGATGGACTGTTCTCTAGTGATGACTGAAGAGACCTCTCTGCGCTGAGAGCTAATAAGCCTGCTAGAGAGACAGGTCTGCACAGTGGAAACTGCCCAGGTGTTTACCTTGATGATATATTTTGTTTTGTCATTTGATTTGTGAAGCAAGAAGCTACTTTTCTTTATCCATTTGTTTATACCAGAAGTATGGTTATCTTTTGAGTTTGGAAGTGTATTATTTTTGAAAGTCCAGCAAAACCCCGGGAGGGGAATAAATCCTTGTTTAAACCTGACCCTCGACTTGCAACTACACTTTCTTTTTATAGAAAGGTCAGGGCCAGTAGTGAACTAAGCTAGATAACACTAGTTTAGCCTCTGCTGGTGACAGTACTTATGTTTATCGGTTACATTACCCTGGTTTCCAAATCAGACAGTTTCTCTACTACTCAGTGTGTAAAATCACACAGAGAGCTGATAGTACTGGTGACTTTAGAATCCATAACTCTAATCGCTCCAAGAATATCTTTCAGAGTAATCTCCCCTTCGACCTCTTCAGAAGACAGAATTAAAGGCTTTGAAACAGGAACAATAGAAACAAACTTTTCATCATCTAACAATGGAGTAGAAGACATGGGAGTTGATGGACGTGGTGGTGGGAGATACCCCATTGGGCTAAGAGAAGTTCCCTGGGGAACACTTGGCTTACCGGCAAAGAAAACACATGGCTGTCCATTGGCCCCATCAGGACTCCCCATGAGGCAGCAGAGGAATCGTCCTTCACAGTACCGTTATTCTTCCTCTTTCCCATAGTACTAAGTGTCCAAACATTTCCGGAACCGTTCTACTCTGTCACCTCCGGTGCACCAAAGAGGGGTCTCCAGCCCCTTCGGACCGCGACACGCGGCTACGTGTAAAGCTGCAGGTCTTTTATGGGGAAGAGCCTCCACCCAGCAAGCTGACCACTCCTCTGCCTGCTAGCACCAAACAGACAGGGAAACAGCAAATAGGAAAACACTGCAGACAAGTCAAAAGTTCTTCTCACGTTCAGCCCCAGCACAGACCTATTTGGCCACCTTAAAATCACTAATTCTGATAAACCCTAGGTGCGGCATTTCTTTTGGGGACAGAAGTACTTCATACCCTATACTGTTCCACTCTCTTGGATTTTTGCAGCATGACCCTGCATTTTTTAACATTAACTCTCAGATGCCAAGTTCTTGACCATGCTTCAAGTTTTGCTAGATCCTTCCTCATGTTGCCTACACATTCCAGGGTATCTATTCTAATGCAGATGTTGGTATCATCCGTAAAGAGGCCCGCCTTATTCAACAGTCCTTCTGCAATATCACTTACAGAAATGTTAAAGACCTAGACCAAGGACTGATCCCTGTGACGTGCCACTGGTAATGCCCTTATCTTCAGAGTGAACTCCATTTATCTATACCCTTTTTTGCCTCCCACTCAACCAGTTTCCTACCCTATCAGTCCCTTTAGCATCCATCCCAAGAGTGCTTGGTTTATTTACAAGTTGCCTGTGCAGAATCTAAGTACACCATATCTAGCGCTGTCCCTCAATCCAACTCTCTGGTCACCCAGTCAAAGAAATGAATCAGATTTGTCTGACAATATCTGCCTCTAGAAAAACAATGCTGCCTCAAATCCTGCAATCCATTGGATTCCAGAAACTGTACTATCCTCTGTTTAAAAGTGTTTCAATTAATTTACTTACCACAGAGGTCAGACTAAGTGGCCTGTAGATCCCAACCTCACATGTGCCCTTCTCCAGTCCTCCAGGACCACTCCTGACTCAAAAGAATCATTGAAAAGGTCAGAAAGTGCAGCCAATAGAACTTCGCTAAGTTCCTTCAATATTCTTAGATGTATCCCATAAATAGGACTGTCTTAAGGGATTTACGGAAGTCCTTTAAATCTTTTGTGCACTTCTTCCCTTCACTAATATATCTAAAAAAAAAGTCTTATCCCCCCATTTTACTGCATTGGCTATTTTTGCTTCTATTTGCATCTTTGCTTTCCTGAATGCTTTCCCAGCTTCTCTTAGCTTTTCCACATATTGTTGCTTGTCTTCTTCTTTCTGTGATCTCTTGTATTTTATGAAAGCCACCCTCTTTTTCCTTACATTTTCATCTACTTCTTCCAAGAACCATAGCAACCTCCTTTTACTTTTTTGACAAAAGAGTTTGTTGCCCTTAAAATATCCCCTATTTAATTGTGCCCACTACTTTTCTACATCCCCCAGATGTTCCCTTCCAGTTTACAACTCCTTGAGGTAGTCCTTATCTAGACAAACATAGTTTTCCTAAACTATAGAACCTCACTTTGAATGAACTATCTCCATCCTTATCCGAATACTGAACCACACTATTCAATGATCCACACTATTCAATGATTACTTGATACAAGATGATAACCCACTATAACATCAGAAACACTCTCCCAGTTCATAATCACAAGGTCAATATGGCCTCCTAGCCCCAGAGTGACACCCCAGATCTTTTCCCTAACCCTATAATTATCACAACAAATTCATACCAGCAGTCTTTATATTGCAGGACCTGGTTATTTGAGAGACAGGTGTTTCTGTCTAAACTGAGAAGCACTTCCAGGCAAGTCTATCCCAGTATATACATGCAGGGTTCTGCTCCTTGTCATATTATTTTCTTCGTGATCTGTATAACATTGCTAGTAGCAGCTTTCTTACTGCACACCCAGGAATTACTCAATGCTCTGATGAAAGAAATTGTAATTTGTTAAACAGCAAACCCTATAGTAAGATTAAACATTAACTATACTAGCTGTCCTTGCAGAAGGAAACAGCCCAGGAGGATTCGACTTTGTTGCCAGGAGAATCCGTGTAGTTAAAATATATAAGAAATTCCACATGCTACAAAGCCAAAGTGAAGGACTAGTGTAGTGACCAGAGCAGTGGTCTGGTGACTAAGCTATCAGGGTTCAGTTCCGACTGGCATGCCTTGGGCAAATCACTTTGCTCTCCATTTACTCAGAAGAAAGGGTTGGCAATCTACTGCTTGTCATATCTTGTCAGCAAGCCCAGTGACTACTGAATTGTTAGGGGCCATATCTTAGCAAGAAAGCCCAGTGGCTGCTGAGTTGCCAGGAGTCAGCATTGACTTGATGGCACACATACAAAGCCAAAACATCTTTGAAGTGTAACCCTTGAGGTTTACAAGCTCCATTTGCAGGAGAAAGGACCTAAACATAAAATACTGACAAGTGCTAAGCAGTTTCAACCAAGGTGAGAGAGTGCTGATTTTAAGATTATTATTTCCTGACAGTGAGAAGAGAACGTGACTTCAGAGTGGTGTGATCCTCAGCAAGGTGAGGAGGAAGAGAGGGGCAGCTCAGAACAGTAGAAGTTCTGGGCAAATCTACAACTCAGTTTATACAATTTGCAACCAGGGCTGGGCCAATCATCAAGCAAACTAGGCAGCTGCTTCTGGGGGTGCAAAGAGCAGGGCAAAGGATTCTGAGAGCCCAGCTGCAGCCTGTAAAGACGAGGGCGCCATCAGGCGCGGGCTGCACGCCGCTCTTCACGCCACCCAGCTGCAGCCTGTAAAGAGGAGGGCGCCATCGGGCGCGCCCGCACCTGGCGGGCCCACGCCTGCGGGCCTCACCTGAGGGCCCTTTGGCATGGCCCTTAGGAGCGAGCCCGGGAGTGCTCCGGCGTGAGCTCTGGTGCTCCGTAGCTGCCAGGGTCGAGCAGGCTCGATTGCTCCTCCACACATCAACTCCTGATCAAACGATCTCACAAGCTCCACCCCGGTACTTTCAAGTAACTCTCCTTTGTCTTGCCTCCCATTGCTGGCATTGATCTTCCTCCCATTATCTGCCTTGAACTTGCTACCCACTGCCTGCACTGTACTGCTACCCATTGTTGGCATTGAACTGCTACCCACTGCCTGTATAGCACTACTACCCACTGCTTGCTTAGTATTGCTCCCATTGCCTGCATCGTACTGCTACCCATTGCTGGGCATAGAACTGCTACCCATTGTGGCATAGAACTGCTACTCATTGTTGCATAGAACTGCTACCCATTGTTGCATAGAACTGCTACTCATTGTTGCATAGAACTGCTACCCATTGTTGCATAGAACTGTTATCCACTGCTTTTTTTTTTTTTAATTATTTACATTTCTTATATACCGCGCTATTAAAATCAGTGCGGTTTACAATCAACAGAAACAATAGTACAATGTAACAAGAACACATTGTGCTTACAATGAACAGGGCAAATAACTTGGGTGAGAACTATTTACAGCACATTTTACAAAGTTACTGAATATTCACAATTGAGCAGGATTGATGGCACTGGAGGAGTTTATGCCAAGGGGTACACTGATTATCCATTCTCTCGTTGGATTAAAGTATTGGAGCAGTTAGGGAGGGGGGTCGGAGGGCCTATCATGTGTTTCCCTGGGTTGCTTTCTGGGTAGTGTTTTTGGAATAGATGGTATTTTAGCGCTTTTCTGAATGGGGTAAGGCTCGTAATAGCTCGAATTTCAGAGGGGAGGGCATTCCAAGCTGTGGGTGCATAAACTGAAAAAGCCCTATTGGCCGTAGCTTTTAGGCATTTTGTCATTATCTTAGGGATTTCTAAAGCATTCCGCATTGCAGATCTTCTGTTCCTGTTGTCAGGCATGATGTTGATTAACTTACTGATGGGTGTGGGGGACTGGTTCTTCAGTGCTTTGAATGTCATGACAAGTGCCTTGTAATGGACTTGAGCTTGTAGGGGTAGCCATTGGAGCTCCTTCATCACAGGCGTAATGTGTTCTGACCTTGACACACCTACAAGAACTCTAGCGGCCGAGTTCATAGCAAGTCGGAGTGGACTTAGCGTTGACTGTGGAAGTCCGAGGAGAATGATATTGGCGAAGTCCAAGTGTGGGATCACTAGGGCTTGGAATATAGATCGGTAGTCAGTGAAGTCCAGGAGTGGTCGAAGAAGGCGTAATGTTCCAATCTTATGATATACTGCTTTTGCAACGTTTTTCACATGTGTTATGATGTCGAGTCGCTGATCTAGTGTGACGCCTAGATAGCGAATTGAGGTTTTAGTTTTAAGCTCAGCGTTTTTGACTTGTAGTGCTGGAGGTGGGGTGAACTTCTGATTTCTCGTGATGAAGAGCACATCAGTTTTACTATGATTAATTCATAGGTTTTGGGTGAGTAGCCAATCTGCAACTACTTCAAAGCATCTTGTAATGGGTGAAAAATCTGGCCGGTTAGTCCTGAATGGGATGTATAGCAGGATGTCATCTGCATAGGCAAGGCATTGCACGTTTAATGAGCGGATCAGGGTGCAGATGGGCTGCATGTAAATGTTAAACAGCAGTGCAGACAGGGATGATCCCTGAGGTACCCCCTGTTTCTGAAGGAAAGGCTCTGAGGTAAGAGTACCTGTCTTAACTTGTTGCCATCTGTTAATCAGGTAAGATTTGCACCATTGTAGGGCAGTGCCTTGTATCCCTTTTTCTTGGAGTCGTTGTAGCAGTATCTCGTGGTTCACTGAGTCGAATGCGGCTGCAATGTCCATGAAGATGAGAACGAATCCTTGGTGTATATTGTCGAGTCCTGTGATTAGGTCGTTAAAGAGGATTGTTAGGATGGTGTCCACGCCATGTGCTTCCCTGAATCCATAAGAACATAAGAACATAAGATATGCCATACTGGGTCAGACCAAGGTCCATCAAGCCCAGTATTCTGTTTCCAACAGTGGCCAATCTAGGTCATATGTACCTAGCAGTTTCCCCAAGAGACACAAGTTCCACAATGCTTGTACTGGGTCAAGCATTGATATCTTCGGTCACTTCTTAATAATGGTTTATGGACCTTTCCTCCAGGAACTTGTCCAAACCTTTTTTAAACCCAGCTACACTAACAGCCTTTACTACATCCTCCGGTAACAAATTCCAGAGTTTGATTACACGTTGAGTGAAAAAATATTTTCTTTTATTAGTCTTAAATAGTTTACCCTGTAGCTTCATTGCATGTCCCCTAGTCTTTCTATATTCTGATAAGGTAAACAATCGATCTACGTTTACCCGTTCCACTCCGTTCATTAATTTATAGACTTCTATCATATCTCCCCTCAGCCGTCTCTTTTCCAGGTTAAAGAGCCCTAACCCTTTTAGCCTTTCTTCATAGGAGTATCCTTCCATCCCCTTTACCATTTTGGTGGCTCTTCTCTGTACCTTTTCTAAAATCGCTATATCCTTTTTAAGATACGGCGACCAGAATTGCACACAATATTCAAGGTGCGGTCTCACCATGGAACGATATAGAGGCATTATAATATCTTTTGTTTTATTTTCCATTCCTTTCCTTATCATACCTAGCATTCTATTTGCTCTCTTGGCCGCCGCTGCACACTGGGCCGAGGGTTTTAACATGGTATCCACAATGACGCCTAAATCTTTTTCCTGGGTGGTGGTTCCTAATGTGGAACCTTGCATCGTGTAACCATAGTTTGGGTTGTTCTTCCCTAGGTGCATAACCTTGCACTTGTCCACATTAAATTTCATCTGCCATTTTGATGCCCAGTCTTCCAATTTATCAAGATCCTCTTGCAATTTTTCACAATCCTCTTGGGTTTTAACAACTTTAAATAGTTTTGTGTCATCTGCAAATTTGATAACCTCACTCGTTATTCCACTTTCCAGGTCATTTATGAATATGTCAAAAAGCAGCGGACCCAGCACAGATCCCTGGGGTACACCACTATTCACCTTTCTCCATTGGGAATATTGGCCATTTAGCCCTACCCTCTGCTTTCTATCTTTTAACCAGTTCCTGATCCACAATAGTACACTGCCTCCTATCCCATGACTCTTTAGTTTTGCCAAAAGTCTCTGATGAGGGACCTTGTCAAAGGCTTTCTGAAAGTCCAGATACACAATCCATGTTGGGATTGGTCGAGTGGTGCTTCAGCGTCGACATGCTGTTGGATCTGACGCTGAACAATCTTTTCAATGATCTTGGCAAGTAGATGGATACTTGAGATTGGTCTGTAGGATTTGACTTTGGATGGGTCAAGTTTACTGTTTTTTAGCAATGGCCTGATTGATGTGTGTTTGAGACTCTGAGGGAAGGATCCAGTTGATAATGATTGGTTTAGCATTTTGCACAGTGTGTGGCTTAGGTCGCATCGTAGCTCTTTTATCCATTGTTTGCTACCCATTGCTTGCATAGAACTGTTACCCACTGCCTGCTTGTTTGCCTATTACTTGCTACCCATTGACTGCATTAAACTTGCTACCCATTGCTTGCCTAGAACTTGCTACCCATTGCTTGTCTAGAACTTGCTACCCATTGCTTGCTCAGACCTGCTGCCCACTACCATTGCCCCACATCTCATTGTCCTTCTCTTCCTCATCCTCCCCAACTGCCTCCCCTCCTACCAACACCCTCCCTCCTCTTCTCCCTACCCTCCCCCTACCTTCCTCACTTCTCCCTCCATTCTGCCCCCTAGCCTAGCATCCGCTCTTGAGCTTCTTCACACCATCCCCCGCATTCAACCAGCCCCTCTCTCTTTAAGTCAACCCCACCCTCGCTTCCGCCGTACTATCTCCACTTTATCTCGCTCTCTAATACTCATTCTCCTTCTCTCATCAGGTAATATCAACCCCAACCATGCCCCCCCCCCCCGATTTTTCTCACACTAAAAAATGTTCCTCACGTACCCTATCTAATCTCATCCACATCCCGCTCCTCCCTCCTTCCGCCCTCCCTCATTCATCCCACAATCACTCATCCATAGATATCAACTCCAACCCTACCCCAAAAATAATCCCTCACATAACCTACCTGATACATCAACTTACCCCTCATCTCCCCTCCCTCATGTCCCTCTTGGACAGCACACACACCCAGACATACTCACCCACACCCTGCTCCCTCTAAATCTCGGTATTACCCTAGAAATAGATCCCCACGCTACTCTGATAAGAAATCCACACGTAACTTATCTAACCTTATCCATATCCCTCTCCTCCCCCCCTCCACTCTCCCATTTTCATGCGCCCTATGGAACGCATGCTCAGTCATTAAAAAAAAACCTTTTATTCATGATCTTTTTATCTCTAATGCCCTACACCTTCTTGCCTTGACCGAGACCTGGCTCCCCCCAGAGAACACTGCTTCCATTGCCGCTCTCTGCTATGGAGGCTACCAGTTCTCCCATACACCTCGGTCTATTGGTCGTGGTGGTGGCGTTGGCCTCCTACTCTCTCCCTCCTGCCAATTCCAACCCCTTCTGCCACCCCAATCACACTCTCCCCTCTCCTTCGAAGTCCACTCCATTCACCTCCTCACACCAATTCCCCTCTGAGTAGCTGTTATTTATCGCCCACCTGACAAATCCAAATCAACCTTCCTCACCAAGTTCGACTCCTGGCTTTCTGCCTTTATGGATCCCTCCTCCCCCACTCTTATTCTTGGTGATTTCAACATTCACATCGACAACCCCTCAAACCCCCATGCCTCAAAGTTCCTCGCTCTTACCTCCTCGTTCGACCTCCAACTTTGTTCCACTGCCCCCACACATCTACACGGCCACTGCCTTGACCTAATACTCTTCTCCAATTTCTCTCCCTCAAACCTCCACAAATTAATCCTTCCCTCATCTGACCATTACCTCTTAACATTTACTCTTCAGCTTCCGCCGTCCCAACCTCGTCCTGTCTCCTCTGACCTATTTAGAAACCTTCATAATATTGATCCCCTGACTCTCTCCTCCACCATTTCTCCATCTCTCTCCTCCATTTTATCCTCCAGGTCCATCAACGAGGCATTATCTTCATACAATGCTACACTATCTTCAGCCCTTGACACTCTTGCCCCTCCCACCCCACGTCCGGCCAAACGATCTACTCCCCAACCCTGGCTTTCACCCACAATCCGTTACCTACGCATCTGCGCCTGTTCTGCCAAACGAGCTTGGTCCAAATCCTGCTCCCCGGAAGACCTTCTAGACTTCAAATTCATGCTTGGCTCCTTCCAGTCAGCCTTATCCCTTACCAAACAAGATTACTACATCCATCTGACCAACTCCCTTGCCTCTGATCCTCGCCATCTCTTTAATACTCTCAATTCTCTCCTCAAGGTCCCCCCGCCCCTGATCCCGCCCTCCCTTTCTGCCCAAATCCTAGCCGACTACTTCCATGACAAAATCCACAAGATTACCCTCCAATTTCCTACCCCCTCATCTACCTCCCCTCCTCCCCAATTCTCCTCCCCCATCCATACTCCCCCTGCCAACCTCTCCTCTTTTCCTCCGATCTCCGAAGAAGAAACCGCACTCCTCCTTTCCTCCTCCAAACCCACCACCTGTTCATCAGACCCTATCCCCACCCATCTCCTACGTTCCATCTCCCTCACCATTGCCCCCTCCATCACTCATTACCTCAACCTTTCACTCTCCACTGCAACTGTCCCCGTTGTCTTCAAACATGCTGTCACACCCCTCCTCAAGAAACCCTCACTTGATCCTACATGCCCTTCTAACTATCGACCCATCTCCCTCCTTCCCTTCATATCCAAACTATTAGAACGAGCAGTCCACCATCGCTGCCTCGACTTCCTCACCTCCCAGGCCCTCCTGGACCCAGTACAATCCGGCTTACGTCCCCTACACTCCACTGAAACGGCACTCACAAAAGTCACCAATGACCTGTTCCTGGCTAAATCTAAAGGCCTCTATTCTATCCTCATCCTTCTTGACCTTTCTGCTGCCTTCGACACCGTTGACTACGACCTTCTCCTCACCACCCTCTCCTCGCTTGGATTCAAAGACTCCATACTATCCTGGTTCTCCTCCTACCTCTCCCATCGCTCATTCAGTGTATGCTCTGGTGGCTTGTCCTCCTCCCCTACCCCGCTCCATGTAAGTATACCTCAGGGGTCTGTCTTGGGCCCCCTCCTCTTTCTCTCTATATCCAAGGCCTTGGCACGCTTATCTCCTCCCATGGCTTTCATTACCATCTCTATGCTGATGACTCCCAGATCTACCTCTCTACACTTGATATTTCTCTGGCAACCCATTCCAAGATCTCTGCCTGTCTTTCGGACATCGCTTCCTGGATGTCTCATCGCCGATTGAAACTGAACATGGCCAAGACTGAACTCCTTGTCTTTCCACCCAACTCCTCCCCCCACTTCCCCCTCTCTCAGTTCATGTGGATGGATCTACTATCCTTCCTGTTCCCTCTGCCCGCAATCTAGGGGTTATCTTTGACACCTCTCTCTCCTTCTCCGTTCATATCCAGCTGGTAGCTAAGACCTGCCGCTTCTTTCTCTACAACATCAGCAAAATCTGCCCCTTCCTCTCTGAACACGCTACCAAAACGCTTATCCACTCCTTAATATCCTCTTGCCTCGATTACTGCAACCTACTCCTCGCTGGTCTCCCCGTGAGCCACCTCCTCCCCCTTCAATCCATACAAAATCACGCTGCTCGACTAATCTTCTGCCAGCCTCACCATGCCCACATTACTCCTCTTCTCAAGTCGCTTCACTGGCTCCCTGTCCAATTCTGCATCCAATTCAAGCTTCTCCTACTGACCTATAAATGCATTCACTCTCTGGCCCCTCAATACCTCTTATCTCTCCCTACGTCCCCTCTCGAAATTTGCGCTCCACTAACAAATTACTTCTATCAATGCCTTTCACCCGCACCGCAAACTCCCGACTGTGCTTCTTTCACCTTGCTGCACCATACACCTGGAACAGCCTACCTGCGTCTGTGCACCAGGCATCCTCCCTGGCCCTCTTCAAATCCAGGTTGAAGACCCACCTCTTCACCGTTGCATTCAGATCCTGACTCCATCCTCATCTTACCCTAACCCCCGTCAACGTTTATGACCAAACTATAGACCAAACTGTACCACACCGTACCTTGCACAGAACTGACTAATAATTATCTGTACTGTTTTTTAACTAGATTGTAAGCTCCGATGAGCATGACTCTGACAGGCAGGGACTGTCTCTTGTATGTTGGCTACCTCTTGTAGGTTAGCTGTGTGGCGCTGCGTGTGTGGCACTTTATAAGGGCTGAATAGTAGTAGTAGTGGTGGGGAGGGGGACATAAGGCTTAAGGTTTGCCTGGGGTTCCAACACTGTGAACCAACTCTGGGACCGGCCCTGTTTGTAACTAATAATGCAACTTTTCCTCTGGGATTTTATTTCCTGCGAAATCCACACAACTAATTGTAGAAGCAAAATGCTTTGCAAAAGAGATGTGAGGCTGTTATGGAAACATGTTAAGTTAAAAAGTAGGGGAAAGGTTCTGTGCCAACATCTGTATTTACTTTCTATGGAACATTTCCACCTCTTGAAACACAGACAAGGACCATTTAGTCTCCCCAGTTTGCCCATTTGTACCTAACTACTGTGCTACCGTAGGTCTTTCTTGATCTGGGCCCTTCTCCTTCCCTCGCTCTGCTACTAAGGTCCCTTTCTGTCAGCCAGTGGTTTGAACTTATCTTCTTTTAAGCTTCATGTGATGACCCCTTTGTCCTTCAGCCTCTGGCACATGCTCTCTTCTGGTACTCTATTGAAGCCTGGTAGAAATTCAAATGCTCTCTGCCTTATCTCTTCTTTCTCCTAGAGTACGTCTTTAACACCCTCACTTTCTCCATGTATTCCTCGGAGTGAAATCTACGCTATCGTTTTGGAAGCTCTCTTTTGAATTCCCTCTGTCTTATCAAAGTCCTTTCGTAAAATGGTCTCAAGAGCCTAATAAATTTCTAAGGGTGGGGTCTTGCCAGAGACCTGTAGAGAGGTAATATTATTTCCTTCTTTCTATGACTGTAACTCCCCTTCCCCACCCAGTTCTAACATCTTTTAAGGTGAGGGGCACATCTGTGAGCTGTTGGGTCATCATGACATCTACTCCTTGGTGTCCCCCTGGTGGTGCGGTGACTCTTGCTTCAGGGCTTTTGGGCCATGGGCTGACTTTTGTGATCTTAAAATATAACAGATACACACACAACAGTGCAGTTCCAAAACGGAAACTGTTCGCTGAGCTGTAACTTGTAAAGTGATAAGCTGACAAAAAAATGCTTTTTCTTCTGGTGATATCTAGCAATTTTTTCAGTCACTTAAACAATTGACCTAGACGCAGGGACTTCCTCTGCCTTTTAGCACACCTCTCAGGACACTCCAGGAATTTCACTGTTTCCCTGGACTCCTCTCTGAACGACTCTCCTCCTCCTTTATCACACCCATCCTCCTTGTTGCCTTGGACAAGTCATTTAGCCATCCACTGCCTTAGCTACAAACTCAGATCGTAAGCCCTCCGAGGAAAGGGAAACATCTACTGTACCTGAGTGTAACTCAGCTTCAACTACTACTGGAAAGGTGTCAGCTAGATACTACTAAATAAAAAAAGTTGCTGAAAATGAACAGAGCAAGACTACATTCAAGATTTCAGTGCCATGGAGTAGCCTAGCGGGTAGAGCCAGTGTTCAATTCCCACTAGCACTCCTTGTGGCCTTGGGCAAGTTACTTAGCCTATTGCCTCAGAAGACAGGCCTGGCAATCTACTTCTGGTCACACTGCCAAGAAAGCCCAGGAGCTGCTGGGTTGCCAGGAGTCAGCACTGACTCAAAGGTACGTATTGCATTTGTGACTAGAGAGCACAGATCCTCCCTTATAGCTTGGTGAGCTAAGGAGGGGTGCTGGGCCATACAGTTGCATTTGGTGGATGACTCTGAAGTAATTAGGATAAGGCTCCTTTTTGGCATGGGTACCTAGCACCTTCAACATTTGGTGCCCTATGTTGCTTATGCCAAAATCCAGGCCTGTACTAGTATATGGCACTCTGGACAAGACCATTTCTCTAACTTGGTAGGCTCTCCTCTCTCCAAAACACCACTAAAGGAACGCTGTGCCTTGATAGCAAAACCTCCACAGCTTCACACTGGAATTTCTACTGTTCCCTTAAGTCTCTCCAACTTCTCCAGCATTAATTCCTAGCAGAGCAAGGGACCTCCTTTTCCTCCTCTCCCCAAGAACGCCCCCCCCCCTCAGATTCCTTCCTGAAGTTGCTCCGGGGACTCTCCGTGAGAGCCAGAGGCTGACTCCTTGAACCCTGGAACAACCCCAAGGGCAGCCTAGACATTTTCCATGCTTCTGTATTAATTACAGCTCCAAAATCTCAATACAACGCAATGTGTGCCTTCAAGCCACTGTGGATTCCTCAGACACCAGCTATTGAGGTGTGTCTGTAAGACATTCTATCCCTCCTGTAACCTTACTCGTAGATGCCCCTGGTGGAGACTTTTGATATCTAATAAGGGACCTGTGGGTACACTTTATACACCCAGGTATAGTCGTAGTTTTCCCAAGTGCTTGTCACAGTGACTGGATACCTTGAAGTCATTAGAGATGATGATCCCCGGGTCTCTTTCTTGTTTGGTGACTGCTGTTCTTTCCCTCAAAAATGGTATTTAGCTCTGGAACTTCTGCAGAATGGACCCCCACTGACTACCAATCTCCAAGTCCTTTGGTTCACCGACTTTTCACAGTCTTTAATTTTTCTCACAGCTCCTATGCTGTCCAATTTGCTCACCAGTCTTCTGTGCAGAAGAATGATGAAGGTCCTTCTGAAATCCAGACAGGCCACATCTACTTCACCCCAATCTATAGCTATGGTTACTTCATCAAGGAAATCGATCAAGATTTTCCGTAAAAATATTCTTTGTGTGAAACTATATTGCCTAGGATCCTGTAACCCACCAACTTTAAGCTACTGCACTCATCTCTCCTTCAGCGATGTTTCCATTGTGTTGCCCACCGCCGATGTTGTCTGAATAGATCTGTAGTTTTCTGGAGTTTGGCCACTGTTGGAAGCAGGATACTGGACCTGTTGACCTTTGGTCTGACCCAGCATGGAACACAGTATCTTATGTTCTTATGCTTCCATCTTGTTCCTGCCCTTCTCATCTCCAGTCTCTTGGAAACTCTCCTGTTCAAGTGATAAGCTGAACAGAACGATGAGGGGCACAAGCAGCCCCTCCTTTTAGGTGTGCATTCAGACAATTTCAGAACCTAAAAATGTATAGTCTACGCAAATCAGCCTGGTGTTAGCTGCAAAAGCCCATTGCGCTTTAGCAAACAGACCCAAGTGAAAAGAACATGAAAGAAATACCCGGATATTGGGAAAAATACATTTCAATCAAGCCCGAAAAGACCTGGTTTTTTTGGCTGTGCCCACCCCTATGAGCTCCTGCAGCATTCTGCCGCTGTTACTCTCAGCTGTACACAACAGTAGAAGCCAAACCAAAACCAGACAAAAAGGTAGCCAGCAAAAACGTCGCCGCTAAATACCTAACTCTGAATCAAAATCAAAGAGAATTAAAAGCCTTTGCATATTAAAGGATTAGCATATAAAATATCACAGGACACTCTCTAAAAACAGCTGCGTGCTACATTTCATAATCAGCTCACACCCGAAAAGAATTTACATTACGAAAACTGTATAACTTTTAAGGAAAATTGGATTTAGAAGAGTCACATGAAGAAACACCAACAGAATCTTAATGAAACAAACTTTAAACAGACCCAGATGTCTGCAAGAAGAGTTCTGTTGGCACTTTTGATGTCTGACTCTACAAATCACTTTGAAGCAGCTGCTGCGGAGGGCAAAACACAATCTTCATTGGGTAATGTATTAAATGTGATGATATTCAATTTAATTTTCATTGAAATTTGCACATTTTTTGAGCCAGGCCAGTGGTTCCCAATGCAGTGGGACCTGGAATCAATTCCCAGTTGGGGTCTTCTGCGGTCCTGATAAAGCCCTGGGAGGACAGAGTTATTTTCATTGAACAACGATGACACCTAGTGGACAAAGGGCACATAACTGCAGGGTTCTAGAAGAATCCTCACTGTAATCCAGGCTGGATTTCTCATTAGATGCAGTAGGCATGAACCCAGGATGCCTGTGCTGTGCAAGGTGTCAATGGTGTGATCCTTTTTCCTCCCCTGCTGACAGGAGGGCAGCATGTTTTACCCAAATCTTTGGTTAGCTTTAACCGGAGCTAGACAGAGGGCCCCAGTCTCGCATGACCGACCAGCACTGCATGTTCATGCTTTAGACTGAAACCAACAGAGGAGGAAGCAGAGGCAAGGAGAGGACTACTCTCTTCCTGCAGATGGAGGGCGCCAGAGAACTGCACTGAGGGAGGCTGGGGCTAAGGGATGGGACTGAGGCTCATGTTAGGTCAAGGGATGGGTGTGAAATGTAAATCCAGCCCTGTTTGCAATGACTAGGTTATGGAGCTGGGAAGGAGATATAAAAATAGGGCCCAACCTCCTGTAGTTGTGAATGAAGGCTCATGGTGCCGTAGTCCAATAGAATCGGGTTCTGACTGAGCTGAAAAGGAACAAGTAACAACTGCTGGGCCCAAAAAGAAAGTTATACATTTTTAAAATGTAGTGGACCCTCCAGAACTTTGGTTAGACAGTGGAGGTGTGAATGGCCAAAACCTAGGTTGGTTTAGCCTGTTCTAGACAAATTTCTCCAAATTTTTGGCCATTTTTACATGTCCATTTCACCTCTTGTTCTTAGCATACTCACTGTATGCGCGCTAGAACTTTTTAAAGCATACAAATGAACTGTACTCAGGTTATGCCGTAGGTATTGATCACGTGCATGCAAGTGATTGGTGCACTCTTGACATTTTTAGGCACCCAAATGAACCAAATGTGTGTTTATAGAGCTGGCCCGAGGGTTTCTGCCGCCCCAAGCAGGCGCCCCTGCCGTGCCCCCTCTTGCACCGAACTGCACCACCGATGATTCCGTCTTCTGGCGGAGGAAGGGCCGGGTGGTGGCGGCAGTTTAAAAGTAGCGGCTTTGTGTCACTGCTTCGGCATCGCGGCAGGCTATGCCTATGTGCACACTCATGGCCTTCTGCTCCTCCGACAGCAAGTTGCATTGAAGGGGGAACCAAAGTGGCAGGCCATGGATTTTGCACCATGGGCATTGAAGTGTATTGCCTGCCATGGGCATCAAAGTGGCAGCACAAAGCTGCCTTGCCGCACACCAATGCCTGCCACCCTAGGCGGCCGCTTACTGAACGGGCTGGCCTTGCACGCACATGAATACACAAACTCCCTGCTGTGATAAATGTGCGCACACTGTTTTATCTGCATCAACAAGAGATGTTCCTGAAGACATTTGTAGGTGAGGGCAGGAAAACAGCTTGAATAAATTTGAAAACATAATCCACGCACTGTTTCCTCCCCTGACCTAAGCACGTCCTTGGGAACACTGCCTGTCAATGCAGGTAACATAGGTTCATGCTTTTATCCACACTGAGGGTGGATGATTTTCAAAAAGACAATATATACAGGTAAAAAAAAATTGTACCCACAAAAAATCATTTTTCAGAATTGCTCACTTTTTTGCTGGTTAGATTTAGTTGTGTCGGTTCCTTATCTAATGACAAAATGTTCACCCCACTGCACCTTAGGGCCTCACCTTTTGCATTTGGCCCTTTGCCCTCTCCTTCTGGCGTCCACTGCTGTCTGCCGATTCCCCGTCCTTCTTTTCAGGTAAAAAGCTAAAGAAATATATTGTAGGGGGCAGCGTAGAACTCTAAATTAAATTAAATCCCCTGCCTTTACCAGCTGGACTAGTGGGAGCAAATTAAATTGTGTGAAAGATGCACACTTGAAACTGTTTTTTGCCCCATAACTTAAATTGGGCCCTTTGCATTAACAGCTATCTCTATTTTTATTCATGTCCAGCTGATCTGACCTGGTTTCTTTTATTGCGCGGCATGCATGGAGCTATAGATCGGATTTACTATGCAAACCAGGCCCACGAGTGCATGCAATAAGCAGGCATACCAAGTCACAGGCATTAGATATGAGACATCTATGGCCGCAGTAGACCTCAGGTACACATGCCGAAATCCCTCCCTCATCTGCACTGGAGAAGAGGCCAGCGGAGTTTCTCAGATCCCACTGGTGAAGAAGTAATGCAGGCCCTAACGAGATCACAGCAGTGAAGATGGCAGGATTTCTCAAGCATGACCTAGTCCTAGACCATGAAGCGAGATGAACTTGGGAGCAGAGAAATGAGGCTGGGGGGCATTTCCCAGGCACCGCTGGCGCTGGCTGAAGATCTGGGGGAGCCGGAGTTGACGCCATAATGATGGAAGCCTGCAACCACTGTTCAAACGTCTCTCTTCTGTCTGATGGTGCACTCTGAGGTTTGAGCATGCTCACTCACAGTGTGCTGCAGAAAAAGGCAGAGGGGTGGAAATGGGGGGGAGGAGAAAGGTATAGGTCAATGCTGGGAGGAAGAGAAGCAGGAACAGATGATTGGAGGGGTTGAGGAAGTGGGGGAGGGGCATGATGTAGATGCTGTGGCGGCAGGGGTGGGCGGAGACTGGTAAAGATGCTAGGGAGAGAGGCAGAAAGGGTTGGATACCGCAGAATTGCCAAGTTACCCAGTTCCAGGAGTGACATATTTTGCCAGTTCTAGTTTTAAATTCGCTTTGCAATGCAGTATGGTATTTGTAGTCCCTGATTTTACCCATTAGAATCAGTGCTGCAGGTTCCATAATGCATCAGGATGAGCTTGTCAGAAATCCAGGACTGGCTTAAATACTCCCTCATGAAACTGGGTAACTTGGCAACTCTGATACTGTGGACAGGAGCAGCAGGGCTGGTGGAGTAGGCCCTGCTAGCAGAAGCTGCAAAAGTGGAGCCGGGGACTGGAGCAGCAATGGACCAGATTAGAAGTTAATTAGTGGCGAGGACCTGAAGCTCAGAAACAACAGCAGCAAGGTCAGTTCAGAGGTGTCTAAAAGTGTAAATACCATTTTCTGTTGTTCATGTTATTTGCAAAGCAAAACAAAACTCAGGATCTCTCCAGATGGATACACCAAAACACTCCACCTGAGAAATCGTTGGCCTTCAGTCTCCCTCATTGGGATATGCCCCCTTTCGTCTTTGCACAATAATTTGAGTTAGTTTCTCCCTCATATCCCCCCAGTTCTCCAAGTAGTAAGTCTCTTACAAATAGCTTGATTTTAATGCCTGACCAAAGAAAAGACTTCATGATGCCGCTATAGTGCCAAGCATACAGTTTAGTTACAGTTTTATTAAACGTGATACACCGCCTACAGCAAGGCAACTAGGCGGTTCACAAAACTGAGAAACAAAATAAAAAGACGGGGTACAAATTAAAAACGGATAGGAGTAATAGAGAAAATTGTGAGGGGGCGGAAAACCAGGAAGGCAGAGACAAGCTAAATCAGCTGAAGCAGAGGAGAGGGAGGAAGACGTGAAGGGGCGCAGACGGGGGAAAGGCTAAAGCAAAGAAGTGGGTCTTAAGCTGGGATTTAAAACAGGTAAAAGAGAGTAAAGAGCAGAGGGGAGAGAACTCCTCAGAGCAGGGGCGACAGTTCGGAAGGAGGAGGCGTGAGCTAAAGAGGAGCGCACGGTGCCCAGACCAGGGACCTCGAGAAGGCTCTGGGAAGCGGGACGCAGGCACCTTGGGGGGGGGTTGCTGGAGAGTAAAACATGGTGGGTAACGATGAGGATCTTGTACTTAATATAGGAGGAAACCGGAAGCCAATGCTCAGTGAGGAAAAGGGGTGTAATATGGTCAAATTCGTGGGCTCCATGAAGAAGTCGGAGGACGGTATTTGGAATCAATTGCAAGCGGCAGATCTGACATTGGGGAAGACCGGAGAGAAGGGAATTAGCATAATCAAGTAATGATAAGTGAGAGCACAAGGAGTCTAACGGCAGATTGATCAATGATTTTAGAGACGAGGAGAATCCAACGTAGGCTAAAGAAACACCGACAAACAGCCGAGGCGATGTGAGACCAAAAGTAGAGAGCGCTATCGAAAGATACCCCAAGAAGCTTGACAGAGTCCTGGAAAGAAAGTGGGGTACCGTGGATGGATGGCGGGGAAGGAAGGGTAGGGGGAGTGGAGTTAGCGAAAAGAAGGCAGGTAGTTTTGGAGGTGTTGAATTTTAACCAGTGAGAGGAGAGCCAGTCAGCATCATGGGAAATGTAGTCCTGAGGGCTACTTCTCCCATAATGCAATCTGCCTGTATCTACCCACAGACTTAACAAGAGAATGGACAGATGTTCAGTACTTTGGCATATGCGCATGGTGTCAAATACACCCTCTTTAATTTTGGCAGTTTCTTTCTCAGACTGCTGCTGCAAGCATCTCTGAGCTACCCCACAAGCAGCAGCAAAAAGCCATGGCAGTGAAAAAAAAAAGATTATTATTAGTTTTCCAAGATGGCTACTTAAAGTTCTGTCCTAGTCTTCTGCTCCTTTTAATTGACAGCTGTTCTCACCAATAGGACTGATCTATGACCAGATTCAAAGGCGGGACTTTGTAAGGCCGACTTAGCTGCAGGTCAAGTGGTCTGGGGGGAAAAGGCCAATGGTCAGCTTGGAGCACAGCCAGATGCCCATAAATATATTTTTATATGTGATCTGCGGCTCTGTATATACATTCATTCCACTGCTCCCTTCTTTAAGCTACCCACAAAGGTGGGATATAAATATTTTAAATAAACAAACTGTATTTTCAGTGCTGTAGAGCTGCTAAGTTGCCCAGTTCCAAGAAAGAGACTTTTTGACTAGTCCCAGTATTGAAGTTGTATTGCAAAGCAGTGTGGTATTTGTAGTCCCAGGGTTGCCGAGTTACTCAGTTCCAGGAATGAGAGCTTCAGCCAGGCCTGGATTTCTGACAATCTCATTCTGATGCATTAAGGGATCTGCAGCACTAATTCCAGTGTTTAAAATCAGGGACTACAAATACCATACTGCAATGCAATGCACATTTAAAACCAGAACTGGGGGGGAAACTCACTCCTGGAACTGGGTAACTTGACAACTCTGTAGTCCCTAAACTGTACCCACTGAAATCAGGAATACAGGTCCCATAATGCACCAGGTTGTGGTGGTTAGAAATCCAGGACTGGACTAAAATCTCCCTCCTGAAACCGGCTATGACAGCTCTGGAGCTGTCACATATGTTTCTGAAGGAAAACGTTCGGCCTATCTTAGCTTTTGGAAGCCCTCTTCTGAATTCTAACAGAAGCAGCGGCAGTACAGATGCCTCAGTACAAAGGCCAAAAACTAGACCTAACCAAAGTTTCCCTCCAGAGACCAACTCCGCACCCCAGAAGCCATTTTTCCAGGCTCCTGTTGATAAATAACAAACTGGCATGTTTATTTTCCAGTGGTCCTCGCCATGCCCTCCCCAGTAGGAATGAGACACTGCTTCGAGCATGCAGATTAAAACTAAACATAGTGAGCAAAATGTCTTTTTTTCCGGTGCAAACGTTTGGTTCTTGTGTAACACAGGGTCCCGGGAATGTAAAACATCAAACTGTACTTAAACATTATACCCCTGATAAATGTGAGTGCAGGCACGGATTACCGAAGCTATGTAAACAATCAGTCTGGGCCACTTGCCTTCCCCAGCGCAGCTGATCAGTCTGGTTCAGTATATAAGTGCGTCCCTTAGTGACTGAAAGCTGCAGGCACATGGTTAAGGCATCATAAATCACTGAACGGCACGCAGCCAATTGGCTGACAGATCCCCCTTTACATTATAAGGCCAATGCCCTTTAAAAGTGTATGGTGCAAGGGCACCATCATGCGTGAGGACTAGTTATCTCGATGATCTCATTCTCTGATCCCATCGCACACACTTCCGCGCAAAAGCGCTGCTGTTCAATAAGAAACACCATTCAGCACCTATCGGCTTGGAACATGGTAAAGGATTTAGGAGAGCTCCCAGGAATGGTGGATGAATTCTCAGCCACTCTCTCTGTCCGGGCCTCTGCAGTACAGACACTCTCTCTGTCCGGGCCTCTGCAGTACAGACAAGCCGGGTCCTTCTCCCCATCGAACACCATCAAGAAGTGTGGCAGCTCTGACTTTTTAAAGTAGATAGCAAAACAGTTAGGGAATGAAAGCCAGAATAATTCTATCTAAAGACACATAACTGCACAGAAGGACAGCAAATATTGCACAAGGGAAAATGATTAAATGAAGGCTCGGGCTTGAAACATTATCAGTCAGGTTTCAAGTCACCCTCCCACCCCACCCGACAGAAGTACTCAAGTCTCACATTCCCCCAAAGGCCCAGGAGTTAAGGCTGTGGAAAGATTCATGGGCAACATAAAGTACAAATAGGGCTGGTGCAAGGGCATTTTAGGTGAACTTGCAGTCCTGAGCCCTTCTCAGTTAACTTCCACCTGCCCCCATCCCACCCCCTAGAGATTTAGATAATTAAACTCAACAGTGTCACAGAGGAATAGCCAACAGCTGAGAGAGCCAGCAAAACCAGAGTTCCAATCAGACTGCCACTCCTTGTGATCTTAGGCAAGTAATTTAACCCCCCATTGCCCCCCCCCCACAAATTTATACAGTGCTGCATATGCCTGGGACTGCTGTATAAACAAGAGGTAGTACGATCACCCAGATGATCGTGTAAAGCTACACAACTGGACGTCATCCTATTAAACTTTATGATGCATATGAGGGGTTGTTGTCCTTGTGGTTCTTTCTGGGGGTGTGTTTGTCAAGATATGTTGTTTTGTATTGACTGCGACCACTGTATACTACTCTCCGGATGATGCTGCCCGAGGCAATAGCCTAGTCTGCCCACTTGTAAAACTGGAAACAAGGGCAACATGTATCTAAAGGGTTAAAATGTTAATATATGTGAATAATTATAAAAAGAACGTATCCAACAAAAGCTCAAAAATACATTCTGATGAATCTCAATAGAAAGTTACAGGCCAGTATTCAAAGCCCTTAGCCAGTGGGCTGGGGGGCGTGATATTCAATGGCCTTATCCAGCTGACCATCATGGCGTTAAGAATATTGGCAGCACTGTTCCCTCTAAGCTGTGCGCGTGTGCGCGCGCACACACACCTCACCGAGTGAGCGCACATACTTTATAACAGAGCGCACAAAAATTACGGTTCTGATTCTGATAGAAAACAACACAGACATCTTAAAATTTAAAAGTTGTTGTGTATTTACGGTTTTCACAAGTTCTACAATATTATCTAGTGCAATCAATGTGGTGTACATACTGTATTCTGACTTGTAGTCAAATTTTAAAGTATAGAACTCCGAGTGTCGTTATGTGCCGCACAAAAATTTAACCTTCCTTCAAAAGCTGCACAGCTGATACTTTATGCGCACACAGCCTACAGAAAATTAGAGGGAACATTGATTGGCAGTTTTGAAAATTACGCCCTTAGGACCCGATATTCAAAAGGCATTTACATGGTTTACAGCCCAGTAAACTGGGGATATTCAGCGGCTCTTACCTGGTTAGTGCTGCTGAAGATCCCCTTCTAGGTCCCCTATGCGCCCTGACGCTATCTGGGGTGAAGCGGGGGTGGCGACAAGGGCTAACCGGGCGGCAGTGTTATTGCATAGGAAACCCTCGCCCATCTTTAAGGCGCAGGAGCTAACCGGGCAGCATGGAATATTACCACTGCCGGGTTAATTTCGGCAGCTTCCAGCATGTGCGGCAGTGACCAGGTATTCAATGTCATCGTTGCAGCACTGAATACCCGGTTTACAGGTTGGCATGGAGGGCTATGCGCTGATGAGGCGCATGGCCCTTCCAATATGCAGACAGCTGAAAATCGGGCCCTTAATCTCCACTTTAAGCTTGCACTAAATCTTGTGTAAACACAGGCTGTCCTGTACTGTTTAACACGTTATATTCCACCGTGAAAGATGGGAAAACATATTTGAGGGTTTCAGTCACAATTCAGGGCTGTCAATTAAGGGCGCTGATGCATCCAAAGCAGAGACTCAAGAATTCCCTAATCAAAGAAAAGCAGAAACGTCACCCAGGTCCACTTGGGCTGATTTTCATAGTGAAAGAAATGTTCTGATAAAAAGAAAACAATGTTTTGAATTAAACAAAGTAACTTGAAAGTCCCCGATTTAATTACTTACCTTCCCAAACCCATGATGAGCTACATTTCACTTACAGTGGGAAATCGCATTTTTTAAAATTACACACTTTTTTCCAACTCCAAGCTCAAAGTGAGCAGGTGCCCTAGGAAGGGCCAGTCCAAAGCAGCTGCTTTTGGAAATACTGCCGCTCCTCTCCCTCCCGAGATGTAATCGGCAGCAACTGGGGGGAGGGCACGTCACAGCTGGCCTTGTGTACTGCTGCCCACCTGGGCCAGCTGCCCTAGGCAGCCGCCTAGCTCACCTAGTGGACAGGCTAGCCCTGACCCTAAAGTATTAGATAAATATATTGGTGCTCTAGGCAAATCTTCAGCCTTCTGCCCGCCCCTGAGATTTTGATTATTAAACTCAACAATTGTGAACATCCCAACACTACCCCTCCCACAGCAGCCTTACAAAAATGCATAATTGGGCATCACACTTTTAAATATTAAACTCTGCTCTGTGCTTTGTGCGTGTGCCCACTCTCCCTAAATGCAAAAGAATAAGCTGATGGTTCTGTGAGCTTGTGTGGCTGTCAGGATGCTGCTGCTCTTTGCCACCCCTCAAAGGTTCCACCTAGGCAGCTGCCTAGTCTTGCCTAATGGTTGAGCCTGCCCTGAACATCAGTCAATTAGGTCCACAAGATACGTCCCTGCCCCCAAAGGCTTACAATCTAAGTGTTACCTGAGCAAATGAAGTCACTAGCCTAAGGTCATAAGGAGTGTGAGTGGGAGAGAAATTTGAACCTGGTTCTCAATCTGCCGCGCTCATCATAATTTCCAAGTGCTATTCAAATAGTATAACTGAAGGCAATTCTGCCCCGTTCTCCTGTTGCTCCACCTATGCAGAAGGCGAAAAGCCATCTGTGTCACGGATGAAACTTTACAAATTTCATGTAGGACAGCTGCCAAGTTATCCAGTTCCAGGAGTGAGATTTTGAGCCAGTCCTGAATTTCTGACAAGCCCATTCTGATGTATTATGGGGGCTCGCAGCACTGATTTCAATTGGTAAAAGTCAGGGTCTAACACTATCATACTGCTTGAATAGTTTAGTCGGTAGAGCATCAGATTGAGGGTCTAGGTTTCGAGTCCCTGTTCAGGTGCTGTCCTTAAGACGAGCCCTTTTTTATTCATTGGAAGGGCAGACTGGATTTTTCATGCTAATTATGTTTCTAAGCATTGCAATGCAAATGTAAAACTAGGACTAGCAAAATATCTCGCTCCTGGAACCGGGTTACTTGGTAACTCCGGTGAAGCGATAAAAACGGGGCAGCAAAGCAGGCGAGAGAGAGAGAGCTGCCAGCCTGGGAAGGAAACATTTAATGGGTTCCAGCGCCGATCAAGTATTCGCACAGCTAACAGCGCCTTCTAGCGGCGGCAGCAGGGCTATGCAGCTAACATCCGACCGCAAAGCAACCACCTGATTAACAATGCCCAGAAAAAAAAAAAGAAAACCAGATCCGACTGTGTTATTTTTTAATCTTGAAAGTTGAATCTGAACTTTCAACACTGTCGGTTAGGGAAACATAGCCAAGCCTAAATTGTGTGTTATGAAAGATCATCGTGCATCTAGGAAGCTCCGGCCAGCTCGTTCTGCAACTGCTTGTTTTTTGGGCGCTCTTGGAGACCTGGAGCCGGGCTCGTGTGCTTTGCTGTATGCAAACATTTTCCAAGTGAATATTTGCATGCATGAGCCCAACCCCAAGTAAGTCTACCTGTGCAACGAAGGTCAAGCGCTCTAATATTTGTGCTAAGCGTGTGGGGGAGGGGAGTAGTCGCGGGATGCTGGGTGTGTAGGGCGATCTGAATTCTGTCGCGATAGAAAATACAATTTATTTTCCAAAACCTTGCAGGGTGCTAAATTAGAAAAGTCATTCTGCTGGTCAAGATGCTAAGAATATAACTCCTTGTTACAAAACGGGGGTAACACTAACAGGCGAGGGTGTTTATGGTTTAAATTCTCTTAAAAAATAAGATCAATAAAAACGTTATCTGTGCAATAGCCTGACTAAGCATTTCTCTTCCCCTTCGCCTCCATGGGGCTAGGGAAGGATATGTGCTGGTCATCCCCACTGCAATGAAGCAGCAGCCGCCTACCTTGCAGGGATCAACCTCTTCAGAAATAACGGGGTGCACAAAGCGTCTCCCCATTTCATGAGATGTCTCTGGAGACCTCATTTATCCACCTGGCTGTTCGCCTTAAGTGGGGGAGGGGGGAGGAAGACACGCAAGGAGCTTCAGGGGTGGATTGAAAAGGATGGTAAGAGGGGCGGGGGAAGGGTCCTGCGACGAGTTGGGGGGTTTGACAGGAAGAATCCCAATTGCCAGAGGTTTACAACCTAGAAGTCTTGCAGCTCGCTTCCCACCCCACTGTTTGAAAGTGCACCGATATTGCCGTGGTTACTGGCAAGCATTCAGGCTGGGTGTCACTGGGATCTCAGATTGCAGCTAAAGGCTGGCGAAAAGCCAGGGACAGTCTATTTAAAAAAGACAGCCCGCTCAGCCCTGATCAGTCTCTTTACAAACTTCTCTTGGGGCAAAGTATTGCGAGGTTACAAAGTGCTTTTTTTTTGTGTGTGTCCCTCCTTTTGCAAAATTATCAGAGCTTCTGAGAAAACTACCGTTTGGAGGCAATACGTTGATTTGCTAAAGAGAACCAAAAAAAGAAAGACCAAACCAAAAATTCGTATAAGAAACCTGCTCTGATCTTTAACTGTGGCTCAATTCTTCGCGCAATATCAGAACGACTTTTCGGTAGACTCGTCAAGACGTTTATTGTGCATTTCACCGGCACTGAAATAATAATACTTTTTGGGGGGGTGTGGATTGTTTTGTGCATTGATTTGCTGCGCATTTTCTTTTTTTCCTGCCTCTACCCAAATTTCCCCTCTGCAACCTGTTGCACAAGCTCCAGGGGGGCAAACGAGAATTTGCACGCACCAGCAGCAACTAATTTGCACGCATTTCTTGATCTTTCGACCTGTGATTGATTTTCAGTCACCCCGAGGGCACCGCTCCGGTGCTCGGTTTTGGGGGTGCAAGAACCGAGCAAACTTTGCATTCTTTTTACCCTCCGGGGGGTGGGGGAGAGATCTCGGATTTGGCGGAGAAATGCTGCTGGGGTGTTGCCTGCTGCTGTCCATGTGCCTGGGGCTGTGCCGGAGCCTGGGCTCCTTCGTCCACTGCGAGCCCTGCGATGACAAGGCGATGTCCATGTGCCCCCCGACCCCGGTGGGCTGCGAGCTGGTGAAGGAGCCCGGCTGCGGCTGCTGCCTGACGTGCGCTCTGGGCGAGGCGCAGTCGTGCGGGGTGTACACGGAGCGCTGCGCCCAGGGTTTGCGCTGTCTGCCCCGGCAGGGAGAGGAGAAACCGCTGCACGCCCTGCTGCACGGCCGAGGGGTCTGCCTGAACGAAAAGACCTACCGAGTGCAAGCGAAGATCGGTGAGTGCACCCCCTTTCCTTCTTCCTTGAGGCGGTGGGAAGGCTGTGAGCCCCTTCCCCGGGCGAGTCTGCTGCAAAGGCAGGTGCGCGGCTGAACTCGGTGCAGGGAGTAGGAAGCAGGTGCATCGCAAGTAAAATGTAGCAATTCAAAAGCAAATTTGGTTTTGATAAGCCCATCTCCTCCCCCCCACCCGAACCCCCCCCCCCTGTCCCCACGATGATCTGATGCAGTACAGAACGATAAGCTAACTTGCCTCTTTGCAAATATGCTTGCCCCGTCTCCCTTTGAGGCAACGTTTCTGAGCCTCGGTTCCGTAGGGACAGACCCTGCTTTGGGCCTGTCCATCTGGCTGGGCTCGAAAGGTATCGAGAAGAGCCGATCCCAGAAAATGGGTGCAAAAAAAGGCTCTGCCCAGGGTTAGTTGAACTGCTGAGGAATAGGAACTATCTGGGCAAAAGAGGTTTGGACCGGGCAACCCCTCGGTGGCAGGCAGCAGACGCGCCCCCCCCCCCCCCTTTCGTTGCTACCGGTAGCAGCTAGCATGTGCAGACAGAGCTGCGGGGGCTTTAAGGCTGGCCAGGCTACGATGTGTCGCCCCCTCCCCTAGATCCCAAACTTGCTTTCGTAGTCCTAGAGCTCAAGAGGAAAATGAGTACTGGTTTGGCTTTCCGGCGATCGGGTAGTCACTTTGGCTACCGAATCCGCGGTGGGCGCTGCGCCTTTGTCTTTCTGCTAATTTTGGCATGTTGCAAAAGTCATTGCTGCACGATGGAAAAGGGGAACGACGTGTGGCTCCGAGGCCGCTGGGCGATGTTCAGGGCAGAGAGGAAGGGGTTACGGCGTGTGCAGCTGTGTCTGGAAGGTGCAGCCCTCTAGTTTCTGATGGGGGGGGGGGGGTATAATTTATTGCCCGGCTGGCTAAAAGCTGGTTAAAGAAAGGAAGCAGGGTGCATATGCACTTTGTGATTTTTCTAGCAAATCAGGGTAGCTCGGCTTCTTCGGTTTATTTAGCTTCTTCTGTGTCTAATGCCGAAACGTAAGAACGGAAAACGAAACGGTGAAGGTAAACATGGAATCTCGTCTGCCTTCCCCTCCTCCCCAGCAGATTAGAGCCCGGGCAGCTGAGGAAGGGGGAGGGGCCGCGCTGCCCCGTTCCGCTGAGTCAGCAGGAGCGGGGAGGGGGCGGGGTTTCCTGTGGCTGCAGCGGGCAGATTTGCATAGTTTCTCTTTTAAACGATTCCTTCTGGGCTTCTCTTTCCTTCTGTTTATTGTCTCGTCCACGAGTGGACCTAGCAGTTGCCTGCAGCTGTCTTTGCCGGAGGGGCGGCAGGTGTGCAGCTGTGGTCTGGAGCAGACCGAGGGTGAAGTGGGGTTATGAGTGGGGGGAGGGGGTCAGGGCAGGGGGCATCCAGCTCCGGTTACTCCAGGCGATCCCGAGCTCTTGAGCCGGAACGAGGACACCCCCTCCCCCGCACAGCTTGCAGTGCATGTCTGTAAGGTGCCACTAGCCTCTTTGTTGTTTTTGAAGTGCACGGCTTACAAGAGAGGTTTGTCCACAGACTTCTGAAAAGAAAAAGAAAACATAAAGTAGGGGACTCGATCCTAGAAAAAGTGCTGAAGGGGGATGGGGTGAAGTCTACACAGAGAACGGGACAGTCCTCTGCTGCCACCTAGTGTCCGCAGTGAGGTCCTAGCAAGCAGCAAATGGGGAAGCTGGCGTGTTGGAATTTGGATATTTAATTTAAATACATGGCAGAAGTTACCCACTTCCAGGAGTGAGATTTTAGCAGAGTCCTGGATTTCTGACAGTCTCATTCTGATGCATTATGAGACCTGCAGCACTGATTCCAGGGACTACAAATTCCATACTGCAATATGGAAATGTAAAAATAGAAGGGGCAAACAATCTCACTCCTGGAACCGGGTAACGTGGCGACTGCAGAATTAAGAGGAAAAGGGAACTGCGTGGCTTTATTATTTCCCATAAGGGAACATGGAGCTCCTGCTGTCATTACTGTAACAATATCCTGCTCTTTTCAAACATAGCACAGCTCCTAAGATTGCCGTTTCCCGCTATATTTGCAGGAGGGGAGATTAGATTCATGTGTTGGCAAAGTAGTACCTTTTAGTAGGTAGGTAAATAAGCAAGACAGAGAGCGTGAAAAGACAGAAGGAGAAAATCTACAAAGTAGTAGTAACAACAATAAAATAAAATTAGGGCCCCTTTTACTGGAGTGCTCTAAGGATTTACAATTAACGTGTCAAAGAAATGCACATTAACTGCAAAGCCTTTATGTTAGCTGTCGGGAGTGTGACCAGCATGGTCAAGACAGCTAACGTGTGATGGGCCAATCTAAGGTGCCCTCCACCAAGGTGGTTTCGCTTAATGACTCCCATAAAAGAGTTGTTAGATAAACTTGGGTTAAGAGCCACATTGCTGCTAAGTGCGTGGCAATAGACCTGTTGCTAGTGGTAATGTGTCTGCACCCCACACTCCGCTCATTCCATTTAATGTGCGTTTTAGCATGCCGTGGTGGACATGCTTGCACGGTAGTGTTGCCGTGTGTTAAACACATGTTAACCGGCTAATGGGCTTTAGTGAAAGGGGATCTTAGCATGCAGGACAATTCGCAGGTTCTGGTCTGTATTGTTCCTGGTCAGGTTATATTTCTCTCCTGCTGGCAGGACACCTCGTAGCTTCTATCGCTTTTCTTTCCCCCAGGATTATACAAAGCTTTTCTGCTTATTCTTTTGTGGAAAGTCTGATATTTCTCTTCCAGCTTTGGGAAACATGCACCTCCGATATCAGGGAACTTTGCATGACGCAAGGATAAAAAGCTGGGGATTCTAAAACTCCCCAGGGCTTGCTTTCCATCGTTTCCCACCTCCAATCCCCCAATCATTTTTTTTTGGGGGGGGGGGGCAATTGTTGAGCTACATGAATAAAAGCATGAATTTTCCTTAGTGAGTGCACCCCCTTCTAGCTTCACCCCATTGCATTTCTTCTCACCCCCTTCTAGCTTCACCCCATTGCATTTCTTTTCACCCCCTTCTAGCTTCACCCCATTGCATTTCTTCCACTCCACATCCCCCCCCCCCAGCTATTTTTGCTCTTTTCTTCCTTCCCCTCTCTGCAGCTTCCTCTCTCTTTCACTCTTCTATCCCCCCCCCCCACTCTCCTGCTCACTATCCCCCCCCCCTTTCACTGTATAAAGCAAGGTGGTGGGGCGGGGGGAGCTGACACAACATGGAGAGCGGGATGCCTAGCTTCTGAGGGCTGGTTGAACAGACTGCAGGCATATCCCAACTTTAACTCCTCAGTTGCCAGTCAGTAACAGAGTCTGCATCCACCAGTTCTCCTAGGACAAGCAGGATGAGTCAGCCACAAGTGGTGACGTCATCCGACGGCGCCGAGACGGAAGTACTCTCCATAGCTCAGAAGGGCTTTCGCCCTTCTGAGCATGGGCCAACTGGCCCCACCCCCCTGCCCGCCCCTAGCTATCCAGTTTTTTAGTCTTCCGCCTTGCCAGCAAGACGGACTTTTCTACTCTCCACAAAAATTTGACTTTAAGAACTCTAATCCTACCTAATCGTATGTATATAGCAGTTTTTACTCGTCCTGATGTTTCCTATCTGGGAACATATTCTCTCTCCGTTGATCAGTTCTAATTGTGTTCTGTTCTCTCTGCACCACACTTACGTCTGTAGTCCCAACATGGCTGTGTGAGCGGTTGACCAGAGTGAGGTTGATCAGAGTGCAGATGCCAACAGAGATACGCAAGCATGCAGGGAATGAGGACACACACCCTGAATGCAGGGTATGACTGGACGGCCAAGCCCGTAGCATGACGGTGCACATCATTCCATCCCTGCAGTGACCCACGCAGGTCGCGCCCAACACTGACCAATTTATCTCATGTCTCTCCAGAGAAAGTTCCCCAGAGTCGCAAGTTCCACAAGCCTGGATCCAGCGGCAATCTCCGTGCCCCGATACCTTGCTTTGCTAATGGTTCTCGACAATCCAGAATAATTAATATTAAGAGGTGCCTCTCTTATTAGTGGTGCACTCTCGCCCCACCTGCACCGCTCGCCCCAGCACTATTGCCTGGTCTTCTTCAGACTGCCCGACAGGCCTATGTCTTGGTCATTTCACAAGTGTGTCTCACTAAGGTGCCTTCTACTGCACCCTCAGCAAGTGTGTCTTGGTTACCTCTCAAGTGTGCCTTATACTGCACCCTCTGCATGTACGTGCTTCGCGTCCTCATACCACTACGGACCTACATGCTCTGGTGGCAACATGCTGCACCACAGGCTGCCTGCTAGCCTAGCCTCTAGTCTTCCGCAGAAGTGCCTCGGCCTTCCCCCTTTCTACCACAGCTCATGGCAGCTGGGGAGGCACCACTTGTGGCTGACTCATCCTGCTTGTCCTAGGAGAAAACGGAGTTACTTACCTGTAACTGGAGTTCTCCGGGGACAGCAGGATAAGTCAGCCACACATACCCGCCCACCTCCCCTAGAAAGGGGTCGACCTCCGTCCTGGTGACCGCCTCCTAGCGGCAAGGGCTCAGCTAGGGACATACTGGATAGCTAGGGGCGGGCAGGGGGGTGGGGCCAGTTGGCCCATGCTCAGAAGGGCGAAAGCCCTTCTGAGCTATGGAGAGTACTTCCGTCTCGGCGCCGTCGGATGACGTCACCACTTGTGGCTGACTTATCCTGCTGTCCCCGGAGAACTCCAGTTACAGGTAAGTAACTCCGTTATGTAGTAAAGTGGGATTTACCCTGCACAGACATCAGCACTGTACCAAGGGCTGCTCAAGCAGTAGCCACACAGGGTGCAGATGTGGAGAGGTTGCCAACATCATCACTAGGCATCCAGGAGGCCTGATAAAGGTGAGGGTGCTTCCTGCATGTGGTCAGAGAACCCCTTTGGACACTATTTGGAGCCCACTGGAGCCAATAATGAGGGGATGCAATTATAGCTTGGTACAGCGCTGAGAGAAACCACATTTGACACTTGTCATACTGGTAAGAAAGACAGTGATGGTTTTTTAGGTTATTCTGTATTTCTGATGCATCAGACTAGCCTAATGCCACTGAAGGCTGTCAGAAACTGAACTCATACGGTATCCGAGGCAGGGACGTAGCCACGGGTGGGCCATAGCTTCCCCACTTTGGAGTCAGGCCCTCCCAGTCAGTGGCAGAGCACAGACCACCGAGAGGAGAACTGGAGGCGATGTCGACATCAGCGCTGCCTTGTACCCACCGAGGCACCTAGGTTAACCTCAGGCCGCCACCCCTGGTCAGGTCCAGCACGCGTCTGTTGCAGTAACTGTGCTCCTGTAGCTCTGAACTCTGGCAAGTCCCAGTAACGCAGCATCTGTGAGTCAGCTCCTGCACGGTACGGCAGTCCCCTCCTGCCTCTCGTTCTTCTCCAGGGCTCTAATGTTTGTATAAATTCTCTTTAATGTTAACACGATCTATGTGGGAGGAACCTCAGGGGGTCAAGCTCCAACGAGCCTGTTCATGCCTCATTTTCTTCTCTCAACTTTAGCTGTAAGTGTAATATAAAGTAAGGATGGAGACATTTTTATCTCCTGAAGTCTTCTGAAATACATTCTTCCCCCATCCCATCCTGTGCCAGCACTTTTTTAAAGGTAAATACCTCTTGGTTTCTGTTGCACACTGGGCCTAGGGAATGGACCGCCTGTAAGCTCTTCGGCCAGGCAGTTTGTGTATCACATCACAGCATGTGCAGGACAAACTGTTGAACTCTGCGGGATTTCCATTTGAGCCACGTCTTGTGGCCAACCCAATAGCATCATTCTTCTGAGTTTGGCTACAAGATTGAGCAACAAGGGAAGTGCCAGATGTCAAGCCCTTTGCTTTCCCAGCAAGCTGTCCAACACCAGGGCTTTGGTAAGTGACAAACACTGGTTTCCAGTCCAGCAGCCCCCACCCCACCACCCCTCATTGGCCAGTGGCCTGCTACAGATCGTGTTGCTACAGTGTTAACTCCTTTTCAGTGCACACACCCTCCACTGCTCCTTTGGGTATGTGCTGTCACCCGAAAGATCTCATCAACATCTGGAGTTTGGGGCAAAATGCACTGAGCATGCTCATTTTGTGATGTCACCATAAAATACGTGCAACTGTACAAAACTGCATCAGGCCTAGGAGAAAAAAGACAGGAAATCTTTTTATTTTGACTCCATTTCATAGGGCTAAACTGAGGCATAGGGAGGTAAATATTTTCCAGAAGTTACAAAGAGAGACAATGGGTGAAAAGATTTAAATTCACATCCCATTACTTCTGCCACCTCCTAGATTTGAGACTTGAATCATGCGTGGACCACATGATTTCACTAAAGGCTGGTTGGCAGCTCTTAAAGCCCTCAATGACCCAAGACCAGGAGTGGCCATCTTCTAGGAGGCCACCTAGGGTGTCAGACCTTGATGGGCGGCAGGTCATATAGTTTGGCACACATGGCCTTCCGCTTCTGTTGTGTTGGAGGGGTGTCAGAAGCGGCAGGCTATGTGTAGCACATGAGCTGTTGTGGGTCGCCACTGCCACTCCAAGCTGAGCCGTCCCACCAACCCCATCAATGGAATCGGCGGCAGTGGAGAGGGAGGGGGTGTCGCGGTGCTGCTGGGGCTTCTTCCTGGGGCGGCAGAAACCCTTGGGCCGGCCCTGCCCAAGACCTGCAAGTAATGTGTGGGGGTGGGGGAGATAATAGAAACGTATAGTGTAGGAATAAGAAGTTACCCAAAGTCACAGAGCTTCAGCAGCAGGCAAGGCTTAGGATAAGGCCATCATTCCCCTGAGCGTCCTAAACCATTTCCAAAAGTCTGTGATCTTGGGGTAATCTGTTGGGGAAGTGCTATCACCCTTTCAACAGGGATAGATAGGGTAGCAGGAGGGAGAAGGTGGTTTTGCCACCTCCGCCCTCCACCAAAATGTTTGATTTGGTTTTTCTCAAGGTTAACATCAGGGACACTGATTTGAATACCAGTCGTGAATGTTCCAGCCAGATTTGCAGTTTAGAATAGAAAGTGATGGCACCACAAGAGAAACAAGGATTAATGACCATTGTACCCCACCCCCATCACCACCACCTTGCACGCACGTCAAGCAGCACGCACGCACTCACTCATAGCTACGATGCACAGGTGTACAAGCACGAGCCTTGTATTACTGCTTCACCTGTCCCCAGGAAACACGGGCTGCTGACTGGCCCAGAATATCCTGGGTTTTCATATTTCTGCACTCTTACTGCTGACAAGAAGATCCCAGGCTCTGATAATACTCATTCTGCTTCATTTACTGGAATCTTTCCCTGTTAGAAGATAAGGATTTCTTCAAATCTTTACCAAAAATAGCTCCAGCAGTCATGCTTTGTCCCCTCCTTGTTGGCTTCCACTCTCCTGGCCCAGGACGAGACAGTTTCTGCCAGCACCTTCCCTAGAGGAAAGAGTGCTCATCTCTGCTCGGCTCACTGAAAGGAACACTCAGTTCTTCAAGAGTCTCTGCGACAGGCACACTTGGTCCTCTCACACAGTTTCTGTTGTTCCATGGCAGATGTGTAACTCCCTTCACTTTTGGATTCACATGCTCAAAGAGCATAGTTGGTGGAGGGGGGCAGGGATTTTTTTGGATTTAGCTAACACCTTTTTGCAGGAATAGCTCAATGCAAATTACATTCAGGTACAATAAGTGTGGTCCTGTCCTCCAGAGGACTTACAATCTAGGGGGCCGATGCAGAAAGCTGGCATTAGAGCAGTATGTTAAAAGCTGTGCACACAGTTTTCTAGTGTGAGAGCAACACAAAAGTTGTACACCGGTTTGCCATAAGCAAAATGTGTGCAAATGAGATATACACAAAACCTCTTCGTTAAATGTACAGCGACACCAGACACATGCACAGAAAGCTTCTGCTCTAGTGGTGACATATCTGTAGCAAAATTTAAAATAAATTATTATATTTAAAATAACAATTTTCAGTGTGGAGTAATAATTGTTCACCCACATGGTGGTGGGGAAAGTTGCGATGCACAACTTGTGCAGTAAATGTTAATGCCCGAAACAGTGGTTTGTGGTGGGCACCCATACATTTGGTAGGCACAGTAAGAAATGGACTCCCGCTGCAAAGTCACCAACAGGTAAATCACACCAGAAAACATTTCTGTTCTCCTACATGCCAATATCTTTTCTCCTATGTGTGCCAATGTTTCACACACTGACGTTTTCTTTTACATGCGCCAAAGTTTTACTTCCGATCAGGCATTGAAGTGGTGGCGCAACTGAACTCTGCGTTGGGCCTTTTGGTCTTCAGCGCACTTCTTTGCAGGTCATTTGAATACACAGCTCATTATAATGTAATTTTATTAGGCGCCGCGTTGTTATCTGCACAATCATTTGTGCGCAGATAACATTTACTGCTATCCCTCCTCTGCACTGCGGCAGATGTCACGCTATAAACAGACAGTGCACTAACGTTTCTGCATCGGCCTCTAGGTTTCTACGTTAGGCATTGGGGGGTTAATGACTTGCCCAGGATCTGAAAGAGTGGTAATGGAATTCAAACTGGGCTTCCCTGGTCTCAGCCTACTGTTCTAACCGTGAGGATAGTCCATGCAGAATTGGTCCCCATCCCTCCACTGCTAATATGACTTCCTTTCCCTTTGTCAGCATCCCCCCTCCCCTCCCAAGTAAGCAGGCAAACTACACCAGTGTTACAGACTGACTCTAAAGTGTGGTGTGGTCTGCCCCTCCCCATTCCCAGTTTGTATTGGTAGCAAAATCATGTTTCTGGAAGAACTGTGCTGTCGATGAATCTGGTACAAACACCCAAGAGGTCCTTATCATGCTTTAGGTGCGAGTTTTATGGATGTACACAGCCAAAAAAAGTTTGGTTTGTACTCGATTTTTCAGAAGTTTTCCTGGTTTTCAGGCATTTTTTGTGTTGGTTGTTCAGCATGCGCAGTTTGCATGCAAAAACTTAAAAGATGGGCACAATCAGTTGTACACACCAATATTCATCAGTCTACATGCACACACGAAATTTGTGCATACCTTTAATTTTTAGGTGCCCCTACAAACCAAACGAACTGAGAAAAATTCATATCCCTAGTGAATTTCTGTTGTGAGGCAATAGAGAAATTGCACCCCCAGACTGTGTACTGAGCCGTTGGGTTGGAGGGGTGTCCTGGGAACGGTACGTCAGAGAGAGAGAAGGAGAGAGGAAGGTCGATGAAACAAATCAGGCAAAGGCAATGAGATAAATACGGCATATGTCGTTCCATGTTCACACAATGTGCTAGAAACCTGAGTAAAGCAGCAGCTAAGACTATTCATTTTACAGATGAAAACCAACTTCCAAAATCATTGAATTGGCAGGTTAGCTGAGAATTGTAATGTGAGTGAGTGGGTGGGTGGGTGGGTGTCTCTCTCTCAGATGTTTGGATTTATCAAAGGTACATGTTACTTACATGTTTGTAGCATAGTTCAGGCCTATAAAGTTAATACTTATGGCTCTTGGCTTTCAGATGCCAAACAAGGAGAAGGTCCTCAAAAAGACCAAAAACCCAAGAACAAAAGAAATGGAGGCAGACACACGGCCCCAGGTAGTCCAAGCCAACATTTTTTTCCAGGATTTTTACATCTTTTTCACACCTGGAATAAAAACGTTGACTTGGACTACATTGGGCCATGTGCCTACCTCCATTTCTTTTGCTCTTCGGTTCTTGGTTTTCAGAACCACGCAGAACCTTTGATTTTACTGTTTTGTTTCAGTTCACAGAGTAACTAAGTAGCTTCAGCCGTTTGTGAGAAGAAGCTGGTATGAAGTACATGAAGGGGGTTGAATTAGCAGAAATTTGAAACGTGCGAGCATCAGTGCCAGGTATTACGGCATCAGCCCTGGCTACTGTCCATTCATACATGTTTCATCCCATCATATCACCATTGAAAGATGATTGAACTATGAATGTATATGAAAGATACTAAATGGAGAGGAGTCCAAAAGATGCACACACGTTTTGCAGAGGACATGATAATAGGTGTAAAGCATGAGCAACTCGTAATTAGTAAGAGTTTAAATACCAGGTACCACCTGCTCCTACTATTGTAACAACTGATCCTACACAATAGATCCATATCTCACAGAAGATATAAAAAGAAATGGTTCCGAGGAAGGCGGCCAAAATGACAGGGGGCCTGCACCAACAGATGCGTGAGAAAAGACTTGAAAACTTAAATATGCATACCCTCCTAGAGAAGAGGAGAGACGGGGGAGATATGATACAGACCTTAAAATACTTAAAGGGTTTCAACAGACAAACATTCTTCAAAGACGGTAAGCTGTAGAACTAAAGGACATGAAATGAAGCTGCAAGGAGTTAAACTTAAATGCAGTATCGGGAAATACTTTTTCACAGAAAGGGTGGTGGATGCCTTGAATGCCCTCCCAATGAAGGGAGGGGGCATAGTTACTGTCGTGCTCTCCAGCACTGCTATCTCACCACCATGACTGCCTTCTTCTCCGGGGTTGGAATCTTCTAGCCACCATAGTGGGGAGTCTTTATCACTGGCCTTCCGTTCATGTCTTGCAAAGTTTATGCCACTATTCTTGTTTTGACCAGAAGCCCTTTGATCAATTGCCTCACTTTCGAGGAAGGAACAGTGCCTTTGAGTCCATTCCTCTTTTTCAGTTCCCATTGCTAAGTCTTCCATCGAGGCTTCAGTCCTCCTTTGTTAGAATACAGCATGTTCTAACTTAGTGGTCAGCTCCTGTGGATCCCAGTCCAAGGCACTGTTGGTACTCTTGTACCCATGTCGGGAACTCCTCTCAGTAGTGGATACCTGTTGCAGGGGGCTTTACTGGTTTGGTTTTCATGGTGGTGGTATCCGGTACACCCCCTAGAAGCTGTGTTCTGAGGGAGTCGGTGTGTTGTAGCTAAACCTTCTATGGCCTATCTCAGGGGACTTCCTTGTTCTCTTTGTGCTTGTCATTCAGGCAGCCACTGAGTTTCGGAACACCAAGAAGTAGGTCGTCCTTTGTGGTGGCCAGGTCCATTTCAGTATCTAACAGTAGTCCCTTCTTACTGGGTTTTTAACTGGGCCTTCACCTTTGACTGTTTGTTTCTTACAATCCAGCCCACTTATCTATTGCCTGTCAGGATCTTTGGGTTTGACTAGCAGGATTTACAGGGTTGTTTAGTATCCTGTAGCAGTGGTGGTTGTCACTGGGCAGATGCTTTTTGCTCTCCAGACTAATTCTGGGGTAACCTTAGGAGGTATCAACTCTGTAGAGGGATTCTGATCTTTCCAAGTCTCCTTCACAATCCACACCCCTTTCCCAAAGGTGCTTCTATGTGGATGCTTCAGTCCACCCAATGCTTCAGCTAGATCTGTTCTTTCCTTTGTTTGTTGTTGTTAAGTGCCGCTGAGTCAGTGTTGACTCATGGTGATCCTCTGGATAGCTGTCCTAAACTGTGTTCGATCTTCAGTCAGGGGGCCTATTGTTGATAAGAGTGGCATCCATATCTGCTGTTATTGTATAGATCCATCTCATTGCTGGCCTTTCTCTTTTGCATTGATCTTCAACCTTGCCAAGCATGATGTCTTTCCCTAATGATCTCTCTCTTCGCATGATTTGTCCAAAGTATGAAAGGTGAAGTCTTGTCATCTGAACTTTTAAAGAAAGCTTTGCTTTGATCTCCTCTACTACTGACTGGTTGTTCTTCAGGCAGTCCACAGTATTCACCATATTCTTCGCCAGCACCACAATTCAAAGGCATCAATTTTCTTCCTGTATCTTTTTCACTGTACAACTTTTGCACCTATATTTATTTTATTTATTTACATTCTCTTATATACCGCGCTATTCTGCATCAGTGCAGTTTACATTGAACAAACGGAAATTACATTGAACAGGGCATTATAACTTGGAGATAACTATTTTACAGGGAACATGGGCTATGGAGGGTTAAGTGGCTTGTCCAAGACCACAAGGAGCACCTGTGGGACTAGAAACCCCAGTCCTTCCGGCCCAAGGTTGCTGTCCTCTAGTGGAATTTGAACCCCTGACCTTCCAGCCTGAAGTACCTTGTCCCAACCACTAGGCCACTCCACTAGGCCACTATAAGATGTATTTGAAAATACCATACCTTGGACAAGCCAAATCTTAGTATGGAGAGAGACATCTGTGTTCTTAAGTCTTGTTTAGGTCCTTCATAGCCATTCTGCCAAGAGCAATGCGTCGTCAGATTTCACGACTGCTTGTCACCTCTTTATTGATTATTGATCCAAGAAGGCTAAAGTTTCCACTATTTCAATTTCTTCTCAATCAACAAGAAGAACATAAGATATGCCATACTGGGTCAGACCAAGATCCATCAAGCCCAGTATCCTGTTTCCAACAGTGGCCAATCTAGATCACAAGTACCTAGCGAGTTTCCAAAAAGGCACACAGGTTCCACAATGCTTGTATTGCAGCAAGCAATGGATTTCCCTGGTCCTCTTTAATAATATGGACCTTTCCTCCAGGAACTTGACCAAACCTTTTTTAAACCCAGCTACACTAAGAACATAAGAAATGCCATTCTGGGTTAGACCAAGGTCCATCAAGCCCAGTATCCTGTTTCCAACAGTGGCCATTCTAGGTCAAAAGTACCTAGCAGTTTCCCCAAAAAACACAGGTTCCGCATTGCTTGTATTTGGGGCAAGCAGTGGATATCCTGGGTCCCTTTTAATAATGGTTTATGGACCTTTCCTCCAGGAACGTGTCCAAACCTTTTTTAAACCCGGCTACACTAACAGCTTTTACTACATCCTCCGGTAACAAATTCCAGAGTTTGATTACACTTTGAGTGAAAAAATATTTTTTCTTATTAGTCTTAACTAGGTTACCATATAGCTTCATTGCATGTCCCCTAGTCTTTCTGTATTTTGATGGCATAAACAATCGATCTACGTTTGCCCATTCCACTCCATTCATTATTTTATAGACCTCTATCATATCTCCCCTCAGCCGTCTCTTTTCCGGGTTGAAGAGCTCTAACCTTTTTAGATCTCTTAAATGAAAGGGTTATCCTTCCATCCCATTTACCATTTTGGTGTCTCTTCTCTGTACCTTTTCTAATTTTCTGCACCGACCATTGCATGCCCACACTTAACAAATTGTCTGTCGATTGTTTGTTGTGCGGGCCACCTTGATTGAATGATAAGGCAGGATAGAAATCAATTTAAATAAATAAATAAAATAAATAATAACGCTATATCCTTTTTAAGATACGGCGACCAGAATTGCACATAATATTCAAGGTGCAGTCGCACCATTGAACGATACAGAGGCATTATAATATCCTTTGTTTTATTCTCCATTCTTTTCCTTATGATACCTAGCATTCTATTTGCTCTCTTGGCTGCCACTGCACACTGGGTGGAGGGTTTCAATATGTTATCCACGATGACACAAATCCTTTTCCTGGGTGGTGGTTCCTAATGAGGAACCTTGCATCGTGTAACCCTAGTTTGGGTTATTCTTTCCTAGGTGCATGACTTGTCCACATTAAATTTCATCTGCCATTTGGATGCCCAGTCTTCCAGTTTATCAAGGTCCTCTTGCAATTTTTCACAATCCTCTTGGGTTTTAACAACTTTGAATAATTTTGTCTCATCTGCAAATTTGATTACCTCACTCATTATTCTCATTTCCAGGTCATTTCCGAATATGTTAAAAAGCAGCGGACCCAGCACAGATCCCTGGGGTACACCACTATTCACCTTTCTCCATTGGGAAAATTGGCCATTTAGCCCTACCTCTGCTTTCTATCTTTTAACCAGTTCCTGATCCACAGTAGTACACTGCCTTCCATCCCATGACTTTTTAATTTTGCCAAGAGTCTCTCATGAGGGACCTTGTCAAAGGCTTTCTGAAAGTCCAGATACACAATATCAACCGACTCACCTTTGTCCACCTGTTTATTCACTCCTTCAAAAAAACATAACAGATTAGTAAGACAAGATCTTCCTTGGCTAAAGCCACGTTGCCTTTCTCTCATTAAGCCATTATTATCTACATGTTCTGTAATTTTGTTCTTTATTTCTTTATTTATTATTTATTTAACAATGATTTATATACCGCATCTTCCATAGTTCAGTTGCGGTTCACAATAAACAACAGTTAACAAATCGAAGTTTGTTTTACATAAAACATCATATGACTAAATAACAATAAGATAAACAACTAGTGTTAATACAGAACAGTATAGAACAGTGTAAACTATATACATTATGTACAAATACACATTTTGTGGGGCTTAAGCGTTATTCAAAGTACAGTATCAGCTATGAAGAATTGTATGTGTAGGTCATTTGGGATTTGTTAGATAAAATCTGGTTAGCCATTATCTTTATAACGGTTTCTACCATTTTTCCCGGTACTGACATCAGGCTCACTGGTCTGTAGTTTCCAGGATCACCCCTGGAACCCTTTTAAAAAATTGGCATTAAATTTGCCATCCTCCAATCTTCAGGTATTACAGATGATTTTAATTAGTTCACAGATTACTAATAGTAGGTCTGCAATCTCATATTTCAGTTCTTTCAACACCCTTGTATATATACCATCTGGTCCGGGTGATTTACTACTCTTCAGTTTTTCAAATAGTTGTAATACATCTTCCCAATGTATCAATATGTCTTTCAATTCTTCTGTGGCATCTCCTTTAAATACCATTTCAGTCATGGGTACATTCCTACATCTTTCTCAGTAAAGACGGAAGCAAAGAATTCATTCAGTCTCTCCGCTATGGCCTTGTCCCCTCTTAGGGGCTTGTTTACAAAGCCACGGTAGCGGTTCACGATCGTTATCGGGGCCGCGGCTCCGATAACGATAGCGAACCGCTACCGCAGCTTTGTAAACAAGCCCCTTAGTGCCCCTTTTACTCCTCTATCATCTATTGGTCCAACTGACTCTGTCACAGGCTTTTTGCTACGAATGTACTTGAAAAAGTCTTTATTATGCATTTTTGCTTCCACAGCAAGCTTCTTCTCAAATTCTCTCTTTGCCTGCTTTATCAGTGCCTTGCATCTAACTTGCCAGTGCTTATCTAGTTTTCGTCATTTGGCTCCTTTTCCCATTTCCTGAAAAATGCTCTTTTGGCAACAGCCTCTCTGACCTCACCTTTAAACCATGCTGGCAGTTTTTTGGACTTCCTTCCACTTTTCTTAAAGCGTGGAATACAGCTGGTCTTGGCTTCCAAGATAGTATTTTTAAACACCCATGCTTGATGTACTGTAAATCTTTAATCTTTGCAACTGCTCCTTTTAGTTTTTTCTTCACTATTTTCGTCATTTTATCATAGTCTGCCTTTTGAAACTTAAAGGTAGTACTGCGGATTTCCTTACTGTCCTTCCTTCATTTATTAAATCAAATGTGATCATGCTATGATCACTATTGTCAAGTGGCCCCAACACCCTTATCTCTTGCACCAGATCTGGTGTTCCACTAAGGACTAGGTCCAAAATGGCTTCCCCTCTGGTTGGTTCATGAACCAGCTGCTCCAAGAAGCAATAATTTATTTTGTCTAGAAATGTCATCTCCCTAGCTGTCCTGCCGTGACACTGATCCAGTCGATAAGGAGTAGTTGAAATCACCTATTATTATTACTGTGCTGTAACTTTTGTTAGCTTCCCTGATTTCTTTGAGCATTTCATCATCCATTTGTTCATTCTGGCCAGGCGGTCAATAGTACACCCCCACTGCCATCACCTTCCCCTTCCCCTTTTTCCACGGAATTTCAATCCATAGAGATTCTACAGTGAATTTTGTTTCCTACAAAACTTTAATCCTTTGTGACTCAATGCCCTCTCTAACATAGAGTGCAACCCCTCCACCAATTTGATCTGCTGCATTATTACGATATAGTTTGTACCCAGGTATCAGTATCCCACTGGTTGTCCTCCTTCCACCATGTCTCTGAGATACCAATCATATCTAACCTCTCATTTAGTGCTATATATTCTAACTCTCCAATCTAATTTTTTAGACTTCTAGCATTTGTATACAAGCATTTTAGAGGCTGTATTTTATTCATATTAATCTGGCTGTTGGTAGGCAGGGGTAATTTGCAATCTTTAAGCTCCATCTGCTCTGTATTCAAAGGCATTTGGGTTACTTTTGTCTTTATTGGAACCTCTCTATCGATATGCCCTAACTTCTGTCATTTGCTAGTATCTTTCAAGGATACATTGTTCCGAACCATGCGCTCTTGGGCGACTGTCGGCTCTCCCCTGTTATCTAGTTAAAAGCTTCTCTATCTCCTTTTTAAAGGTTAATGCCAGCAGCCTGGTTCCATCCCGGATAAGGTGGAGCCCATCCCTTCGGAAGAGCCCCTCCTTTCCCCAGAATGTTTCCCGGTTCCTAACAAATCCAAACCCCTCTTCTTTACACCATCATCTCATCCACACATTGAGACTCTGGAGCTCTGCCTGCCTTTTGTGTCCTGCATGTGGAATGGGAAGCATTTTGGAGAATGCTACCCTGGAAGTTCTGGATTTCTACTTCCTACTTAAAAGCCTACATTTGGCCTCCAGAACCTCCCTACCACACTTTCCTATGTCATTGGTACCGACATGTACCAAGACAGCAGACTCCTCCCCAGCACTATCTAAGACCTTGTCTAGGTGGCGCGTGAGGTCCGCTACCTTCGCACCAGGCAGGCATGTTACCAGGCGATCCCCATATGTACCGGCCACCCAGCTATCTACATGCCTAATGATCGACAGTGAACTTACTGATTTTGCCAGTCGTCAGGATCTTTGTCTTCTTTATGTTAAGGGACAGGCCCATTTTAAGACTATGATCCTTGATCTTGAGAAGCAAATGTTTCAGATTGGCTACACTTTCAGCCAGCATTGTGGTGTCATCAGCATCGCGAAGGTTGTTGATAAATATTCCACCAATCTTCACACCTCAGTTGTCTTCATACAGTCCTGTTTCTCTGATGATTTGTTCTGTATATTAATTAAAAAGGTAGTTTGAAAGTATGCAGCCTTGTTGTACACCTTTGCTGATTTTAAACCACTCTGTTTCTCCTTGTTCCGTTCGAACTGTTGTTTCTTGATCAATGTAAAGGCTGTACTAGAGAACTATCAAGTGTTCTGGTATACCCATGCTTCTTAATGTGGCCCAGAGTTTCTCATAGTTTACATAGTCAAAAGCCTTGCCATGGCAAGGATTAATAGCAAAGTGCGGTATGGATTCTGCTTTCTGGATGCAAAGCTCCCCTGTAGTTGCAATGCTGGGTATTGCAGTGCCTTTTAGAGCTGTGGAGGCTGTGCACGAGGCCTGGCACATGTTCAAAGCCCGAGTATCTCTGCACAGATGAGCTCTTCTTTTAAATTAATAACCCTTATATTTCCCACTGGCACCCCTTGTGACCTTGGCCAAGTCACTTTACCCTCCATTGCCTCGGAAGGAAAGGCTGGCAGTCTACTTCCGGTGATGCATTGCCAAGAAAACCCAGAGGCAGCTGGGTCGCCAGGAGTCAGCACTAAAAAGAAAACAAAAGAAAACCCTAATGAGTTAGTGCTGGGAGGCTTATTTATATCCCTAGCATGCTTGGAAAAATCCTTTACCTGATTGAGGAGCCTTTATTTTTATGACGGTGGTGCATGCAGAGTTGCCAAGTTACTGAGTTCCAAAAGGGAGGCTTTGAGTCACTTTTGGTTTTAATTTATATCCAAAAGCAGTGTGGCATTTGTAAAACCCGATTCTACCCATTGAAATCAAGGCTGCGTTATGGGATAGTGTTATCCAGTCCAAAATCTCCCTGCTTGAACTGGGTAAGTTGGAAGCTCTATATATGTGTTGCCGCAGCAATACATAAAATGGTTACAATTAAAGGAAAAGAGAAACAAATTACATAATAGTGATAATAACAGTAAATTGAAATGGCAGGGTACAGAAAGTCCCGTAATAATGCAGTTCTCCGGCTTCTGGTTTCATCTTGTGGGTGGTCAGATTATGGGTCTCGGTCTTTGCAATTGTCGGCCTTGGGCGCCCTGTGCTGGTTACATGACGCACTGACTCTCCCTGTTTCTTACCTCTTCTCTAATACTGAAAGCCAGGGCCTGATATATATTCACAGGAATTAACAGCGTTAGCAGACCTCCTAGCTGGAATATTCAGTGGCACTAACACAGTTAGTGCCGCTGGATATCTGCGGGTGTCGCTGCTGTGCACCCCAATGTTAACTGGCTAGCTTCGGGGCATTGCGGGGGTTAGCTTCATCGCTATGTAGGCAACCCAGATGTAGAACGCAGGGGCCCAGATATGGCCCCGGCATTGAATGTCCAGGTTTGCAGTTCAGTGGTGGTTTCGTAGCACTAGTATCTGACACCACTGAATATTGGGTCCAGATTGTCTGATGTTTCAGAAATTCATCCCCCTGTAGCACTGTCTTCTTGACTCTTTTCCTAACCTGCCCTCTACCCCAGTCATATTATTGTTAACCCTCCCTATTTCCTTTCATTCTTTCCTAGCTCTCAATTGTGCAGTATTATTTATTTGTTTAAAAGATTTGATATGCTACCTTTATGACCAGAGCATTTCAAAATGGTTTACATAGCTCGATAAAGCCAAGTGGAGCATAAGAAATTCGAGAGTAAAATAGCTAAAAATGCATCATAAATAATTCTATAAAGATTTAAAACACGGCTTCTTCCAGTTAACGTATCATTACATAAAACTGTGACCTGCTTAAACCAAGACTTATACTTTAGCAGGGAATAACATACGGAGGGATATTCAAAGGCATCTTTGCGATTTGCGGACCTTCAAACCGCATAAATGCCACTCACTGGGGTATTCAGAGCAATGTTCCCTCTAATTTTCTGTAGGCTGTGTGCGCATAAAATATCAGCTGTGTGCAGCTTTTGAAGGAAGGTTAAATTTTTGTGCGCCACATAACGACACTCTGAGTTATATACTTTAAACTTTGACTACACGTCAGAATACAGTATGTACACCACATTGATTTGAATCAAATTAAATGAAAATAGATGATTACTAAATGAAGCGGGAAATTTCTAGTAATTACAATCATAACTTTTAAATTTTAAGACGTCTGTGTTTTCTATCAGAATCAGAGCCGTAATTTTTGTGCGCTCTGTTGTAAAGTATGTGCGCTCGCTCGGCGAGGTGTGTGCGCGCGCACACGCGCACAGCTTAGAGGGAACAGTGATTCAGAGGTACTAATCTGGTTAGTGTCACGGAATATCCCTGGTTTAGGCCTCTTGCCAGGTGACAGCTAAAAGTGCTTTTGTAGTAATCACAGAGGGTCTTTATTATTTAGGGGAGTGATGGCTGGAGCTCATTTCATTTGTTGGTCTCAACTATAATTCTGCTCTTCTGCTAATCACTTTCTTTTTTAATGGTTGGGATCAGGAGCTGTGGGTTGACGATGATCCCTTCTTGGCTTTTAGGCTGAAATTGAGAACCTCTGCAATAAGGGGGGGGGGGGGGGGATTAACATCCTATCACCTGACCTCTCTGGGAACACAAAGCTGTTTGGGCCTGAATCAAACCAAGAGGATTAAATGTGCAAAATTGTTCACTCAGTCACAATTCAGAAAGAATTTTCTCCCTGCTCCTTTGGGATTCTAGCTCTACTAAAAGTGACCTGTATTGGGGCTATGGCATCACAAGCTATCATTTGCAAGACCCCACCTAGTGATGACCCGAGGGTTTCTGCTGCCCTAGGCAGACCCTCTGTTATGCCCCCTCCCCCAGATTGCACCGCTGTCCGGTCCGCCATGCCGGCCCCCCCCCCTCTTGCCCTGAAGTGGTGGTGGCTGAACGCTGTTGGGCCTTAAAGTGTGCTCATGGCCTGACGCTCCTACCTCCCTCTAAAGCAACTTTCTTGGAACAGGCAGGAGTGGCAGGTCAGAACTGTATGCACGCATGTGGGTGTTTTAAAGCCAGGCAGTTCAGCTACCACTTCCCGGGGGGAGGGGGGGTTAGTGATGCTGCCCACTAGGGTCTGCCACCCTAGACAATATTCTAGTTCACTTAGTGGATGGGCCAGTCCTGCCCTACCTTATACCAAGTCTCTAGTCTTTACCTGAACTGGTAAAATAATCTCACTCCTGGAGCTAGCCTGCTCATTTACACCATCCCTATAGTTGGTATAAATGTCCACACTTAAGATCTGTCACGAACACACGTAAATTATAGCACTTGTGCAGTCTACCTAAACTCTGCCTATGTGCACACCCATAGCGAAAGTACACGTCATCAGCCTTCATGAGCATACTTCAGAGAATAGTAACCGGCTAAAGTATATGTGCACAAACCACTAAAAAAAACATGCGTTATGCACGTAGATGGACTGTAGCTTCATGCAGCTCCTTGTAACATTACCCCCCATGGATTACTGAGTCTCTCTCCCCCGCTGGGGGCTGTGAAGTCTGCCTCAGAACTTCTCCAGCCCTGGTTGCCCCACAGACAGCAAGTGAAAGGTCCACGAATTCAGCCTGGGTCTGCACTTGACACTGAACTGCAGGGCTGGGCCACCAGTCGGCCTTTAATGCTCAAAATTGCCTTTTGCTGTCTTTACATTTGAAAAATTTGAAGGGTTTGATCATCTGTTTCCTAGTGCATATGCAAAGCAGGATTCATTATCGCATAAACTGACATACAGTATAAAGTAGTGCAAAAGGCCATAAGAGATAACAAATAGCATTATTTCCCAGGCAGCACCAGCAAAATCCAAAACGCTGATCATATTAACACAGAGTTTCCAAGTTACCCAGTTCCAGGAGTTAAATTTTAAATCAGTCCTGGATTTTTGACAGTCTCATTCTGATGCATTATGAGACCTGCAGCGCTGATTCCAATGGGTAAAATCAGGAACTGCAAATACCATACTGCATTGCTAGGCAAGTTAAAAACCTGAACTGGTAAAATATCTCACTCCTGGAGCTAGGTAACTTGGCAACTCTGTCGATAGCCCAGAGTACCCAATACCAGCTATTATATCATATATCAAACCAAACTAATGATTAAATATACTGTAAGGTAGTAAAGAGCTGACATTTTGACTTCTAAAACATGAGAATAACTCAAAAGTTTAAACTGGATTTTTTTTCTTTTCTTTTTTTAACCTGCAAAACCTTGGAATCAAGTGGCAGTTTGCTGCCCTCTCTTGTTTCCTGGAAGAATAGATTCCTTCCCATTAAAACTTCTATCTGCAGCCTGTAGGTCACAAAATGGCAAAACTATAAAAATTAAAATACCGTATCTGTTTATTCTGTGTGCTTTATACAAAGCACCCTGAATGCACAGATATGTAACATTAACGTTTCTACAGTTTCGTGCTTTCCTGATGCAAACTTAAGGCACAACTAAGCTCTTTCACTAACGCCTGTAAATACCTTCTGAGTATAATACACATTTTATTGTCCCTTCCATCTATAGTACATGGGGGGTTTAAGCATATTTCACTGCAGTGATACGACAGGGTGGAGGGATCCGACTGGAGGATAGTAGAGGAAGAAGATGTGGGGTCTTGTTAGGAGTGGAAGGTCAGGATGTAAGAATTTGCAACAGAATGAAATCGCTGACTGAAACAACTTTCTGAATTCTGTGCAGCTCTTCTGATCTTCCTACCTGCCCCGGGAACTCGTTCAAATATTGGCAACCCTTAGAAAGTTCTTCCAGACGACTAACCTAAATCTCCATTTGCTGAAATTTAAGCCCATTTCCTTTTGTTCTGTCCCCAGTGCAGGTAGAGATCTTATCCCCCACCTCCTCATGGACTGGAATTAGCAATTAAGAAATCATTCGGATCCAGTTCAAAATAATGCAAGGGAGTAGAACAGATTCCACTTGCAGGGTTGCAGTAAAGGTCACAAGTCAGCTAAGTTTGTTGGCCATCGCCAGCCTGCTTCTATTTATAACTGCCCAGGAACCCCCATGAGACCCATCTGCTGGGATCTTGATAAAGAACTGAGCTTCCGGAGGATAATCTTACAAAGCATTTGATGCACGTAAAATGTGTTTTACATGTGAAAAGTGGTTGTTATCAAGTTGTATGTGTGATGTGCAAAAAAGAGGTACTGTGTAAGATTGCATCATATAGACACCCTGTTATGAAATTACGCCTTTAGTATCTACACTGTGAGTTTGAGCTTAAATCCTGCTCCGTATGGCGGCCCGTCCAGGCAGTACAACCCTGATTTTATGCTGATGGAGACAGCTCTGTTCACTTCCCCCTTTTTCTGCTAGCTAGTTTTCTTGTGCAATGGTCGGCCCATGCTAAAAATCACTGTACTAGTAAATGGAAGAGAGACCTTTGCAATGTGCGTGGGTGCATGTCACTTTTTTTACACTAATGTACTGTAGAGAGGATATGACATACGAAGCTCAAGCAGTTTTTTGTTTGTCCGCTGTCTGGAAGAGCATAGACCAGGTAGAGAGGCAGGGCAATGTGATGGGAATAGCACAGGGATATTGTAGCATAACCTTAAGGCGTGCAAACTAAATGCTAATAAAGAAATACAAAAAAATATGCACGTGCGACCATTTTCAGCTCGTCCAGTCTCTGGGTGTACAGCTGAAGCACAGTTCTAAGGGATGTTTTGAAATACTGCATAAGCTAAAAGACTTTCCTTGGGCGTGAACAGAATTCTTAAACGTTTGGCTGCGATCTACTTTATGCACTGGCAGAGAGAGGAGCTAGTAGAAGAATTTCAAACTTGGTAGTTCTCTTGAAAAGCACCTGAGAGCGTCCCATGGCCACCCCTCTCCTGGACCTGCAGTGGTGGCAGTGATTTCAAAACAGCAACACAGTGTTTACCAAAAGCCTCCAGCATTGCACGCTGTTGGTGCCTCGCCCCCTCCCATGCAGACTTCCTGTTTGCAGGGGGGCGGAAGCAACTGGTCTGTCCGCTTCCACCTCCATGCAAACAAGAGTCTGCATTGGAGGGGGCGGAAGCACCAACAGCAGGCAGTGCCGGAGACGTTTGGTAAGCGCTGTGTTGCTGTTTTAAAGTCATTGCTGCCCCTGCAGGTCCAGGAGAGAGGTGGGGGTGGGAGCAGCTAGGCGGGAGGAATGAGGTTTGTCTAGGGAGCCTCATAGCCTTGCAGCGGCCTTGGTCTGATGTCTATTCTGAGTATTCTGGGCCTTCTCTTACAAGGGTCATTTCTCTCTCACTTCTGCAGAAAGGGAGTCACACGAGGACCCCACCACATCGGAAATGACAGACGAGACCTACCCACCTAAGTATCGAAAATTTGTGCGCATTACAGAGCACAAAGCTGGAGCACTGAAGAAAGATCGGTTAAAGAAGCAGTCACTGGCCAAAATCCTTGTCGCGGAGAACACGGACACTGAGAAGCACCTTCGGGTGTCCCAGGAGCACCGGCTCGATTCAGAACAGGTAGGTTTGACTGGTGGGCCCTGGAGCTACCAAACGTACCGACTGATTCGGTCTTGGTTTTACCCCGCAGCCTGTAAGGATTTGTAGTGTTGAGTTCCCCACAGATTTTCCTAAGAAAAGCAGAAAAAAAACCCCCAAACACACGCATGGAATGCATCAAAAACCAGGAATGAATCAATACCGTCAGGATGAGGAAATGATGTAGTGGTTAGACCAGTGGGCTGAGAGCCAGGGCTAAAATCCTGTATCTGCCACTAACACTCCTTGTGACCTTGAAGAAGACCCTTTCTTTCCCATTATCCATGGTATCCACCTAGCAAGTGAGCTCTTTGGGGAAGGGACATGTACCTAACTACTTATCACTGCCGTACCGTGCTGCGTATGTCTAGTAGTGCTGTACAAATGATAAGTAGTGTGTGTGTGTGTGCCTTCGAGTTAATGCTATCTCCTGGTATTATTGATCTGTGCACGTTGACCAACCTACACAGGACCTTAACTGGTGGGACAGTGATTTGGATAACTAGGTTTGCTTCAGGTCATGAGAGACAGGCTAAGCCAGCACCGGTCGTACTAACTTCCATCCATTACACCAAATGACCCTGTTGCTGTTCCTGGAGGAACACTGGAAGTGAGTCCTAGTTTTCTAACTCTGCCTCCATGCCTTCTGGTAGCTGTAGCAAGACTGAGATAAAATAAAACTGAGAATGGACAAAATTGCTTCTTCCATCTTTCGCCAAGTTGTATAACAATCTAGAATATGTGGTCTGGATTTTCTTAGAAAGTTCAATTACTAATGTCTGTATGGATTGGCACAGTGTGGCTGTCTGCAGCCTTAAAATTGAGGTTTGGTAGGTTGAAGCTGTCCTTTTAATCTCCTGGACTTTCTCTCTCTCTTTCCTCATACAGGGCCCATGCCGAAGACAGATGGAGTCAGCGTTGCAAGACATAAAATCTACTCATCGCATTATCCCTAGAGCCTTTTACCTGCCCAACTGTGACAGGAAGGGATTCTACAAAAGGAAACAGGTAAGATGCGTCACAGAAAAGTGCCCTAAAATTAATGGATTTATCCCACCATGCCAAGTATACCATTCTAGAACTGGAGGCTTGCCTCTCCCTATACCTTCCTACAATAGTGAAGGAATGGAGGCTGGCTTCCTTCTCTTTAATCCATTGTAACATCAAAGGAGTGGAGGCTAGCTAGCTTCACATAATATACTCTTCTGTAATACTAATGGAACAGAGCCTGGCTCCCTCTCCTTACTCCACTGTAATACTAAAGTAATGGAGGCTGCCTCCCACTCCTTACTCTGCCGTAATACTGAAGGAATGGAGGCTGGCCTCCCTCCCCTTACTCCACCGTAATACTGAAGCAATGGAGGCTGGCCTCCCTCTCCTTACTCCACTGTAATACTGAAGCAATGGAGGCTGCCTCCCTCCCCTTACTCCGCCGTAATACTGAAGCAATGGAGGCTGCCTCCCTCTCCTTACTCCACTGTAATACTGAAGCAATGGAGGCTGCCTCCCTCCCCTTACTCCGCCGTAATACTGAAGCAATGGAGGCTGGCCTCCCACTCCTTACTCCGCCGTAATACTGAAGCAATGGAGGCTGGCCTCCCTCTCCTTACTCCGCCATAATACTGAAGGAATGGAGGCTGGCCTCCCACTCCTTACTCCGCCGTAATACTGAAGGAATGGAGGCTGGCCTCCCTCCCCTTACTCCACTGTAATACTGAAGCAATGGAGGCTGCCTCCCTCCCCTTACTCCGCCGTAATACTGAAGCAATGGAGGCTGGCCTCCCACTCCTTACTCCGCCGTAATACTGAAGCAATGGAGGCTGGCCTCCCTCTCCTTACTCCGCCATAATACTGAAGGAATGGAGGCTGGCCTCCCACTCCTTACTCCGCCGTAATACTGAAGGAATGGAGGCTGGCCTCCCTCCCCTTACTCCACTGTAATACTGAAGCAATGGAGGCTGCCTCCCTCCCCTTACTCCGCCGTAATACTGAAGCAATGGAGGCTGGCCTCCCTCTCCTTACTCCACCGTAATACTGAAGCAGTGGAGGCTGGCCTCCCTCTCCTTACTCCACCGTAATACTGAAGTAATGGAGGCTGCCTCCCTCCACTTACTCCGCCGTAATACTGAAGGAATGGAGGCTGGCCTCTCTCTCCTTACTCCACCATAATACTGAAGGAATGGAGGCTGGCCTCCCTCTTCTTACTCCGCCGTAATACTAAAGCAATGGAGGCTGCCTCCCTCTCCTTACTCCGCCGTAATACTAAAGCAATGGAGGCTGCCTCCCTCTCCTTACTCCGCCATAATACTGAAGGAATGGAGGCTGCCTCCCTCCCCTTACTCCACTGTAATACTAAAGCAATGGAGGCTGCCTCCCTCCCCTTACTCCAACGTAATACTGAAGCAATGGAGGCTGCCTCCCTCCCCTTACTCCAAAGTAATACTGAAGGAATGGAGGCTGCCTCCCTCCCCTTACTCCGCCGTAATACTGAAGGAATGGAGACTGACCTTCCTCTCCTTACTCTGCCGTAATACTAAAGCAATGGAGGCTGCCTCCCTCTCCTTATTCCGCTGTAATACTAAAGCAATGGAGGCTGCCTCCCTCTCCTTACTCCGCCACAATACTGAAGGAATGGAGGCTGGCCTCCCTCTCCTTACTCCGCCATAATACTGAAGCAATGGAGGCTGCCTCCTTCTCCTTACTCCAACGTAATACTGAAGAAATGGAGGCTGCCTCCCTCTCCTTACTCCGCCGTAATACTAAAGCAATGGAGGCTGCCTCCCTCTCCTTACTCCGCTGTAATACCGAAGCAATGGAGGCTGCCTCCCTCTCCTTACTCCGCCGTAATACTGAAGGAATGGAGGCTGCCTCCCTCTCCTTACTCCGCCGTAATACTGAAGGAATGGAGGCTGGCCTCCCTCTCCTTACTCCGCCACAATACTGAAGGAATGGAGGCTGCTTCCCTCTCTTTCTCCGCCACAATACTGAAGGCATGGAGGCTGCCTCCCTCTCCTTACTCCACCATAATACTGAAGGAATGGAGGCTGACATTCCTCTTCTTACTCTGCCATAATACTGAAGCAATGGAGGCTGCCTCTCTCTCCTTACTCCGCCGTAATACTGAAGGAATGAAGGCTGGTCTCCCTCTCCTTATTCCACTGTAATAATATTGAAGTTATGGAGGCTGGCTTCTCTGACTGTACTCTCTGTTTAGTCTAGATATACCTTGAGAGAGTCCTAGCCCTGGTCGAGGTCCCAGTCCCGCTCCTCGGGACACTGTTCTCCCCAGCGAGCGCTCGCAGCTCAGACTGACAATCCTCTCGAGGTTATGCACTGCAAAGAGCGATCCTCGACCAAGGTGATCGTGCAGTGTCGGACTCACATTTGGACTTCAAGTCCGAATGGGAGACCAAGGACAAAGAATCCCCGGACACGAGGCACCACCATGACATGCCCTTGGACCCCACTCTCCCGGTGACCTGACGCTGTTCCCCTCCCGAGGACGTGGCATTCCTTGATTTCTGAGGGATATGGCCAAGTCTCTTGCTATCGAGACCGAAGCCAAAGAGGACCCGCGAACCAAGGAATTGGAGATTCTCCAATACGAGGCACCCCCAAAGGAATCTCTTATGGTCCCAGTGCCTCCGATCCTTGACTGCCTCCTCTTACGCATGTGGGAAACACTGGTATCAGTACCAATTGTTAGCAGGTACCTCAACGCCATGTACCGCGTACGCCAAAGCCCTGGATTCCAAAAGACTCAGCTTCCCCACAACTCCGTGGTCATGGAATCAGCCATGCGCAGACGTAAGAGCCAAAAAACCCATTCATTGGTGCCACCCAGCAGGGAGGCCCGAACCGTCGATGCCCTCGGCTGGAAAGCCTTTCAGAGCTCGAGGCTAGCAAGCCGAATCCAGCTCTACATTGGCATTTGTACCTGAAGGGACTGTTGAAGGAACTCAGGGGATTCTCAGCAGGCCTCTATGGTGAACTCCAACAGAGGTTCAAGACCCTAACCCCGGCAGTAAAGGAATTTTCAAAGTTACTGTCCCAAGCAACCTATGATGGCTTTGAGTCATTGGCCAGGATAGCCGCCAGTATCGGGGCACGACGCCAAGCATGGTTGCAGTCATCCGACCTGGAGTAATGGATACAGGTCAATCTAATCAATGTCCCCTGCATAGGTGAAAACCTATTTGGGAAGCCCGTGGCGGATAAAGCAGCAGAGATAGAGACCGAGTATTTCACGAGAACTAGGCTCTCAAAGAAGACCTCGGTGCAACCCTGGAAGAAAACCCCAGGGAAAAACCCGTCTTCCCGAGAAAGAAAGGGGCTTTGGTAGTACTCTGCACTTCCAGGTCTTTTTGGCCCCTCAGCAGGGCCAACAACAGAAGGGCCAGGGACATAGTCCCAGAAAACAAAAGGCCCCGAAGCCCCAGCCACCAGCTCAGGCCCAGCCCGGGGAAAGCTTTTGACTGCCTGGGTGTGACCTCCACTCCCCCTGGAGGTCCTCTACTGCCCACAGGGAGGTGCCTAGCCCTGCTTGCCCACAAATGTACAGCCATCACCACAGATACCTGGGTGTTACAAGTGACCAAGGAGGGCTACCTCCTTCACATACATCGGCCACCACTCTTGTACTTCCCAGGAGAACCCACCAGGCCTCTCCTTCACCAAATCCTGCTTCTCACCAAGCTAGTAGGACTACTCCAGGACAAAGCAGTAGAGCCAGTGCCACAAACGCTCTGGGGCACCGGCTTCTACTCCAGATATTTCCTCGTCCCCAAGAGGATCGGGGACCTCAGGCCCATCCTTGACCTGCAAGAGCGCAACAAGTTTCTGGTCAGAGAGAAGTTCAAGATGCTCTCCCTTGGAACACTGCTGCCATTCCTCAAGCAGGGAGATTGTCTTTGCTCCTTAGACCTAAAAGATGCCTACACTCAAATCCTCATTCACCCCAGCAACAGAAAATATCTTCGGTGATGGGGGGACAGCACTACCAATACAGGGTGCTGCCCTTTGGGCTGGCCTTGTCTCCAAGGGTCTTCACAAAGTGCCTCGTGATGGTTGCAGCCCACTTCAGACGTCAAGGGGCCTTTGTCTTCCCTTATTTGGACGAATGGCTCATAAAGAGGGACACAGCTACAGAGGCACAATGCACCACCGTAAGCATCATAAACGCCCTGCAGCACGTGGTGTTTGTCATAAACTACCCCAAGTCCTACCTCACTCCGGCTCAGCATCCAGAGTTCATAGGGGCTCAGCTGGACACCCTTCAGACAAAAGCCTTCCTCCCTCAGGAGAAGTCAGAACGCTTCAGGGAATTAGCTTCAGAGGTATAATGGTGCAGGGCACTATCTGCCCGGCTTCTCCTCTGCCTGCTGGGACACATGGCCTCCACGGTCCACGTGACACCAAATGCCTGCCTGCACATGAGAGCAGCCCAGTGGTGCCTTCCACCACCAACTACAGTACTACACAGTGCTGATCCAGACCGACAATCAGGTCGTAATATTCTATGTGAACAAACAAAGGGAGACAGGGTCATGCCCCCTCTTTCAGGAGGCAGTAGCCCTCTGCTCCTATGCTATATGCAGAGGGATGCTCTTAAGGACTGTCTACCAGGACAGTGTCTAATTGGACAAACTGAGCAGAATACTGCAGCTGCATGAGTGGCACCTGGACCCAGCAGTAGCGTCGCCGCTGTTCCGGTTCTGGGGCATCCCAGTGATGAACCTGTTTGCCAGCCCAGACAATGCACAGTTGCCCCATTTTTGCTCCTGCTAACCGCACCCGTCTTGGGTAGTGGCAGATGCATTCCGCATCCTGTGGACGGAAGGCCTCCTGTACATCTTCCCTCCAACACAGCTGATAGCCAAGACCCCTGTTCAAGGTTCAATGTGATAGAGCATCACTAGTGCTGATAGCCCTTTAATGGCTCAGACAGCCCTGGTTCCCACTGCTCCTCTCCCTATCGATGGTACCGTTGATTTCCCTGGGCCGAGCCCTAGGAATACTCTCGGAGGAGTAGGGCTCTCTCCTATATCCCAACCTGGGGTCCCTCTCGCTCACGGCTTGGCTGCTGAAAAGGTAGTGTTAGCCCCCTTCAGTTTCCCACGAGACATGGAAGAGATTCTCCTGGCCTCTCGCAAGGCCTCCACTAGAAGGGTATATGCCTTCAAGTGGCGCCATTTCTCATTGTGGTGCACAGAAAAGTGGATGAACCCCTTCTCCTGCTAAGTGCATGTGGTACTCCAATACCTGCTCCACCTATCGCAAGTGGGACTGAAGTCCAACTCAGAGTACACCTGAACACCATCGCAGCGATTTACCACTCTGTCGAGGGGAAACCCCTCTCAGCTCAGCCCCTTGTGTCTCGGTTCCTATGGGACCTCATATTGTCCAAACCCTCCATCCGCCCTCCAGCGGCAGAGTGGGACCTTAATGTGGTGCTCTCACAACTCACCAAGCCTCCATTTGAGCCTCTGGCCACCTGTGGTCACCTTCCTGGTAGCACTCACATCAGCATGCAGAGTCAGCGAGCTCCAGGATCTGATGGCAGAGCCTCCTTACACGAGGTTCTACAAGAACAGGATGGTGCTCCGCACACACCCCAAGTTTCTGCCGAAAGTGGTGTCCCCATTCCACCTCAATCAAGAGGTCGTGCTCCCCACCTTCTTTCCCAGGCCTCACGCCAGTAGGGCGGAGACCATTTTCCATACTCTGGATTGCAAGAGAGCCCTGTCCTTCTACCTGCAACAGACTCAGGGCCACCACAAAGCTCAACAGCTTTTTGTATCCTATGACCCCAGCCATCTGGGGCTCCCAGTGACTAAGCAAACTTTGTCCACTTGGGTGGCGAACTGCATTACCCTTGCCTCTGAGCAAGTGGGGATCCCACTGGACCAGAGTCACGGCGCACTGCATCAGGGCCATGGCTACTTCCGTGGCCAATCTGTGTTCCGTCCCCATGATGGAAATTTGCTGGGCCGCCACCTGGTCTTCGGTTCATACCTTCGTAGCTCACTACTGTCTGGAGAGGGAGTCCCAATGGGACAGTGCTTCAGCCAGGCTGTACGCCGTAATTTTTTCGGGGTGTAGGCAAAACTGCCCATTGACCCTTCTATGTTCAGGCTACCGGATTGCTGGTTCTCACTAGACACTTGGGTCTTGCGAGAGTCTCTCTTGGGATTCAATTGCTGCTGATCATGGTTCACCTTTGCAGGTCGCTGTGGCATTTTCTACAGGTTTCGATAGCCTGTAGCTGGGTAGTCCTACATGTGAGGACTGACTTCCTGCTTGTTTCCTAAGAAGCATAGTTACTCACTTGTAACAGGTGTTCTCTAGGGACAGCAGGAATCAGTCCTCACAACCTTCCCTCCTCCCCTTGGAGTTTCTTCTTTACTATTTTTTATTTTTGCCGTCTTAGCTATGTCATTTGACTGAGGCAAGATGGCACCCTTGGGCGGGAAGTGGACCATGCATGAGTGGTGCATCTCCCAAAGGATTTCTTTGAAAGCTGGGGAGATGCTTCTGTGCAGGCTCCGTTGGCGCCGATGTCACCCATATGAGGATTGATTCCTGCTGTCCCCAGAGAACACCTGTTACAGGTGAGTAAATTTGCTTTCCTGAATACTCGAATAGCTTGTGCTCCCCCAGGGCAAGTTTAAGCACCATGACTTTTGATGATATGGAAGAAAGGATGACGTTTTTTTGGACGTCACAATAATTCTAAGACCCTAACTTTATTATATTGGCAGTGCCTGGATAACGCATTACTGACAGAAGAGATAATCACTTTAAACCTGGCTGCCCTAGGCAGCCTCCTAACATAGTAAATGATGGATGACAAAGACTAATATGGACCATCCAGTCTGCCCACCCTAGCTGGGATTTGTCTATATTGGATGAATGATCCTATAAATTCCAATATGCAGCCCAATCAGTGCCTTGACCAACCACTGGGCAAATTAGGTGGTTACATGGGGTGGCAAAGAGCAGGGCATTCTACGATAAACAATAGATTCTGACAGCCAAGGTGGGGTGTAAGCCTGGCCTAAGGTGCCAAACACTTTGAACTAACTTTGAGACCGGCCCTGAGCCCAATATCAACTCTCCAGCCCTTGTCTTTTACATGACCCTTCAACCCTTTTCCTGCCACAGTGAGGAATCCAGGCCTTTCTCTGTGCAGAATAATTTTTCATCTGATGGAATTTTTGCTTTTCACTATATCCTGTACTGATTATCAGGGGGTGGGATTATCATTTCATGTTCTTATTCCTAAACTGTCTGGCTCCAATACACATCTGCTCTCCCTTCTTTCCCTCCCCTTAACAGTGCAAGCCTTCCCGTGGCCGGAAACGTGGCATTTGCTGGTGTGTGGACAAGTATGGCCTTAAGCTCCCCGGCAGCGACTACGTCACAGGAGACCTTCAGTGTCACAGCTTTGACAGCAGCAATACCGAATGAAGCAACAGGAACTATGGTGCCTGGGAGCTGAAATTCCTTTTTTTGCTTTTTATTTTTGAATTTCACTTTTTTTGGGGGGGGGGGGGAGAATTTTTTTAATCTCACGAGCAAAACTGGGGGAACTCTTGAAACATTTCTGCCGCTCACTTAAAAAAAAAAAAAAAAAATAGGCGCCCAGATAAACTGTAAATGAGAGATGACATCGGGACACCACAAACTTGTATCAAGATGATTGATGATTTTTTTTAAATTATTTTGGTTTTTCTTTTTTTAATGATCAGCAGAACTGCCACTGACCCGGTTCCTGGTTTATGAACTCACATCCCGGGGTATTGTGGTATTTGTAGTCCTGCTTCTGTCAATCAAAATCAGCACTGCAGGTATCAGAATGCATCAGGATGGGGTTGTCAGATATCCAGAACCAGCCCAGAATCTCCTTCTAGGAACCGTGTCATTTGGCGGCAATGGATCAGTGACAGAGGGCAGGGGGTTCTGACCAGCTTTGCACTTCTCAATTTCCTAAATGCACTTGGTTTTGAACCCCCCCCCCACCCCCAAACATCCTCCCAAAATTCTGTGTATATATCTAGGAAGTTTTCCTCAACCTGTCCTTTTGAAGTGCATTTGGTAACCGAACGCTGTAATCTCACTGCTTTTTGGCACCGGCATCTTTAACATGTCCAGAACTGAAAATCACCTTAACGGCTCCATCAGCAAGGAATGTTTATAGTGTTTTATAGAGAGACATATATTTTTTTTTTTCTTCTATCATCTTTTTTCTATGGTTTGCAGTTACTTTTGAATAATAGGTTCTTTAGAAGTCGGAGATGGCTGAAGAACGTCACGTCAAACCAAGTGAGGAAAAATTACACCGCAACAGTGAATTTTCTATCCGAGAGCAGAACGTGATTGAAAATCAGCTGAAAGTTTATCATACCACAGCAAAGCAGTGAGCTTTGGGTTACTGTCCATCTTCCTGACTTGTACTGGTTTAGCATGGAAGTAAATTCAGGATCTGCCTTTGTTTAATTCCTGTACTAAGCTGAAAAAGATCCCACACAAATATGCTCAAAATTGTTTGTTCCTATCTGATGGGCAGTCTCCATTTAACTTTCTTCACCAGATGAGTTTGAAGCTGGGTAATCTTCAGGCATAGGACAGCGGTAAAAGTCGTTTTGAACCAGTTTGCGATGTGTTGATTGGTGGGGGGGTGGAGGGGGGGTGGAGAGGCGTACCAGCAGTGCACATAACTCAGTTCTGGAAGCTAACGTCATAAGCAGTCCCTACGCCAGTGTCATGAAACTAGGTGACTGCGCTGTAAATTCCTCTGTTGGCCCACTGTAGCTTCGCCAGTAGCCTTTTGTTTCTAGTTCTACGCCTTCGTTGTGTAACTTCGACTGGACAAAGGTCTTGTTGGCTCATTTTGAGTTGATTTGGGCAAGATCTGGCAAAAACAAAGTTAGCAAAACTCTCTGCTTTGGAAAGAAAAATTGAAATAATATATAAATATGTGTGTGTGTATATCTATATTTGTTATTATTGAAAAGGAAGTTACTGTTACAGAGCGGAGGGTGCAAGGTGATCTTTCCGTCATGGAAATAGCTTCAGAACATGGTGCTTAATGGTGGAGTGAGCCTTTTGTAAGGGGTGTACCCAGGGGGATGACTGAAGTTGATGACTGTGGTCAGGCGTAAAGCGGCTTTCTCCACTAGCAGATGTCACTCTGATTTAGAACAAACATACATACAAGACCAGCCTGTACCCTGCCACATTAAGGCCCCCAGCTGAGGCATGTTATTGGGGGCAGTGAGAATAGGTTTAAATTGAATTATTTCTCTTCACGTGCATGATGGTGCATGGAGGAACAGGCATAACCTGTGGTTCACAAGCCCTTTGCAGTGTTCAGTAACTGGGATTATTTGGGTTTAGAACTAGCCAACCGAGCGCAGGCTGTCCCATGTACAGTAGTTTAAAGATTCTAGCTCTGTCTTGTTTTGTCTAGGTGCTTTTTCTCACAGGGGAGGACAGTCTGAAGGAAAATAAATTGAACCAGTATCCTGCATAGCACGATGATAGGTCACTCATAATATTCCCCATGTTAGTGCTGATACAGCAAAATGAAAGAATCTCCTATTATGCATAAGCGACACACCGTCAGGACTCTTCCCATCCTCCTTGATCTCCACTTGAAGTAATTGCCGTCTTTGGAAAGTTTAAATGTTTCTGCTGGGTTTCTACAAATTATTTTCCCTGAGATGGCAGAGGGAAAGGCTTTCCCCTGCCTCACCAGAGCCTCCCAGGTTTTGTGAATATTTCTCCCCTGTTAACCTTTGCCATTGAGTCATGTGTTAAATAGCCATGAGTGCCGCACAGTGGACCCTGAGGTGCCACGTTGCACTCCTGTGTCACAGCCTGAGAGTCCCTGTAGGGTTTGCACTGTCAGTGATGTGTTAGGGCCACTTTGATGATAGCTTGGGAGACGGAAGAAGTTCCAGTCCCCTGATATTGGGCTAATGCATCTGAATGTTTTATAGATCACTACAAAATTTCTCTTCCCTGTATGGAAGCACTAAATTTTGTACAGGCAGAGTCCTAGCCAGCCATATTAGTCCTGGTGAAAGGTGGAATCTCTGTGGGCTAGGATACCTTTATTGCATTGGCCTAACAATTAACCATAGCTGCTGTACATAAGCTCATTTTAAGCAGGATTCTAAGAGCTGTTTGCTTGCTTCAGAGCAGCCACTAGGCAGAAATGCAAAGTCTAGCAAAGAGCACATTTGTAAGGGCGTCCAGGAGGGAAATGCGTAAGTTTGCAGAGCAGTCGGCGTTTTGACCTAAAGATTTGCTTGGAACAAAGAGGAAATTGGGGGGAAAATAGAAAGAACAGGCAGTGTTGCTGAGGGGATTTCAGAAATGGGAGACTAAGCTAGCCCAATTCCCTAGGAGGGACACAGCGTGGCAGGAGCTACTCCAGACAGATTGCTCACAATGTTGGCTAGGGTGGCCCTTATGGACACACATTAACTGTGAATGTTGCCGTTTTAACAAGGGTGCACTTAACACCTCCTTAATGAGTGGCATTATGTGCTGTCATGTGCCGGACTACAGCAGTGGGAGGAGGACAGACAAACATACCCCCTGAAATTATTGTGGTGCTCTGGGCTAATTTTGTGGCCCATTTGTGCATTACTGGCATGCTGTGTAGTAAACATGCCCCCCAGTGAGGTCTTGCAAAGTTTGGGAAACTATTATTATGTCATAGAGGTGAAGTGCAAACGCACCGGGGGGGAAGCTCTCAAACATGCAACACCACCACCAGCCTTTTCCTCTTGGACCTGCCACTGTCTAGGAAATCTTTGAAATCTACCAACAGAATGCAGTAGGCTGAAAGAAGTCCCAGAGACAGGTTGCCAGAGGTGACCTTGAAGATGCTGGTTTAGTGCCCAGTTTCCCTTGTGAGCTGGCTTCCAGCTTAAGAAGGGTTTCACCCTCTACTGCTGACTTGCAGGTGAATCTAGGAAGATTTTCAGCCCATGAGGGGTTGCGATTGTAAGAAATAAGCAAGAAGTGGAAATTTTGGGATGCATAACAGGAAGCGGATAAGCAGGATCATAGCAGGGGATGTAGGCTAATGACCCATGAAAGATCATCCTCTCCGAAAAACAGGCACAGAGCCAGTTGCTCCCAAACCTGTCTGATGACCTCGTGGTCTACTGGATACATGGGATGTCCATAATGAAAGTGAATGAAATAAATTTGCATATATTGGGGGACCCTGTGATTACCAAATTTAACTCATGCTAATTCTGACTGGGGGATCTTCAGGACAGATCTGGCATCTCTGCTGTACCATGAGACTTCTATTTCCTTTCCAAACTGCACCTTAAGTCCCCCAAGTTCACATTAGGGGAGCAGATATCAGAGAGGAGGTTTCCTAGAACCTGAGTTTCGTGTGTTCTGAAACACCTTTTTGTCAAAAGACCAGGCCACCTACAAACAGAAGGGTGTTTTGCTAAAAACATTCTCTCGCCATTCATTCACTGTTCTTTAGTAGGAAACGAGGATCCCTGCATCACCCTCTGAAGATCTTTATGAGATTTCTGTGTAAGGTAGTAATTTGTTTTTTTCTTTCCCCACCCCCCCTCTGTGGTAAAGGTAACAGAACTGAAAGAGTAAAGATCAAGTTGACTCTTCCAGAAGTCAGGTAGCAACAGTCTTTCCTAGTTGTATCCTACTGGAAAGAAACACAAACACAAACTCAAAGAGTTCGTCTTCAGCTCCATTAGGTAATTTTACTTTACAGTGACTAAGGGGAATGTTTGCTAAAGGTTAATACATGTTAATGAAGTCAACATGCATTAATTTCAGTACTGTGCATTAAAAGCTGTAGTAAACATGCCCCTAAGTAACCAAGGAGGAGACTTAGTTGCCTCAATATTCACGTTTATGGGTATATTCCAATGGCCAACCATTGAAGGTTGATTTCTTGTAGGCCAGTGCTTGTTCTAAATCAGTTTCCCTTTGTGGTTCGCTACCATACCGCATAGGTGAATAGACGGTCTTTGTACTTAATCCATTACCAACAGCCCCACCCCATATCTTACATTCTGTTTCCGTTTTGAGTTTCTGGAATTTTTCTGGTGACTCTTCTCATGCTGATTCTGATTTGCTGTGTAGAAGCAGCAGAGACAAAAGAGGCCTGACCTGCCTATGCTCTCATACAATAGGAGAACATTTTACAAGGAAGAAAGATGTATTACAAGCGGTTAAAAATAGCCGGGGTTTTATCTGTTGTTCACATATCTCTTCTCTTATGTGCTAGTTTTGCCGTGACGCGCTTAACACTACCCGTCTACCTACATTCTGCAGAACCCCCTGTTACTAAGCTCTGATAACAGAAATCCAAGGGCTAGAAAAATCCCCTATAATGGCCATTTGCCTGCCTCTTGACCCTGCCCGATGTTGAAGAAAACTGGGCACTAGTGCAAGTTCAACCACAGTTAGATTTTCAGGTGAGTGACCCGTGCAACTGCATAGGGGCAAATATAAGCAGTTGCCAGAATGCTGACCCTCTAAAACCAAATTGTTAATATGGAAGGACAGACTAGATAGGCCATGTGATCTTTTTCTGTCGTTATATTTCTATAGTATCTGAATTCAAATCCCTTCACATTATACAGGTAAAAGGAACGAGTTAGGGATCTAGGTGATCATGATATTGGTTAGAGGGGAGGGAGAAAGAGAGAGAAAAAGGGAGATGCTGCCGCAACCAGAGGAATGAGTGTTGTGCCAGGGGGTGGGCACTAGTTCATTTTTTGCACCACAGAGTACTGGTTAGTTTAGAGCTGGTCCGAACGGGACAGAGGATTATAGCAACAGGAGTGAGTTGCAGAAAACTCATCAGTAGATTTTGTATATAATATTAAAAAAGGTTAATCACTTAGAACATACATACGTGTATATAAGCCTATATGTGAAATGTGGACTGAGAATGAAGCTTATAGCGAAAAACAAGGGACTGCAGGGGATAATACCGCGGTCACAGGTTGTGGATCCCAGTCAGTATTTTGTCATTGTAGTAGAAAAGTTTCTTGCTGTATTTTGTTTTCTAGAAAATGGCCTTAAAATGCAGGGGAGTGAAAGTTTGCTTAGCCATTTCAGACAGGACAGGCAGAACGAATCCAGGCTTTTCCAAATTGCATCTCTAAACCTGTAGTTCCAATTTCCCCTGAGCAGAAGGACGTGACAGAACCATAGATACAGTGGGGTTAACACTGGGCATGGCTCAGCTGAAGCTTAAATTCACTATGTCTTGCTAAGTGTGATAACTGCCTGAGACAGTATTTTAGGCTGTTTAGTCATGTGATCTTTGCTGAACCAATGAAAAGTTCTGTTATAAATCATCTCTAGTATGCATTAAAAAAAGTTTGGCTCGTTTTTTTAAAAAAGGTTCAAATGGAGGGGGTCTTTCAGAGGATATGCCCATTAAGTAATCCAAGGTTTGCTGATCAGTTCTTTGGCAAATTTTGGACTTTTTTCAAAATTGAAACTTCCGTCTGAAGGACCTCTGGGACATGGGATACAGTGCATCCTACAGAGAGGAGAATTATAGTTCCCAGAATGCCTAGCTATGGATGTTGAAAATAAAAAAAATAAGAAACAGTATAGGCCAGTCTGCAAAGGAAAGTGATAAGGCAGGTGTTGATAGGGTCACAATTGGCTCCGAGGCATAAGGTGCATTCTGAACTGGGCCGGGGTTTATGTCCTGTTGATTTTGTAGGCTTGTAGTTCCAGCAGATGAGATAGCAGTGGGATAGAGCCAGGCCTGCCTTGGCCTATACAAATGGTTGCATCACTGGTGGCCCTGGTCCAAACTAATGGGGGAGGGGGGAAAACTCAAGTGGAATGCCCCAGTCGGAACAGAACCACCTGTGCAGCTTGCCATTGAGACAGGTTTTGCATTCTCGTCATATGTTTTTATCGGAGGTCAACTGACATCTGAAGTTGTGCCGATGCTACTGGTGACAAAGAAGTGATGTGGTATCAGTGGGGAAAAAATCAGTACTAAGATTATTAACAGAAGGGCACCAAAGTTATCTATGTCATCCCTCCCCCATGTTCTGCAGCGGGTTGCCCTGTTTTGAAACCACTACTAATGGGGTGTTATTTGCACTATTTTTCAGGGTGATCAGACAGCTGCAAGTCTCAAGGGCCAGGCTAAGTCAGTCCTGGTTTTACCGCTGTCCACCTCTGGAATTGTAGTTCCTGCTTGCCTTAGCACCATTCGTCCAGAGATGTGGAGGGAGGCGGGGTCAGAGGGTAGCAAACCTTGAATGAACTGAGCCTGTCCCCAGCAACCGGGCTATCCACCTCACCCAGATACAGGCTTGTCCAGGCCTGGTTTTACTCCCATGGCATTGCAGCTCTGATTTCCTTAGAGAAATTAGAAACTACATTTCCATGCAGGACTGGCTTGGCCTGGGCAAGATGGGCAACCCTTGCTGATAACCTGGCGCTCTCCGGTCACCTTTGGAACTTTGTTAGAGTGGCTCGCATCACGTGTGCCTTGTTCCACCCTTATCCTGCCAACCTCCCTCCCCTCCTTTTCTCTCTGCGTTGGTACAGTCTTTCCACAACACATATATCTACCACTGTAGCACATTCGTTAACCAGATCCTAAGTTCGCCACTGGGGTTGGATTATTTTATATTTGTTTTAAGCAATACACTACAACATTTTACAGTCGTTCTTTATAACTTTACATACATGCATAGCTCTGGAAGGGGGGAGGGTTCCCCCCAGTACCAATTATTCATAGTCTTTCTGGCGAGAAGAATAAAAAGCAACAGTTTCTGAAAAAAATGACCACAGAAGAGTATAGTGACTCTGTTTTAGCATTTTGTATGAAAAAAAAAAATCTCACATTTTATTAAAAAAAAGTGAAGATCGCTGTATACTATTTATTCAAGTTATAATTTATGTTACTCTTCGATCTGTGTCCTTTTTGGTCATGACAAAGCATTTATTTAATAAAGTTATGTATTCTGTTTATGGACTGTGGTGTCTTTTCATTCTGTAGTACTTACAGCAGAGAGAAGGGAGGGAGCAATTCTTCCATGTCCCTCCAGTCCAGTCTAGACAGGTGGGTTTTGCCAATCCACCAGGAGCAGGGGACTGATAATGCAAATTTCTGATGTTGTCACCCTATAATACCTGAGGCACTGCCTCTTCTCACCAGCATTTCAGTCTCCAGCAGCTGGTGGACATCCATACAGGCTTCTGTCTGGACTGTTTTTGGAGAGTTGTCTTTTTTAGGCTAGTTAGATTCCTAATGTTGACAGGAACGCAGAGCTGACCTACTGCAGAGGCCAAGATTGAACATCCGCTAATTAAGTTAGAAAAAAACAAATTTCCATTGGTCAGTCTTATCCGGAGCCCTTAGGTGAGTGGAGGAGGCCTCTGCAGGAACACCAAGAGCCGTTAGATCGGCAGCCAGTATGTCCCAGTGGCAACAGTGCTACCAGAGGTCCAGAGGTGTTGTCACACTCAATTGTTCTCCCTTCTGCAGTGAGTATCAGTAGCGTTTATTGCTAGAGGCCACATGGTTGTTTGTTCTGTGTGCGGGCTCCAGTAGAGTGCTTCTTGGGGTCAGAGGCAATCCCAGGGACTTGAAGGGTGATTGCAGCATGCCGACCGCTAAACTTACATGTGCCGCGTGCAGGGCACACTGCGGTTCTCTCTCACTGATGGAATGCTGTAAAACATGTGAGAAGGGAGAGCGATCAGCTGGAAGATCAGCAGAGAGGCGTGAGTCTGCGGGCGGGAGGCTCTGGGGACTCACAGCTCAACATCGATCGGACAGGGCCTCTCCACAGTGGTGGGAAAATTCTCATGATTCGCACAGCTGTATTGTCCTCTTCAGCCAGCCCTGCCATGGCCATTTCAGGAGAAAGGGCTGCCCTGGAGATTTGAGAGGAAGACCACAGTGCTGGGGAGACGGGGGAGCTCAGCAGAGGAGAACTCCCTGTTCTCTATAGAGTTTATCCTGCTGTTAAATCTGGCCTACCGGCTGGAGAAAGATCAGGACCTAGAAAAGGCTTAGTCATATGTAAAGACCTCAGGAACTAAGAGGTCACAGAGCTCAGCAGTCAGCAGGTGCCCGCCAAGAGGTTGAGACTTTCAGAGGAAGGTAAGGAGAGGTACGATCATCTCTCTGATCGCTCTGAGGATGCAGAGGATCCTGGAGAGGGACCTTCAGCATCCTAAGGATTTAGAGGACCTGGGTCTGGAGGAAGGGGAGCTTCCCCCTGGGGAGGATCTGGCCATCATGTGAGTCTTAAGAAAGGAAGAACCTATGGTGGTGATTTCCCAATCTTTGACCACCTTGAATATTCCTTTTTGGGTGATTGAGGAGGAGGTATCCCTGGAGGACCATCTTTTACAAGGCATGCACACACCCCTGAACTCCTTCCCGGTCCACAAGGCTATCATGCAAATGATTGAGGCTGAGTGGGAACTGATGGAGGCGAGTCTCAGGGAAGGACGAGCAATGGCCCATTTGTACTCCATGTTGGTCAAGTCAGCCATGCATTAATAAAAAAGCCCAAAGACGCATTCTTCTGTGCCCCAAGGCAGGGAGTCCCGTGCCCTCAACGCCCTCGGGTGTAAATGTTACCAGAGCTCAATGCTGGCATGCCGTATACAAGCATACCAACTGTATATCGGCATGTACCTCCGAGACTTCACTAAAGAACTCTGGTGGTTCGCGGCGGGCCTCAATGGAGACCTCCTCCAATGCTTTCAGACACTCACAAAGTCAGTCGGCGAGTGCACGAAATACCTGTCTCAAGCATCCTATGACAGATTAGAGTCCAGCATTAGGGTGGCCGCCACAGGCATTGGTGTCCGATGCCAGGCCTGGCTCCAGGTATCAGACCTTGAGCAATGGGGCCAAGAAAAACTCCTCGACGTCCCTTGCCTCAGGGAAAACCTCTTTGGCAAGCAGATGGAAGACAAGGCGGCCGAGATCAAGACCGAGTATGTCACCAGGACTCGACTCTCGAGGAAGACCTCCACTGTTCCCAGGAAGAAACTGCCTGGGAAAAGGCCTTGCTTCCATAGGAAGGGCCAGCCTTATCGAGGCTATCCCCCATACCCAGCCACCCAGACCCTGCAGCAGGGTCATCAAGGCAAGGGAGCAGGCCAGGGCCCATGTAAGCCTAAGGTCTCCAAGCCCCAGACACCAGCCCCAACTCAGACTGGGTCGGGGTTTTGACTCCAAAAGCATAGCCTCTCTACCAATGGGTGATCAGCTACCAACAGGAGGGCATCTGACTCATTTTGCCCGCTGGTAGGCTGCCATAACCATCGACTCCTGGGCACTTCAGGTGGTCTGAGAAGGTTACCTCCTTCATCTGGACCAGACGCCTCCTCCTTTCTTTCCAGAAAAGCCCCCTCAGACTCCCTTGCACCAGGCCCTGCTACTGCAGGAACTCACAGACCTCCTCAGGGGCAGGGCTGTGGAGCCAGTACCACCCCACTTAAGGGGGAAGGTGTTCTAATCCAGGTACTTTCTGATCCCCAAAAGAGCAGGAGGCCTAAGGCCCATCCTGTACTTGAGAAACCTGAAAAAATTCCTGGTGCGGGAGAAGTTCAAAATGCTCTCCCTTAGAATTTTGCTGCCCTACCTCCAGCAGGGAGATTGTAATTAAGGATAGTGCTCCTTGTACTTAAAGGATGCTTATACCCACATCCTTATTCATCCTAGTCACAGGCAGGCACAGGCATAGGGTACTATCCTTATTCATCCTAGTCACAGGCGCAGGGTACTACCCTTCGGCCTAGTCTCTGCTCCAACTCTTCATCAAATGCCTGGCAGTGGTGGCCACCTACTCCGGCTCCAAGGGGCCTTCATCTTTCCATACCTGGAGGACTCGCTAGTAAAAGAAGACACTGCCTCAGAGGTGCAATAGGCCATGGGCTGCACCATCAGTGTCCCACAACATCTGGGGTTCATGATAAAACCACCCCAAATCCCATCTCACTCCAACACAGGACCTGGAGTTTATAGGGGCTTGCTTGGACATCCTCCAAGCCAGGGCCTTTGTCCCCTTGGACTGGCGGATTGTCTCAGGGCCCTGGTGACTGAGGTGCAGCACTGTCATGCCATGTTGGCATGGCCCATCCTCCGCCTGCTCGGCCACATAGCTTCCACAGTCCATGTGGTCCCCAACGCCTGCCTCCACATGCGAGTAGCTCAGTGGTGCCTCTGCTCACAGTGAACTCAGACCACAGGCAGGCTCCGGGATAGGGTCTCTGTGTCCCATCAGCTAGCAGAGTCACTCAATTGGAGGCAGGATGCACAGCACCTGCAGAAGGGCATACCCTTTCAACACCCGAAACCCCAGAGGGTCCTCACTACAGACGCCTCCTTACTGGGCTGGGGTGCCTACTGCGAGGAACTGCATATGCAGGGCAGCTGGTCTCTAGAGGAAAGCCAGCAGCAGATTAACCTGCTGGAGCTCAGAGCCATTTTTTTGGTGCTCAAGGCCTTCCAACACTGCCTGCAGCATCAGTTACTGCTGGTCCAAAAGGACAACTAGGTCGCAATGTTCTATCTGAACAAACAAGGAGGCACAGGGTTTCATCGCCTCTGCCGGGAGGCAGTAGCCCTCTGCTCATACTCAAATCAGTCAGGGACTGCCCCTCAGGGTGGTATACCTTCCAGGCCAGGACAATACCCTGGCGGACAGGCTGAGCAGGGTCCTTCAGCCGCACGAGTGGCACCTAGACCCCAGGGTAGTGAAGCAGCTAGTCCGCCTAAGGGGAACACCAAGTCTTGACCTCTTTGCCAGCCCAGCTTGCCCGCTTCTGCTTTCTCCAACTGCACCCATCCTGGGTAGCAGCAGATGCCTTCCTCATCTCGTCAGAGGGTCTCTTCAAGGTCCAGCGGGACAAGGCTTCCATGATCCTGGTGGCCCAAACAGCCTTAGTTTCCCCTGTTGCTCCACCTCTTGACAGAGCTCCCAGTCCCTTTGGTGAGTTCCCCAGAACTACTGACCCAGAGGGCTCGCTTCTCCATCCCAGCCTGGGGTCCCTCTCGCTAATAGCATGGCTGCTGAACGGGTCACCCTAGCACCCTTCAACCTCCCCAGAGAGGTGGAGGAAGTCCTCCTGGCCTCTTGTAAAGACTCCATGAGATGAGCCTACGCCTTCAAGTGACACAGATTTTCAGTATGGTGTGCAGAGCAATGGGTTGACCTATTCTCCTGCCAGGTGCACACAGTGTTCCAATACTTGCTCTACCTCTTGCAAGCCGGACTTAAGTCCAACTCCGTTAGGGTGCACATGAGCATGCTCTCCATTAGGATGCAGTTGGGGACAGCAGACATGGGGTAGGGAGTCCCATATGTGAGGACTGACTTCCTGCTTATTCCTGGAGAAAGCATAGTTACTCACCTGTAACAGTTGTTCTCCAAGGACAGCAGGAATCAGTCCTCACAACCCTCCTTCCTCCCCTTGGAGTTGCTGTACATTTTTGCCATTTTCTTTTGTTGGCTCTAGCTAGGTCATATAACTGAGTAAGATGGCACGCTTGGGCAGGAAGGGGTCCACGCATGCATGGTGCCATCTCCCAAAGGCTTTCTTTGAAAGCTGGGGAGATGCTTCTGCGAGGGCTCTGTCCCATATGTGAGGACTGATTCCTGCTGTCCCTGAAGAATGCCTATTACAGGTGAGTAACTACGCTTTCTCGTTCTGAAATACATCAACAGGGTACTACAGGAGCCCCGGTTTCATATGGCGTCCTTGCGCTTGGTCATGGTGGTGGTGCAAAAAGGCAAGTTCCTGATGGTGTTGGACCTCACATAGGTGTATTTGCATATTCCCATCAAAGGTTCCTATGATTTATGACTCCAGTGGGCCACTCTCAATTTCAGATGATGCCGTTTGGATTGGCAATGGCACCCAGAACATTCAGGTGATGATGGTAGTGTCCGTGGCCCTCAGGAAGCAAGGATTTATGGGCCATCCTTATCTGGACGATTGTCTCATTTGGACAAAGTCGGTGGATGGGAGCCAAGAGATGACACAGAGGGTGATCTCATTCCTGCAGGGCCTAGGATGGGTCATCAACTTGGCCAAGAGTAATTTGACTCCCTTGCAACAGTTGGTGTATTTGGGGGCACGGTTCAACATGGAAAGCATTCTGGTCACATTGCTTGTGGATCAGATAGACAAGCTGCAGAAGCTGCCATGCCAGTTCCTGTGGATGACAGTGCCACCAGCCTGGCATTATCTCCAGGTGTTGGGGGTGCTATCAGCTGCCTATGTAGCTGGCAAGGACAATGTGCACTCAGATTACCTCAGCAGACATCGGTTGGATGTGGTGGAGTGGTCTCTAGAGGGCTCGGTATTTGCCAGCCTGGTGTGGCACGAGGGACAACCGGTGATGGACCTTATGGCATCTATGGCCCATGCCAAGGCTAGTTATTTTTACAGTCAATGGAGAGAACAAATGTCAGAGGTGTTGGATGCTCTGGAGAGCCCTGACCTCGGAGAGTCTCTTGTACATCTTCCTGCCATGGGCCCTAATTGGGCAGCTCCTGCAGAGGATAGCACAACACAACAACTGGGTGATTCTGGCAGCTCCGGACTGGTTGTGGAGACCTTGGTATGCAGATCTGGTTTGAATGGCAATGGAGTGGCTGTGGCATCTGCCAGCTCGGCACGACCTTCTTTCACAGAGCCCAGTGGTAATGCCTCAAGTAGATCAATTCTCACTTATGACCTGGCTCTTGAGCGGTCAAGGCTGAGAAGGCATGGCTATTACCCTCCTGAAAGCTTGGAAGAGGTCGACCTCCTTGTCCTATATTCAGATCTAAAAATTGTAGAAAAATTGCCCCAGATTTTGCAAGTACTAATATATGTTTATTCTGAAAGATCTATATAAGGTCTAAAAAATGCGACCCAAGTTTCATCTGTTTTATAAAAAAATTATTTTTTACATTTATTTTCTTTTTTTAAACTTTTTTTTATATATATTTTTGGATGTGGGTCTCAGAATGAATGGGGGAGGATAGCTACAGGCCACAGAAACTGAAAAGCCTGAGAAAGTCCTGGCCCCTTCCTTACATCAAAGACTCCTACCATCCAATTTTTGTAAATCTAAAAAATGTTCTTCCAAAAGCAGATTTAACTTCAGTCGAGCTCTGCAAACTCTTGTTCAATAATGACAACCAGTTGTTGATTATATCTAAAGAGGGATGTGTTCAAAATTAAGTCCAAGTTATAGACAACCTTGCTGCATGGGGGAACCAAACCAGGGTTTAAAACTCCCTGAAATCCTTTGTATTTCTTTATATCAATCCAAAGATAAAGCAGTAGGTTGTGTTAAACCAATAACTTATCTGTGATGAAAAAATCCTCATGGGTCCCTCTATATTCCCGACGCGGATTTTCAGCGCTGACGCGTTTCACCGCTCCCGCAGTTTCTTCGGGGGATACACGGTTCTCACGGCGTGTCATACAAAATCTTTAAACTTCATTCCAGAAACAGCTTGCAGTGTTTGTATTCAGAGCCAAAAAATGAAGTTTAAAGATTTTGTATGAGACGCCGTGAGAACCGTGTATCCCCCGAAGAAACCGCGGGAGCGGTGAAACACGTCAGCGCTGAAAATCCGCGTCGGGAATATAGGGGGACCCATGAGGATTTTTTCATCACAGATAAGTTATTGGTTTAACACAACCTACTGCTTTATCTTTGGATTGATATAAAGAAATACAAAGGATTTCAGGGAGTTTTAAACCCTGGTTCGGTTCCCCCATGCAGCAAGGTTGTCTATAATTTGGACTTAATTTTGAACACATCCCTCTTTAGATACAATTAATCAACAACTGGTTGTCATTATTGAACAAGAGTTTGCAGAGCTCGACTGAAGTTAAATCTGCTTTTGGAAGAACATTTTTTAGATTTACAAAAATTGGATGGTAGGAGTCTTTGATGTAAGGAAGGGGCCAGGACTTTCTCAGGCTTTTCAGTTTCTGTGGCCTGTAGCTATCCTCCCCCATTCATTCTGAGACCCACATCCAAAAATATATATAAAAAAAAGTTTAAAAAAAGAAAATAAATGTAAAAAATAATTTTTTTATAAAACAGATGAAACTTGGGTCGCATTTTTTAGACCTTATATAGATCTTTCAGAATAAACATATATCAGTACTTGCAAAATCTGGGGCAATTTTTCTACAATTTTTGGTTTTATTGCTCCGCAAACCCTTAAACGATGGATTTGTCTATATTCAGATCTGGCATGTGTTTGAGGATTGGTGTGAGTCCCACGGTCTATGACTGTTGGGGGCATTGTTGGTAGACGTCTTAGCATTTCAGCAAGCAGGATTCGATAAAGGCCTAGCCCTGAACTTCTTGAAGGTTCAGGCAGTGGCCCTGGTGTGTTGTTGGGTTAAGGTCCAGGGGGCGCCGTAAGCATGTCACCCAGATGTCACCCGGTTTGTCCAAGCAGTAAAACAGGTCAAGCCACCAGTGTGGGTGGTGGTGCCACCTTGGGACCCTAACTTCGTGTTATTGGCTCTGGGGGCTCCTCACTTTGAGCCACTAAGTATCGTCTCACTGAAGGATTTGACTTTAAAGGTGGTCTTTCTGGTAATTTGTTCAGCCAGGCGCATTTCTGAATTGCAGGTGCTGTCCAGTAGGGAACCGTTCATCATAATATCCAAGGAGAATGTGGTCTTGTGACCATGCCTTCCTTTTTGCCGAAAGGTGTGTCGCCATTTCATATCAACCAAGTGGTGTCACTCCCGTTTCTGGCCGCAACAGATGCCGGCTCAACAGATAGGCGGCTGTGTAAACTGGATGTATGCAGAATGTTGCATGGGTGTCTTAAGCAAACTCACCCCATCAGGAAGTGGTTGTTCGTGCTGTTTGGTTGCCCTCGCAAAGGAGAGGTGGCCTCCAAGGCCTCTATAGCCTAATGAGTGAAGGAGGCGATTGCATCAGCATACCTCCTCAAACACAGGACGCTGCCAGAGGGTCTCCATGTATATTCCACAAGGACTCAGGCAGCTTCTTGGGCTAAGTTTGGTCTGGTGCCTCCAGTGGACATCTGTCGTGCGGTGACATGGTCGTCCCTTCATACTCTTGCCAGGCACTACTGTCTTGATGTGTAGGTAGGTCAGGAGGTGCATTTTGGAGAGCGAGTTTTGAGGGCAGGGTTTGCGGATCCCTCCCATCTCTTGGTACTGCTGTGGTACATCCCATCTGTCTGGACTGGACTGGAGGGGCATGGATGGAGATTCAGCTGGTGTGGTATGAGGTGGAACAGGTCAGTGTGCTGTGGGTTCCAATTTTTGTTGATTGGGTAGTCTTGCCTTTTGTGGTTTATGGTTATTAGTTGGCTTTGTTACTTGTATAATGGTGAGAAGAGGCAGCGCCTCAGCTATTATAGGGTGACATCATGAAAGATTTGCAAAATCAGTCTCCAGCTGCTGGTGGACAAGCAAAACCCATCCGTCTGGACTGGACTGGAGGGACTCCATAAAAGAAAATTAACAGGTAAGGTCTAATTTCACCATTTCCCTCACATGAAGGATTTATGAACTTGAAACAGTCAAAGCTGAAGTTTCTGGGCAAGAATTTCTCCCAGAATTCTAGTTATCTGGCCCAGAGAGCTGTTGGCCTTAAGCTGGCTAGGGTTCCCCAGAGCCTGCCCATCTGGGTGAATGAGTAGTAACCAAGACAGCAGAGGAGGGAAAGGGGCAAAGACAAGAAAAGAAAGTGATATGCTGAGCAATTATTTTATAATGCCCGGGTGTGTTTTATATAAATAGCCTTGTTTCACTTAGCTTATTATTGTAACCACTGAGACATTATGTTTGATCAGCGGGATATCAAATCAATAAACTGCATACAGTATCCGAGGGCTTTCCAAACCTGTCCTGCTTATCCCACAGCCAAGGATGTACAATTGATATTTGTGAAGGAAAATTTATCTTATGAAGATGTGGATATGGTGAAACCCCGACTGGCTGTGGAAGTACCAGGAGAAGTTTGGGAAGCCTGGAGCACCCATTGCAGTGCATACTGGGATTTTGAAAGCACACATTTAACAGTAATAACCAGTTTTTTTTTTCAAAAATATTCACTGTAAGCATTAGTTTTGTAATGTTTTTAAGCCTGGGAGTAACCATGTCTGCAGCATTATTCCAGGGGATTGGATCCGATGTGTGTAGAAAGCTCTCCAGTTTGATGCCTGGATCAGGCCTTCTGTACAGCTGTGGCCGGGGATGCTGTGGAGTTGTGGTCACTGTTAAAAGCAACATTGGAACCAATGACACAGGGGTGGGGCACTGTTGCATGACTCCTGGGCTTCAGCATTGCTGTAGTGACCAAAATAGTAAGAGTGAATGGGTGGGCTTAATAAAACAGGGCAAACGATTCCCAAGTAGTTACAAATGAAGACTCATGATCAGAGGATTGAGCTGGAAGAAGAGAGAATAGGATCCAAGGCAGAATTATGTTAGCAAAGTCATTGCTTTGGGTGACTAGAGAGGTAGATCGAGGGCATGTGCTAAATGTGGTCTACTTGGATTTCAGCAAAGCCTTTGATGCTGTTTCCCATAGGAGGCCCATGAAGCAACTGAGCAGCCTTGGGGTGGGACCCAAGGTGGTAAGAGGATTAGTAATTGATAAACAGAAGGTAGGGAGGTAAATGGAATTCAATCAGAAATAAAGTGAGTACTGGAGTGCCTTGGGATCGGTCCTTGAGCCAATTCTGTTCAATATCTTTGTGAGCAATATTACTGAAGGATTAGAAGGAAACGTTTGCCTTGTTGCAGATGACATGAAGACCTGAAACAGAGTGGAAACCTTGAGGAAGCAGATAACATGAAAAGTGGTCTACACAAACTGGAAGACTGGTCAAATGCCTGATAGTTCAGCTTTAATGTGAAGAAATGAAGAGCGATGCATTGGGGTGCAGAAATCCAAAGGAGCAATAGGTGAGGAGAGGATGGTGTGCATGGACCAGGAGAGAGCTCTTAGGGTGACAGTTCCTGGTTATCTGAAGGTAATCAAACACTGTGACAAGGTGATGACCTAAGCCAGAGGCATAACTAGCAGAAAAAAAGATGCTGCTGCTCCTCCACAGGTCGTTGGTAAGGCATCACTTGGAATATTGTGTTCTCTGGGAACAAGCAGGAAGTCAGTCCTCACATATGGGTAACGTCAACGCCGACAGAGCCCGTTCGGTAACCTCTCCCCAGCTTTCATTAAAAACCTTTGGGAGATGCACCATACATGCGTGGTCCCCTTCCCATCTAAGGGTGCCATCTTGCCTCAGTCTCCTTTTTTCCGTGGAGCCCATTGGACGTGTGTCTATCCCCTGGAAAAAGTTGATTTTTTTTCTTGTTTTTTCTTCGATTCCATCTCCAGTCTCATTCTGGTGCCCTCTCACCTGCCAAGTCTGCTTGCCTTTGGCATCATGTTTTTTCTTCGGCTTCCATTTCTTTTTCCCCTCGGAGGTTTTTCTCTGGTGCCGCTTGGGTTTTTTCACGCTTTCTGGCTGGGCCAAGAGAGTTTGACCTCGCAGGACTGTTTTCCCCGCTATGGCCTCAGTCAGTGGCTTCAAGCCTTGTGACTGTTGTGCGCACATCATGTCACGCACGGATCCACGTGATTATTGCCTTTGGTGCCTTGGGCTGGATCATGATGCATTGGCGTGTGGTCTCTGTCAGCAGATGACCCCAAAGGCCCTCTGAGGCCATAAAAAGCAGCACAAGTTGATTTTCCACAAGAATGACTCACCCCCTGAGCAGTCTGTGGGACCAGCATCCCAAGGGCCACCACGGAGGTAACAACCTCACTGCCTCGGAGCCTCAAGGTCATGGAGGATCGAGCTGGGGTTCCCTCTAACAGCCTGACATCGTGGATGGCCTCCTTGGGTGACGAGTCCGGGACCGTGGGGAAGTCACATGACCCGGTCTCAAAGCCCTCAACACAAGGCTGAAGGTGATGGCTGGGAGCAGCCCTCAAAGCTGCCCTGGCAGGAGAAAATGCCATCAATATCTGGGAATCCGTCTGGATCCTCTGAGGCCATCCTCGTCGAGGACACCCCCACGACGGTGCCGCATCGGGCCCAAGATCCTCGGTGCCCATGCCAGTGACTGCGGAGCCATCTGGCATTGAGGCCAGGATGGTGGCCTTAGAACACAATTTGCCTTCATGGCCAAACGTGGCCTTAGAACACAATTTGCCTTCATGGCCAAACAGCGGGCTCTGATGCCCGATTCTTTCAGGTCATCACTCCCAAACAACAGACCCTACCTCAGGAGGCACCTTGGGCCCGGTCCCAGTCCTGGTATTGCTCAGGACTAAGGACTTCCCTGCACAGCACACCCAACTCAGAGCGCAGGGGCATCGGGACACCTGGGCCATTGGGACTGGGGCACCAGCCCGAGGCCCAGAGGATCCTCAAGGTCTCCTCCGACTCAGAGTTGGACTGGGAGACCGAGGACAAGTCCCCAGATACCCAACTCCACAGGGATGTGCACTCAGAACCTTCTTCTCCAGAGGCCCAGTGCCAGTCCCTACCCAAGGACCTGGTCTTCCTGGACTTTGTGAGGGATATGACGAAGGTTCTTGCCTTCACCACTGAGTCCAAGGAGGAGACTCGGGCGGAGTACCTCAGGATTCTCCAGTACTAGGCTCCCTCAAGGAGGCCCATCCCCCCTTATCCTGGAACAGCTGCTCTTCCATATGTGGGAGACCCTGGCCTTGGTCCCCATTGTGAGCAGGTTGCTGGACTCAATGTACCAGATCCGCCGGAGCCCTGGCTTCCAATAAACTCAACTGTCTCACAACTCCATGTGGTGGAGTCAGCCATGTGTAGACAAGAGCCAGAAAACTCACTCCTTGGTGCTCCTGGGCAGAAAGACCAGTGCCATAGACGCCCTGAGCAAGAAGTGCTTCTAGGGCTCAATGCTCATCAGCCGGATCCAGACCTGCCAGCTGTACATGGGCATGTACTGTACCTTCAGGTCACAGTGAGGGACCTCAGTGGATTCTCTCTGAGGAACCTCTTCAGCGGTTCTGGATCCTGGTCTCCACGGTCAGGGAATGCTCCAAATTTATAACTTGAGTGGCCTATGACAGCTTTGATTCGGCAGCTAGAGTAACAGCAGTGGGCATTAATGCTTGCCACCATGCCTGCTTGGAGCGATGGGTGCAGGACAAGTTGGTCAGTATCCTTTGCCAGGGAGAAAACCTCTTTGGCAAGCCCATGATGGACAAGGCCACCGAGCTGGAGTCCAGGTTCACGACCAGGACCAGGCTCTCTAAGAAGACCATTGACCCTTCCTGAAGGAAGGCTTCAGGTAAGAAGTTCCTTTACCCAAAAAAAAGAAGGCAGCTTATGGAAACTACCCTCAATATTCGGCCTTCCCAGCAACCCAACAGGGCCAGCAGGCCAAGGGATAGGCACACAACCCTTGCAAGCCTAAGGCCCCCAAGCTCCAGACTGCGCCTCAGGTGCAACCTTGGGGGGGGGGGGAAAGGTTTGACTCCTGGGACATAGCCTCCCCCCCCCCCACCTGGAAAGGTCTACCCCGCAGCACACGGGAGGTGGGAGGGCATCTGGTATTCTACTACTACTACTGAATATTTGTATAGTGCTACAAGATGTACGCAGTGCTGCACAGACCCATGTCAAAGATGGTCCCTGCTCATCAGAGCTTACAATCTAGTCAAGACAGACAACACAGTAGCTATAGACATCGGATACATCTAGGGGGAATAGTAAGGAAACAAAGGAGATCAGGTGAGTCAAGATCTGAAAGCGGCAGCGAAGAGGTGGGTTTTCAGCCTGGATTTGAAAAGGGTCAGAGAAGGCGCCTGATGTATAGACTCAGGTAGTTTGTTCAAGGCATAAGGAGCAGCAAGATGAATGGAGTGAAATCTGGAGTTAGCAATAGAAGAGAGAGGATGGCACAGATATGAGCAATTTGCCAGAAGAGCCAACTGCCAGAACAGCTAACAACTGGCCTGCCATTACCACAGACATGTGGGCCTTGCAGGTGGTGAAGGAGGGGGTACCTCCTTCACCTTGAGCAGATGCCCTAGCCATTCTTTCCGAGAGAGCTCCTGATGAATCCCCTTCACCGGGGCCTGTTTCAGCAGGAACTCGCAAGTCTTGTGTCAGACAGGGCGATGGAACTTATCCCCCTCCACCTCAGAGGCAAAGGGTTCTACTCCCGCTACTTCCTAGTGCCCAAAAGGACTGGGGTGTTTTGGTCCATCCTAGACCTGCGAGACCTCAACCAGTTCCTAGTGAAGAAAAAGTTCAAGATGCTCTCCCTTGGAACATTGCTGCCCTACCTCCGGCAGGGAGACTGGCTATGCTCCTTGGATCTAAAGGATGCTTATACCCACGTCCTCATCCACCTCCTTCACAAGCAGTACCTCCGCTTCATGGTAAGAAGCTGCCATTATAGCACAGGATTCGACCCTTCGGTCAGGCCTACAGTACACTTTCAAGTGGCAGAGATTCTCAGTTTGGTGCACAGAGAAGCAGATCATCCTGCTTCACCTGTCCCAGGCAGGGCTGAAGTCCAATTCTGTCAGAGTACACCTCAGCACACCATCAACTTGTCGAGGGCAAGCCTCTCTCCTCTTAGCTCCCCGTGACTCGCTTCCTACTACTCTCAAGGCCACCCATTTGCCCCCCAGCAGCAGAGTGGCACCTCAACGTAATTCTTTTGAAACTTACCACGCCTCCATTCAAGCCTCTTGACTCATGCCACCTCAAATATCTCTCCTGGAAGGTAGTCTTCTTCATGGTGCTCACCTCCACTTGGAGGGTCAGCAAACTCCAGGCCTTGGTAGCTCATCCACCTTATACGAAGTTCTACAAAAACAGGGTGGTGTTCCGCACGCACCCCAAGTTTCTCCCAAAAATGGTATCTCCATCCCACCTCAACCAGGAGGTGGTGCTTCCCACATTCTTCCCACGGCCCCATACTAACAGAGCAGAGGCCGCTCTCTACACTCTGGACTGTAAGTGAGCCCTGGCCTTCTACATGGAGCGTACCCAGGCCCACCATTGCTCCTCACATTTCTTCTTCTCCTATGACCCAAATTGGCAGGGGACAGTGGTCTCTATGCGTACCCTGTCCGTTTGGATGGTGGACTGCATTGCCTTTGCTTATGAGCAGGCTGGTCTCTCGCTGGAGCGCCCTGTCACAGCGCACAGTGTCCGGGCCATAGCAGCGTCTATGGTGAACCTGCGCTCCATTCCTTTGGCGGAGATCTGCCGGGCTGCCACCTGGTCCTCAGTCCATACCTGCACACCTCATAGCTGCCTGGAGAGGGAGTCCCACTGGGACAGCACCTTCGGCCAGGCAGTACTCCATCATTTGTTGGGAGTGTAAGGCAACTCCTGCCCTTTGGTGTGTTCAAGCTACCAAACTGGTTCCTCGCTTCACACTTGGGGCCGCTTGTGGGTCTGCTGTTCCTTGACTCTGTTGCTACTTCTCACCCGTGGATTTTACATGTTTTTCGGTAGCCTGTAGCTGGGGAGTCCCATATGTGAGGACTGACTTTCTGCTTGTTCCCAGAGAAAGTGCAGTTACTCACCTGTAGCAGGTGTTCTCCAGGGACTGCAGGAATCAGTCCTCACAACCCTCCCTCCTCACTGTGAAGTTGTATCTGCCCAGCCAGAGGGGACTCCTGATTGTAAAGTACACATTCGCATATGTGATGTCATAACCTGGCTAGAGGCTCTATAGTATGCAGTTTTCGCAGCACCACCCAGGTATGACGGGATATTGGCCTTCCCCGCCTTTCCATCACTCAGCGGTTATGAACTTCCCTCTACACCCTGTACTTCTTATCCTTGCATTTTACATTTACTTCCACTTTTCGTGTGGGTACATCGAATATCGGCACTTGCTTCCCCCATCTGTGTACCTGGATTTGGCCACCGGCAGGGGATCTTCCATATCCGGCCATTTTCCATCCGTGCCCTTTTCTGCGCAGGTTTCCTTAGCCAGCTATCAGCTTCTTCTGCGCCTCTTGCAATATCGGGCCTAAGGACTTGAAAATACTTAAAAGATAGTCAAGCAGATTTTGCTTTGCTACAAAAACACACTTAACTGCACTAGAGCACGAAAAATTGCGCAGTAAATGGTGCTGGGCGATTTGTTACTCTGCCTTTAATTCTTAAGAAACAAGGAGTAGCTACTTTGGTTAATAAGAAACTTCCCTTTACGCTGTATCATACTGGCAAAGATAATGAAGGCAGAATGGTGCAGGTAAAGGGCAAAGTTGAACAAGATGAATCTCTCTTCTAAATTTATATGCGCCAAATGGTCCTATGGGATCTTTTTTTCATCACTGGATCTCAGATTTTTTGGCAGTGGCACAGGGAATCCAACTTCTAGTGGAGATTTTAATTGCATTTTAGAACAGCAAGATCAGTCATCAGACTAGGGAAAGTGGGGAAATCAGAGGGTAGGGCATTGCGACGCTGCTCAGAAAGTCACCTCCTTGATCCCTAGAGGGCTCATATCTCAAGCCAGAAGGGTTAGACTTTCTTTTCTTGTCAAAATGATGCCTATTCATGTCTTGTTTCATTTCTAGTCCCTTGTGAGCTAGACCCTTGTTTTAGGCAAGTTCAAATCGACCCCATTGTTCCTTCAGGCCAAGTCTTGCTGTCTGCCCGGGGCAGGAGTTGAAATATGGGAAGAGTAAGTTCTGGAGACTGAATGTTAGTTTATTACATAGGAAGGAAGTATTGGAAGCCTTAGAACCTGCTTGGGATGAATATTTAGAGCTAAACTCAATTTTTTATGGGATGCTGGAAAGGTGTATATGCAGGGTAAATTCATTCAATTATCAGCTCAACAATAAAGGGCCAGAGGGCTGGCCCAATCACTAGGCAAACTAGATGATTGCCTAGAGCAGCAATGTCGCAGCAGAGAGCAGACATTCAAAGCTAAACAATAGACTTTGCAGCCGATGGGGGGGGGGGGGTGTAAAGCTTAAGGGTTGTCTAGGGTGGCAACACCCAGGGTTGGGCCATCCACTAGGCAGCCACCTAAGGTGCCTCTGTGGGCACGTGGCCTGCTGTGGTCTGCTGCTGTCATGCCGAGCCACTCCCTGACCCCGGTGCCGGACTCAGTGGTAGCGTAGCTCAGCGTGGGGGGAGGAGGCATGGCCAGGGCTTCTGCCTGGGGCGGCAGAAACCCTTGGTCTGGCTCTGCCAACATCTTCAACTAACTCTGGGGTCAGCCCTGCTTGCAACTTAAAAATGATCATGCAGGTTATTAAAAAAGCCTATAAAAATGGATGAAGATCCATCACTCAGCGCGTAATCAAACTCTGGAATTCGTTTCAGGAGGATGTAGCAAAACCTGTTAGTGTAGCTGGGTTTAAAACATGTTTGGACAAGTTCCTGGAGGAAAGGTCCATAGACCATTATTAAAAGGGACCCGGGAAATCCACTCCTTACCCCTGGCATAAGCAGTGTGGAACCTGTGTGCCTTTCTGGGAACCTGCCAGGTGCTTGTGACCTAGATTGGCCACTGTTGGAAACAGGATACTGGGCTTGATGGACCCTTGGTCCGACCCAGCATGGCATATCTTATGTTCTTACATCAGCAAATTGATGACCTAGAAAAATATAATTCTTCCTGCATCTATGAGAAGTTTTATGGGGTATGGAAACCAGGCAGGAAATTTACTGGTTTGGCAGCTAAAAATTATAATAAATCCTGCCTACTAAAGAAGCGCAATATGTACTTCTTTAGTAAAATGACACATTGCTGCGACACAATAAGGGCGTATCAGCGGCTTGTCAGTCCTTCTATGAGACATTGCATACTTCAGAGTGCAATCACAACCCCAGCCATTTGGAGGAATATTTTGGACTTCTAGCATTCCTTTGATGCCCTGGAGAATACTCTAATTTTAAATAAACCTGTCAGAAGTAGTGGCTGCCATGTCAGCAGGGCTGGCCCAACTATTAGGTAAACTAGGCATTTGCCTAGGGTGCAACTTCTTGGGGGCGGCAACGAGCAGGGCATTCAAAGCTAAACAATAGATTTTGACAGATAATGATATGTAAGGCTTAAAGTCTGCCTGAGGCACTAACACCTTGAACCAGCCCTATGGTCGGCCCTGCATTTCAAGCTTGCATTTGGGAAAGGCCTCTGGTGAGTGGCTTTCCAGTTGAATACTACAAAGCACTACAGTGTAGGCTTGCTCCTGTATGGACCCGTCTTATGAATGAAGCTTTCAGTGGTAAAGGTTTTCGAGATTCTTATGTATAAAGCCAATGTTTCTGTGCCTACCAAAAAGCAGTAAATCTCCACATTTATATGTCAGTCACTGGCCTATTTCCCTGTTAAACTGTGATACTACAACTGTAGCTAATTCTAGCAAGTAGATTGGGGAGCATTCTGCCAAAAATCATTCACCTTGACCGTATGGGGTTTATCAAAGGGAGATTAATATCAGACACTGTCCACAGAGTAGTGAATATATAGCATGCAATAAAGTTTTTTATTGAAAAAGCAATGTGTGTGGTCCTCGATGCCAAAATGAATTTGATCAAGTAGAATGGAGTTTCTTATTTTCATTGGGGAATGCAAACCGGAAGTTGGCATCAAAGGGGGGACAGATGTGGCAGATCATCGAGGGCAGGAACTGCGATTCAGCACCAGAGAGTTTAGGTAAGCACCGTGTTGCAGTTTCTGTGCCATTGCTGCCGCTATAGGCCTTGGGGAGGGGCAGCAGTAGAGGCAGGGTTGGCAGCAGAGGAGCTGGTGTAGGATTGAGAGCCTCCCTAAGCATGGATGGTCCAAGGCTGATGATGCAGGGCCATGTGCGGAGACTCATTGCAGGGTCTCATTTGCATGAATATTTTCATATTCACTAGGCTTCATCAACATAAAGGTAATGCATTTTAAAATGTATATGCCGCCCATTTAAAATCCTAGGTGTCTTTCAAACCTACATACCCAATTTATTAAAACAGACATTATAATAAAATAACATAATAATAATCATGAAACAAAATTAACTTTAAACCACTTTCACACACCCACAAAAATTAAACCATTAGAACAATTTGCATACTGGATTTATTTAGTCAGTGCTATAAACAGGTTGTATTTTAAATTTAAACTGGTAGCATGAAAAACACAAAACTGCCATTCTCAAAGACAATCCATATTTCACTATTGCCTACAATTGACTTCATACAAGTAACACAAAGAAAAAGCAAGAACCATAGTACAGGATCTATACAGCAAATGCACCATTCCACCACAGCACTAACTTCCAAAACTCATACAACAGTGAGCCTCTCCCAGAAAGAGCTACAAGCAGCGGGGAAAATCAAACAAGCCATATTCCTGCCTAGAAACTGCACGCTAATAGAGCACCTGGTCCCAGTCACATACTTAGAGCGTACAGAATAAATGACCACAAACTAGAAACAGAAATATGTAGGCAAAACTTAAAGTCAAACCTCAAAATGTCACACTCTGTTTGTACTGCAACACCAGAGAAACAGAAAGATGCCACATGTAAATTACAAAATCTGACAAATGCCAATTACTAAATTGAAAATAAAATACTTTTTTTCTACCTTTGCTGTCTAGCCTTTTTATTTTTCTAATCAGAAGTGTTGGTTTCAGCTTTCCTTCATTTTCTCTTAACTCTTTTCAGGTTCTCAAGTCCACCTGCTACTTTTCTCTCCTTTGACACTGACCTTTTTCCTTTCAGCTTTCTTCCATTTCGTTTAATCTTTCTGTGTGGACTCAGATGTCTCTCCTTCTTACCATCTTGTCCTCAATGTACCTACCAGTTTTCCACTCTAATCCCAACCCCCTCTCATTCTCTCTCTTCCCCCAGCTTCTTATTTCTCAGTATTTCACTAATTCATCTTTATTTCTTCTCTGCAGTGTCCATCTCTCCCCTCTCTCCCCCATTCTCTATCATCCCCTCTCTCTCTCTCCTGCTCTCCCCCGTCCAGCATATCCCCTCTCTTTCACTCCATATCCTTTCTTGTATCTAGAATCTCCCGTCTCTCCGCTGCGTTCACCATGCCTTCTCTTCTCCTTATTTCAGCCCATGCCTATCATCTCTACTCCAACTCTCTATGTAAAACCTGTATGTACCATGCCTAAAGCCCTGCTGGTGCGAAAGGTATACATCACACTATTACTACTGCTATTTATCATTCAGGGGAAGGGGGACTGAAGGCTTGTCAAGGGCACCCGCTACATTGCACCAACCCTAAGGCTGGTCCTGATCTGACCAGCGACCCCCCAATGCTGCTGGAATGTATTCATGAGTGGCTGACCCTGTTAGGGCTATCATCTCACCCAATTTTGTTCTCCTGCATGCATGGAAAAGTAGGCTTGTTTTCTTTAAAACAAACAAAAAAAGCCCAAGAACACAAACAAAAAATAAAGGACAAATCTATCACCATAAGAGACGAAAACCATTTCAGCTAATCATTCCTAGCTCAAGGGACAAACCACAGCATCGACCTTTAGCAGGACTTTGTTCACCCCAAACCCTGAAAGCCCTCACCTATACAGTTCATTTTGCGATTTCCCTAGTAGCTATACTGTCCTCCAGAAAACTGGAGTCTTTGTAGCTCCTGTAATACCCTTTACTCTTAAAAAAGATACTGTAATACATGAACTTTTGAGGCTTCACAGATACAGCATGAAGACATCTAAACAGATCTATATGATCTTGAAAGCTCATGTATTCCAGTATCCTCTTTGATGGTCTTTACGCCTAGCCCCACCATACAAAGCAGTACAGACCACAATATAAAATATATTAACAACAGGAATAAAAAAATCTAATTACAGAAGTCCCGAACCAAATCCAAATACAGAAATCATCTATGCAAAAGTAAGCTTTCCTATAACTACCTAGATCTAAACTCCACGTATTAAAAAATGCAAATAATAGACACCAGCAGGCAGTCACAGCACATCTGCGCACAAAAAGCAAGCACTGTTCAAAACCCTGAGGAGCAAAGGACAAGAATGAAGGTTTCCTGACACCCTAAACGCACTAGCATTGCAACTAAATATGACATCATCGCTCTACACTTTACAGCTTTCTTTCCATGGATGTGCTGGTCTACGGGGGGGGGGGGGGAGGGGGGCTGAAAAAAGTGAACAGGAAAAACAAATTTTGGGATGTGTCCAAGCCTTACTGCACTTTCATCACTGTAAGCAAACAAAGTGGGCTGCAGCCCCGCAAGTGGAGATTTTCTTGCTTTGCAGTGAGCTTCAGCCCCGTGAGTGGAGATTTTCTTGCTTTGGGGTGAGTTGCAGCCCTGTGAGTGGAGATTTTCTTTCTTTGCGGTGAGTTGCAGCCCTGAGAGTGGAGATTTTCTTGCTTTGCGGTGAGTTGCAGCCCTGAGAGTGGAGATTTTCTTGCTTTGCAGTGAGTTGCAGCCCCGTGAGTGGAGATTTTCTTGCTTTGCGGTGAGTTGCAGCCCTGTGAGTGGAGATTTTCTTGCTTTGCAGTGAGCTTCAGCCCCGTGAGTGGAGATTTTCTTGCTTTGCAGTGAGTTGCAGCCCCGTGAGTGGAGATTTTCTTGCTTTGCGGTGAGTTGCAGCCCTGAGAGTGGAGATTTTCTTGCTTTGCAGTGAGTTGCAGCCCCGTGAGTGGAGATTTTCTTGCTTTGCAGTGAGTTGCAGCCCTGAGAGTGGAGATTTTCTTGCTTTGCAGTGAGTTGCAGCCCTGAGAGTGGAGATTTTCTTGCTTTGCAGTGAGTTGCAGCCCCGTGAGTGGAGATTTTCTTGCTTTGCAGTGAGTTGCAGCCCTGAGAGTGGAGATTTTCTTGCTTTGCAGTGAGTTGCAGCCCCGTGAGTGGAGATTTTCTTGCTTTGCGGTGAGTTGCAGCCCTGAGAGTGGAGATTTTCTTGCTTTGCAGTGAGCTGCAGCCCTGAGAGTGGAGATTTTCTTGCTTTGCAGTGAGTTGCAGCCCTGTGAGTGGAGATTTTCTTGCTTTGCGGTGAGTTGCAGCTCTGTCAGTAGAGGCTTTCTTGCTTTGTAGTGAGCTGCAGCCCTGTGAGTGGAGATTTTCTTGCTTTGCAGTGAGCTGCAGCCCTGTGAGTGGAGATTTTCTTGCTTTGTGGTGAGCTGCAGCCCTGTGAGTGGAGATTTTCTTGCTTTGCGGTAAGTTGCAGCCCTGCGAGTGGAGATTTTCTTGCTTTGGGGTGAGTTGCAGCCCTGTGCGTGGAGATTTTCTTGCTTTGGGGTGAGTTGCAGCTCTGTGAGTGGAGATTTTTTTGTTTTGCAGTGGGTTGCAGCTTTGGGCTCGGTTCCACTTTCTCCAGGCTCACTTGACTCAGCTGCGATCACACAGTAGCTGTGGGCAAAGTGCGAGTCCAACACAAAATGACGGCAACAGCAGCAGAGTTATCTCTCTTCACACCTTCACCAAGCAGCGAAACTGCAAGCAGGACCTCGGAGGTGCAAACGTATCTTAGGGCCCCTCGCTGTGTTACTGCCATCCCTGCTACTGTCACCAAGAAAAACCCCTATGAGGTAACCAAAATTGTAAATCCAAAATGAAAAAGTCACCCTCAGTGTCCTTCAAAACAATCTTTTTGTCTGATATTGCCGCGGGAGGGGAGAACCTGAATCACCCATGCCAGACTGCAGTATCCTTTTAGTTTAAATTTAAAATACAGAAGAGAGCTTTCTGGTTAACTTTGGAACCCAGCAGAGAGCTTGTAGTTTAAATTTAATAGTCACTCCGGGCCTAGTATCAGCAAAGTACTTTTAGTTTAAGTTTAGAACACAGAAGAGAGCTTTCTGGTTAAATTTAGAACCCAGCAGAGAGCCTGTAGTTTAAATTTCATAATAAGTCAGAGCCTAGCAGCAACAAAGAGCTGTAATTTAAATCAAATCAGAATATAACTTAGCACAAAAGGCAAAACAGGGTCAGTACTCTTTGAGCAACAAATAAAGTCTTCTAGAGACCTTTACAAAGAGACCTTCTACCTAGGGGGCAAGAGACCTGTGAAACCTTTTCAATAGGTGTTAACACCAGGTGGCAGGTCAAAAGGCCTTTTTGAATGACTCCTTCTATCCAAGCAAGGACTGTTAATCACCCAGGAAGTTGGTCATAGCTTACCTCAGCAGCACAGGACAGGGTACTGTGTAGCAGTCCTCTTTTAATAAGTGTTATTTCCCTCCCCAACACGCACCCATCCCGGGATAATCATAGCTTTATAGGTACTTACACATCTTAAAGGAAAGAAGGTGCTCTAAGGTGAAGCTCGTTATCCAAATCAGTCATACACTAAGAACCTGAGATTAATTAAGCTTCAGGTGAACGACGTATATTAAACGTATTTGATACAGTTTTATTAGTATAAATATCCATAGCAACCCTTAGTAAGTAAAGAACTTAAAGATCTAAACACAAGCTTAAAACTAAGACTTAAGCCCCTCCTCGCCACAGTGCACTTCCGTACAGTCTGCCAGGCACTAATAACACCACTACTAGACTTCTGCAACCCAATCTACCTAGGTCTATCAAAACAAACCCTCAGACCACTGCAATTGGCACAGAACACAGCGGCCCGCATAATATCTAGCACAACAACACAAGAACACATCACACCCATACTGAAAGATCTACACTGGCTCCCAATCAGCTCACGCATCAAATACAAGACAGTCATAAACATCTTCAAGATCAAACAACACACATCAGCCCTCAGCCTACATACACTCATACAACCCGACACAAGCACATGACCAAGGAGAAGAGGCACATCCAACCGCATAAACACCCCAAAGGACTTCATCAAGACCCGCAAGGACACTGCGGAACGAGCACTCTCCTTGGCTGCCCCAGCAATTTGGAACACCCTCCCAGACGTACTAAGACTAACGACAGACCGCAAAGACTTTCGCAAGCAGCTGAAGACAACACTATTCACCGAACACTATGGACACGTCACATGAACTACTCACCGAGAAAGAACAAAAGACCCCCCCCCCACCCCTGACCCTTGTATATAAGAATGTATAATAGCGCACGATGTAGACAGCTCAACAAGAATCAAATGCATACCACCACAAACACACAACATGTATCACTGCATGAAAACACATGAACACTCTTATGATTGTTTGCGGTGGAGACCACCTTGATTGAAAAAGGCAGTATAAAAATACTGTTAAATAAATAAATAAGATGCAGACAGCAGTCCAGCAGTGAGATGGCGGCTTTCCAGTCTTTTGCATTGAGTGTCACATGTATGATTTTCTCCCAGTTGGTGAGAGGTCTTACATGTGCACTAGGTGCAAGGAGCTCTTTGCTGTCAGGGAACGAGTCCATTCTCTAGAGGCTAGAGTAGCAGACTTGGAAAACATAAGAAAGACAGAGAGATACAAAGAAGAGACCTACAGGGATATAGTCATGAAGTCCCACCTCCAGTCTGGCAGCATCCCTGTTGCCATGGAGGAGAGAGGTCACGTGACAGGAGAGCATCATCCTGGTGTGGCAGGAAGTGATCCTGTAACTAGGACCTGTCCTCCAGGTGATGTAAAACCCTCTCGCACCGAGGAAGCTTCTCCAGGGCCATGTGCCCATGAGGGAAGAGTTAGGACAGCCATTATAGTTCGTGATTCGATCATTAGGCATGTAGATAGCTGGGTGGCTGGTGGACGTGAGGATCGCCTGATAACATGCCTGCCTGGTGCAAAGGTAGAGGACCTCACACGCCACCTAGATAAGGTCTTAGATAGTGCTGGGGAGGAGTCTGCTGTCTTGGTACATGTCGCTACCAATGACATAGGAAAATGTGGTAGGGAGGTTCTCTAGGTTAAATTTAGGCTTTTACGTAGGAAGTTGAAATCCAGAACTTCCAGGGTAGCATTCTCCAAAATGCTTCCCGTTCCACGCGCAGGACCCAAAAGGCAGGCAGAGCTCCGGAGTCTCAATGCGTGGATGAGACAATGGTGCAGAGATTATGGTTTGGGATTTGTTAGGAACTGGGGAACATTCTGGGGAAAGAAGGGGCTTTTCCGAAGGGAAGGGCTTCATCTTAACTGGGATGGAACCAGGCTGCTGGCATTAACCTTTAAAAAGGAGATAGAGCAGCTTTTAAACTAGATAATAGGGGAAAGCTGACAGTCACCCAAGAGCGCATGGTTCGGAAGAATGTATCCTTGAAGGATACTACCAAAAGCAGAGAGGTTCCAAAAAAGAGTAAAGCAGCCCAAATGCCCTCAAGTATGGAGCAGACAGAGCTTAAAGATCCCAAATTACCCATGTCTACCAATAGCCAGATTAATATGAATAAAATACAGTCTCTAAAATGCTTGTATGCAAATGCTAGAAGTCTAAAAAATAAGATGGGAGAGTTAGAATATATAGCACTAAATGAGAGGTTAGATATGATTGGAATATCAGAGACATGGTGGAAGGAGGACAACCAGTGGGATACTGTGATACCTGGGTACAAACTATATCGTAATGATAGAGCTGATCAAATTGGTGGAGGGGTTGTGCTCTATGTTAGAGAGGGCATTAAGTCAGAAAGGATTAAAGTTTTTCAGGAAACAAAATTTGCAGTAGAATCTCTATGGATTGAAATTCCATGTAAAAAGGTGAAGGCGATGGCAGTGGGGGTGTACTATCGACCACCTGGCCAGAATGAACAAATGGATGATGAAATGCTCAAAGAAATCAAGGAAGCTAACAAAAATTACAGCACAGTAATAATAATGGGTGGTTTCAATTACCCCGGTATCGAATGGGTCAGTGTCAATGCAGGACATGCTAGTGAAATAAAGTTCCTAGATGAAATAAATGACTGCTTCTTGGAGCAGCTGGTTCATGAACCGACCAGAGGGGAAACCATATTAGACCTAGTCCTTAGTGGAACACCAGATCTAGTGCAAGAGATAAGGGTGTTGGGGCCACTTGGCAATAGTGACAGACTTGGAGGACATGGTGGAGGAGAGGGTCAAGGGATCAATATTATGAAGGTTTCTAAATAGGTTTGAGGAGACAGGACGGGGTTGGGACAGTGGAAGCTGAATATTAAAGGTTAAAAGGTGATGGTCAAATGAGGGCAGGGGTGAGTTGCGGAAGTTTGAGGGAGAGGCTTTGGAGAAGAGTATCAGGTCAAGGCAGTGGCCATACAAGTGGGTGGGGGCAGTGGAGCAGAGTTGGAGGTCAAACGAGGAGGTGAGGGTGAGGAATCTTAAAGCATGGGAATCGGAGGGGTTATCAATGTTAATGTTAAAATCGCCAAGAATAAGAGTGGAGGAAGAGGGATTTAGATAAATGGAGAGCCAAGAATCAAAGTCAGTGAGGAAGGTCGATTTGGATTTGTCGGGTGGGTGATAGATAACAGCTACTTGGAGGGGAAGTGGTGTGAAGAGGCGAATGGAGTGGACTTCAAAGGAGAGGGAGGAGTGTGACTGAAGTAGCAGGAGGGGTTGGAATTGGCAAGAGGGAGAAAGTAGAAGCCCAACACCACCACCGCAGCCAGTGGATCGAGGTGTATGGGAAAACTGGTAGCCACCATGGCAGAGAGCAGCAGGGGCTACGGTATCATCTGGGAAGAGCCAGGTCTCAGTTAGGGCAAGGAGGTGTAGCACATTAGAGATGAAGAGATCATAAGTAAAAGCAAGTTTGGTAGAGACTGAGCATGCATTCCATAGGGCACATGAGAACAGGAGAGAGGAGGGGGAAGGAGAGGGATATGGATAAGGTTGGACAAGTTACGTGAGGATTTCTTTCTAGAGTAAGACATCGGTCTAGGGGGGCCATTACAAGAGGAACTATTTTAAGAGGAATACAGAGATCTAGAGGGGGCATGGTACAGGTGGGTGTTTCTGGATGAGTGTGCTCTCTGTGAGGGAGGGGGAGTGAAGGGGGGTGAAGGGGGATATTGATGGTATTAGATGGGCTGCGTAAGGATCTCTTTTTAGAGTGAGATAGAGCTCTAGGGGGGATAGGGTTGGGGGTGATATCTCTGGATGAGCGATTGGGGCATGAATGAGGGAGGGTGGAAGGGGAAAGGAGAGGGATATAGATGAGACTGGATAAAGTGCGTGAGAAGCTCTTCTTAGAGTGAGAGAGAAATCGAGGGGGGCCAGGGTTGGGGTTGATATTACCTGATGAGAGCAAGAGAAGGAGTAGTAGAGAGCGGGGTAGCGCGGAGGCAGTACGATGGAAGCGAGGGTGGGGTTGCCTTAAAGAGAGAGGGGATAGTTGAATGAGGGGGAGGGTATGATGAAGCTCAAGAGCAGAGGCAAGGTTAGGAGACAGAAAGGAGGAAGAGATGAGGAAGGTAGAGGGAGAGCAGGGGGGAGAGGAGTGGGGTTGCTGGTAGGAGTGGAAGCAGTTGGGGAGTATGAGGAAGAAAAGTACAATATGATTTGGGGCCATAGTGGGGCTATGCAGCATGTGTTATCTTATCTTACAAGCAATGAGGTGGTTCAGCAAAGTTCAATGTAAGCAATGGGTAGTAAGTACGGTGCAAGCAGTATCCAGGTAGAGCAGCAATTGTTAACTAGCAGTAATGAGGCAGTAATGGAAGCAATGGATTGTCCAGGCAAAGCAGCAATGTTAACCTACTAGCAATGGATTGTCCAGGCAAGGTAGCAATGTTAACCTACTAGCAATGGATTGTCCAGGTAAAGCAGCAGTGTTAACCTACTAGTAGTGAGGTAGCAATGAACCCAGAGGAGACCATCGTGAGACAGAACTGAACCATCCGAAATAATGAGTTTGTCAGAAAAATAATGCATAACTTGCAGTTTCCGGAAAAACCGATATAGATGAACACACATCTTAAAAGAGGGGAACAAAAAATAGCCCCAAATTCAACAATCGTTCCTGTTGAATAGTAAGCAGTGTCAGACGGCTGCCTGGGTGAAAATCTTCACAGTCTTGGCAAGTGCATATATCTATATGATTTGCAAGGTATTGTGGGCAATGTAGTTCATTCACACCAGACACAGCTGCTGACAATAATTTAGTTGTGCTCTTGGGTAAAGCCAATAAGATTTTTATTTATGGGGTTATTTCTCCCAACACAGATATGCTTGGTAGCACATAAATTAGGTTACTTGCTTTCAGTGTTAACTTGGAAAAACAAAGTCAAAATCAGGAAAACAACAAATGAAAAGCCACAAAGCAAGAAACAAACTGTTCTTTTCAGGTTAACTTCTGATTACTTCCCACATAGATACAGAAGTGATTCTCTCCTAGCTCACAAGCAATTAGGTAAGGCTTAATTGCTAGCAGTTATCCAGCTGAAACCCCTTAGCTGGCTTGCTTTCTACTGTGTGGGTCAAATCCTGCTTCAGGAGCTTTTCTGAGTAGATTAAAGAACAAATTTGTATTTCTTTGTGATGGTTGCTGTACTTTATAACAGAAAGTTACCAACGGAGTTTAGATAGAGAACAGTCCATATAAACAGGATCTTCATCTGCTATTATTCCCCCTTGTTCAACAAGCATGGGTTCAATATCATGGATTGGCACAGATGAATCTCTCAATGGAGCACTTTCAGGAGAATACTTGTTTCCCTGCTGTCTTTCAAGGTTATAGCTAGGGCATAGATCAGTGTTCATACCTGAGCTTCCATTGCTGTTAGAGTTTCTCTCTATATAGCCTGGCCAGTATGTAGTCCAGTTCTTATGTCCAGCCTTCCAATCCAGATCCCTGGACACTGGATCTCTCTTCACATACCTTCTGGCACGGGTCTTAGGGTCCCTTCCACGTGCAGTCGTCTCCCTCACAGGTAGCGTCTGGGGATTCCTAGCTCTGCAGCACCATTCCTCTGGCTTTCCCCAGTCCAATGGTGTATGCTGGCCCTTGGAATACCTCCCAGTATACGTACTGCTTTGGACTCTTCTAGACCTCTCAAAGGCTTTTCTCCTCTTTCTTCCAGAGGGTCTCTTTCCCTCTCTGTCCGTCCGGTTTGGCTTCTGCTTCTGATAATCCTTCAGATGAAACTGAGGATAATTCTCTGGATATCCAAGGTGATCATGAAGATGGTCATCTGTAGAATAAACTCTACTCTTATTCTGCCTTGATGAGTGCTCCTCCCTAACACAGCGCAGCTGTGCTGAATCAGGCCCTGCCCTTTGAGATGAGTGCTTAGGGATTACCTCATAGCCCTCCTGATTGAACACACGTTTCCCCACTTCAGCTCCTCTAATGGCTGTTGGAAACCTGGTGCATTCTGGGACTGGTAGTCTTTTATGGGAAAATTCTGTTTTCTTATTTCTACCAGAACTGACAGGTTGCTTGTTTAGAGTCACTTCACCTTTTCTATAGCTCCTTCCTGAGCTATGATAAGCTTCCTTATCACAGCAGCCATGTAGTTAAGTTAACAACGATGGAAGTGGTTGTTTGGAACGTTGCCTGGTGTTCGGTGGATCCCCCCATGAATTCTGTTGGTAGGCCGGTGGGACCGCCTGCTGCGGCCTTGGCCTGTCCGAAAATCCTGATGACCCCTAATTGGGGCAGTTGATGTTTTGTATTGGACTGTTATCCCCCCACTGTCATCAGTATCATGTTGAGAAACATCAAAAATTACTCTTTTTTGCGCACAATCCTCCTCTTTCTCACCCATCCATCTGTAAACCCTACCAGTTTCGTAATCGTTCTTATGCCGAGTGAATTTCTTAAGTTTGAAAGATTTTAAATAATCAAGAAAAACTTTCAATTGTCTTCCACAATAACCGAGTTACAAAGATTTGTGATCTGGTTAAATACCATCAAACCCAATATAAAATTTACGGAACACATTAGCCGGTTTAATATTGATTTTCTGGATATGACCATCTTTTTTCAGGAAGGACGTTTAAGACTGCTTAGCTTGTCAGTGAACCCAGCAGGGCATTTTCCGTGTGGGGATTGCTCACATTGCTCCGTGGCTTTGACGGGTCTTACTTGGACAGATCAGAGGTCTGGCCGTTCTTTTGACTGTCATTGGTTTACCACTTGTAGATCTGATTTTGTGGTTTACCCGTTGCAATGTCCGTGCGCCTTATTGTATGTGGGCTGGACGATCGTTCTATAAAGACCCGTCTTGGGTAACCTGCCTCCCGAGTCCGTTCAAAGGTTGCATCAACCCCGATTGTGGAACATTGCCTGACTTATCATCATCTTTTTTCTGATCTTCACTGGAGCATTATTGACCTTGTCCTTCAGGATCCTCGAGGGGGCGCCCGGATCTCTCGCCTTCAAAGGCTTGAGCAACGTTGGATTTACACTTTGAGCTTGAACAAGGACATTGATTGGTTCAGCATACTCTGTTTTGGACCAATGGTATGGGATTTCCCTGATTATGTTGGGGGATCCCCCCTTTTCAATTGGTGGTTTTGATTTTTGTTGCTGACTCAGCCCCCTTTGGTTTTTTAGATGAGATTGATTGGCTCTATCTGTTCTAACTTTGTCCTATGAATGTAGATGCACCTGTACATAATCACCAGGTGAAACTCTGCTGCTAACCTCATCCAGAATATGCTGAATACCTTGCCGAATGGCGTTTTGAGCCTTAGATAATGATGTTACCCTGTCTAAATTAATAAACCAAAATTCCTCTGAATAAATTACACCATTAAACTTGTCCAATTTACGATCCCACCTTTTCACAAACTGAACATAGCTAACTGGTTCTGATTCTTCAGAGGGGTCTAATACAAGATTATTTGTTCTGTCCTCTGAAACATGATGATCAAAGACATGGCTTTCACCACGCTCTCCATATTCTGTATTGGCGTGTGTAGATTCGCCGTCAGAAAAACCTTCGCTGTATGATCTTTTCCTGTTAGACTTCTCTCCCATAGTCACTGATTTTCTAACATTTTCTCGATCTGAAAAAGAAAATGTAGGGGCTAATACTTTTTTTCTTTTACAGCGGCCTTAAAATCTAGGCGAGGGATAAAGCCTGAATACTTACTATTTTGCTTGGCTTTTGGCTTTTGGTAAGGAGCTGGTTGCTCTTCTGTATCGGCGTCAGGGCCGGATTTACCTATACGCCATGTACGCCATGGCGTAGGGCCCACAGCTGACAGGGGCCCACAAAAAAAGAACAAGTTAAATTTTTTTTAAAATAAAATTTTAAAAAAAACCTGCTGGCTGCCGCCGCGGGGCCCCCTCTGTTGCCGCGGCAGCACCGACTGACCCGCGGGGGCCCCCTCTACAAGCTGAAGCCGTCGGTTCGTTCCTTCCTCCCTCCCTCCCTCCCTCCGTGCAGGGTGCAGGCTGTGAGAGACGCGAAAGGAGAGTGTCTCCTCGCGTCTCTGTTAAGCCCGCAGGGGCTGATGGGAAATTTCCCATCAGCCCCTGCGGGCTTAACAGAGACGCGAGGGAGACACTCTTCCTTCGCGCCTCTCACAGCGTGCATGGAGGGAGGGAGGGATCGACGGAGTCAGCTTGCAGAGGGGGCCCCCGCGGGTCAGTCCGTGCTGCCGCGGCAGCAGAGGGGGCCCCGCGGCGGCAGCCAGCAGGTTTTGTTTTTAAATTAAATTTTACTTCAGGCCAACGGCGGGGGGGGGGGGGGGTGGGGCTGGTAATGGGCGGGGGGGGGGGGGGGGACTGGTAATGGGCTATTGGGGGGGCTGGGGCTGGAAATGGGCTGGGGGGGTTAAGGCTAGAGGTGGGCTGATGGGGTTAGGACTGGTAATGGACTGTGGGCTGTTGGGGGGGTTTAGAACTGGTAACGGGCTTTTGGGGGGGTTAAGACTGGTAATGGGCTGTGGGCTGATGGGGGTTGTCTGGTAATGGGCTATGGGGGGGGGGCTAGGACTGGAAATGGGCTGGGGGGGTTAAAACTGGAGGTGGGCTGATGGGGTTAGGACTGGTAATGGGCTGTGGGCTGATGGGGGGGGTTAGGACTGGCAATGGGCTATGGGGGGCTGACTGGAAATGGGTTGATGGGGTTAGGACTGGAAGTGGGCTGATGGGGGGTTAGGACTGGTAATGGGTTATAGGGGGGCTTAAACTGAAAATGGGGTGATGGGGGGTTAGGACTGTAAGTGGGTTGATGGGGGGCTAGGACTGGTATTGGGTTGGGGGGTTGCTAGGACTGGAAATGGGCTGATGGGTGGCTAGGACTGGAAATGGGCTGATGCAGGGACTAGAAGGGAATGGATGCTGGGTGAGGCTGGAACTAGAAGGGAGCTGATGTTGGGGGAGGATTAGAATGGGATGGGGCTGGAAGAGTAAAATGGAGAAGGGAAAAATATTTTGTGTGGGAGGGATAAAAAATCTACAATTGGCCGGGTATTGGGAGAGTAAGTGGGGATTGAGGATGGAGGGGTAAAATTTGAGTGGATGAAATAGGAATGAGGAAAGAGCAAAAGGAGAAAGATTAGTATGTTAAAGCAGATGTAGAGAGAGAATGGAAAAAAATCTAGAAGAGAGAAGAAAGGACAAATGGACAGCAGACGATGGAGAGTTAGCAGAAGACACGAAGAAACCAGAAGAAAGTGGCTGGAGCAATTGCAGCTGAAAAAAATGCACAAAAGGTAGAAAAATATCTCTTTATTTTGAATTTATTACTTGGAATATGTCAGCTCTGGTAAATGTGCATCATTAACGTCTGCGCTTTGTTTAGTACAAGAGCAAATTAATGTATAGTTTTATTTCTACAGTGTTGTACATTCCAAGTTTGGCTTTTGGGATTCCCAGTTTAATTATTGTCTTCCTGTTTCTAAATTGTGATTACTTGTTTGGTGATGGTCTATGTTCTGCATGTGTAACTGAGCTGAGGTGTTCTGCTTATATAATTCCTATTTGACATTGCCACTTGTTCTCTTTCCCCAGTAGGTCATGTATTGTTGTTCTCTGAAATGTATTGGTTTAATATTTGCAGTGTTGCCTTTTGATTGGTAGAGTATGGTGCTTTGTGAGTCCTGGTAGTGCTGTTAGGATACGGCGGGTTTACTATGGGTTCTAAATGGGCAGTGTTTGTAGTAGTTCCTAATGTGTCTGGCAGTTGGCACTGGATTATAGTAATGTAGAAATCTTTTAGTCTTTCTTTATCCATACACTCATTAAGAGGCACGTTTACTAAAAGTTAGTATATGGTAACATTATGCAAATATTTATGCAAATGAGGCCCCGCACCCCCCTTGGGCCGCCCCTGCTGGGGGCCCACAATTTTTGTTGGCGTAGGGCCTCACTCAAGGTAAATCCGGCCCTCATCGGCGTGTGTAGATTCACCGTCAGAAAAACTCTCGCGGTATGTTCTTTTCCTGTTAGACCATCTCTTTTTCACAGTTCCTTGTATTCTGGAAAGTTAAACCCAGAAGCATTAGATGCTGATGATTTCTTAGATCAGATTGCTAAACTCCTTCAGAGTCACAGAGAAATCCAGGTTTGTGATATATTCCGTGTTGTTGTACTTGTCATAAGAAATCAGGGTGGGGGGGGGGCTCGTAGGGTCTTAAAGACTATACCATTTAGCCAAATTATTCATAAGAAAAGGATGTATTTGATAGACTTGAATACAACTGATAATAAGCTGTGTTTTGCAGGTAGCCTCACAGCCCTCATGTCACTGGTAAAAATGACAGATGTTGAACTGTTAGAAGGTACTAAAAAACTACATAATGAGTTGGGATGGCCGGTACATAGAAAAGTCATGCTCAATGATGTAGCAATATCTGAACAGCATTTAAAGATAAACATACGCGTTGTGCTTTACACAAATTCATGGGTTTGTTTTAAGACATCAGACAGACCTGTGTTCCCTAAGACTGTGTTCTTGTTGCTACACGATGACCATTTCTATGGTATAACCGATGTCAAATAATTCTATGGGGAGCACAACTTCTGTAGTTACTGTCAGAAACCGTACAGTCACGATCATAATTGCACATTATGGTGCCGTCTTTGTTTGACACTAACTTGTGCGAATAATGTTGGTGTACAACAGAGATGTCCTAATTGCAAACTCTTTTGTCGTTTTAAAGTGTGTTTAAATGGACACACGTATTTGACTCTGAAAAAAGAAGTGGCTGTTTATCTAAGATACTGTGCCAGAAATGTGAGTCTTATGTGGACAAGAAACATAAGTGCAGGGCCGGCATTGTAAACTATGGGGTATGTTTACTAAACCGTTTTAACGTGCGCCCGGCAATAGTGTGCAGGCTGCCATAAAAGGAGTGGGCATTTCAGTCTTAAAGCAGCAAAACGGGAGTATCGCACGATAACGCACGCTGCTGCGCACATTATCGGGTGAAGCGCCGCTAAGCGTGTTAACGCACGGTAATCTTAAGTAGGTGCCCAGACATGCAAACATAGAAACAGAGGTGTAGCACAATGGTTAATACACTGACTGATAATACAGGGGTCATGAGTTTGATACCCCAGTGTGCCTAATGCATAAGGCTGGCTGAGGCATCAGCTTTGACATGTAAGTATTGTTTCTTGAGGCAGTTTATTTGTATTTTAATTATTGCTGCCAGCAAACACACCCTCACGTGCCGCATAGGGCACCCTATAAGGCACTCCGTAGGGCACATTATAAAGTGCACTATCCGCCACGGCACCCTATAATGTCCCCTATAGGGCACCCTATAAGGCGCTCCATAGGATACCTTATAAGGCACCTTATATGGACGGTAACCATAAGGTGCCTCAGAAGGCGCTTTATAGGGCACCTTATGGTTACAGTACGCTGAGGGTGTTTTTGCTGGCAGCACTAATGTACATTAAAAATAGATAATGCTTTGGACAGCCCTATCAAATAACCCCACTGTGGGTTTAAACCCATAACCTCTGGCTCCACAGGCAGTGAAGTAACCAGTGGGCTACAGCTCTGTAGCTGCTAACAAGCCCCTGGCTGGCTGCAGAAGGACTGCACGTCACCACACAAATAGTCTGCTGTGATCACCAGGACAGGGTTAACCCACCCGTACCCATGATGCACTGCACATGCAAATCAGCAGTCTACAGATGAACACAAGATGGGGTATGCACCCCCACAGCACCTCAGCCTGGTATGGGGAACTGACCGTGTGTGTTACTGGCACAGAATAGCTACACACCGTCACATTGTGCGGGTACTGTGCTAAACCTGAGGGTGATGTGGGGCACCCAGCACCAGGTCCACAGCACCTTCCATGGCAGAACTAGGCCATGCTGCAGGTCCCCAGCAGTGCTAGTGTGTGAGATAGGTAGTTCCTGCAGACACACTTTGGATACATCTGTATTTCTCAGTCAGGTTTAGCCCTTATGGACCCATAGGCAGATTATGTACCACCACCCAACCCACCCTCTGGGGCTGAGGGTGGGAAATAGGGTCTACCACCAACAGATCCACATTTTACCTCCCTGCAATGGCAGCAGTAGAGGGGACCATCAACCACAGTCCTGCTGGGGAACAGACACCCTACAGGGCAGTCAATGCAGCTCTGTACACATCTATAAAGCAATAGCAGACAGACATTAGGCCCAGAAATACTCAGCTGCACCCCACCACTATCTGATGTTCTCCTGCAGCAAGCCTCCAGCCACTGCACCCTGCAAGGTGTTCCAGCAAGACACATACTAACTGCAGACAGTCTGCTAGCTAGTCCATAGTGCATGTTCCTGGAGGAGATGCATGCACCCAGAACTGGGATGTCAGCATACACACCAAGCAGATAAGTCAGTGATTGGGCCCCAAAAGGGAACCCATAAATATCACATGAGAGAAACACTATAGTGGTCACTGCTCAGTCAGGATGAGAGTGATCTCCCAGCAGGACATGCTGTGGCCACCCTGTCTGTGCAGGTGGTGGCCGGGCACTACAATGTCCCAGCCATTGCCCTGTGCAGATGCATCCTGGCCAGGCCACCCTGTCCGGGCTATACCCATGGTACCTTGCTCCTCATTATGCACATTGGCAGGCCAATACTGGCAACAGTGCTAGCAGTGTGGGCTGTGGAGGGTGTTTGCAGCCACCACACACTGGATAGACAGACACACACTCCCACACTTATGCCAGCATTGTACAACTAAAGAGGTGTTTGGCAGCCCTGGCCAGCACTCCAGTCCTGGACACAATGCAGGCATGGCTATGGTATGCAATACTGTTGGGGTCACTCCCCAGGGTGGTAAACACTGTCAGACACAAGACCTGTAGCACACTCCACAGACATCAGAAAGGTTGCCATGATGCAGCTCAATCAGAAAATTGTACTTAACTTCAGAATTGCTATTTGCCAGTAATCATAGCAACCTTTTGATAGCTGTGTACCGTATTCCCGGGTTTAGGGTAACTCATTTATTTTCTGCAAAATGTCTTATGCAAACTACTGTTGACGATCCTTGTGAATAGTTTTTGTAAATAGTTACAATTAGTTGTATTATTGTTCCATATAGTATTATTTGTACGTAGTCCCAAAACACCGTTCTATGTAAAGTATACTTTAGTATACAAAAATGTTAATTGTTATATGTAAACCGCCCTTGATCTCTGGAAGGGGCGGTATAGAAGAAACTGTTAAATAAATAAATAAATTAGGGTGGCATTGCTAAGGTATGCAAGTGCTAGTATAGGGAGGCATTTTATTTATTTATTTATTTATTTATTTATCTATATTTTTCTATACCGCCCCTTCCAGCGATCAAGGGCGGTTTACAAGGAACATTTTAACAATTGTACACAGATGTATACATTTACATTGAACAATCAGATTCAACTATTTACAATGAACGGTTAAGTTTAACTATTTACATTGAACAAAACTTCAACTTCAAGATGTCTTAGTAATACAAACAACCATTAAATTATTTACATTGGATATTTACAGTGGTTGTGTTTTGTGTATATTTTGGAATTTATTTCCTTTTATGACGTAAATCGGGGGTGTGTATGGGGTTTCAGACGGGGGGGTGAGTTGTTTAGTTTTGAGCAAGGGGGTTCGTGTGTGTAATACCATGGTTATGGAGGTGTTTTGGGGGAATATGGGATTTCAAAGTGTTCAGTAAAGAGGTAAGTTTTTAGCTCTTTCCTGAACTGATAGAGGTCATTTATGACGCGAAGGTCTATTGGGAGGTCATTCCAGAGCGTAGGGGCAGTGAATGTGAATGCTCTGGAGCTAGTGGTTTTCTTTGTCTTCCTGAAGGCTTTTGGTGTGATAAGGGAGTGGGCTTCGTTTTGTCTGTGTGATCTAGTTTTGTTTGGTGATTGCAGTAGTGTGGATAGGTGTGAGGGGGCTATGTCTTTTATGAGTTTAAAGGTTGTTAGGATAGTTTTGTATCTGATTCGGCTATTGATTGGGAGCCAGTGTAGTTCTAGCAGTATTGGGGTTACGTGGTCTGTTAGACGTGCTTTAGCTATTACTTTTGCACAGATGTTCTGAGCTCTTTGAAGAAGGTATGTGCTTTTTTGAGGGAGGCCTATTAATAGACTATTGCAGTAGTCAAAGTGGGGGGTGATTAGTGTATTTACTACAGATCTAAAATCTTGAGTTTCTAGGAGTGGCCTTAGGTGCTGAATAGTTTTTAGTTTGTAGTAGATGGTTTTTACGGTTTGTTTTATGTGTGGTAGCATGGTGAGTGTGTGATCTATTATCACACCTAAATATTTTACTTCTTTTCTAACAGGTATGGATGTTCTGTTAATTGTGATTGTTTCTGGGAAGGTGTTCTCTGTGGTTGATGACCTTGTTACGAACATTGCTTCCGTTTTTTTTGAGGTTGATGCTGAGGTAGCTAGATTCTAACCAGGAGGAGGTCTCAGTCATACATTCTGATAGTGTGTCATATGAGGGGTTTTTAGCGGTTATAGGGATAGCGAGCATGATGTCGTCGGCGTATATAAAGTGGTTAATCCTGTGTTTTTTAAATATGTTTGTTATTGGTTGTAGATACAGGTTAAATAGGAGGGCGGAGAGGGCTGATCCTTGGGGTATTCCTTGGCCTTGGGGGAATGGTTCTGATGCTTCTTGGTCAATTTGTACGCGTATTAGTCTGTTTGATATGTAGGACTTGAACCAATCAAGGACAGTCCCACCTATTCCTAAGCTTTGTAGTCTGTTGATCAGTGTGGAGTGGTTAATGTTGTCAAAGGCGGCAGAAATATCTATGAATAGAAGTAGGAAGCCTTGGTTGTTGTCATCTGTACCTCTGATGAGGAAATCCATTAGGGTGATTAATAGAGTTTCTACTCCATGGAATGGGCGGAACCCAAATTGGTGTGAGTCAAGTGGTTTATGTTCATCAATGTGTTCTTGTAACTGTATTTGAATTGTTTTTTCTATTATTTTAGCTATAAATGGGATGCTGGCTATGGGTCTGTATGAGTTCGGGTCTTTTGGGTCAAGCTTGTTGTTCTTTATTATTGGTCTAAGTGTTGTGAGTTTTAAGGCATCAGGCATTATGCCTTGTGAGAGGGATTGGTTCACTATGTGTTGTAGATTTTCCGCCAGTTCCTCCTTTGCACATTTAATCCATGATACAGGGCATGGGTCTAGTGGGGAGGTTGTTGTGTTGATCATTGTTACGATTTTAAGGAGTTGTTTTCGGTCTATTATGTGGAAGTTTGTCCATTCGTTTATGAGTTTAGTGCTTGTAAATATTGGTGTCAGAGTAGTGGTTTTGTTTTTTAGTTTCGCTGCAAAGTGTGTTGCTAGTGTTTGTACATTTATTGCTGGTTGTTTAGGCTCGGTGTTATTAGTTTTAGTTAGTGTTTTTACTATCGCAAATAGTTCTCTCGGGCGGTTGATGGCTGAGTTTAGTACTTTAGAGTGGTAGTCTCTTTGATTTGTTGATTGCATTTTTGTATCCAGTAAGTATTAACATGTATTGGGATTTGTTTTCATCCGATTTTGTTTTCCTCCATCTCTTTTCTTGTTTCCTTAGTTGCTTTTTTAGTTTTGCTAGCTCTTTCGTGAACCACTTTTCGGTCTTTTTTGTTTGTCTATGTAAGACTTGTGTGGGGACAGCTGCATTTTGAATGGTTGAATTCCAATGTGTTATGGTTGAATTGATGTCTGATGAGTTTGTGTTGAGTTTGGGTAATACTTCGTTGAGGAATGTATTCTTGTTAAAGTGTGCGAATCGTGATGTATGTGGAGGTGTGCTTGTGGTGTTTTTTGGAGCTTGTATTGGTAGGTAAGTTGTTATAAGGTGGTGGTCGGACCATGGTACTTCGGTTATGGTTGGAGTGGTGTGTGGCTGGTGACTGTAGAGCATAGAGGGAAGGAAGATTAGGTCAAGTATGTTACCTTTATTGTGTGTGGGGGCTTGTATTATCTGTGTATATCCCATTTGTGTCATAGCTTCTATGAAGTTATTCGATTGTGAGTTGGTCAGTGATGGAAGGTTCAGGTCACCAAGGAGTATGAGTGGTTTGCTTTGAGATGCTGTGCAAGCAAGTTCTAGGATAGGGGTGAGGTTATTTTGATCGGATGATGGGGGTCGGTAGATGAGGGCGAGGGCAAGGGTTCTATTTTCTATATTGACAATGTCTATTCCGTCTATATTGTCTAAGTTTGTTAGGGTGAATTTTAGGTCTTTTTTGGTGAGTATTAAAGCGCCTCCTCCTCTTTTTATATTCCGATGACAGTTGAATATGTCATATTGATGTGTGGCTAACTGGTTTAGTAGTATGGTGTCTGTGGGTGAGAGCCATGTTTCAGTGATGCAGATAATATCTGGGGTTGTGTCCTTTATTATGTCATTGATTATTGGTATTTTATTTCGTATAGAACGGATGTTTATTAAGATGATTTGTAGGTTAGAGTTTGTGTTATTAGCTCGTTCGTTTGGATAATGGAGCCTGTGGGTGCGGGTGTGTCTGCCCCTGTTTGCTGCTGCTTTATGGCAGAGGTTCCCAACTCCAGTCCTGGTGTGTCAAACACTGTTCGGGTTTTCATGCTGTCCCTCATGAATATGCATGAGATACATCTGCATACCATGGGGGCAGCACATAGAAATGCAGCACAGGCATCTTTATTAGAGGCAGCATGGAACCTGAATGGTGTTTGGCCCTCCAGGACTGCATTTTGGGGACTCTGCTCTAGGTAATGTTTATGTTTATGGGCTTAATATACCGCTAAACGAAAAAACATCATAGTGGTTTACATATTACAAATCATTAAAGAAAAGAAAAAGGAAAAAAAGTTACAATGGCAGATAGGAAAGCAAACCAGGCAGATTCATACAACAAGACAATAGAGAGGAGAGAGAGAGAGGGAAAAGGGGAAGGCAGTAACATGTGGGGAGGCCAGAAAGGGCAAAGACAGGACAAAATCATGTGAAGGGGTCAGGGAGGTCGAAGGCAAGGGCAAAGAAATGGGTTTTGAGGCTGTTCTTGAAAGTGGTATGTTCTGATTCGAGCCGGATAGAGGAAGGGAGAGAATTCCATAGGGCAGGGGCAAGGAAAAAGAACGCAGAGGAGCGGGTGGATTGGAGGCGAGCACAAGTGGGAGAGGGAAGATGCAGGCGATTCAGGTGGAGGGAGCGCAGGGAGCGAGCTGAGGTGTGGAAGTGGACAAGGTCTGCTAGGTACTGAGGTGAATGAGTGTGAAGAGCGCGGTGAAGGAGCACCAGGACTTTGAAGTGAATACGGAATTTAATGGGGAGCCAATGGAGACGGATGAGGAGAGGAGTAATGTGATCGCGCAAAGATGCATGAAAAATGAGCCGGGCAGCGGTATTCTGAATGCGTTGAAGGCGGTGCAATTGTGTGGCGGGGAGACCTGCTAGAATAGAGTTACAGAAGTCGATGCGAGATATAACCAGGGACAGAAGGAGGGTAGAGAGAGCCTGTGTAGAGAGAAAAGGCCTGATGGCGCGTATCTGACGTAGAAAGTAGAAGGAAGTCTTTGAGATGTGTGCGATGTGATCACGAAAAGTCAGGCCGGGGTCACAAAGGACCCCAAGATAGCGAAAGGAGGAGACTAAGGGAATGGGTGAACCAGAGAAAGAGGGGGCGATCAGAGGGGGGGGAACTATCATGGGAGAACCAGATGGCCAGGGTTTTAGTGAGATTAAGGTGTAGGCAGTGAGTGGTAAGCCAGTTGGCTACGGCTGTGAGACATGTGTTCAGAGGGGAGAGATCGAGGAAAAGGGGGGAGGTATGATAGAGAAGGAGCAGGTCATCAGCGTAGTAGAAGGCGGAAATCCCGTGTTGTTGGACCAGCAAAGAGAGAGATGTGAGAAAGATGTTAAAAAGCCCAGGAGCCAGAACTGAGCCCTGAGGAACACCGCAGAGAAGAGGAGTGGGTTCAGAGACAGACGGAGGAGTAGAAGTGGAGAGAACAGAATAGGACCTGGAGGAGAGAAAAGAATGGAACCAGTGAAGGACTGTGCTACAGAGACCTGCCTCCCGTAGATGAGCTAGAAGAAGGGAGTGGTCAACAAGATCAAAAGCGGCTGACAGGTCAAGGGAAACCGCCACCGAGAGATCACCACGGTCGTGGGCAGTGTGGATGTCGTTTAGGAAACCAAGAAGGACAGTTTCGACACTGTGGCCGGGGCGAAAGCCAGATTGGCGGGGATGAAGGAAATGAGTAGAGTCAAGAAAAGAGGAAAGTTGGGAAAAGACGGCTTTTTCAAGAATTTTAGACAGGAAGGGGAGGTTAGAGACTGGGCGGTAGTGCGCGGGAATCAAAGGGTCGAGTGAGGACTTTTTAAGGATAGGCCAGACCAGGGCGTGCTTCCAAGGTTGGGGGAACGTACCTGAGGAGAGACTGGAGTTAATCATGGAAAGGAGTGGAGAGATAAAGGCTAAAGAGGGGGTAAGCAACCAGGAGGAGGGGACGGGATCCAGAGCACAGGAAGTTTTCTTAGAAGAGGAGATAAGTGCAATGAGCTCAGGAGAGGTGAGCGGATGGAATGAGTGCCAGACGTGGGACAGTTGGGGGGAGGGAGGGGGAGAACAAGGAGGGGGACTGGAGATGGGGGGAGGACAGTAAGGCAGAGAGGGTCTAAGAGTGGATATCTTGGTACTAAAATAGTTTGCTAGCTTGGAGGGAGCGGGGGAGGGGACAGGAGGGGGAGGGGTGGTACGAGATTGAAGGGAAGTAAGAGATTGAAGTACAGAGTAGAGGTGATGGGTCTGGTTAGGGGCGGAAGAGATGGCAGTGGAGAAGTAGGCTTGCTTGACTTTGTGAACGTGAGATCGGTAGTGAGAGTGCTCAGACTTGAAGCGAGAGAGAGTGGATGGGGAGGGGGCTTTACGCCACATGCGTTCAGCCCAACGGAGCTGTGCACGAAGGAGAAAAAGACCGGAGTGAAACCATGGCTGAGAGGGGCGACGGGAAAGAGACCGGGGATGAAGGGGGGCAATGCAGTCTAAGGCAGCAGAGAGAGAGGAGGACCAGGTGGAGGCTTGGGAGGAAGGAGAGAGAAGGGGGAAATTAGGCGGAAGTAAATCAGTTGCTGAGGGAAATAGTTGAAGGGTCTCAGGGGTGATACGCCGAGTAAGGGATGCAGGAATGGAAGAAGAAGTGGGGAGGGAAGGGGGAGAGGCTGGGAGGAAACAGGGAGAAGGGAGACAGTGAAAGATTATGCAGTAATGATCGGTCCAGGGTAGGGAAAGAGCACGGAAAGATTGGAGAAGGTAAGTTGGGTCTAAGGGGGAGAGAAGCAAGTCAAGGGTATATCCGGCGGAGTGGGTTGGGAAGGGGACAAGTTGCTGAAGGGACAAGTCATGGAGAAGGGTGCTAAAGGAGTGGTCTCTGACAGAGACGGGGGGATCCAGGTGCAAGTTGAAGTCGCCTGCGATGAGCAGGCGAGGGAAGGCAAGGGATAGATCAGTAATGGAAGACACCTGTTTATGGTGTCTGTGCTCTGCAGGTTAAAATGTAGGTGTTTTGGGCATGTTTACGTCATCTGCATTAAAGGTTCTGTCTGTATTAGCACGTTTTAGTAGTGGGTAAAATATGGGGACTGGGTTGGCAGGAACTTGAACCTGTGACCAATGTTCCCTCTAATTTTCTGCAGGCTGTGTGCGCATAAAATATCAGCTGCGTGCAGCTTTTGAAGGAAGGTTAAATTTTTGTGCGCCACATAACGACACTCGGAGTTATATACAGAATACAGGTTGTACACCACATTGATTTTAATCAAATTAAATGAAAATAGACGATTACTAAATGAAGTGGGAAATTTCTAGTAATTACAATCATAACTTTTAAATTTTAAGACGTCTGTGTTGTTTTCTATCAGAATCAGAGCTGTAATTTTTGTGCGCTCCGTTGTAAAGTATGTGCGCTCGCTTGGCGAGGTGTGTGCGCGCGCACACGCGCACAGCTTAGAGGGATCAGTGCCTGTGACCTTCTGCCTTTGAACACACTGGCTGTGTGCACTGCACCACTGTGTTGCCACAGAGACAGTGCATTCCCTGGTGATATCATGATTGTTCGTCCGGCAGGGCCTATCTGTTGCAGTGCATGGCACCCACCTACACAGGGCTAGGCCATGGTCTGCTCTGGGCAGCTGCCACTGCCCCCCCTCCACCACCAGTACCCCTCTGCCACCATGCGGACATGACCTTCTGCTGGTGGTGCTGGTGGTGCGCAGTCTCAGGCCATCCAGTGTGCAGGTAGGTGGCTGCCTAAGGTGCGTGTTCTGGGGTAGGGGTGCCTGCATAGACATCCACGCTTCCCCCCCAACACCGCCTGCCAATGTTCTGTGCCCTTGGAGGTACCTGCTGGGTACTATCCCCTGTGACACTGTGATAGACACACTCGTGCCCATGTTGGGCCCTCAGCATTTGCTGTCTGGCTGCTGTACAGTTTCAGCATTCCTAAGTGCCACCTAGGCATCTGCCTAGTCCGCACTATGCCCCAGCTGCACCATAGCATGTGCCGCCTGCAGCCCTCTGTATCCCATTTCCAAAGCATCTGTCCAGTTGGCCGTTCCGACATGCCCACCCTGCTGTTGCCGCACATGTGCACGCCATAGGAAACCTGTCTGATGGAGAGGAAAACCCTGAACAGCGCAATTTCACTGTGGGCTCATTCACCTTATATGGGGACGGAGCATGGACCCTTCCAGAATAATATCCTTTTTTTGGTGCCTTCTTGGGAGTGTTTTTTGATGTTTCCCATTGAGATCACTATTGCCCAGCTTGGTTATTTTATTTTTCCATTTTCTTCTGTTCATTTTCACTGTTTATTTGCCGTTTTGTTCCGTGCACATGTATCACACTTATCACTTTTTTGTAGGTTTCCCTGGTTTTGCTGTACATTGCTGACAGAAATGGTTTCTCTTCCCTTTAAATCAGCTCTAACGCCAGGGTTTCACTGGTGTTAGTTTTCAGCCTCGGATTTCACAGCGTTAGTGTGTGGGGAGCCTCTCCCCTCCCACTCTCCACCCATTGACCCCCTTCTCTCCGCCCCTGGGGAGCCTTCCTCCACCCTCTGGGAGCCTTTCTCCGCCTTCAGCACTTGTTTGCGCTGCTGCGCACGTTATCGCCCACTAAGGTACCTTATCGCGCGATAACATCACAGAGCGCACATTAAGACGGTTTAGTAAACATACCCCTATGTCTTGAACCCCTAACCGGGGATGGCGTCCACTTATGTTTTATGACCCCTATTGGTAAAACTGAAACATCTGAAAAGTATATTTTTTATGATTGTGAATGTATGCAAGAAACAGGCTGGCATGTCCCTAATTACATATATGCGACGGACTTAAATGATGAAAGAAACTGGGAATTCAAGGGCCTCTAATGTATTTCTGCCTTTATACAGATTTTTTGTGACAAAAAATCTAAAGGTTACACCTTCATAGCCCATAATTCCAAAGGTTATGATGGTTATTTTGTTCTTAAACAACTGCTAAAGGAAAAGATGAGCACAGGGCTGCTGGTTCAAGGTGCTAAACTCTTACAAATTACCATTGAACCTTTGACTATCCGTTTTATAGACTCTCTAAATTTCCTGCCTATGAAACTTAGCAAACTTGCACAAGCCATGGGTTTTACATGCAGCAAGAGGTACTTTCCACACTTTTTTAATACTCTGGAAAATCAAAATTATGTGGGCCCCATGCCGGGTGTTGAACATTACGGTGTGGGAAACATGTTGCCTGAAGAAAAAGAGGAATTTTTACAATGGTACAAGGACAATCAGCATAAAACTTTTAATTTGCAAAAAGAGTTGGCTTATTACTGCCAGCAGGATGTATCTATTTTGCGGCAGGTCTGTGTTCTCTACCGAGCTGAAATCATGAAAATGACAGAGAAAGAAGTGGTTGTAGAGCAGGGTGACGTCTCAGAAATTCTAACAAGTTGTTTAGACCTTTTCCAATATATAACCCTTGCATCTGTATGTATGGCTATGTTCAGATTAATGTTTTTAGAACCCAAGACTGTGGCACTCATTCGACCAGATAACTATCACCGGCAGACAAAGAGATATTCATCCCCCTCTATTCAATGGCTGATGTATGTAGAGGCCAAAGAAAACATACAGATCACACATGCTCTGAAAGGTGGCGAAAAAAAGGTGGGGTGTTATTTTCTTGATGGCTATGCAGTGATCGATGAGGTAGAAACAGCTTTTGAATTTAATGGTTGTTTTCATCACGGCTGTCCGAGTTGTTATAACGATAAAGACCAGAATCCTGTAACAGCCACGACCTATGGTTTTCTTTATTACAAAACACAGCTAAAAGCTGCATTCCTGGAAAGCCGGGGGTTCAAGGTCATAAGTCTACGGGAGCACGAGTGGAAACAGATGGTCAAAGAAAAAGACGGGGGCTGTGCAGGTTTCCTGGCTGACACAGCATTACCGCAACCTCTGATTCCACGAGATGCCCTTTTTAGGGGTAGAACAAATGCCATTTGTCTGTACCACAAAACAAGACCTGGGGAAAAATACACTACTGTGATTTTACTAGTCTATACCCTTTTGTCAATAAAACAAAGGAATATCCAATAGGCCATCCATCCTCTTTTTCCCGGTATTACCCATACGGTTGGGTGGTAAGCTTATGTTTCCACTGTGTCATATGTGTGCTGACACACGGCAACAGGAAATGTGTGCCCACATGGATGAGGAGAGAGCTTTTGTGGGGACTTGGTGTATGGTGGAGATGAATTTAGCCATTGCAAAAGGGTTGTTGAAATCTATGAAATCTGGCATTTCGAGCAAAAATCTGATAATCTCTTTTCCGAATACATCAAAATGCACCTCCGTCAAAAGCAAGAGGCTTCTGGCTACCCTCGGTGGTGCAATGATACTGAAAAACAAAATGTGTATATAGCTGATTTCTTTAGAAAAGAGGGGGTGTGTTTGCATGCAGACCAGATTAATGTAAACCCTGCTAAGCGTCAAATAGCAAAACGTTTCTTAAATTCCCTGGGGGGTAAATTTGGTCAAAGAACAAACCTGCCTACCACAAGCATTGTGAGAGAACCTGATGATCTCTTTAAATATCTGTTTTCTCCTGAATTTGAGGTTTCATCATGTGATTTTATTGATGATGAAACAGCCTGTGTGTCTTGGAGGCACTCAAAAGGCCACTGTATATTGTCAGGTAGCACCAATGTTTTCATTGCCTGTTTTACAACGGCTTATGCACGCCTGGAGTTGTACAATCTTCTAGATAGTTTGCAAGAGCACTGCCTGTACCACGATACAGATTCTGTGATATTTCTAAGTCGAGAGGGCGATTGGAACCCATCTTTGGGCGATTATTTAGGTGAGCTCACAAGCGAGATACCCTCAGATGAACATATTTATTTATTTATTTATTTATTTTATTTAACAGCTTTTATATACCGCGCTATTTGTTATCAGTGCGGTTTACATACAACAAGGGTGCACAGTCAGAAAACTGTTCTGTGCTTACATTGTAACAGGAGTTTAAACTTGGACAGTACATTGTAACAGGAGCATAAACTTGGAGAGTTTGTCTCAGCGGGGCCTAAAACATATGGTCTCAAGCTGTCAAGCGGGAAGACCTGTATGAAAGTGAAAGGGATTACATTAAACATAGAAAACTGCCAGAAAATCAATTTCACTAGTTTGAAAGATCTAGTTTAGGACTACAAGCCTGGGGCAGCAGATTTACCCCAGAAAAAGATAGGAGTACAGCAACCTGGTATTATAAGAAACAAAAAGGGTTGGACAATAGAGACTGGTGTGATTAAAAAAAACACAAAAGGTTGTGTATGACAAAAGGGTGAAGTTGGAGGATGGCTTTAACACATTACCCTATGGATACTAGTGTGATGGATGTGCGCTGGTCACATCCTTTTTCTTGTATTTTAGCGGGGCTGTCCAATTCAGGCAAGAGCTTCTTTGTTACAAAGCTGCTAGAACACGCTGGTCATGTACTGACTGTCATGCCTAACAATACTGTATGGTGTTACAGTTGCTGGCAACCTTTGTATAAAGAGATGTTAAATAAATATCCTTTTATTACATTTATGGACACTTTGCCTGATAATTTTAATGATGAACGAATGTTTCCAACCAATAAAGTAAACTTGGTTATTGTTGATGATCTAATGGATTCTGCCTGTAAAAGTGATGAAATAGAGAAAGCCTTTACCAAGTATGTGCATCACAGAAACCTGAGCATCATATATATTGTTCAAAATGTTTTCTGCCAAGGCAAAGCAAGCAGAACTATAACTTTAAATGCCAAATACATGGTGCTCTTTAAGAATCCTAGAGATAAGTTACAGATTGCCATTCTAGCCAGGCAGATGTACCCTGGAAAATCAAAATTCTTTTTAGAAGTCTTCGAGGATGCCACCAGAAAGCCGTTTGGTTATCTCGTTGTGGATTTAAACACAACGCCTGAGGCTTACAGACTGAGGACGGATATCTCCCCACCAGATTGGACTACGGTATACTGTGAAAAACCACAAACCCCACATAAAAAGAAATGAATATGTAACCGGCCCGTCATACATGCTTGTGTGTCTCAGACAACATGTCTCGCCGTGTAAAGAGAAACCTGCCCCTTTTAAAACTTTTGGTTCAAGCCTCTCCGCATCACAGAAGAGCCATCCTGAATACAGCTTCTAATGATTTGGTAGCCGCTATAGTTGAAATCGCTCTCAACACCCTAAAAGGTAACATTCCTCTTTCACAACACCAGATAAAGGTTTTAAAAGGGAAGTGTCACCCCATAAAGAGTCTGTGCGATAAAAGACTACCCATTAAAAAAAAGAAACAATTGGTGAGACAGTCAGGTGGATTTATTGGGCCCCTGTTAAGTTTTGCTTTACCATTGATAACGGGGCTTCTGACAAACCGCTAATGCAGCACGTTGAAAAAATGTACATAGTCCCTAGTCAACAACTCGAGCGCTTGAGAAACCCATCAGATCAGGATGAAAATATTAGAATCACGACCATTCATAAATTAGATGAAGAAATGAAAAACATCCTGCAAAGCATTGGTATGTCTGAACACGAAAAGGCTAAATGTTACTCAGAAGTGTTACAGTGCTATCTCGTGCTTGACAAAGGAATATGGAAAAAGAAGAAATAAACTTGTATCTACAGGCACAAGATGAGACACCAACGGCAGCATCTCTAGAAAATATTATACCTCCAGACCCTGTAATACAAGAAGTGCTAATATGCGCTATAGGAAAAATGCTGAGGTGCTGCTTAATAAACTGTTAAAAAACAAGGATGTGGCATCCTGGGAGGGAAATGGAACATTTGTATACCGGGGAAACCCTGTCAATGGCTCTAACCTACTTGAGCTAGTCAGCCCCAAGCTCTTTCACAATGAAGAATACCCAGGGGCTGGGGGGAGTTCATGCAAACTCGAGCCAAATTAAATATGCCCTCTACATTGATGGGTAATGCAGCCAACAGAGATGTACTGGCACGCCTCAAAGAGAACCCATCTGTGAAGGTTACTAAAATGTACACGCAGCCGATAAAGAGCAAAGAGCTACACCCTCACAAAAAACGTAAATTATCTCACAGATACCAGTGGTTGAGTGTATAAAAACAAACATGTATTTTCAATAAAATGTTTAAAAACAAAAATAAAAGACTAGACAGTGGTTTCTTTTCAAAAAACCTCCTTAGAGGGGTTACTTTTTATTTAGAAGCAGCAAAACATTCACGATAGGAAACACACACTTGCTGATTATGAAACGGATTTCTAAAAGATCTACACAAAGTTTGTTTGTTGTGTTTTACAAAATGTAACACCATATCATCATTTTGCATTAAATCTTCAGAATACATTTCTAAAATATTTTCAAAAGGCACCCCTTTACAGCGGTAGTGCAAGAAAAATACACAGTGATATCCACAAGCCGTAGACATTGGGTGCTGTAATTGTCTGCTGTGTTATAAAACAGCTTTACAATGCTTGTTGAAAAAGCTTATAATGCTGGTAGGAAAGAATAAGCTTTCTGAGGGTTGTCCATAAGAATCAAAAAATTCCCTTGTTCCATCTCCACATATATAGAGGGCTAACCAGTGTTCTCCAGGTAGGTTATGTGGGTGTGTATTTACCACCAAACACACAGGCTTCCTTGATATTTGTACATCAGCTAACCAGTCGCTGGGTAGCACATCTAAAAAGAAATCTGCAACACAGGGGTCCTTCTTTAAAATATGGAAGATCTGCAGGGTGTTCATTTTCACGAATGATCAAAGAGAACATTCCTTCTATGATTAATTTCTATCACATTGTCAAAAACCCCATAAACAATCATGTTAACTGTATGGGGTAAGGCGCTGGCAAAACGTATTTCAGCCCGCAGGTTACCAGTTTTAATCAGCGAGTAATGGTCTGCACACTCCTGATCCGGTGAAAGGTCAAACGCCAACAGGGTATAACCTTTGTAAAACTCCTGACGGTCAATCAGCAACGCTGTGTCTTTCAGATGTTTACCACTTGCTTGTATCAGTTGCATATATTCTCTTACACAACATCCGTTTTGAAAGTCAGGTTGAAGAGGTTTCCCGGGTACTTGTTCACCATCCACATACAGAGCGGCAAAATTAATATCATAATGTTTAAAATTGAAGGGGTTTTTAGCATAATTACCGCTGAAAGCATCATTATCCACAAATCCCAGCACAATGAGTTTTGGTAACTGCCCCAAAAAGATATTTTCCTGGTTAGTCACATGGGCTCCGGCTGGTATGCTAAACACATTCAGCCCCACACGGTCAATAGCATACTTGACATTAGCTTTCAGCAGAGCTTACGCATGTCCCAAGCGCACTCCGGGGGAAACTTTAACTCTCTTTACAAAGAGCGCAGTGTTTAGGATAAGGAATTTATAACTTTCTTCGACTTCACCACTCATTAAACAAAAATAATTTTTGTTGCGGGTCAGTTTAATTTTGAGATCCACACCATTAATCAATAGCTTTTCTTGAAAAAATAGATCGCTATGTAAATGCCCCAATAGCTCTACCTTGTGGCTAGAGGCCATAAATTGGGCCATTTCAGTAAAGCTGACGTTGCAAGATCCTATCTCTCTCACTTCATGCTGCCTGGCTGTGGCTTTATAAAACAGCCCACTTGTAAACTGTGATTTGAGGGATCCTTCACCATAATTGAGAAGCAGCTCTATGAGGGCTCTGTAGGGGTAGCAGTTGTTGCTCTGGCTAATGAGTTGGTCCCCCAGGGTAACATCCAGCTGGCTAAACAGATGTGATTGGGTAGTTCACCAGCACTACTTTGGCTGCCGGATTGATATTCGAGTCATCTTCTGCCACAACTTTACAGGTCAGGTGCAAAAGAGTACTATTTCAATCAATGTAGTCTTCAACATGACCTGCGATATAGAAGTCCAAAGGGGCTGTTTCCGACAAAGCCGATAATGGCGGAATTTCCACATAAATACTTTTTTCGAAACTTATTTGGGTCGGGGCTAGTTGAAACAGGTCCAGTTCCGATATAACACACTCTTCAGAGCCGTGGTGTACCAAAGCCATGGTGTTTTTTTAGAATATATCTCACTTCCTAGAGCTAGTGCTTCTCTTCTTAGACCAGCGGTTATGCTTCTGAGACTTGTCACCTTCAGGTTTCTTTCTTTTTAAAAGGCTTGGGCGGTCCTTGTGGTAACTCCCAAGATGTGGTTCTCTTTCTTTTAACAGCTCTTCTAATCACAACCAGTCCTGATCCTGCCTGTTCTGTAGACTGGTTCATTTTATTTAGAACAGCCGTTGTGACATGACTCTTGACATCCTTGGCTATGTTTTTTGCAGCGCCTTTCACGTGTGGTTTAATAATTTCAAAACCCCTTCTCAAAAATGGCATAGCGTTTCTAAAGAGACTACGAAACACCCCACCGACACCGGCACCGTACATGACTGGTACTCCATGATATCCTGAAAGTCCATAGCCGGCTTGTGTTGTATAATAATGCCTGTATGCTTTGGGGTCTCCATAGTCTTTAGCCACAACCATTTTAAAAAAGTCACCCTCTGGGGGCGCAGATGAAGCTTAAGGATCACCTTCCCGTAACGAAATGAGACGTGCCTGTTCTGATCCGTCTTTATTTCAAATTTTATTTTATTTATTTAGACAGTTTTGTATACCGCCTTATCCTTCAATCAAAGCGGTCACAACACAATTGGGGGATACATTTAACACATGGGGATATGAGACACATACACTAATACTTACAGGGAACATGGGCAATGGAGGGTTAAGTGGCTTGCCCAAGACCACAAGGAGCATCTGTGGGACTAGAAACCCCAGTCCTTCCGGCCCAAGGTTGCTGTCCTCTAGTGGGATTTGAACCCCCGACCTTCCGGCCTGAAGTACCTTGCCCCAACCACTAGGCTACTCCTCCCTATGTGATGGTGTCAATATGCTGTTTGTTCACAGGGACATAGTGCAGCTTATCATAAGTTAATGTGATAAACTCATCCCTAAACCCCCTTAGTTGGAACACAGCGCAGCAGTGGCACAAAATGGTCACCTACTAACTGGTGCTCTACAATATCTGTGTACAGGTAGAGGGTATTAAAACCTCCCGTGATATCCACTGGAAAATGGGAACGCTGTGTATTAACGTCAGCTTCTATTCCCAAAATGGTTGCCAAATCACCATCTGCAGAAATAACAGACCTATCTTCCGATTTTATTCTGATTCTTTGCGCATAGGGCTCATAAATGATTTGTGGTGGTGCCGATTTATAGATGTTGCTAATGTCCTGATTCATGGATTCCACTAAACTACATGGTCGCGTAATGTCCTTTCCTGACTATAATGTGGTGCTGTATATTTCCTGCTGCGGAGGTGACAACATACTTTTGATCATCCTTAATATTCTCCCAAGTGTTGGGATATTGTTTTTCCGCGAGCCCTACTTCCCACTGTCCTTGTAAGTCCAAAGGCCTTGCTAGTTGTATGGTAAAATTAGAGCTGGTATTTTGGGGAAACACACCTGCTGAGGCATTGCTAGGCAGTGTGATATAAAAGCCACCATCATTCATTTTTTTATTTTATTTTAATGCTGCTTCAGATGTCAGAAATTAGATGTCTTGAATCTCTGATGCTTTAACCCAACTTTTAAATTTAACAGGCCATCCCCTCCATTTCACGAGGTAGAATCTGTTCCTGCCGCATCCTTTTACCTTTAGAACCTTTTCGATACGGTATATTCTGTCCTGTTGCAGGGTGACTTTTAGCAATTCTTCAGGATAAAAAGAACCTTGTATGGCTTCACCGTCATAATCATGTATCTTGTATGTCGCTTTCTGTCCCCTGTTTAAAATGTCCGTTATTATAAATACCTCGTCAGTCCACGTTTGCTCGTAACCATTTTCAAATTTTCCTTTAGTTGTTGAAAGTCTTACATGAACTCCTTTCTTTAAGGGGTTCTTGGTGTGCTTATGTTTGATGCTATCACCGTAGACTCTTTTCCAGATCTGCAGAGAATTTGTGTATGTCACATCTATAGTCCTCGTCTTTATTGTTCTGTTAAAACTGTGATTATAGCTGTGCACAAAAGCCTGCAGTACATCTTGGTACCTAAAGGTGTTGTGTGCTGTGAAATAACGCCACATTTTGGATTTCAAAGTCCTGTTAAACCTTTCTACCACTGCTGCTTTAACATCATTACTGGTTACAAAATGATGAACCCCTCTTTGTTTTAATAAATTCTTCAGCGACCTATTTAAAAATTCTTTACCCTTGTCTGTCTGTATTTTTTCAGGTATACGTCCTAGATTAAATATTTTTTCAAAGGCGTTAGCAACTTCATGACCGGTTTTCGATTTTAAACTTGCAGCCCATGCATATTTTGACAGAATGTCTACCACTGTTAAGATGTATTTGTAGCCATTGTTATAATGGGACAAGGATGCCACATCAGCTAAATCAGCCTGCCATTGCGCATCCACATCTGACACGATCGTCTTGTTTCTTTTAAAACGGACCCTAGCAGGTCTGTGTAAAGTATAAGCATCTTGTCCTGTAGACCATCTAACTACATTGTTTCTGTTGACTGTTTTATCATGCTTTTTAGCAGCTTGAAGTAGAGGATTTATGCCCCCAAAGCTCCCTATCGCTTTGGGGTCATAGTAAATGCTCTTCAATAAGGTTTCTTTCATGATTGCCGTGCTTTGACTATTCTTTTTATTTTGCTAACATCTTCAGTGGATTTATTCCACAAATCCTGTGTGTTTTAAAGTATAGCCTGTTCTTTCTATCAATCACATTGTAGCAGCTGATTGTATGCAATAAATAATACCAGGAGTCAGTTGCAGGATCCAAGCCAATTTATTGTGCACAAGGCTCAGACAGGAAAGCATCCAAAAAGGACTGAGCAATGAAAAACTACAGCAGATTCATTATATACAATTTCACAGTTTGATACAAGCAGACTTTCTATTGGTCCTGACGCCCCCTGCACCCACCCAATCGGGGACCCTCTCTGGGCCTGGCTCCTTGTTCCCCCTTTCTGGCTTATTCTTATTCTCAACCCGAATAAGAGAGGGTAAGAAATTAATCACCCATCAAAGTCACCTTAAACTGAGGCTTCTTCCCCGAATATAGCTTGATACTTCCACATGGCTAGTACCCTGGTTGCTGCCTTACGTTCTGTGTTCACAGATGAAGAACCAGGAGCAGGACCTCAGAAAACACCCACAAATAAGAACAGAAGCGAGGGACATCTTCAACAATTTTCAGAAGACTGTGTTCATGAGAAACTAGCTCAATTTAAAGTAGACAAAGCGATGGGACTGGATGGGATATACCCTAGAATACTGAGGGAACTTGGGGACGTTCTAGCAACTCCACTGACTGACCTTTTTAATGCCTCGTTGAAGTCGGGAGTGGTGCCAAAGGACTGGAGAGAGGCTCATGTGGTGCCCTTACACAAAAGCGGAAGTAAGGATGTGGTTGAAAACTACAGGCCGGTTAGTTTAACTTCGTGGTGAGTAAATTATTGGAAACGCTGCTGAAAGAGAAAATAGTGAAGTTTCTGGAGTCCAGCGGATTACAGGATCCGAGGCAGCATGGATTCACCAGAGGCAGGTCTTGTCAGACAAATCTGATTGATTTCTTTGACTGGGTGACCAGGGAGTTGGACCGAGGGAGAGCTCTAGATGTGGTGTATTTAGATTTCAGTAAAGCCTTTGACACTGTTCCTCACAGGCGACTTATAAACAAACTGAGCACCCTAGGGATGGACCCTAAAGTTACTGCTTGGGTTAGAAATTGGTTGGGTGGGAGGCGACAAAGAGTACAAGTAAATGGAGCTCACTCTGAGGAGAAGGATGTTACCAGTGGTGTGCCCCAGGGATCTGTCCTTGGTCCGATTCTTTTTAACATCTTTGTTAGTGATATAGCGGAAGGGCTGTCGGGTAAGGTTTGCCTCTTTGCAGATGATACCAAAATCTGCAATAGAGTAGACACCCAGGAAGGTGTAGATAACATGAGGAGGGATCTAGCCAAGCTTGAAGAATGGTCTAGAATCTGGCAGCTGGGATTTAATGTTAAAAAATGTAAGGTCATGCATTTGGGCTGCAGCAATCCAAGGGAGCAATACAGTATAGGAGGTGAAGTACTTTTGTCCACTAAAGAAGAGCGGGACCTAGGCGTGGTTGTGTCTGATGATCTTAAAGTAGCTAAACAGGTAGAAAAGGTGACGGCAAAAGCTAGAAGGATGCATGGGTGCATACGGAGAGGAATGGCTAGCAGAAAAAAGGAGGAGATAATGCCTCTATATAAGTCTTTGGTGCGACCTCTTTTGGAGTATGGTGTGCTATTCTGGAGACCGCACCTTCAAAAGGATGTGAACAGGATGGAGTCGGTGCAGAGGGTTGCTACTAAAATGATTAATGGGCTTCATTATAAAGCATATGAGGACAGACTTAAGGATCTTAATATGTACACCTTAGAGGAAAGGCGGGATAGAGCTGATATGATTGAGATGTTTAAATACCTCCGTGGCATAAATGTTCAGGGAGAGAGCCTCTTTCAATTGAAAGCAAGTTCTGCTACGAGGGGACATGGGATGAGGGTGAAGGGAGATAGATTCAGGAGTGATATGCGGAAATATTTCTTTACAGAAAGAGTAGTGGATCCATGGAATAGTCTCCCAGTGGAGGTGGTAGAGATGAGGACAGTAACTGAATTCAAAAAAGCATGGGACCAACACAGAGGATCTCTAAAGGTAAAAAGTGGACTGTTGTAGTTGTTGTTATGGAAGGACAGACTAGATAGGCCATGTGGTCTTTTTCTGTCATCATGTTTCTATGTTTCTATGTAACTGTACTGTCTATGATTGAGGTAAACATTCGCAAGCAAAGGGGTAGGAAACATGGGAGAAGCAAACACATAGCTACCACTTAAGTTCTTTTCTTCCACAGCTTCCGCCGTACGTAGACCTGTCAGCTTCCGGTGGTGGCAGGAGTAGGGCTGTAAGTTCCTCAAGCTTCTGCCATACGTGGACCGCCAGCTTCCAGCGGTGGCAGGAGTAGGGCTCTAGATTCTACATTAGTACCCAAACGTGGAGACTCTGTAAGACAGAATCTAAAGCCAACAGCTCTTGTCTAGTGATTTCGGATCCAATCTGACTCATATCCCCTAGCAGCGGGATATAGAAATGGGGCCTAAAAGCTTTTTCCACAGCGGTTTTTCCTATAATGTGTGGCTTGGTGAAAAGCATGGACAAAAGCTGGGCCCAATGATTCAGGGATTACAGTTGGACCTGGGGGCTGGAGTCTGTGTACACATTCAAGAGGAGCCCTGTCCCTATTATCAGTGCCCTAGTGAGGGCTATCAGTTCAGCCTCCTGTGCTGAGGTTCCTGGGGGCAAAGCTGAAGATTCAACTACCATATCCAGGGTCACTACTGCATAGCCAGCACGACGTTGTCCGTTGATGATAAGACTGCTTCCATCCACAAAGAAAGTCTGTTCAGGGTTGTTCAGTGGAAGATCGGTTAAATCAGGGCAACTGGAGAAAAACAGTATCCATTATTTCCAAGCAATCATGGTCGGGTGGACCTGGACCAACTGGTAATAGTGTAGCAGGGTTCAGAGCTTGACTGACAATCAACTGTAATCGAGGGTTTTCGCACAGCATGCTTTGGTACTTTAGCATGCGGGAATTTGTGAACCAGTAATTTCCTTTATGTTCCATGAGGGTTAGGACAGAGTGTGGCACTGTAACCTGGAGACTCTGACCTAAGGTGAGCTTGTCGGCTTCACTCAACAAGAGAGCTGTAGCTGCAACAGCTCTCAGGCAAGGTGGCCATCCTTTTGCAACAGTATCCAGCTGCTTTGATAGATAGGCTACAGGTCGCTGCCAAGATCCAAGGGTTTGGGTTAATACACCCAGAGCATTTCCATGGACATACATCTGGTAGGCCCAAGGCTGGTGATAACATCAAAACTGCTTTCAACGATTTGAATGCTTTATCCTGTTCTGGGCCCCATTCCATGGGAGATCGCTCCATTCCTTTGGTGGCTTGGTACAATGGCTTTGCCAAGAGCGCGAAGTTGGGTATCCATATTCGGCAGTAGCCGGTAGCTCCCAAGAAAGCCCTCACCTGCTTTCTGGTGGTGGGGGTAGGGATGCGGCATACTGCTTCCTTTTGCTCGGGTCCCAATCTCCGGACCCCTCTGGACAGATGGAATCCCAGGTATTTTACTTCTGTTTGGCACAACTGTGCCTTGGCTCTGGAGACCTTGTATCCAGCTTCATTCAGGAGGTGCAAGAGATCACTGGTGGCTTGCACACATTCAGTTTCGAAGTTGGTGGCTACAAGCAGGTCATCCACATACTGGAGCAGGACTCTTTTTCCTGGAGTCACAGAGTAACTTGATAGATCTTGATTAAGAGCAGCACTGAAGATGGTGGGTGAGTTCTTGAATCCTTGAGGTAATCGAGTCCAGGTGAGTTGGCCTCGCCTTCCGGTGGTCGGGTTCTCCCATTCAAACGCAAACAGGAGTTGACTGGTGGATGCCAGGCGTATGCAAAAGAAGGCATCCTTTAAATCCAAAACAGTGAAGTGAGTAGCTTCAGCAGGAATCAGTCCCAAGAGGGTGTAGGGATTTGGTACTACTTGATATATGGTTTAAACTGCATTGGTCACTCGTCTCAAATCCTGCACTGGGCGGTAGTCACCTGTCCCAGGCTTCTTGACTGAGAGGAGGGGGGTATTCCATGGCGATTGACATTCTCTAAGGAGTCCGTACTTCAGTAATTTCATTAGATGACAGTGAATTCCTTCAATCGCCGGTCGCGGGAGAGGATATTGTCTCACGTGCACTGGTTCCACTACCGGTTTGAGGGTGACATGCACAGGGGCTATATTCTTCGCTAGGCCAGGTGGATTATCCTCCGCCCATACCTCGAGCGAAGCTGAGATTCTGGTGTGGATACGGGGACTGGCTGCCTTGATCGGAGATGTACTGTAGAACCGCCATTCTTCTTCACGGGGGATAGTCAACACCATTAGGCCAGCAGATTTCGAGTTCACAGTCATTTCCATTTCTCCCCCTTCAACAAAGGATATCTGCGCCTGGAGCTTAGCAAGCATGTCTCGGCCCAAGAGGGGGATTGGGCATTCAGGCATGTACAGGAACAGGTGTGTTATTTTCTGTCCCCCTAATTCACAGGTGCGGTTCTGCAAAAAGGGTTTGGTGATTCTGGTTCCGGTAGCGCCGACAATAGTGACAGATCGCGAAGACAAAGGGGCCCACAGGTTTTGCCACTACCGAATGTTCGGCCCCCGTATCCACCATAAAGTCCATATACTGGTCCCTAATCTTCAGACTGACCATAGGCTCCTGGGGACCCAGAGGAAGCTTGGAGCCCGGACTGGCCTAGTCTTCATCCGTGTAGTAGCCCTCAACGGTTGCCACTCCCTCTACAGCGGCTTCTCCCTGCTGGAACTGTGTGCGATGCATTCCTCCCCGATGCCGGAATCGCCCCCTGCTCTCCAAGTGCTCCCTCCTCCCCTCCGGGCATTCATTCTTCCAATGTCCTTCTTCCTTACAGTGGGCACACTGATTTGCACCCAATGGGGGCTGACCATCTCCTCGGCCCCTTCCACGTCCTCGAGTCCTTCTGTTAGAGAAACGTCCTCCGCGTCTTTCAACTAAAGCTGCAGCAAGAAAATCATCTTTCTTCTTCATTCTATGTTCACTTTCCCTCTGACATTCTTGATCACAATTCACAAACACTTTCTGAGCAACTTCCATTAACTGGGCTGTATTCATGCCCGCAAATCCTTCCAACTTTTGCGGTTTTCACTTTATGTCTCCCCCGGGACTGTCTCACGAATGCAGCATTTACCATGCGCAAATTTTCCTGGGCCGCTGGGTCATATGGGGTATAAAGTCTGTAAGTTTCAGACAAGCGTTCATAAAAGGCTGCTGGACTATCGTCTGGCCGCTGGATGACTTCCGCTACTTTTCCAATATTCATGGCCCTCTGGCCTCCTCTCTTCAGGCTTTGCAGGAGGGCTTGGCGGAACCGATCGAGGGCTGTCTGCACTATTTGGATCCCACTTGGGGCCATCATTTGGGAAATCCGCGGCGGCTGCTTGCCGAGAGTCCAGGCCTGCATCTCCTACAGGATTTTCTTCTAACCATCTAATGGAGGCCTGCACAATTCGTTCTCGCTCTTCAGTGCTGAAAAGGGTGGACAGGAGCTGGCGGCAATCAGACCAGGTAGGCTGATGGGTCTGCATAATACTGTTCATTAGTTCAATCAAATCCTGAGGCTTCTCAGTGTAGGAGGCATAATGCGTCTTTCAGTTCAGTAAACCAGTGGTGGAAAAAGGCACATAAACAAGGCTGGTCGGCCCTACCACGACCTGGCCTTCGGTATTAAGGGTGGGTAGGCCCTGGACCTGGCGCAATGGTATAACGTGACCATCCCTTTTACTGCTGGTTGTACCTTTGAAGGCATATGGCAATCGGGACTGTCGGGGTTCCACTTCATGTTCTTGGGCGCTGGCTGTGAGTGACCCTGAACTGGCGAATGAATCCCTGCTTGTAGTGTCATCGGTGGACTGTGGCCCACTCGGAGTACTTTGAACTGAGCCGGGGCTTCCGGCCGGGGAGGGGAGCGCCTCCTCCAGCCGTGGGAGCCGTTGGGAGGACACCTGGGGTAAAACTGCAGGAATGGGTTCCTCCTGAACAGGCTCTGCCTGAGATAGTGGCGGAGCCAAGGGGACTGGCCTATAGAGGAACTGGGGCGGAAGGGACGGAATGTCTGGGGACTCTGGGGCTGCATAGATAGGCAGTTTCTTTTCCCCAGGCTTCTGGGCCCCTTGGGTAGTTGCTACAAATATCCTACACTGTTCCTCATAACGTTTCATCCAGGAGGGCTCTTTTTCACAAACATTTAACCAGAAGTCTATATAGGGGAACTGGTCAGGGTGTTCTTTTCGTACAATCTGGTGAACTAAAGATACAATTCTAACATCGAAAGTACCACCAGGGGGCCACGCGGTGACCAGCACCGGCCACTCCCTATCAGAGTATTTCTAATCGGGACGGAGACATTTCTATTCCATAGTCTCCAGAAAATCCCTTGCTAAAATTCCTAGTCATACATTTCAACGGAGTTTGCGTGGACTCCGACCCCCCCCTTGATGACGTACTTGACAACAGACAGAGGGGGCGGGCAGTCAGGCTGCATTTTCTTGTGGACTACGAGTCAGAACTATGCAACAATGTTCCTCTGGGTGCACTTATTAAAAAACTTATTATTAAAAACTTATTATTGCTGTAAACAAAGGGTAGGCAGAAAACATAAGCTTAGATTAGTTGCAATAAGCATAATGGATGTATGTGCTCATTCTAAATAGGAACAATTTAGATAAAGTCCTTAAAATATAAAACTATTATTTTGCAGCATGTTATAACATCAATCCCAATAGAAAGAAATATGGCTCCTAACATGACGGCCACATATCTGTTACGTATGACTAGAGTCTATCGTATACACTGTTCTCAGTGAGAATGCTGTGCAATGCAAAATGCAATGTGTGCCTTTGAGTCAGTCCTGACTCCTGGCGACCCAGAAGCTCCTGGGTTTTCTTGGCAGTGTCACCGGAAGTAGATTGCCAGGCCTTTCTTCTGAGGCAGTGGAGGGTTAAGTGACTTGCCCAAGGCCACAAGGAGTGCTAGTGGGAATTGAACCCTGGTTGCTTGGTTACCAAGCCAGTGTTTTAACCATTAGGCTACTCCTCCCCACCCTGAATGCTGTAGGAAACTTAAAAATACTTGGCATGAAACTAACTGCCAGCAGTCATCAGCACTAAGCTGAACAATGCAAAGAAATTACTTTAAATCTTACAGTTCAGAAAGCAGATATTCAAAGGACATGAAACGGATACTTTTTCATAAAGTTGGTGGATATCTGGAATGCAAACACTCCCCTTTTTAAGTTAGTTGAAAGCAAATTACTGAGAGCTTCAGCCAACCTTGATGGTATCTTAACAAAATAAACAATAGGTTTCTTTTCTGACTTTCAACTAATTACCATGCAGCTGAGTTACAGCTTTCTTTTTTTTTCTGTAATTTATGAATAATAAGTATGTCCTCTATGAGGTGCTTGCCACAGTATATAAAATCCCGTTTTACTTTTAATTTTGCTCGATAGCTTACGCAGTCAAAACCAAATATATATATATATCAGAGATAAAATTCAAGCACGATTAACTCCTCATTCACTCAGGATTTAAATCATTTTCAAGTCGCAATCTGGTAACTACTGGCTCGGGATGCTTCATTGTCCTGTCAGGGCTCTTAACCTCTACTTCGAAGGTCAAAGGAAAAACAGAAGCAGTTTCCTTAATTTTTCTATCATTTCTGTTTGTTTCATTTAGCTAAAGTAAAGAACTTTAATCAGTTCAGTTCCAGGGACCATAAAATCTACAGGAGTAGCCATCAATGAAAGAAGGACAGTGTTTGCTGAAGACTAAAACATAAGAACACAAGACAAAGCTAAGCCCACAAATGCATTATACCTAACAGCCTAATGGTGCCTGAGGCTTCCCCTGCGGTCAGCCAGACATGGTTCCAGCCGGACCAAACCTTGAGGCGGTAATACGTGGTATACTCACTTGAATACCATCCACTACTCACACTTCCCAGCCAATGCACCAGGAAATGTAGCAGCTGATTGTATGCAATAAATAATACCAGGAGTCAGTTGCAGGATCCAAACCAATTTATTGTGCACAAGGCTCAGACAGGAAATCATCCAAAAAGGACTGAGCAATGAAAAACTACAGCAGATTCATTATATACAATTTCACAGTTTGATACAAGCAGACTTTCTATTGGTCCCGACGCCCCCTGCACCCATCCAATCGGGGACCCTCTCTGGGCCTGGCTCCTTGTTCCCCCTTTCTGGCTTATTCTAACAAAGGCATAGTCTTAGACATAGATACATTTCTACTTCAAGGACATTTCTAGCTCAGAGAATGCAAGGACAGAACAAACCAAGCATAAAGAACTTATACAAACTTCATGGGGGAAAGAAAGGGACTTTCAAAAAGCAGTTTAAAGCAGATTTCTAAACTTTGGTTCTTTTCAATACTACTCTCAGGTGGGGGTTAGGATCTAGGCCTAGTTTACAGGCCATAGCCTACCACAACATGTGTTACCATATCCTTTCCTAGAAACATGTCTAGACTTGTTTTCTCTGTATTGGGTTTTTTTTTTCAAAGCCACTAAAAAAAATAGCTGTGGTGGGATTTGAACTCCGGTCTCTCTCTGTATTTCAGTCTGAACTACAGGGGCTGCCAGAATACTTCTCTCTAACAGTGAGGTCTTAAAAGCAAAATTCTATCACATGGACAGCACTGGTTTCTTTAACAAAGATGTGTTAATTTCATTTGGAAAGAAAAGCTTCTATACCAAGGGCTGTGTCTCTGCGAAAAGCCAGTATACCCAAGTGCTGTGTCTCTGCGAAAAGCCTGCATACCAAATGCATTGTGTTCCTGCTGCTGCTGCTACCAAAGGGTTATTTTTAACAATCAGTTCTAAATAGCCTGCAATACACATAAAAGCATTGCACTGTTTTGTGAGAAAAAAAGAACTGGGGCAGGGGGAGAGAAAGCATTTTTTGTTTTGTTTTCCAGGGTTCCTGCTTTTGCAGATGTCAGCATTAACCAGAAGCAAAACACATTTCCGGAGTCAGTCACTCTGCTTCCGCTGATGTCATCGGAAATGGACAGTGTCCATTTCCGATGACACACTGTTTCCGGTGATGTCATTTCCAATGATGTAGGCTGGGGCGTGGTTGAGGGTGGGAGGGTGTGGGTGTGGCACAAACCCTGGAAGTGTTGGGGCAAGGTACTTCAGGCCGGAAGGTTGGGGCAAGGTACTTCAGGCCGGAAGGTCGGGGGTTCAAATCCCACTAGAGGACAGCAACCTTGGGCCGGAAGGACTGGGGTTTCTAGTCCCACAGATGCTCCTTGTGGTCTTGGGCAAGCCACTTAACCCTCCATTGCCCATGTTCCCTGTAAGTATTAGTGTATGTGTCTCATATCCCCGCGTGTTAAATGTATCCCCCAATTGTGTTGTGACCGCTTTGATTGAAGGATAAGGCGGTATACAAAACTGTCTAAATAAATAAATAAGTGGGCACTGATTGGCTGATGTCATCCTTGGGGGTGGGGGCATGCCAAAGTGGGGTGTGTGGCCATGCCTGGGGCGTGGATGGGCAGGGCTAACTCACCATTCACTTCTATGGGAGGGGGTGTGGCCTGAGGCAGGACATACACCAGAAGTGAGTGCTGATTGGCTCCTGTCATCCTTATCTCACCTGTCAATCAGTTTGATGAGTAGTGTACCCATTATACTGCTTCTCAATATGTATATTTTGGAGGAAAGGCGGGCTAGAGGAGATATGATAGAGGTTTATAAATGCACAGGAGGAGAGTCTCTTTTAATTGAAAGCAAGCTCTGCAATGAGGGGACATAGGATGAGGATGAAGGGAGTAGGCACAGGAGTAATGTGTAAATATTTCATTAGATGTGTGGAATAGTTTCCCAGTGGAGGTAGTAGAGAAGAGGACAGTATCTGAATTAAAGAAAGCATGGGACAAACAGATTAAAGGAAAAACAGGGGACTATAGTATTTGATATGGAAGGGCAAACTAATAGGCCATATAGTCTTTTTCTGCTGTCATGTTTCTATGATCCCATTGTTGCTCGCTTTTGGAATCAGATTATGGGACTATAGGGCTCCTACTTAATCTCCAATATAAGCTAAACCCCACAGTATTTTTGTTAGGCCTTCCTTCACAGATGTCCTATTCTGACTCTCTGTGGACTGTAGTACAGCAGTTAATATTAGCAGCTTGGCTCTGTGTTGCTTCCAAATGATGTTACAGATCCTTCTAGGTCTATAGTAGTGTATGAGAAGCTTACCTGGTCCTTAATAGACAAATGGAAAAATTTGAACAGATTCAGTCTCCAGTCCTTTCTAGATTTGCCTCCTAGCCTTCTGCTTCCTAAAATCTCTTTGAGCAATTTATTATTTCACTCTCAAGTATCTACCACTGGTTGTTGTAGTAACTCTTGATCTTGTTCTCACCCCTGTCCACTCCCCTTATTTACCATCCAGTTTCTCGTCCTTCCCCCTTCCTTGGTCTGATCACCTCTGCCTTCTGATTGGGGGGGGGGGGGGGGGCGCACACATTCCGGGCTGTCACACCTTCTGCCTTCCTTTCCCTCCCCTCCCTGCATGCCAGGAAAATCCCAACCACGAGTTCTCACACCAAGCACCTCAAACGCCATATCACTCCTCTTACCCTTTAACAATTCCCTCCAGCTGATTCTCTCTTTCCCTCAGATTTCTCGACTCTCCCAGTGGACAGACAGCTTGACGTCCGGTCCTCTACCCTTTCTTCCGCCCTCGATAACTTGGCCCCTCTCCATCCTGTTTCCTCATGACTATCCTTTCATCATCCCTGGTACCATCCCGGTCTGTATCTGCAGCACTCTTGCTTACATCGCGCAGAGCGTATCTGGCATAAACACCCCACGCCCGACTCACTTGCTACCTTTCGTCAGTGTCACCAACTCTATCGCTCTATGATCTCCACTGCTAACCAATCGTATTACTCCAACCTTATCTCTTCTTCTTCTTCCAATTCCACTCGGCATCTCCATCAGGTCATGCATCTCCACTCCTCATCTTCTACTACCCCTGCCTCATCACTATTACTATTTAACATTTATAAAGCACTACCATACACAGCGCTGTACAGGCATATAAGAGTGACGGTCCCTGCTCGTTAGAGCTTACAATCTAATCAAGATGAAAAACACACAGCAAAATTCTAGTTAGGGAAAAACCAGGTTGGTTGTCTCCCATTACTACTAATAGTACTACTGCACATTTCTCTTTAAAACTACATTACATTGGGCATCAGGTTACAATACATTACATTAAGGGTTAAAATACAGGCAGGGTGGGTATCATGGGGTACAGTACAACACATCATGGGATATATTTGGAGGATGCTTACATGGTGGCGTTTCACATGGTTCCGCTGCTTCTGGCCAGTTCTTTGGTGGAGTTGCTGGAGTGATTGCTGGGGGGAGGGGGAGGGGGAGGGGGAGGGGGAGGAGGAGGCCATGGCCCTTAGGCACAGGCACGCCAAGGAACGCTTCACTTTTCAGATCTGGTGCCCCCTGCTGAGGCCCCTAGCCCAGTTCGTCTTGCCTCCTTCACTGACAAGATCCAGTCTCTGTTCTTCCTTCTGTTCCTGCCCTCCCCCTTTACCCCTCTCTTCGTCCTCTGCTTCCCCAATCGTGCCCTCTCCCCCCACCCCCATCTCACACATTCCCTCCTACCCGGCACACATTCCGGGCTGTCACACCGACTGAACTTATCAAGACCATTACCACCTCTCACAAGCCCATATGCCCACTTGACTCTCTTCCTTCATCCTGGCTTCTCGACCCTTCACTCGCGCTCCCTCCCTATATACTGCTCATAGTCAACACTAGTCTAAATTCTGGCTGTTTTCCTTTCTCCTGGAAGCACACTCTTGTCCGTCCTTTTTTGAAGACACCCGACTTTGACCCTGCAATCTCATCACACTGGTGCCCAGTGTCCAATCTCCCCTTCCTCTCTAAAATTCTTCAGAAACTTGTCTTTACACAACTTTCTGCACGCCTTGACTCAACCCCCTCACTCCACCCCTGTCAATCTGGTTTCAGATCTGGTCAAAGCACCAAAACCACCCTTCTGGCACTTTCTTAGCAAGATACACCACTCCCACAACCGCGGTGATATTTCCATTGCTGTCTCTCTGGATCTCTCCTCTGCTTTTGATGTCGTCGACCACCACACCCTCCTTACTCGTCTGTCTGATCTTGGGATCCACAGTGCCATTTTTCAGTGGTTCTCCTCCTTTCTCTCATCACGCAATTTTGCAGTTCAATCAGGCACCACTGTTTCACCATCCCTTCCTCTACACTACGGTGTCCCCCAGGGTTCCGTTCTTGCCCACCTCCTCTTCAATGTGTTTCTCGCTCCACTTGCCCTGCTCATTCAGCAGGCAGGAATCTCTGCTTACTATTAGGTGGACGACATCCTGCTTCAGCAGCACACCAACCCCTTGGCCCCTAACCACTCTGCTCTTGACGATTGCCTTACCCATGTTTCTACCTGGTTCACCAACAATTTCCTCCATGTGAATCCCTGTAAGTCTGCCGCTCTTTGGTTTTCCTTTGATGCTCCTTCCCCCTCGCTATCTCCACTATGCCCACCCTTCCCATCCTGCTCGATTCTACCCTCCATCTCGGTGTCACCCTGGATTCCTCCCTTTCCTTTCACCAGCATATATCTACACACGTCCGTAGTTCCTTTTTCTACCTTAGTAAGATCCACGCTATTCGATCCTTTCTCCCTCCTCCTTCCCTCACCACTCTTGGTCTTTCCCTTGTAATCTCAAGATTAGACTATTGTAATTCAGCCATTGCAGGACTCCCACAATACCAATTGCGAGGCCTTCAGCTCGTCCAGAACATTGCCGCCTGCCTCATCACCAATTCCACTGCATTTGATCATGTCACTCTTCTCCTCATTAACCTTCATTGGCTCCCTATCAAAGTCAGGTTTGTTTGCAAGCTACTCATCATCACCCACAGGGTCCTTTACACCGGTGTACCCCAATACCTTGCTGATCTCATTCACCTCCAACCTGCTCCCCATCTCCTCCGTTCTGCACATGGTAACCGCCTTTTTCTTCCATCCCCATCCCAGGCCCGCCTAGAACTCACCCGCCACTCAGCTTTCTTCTTCCTCAGTCCCGCCCTCTGGAACTCACTCCACATCCCCTTTGCACAGAACCCTCCTTTCCCCAGTTTAAAGCCCTGCTTAAGACCCACCTTTTCAGCCAGGCCTTTGACATTTAGACTATACCCTCCATTTAGTACCCTTTCCTCCCCTTCCCTCCCTTCCCATTTATTTGGCTTGATATGTTTGATGCCCCTCTTAGTTCTCTTTTCTGTTTTTCTCCCTCTCCCCTACAACTTTCCTTTCCTATCAATTAATGGCATACATAGAAACATAGAAGTATGACGACAGAAAAAGACCACATGGCCTATCTAGTCTGTCCTTCCATATCAACAACTACAACAGTCCCCTTTTTTCCTTTAGAGATCCTCTGTGTTGGTCCCATGCTTTTTTGAATTCAGTTACTGTCCTCATCTCTACCACCTCCACTGGGAGACTATTCCACGGAGCCACCACTCTTTCCGTAAAGAAATATTTCCACATATCACTCCTGAATCTATCTCCCTTCACCCTCATCCCATGTCCCCTCATAGCAGAACTTGCTTTCAATTGAAAGAGGCTCTCTCCCTGAACATTTATGCCATGGAGGTATTTAAACATCTCAATCATATCACCTCTATCCCGCCTTTCCTCTAAGGTGTGCATATTAAGATCCTTAAGTCTGTTCTCATATGCTTTATAATGAAGACCACTAACCATTTTAGTAGCCACCCTCTGCACCGACTCCATTCTGTTCACATCCTTTTGAAGGTGTGGTCTCCAGAATTGCACACCATACAAATGAGGTCGCACCAAAGACTTATACAGAGGCACTATCACTTCCTTTTTTCTGATAGCCATTCCTCTCCGTATGCACCCAAGCATCCTTCTAGTTTTTGCCGTCACCTTTTCTACCTGTTTAGCTACTTTAAGATCATCAGACACAACCACACCTAGGTCCCGCTCTTCTTTAGTGGACAAAAGTACTTCACCCCCTATACTATATTGCTCCCTTGGATTGCTGCAGCCCAAATGCATGACCTTACATTTTTTAACATTAAATCCCAGCTGCCAAATTCTAGACCATTCTTCGAGCTTAGCTAGATCTCTCCTCATGTTATCTACACCTTCCTGGGTGTCTACTCTATTGCAGATTTTGGTATCATCCACAAAGAGGCAAACCTTACCCGACAGTCCTTCCACTATATCACTAACAAAGATGTTAAAAAGAATCGGACCAAGGACAGATCCCTGGGGCACACCACTGGTAACATCCTTCTCCTCAGAGTGAGCTCCATTTACCTGTACTCTTTGTTGCCTTCCACCCAACCAATTTTTAACCCAAGCAGTAACTTTAGGGTCCATCCCTAGGGTTCTCAGTTTGTTTATAAGTCGCCTGTGAGGAACAGTATCAAAGGCTTTACTGAAATCTAAATACACCACATCTAGGGCTCTCCCTCGGTCCAACTCCCTGGTCACCCAGTCAAAGAAATCAATCCGATTTGTCTGACAAGACCTGCCTCTGGTGAATCCATGCTGCCTCGGATCCTGTAATCCGCTGGACTCCAGAAACATCACTATTTTCTCTTTCAGAAGCGTTTCCAATAATTTACTCACCACTGAAGTTAAACTAACCGGGGCCTGTAGTTTTCAACCACATCCTTTTATTTATTTATTTATTTATTTGAAAAACTTTTATATACCGCCACTTCAAAATCAGTGGCGGTTTACAGGGAACAAAGGTAATAAGTACATGGAACTTTATGCAACATTGCGTCTATATACAAAGAACAGTATAAACCAAAGTAATTATTTACAACTTATAACAAAAACTTTTGAATATTTACAAACTGCAAAATTTACAACCTGTGACATCAATCAACTTTGGATAGTGTTAAGTTGTAAGTGAGTAGTTAGGTAGTATTGACAGATTGAGCTATGGGGGGGGGGGAGGGGGTGAGAGGCCAGATCCGAGAATTGGTAGTAATGTTTACTTCCGCTTTTGTGTAAAGGCACCACATGAGCCTCTCTCCAGTCCTTTGGCACCACTCCCGACTCCAACGAGGCATTGAAAAGGTCAGTCAGTGGAGCTGCTAGAACGTCCCCAAGTTCCCTCAGTATTCTAGGGTGTATTCCATCCGGTCCCATCGCATTCCTTTCCTCCTTTTCTTTTCTGGCAGCCTATGTTTTATTGTATGCATAAGCATGGATGGTATATCAAGCTTTACAAATAAAGATAAAGATTAAGATAAGCATTGTCTTTGTTTTGTATTCCACAGTTATGTTATATAGCAATAGCACCTAAAAGATGATATTGTTATAATCAGACTGCAGTACTGTATTTTGGTGTCCTGAGAAGCTACTCCCTCACAGAGGGATTGCTTTTTGTAATGTGCTTACTGTAGTGTAATTTGTTTAATCTGTGTTGAAAACATCATAAAAAGAGATTTTAAAAGATGCCACTTCATACCACAAGATGTCAGTAGACCTCTACTTGTACACATAATACTAGAAAATGGATCATAAAATTCTCTGCTGATCAAAATTGGAAAGCGCTTATGTGTTTACAAGTCAAACTACTACTAAATCCCCCCACTCATGCAGTCTGCTTTCATTCGTCGAGAGGCTAAATCCCTAGCCCCTCAGCTGCTACACTGAGCCCTAATGTTTCTTAGAAGATCCCGGGTGTTCTCGGTGGAGAGGGAGCTTCTGTGTTCCATGTTTTAAAGTGTAGTCAGACCAGGAAAACTTTCCCTCCAGCCTCTGTATACATTGGATCTGCGCTTCTGACAATCTGTTCCTGGAAGTTTCAGTACACCATGCTTTAAGATTGGGCGTTTTGTGAACCTCGCTTATTATGGAGCAAACCTGCACAGTTTGCCCCAGCACAAAATGAGAGTGAAGGGGGGTGTTTTTAAAGCACATTTAAAAATGTTGTTTGTGCACTTCAGTTCTCTAGCTGAAAAAGCTTACTATCACAAAATGACTGGGATCCAAAATACATTCCTAAGAAGAGGAGGGAGGTGACTGCATTTCCCTTACAGTGCTCTTTGCTCAAGTTGACCTTTTCCTTAAATCTTGACTTGGCAAACACTGGCTGATCTATAATAATTTCCAGGAACACCAGAAACTAAAGAGAAGGTGACCTTGCGAGGTGGGGTCTGGGGATCTTATAGGGGGCATGAGCAAGTGCAAAGTGATGGATGCAGGGAAAATAACCCTGGCAAGGATTAGGCCGTGCTGCGTCCCACAGTAAGAGTCGCCATCCAGGAGAAGGTTCTTGGCATCATTGTGATTGATACTTTGAAAAATGCAAACAGAAAATGGCTTTCCTCTGACGACAGGCCACGAGGGAAGATATGAGAGATCGCTGTCAGGTAAACAGGAAATGGCAGGTTCCCTTTACTAGGACGAGGGGGCAGACCCTGAAACTAGCTGCTAGCAGATTAGAACACATCTAGAGATCTGTAGTCAATGCACCATTAAACTCCGGAGTTTGTTTCTGGAGGATGTGGTCAAGTGTTTGGAGCACAGGTCCAATAATAATTACAAGCCAGACAGGTGTACAGGGTGCTCAGTGATCTATGGCTTCTCTTTTATCTCTGCAACTAAACGATCCCCTGGACTTGTCTCAGGCTTTATGACGTTTGTCCTGGCAGAAAGCACAGAAACCGAGCTCGCCAGCAGGGGTCAGTGCAGGAATAGGAAATAAAAGCCATGAGATCGATGCAGTCTGCTCATTTCAGAAGTCAGTGGTGTGTGAGAACATTGTCCTAAGTTTCACTTAACTTCACTAAAAGGAAAGCACAGTTACTTACCTGTAACAGGTGATCTCTGGGAACAGCAGGAATGTCTTCACATATGGGTACGTCGGTACCGACAGAGTCTGCGCGGGAACGCTTCCCAGCGTCCAATCAAAGAGCTTTTGGAAGCATCCCACCACACCTGCGTGCTGCCTTCCCGCCTTTCCCAACTGCCTCTCCTCAGTTAAGTTTTAAAGCTGAGACAAAGAGAGAGAGAGAGAGAGGAAAGGAAAGATAGATAGAGATACAACTCCTGGGGAGGTGGGTGGGTTGTGAAGACTTATTCCTGCTGTTCCCAGAGATCACCTGTTACAGGTAAGTAACTGTGCTATCTCCAGGAAAAGCAGGAATGAGTCTTCACATATGGGGACTCCCAAGCTATGATGCCTGGAGTCCCAGCATGTTATAGGTTGGAACATGCTATCCCGCACAACACCAGGCATCCTGAGGATGGAGGGTAGGAGTTGAAGAAAGAAAGGTGCTGTGGAACAGCTAACCTAGCATAGGACTGCAGACAAGGAGTCCATGTGTGGATGATAATTATCATCAATGATATTGAAGAAAAATTGCAATATGGACCTCCCCTAACAGGATTACACAGCAGTAAAGAGGTTCATGGGATCTACTGGGGAACCCAGTAGAGGAACCTCAAGGATGACCTCACTGTGAAGTGGAGGTAATAAACCTGTAGGAAAACAGAGTGGAGGTCAGATTCCTGAAAGGTAAGAGGGGACCCCGGTGAGAACTGGGGTAGTACCAAAAACGGTGGGCCTTCAGCGGAAGGCTTTATGATAAAAGCCGAACTCTTTTGGCGACAGAGTGGCTCACCCTTGGGAGCAAAAGGAGAAGGCCGACCGGATTGTACAAACAGGCACAGTCCTTGTGGGAGGAAAAGGTATGGAAACCCCTTGTATCCCAAAAGAAAGGACAAACGCCTGAGGCGTTAGAGCCTGTGATTAGCTGAAGATCCACAGTGTCTCTCCTAAATGGGGTCAGCTAGGAGAGATACTGGAACATGGAGAGCTTCAGAGGTACCTAAACCTTAAGGTTATGGTGGAAGCTGTGAACTACCACAAAAGTGGTTATGAGTGTGGAACCCCAAACATGCTGGATAGCATAGGTATGGGTAAAGCCCATCTGTCAGAATCATATAGCTATATGAGCCTGGACAGTCAGGTTGATAAATGCAGGATACCTATCTACCGATAGTAAATATCTTGACAGATACATATATATATCATATAGATAGATAGATATATGAGAATATATCTATAGTGAGATATGAAGGGCATAAAATACACACAAAGATAGACCTAGACATCTGTAAGATGTATGCTACAGATATGAATATATAGGCCTCTATATGGGTGTCTGCAATGAAGCAGACAGATATGCCTACAGAACGGTATTCACATAGGAAAATGTGGAGAGGAAAGATTCATCTAACAAGAAGGTGGAACCTATTTGAGAAGATATATAGAGAATCTGTTCCCACTGGTTATGAGCTACAGGGATGCTAGGTAGTGAAATAACCAGGACAGTTACGTGAAAAGCAGAGGATGATATCAGTCTGCAGCCAGCAAGTCCCGAGTATTCTAGAACTCTAGCATGGTAAGTGAACAGAAGACGCATAAAAATGAGATACCATGCTGACCTGCTTAAGGGCAAAAAAGGTATCATGCGTTCTTACCATGAGGACGAGCTGCAAGGAGAAGGCCTATGTCCTTTATCTGAAAAAGGAGAACCTTTCTAGTCATGGGAGACATGACTGAAAAAGCCTTTTCCAACCATCTAGGATAGCTATTGGAGAAAAAACCCCCATGCTCTCTAGCAATGGCCCATAGTGGAGAGCTTCTCTGTAGAATTGCAGAGAGCATGATGCAGGAGAAATGAGGAGATAGAACTGGCTGCTGGAGAGCCAGTACCTATGTCAACTATGCTGCCAAACCCAGGGGAATGGAGATGGCAGAAAAAGAAGACAATCCAAGTCTGTAGTGAAAAGATTTCCAAGACAGATAACAGCACTGACTTGGAATCACTACTAAAACTAGACAGAAAGTTGGTGGAGGACAAATCTGGTTGCTGGTGGACAAGAACCAGTGGTCCAAACATTAAGGCTCCTGCATAGGCAGCTGCTTGCTAGACAGCAGAAAGAATCTTACTGTTTATAAACAGAAAGAACAGACAGAACAAGAGTAGAAAACTCTGGACATGTCTGATGAACTGCCTCAAAGCAAGATTGAAAAAGAGGAGGCAACTCAGAGAGGAAAAACTCCGCACTGGAAAAGTAACAAAACTAGAGAGGCTGAAGAAAAAGCCCTCCAGTGAAGCAATACCGCTCTTACAGCTTGGTAAGAAGGTAAAGAGAATAGAGCTGAAGAAGACTTACAAAGTAGTGAGTCTATAGAAAGGAAAAAAGACATGCTGGCACAGGAACTATCGTTTGATAGTGGTTAGACCTCTTTCCCTAGCAGGAAGAGGAGAACCCTGTGCCCTATAGGCATGAACATCTTGACAGCTCATAGGACATAGAAAAAATGGATGTCTTTTGGGAAGAGATCCATGTCTAGGGTTTAGAATGAGAGCAGTGGATTGCCTCTATTGAGAAGAAGCAACTGCAGATTCTAACCCCCAGAGTCACAAGCATCTGATGAAAATTGATCAGAAACCCTGCAGTTGCTGGGTTTGTTGAGCCTGGTGAGAGGTTGAATACTGCAGACCAGGACGATGCTTCCCCTGTTTGGGAACATCTGCATGATGGGCAGATAATGCATAAAACCTTCTTCTCCTATGGGAAGAAGGTTTGGCAGGACATTTCCTACCTACTGGGACAGAAGAAGGTGCAGAACAGCCCTTAGGAACAGGTAAGTCAGTGGACAACTGAGTAACCTGATGTAAAGACTCCTTGTTGAAAAGATTGTCTCCAGTACAAGGAGTATGTCCCAGTCTTTGCTGTGCCCATTTGTCTAAGTCTGAAGCCTGGAGCCAGGCTCTACATCATGCCCCTATAGATAAAGCAGAAATACTGCTAGCAGACTCAAAAGAGTCTAGGGAAGCACGAGTAAGAAACCAAGAGATACTTAAGCAGTGAAGAATAGCCTGCACTCTTGGACTCTGGAAGAGAAGGAGTCAAAAGATGTAATTGCTTTGTGACCTCTTCAAGAGATAGACTCATATAAAAAATATATGAGAGAATTCTTGCAGAAAGCATAGATGTCTGGAAGGTTTGACGTCCAAAGGCATCTAGTGTCTTAGACTCACGACCTGGCGGATAAGAGTGCTTTTTCTTACTCTTTACCCGCCTCATTGCTGATTCCACTACTATGGAATGATGAGGAAGTTGAGTCTTTTGAAACCCTGGAGAGGAGGGCACCTGATATAAGAGATCAGTTGTGCTCTGGAAAGTGGGGGTACCCTTAAAGGTGTTTCCCACATTCCTAGAAGGAGATCCTGCAAGGAATGATGCAAAGGAAGCATTATGTTCTCCTTTGCTTTGGTAGAAACAGAGCCTTGTGCAGGATCATGTCCTGGGATAGGAATGGCAAGAGATCTTGCTATATCCAGGAGGAAACTCTGAAAAGAGGGATCCCCAACAGGAATCTCCCTTGGACAGGTTAGATCTGAAGAACTAGCCTGAGCACCGACAGAGCTATCCAAATATATAGGAATAGAAGATCCTGCACGGTGCAGTGTGGAATGCTTAAGGGATGGTCGCCGGTACTGGCTGTCAGGAGCAGCGACCGTCATTACCACATTGTCCATGCCAGGTATCGACTCCAAGCTTGGTATAGAAGGGAGCGATCCTGTTGAAAAAGCATGGCAGGAGTTGGCCACGATGCTACTGTGGATACCGGTACCGATGCCAATACCGGTACCGATGTCGGAGTCGAGCCCGACAGAGACATCAGAGCAGTCATCGGTGACAGTTCAATCAGTACAGAGGTAACCGAAAACCTCCGGCCGCTATCCTCGGTACCGAGCCACCGGTATCGATCGGTGTCAGTACCAAAGCGTATTGGTACCCAGTCTTCCAGACTAGAGATCAACTCCAAACTCGGCATCGAGGGCAGAGAGCCTGATAATCGAAGCATGGAAGGCACCGACCGTAAGGGTAATGAGGACATCGGTACCGACTTTGGTACCATGTCTGATACCGGTGGATGAAGGTCAACCAGTGGCAACTCAATCGGCCTCGGGGGAACCGAGAGTTGCGGATCTGAATCATCGGAACAGAGCCTTCGGTACTGTCCAGAGCCGGTACCAAGGCAAGTCGGTACCCAGTCCTCCAGACTGGAGATCGATTCCAGACTCGGCATCAAAGGAAGCGAGGCTATCGATGCACGTCTGGAGGGTACCGACGTCGGTGGTAGTATCGGTGCTGGTACTGATAATGGAAAGTCAGTCTGGAGGGTATCCACCGGTCCCGAAGGCACCGAGGACGCCAGATGACCATCCCTGGTGAGGAGTGTTTCATCCAACACCAGTGCCGATGCCGGGGTATCGGTACCGCTCGAAGTGGATGCCACCACCGGACACGGCTCAGGTATGTTCTGTGAGGTGTGAACCCCAGGAACAACCTGAAACCCCTGAAAGGCTTTGGAGACCAAAGACTCCCGCTGGGGTTTTGAAGCCAGTGGGCCCTCGAGGGCAAGGCCGGAGCCGTCTACATGCTGTGCATGAGACCTACCACTCGAGGGCTGGCTAGTCTTAACAGACTGTTTGTGGGTTACCTGATCCTGTGTAGAAGAAGAAGGGGATGGTGCCCCGAAGTTGAAGGGAAACCATGTATCGAGGGAACCTCGATGTTGAAGACCTCTTCTCACGAAACTATTGTCAGGACCCAAGCAGGTTAGAAATCGATTTCGAGGGTCTAAAAATAAAGTTGTACCGCCACAGTTTGAACATTTCTTGGAGAAAGTGGCTGGCGGTTCCATGAAAGAAAAGAAGAGGCCTAAAAGGCCTAAGAAACCGTGGGACACTATGGAGAAAAAAGATTCCCTGAAAAAGGAAGATTTTACAAGAAAAGAAAAGAAAACACCAGCGGTACCGGTGGCGTCGGGGAAGACAGACGCGACCACAAGAAAACTAAAGAAATAAAACAAGAATTTTCTGCGGTGACAGGAGGACGTCCTGCCGGCTCCGTGGAAAACGAAAACTGAGGAGAGGCAGTTGGGAAAGGAGGGAAGGCAGCACGCAGGCGTGGTGGGATGCTTCCAAAAGCTCTTTGATTGGACGCTGGGAAGCGTTCCCATGCAGACTCCATCGGTATCGACGTACCCATATGTGAAGACTCATTCCTGCTTGTTCCTGGAGATTAGGTATTGCTTTCATAACATCAGCTTATGCAGTTCATTTTTGGCAGCTTTTCAAAGTTACTCAATGATGAATACGCATTACAGTTTTTCCTGCTTTCTCAATCAGTTGCACACGCTTGGAAAGATCGTAGACCCCCCCCCACCCCCTCCGGTCAACTAACATCTCTGGCCGCCTAGCAACTTGCTCAGCGTTGTACGGATAAGACCCAGTCGCTTCCCATCCTAGCTTCTTGCACGCACCTGCAGCCCTCAGCCCTTGCCAGCGAGTGGATGCATCCTCTGAAATTCCCCACAGCTCAATCCCATTATAACAGCTAGTCTTTCTAAAACTCTCTCTTCGCCGTCAAAAACCACTTCCTCAGATGATCCCATTCCCGCGGCCTGCTCGTCTTCCCTTTCTGCTGACCTTATCCAATGTTAGTCTCTCCTCAACCTTTACTGAAGAGCCCAAGCTTTGCCCCCTCCCTTCCTGCTAGCTTCAGACCTGTCCAACCTGACATTCCTCTCCAAAACTCTCTTCTCCCCACTTTCCTGGTTCCTAGAGCGCACTAATTATCTTCATCCGGCCAAACAGATCCAGATCGGGTCAGAGCACTGAAACTGTCTTACTTTCCGTCTTGAATGAAACTCGGGTCTCTTGGGAAAGAGGCAACATCTCTCTGGCTATTTCTTTAGATCTAGCTAGTGCTTCTGCTCCTGGTTCTACTGTGTTGCAAGGGTTCCACCTCTTCTCCTTTTCCACTGTCTTGCAGCCTCCCTCGAGGTTCAGTCTTGGCACCTCTTCTTTTCAGTATTTTTCTGGCTCCTTTAGCATCTTTGATCCAGCAGCAGGGTGTCTCTACATACTTTTATGCCGATGCCATCCTGCACTGTTCATATTTCACCTGTTGCTCCTGATCTTGATGCTATAAACTCACGTCTGACCTTAACTGTTTCTTGGCTTCACTCTGTCTGCTTTTAACCCTGCCAAGACGTCTGCTATTTGGCTAGCAGGCTCTTCCTCCTTCCCCTCCCCCCCCCTCGGGTTATCCCCCTCCATCAATGATTTTCCAATTCCACTAGTTTCCTCTTTGAAATATCTCGGTGTTACTCTGGATTCTTCACTCACTTTTCATTCTCACACTGGTGCCATAGGCAATGTTTTTTCATGTTACATCAGATCCACTCCATACGTTCTATTCTTCCAACTTCTTTAATTACCTTACTTCTGTCCTTGGTTATATCAAAGCTGGACTATTGCAATGCCACTTACTCAGGCCTTCCAAAATTCCAGATAAAGCGTTTACAGTCCACACAGAATACCACAATCTGGTTCTTACATCATGCTACCAGACTACACCATGTAATTTCACTCCTTATCAAATCACACTAGCTCCCCATCGCTTGCCACTCACAGTACAAGTTACTTAGGGGTATGTTTACTACACTGCGGTAACGTAGCAGCGGCTATGCTAACGCTCGTTAGGTAACATTAACGTGTGCTATGTAACGTTAACACGCGTTAACGTTACCTAACGAGCATTAGCGTTCCCGGCCGCGGTAAACACCACAGAGGGTGGAGAGAGGGCGGAGAGAAGGGGTCAATGGGCAGGGAGTGGCTCCTTTTACACTAATGCAGAGAACTGAAGGGCTGAATCCTACCGTGAATGAAAACCTGTCGTCAGATGCACATTTGCAAGTGAGAGAAACCATTTCAGTGTCAGCAATGTACAGCATAGGCAGGGAGCCCAAGAAAAGTGATAGTAGTGCTCCATTTGCAGCAACAGCATAGTGCCCAACTATGAAAGGCCACTATGGCGATGGTGCAAATGGGGCATAGGGGGCTGCAGGCAGGACATGTAGCGGGGGCAGCTGGGGCACAGGGTGGACTAGGGGGGCACCTAGGAACATAGAAACCGTAAATCAGCAAGACAGCAGCTGACAAAGGCCAAACACAATCCACCTACATCTACCTGGTCCACCGGAGCTAACAGTTGCCAGGGCACTGACCTGACATCCCCCCAGCAAACAGGACATACTATTGGTAGGCAGTGAAGGGGGGGATGTGAGGATGCTCATGTATGCCCCACACTCCAGACTCCTCTCCCTAGGCAACCGCCTACCCACACAGTGAATGGCCTGGGACTGCATACTACCAGCACCGACAGCATATGGTCATGTCAGCATGGCAGGGGGGGGGGGGGTGTGCCTGTGCTGGAGGGGGCAGTGGCACCTGCCTGCAGTGGACCTAGGCCATGCCCTGTACCAGTACGTGGTGTGCAGTGCAACAGAAAAGATCTGGCTGAGGAAAAGTACAGGTAGCTCCAGGGACAACCATGCATCTGTGGCAACAGTGTGGTGCAGTACACCCAGCCAGTATGTCCAGAAGCAGAGGGTCACAGGTTCAAGTCCCAGCTGTGGATCCTGCAGAGCATGTCCCTATATTTTACCCTACAATGCAGATACAACAGCAACATATGCAAAGCGCAAAGCAGCAGCAAACAGGGGTACAAACACCCACTCACACAGGCTCCACAATCCAAAGCTGCATGGAGAGTCAGGCTGTTGGCTCCAGCATGGAGCTGCAGTTATCACCAGAGCACTACTACCTCCTGCACAGTTTATCAATGTCACCACTGTGATCAGGACCAGTGTGGCGGGCAGGGTTATCTATCACCCCTATCTTTGCACAATGCTGCAATAGGAGTGTGTGTGTATGTCTATCCATTGTTCTGTGGCTGCCCACCCCTCACTGGGCCCATAATGTCCCACTGTTACCAGCGTTAGCCTGAATATGTGCATAATGAGGATCAAGGTATTGTGGGTATGGCCCGGACAGGGCGGATTGGCCAGGATGCATCTTCACAGGGTGTGGGGCAATGGCTGGGACACTGTAGTGCCCGACCACCACCTGCATGGACAGGGTGGCTACAGCATGGCATGCTGGCAGGGCACTCACTCTGACCGAGCAGTGACCATGGCAGTCTAGGTTCCCACATAGCACTCTACACTGTCTGCCTACAGTGATACTTTTGTGTTCCCAGTACTGGGGCCCCAATCACTGACTCCCAGGCATCCACGATTTCGCTTTTGGATGTGTGGCACGGTGTATCACATACAGAGCATATTCTTACTGACACTGTTCCCTTGCTTTGTTCATTTACTAAGGATGCAGTTATTAAGTTTCACACTTTAGATTCTCAGGTTGGTGCTTTGAGCTCTGTGGTTTCGGCCATGGAAGTGCAAGTTAAATCTTGCACTGAATTTCAATCAGCTCATGCAAAGGATAGTTTTATTTTACATCAGAAACTTGAGAATCTAGAGAATCTGTCGCGGTCCAAGAATTTAAGGGTACTTAATTTTCCGGTTTGTTCTATGCTGTCCCCTTTGATTCTATTTCGTAAGTACCCAAAGGACGTTCTCCTTCTGCCACAGCTTGATTCTATTTCGGTCATAAAGTGTTACTATCGTCCCTCTAAAATTGCATCTCCTGTGGTGGATGCGGAAGGGGATGTCCTTCCGGTTTCTAATGCATTTGATTTAACGGCTTTTCTTGAAGATACACAAGATGATATCTCTTCTAGAGCTACTTTGTTGGTAACTTTGGCCTCTGAGGAGGATAAGATTGTTATTTTTAAAGCTTATTTTAAGAAAAAAGAAATAGAATTTTGTGGGGGCAGGGTGTCAATTTTTCCTGATGTATCGCGTCCTACGCAGTCGCTGAGGAAAGCTTTTCTTGCATTGAAAGCTAGAACCGTTGCTCTAGGCGCGTCATTCTTTCTAAGATACCCATGTAAATGTTGTGTAACGTTAGCATATGATTAATTTGTATTCCTGTCCTCTCCAGAATTTGGAAAAATGGATTCTTGAAAGGGAAAAGGCACATTGATTTTTCATTTTCAATGATTTTCTATTGCTATTTTTTCAGCTGGGGTAAGGGTGTTGTTTATCCAGACTATTTTTAGTTGGCTCGAGAAATTTTCCCTTTCGGTATGATTTCCCTTTGGTTTTCTTAAGGTACAATTCCTATAGCTACATGTACATTCCCCGAGATGTGGACTGATGTTTTTGGTTTTCGTATGCTTTAAAATGTTCTCTTTGGTATCTTTGCACTTTCCTTATACTGTAAATTTACTGTATAATTGTAAAATCCTTATAAATAATTTAAAAAAGAAAACTGGTTAAATAAATAAATTATGGAATAGTTAGTCTGACTTCTGTGGTTATTAAATTAATGAAAAGGAGGCAGTGTACTACTGGGAACTAGTTAAAAGAAAACAGAGAAGGGCTTCATGGTCAATTTTCTCAGTGGATAAAGTTGAACAGTGGAGTAGCCCAGGGCTCTGTAATGGGCTCACTGCTTTTTAACATAGCTATAGATATCTGCAAATTTGATCAGGTTTGCAAGCTAACAACACACAAGAGGATTGTGAAAAACTATAAGAGGACCTTGAGAGATTGTGAGACTGGGCATCCAAACAGCAGATGAAATTTAATGTGGACAACTGCAAAGTTATTCACTTATAGAAGAACCCAACATACACATACACAATACACGGTCCCACATTAAAAATCACCACTCAGGAAAAGGGTCGATGTGGCATTGTGGATACTATGTTGAAATCCTTGCTTGATGTGTAGCAGTGGCCAAGAAAGCAAATAGAATGCTAAGAATCATAAGGAAAGGAAAAGAGAATAAAACCAAGGATATTATAATGCTTCTGTATTGTTCCATGGTGCGACCACATCTCGAATAGTGTATGCAGTTATGGTTGCCATATCTTAAAAAGGATATAGCGGAAGGGAGGAAGGCCTTGACCTGGATGGTGTCCAGCAATGCCCCTATAAACTCCAGGCATTGTGACTGATGGAGATGGGGCTTGGGGTAGTTTATGACAAACCCTAGGTGCTCCAGAATGAGGATGGTGTGGGCCACTGCCTGATGAGCTTGGGCAGCAGTGCTGCCCTTGATAAGCCATTCATCCAAGTATGGAAAGACAAACACCCATTGGAGTTGCAGGAAGGTGGCAACTATTGCAAGGCACTTGGTGAACACCCTCAGAGCAGAGGCCAAACTGAAGGGCACCAGAAAGTAGCAGAAGTAGAACCCTTTGCTCCTGAGATGGGAGGGGACGGACTCCACCACCCTGTCAGCCAAAAGACTTGTGAGTTCCTGCTGAAGTAGGTCCCGGTGAAGGGGAGTCATAGGGGGCTCCCCTGGAAAGAAAGGTGGGGATGTCTGAGGTGGAGGAGGTACCCTCCTATTGCACTTGCAGGACTCAGGCGTCAGTGGTTATGAGAGACCACTGGGTGGTGTAAAACACCAGACACCTCCCTGTATGCTACAGAGCTGAACCTCTCAGGGGAGGAAAGACTAGGCCCAAGAAGTCAAAAGCCCCCTCCAGGTTGTGCTGGAGGCACAGTCTGGGGCTTGAAGGCCTTAGGCATATGAGAGATGTGCCCTTGTATCTTGGCCTGCTGGCTCTGTTGGAGAGCTTTGAAGGCAGAGTACTGAGAGTAGTTTCTGTAAGTCTTCCTCTTCTTCGGGTATAGGGGCTTTTTGCCCAAAGCCTTCCTTTAGGAAGGGTCAGCAGTCTTTTTGGAGAGCCTGGTCCTAGTCATGAACTCTGACTCTAGCTTGGTGGCCTTGTCCGTCATGGGCTTGCCGAAGAAGTTCTCTCCCTGACAAGGGACATCGACCAACTTGTCCTGCACCCATTGCTCCAAGTTGAAAGACTGTAAACCAGGCCTGGCAGTGGGCACTAATGCCCACTGCAGCTACTCTAGCCATCATAGGCAACTCAAGTCATAAATATGGAGCACTCTGACTGTGGAGGTCAGGGTCCAAAATCACTGGAAAGGCTCCTCAGAGAAACCAGCCAAGAACCTGGCAAGTTCTCTCACCAGGTCCAGAAAGTATATGCCCATGTTCAGCTGGTAGACTTAGATCCAGATGAACATCAAGCCCTGGAAGCACCTCCTACCCAGGACGTAGGCCTCCCTGCCAGGAGGCACCAAGGAATGCGTCTTCTGGCTCTTGAGTTAATGCATGGCAGACTCCACCACCAGGGAGTTGTGAGGCAGTTGAGCTTTCTGGAAGCCAGAACTCCTGTATATTGAGTCCAGCCACCTGCTCACAATGGGCACCAAGGCCAGGATGGGGGGGGGGGGGGGGGAATGGGCACAATAAGTGCCTCCCTAGGAGAAGCCTTAAACTGGAGAATTTCAAGGTCTGCGTCCCGAGGTTCCTCCTTGACTTCATGGTGAAGGCAAGGGCCTTCGCCATATCACAGACGATGTCCAGGAAGTCCAGGTCCTCGGATGGGGACTGGCACTGGACCTTGGGAGCAAAAGGGTCCAAGGGGATGTTCCAGTAGAGACAAGTGTTGGGGGACTTGTCATCCTCGATCTCCTACTCTGACCCAGAGTCAGAGGAGATCTCAAGGGTCCTCCAAGCTCTTGGGCTTGTGCCCCAATGGCCCCGATGCTCTTGAGCTCTGAGCCAGGGGGTGTTGGGCAGGGAATGCCTCAGTCCCAACTGGTACCGGGACCAATGCTGGTGCATTTCGAGGATGGCACTCGAGGATCGGCTCCACCTCCAGGGACTCCCTTGCCATGGAGGGGTAGTCGGACGTGATGACCCAGAGGAACCAGGCATCAAAGCCCACAGCTGGGTCATGAAGGCAGACAAGCTGTGTTCTAGGGCTGCCATCCTGGCCTCGAGGCCAGAAGACTCCACACCCACCGGCAGAGGCACTGTCAATGGGGTGTCCTCAACAAGGATGACCTCGGAGGACTGAGGCCGATGGCATCTTCTCCCACCAGGGCAGCTTTAAGGGTTGATCTTGGTCATCACACTTTGCCTTGTGCCAAGAGCTCAGAGGCCAGTGGCCATGGGACCTGCCCACAAAGCCATCAACATCCAGCTGTTCAAGGGATGTCCTTACACAAGGGAGCCCAGGTTCGATGCCCCATGACCTCAAGGCTCTGAGGATGTACGGTCACCACACAAGACCAAAGGCCTCAGTGGCAGCCAAGGGCGCTGGTCTTGCAGAGGGCTCTGGAGTTGAGTCGGTCTTGGGAAAAAACAACTCGTGTTGCTTCTTATGGCTTCGGAGGGCCTTGGGGGTCATCTGCTGGCAGAGACCGCAAGCAGAAGCATCATGGCCTACCCTGAGGCACCAGTTATAAGGGTCTGTGCATGACATCTTATGTGCACAACAGTCGCAGGGCTTGAAGCCACTGACCAAGGCCAAATTGGGGAATATGGCCCCTGTGAGGTCAAACTCTACTGGTCCGGCCAGAAAGAGCGCAAAAACCTGCACATCAGGAGAAAAACTTGAGGAAGAAAGAGAACCTGAGGAAAAACCATTATACTTAAGGTGAGCGGACCTGGGAGATGAGAAGGCTACCAGTATGCCAACTGGAGAAGGGAATCGATCCGAAAAACAAACAAAAAAAAATCTACTTTTTCCAGGAGGAACAGACACACCTCTGATGGGCTCTGTGGAAAAAAGGAGACTGAAGCAAGATGGCACCCTTAGGTGGAAAGGGGGCAGCGCATGCATGGTAGACCTCCCAAAGCTTTCTTTGAAAGCTGGAGAGAGGTTACCTTGCAGGCTCTGTCAATGCTGATATCACCCATATGTGAGGGCTGACTTCCTGCTTGTTCCTGGAGAAAGGAGTGGACCCAAGACAAATCCTTGGGGTACACCAACAGAGTGGGATAGCAGTAGAGGAGGATCCACCAGAACAAACACTGAGTGATAGGCGAGATAAGAGGAGAACCAGGAAAGCACAGAGCCCTTAAAACCAAGTGAGGACAAGGTATCGAGGAGAAGGTTGTGGTCAACAGTGTCAAAAGCAGCAGAAAGGTCAAGCAGCATGAGGATCAAGTAAAGGCCCTTGGCTTTTGCCAGCAACAGTTCTCTGGAGACTTTGGTAAGAGCCGTTTCAGTAGACTGTAAAGGACGAAAGCCAGGTTCTAAAGGATCCAGGAGGGCTTGAGAGGAGAGAAAGTCGAGGCAACGACGGTGAGCCACACATTCAAGTAGTTTAGAAACAAAAGGGAGTAGGGAGATGGGTTGCTAGAAGGACAGGTAGGGTCTAGTGAGGGTTTCTTGAGGAGAGGCATGACCACAGCATGCTTGAAGGCTCCAGGGACAGTTTATTTATTTAGCAGGTTTTTTATGCCACTTTATCATTTGTCAAAGCAGTTTACACTGTAACTAACACCGTTAAATAAATATACAAACTTGGTAATGTACATTAAACAGGGATATTGATAACTGGGATTTTTCTGAGGCAATGGAGGGTTAAGTGACTTGCCCAAGGCCACAAGGAGTGCTAGTGGGAATCTAACCCTGGTCTCTTGGTTCCCAAGCCAGTGCTCTAACTATTAGGCTACTCTACCACTAGTTGCAGTGGTGAGCGATAGGTTGAGAATGAGAGATTGAAGGGACAACATTGGAGGAGAGGGAGCTTAGGAGACAGGTGGGAATAGGATCAGAGGAGCAGGTAGTGAGTTTGGAAGAGGAAAGATGTGTGATTTCCTCCTCAGAAATCATAGAAAAGGAAGAAAGGATAGCAGAGGTAGAGGGGGGAAGTTGGGAGTGAAGAAGGGGAAGAGGGGAAGTAGCTGACCTCATGGGGAATTGGAGTGTGATCTTGTGGATTTTGTCATGAAAATGGTCAGCCAGGGTTTGGGCAGAGAGGGAAGGATGGGTCGGAGGGGAAGGCATCTTGAGGAGAGAGTTGAGAGTTGTAAAGAGATGGCGAGGGTCAGAGGCAAGAGTTGGCCAGATGGAGAGTTAGCCAGTATGGCATATTCTTTTTTATTATTAACAGGGTTTTTATACCGCTTTATCATTTCAGTCAAAGTGGATTACATTCTAACTTAAACTTGATAATGTACAAACAGGAATATTATGTTATGCTCTTAACACTGCTAAAGTGAAGGATGATGCAGTTTCGGGAATCCAAGGAATTACTGGAGTCTAGATAGAATGGCTTTACTAGAGATAGGTCTTGTTAGATGAATCTGACTGATTTCTTTGACTGGGTGACCAGAGAATCAGATTGGGGCAGACAGCTAGATGTGGTGTACTTGGATTTCAGCAAGATCTTTGCTTGCATTCCATATCAGTGATTTATAAATAAACTGGTGCCCTTGGTATGGGCCATAACGTGACTGACTGGGTTAGAAATTGGTTGACTAGAGGCAACAGAGGATAGTAGTAAACGAAATTCACTCTGAAGATAGGGGCATTACCAGTGGTGTGCCACAGGGATCAGTTTTAGGTCCCATTCCTTTGAAAATTTTTGTAAGCGATATTGCAGGTGGTCTGTCAGGAATGGTATGTCTCTCTCACTTTGTGTGTATGTGTATGTGTATATATGTATTTTTTCCCACCCGCTCCCAAAGTTCAAGGTGTGTCGGGAGGGGGAGGGGAGACAAATTTGTATCTAACAAAGACAAATTACCAAAATTTGCAACAGGCTAGACACTATGGAAGGTGTAGATGCAAGACCATGCATTTGGGCTGCAAAAACCCAAGGGAACTGTACAGTATAGGGAGGTGAAGTACTTCAGTGCACAAAAGAGTGAGACCTGGAGGTAATCCTATCAGATGATTTTAAAGTGGCAAACTGAGTAGAAAAAGTAACATTGAAAGCCAGGAAGATACTTGGGGGCACAGGGAGAGGAATGGCCAGCAGAAAGAAGGTATGATAGTGCCTTTGTATAAGTCTCTTGTGAGACCTCATTTGAAATATTGTGTACAATTCTGGAGACTGCACTTTCAAAATGATATAAATAGGAGGGAATCAGCCCAGAGTGTGGCTACTAAAATGGTCAGTGGTCTTCATCATAAGGCATAAGGGGATAGATTTAAAGGTCTGAATATATATACTTTGGAGGAAAGGTAGGAGAGAGGAGATAGTTACTCACCTGTAGCAGGTGTTCTCTGAACAGCAAGAATAAGTCCTCATGTATGGGTGACTTCTCCGATGGTGCCCTGCATGGGGATGCGCCCCAGCTTCCATTGGAAGCTTTTGGGAGCCTCCATTGCCCATGTGTACCTGCCTTCCTGCCTGCTGTGGCACCATCTTATCTCCAGTAGAATACAAGGCTAGTAACCAAAAGCAACTCCACAGGGAGGTGAGAGGGTTGTGGGGACTTATTCCTGCTGTTCACGCAGAGCACCTGCTACAGGTAACTATGCTTTCTCCATGAAGAAGCAGGAAGTCAGTCCTCACGTTTGGAACTCCCAAGCTACAGGCTACTGAACATGAAAAAAAACCCAGCCCAACTGGGGAAATCAGAACTGGAAGAAACAGCATGTGTAATTCTTTTCTGGGGCTCAACTGACTCAACATACACAGCATACATCCACATCAGGAAGACTTCGTCGGTAGCATGGATGGATATAGAAGGGCCAGTGGGAAGCAGTTGAACCCAAGTCTCAAACATATGCCCGAGTATGGCTTGGCTGAAGTTACTGTCATGCCAGGAATCCCCATCCAGACAGTAGTGGACTGTGAAGGTGTACCACATAGCAGCCTTCCAAATCTCCTCCATGGAGACAGAGTGCAGATTGGCCATGGAAGCAGCCATGGCTCATACATTGTGAGCCATGACATGACGCTCAAGGCTCAGACCTGCTTGAGCATAGGCGAAGGAAATACAGTCCTCCACCCAGATGGACAGGGTGCATTTGGAAACAGCCATGACCAGCTTGCTGGGGTCAAGAGATGAAGAGCTGGGTAGAACGCCAATGCATTCTCGTCCACTTAGATAGAAATCCAGGGTATGTTTACAGTCCAACGTGTGCAGCTGAGCCTCTGACCGGTTGGCATGAGGCCCTGGGACAACAGTGGGCAAGACCACTGACCGATTCAGGTGGAAACAGTAGACCATTTTGGGCAAGAAACACGGGTGCATTCACAGCAGCACCACCCAGTTGTGATGAAACCTGGTGTAGAGTGGGTGAGCCACCAAAGCCTGAAGCTCACTGACACGGCAAGCTCAGGTGAGCGCCCTTGGGGGGGAAACAACCTTCCAGGTCAAAACTTTCAGCACACAGGTCACCACAGGCACAAAGGGAGCTGACAGGAGCTGCGCCACCTGCAAGGGCTCAATCGGAGGCTTAGAAAGAAGCAAGCCCCGCATGAAACAGGCCACCAGTGGTAGGCTTGCCCTCCAAGCCATAATGGTAGGTCCCAATTGCACTCAGGTGGAGTCAGATTGAATTGGACTTGAGGCCAGAGTTTGAAAGGTGCAGAAGATACTCCAGTAGCCTCTCTACCAAACAAGAAAAAGGATCCAACACCTTGTCGGTGCACTAAAGCAAGAACTTCCACCACTTAAAAGCATAGGAATGTGGTGTCAAATCCCTGCAGGAAACCAAGAGGACATCTGTCACTTCCCCAGGCAGATTAAGCTCTGAAAGAACTACTGCTTAGCATCCTAGCTGTGAGAGCCAGGGACTGGACACTGGGATGTAGCAAGGTCCCACCCTCCTCAGAAATAAGCTCGGGGTTGCAGCCCAGATGGAGAGACTGCTGCCAGGAGAGGTGAAGCAGCAGGGGAAATCATGGCTGCCTGGGCCAGTAGGGGGCAATTAGTATCATGGCACCCGGTCCACCTGGAGCTTCAGCAATGTCTTTGCCACTAGTGGAATCAGGGGGTATGCATAAAGCAGTTCCACTCCCCAATTCAGAGGGAAGGTATCCAAGGCCAGCCTGTCCCTGGAAGCCATCTGAGAGCAAAAGCGATCCAGCTAGGCATTGTGTGGCATGGCAAAGAGGTCCACCAATGGAGTGCCTCACTCTTGAAAGATGTGCTCCACCAGCCCCCTGCTGAGGGTTCATTCGTGCAGCTGGAGGACCCTGCTGAGATGGTCCGCCAGGAAATTGAGCTTTCCCAGCAAATAGGCCCCCTCAGCTCCATCCAATGGGCAACAGCAAACTTCCACAGGGGCACCGCCTCCCAACATAGCAGGTACGACCTCGTGCCTCCCTGCTTGTTGATATAGAACACTGCAACCTGACTGTCCATCTGAATCAGAAACTCCTGGTTGGCCAGATGCGCCTGAAATACCAGTAGGGCATTTGCAATGGCTCTCAAGCTCCAGGAGGTTTATCTACTGCAGGCTCTCTTGCTCCAACCACAGGCCCTGCATTCACAGGCAGTCCATGTGCACATCCCAGCCCAGCTTGAACACATCCATGGTGAGCGTCCGGTGGGGCAGTGGTGACTGAAAAGGAAGACCCCATAGCAAGTTTTACGGTTCCAACCACCACTGGAGGGCTCTGCCAGGGGCACAGTAACCACCACCCAGTCCCTGAGGTGACCTGTGGCCTGCCGTCACTGAATGCTCAGAGTCCACTGAGCCTGATGTATCTTGAGACGGGCCGAGAGGGTCACATGCACTATGGAGGCCATGTAGTGCAGCATCCCCCAAGCTGTCGTAAGGCGCTTCTTCCAGATAATGCTAACTACATATATAAGCTGCTGCAGGTGGTCCATCGGGAGGAAGCTCAGGCCTGAGAGGTATCAAGGAGAACTATGAACTCAAGTTGCTGAGAGGGCTAAAGGTGCGACTTGGGGTAGTTTATGAGGAACCCAGTTGCTCGAGCAGCTAGTCAGGTGAGCTGAATGCCGAACCCTGTCCAGTGTGGAGCTCTTTATCAGCCAATCATCTAAGTAAGGGAAGATGATTTCCAGAGTCTGGAGATAAGCGGTGATGACCACTAGGCACTTAGTGAAGACCCTGGGGCAGATGCCATCCCAAAGTGCAGCACTCGATTCTGAAAGTGCTAGCTGCCCAGCACAAAGCGCAGGTACTTTCTGTGAAGTGGATGGATCGGGATGTGTGCAAACACATCCTTCAGATCCAAGGAGCATAGCCAATCATCCTTGAGAAGATATGGGAGCAACATCCACAGGGAGACCATTTTGAACTTTTCGTGAACCAAGAACCGGGATGGGCCAGAAACACCCCCCCCCCCCCCATCTATTTGGAGACCAGGAAGTACCGGGAGTAGAAACCTTGCCCCATCTGAGCTGAGGGCACAAGCTCATAAGAACATAAGATATGCCATACTTGGTCAGACCAAGGTCCATCAAGCCCAGTATCCTGTTTCCAACAGTGGCCAATCTAGGTCATACGTACCTAGCAGTTTCCCCAAAAGACACAAGTTCCACAATGCTTGTACTGGGTCAAGCACTGATATCCTGAGTCCCTTCTTAAATAATGGTTTATGGACCTTTCCTCCAGGAACTTGTCCAAACCTTTTTTAAACCCAGCTACACTAACAGCCTTTACTACATCCTCCGGTAACAAATTCCAGAGTTTGATTACACGTCGAGTGAAAAAATATTTTCTTTTATTAGTCTTAAATAGTTTACCCTGTAGCTTCATTGCATGTCCCCTAGTCTTTCTATATTCTGATAACAATTGATCTACGTTTACCCGTTCCACTCCGTTCATTAATTTATAGACTTCTATCATATCTCCCCTCAGCCGTCTCTTTTCCAGGTTAAAGAGCCCTAACCTTTTTAGCCTTTCTTCATAGCAGTATCCTTCCATCCACTTTACCATTTTGGTGGCTCTTCTCTGAACCTTTTCTAATAACGCTAGACCCTTTTTAAGATACGGCGACCAGAATTTCACACAATATTCAAGGTGCGGTCTCACCATGGAACGATATAGAGGCATTATATCATCTTTTTTTAATTTTCCATTCCTTTCCTTATTATACCTAGCATTCTATTTGCTCTCTTGGCCGCCGCTGCACACTGAGCCGAGGGTTTTAACATGTTATCCACAATGATGCCTAAATCTTTTTCCTGGGTGGTGGTTCCTACTGTGGAACCTTGCATCTTGTTAACAATAGTTTGGGTTGTTTTTCCCTAGGTGCATAACTTTGCACTTGTCCACATTAAGTTTCATCTGCCATTTTGATGCCCAGTCTTCCAATTTATCAAGATCCTCTTGCAATTTTCCACAATCCTCTTGGGTTTTAACAACTTTAAATAGTTTTGTCTCATCTGCAAATTTGATTCTCACTCGTTATTCCCTTTTCCAGGTCATTTATATATATGTCAAAAAGCAGCGGACCCAGCACAAATCCCTGGGGTACACCACTATTCACCTATATCCATTGGGAAAATTGGCCATTTAGCCCTACCCTCTGCTTTCTATCTTTTAACCAGTTCCTGATCCACAATAGTACACTGCCTCCTATCCCATGACTCTTTAGTTTTGCCAAAAGTCTCTGATGAGGGACCTTGTCAAAGGCTTTCTGAAAGTCCAGATACACTATATCAACCGACTCACCTTTGTCTACCTGTTTATTCACACCTTCAAAAAAACAGATTAGTAAGACAAGATCTTCCTTGTCTAAAGCCATGTTGACTGTCTCCCGTTACGCCATGACTATCTACATGCTGAATAATTTTGTTCTTTATGATGGTTTCTACCATTTTTCCCGGTACTGATGTCAGGCTCACCGGTCTGTAGTTTCCCGGATCACCCCTGGAGCCCTTTTTAAAAATTGGCGTTACATTGGCGATCCTCCAATCTTCAGGTATTACAGATGATTTTAATGAAAATTCACAGATTACTAACAGGTCTGCAATCTCATATTTCAGTTTTCAACACCCTTGGATGTATACCATCCGGCCCAGGTGATTTGCTACTCTTCAATTTATCTAATAGTTTTAATACATCTTCCCGATGTATCGATATTTCCTTCAATTCTTCCGCACCTTTAAATACCACTTCAGTCATGGGTAACATCCCCTACATCTTCCTCAGTAAAGACCGAAGCAAAGAATTCATTCAGTCACTCAATGGCCAAGTCAGCCTGCAGAGCAGTGACTTCTGCCTGGAGAAGACTGCGGTGATGGAGGATACTAGAGGATACTCTCTGGGGAAGAAGTGAGGCAGCAATTGGGCAAAATGCAGCAGGTACTCATTGCGGATAATCTGTAGCACCCAGACATCTGTGGTAATGAGGGGCCACCTGTGCGCAGAGTGGATGAGCTGGCCCCCCACTTGAGGGGCCATCCCATTGGGAAGCAGGTGATTGGCTACATTCTTGAAGAACCAGTCAAAAGACTGCCCCTGGCCTTGGCTGGGTTTGGGCCTTCTGAGGTTTTGGGAGCTGCTGCTGCTAAGGGGCCTGTGTCTTATGCTGAGCACTGAGGGCTCTGGTAGTACTGGCACTTCTGCCAGTAAAGAAGTTTTTTCCCCCCTGATATTTCTTCTTTGAAGGGTCCGCAGTCTTATGTGAGAGTCTGGAAATGGTAAACCTGTTCCTTCTCAATCTCACCCACTCTCTCCTCCATTACCTTGCCAAAGCATTTCTTCCCTTGGCAAGGCATGTCTGCCTGCTTGTCCTGGACCCACTGTTCCAGGTCCAAGGACTGCAGCCAGGGAAGGCATTGTGCCCAGATGCCCACTGTTGCCACCCAGCCAACCGACTCAAAGGTGTTGTAGGTGGCATGGACCATGTACTTGGAACAGTCCTTACCATGGCTAACCAGAGCATGGCAGGAGTCAAGGCATTCTGCCGGTATGAGGGAACTGTCCCTCAGGAAGATACCCATGTAGAGCTGGTAGGAGAGTATGCGGGTGACCAACATGGAGAACCTCCTCCCAAAGCCATTGAGGGTCCTGGCCTCCCAGCCAGGTGGCACCAATGAGTGTGTCTTCGAGATCTTAACCTGTCTCATGGCGGACTGCACCACCAAGGAGTGATAGGGCAGCTAAGGCTTCTCAAAGTTGAGGAGCTTTCTGCACCCGGTACATGGTATCAAGTCTTCGGCTGATGACCAGCACCATCAGGGTTTTTTTTCCCACATTCTGAGCACCAGCCACTACAGGATCCTGTACATGGGCACCGTGACAGCCTCCTTTAGAGAAGAGGGGTATTGGAGGATTTCCAAATCCTCCGCCCTCAGCTCATCCTCTCCCTCAAGTAAGAATGGAATGGCCTTCGCCATGTCCTGGATGAAATCCTGAAAGGACATGTCCTCTGGGGGCAATTTCCTCCTCTTGTACGGAGGGGACAGGTCTGAGAGAAGGTCTGTAAACGCCTGCTTCGAGACCAGTAATTACTCCTTTGTCTTGAAGCCCTTGGAGTCCAACTCCAAGAAGTAGTCAAAAGTGCCAGGTCTCCTCCCGGCATTGCCACCGCTCCGGTGGAGAAGGCAGGCACCGATAGAACTGATGATAGTCCTCCTGAGAGCGTCAGTGCATCAGGGCATTGGAGCCAGAGACACTGGACAATGAGATGACAGTCGGGACCAGAGTGGACTCTGACCGCCAACCCAAGGTCTTTGCTTCAGTGGGGAGAGTGTAAGTCTCCAGGATCAGCTGCATGGCAGGTGGTGACACCACCAAAGGCAGCAGGACCACCGAGCCCATGCAGCCAGGAGAGCCGCCATGTGTGCCTCAACAGCCCAAAGGCACTCAGCCAGAACTGTGGTCTTCAAGGTTATTGGGGCTGGCATGATAACTTCAGCCACTGACTCCGGCAACCATCTCAGGGACTCCATGATGATTAGAGTATAGGGAGACTGCCAGTGGCCCTTCTGGGCCTTGAGAGTCAACTCCTCCTGCTGGGGCACTTTCGCAGGACATTCCTGGCCATTGCCCTCAATATCACATCAAGAAGTGCTCTGGTGTTGATGCCCATGGCTCTTGGCCGTCCCCTACAATGTTGATGGGGCATATGGTGAATCCTTCCATTGTTCTGACAGGAGGTCAATAGAGATCCTCTGTTCCATGGAAACCACGAGCCCTTGGCTCTGAGTGTGCATGGGTACCACATGAAGCAGAGGCCTTGGCAGAGCCCCACAAGGGTTGACACTGATTTCTATGCTGGGACAGAGGATAGAGTCTGATGGCCCAGAGGGATTCACGCTGCTTTTCCCAGCCCTTAACGCCCTTCCTGGTCATCTGCAAGTGAGGGCTCGTGGTGAGGGCTGAGGCACTGAAGGTACCAATTATGTCGGTCAGTGACTGAGATAGTGTGTGCACACAGAGTTCACTTCTTGAATCTGCTGGCTGGTTTAGATATGACTAGGAAAACAGCCGCCGCCAAATCACAGGACTTAATGTCTCCTAGCCAGCAAAAAACCCATGGGGAAATCCCATGTGCAAAATCTTGAAAAAATCCAAAACCAAGAACCGACAGGAGATGGCGCACCTAACAGGCAGTAAGCACCAGAAAACAAGAACAGAACCCCAAAGGGCCCAAAAATGAATTACTTTTTCCAGCAACGAACAGGAACACATCCTAGGGGCTCTGTAGAAAAGAAGACTGGAGATAAGATGGCGTTGCTGCAGGTGGGAAGGCAGGGGCACATGCACAATGGAGACTCCCAAAAGCTTCCAATGGAAGCTGTGAAGCATTCCCATGCAGGGCTCCATCGAGGACATCATGCATATGTGAGGACTTACTTCCTGCTTGCTCACAGAGAAATGAGACATGTTTAAATACCTCCAGGATATAAATGCACAGGAGTTGGACCTCTTCCATTTGAAAGGAAGCTCTGGAACAAGCAGTCATGCTATGAAGGTGAAAGGGAACAATCTGAGGAAATATATTTTTATGAAGAGGGTGGTAGATTTATGTAACAACCTTCCAGTGGAGGTGGTGGAGACAAGGACTGTATCTAAATTCAAGAAAACAGGGCAAGTACACAGGATCTCAGACAGAGAAAGGGATTCTTTAGAAGTATGCCAGGCTATGGTGGTCATTTTCAAGGCCTTAGTCACAACTTGGACATCCAAAATCATGAAGACGTCCCCACAGCCAGTTTACAAATGCTCTTAAAAAAATCTCTGGTGCGGGGACAGCCAAGTAGTAGGGGGCGTGGGTGGGGGCAGTGCAATGGACTTAGATGTCTCCACCTGATTTCAGAAATATCAGGGACACCTGCAAACCCGTCCAAGTTTAGACCTACTCCAGGCATAAATAGGCATCGAGAAAGTGCTCGTTTTTGGCCATAAAACATCCGGAGGGTATAGTGAAGATGGCATGCCACCATCCTCAATCCTCTGCACGATCACAATGTTAGCAGCAGTGGGATTTGCACTCTGGCTTCACTGTTCTAGTCCACTACTCTAACCATTAGGCTACTCCTAGACATCCAGGTTCTGAAATACTATTCTGGGGATGTCTATGTAGACACCCCACAGATGTCAATATTGGGCATGCCCACATTTGTGAAATCATGCCTGAACTTGGACATTCCTGTTTTTTCCCCCCAGATTTTCTGGTTTGGACATAGAGTGCACTTGCATGTCATTTGTAAAATGTGCCTTCACATGTCTCTCTGCCATCATTTTCTGTTTGTTTCAGTCATGCTGGTAACAAATGTTATAAAAGTGGTAATCCTTCATTAGACTTTAGTGATAGGGACTCTTGGTATCAAGGAAAACAAGTCATACGTCATAACAGGTCAATTATGCGCACATTGCTATACAAGCACATATTTTGCAGGCAATACCCAACCAATCATAGAACAGAGAGAGACTGTGATGGCAGATAAGAGCAATAAGGCCCAGTGAGATCTAAGCAATTTCAGACTGTTGTGAGGCAGCATGGGTTATGAATTTGGGCTGCAAAAATCTAAGGGAGCCATACAATATAAGGGGTGAAGCAGGGCCAGTCCAATCACTACACAAACTAGGCAGTCACCTAGGGCAGCAAAAGCAGGCCATTCAAAGCTAAATAATAGATTTTGACAGCCAGAGGGGGTGTAAAGCTTGAGGTTTGCCTAGGGCTCCAACACATTGGACCAACTCTAGGGCCGGCTCTGGGGTGATGTACTTCTCACCACAAAAGAAGAGAGGAACCCGGGGGTGATCGTTTGATTATCTTAAGGTGGCTAAACAGGGAAAGGAATGGCCACCAGGAAGAAGGAAATGCTAGTGTCTCTATATACATCTTTGGAGCATTGTGTGCAAGCCTAGATTACCACGTCAAAAGGATATAAACAGAATAAAGTCAGTAAGGAGGGTGGCTACCAAAATGGTCAGTGGGCTTTGTCATAAGGCATATGGGGAGAAACTTCAAGATTTCAATATGTATGTACACTTTGGGGGGGAGAAGGAAGATATGAGAGAGATACTTAAATACTCTATGGCATAAATGCACAGGGGTAGAGCATCTTTTAACTGAAGGAAAGCTCTGCAATAAGGGGCACAGGATGAAGGTGAAAGGGGATAGACTCAGGAGTAATATGTGGAAATATTTCTTGATGGAAAGAAAGAGTAGTTACTCACCTGTAACAGGTGTTCTCCAGGAGCAGCAGGAATCAGTCCTCACATATGGGTGACGTCGGCGTGTCATGCAGCGAGGGCTGATGAAAGCCAAGATGAAAAAAAAGAAGCTGTTTGTCAGAAAGAAAAAGATGTGCACAAGGTGCAATATTCTCAGGGACCAGCTAGAGGGAGCAGGAGTACATTCAGAGAGACTGAAGGGCCACGCCCAGCTGGTCAAGAGCACCTGACAAACAGTTCACATTCCTCAAAGGCAGGAGTGCTTTATAAGGAGAGGAAGGAAGATTGGAGAGGACCACCACCAGGAGCTAAAGAAGAACCAGCTCAAGCTAGAGGAGGACCACCAGGAGCTAGAGGAGAACCAGCTCAAGCTAGGAGAGGACCACCTCGAGCTAAAGAAGGACCGGCTCAAGCTGGAGAGAAAGCTGTTTGCTGGCAGAGGCGAAAGCACTACACTGATTGCAAGCAGGAACCAAAGGAGAATCAGCTGGGAAAGCAGAGCCAGGCTGAGCAGGGAAGCCAGGAATTGGGCTTATGCAGAAGCAGGAGCTTACCAGGGGAATTGATTCCAAGGCTGAAAGGTAAACCAAACTTTCAAAGAAAAGATTGGCACCAAGCTTCTGAGTGTGGGAAGCAAGCAAAAGGAGAAAACCTCTCGTCTTCATGCTGCTGCAATACAAGGTATTCTAATTACATTCCTATGAAGAAAGCTTTACCTTTTAAAAGTTCTTTTGAAGGTAGTGTAAAACCTTTGAGAAGAGAAAGCACAGCCACTCCTAATATAGCACGTGGCCAACGCCCCAGGCTAGGCCCAAGACACTGGCAAGTACTTCAGGAGATATATAAACCTCCAGAACGTATTATCCAAGAAACTGATGACACAGAGTTAGGCATATCTTCTCCAGAGCCGATGCAAGTGGAACTGGTTGAACAGTTATCAGAGGAAGAGATGGATTGCTCTCTGTGTGTTTCCAGTAGCATAGAGTCTTTGCTAGACTTATGAACTGCTTGTATTGTCTTCAGAGTGTCTTTAATTTGCTAAGCAGAAGAATAATGAAAAAGTGGTTTCAAGCTGGAAGCTGTTTTTGAGCACTGCTAACACTGTGAAGTTTAACAGTTTTTCCTTAAACACCGAGTTTCTTTCATTCCTGAATTTAAGGACATTTGCTTTGAGTTGTAACCCAATTTTGAACCCATGCGTAAAGGGAATAAATGCCTTTCTTCCCACCACTCTGCTTTCATGGATTTCTTTAAAGATGGGAGCTAAAAACCACTAAGACCAAGTTCCCCTTGGTTCTTAAAAGACTCTTCCTATCATAACAATAATATTTTATGTCCCACCTGCCCTTGCGACCACTGGCCACCAGGGGGGTGCGCGACAGGCACCGACGGAGCCCTCGTGCGGAACATTTCCCCAGCTTTCAAAGAAAGCCTTTGGGAATTGCAGCATGCATGCGCGGTCCCCTTCCCGCCCAAGGGTGCCATCTTGCTCAGTCTGATGACATAGCTAAAAGACAGCAAAAAAATTAGCAAAATAAATCATATGACTGCAACTCCAAGGGGAGGAGGGAGGGTTGTGAGGACCGATTCCTGCTGCTCCTGGAGAACACCTGTTACAGGTGAGTAACTACTCTTTCTCCAGGACCAAGCAGGAAGTCAGTCCTCACATATGGGACTCCCCAGCTTAAGGCTACCGGAGACCTCAAGCGGAAAAAATGAGCTCCCTCTAGCTCGTCAGTACGTAAGGAAGGAATCTTCTCTGAGAACGCCCCTGACCGGTAGCCCAACACCAGAGCCGGAGGGTAGGAGTTGCCTAAACCCCAAAGAGATTATGGAGTACTGCCTGTCCGAAAGCACTGTCCCTGCGGGACTCCCTCTCAAGGCAGTAATGGGCCGCAAAAGTCTGGCTTGAAGACCAAGTAGCGGCCCGGCAGATGTCTGCCAACGGAACAGAGTGGAGATGAGCCACTGACGCAGCCTTCGCCCTGACACGATGAGCCGTGACTCGACCCTCCAACGAGAGGCCGGCTGCCCCATAAGCCCAGGCGATACAGTCAGCGACCCATATGGACAAAGTACGCTTGGAGACAGGTAGCCCCAACTTATTGGGGTCAAAAGAAACAAAGAGCTGAACAGCCCTTCGATGCTCCCGTGTACGGTCAAGGTAGAAGGATAACGCCCTCCTACAGTCCAGGGCACTGTTCCCTCTAAGCTGTGCGCATGTGCGCGCGCACACACCTTGCCGAGCGAGCGCACATACTTTACAACAGAGCGCACAAAAATTACGGTTCTGATTCTGATAGAAAACAACACAGATGTCTTAAAAATTAAAAGTTGTTGTGTATTTACGGTTTTCACAAGTTCTACAATATTTTCTAGTGCAATCAATGTGGTGTACATACTGTATTCTGACGTGTAGTCAAATTTTAAAGTATAGAACTCAGTGTCTTTATATGGCGCACAAAAATGTAACCTTCCTTCAAAAGCTGCACAGCTGATATTTTATGCGCACACAGCCTACAGAAAATTAGAGGGAACATTGGTCCAGGGTATGCAGGACCATCTCAGCCTGGTTGGCATGTGGCCTGGGAAAGAAGGTCGGAAGAACCACCTCCTCATTGAGGTGAAAAGGGGAGACAACCTTAGGAAGAAATTTCGGGTGAGTCCGTAAGACTACCCTATTCCTGTAGAACCTAGTGTAAGGGGGATCAGACACTAGTGCCTGAAGTTCACTTACTCGCCTAGCAGAGGTAAGAGCTACCAGAAACAAGGTTTCCAGGAGAGAAAACGGAGAGGGCAGGTAGCCATAGGTTCGAATGGCGGACAAGTAATCCGCTGTAAGACCACATTCAGATCCCACTCAGGGGCTGGTGGACGTAAAGGAGGCTTAAGCAGGAGGAGGCCTCTGAGAAAACGAATCAAAGGGTGGTTGGAAAGAGGCCTTCCGTCCACCGGCGAGTGGTGCGCTGAGAGAGCACCGAGGTGAACCCGGACAGAGTTGGACTTAAGGCCTAGATTGGAGAGATAAAGCAAATATTGCAATACTACCGCTACCAAGCACAAGAAGGGATTCTTGCTGTGCTGAGCACACCAGGCGGAGAATCGATGCCACTTAAGAGCGTAGGATTTCCTGGTGGATTGCCGTCTAGAGGCTAAGACTACATCCTCCACCTCTCAAGGCAGTAGTAGGGGAGCCAGGACTACCCTCTCAGCAGCCAGGCCATCAAATGAAGGGACTGGAGGTTGGGGTGCAAGAGAGTCCCCTGATCCTGAGACAGGAGATCGTGCTGAAACCTCAGAGGAAGAGGGGTGTCCACCGCCAGTTGCAGCAGAAGCGGGAACCACGGTTGCCTCGGCCACCTGGGGGCTATCAGAATCATTGAGGCCCCGTCCTTGAGGACTTTGAACAGCGTTCTGGACACTAGTGGCGTGGGAGGAAACGCATACAGTAGGCCTGTGGACCACGAGATCAAAAACGCATCCGCTGCTACCCTGAGAGGATGCGGTTGTCTGGAGCAGAATCTCGGGAGTTGCTGGTTCAGAGGACTGGCGAAAACATCCATGGTGGGGAGGCCCCACCTGAGAAAGATCTGCTGAACCACCAACGGGTTCAATCTCCATTCGTGTGGTTGCAGGATCCTGCTCAGTCTGTCCGCCAGGTAATTTTCTTGACCTGGGAGGTAGACAGCTTTGAGGAAGATTCCGTGATTGACGGCCCAAGAGCACAGCCGTTGTGCCTCCTGACATAGAAGGAAGGAGCCTGTGCCTCCTTGTTTGCTCACGTAGAACATGGCAACTTGATTGTCCGTCTGGACTAGTACAGACTGGTGAGAGGCGAGGTGGGAGAAGGCTCTCAGAGCTAGGCGTATCGCCCGTAGCTCCAGGAAGTTTATCTGTTGAGCAGCCTCCCAAGGGGTCCAGAGACCCTGAGTACATGTCCCTTGGCAATGTGCTCCCCAACCTAGAAGAGAAGCATCTGTCGTCAGCACTTGAGAATGCGGAGGGGATTGAAAAACCACTCCGAGTACCAGATTCGGAAGATGAAGCCACCATTGCAGAGAGGAGACTAGCAAGCCGGATATTCTTACTGAGTCCGCTAGGCTCCCTGTGGCTTGATGCCACTGAGTGCGAAGGCTCCACTGAGCAGGCCACATATGCAGGCAGGCATTGGGGGTTACATGAACTGTGGAAGCCATATGGCCGAGTAGTCTCAGGAATTGCCTGGCAGAGACCAGGGAATTGCTGTGAAGCTGCCTGGCTAGATCCATCAGCCTGTGGGCCCTGTCCATTGGCAGAAAAGCCTTCGCCTGAAAAGTGTCCAGCCTTGCTCCTATGAATTCTAAGTTCTGGGACGGGAGCAAAGTGGACTTTGCGAAGTTTATGACAAACCCCAAGTGCTGAAGCAGAGCCACAGTGCGAAGGGTGGCTTGATGGGCCTCCTGGGAAGACTGGCCCCTTATGAGCCAGTCGTCCAGGTACGGAAACACAAAGAGACCTTGAAGCCTTAGGTAGGCCGCCACCACTGCCAGGCACTTGGTGAACACCCTGGGAGCGGAGGTCAGGCCAAAGGGTAGTACTCTGTACTGATAGTGGTTTCCTCCCACAACAAATCTGAAATATTGTCGGTGGTCTGGATGAATAAGGATGTGAGTATAAGCATCCTTTAGATCTAAGGAGCATAGCCAATCTCCCTGCTGGAGGTAGGGCAGCAGGATTCCAAGGGTAAGCATGAACTTTTCCCTCTCCAGGAACTTGTTGAGGTTGTGCATGTCTAGGATGGGTCTGAGGCCTCCTGTTCTTTTTGGTACCAGAAAATACCTGGAATAAAAGCCGTGACCTCTCAGGTGGTGGGGCACCGGTTCCACAGCCTGTTCCTTTAGTAGACTTGCTAACTCCTGAAGGAGTAGGTCCCTGTGTAGAGGGAGTCTTGGAGGCTCCCCTGGAAAATAGGAGGGAGGTACCTGGTGAAAATGGAGAAGATAGCCCTTTTGGATGATATGAAGCACCCAGGTATCTGACGTGACAGCTGACCACCTGTGGGCAAAGTGGGCCAGCCGGCCTCCTGTGCTAAGAGAAGCCAGCTGAGGAGAAGAGGCTATGCTTTTTGAGTCAAAAACCCCCACCCTGCTGAGCAGGGGCCGGTGTTGGTGGCTTGGGGGCCTTCTGCCTACGGGGCCCATGACCCTGCCCCTTGGCCTGCTGACCCTGTTGGGGAGCTGCAGAGGCCTGCTAATGAGGGTATTGTTTATAGGCAGATGACTTCCTCGGGAAAAAGGTCTTTTTTCCCGAGCCCTTCTTCTGAGAAGGGGCAGAGGTTTTTCTGGACAGCCTAGTCCTGGTCAGTCTCGGTCTCGAGTTCTGCAGCCTTTTCAGCCATGGGCTTGCCAAAGAGGTTTTCACCTCGGCAGGGGACATCGACCAACTTGTCCTGTACCCATGACTTGAGGACGGATGACTGTAGCCAAGCCTGTCGGTGGGCACCGATGCCGGCTCCGGCTACCCGGGCCGAAGCCTCGAGATAAACTTCGAGCACTCTCGAATACCGGTGGACAAGGCCTGGAACCTCTGCAAAGGTTCCTCGGAGAGACCAGCAGAGAACCCGGCAATCTCCTTTGCCAGGTCTCGGAGATACATGCCCATGTAGTGCTGGTGTGTCTGGACACGGCAAGCAAGCATAGAGCCCTGGAAGCACTTCTTACCGAGGGTATCCAGGTTCCAGGCCTCCCGGCTGGGAGGCACCGAGGAGTGCATCTTCTGACTTTTCAGTCAATGCATGGCCGATTCCACAACCATGGAGTGGTGCAGTAATTGTGCCTTTTGGAACCCGGGTCTCTTGCGGACTCGATAGATGGAATCAACCCGCTTGCTTAACACCGGCGTTGAGGCCGGGGTCTCCCACATGCGGAAGAGCAGCCGCTCCAGCATCGGAGGAACCGGTACAGTAAAGGCCTCCTTAGGGGGAGAGTCATACTGGAGGGCCTCGAGCTCCTCCTCAGAATCCGCGGGGAAGGCCAAGGCCTTGGCCATATCCCGCATGAAGTCCGAGAACCGGGTATCCTCCGGTGGGGATCGTCTCCAAGGTTCGGACTCCGGCGAGTCCAATGGGACACACCGAGTCCGATAGGTGTCGGGTGACTCTTCGTCCTCCGTCTCCCAGCCTGACTCCTCGGAGGAGGTGTCGAGCGGCTCCGGTCGGGCGGGCCCCGATGCCGAGGGTACCGGCGTCGACGACCTCGGTCCCAAACGGGAGGCCGAGGGAGACCATGGCCGAGGATCGACTTGAGCCCGCATGGACTCGAGAATCGGCTCGGCCTCCGGGGTCAACTTGGACGTCGATGTCCCGGTGGTCGGGGCAGATGCACCGGTGAGACCGGCGATCAATGCCCGCTGCTGTTCCATGAAGGCAGCGAGGCTGCTCTCCAAGGCCGTCAACCTGAGTCCGAGCTCAGGAGACCCAGCAGCCCCCGACGGCGGCTCCCTTGGAGGAGAGTCCACGAGGACTACAGCACTCACGTGTCCAGGAGACTCCATCTCGAGACGAGGTTGCTTGGCAGGCCTCTCAGACTCCGAAGACCCAGGACGGTTATCGGGGCTATGCGACCTGGCTCTCGAGGAACCAGGAGCATCCACCGACGCCGCCCTTGTGGGTTTCTTCTTACTGCGCTGTTCCCACGAAGGAGACCCCCGCTCAGAGGAACCGACGCTGCTCGGGGCCGGAGTCCCGAGACATCGAGGCCTCTGACGAGGTCCGGGCCGGTCCAGACGCGGAGTCAGAGAAGATCCTATCCTTCCGGTGCTGCCGACTCAACGCCTTCGAGGACATTTTGCCACACGGACCACAAATCATCGGGTCATGATCGGGTCCGAGGCAGCGGAGGCAGCAGTCGTGTGTGTCGGTAAGAAAAACATAGGTTTCTTACACCGATCACACTTTTTAAACCCACTGGCAGCCATCGGGGGAAAAAGGGCCCCTGCGAGGTCAAAAGACAGGGCTGCCAGTGAAAAAAGAAAAAAATGGCGCGAACGCTAGTCACAAAGGACAAAAACCAAAAAGGAGAGAGTGGGCTCGATACCGGCGTACCGGGCCCAGGTGGGAAAAGGATCCGGCGTTGAACCGAAGAAGTACAAAAAATAGGGAAATCAACTTTTTCCTCGGCGAAAAACGAACTACGTCCATCGGGCTCCGCGGAAAAAAGAAGACTGAGCAAGATGGCACCCTTGGGCGGGAAGGGGACCACGCATGCGCGCTGCAATTCCCAAAGGCTTTCTTTGAAAGCTGGGGAAATGCTCCACACGAGGGCTCCGTCGGCACCAACATCACCCATATGTGAGGACTGACTTCCTGCTTGGTCCTGGAGAATGGTAGATACGTGTAATAGTCTCCCAGTGGAGGTACTAGAGACAAGGACAATGCTTAAAGTCAAGAAAGTTTGGGACAGAGAAGAACTCTCAAAGAAAAAAAGGGACTATAGTAGCTGGTATGGAAGGGCAGACGAGTTAGGCCATATGATCGTTATCTGTCACCATGTTTCTAGGAGTACTTTAGTTAGAAAAGAGTAATAAATGATGAAGATGATGCTTGGTGCATTCTGTAGATCCCGTTATCTCTGGCATTTCATTACTAGTACACAGTCACAACAAAGAATCCTTCATGGTTATCTCAGGTTTTCTAGTCTAACAGCACCTGCTTTGTGAAAATGTTTTTTTTTTGCACAGAGAAATTACATTCCACATGTGCTACAATATTTTCATGCGGAGAGAACATCAGTTAACTCTCATTAAGCGTGTGGCTCTCTCTTCATATGTATGTATGCATACAGACATACCTCACATACAGTCGATGTCACAGGCTTGCAGGTAACCAATCCAGACCCTCCCTTAAACATCTGACTCTAGCACAGCCTTGAAGAGTAAATCTCAAAACACAGACAGCATAGTCCCCTTGCTCTAGTTTACTAACTGCTGTGCATCAAGAGATCAAGAACGAGGAGGGAGGGGCTCAGATGAAATAGCTTTTTGCAAGAGGTCCTCATCTGCTGATACCTAAACCTGTCACTACATCGCATTTGTGAGTGATGGATACAAGGTGTGACAAAAAAGAAATGAGACTGTGGCAGCCGTGCACATGACTCAATGCCAATTGGCTAATGGCTTATGTCACTGTGTTGTGCAACATCTCGCCACTATTCTGCTATAATATTTTTCATCTCTGCTTTTCTTTTTCAGATTTTTTTTTGTAGCACACTGCTCCATTGCTTTGTCATGCAACTGGAGGTGGCAGAAATATGGAGCAAAGAATCAACTTGAAATTTCTGGTTAAGCTGGAGAAGGGCCCAAGTGTCTCCAACTTCTCCAAAAGGTTTATGGAGAAGATGCAATGTCAAGGTTGTGAGTCTTCGAGTGGCACAAATGCTTCAAGACTGGCCACGAGGATGTGGGGGATGACCCCAAATCAGGATGGCCTTCCACAACAAAGACGGCTGAGAACATTGGCAGAGTGAACCAGCTGGTGTGGATGATAGCTGAGGTGCTCAGCCTGAACAGGGAGTCAGTGCAGACCATCTTGGTGCAGGAGCTGGGGATACTGAAGGTGTGCGCCAAGATGCTGAGCAAGCTTTTATCAGACGACCAGAAGAAGCACCGGGTTAATGTTTGTCGAGACTTACTAGAGAAGATCAGAGAAAATCCAGAGTTTGTTGGTCAAGTCATCACAGGAGATGAGATTTGGGTCTTCCAGTATGACCCTGAAAGCAGAGACAGAGCCTGCAGTGGAAGACTTGACTGTCACCCAGACCCAAGAAGGCACGCATGTCCAAATTAAGGATCAAGGTCATGCTGATCTCATTCTTTGACCAGAAGGGAGTGGTCCATCATGAGTTTGTGCCTGAGGGTCAGACAGTCAACAAGCACTTCTATCAGCAGGTCCTTAATCACCACCATGACTGGGTACGGCGCAGCAGGCAGGCTCTGTGGAGAAAAATTGTGGCTGCTCCACCACGACAACAAGCCCACACACACCGCGCTCAGTGTGAGGCAGTTCTTGGCCAACAAACATATCACAGCTCTTGGACACCCTCCTTATTCCCCAGATCTAGCACCGTGCAACATCTGGCTCTTCCCCAGGCTGAAGACTATGCTCAAACGAACTCATTTTGCCTCTGTAGAAGAGATCAAGGCCACTGTGATGAGGGAGCTGAGAGAACTCAAAGAGGAGGACTTTACTGAGCGCTTCTGTACATGATAGAAGCAAATGCAGAAGTGCATTAACTCTGGGGGGATTACTTTGAAGGGGACAATGCGTAATTTCTCCATAGATTTTGTAATAAAACATTTATGGGACAGTCTCGTTTCTTTTTTGTCACACCTTGTATGGTCAGTCAGTCAGCACTAATACTTTTACTCTTTATAGAGCTATGGGAAGGTTTTATTGTAGGGATGTGCATGACCAAAAAAGGTTGAGTCATGCTCATTTTAAACAAATTTTTCCCAATTTTTGTGAAAATATTTCAGGTTTGTTTCACCCATTTGTTCTTTGGGCACACATTGTATGCTGGCTAGAACTTTAAGCTTACAAATAGATTGTATCTAAAACAACATTTGGAGGCTTGTGTGTGTACAATTTCCACACACTATAAAGCATAGTTATTCACCTGTTACAGGTGATCTCCAGGGACAGCAGTTATCAGTCCTCACATATGGGTGACAGCAGCACCGAGAGAGCCCTCGCAGAAGCATCTCCCCAGCTTTTAAAGAAAGCCTTTGGGAGATGCCACCACACATGCGTGGTCCCCTTCCCGCCCAAGGGTGCCATTTTGTCTCAGTCACATGTAGCTAAGATGGCAAAAATAAATCATCAAGTAAGCAACTCCACAGTGAGGAGGAAGCGTTGCGAGTACTGACTCCTGCTGTCCCTGGAGAACACCTGTTACAGGTGAGTAACTTTGCTTTCTCTGGGAACAAGCAGGAAATCAGTCCTCACATATAGGACTCCCTAGCTACAGGCTACCAAAAGCCCAAAGAAAATCAAGGATGCACCTAAGGGGAGCCGTGAGCAGCAGCAATTAAGGATACAGACTCCATAACGGCCTGTGTGTCCAATGAGGAACCAGTACTCCAGCAGCCTGAACATAGAAGAGTCAGAGGGTAGGTGTTGCCTAAACTTCAAACAAACAGATTATGGAGTACAGCCTGGCCAAAGGCACCGTCCTATCGGGACTCCCTCTCCAAGCAGTAGTGAGCTGTGAAGGTATGGACTGAAGACCAGGTGATGGCTCGACAGATGCCCATTATCGGGACTCAGCACAGGCTTTCCACAGAGGCCGCCATGGCTCTGGATGCTGTGGGCTGTGATTCAGCGCTCCAGCAAAAGCCCAGCCTGTTCGTAGGCGAGGTAATGCAGTCCCACCACCCAGGTGGACAGAGTCCGTTTATTCACCACCTCCTCCAGCCGACTGGGGTCATAGGAAACAAAAAGCAGTGATGCTTTGCAGTGGCTCTGGGTATATTGAAGGTAGAACAGGGCCCTCTTACAATCCAGAGTATGGAGGATGACCTCCACCCTTGCTGGTGTGAGGCCATGGAAAGAAGGTGAGTAGCACCACCTCTTGATTGAGGTGAAATGGGACCACCACCTTTGGAAGGAATTTAGTATGCATGCAAAGCATGACCCTGTTCTTGTAGAACCCGATATAGGGTGGCTTCACAATCAAGGCTTGGAGCTCACTGATCCTGCGAGCAGATGCGAGTGCCACCAGGAAGATTACTTTCCATGAGGAGATACCTCAGGCGGCAGGTAGCCAGGGGCTCAAATGGCAGCTCAGTGAGCCATAACACCACCATGTTGAGGTCCCACTGCACTGCTGGTGGGCAGATGGGAGCTTGGGATAAACAGCAGACCCCACAGGAAGTGGGTAACAAGAGGCTGCACAGAGAGGGACTTGCCCTTAATGAGGTAGCGGTCTGCCACAAAGGCACTGAGGTGCACCCTAACGGAGTTGAATTTGAGCCCAGCTTGCGACAGATTGCTCTGCCCACACTGAAAACCTGCACCATTTGAAGGCATAGGCCTGTCTGATGGAGGTATTACAAGACACCAAGAAGATCGCCTCCATCACTCCCAAGAGGTTGAAAGGGGCCAAGGCTACCCTTTCAGCAGCCATGCTGTCAGTGGCAAAGACTCCAGGTTGGGGTGCAAGAGGAAGCCCTCCTCCTGAAACAGTAACCCCGGTACATTCCCCAGAGGACAGGGACCTCTGCAGACAAACAGAGCAGCAGTGGGAACCACAGTTCCCTGGGCCACCAGGATCAGTGACACCCTGTCATGAAGAGCCTTGAAAAGGAGCTTAGCAATCAACGACACGGGCAGGAAAGCATACAGAAGGCCCTCTGACCACAGGATGAGGAATGCATCTGCAGCCATCTGGGACAGGTGGGGCTGCCAAGAGCAGAAGCAGGGCAACTGGGCATTGTCCGGGCTGGCAAAGAGATCCACTAGTGGGGTCTGCCAGAGCTGGAAGAACTGATTGGCCACTTTGGGGTCCAGCTGCCAGTCATGCAGCTGAAGGACCCTGCTCAGCCTGTCGGCCCAGCAGTTACACTGACCGTAGGAGCATCCCTTGGCAGATCGCATAGGAGCAGAGATCCACTGCTTCCTCGCAGAGTATGTGGGACCCCATGCCCCTTTGCTTGTTGATGTAGAACATTGCGACCTGATTATCCATTTGGACTAGCACTGGCTGGTGCTGCAGAGTCTGGTGGAAGGCCCGGAGCACCAGGAGACTGTTCTGCTGGCTTTCCACCTTGGACCAACTGCCCTGAGTGCAGAGTTCCTTGCAATGTGCTCCCCAGCCAAGCAAGGAGGCGTCCGTAGTGAGGACCCTCTGGGGGGTGGGGGATCTGAAAGGGAATCCCCATTTGAAGATGCTATGTGGCCTGCCACCAGCAGAGGGACTCTACCAGCTGGTGGGTCACTGACACTGTCTTGCAGCTGGCCTGTGTCCACTGGGAGCAGAGGCACCATTGGGCCGCCCTCTTATGAAGACAGGCATTCAGGGTGGCATGGACTGTGGAGGCCATGTGGCTGAGTAGATGCAGCAGGTGCTGTATGTCTGCGACCAGTGCCCTGAGATAGTCAGCCCTGTCCAGAGGGAGGAAGATTCTGGCCTGAATGGTGTCTAGCCTTGCCTCAATGAACTCCAGACACTGTCAGGAGGAGGTGGGACTTGGGGTGATTTATCATGAACATCAGATATTGCAGGACATGGATGCTGCACTTTGGCAGCTGTGTCCCCTTTTATAAGCCAGTCATCCAAGTAGGGGAAGACTAAATTCCCTTGGAGATGGAGGTAGGCCGCGACTACCACCAGGCATTTGGTGAAGACTCTGGGGATGAAGGCCAGGCCAAAGAGCAGTACCCTGTACTGACAGTAGCCACCCCCCACCATGAATCTGTAATACTGCCTGTGGCTGGGATGGATGAGGGTGTGGGTACAGGCATCCTTCAGATCCAAGGAGCATAGCCAACCTCCCTGCTGGAGGTAAGGCACTAATTTTCCAAGGAAGAGCATCTTGAACTTCTCCCTCACCAGGAATCTGTTTAGATCCCACAGGTCCAGGATGGGCCGAAGGCCCCCGGTTCTCTTGGGTATAAGGAAGTAATAGTAGAACCCTTTGCTTCAGAGATGCTGGGGCACCAGTTCCACTGTCCTGTCCCCAAAAAAGACCTGCAAGATCTTGCAGTAGTAGATCCTGGTGATCTACTGCCATGTCCCTCAGGTATATCCCTATGTACAGTTGGTATGCCTGGATCTGGCAGATGAACATCAAGTCCTGGTAGCACTTTCTACCGAGGGCATCCAGGGTGTGGGCCTCCCTACCCAGGGACATTGAGTGCGTCTTCTGGCTCTTGAGCCAGCATATGCAGATTCAACCACCATGGAGTTATGCAGCAGCTGTGCTTTCTGGAAGCCCGGGCTCCGGCAGACTTGATACACTGAGTTGAGCAGACGGCTCACAATGGGCACTGATGCTGGCGTTTCTCACATGCGGAGGAGCAGTTGTTCCAGGACAGGAGGGACGGGCACTGTCAGTGCTTCACTTGGCAGGGTCTTGTATTGGAGCATCTCAAACTCCTCCGTATGAGGGTCCTCCCTTTGACAGTGGCAAATACCAATGCCTTTGACATGTCCCATATGAAGGTGAGGACCAGCATCGATTCTGAGGGGGATGGATATGAGGGCACATTACGGTGTCAGCAAGTGTCCAGGGATTCTTCTTCCTTGGTCTCCCAGTCCAAGTAATCTGTGGAGGAGTCGAGGGAGGGTTGGACCAAGCAATCCGGCCCCAAGCCCAATGATCCAGCTCCCTTGGAGGCTCTGCGGCCAGAGCCTTGCGTATTCACTGGGGAGAACTTCTGTCCCATGGAATAGGATCAGGATCAAGACCAATGTTGAGGATCGACTTGAGGCTGCAGGTGTTGGCTTGACGTCCAGGGATGTCCTCGAGGTCTAGAACCCGGTGGTCTAGGTGTATAACTTGATGGAGCCAGGCGTCATGGCCTGCTGCTGGTCCATGAAGGTAGACAAGCTGTGCTCTAAGACTGCCATTCTGGTTTCCAGTCCAGGCGGCTTCCACAGCCATCGGCACATACACAGGGGGGCTCAAGTCCAGCACCGGTTCCACTGAAGGGGAGTTCCCACGCAAGTCCAAGGCCTCAGAGGGGACCTTGGAGCATGGTGTCACTGGAGACTCCGGGAAAATTCTGTCGTGCTGCTACTGATGGCTCTTGATGGCCTTGGATGACATTTTTCTTTGCAAAGGTCACAGTCCAAAGGGTCGGGTCCAGCCCAAGGCAACAGATGCAGTCATGCATGTTGGTGAGGGACATGGTCCTCGAGCAACAATCACACCTTTTTGAAGCCACTGTCAGAGGCCATGGGGGGAAAAAGGGCCCCAACTAAGTCGAAGACCTGAAGGCCCTGTCAGTGGAAAAAAAGGAGCAAAACTGCACCAGGGAAAAAAAGGTTAAAAGATGAACCCGAGACACAATGGCGAGGCAAGTGAGCTAGGGGGCGGGAAGAGTACTGGTGCAATACTGGAGTAAAGAGAGAAAAAAAATCTACCATTTTTTCCAGGGGAAAAACAGACAGATGTCTGGTGGGCTGCACGGAGAAAAAGGACACCGAGGCAAGATGGTACCCTCGGGCAAGCATGTGTGAGGGCATCTCCCAAAGACTTTCTTTGAAAGTTGGGGAGATGCTTCCGTGAGGGCTCTGTCGGCACCAGCCATATGTGAAGGCTGACTTCCTGCTTGTTCCTAGAGAAAAGAACCGAAAGCAAGCTCAAGAATGCGCATCTGTTTTGTGTTGTGCATCAGACGTTATACAATGAGCTTCTCTCAAGGGTTTTCCTTCTCAGTGCTGTGGGAGACAAACAAAAAGGTCCCATGATGCTGCTAAAGATTTGAAGGAGCATCTGTTCATAAGGGTTCAACACACAGAGGTTTAAGGAGCAAGCTATTTAAAATTACACATACACCCCTTTCTGCTGTTCAGACAGTTCTTGGACTACATCTTTTGTGGGTGCATATTTACATTATATTTTGTATTGAAAATTAGGGCAAGCAGCTTCTTTCTAAATTCATGTAATCCTTGTTCCTTGTAGTTAAAATGTTGCACGTGACCCATTTTTATTTTATTTTATTTTTTTATTTAGCAAGCATTTGTATACCGCTCCTTCCAGCGATCAGAAGCGGGGAAGATTACATGGAGAAAGCTGTCGAAATCAAGACAGAATAATTTTGATTTGTACATAAAGATTCGAAAGGTTAGCACGTCACGCAGAAAATTAACTACTTCTAAGCTAAGGGGATAATAATTTACATATGTACATTTATACATTACAGGTTTTCTGGGGTGCTGTGGGGGAGTTGCCCCTTATGCGAGTTTAGTACAGGTTGAAATGACTTTGAAATAGGTGGGTTTTGAGTTTCTTTCTAAAGTCGGCTAGATCAATGCTGGCTCGTAGGTCGGGTGGGAGTTGGTTCCATAGTGTCGGTGCTGTGTATGAGAAAGCCCTGTTACTAGTGATTTTTTTGACTGATCTGATATCTGTTGGAGTGTGGAGGGTGTTGGAATTGATGGTTCTCCTGTTTCTGTTGGATGGTTGCAATCTGATTAGGGTGTCGAGGAAGGATGGTGCTATGCTGTGGATGAGTTTGAAGGTGGTCGTCAGTATTTTGTATTTTGTGCGGGCTGCTATGGGGAGCCATAGCAGCCCGCACACCGCATGGTGCTATGGGGAGCACATAGCAGCCCATTCTCTCCACTTTCCTTGAGAACTACCCAGCTCATGCCTCATCCCCAAGATACAATCTTTGACTCTTATTGGTGAGCTGCAGAGCTCTAAAAAGGGGCTATTTCTCTGCATGGGTTAGTTTTGCGCATACAGTGAGAGCAACAAACCTCTCTCCTAAACCAGAGTAGGTGGACTATAATCTTAGTCTCTGAAATTTACTGCTAACAATCTCTGTAGTAATTCCAATGTACCAAAGTGTTTCTTCTGGGCTTCCAAAAATGTAACACGTATAGGCAACTTGTCAAGGTGCGATTGGAAATCCCTCTTAACCCACTAATGCATGAATTCTACATTTGTCCCTAATCAAATATTGCTTGATTGAATTGTTTTATGCGTGGCTTCATATGACCTGAGGCAAAGAAGTTGAGCGTCCCCCTTTCGGGGACGCTATGCATAAATTTAATCAAGCCTGTGGTTCTCAAGATGGGAAATTTCTGTAGCTTTCTGCTAGATTTTCTTGGTCTCTAGCCTTTTGGGGGCATAATCCTTTGCACCTCTCCTTTCAAGGCACAATTCTGCATCTTGGGGCACAGAAAGCAAGACTCCACCCCTCCCCATCATCTTTTCAACATCCATATCATTCATTCGTCCAGGCAGAAGTTCAGCATTCAGCCTCCAGTTTCCACCCCTGCTGCAGTCTTCCAACATCCCATTATTCCTTTACTTCCCCAACCCCCCCCCCCAAGTAATTTCTGAACAGAAGCGATACATTCAGACAGACTGGACCTGCTGCATTGTACCAGAAGCTATGTTACACTTTTGGTTCAACTGTCACAACAAGTTTTTTTATTTGTAATAAATGGTTGGAAATTAAATGGATTGAGTCTTCTTGGATGTTGGCTTGGTTTAGATGGCTGTGGAATACTCCACTGGGAAAACGCAATATGGAAACAGTTCAATGAATGGGATTCTTTTCTGATCTAAGGTACATCATCCATGCAAAGGTCTATTGGGCTACTTCCGTTCCAGTCCATGAGTTCTCCTTGCACATACTAACCATAGGCAGTACAGGACAATGACTTATTAACCCAGTCACTCTTCAAATCCTAGTCCCCACTGTGTCTGAGCCCTCCCATTATAGGCAATGTTTGACATTTATGTGGAAGTTAATTATTTGTGTGAACAGGTTACTAGCCTATAGCATAACCCTCAACTTGGGGGTGCTGTTCTCCACTCTGAGGGGATTATGTGATACGACCTGATGACTAAGAAGAACGGAGGTGAAAGCTCTTGGGAATCAAAGCCAAGGCACTTCCATCCACTGCAAGACTGCATACCCTTCTATTAGTCGTCCTCCTCTCAAAATGTGTGCACTCTCAACTAGTCACATCAGTGTTACATAGTCTAGTAAGTCAGCAACACAGACACAGGGGCTTAGTGTTATCTATTTATTTTTATAGAATTGCTATGACTTTTCCACATAGTACAGATAATTTCTCTAAACTCTAGGGATTGCAACAAATCATTTACAATATCCTCCTAACATACATGTTGCACAGACCTGAACAAAATACAGAACCCAAAACCCAATATCCAGTAACTACTGCCCATCAAAAAACATTTGCTCCTAGCTCTCCCCTGCCTCCGATTGCCAGAGAGGACTCGAATGTTGAACTCACCCCTCCTCAGATGACTTTATCATATACAAATATTTGAGTCACACGGCATGGAATTTATCCACTATCTTGCAGCCCACCAACGCTCAAAGTTTAGTAAGAGAATTTTTTTTCCCATTTGCTTTATTTTGTTTTACATTCAAAAGAAGAAAAATTAATACAAATCAAATATAACGCAATTTCTGGATATACCAGCAAATACCATAAATGATATCCACATAAAGGTCTACTTACTCCACTCATAACTTATTAATCTCAAAAGCCCTTTTACTGCTCCATAGAGAAAGTGAAATCAAAGAGCGAGAGCAGACTGCCAGGTGTCCTTACACATCTCCCAGCAAATACTGTCGAAGCTGGTGCTGCTCATCTGTGGCCTATGTGAAACGTCAAAGTGCCTAATTTCATAAATGCAACATAGGTACCTATGTGTCTTTATAAAATAATTGTGAGAGCCTATCCCAGGTAGCATAGCAACGTGCACATCTACTCTATGCATTACCTATAGGTTAGACAGTCAATGTGTACCCTGAAGTTCTGCCCCAACCCCACCTAGGCTTGATGCTCAGGGAACCACATGTGATCTTGCTGGTATTATTTGTACAAACAGGAAATTTTATAAGAGCCATCTTCAGCATGTAAAATGCTTTAGAAAATTACCCCCATCTGTTGCAATTTTTAAAGAAATTTTCTCACAGACGGAAACCTTGCACTCTAATAGTCTAAGGATTGCTTACAGAAGCGTGCGCCCAACCCACCAGGGACTTTCCATGCAGTGAATGAATAGAGAGAATTGAAACATATAATTAGGAGAGTCTGGCAATTCAAAGAGTGAATCAAGGCATCAGAATAGTTTGGGGTTGGGGGGCAGTGTGGGAAGAGATAGGGGTGGCAGGCAAAAAGGAAGGGAAGGGATTTTTGGATTTAGCTCACAACTTGTTTCCCCAGGAGTAGCTCAAGGCAACATACATTCAGGTACAGAGAGATATTCCAGTCCCCAGGGGGCTTACAATCTAAGGGCCCTGTTTACTAAAGGTCTTCTCCCATTCTGTGTCTATGGGAAAAATGCTTAGTAGACAGGGCCCTCCGTTTGCATCTGAGGCAATGAAGACTTGCCCAAGATCATAAGGAATGGGGCAGTGGGATTCAAATTTAGCTTCCACCAGTTCTCATCCCACTGCTCTAACCATTAGGCTATGCCTCCACTCAGCAGTTAGCAGGCCTCTCTAAACCATAAGAAAGCAATCGGATGCTAAAATATCCAATGATGGCCGGTCCAAATATAGAATTACCTAAGTGCTTCCCATGTCTCTGACTAATTTTCTGTATCCTATTCCGGGGTGCCCACATTCTATTGGGCACCTTTTCCCATAGTCTGAGAATAAAAAGGGATATGTTCTTTTATTAAAGGACTCACTCTCTGATCCATAGCCAATGCTATAGGAGGTGCTCCTCAGCAACTGAAAAGCATCTGCCACTTTACCATTGCAAATCCTAACTTATGACACTCAGAACAGATATGAGGGCACAGCCACTGCAACCTCCAAAAGCATGAAGCCTGGGCAGTTGCCCGAATTCACCCCCAGGCCTTCCCCCTAGAACAGCCCTGCTCCAATCCTGTACGCATTCTCTATATGGTCAGACTGTACTGCCAGCTTGTGGTGGGACTGCAAACCTTTTGGGCTGCCGCTGACCAATGTCAGAACAGCAGGACACAGTGGCCACCATACAAGCACTTGGAGCCCAGTTAGGCTTAATGCTGAAACAGTATATGGCCGCAGAGCTCACCACAGCACATCCCCTTTCCCAGCAAGAAAATAAAAACGGACTCCCTTAGTATGCCTGTTTATAAGCGATGGACTTTATTCTTTAACAAAGTTAAAATCTGCTTGTGGGACTGATGCTGTTCTAAGGCCACATGAGAGTTGGGAGAAACGTAGGGGTAGTTGTTGCTGGAGCTATAGCGATGAAGCCTTCACCCTGCGCTAGCAGAGTTTTCCTCAACACCCTCCCCTTCCACTCTCCCTGCACATGAGAGGTAGGGAGTCAAAACTCATCACTTGCATTTTACTCTAGAAATACAATTTAAATGAAAGATGGCCTCAGCGTTATATACATTTCTCAATTGCTTGATGGGAAGCCCTTCCTGGGGCATAAAGCACCTCAGTGCTGCAGAGAATCATTTGTTTTGGCTTTTTCCCACTTTTTTTCTCCCTTAGTGGCTCCTGCTGTTTCCCCTCACCCCTGGGAGCTCATGGGATCTTCACTGGCCCAAGAGCAGGTTAACACCTCCTGTGAGGCACACCCTCAGAAAACACTCAAGGCGCCTAATATCAGTGTTCTCAGACCCAGGGAGGGAGACTAACTCCATGGCACTTCCTGATGGGTCTCAATAGACAGGCAATCAGTAGGTAAGAAATAGCCCTGGTATTCCCTGCTCAAGTCACATAAGCCCCAGACTGTGACCCCACTGTCCAGTGATGTTGCAGAGAGGATTCTGCTTCACTGTCAAAATGCATTTTGCATGAACAGTAAATAGTAGAGCAAAAGCAAAATTTCCAATTTAAAAACTGTCTCGGGGAAGCCACAAGGTAATGTCACAGCTGAAAATCCAGCGTTACGTTTTTCACAAAACCAAGGGGCAGTGGACAGAAACTTTTGCAGTTCTGAAGAATGCTCCTTAAACTCATTTGCACAAAAGTAACGGTACAATTCCCTGAAAACAACCCTACCAAACATAAATCAAATTAAAACGTGTCCTGTGAGACAGGCACAAGCTTCAGGAGACAGTCTGCCAGCTTCAAAGGGCAATCTCTTCTGTGGTTAAAACCAGGAATTAAAAAAAAATAAAAATTAAGTACTTGAATTTGATTCCAGCTGGAAAGAGCTTTCATAGCTACCTAGACATGGCTTCTTCCTCCAGTCCTGCACTATCCTTTGCATCCTGGTTTCAAAAGTATCTAAGCGCTACAATCCCTGCCCCATTTACTAACCTCTTTCCTAAATTATCCTGGAACCTGCTGCTTCATCATGGTAAGGTTATGTGACCCTGGAAGCAATGCATAAGCTTCTTTATCTCCCCCCCTCAAAAAAAAAAAAAAAAGACTGGATGAGAAAATAGAGAGTCAGAGAGAAAACGCCAACCATGCACTGAAGATAAGGAATGAAGTTATTGCGCAGGTAAGTTACTGCTGCTTTAGAAAATCTTCCCCCTTTCAGGCCACATTTTAGACCCAAAGACAATCTGGAACTAGCCTCCCCCTCCTCTATTCCACATGCATAGCAAGATCTGCTCCCAGGAGGGAGGTGAAAGAGTGCTTGAGCATTTTATGGGACATGCAGCACCGGTGCTCCCTGGTCCTCCTGCTCGCTGTAGTAGAGGTGGCACTCTGGATCGCCTCGGACAGTGGGCGATCCCACGATCGTGATCCCGGTGTTGGGGTTCACACACCAGCACTCCCCTCGCTGGCCATTCAGGGACATCTTACACTGAAGGGGAAAGAAAAACAAAGACAGACCCATAAGAAGCAGTAAACATAGCATAGCAGGAATGAAAAGGATTTAAAGCAATGATTCTCAGGGAAGCAGCTCCACTACAGTGTAAGAACCAGCAACTAGTCTGATCCTTCAACGAGTATGAGGATGTAGAAAAGCAAACCAATCCAAAAGCCTCAACATTCTTCCATGCAAAAGGGAACCATCACTTCCGGGAAATTGCATGCACACCCACACAGATTTCTGTAAAATTAACTCAACAGTAGGGTGAATTAGCAGAACTGGCAGGCATACACCCTGGCAGAGTTTCACTCCTCGGTGGACAATGGTATCCCTGTTGCCAGGTAACTTGCAGCCGTGTTACACAGCCCTTCATTAAAGCATGTAAAACTGGACGTGGCACAACATGTTGTACATAGTTAATCCCAGTTGATATCCAAGTTAAGCTTCCAGTTCAATGTAAGTGCCCTTGCACAACCTTTGTTTTATGTGAATCGCGCTGATTTCTAAGAGTGCGGTATATAAGAAACAATAAATAAATAAACATGACTCATCCAGGGGCGTATCATCGCAACAGTCAAATAGCGTCACAGGATGCAAGGTGCCATAAGGTTGAGATAACTGCATCTCAGAGTTCAAGCAAACCGGATCTGCTCCCTTACACCCTCCCCCCCACCAGCTACTATAATGTGGTACAGGGACCTCGTTCTCTCTACTCATCACAACTCGCTAACTCATGGCGTTCACAATATTTATGTTTAGCTCAAGCAGCCGTTAGGACTGCATTTTTCTCCAACACTGCAGGCAAAATTCTAAATGGAGACAACTTGCAAAACCAACAGCCAATGGCTTCTTACATTTCACAGATTAAGAGGGTCGATATTTTGGTTTAATAGAGCTGAAAGATTATGGCTCAGTGTATAGGATTCTTCCATCAAATTACAAAAAAAAAATTTAAAAAATATTTTTTAAAAAAGCAGGCGTGCTTAATTTCTGAAGGAGAAATCTTTCAGTGACTTTATGCTCATGCACTGCAACTGAAGGGAAGAGAGGGTGGAGTAAGGAGTCAGTCAACATACAGTCATTAGTGATTTAGGCACCCAGACAGGTGCAACAAAGAAGATCTCAGAAAAAAACAAGTTTACAACTTAAACATAGCTCATTACCACTCAGATCTCAAGCCCTCTGTAAATCTAATGCAAAGAAAGAGGAGTAATTGCATGAACATTAACTAGAGATGAGCAAATTGTGTTGCTTGCAAAACTGGTTTGTTGTACTCCACTTTCAACACCATGTGACAAGTCAAGCTATAAATTTTAAACAAATATAAAGCTTGAATATATGGCTAAGGCTAAAAAGATTGATGACTTACGCTTCCAAGTCAAGCTAGCTCAACCATTTCTACATATAGACAGACTGGATAGGCCATATGGTGTTTATCTGTTGTCATTCTTTGTTTCTATATGTGAGAGAACCCACTGTTATCCATTTATTCCTGCGTTGTTTCACTCTTTGTGGGAGTGATGGTGGATTGTTTTCCATTTTGTATCCCAGGAGATGCTTGTTTTATTGTGGCTAATTAGATGAGGCTTTTTTTCATAGCAGACAGCTCCAGACAGATAGGGCAAGCTCTAAGGCTCCAAAATAGTTTTCTTCAGGCTTAATGCACCACCAGCTATTGCACTAAATAAAAGTAATTTGATTACTGGGTTGGAAGCAACACATTGGTGCTTTTTTAAGATGACTATATAGGAAAGTCCATCCCCAGGAGCAGGAGGTACAGAGAATAGATTATACCCGAAGCCTATAGACCTTGCCTGAACTGAGGGCAATCCCAAATCTCTTTAAGGCCAGGCAAGGAATAGAGAAAAATTAGATTTTCTAAAACTTATAGCCAAAAATGTAAAGCGATTTATCATTAGTTTGTAGAATAGGAAGGCTATAAGGCAGGTAGGAATTAGCAATACTGTTCTCTTTTAAAGAGAAAAGACCCAACTGGAAGACAAATTTGATTGTACATTGCAAAAACACTTTCAGTATTTTTAATTGTGCCACATTGCCCAGGTTTTACAGACGTCGGAGCCCCTGATGAGAAGCCCTTTATGGGTAGAACAGGTGCTGTCCAGGAAAAACAGGAGGGGGGGGGGGACACTATTTCAAGACTCTGTAAGGTTCTCCTAGAGCTTAGAAGCAACTCTAGCCCTCCACACAAGCTAGGAAATCCTGATCTCTCTGCAGATTCTGTTGCCGCTGTGAACTCACCCTTACACCACTTCAGATAAAGCATAGTTACTCACCTGTAACAGGTGATCGCTGGGAACAGCAGGAATTTAGTCTTCACATACGGGTATCGTCGGTACCGACAGAGCCTGCGTGGGAACGCTCCCCAGCGTCCAACAGGAAAGCTTTTGGGAGCATCCCACAGCACCTGCGTGCTGCCTTCCTGCCTTTCCCAACTGTCCCTCTCCAGTTGAGTTTAAAGCTGAGACAAAAGAGAGAGGGAGAGAAAGAGAGAGAGATAGAGAGATACAACTCCTAGGGGAGGTGGGTGGGTAGTGAGGACTAAATTCCTGCTGTTCCCGGAGATCACCTGTTACAGGTGAGTAAAGCACAGTTACTTACCTATAACAGGTGATCTCTGGGAACAGCAGGAATAAGTCTTCACATATGGGTACGTCGGTACCGACGGAGCCTGCATGGGAACGCTCCCCAGTGTCCAAAAAGAAAGCTTTTGGGAGCATCCCACACGCATGCGCGCTGCCTTGCCACCTAAACACTTGCCTCGAATCAGTTGGGTTTGTAGCTGAGACCGAAGGAGGGAAGTAGACAAATTAGAAAGAGAGAGAGAGAGAGAGAGAGAGAGAGAGAGAGAGAGAGAGAGAGAGAGAGAGAGAGAGAGAGAGCGCAACTCCTAGGGGAGGTGGGTGGGTTGTGAAGACTTATTCCTGCTGTTCCGAGAGATCACCTGTTACAGGTAAGTAACTGTGCTATCTCCAGGAACAAGCAAGAATAAGTCTTCACATATGGGGACTCCCAAGCTAAGATGCCTGGAGGAGGCCCCAGCATGTTGTAAATGTAATGGATGGGCCATGCTTATTCCTCAGAACCTCAGGCATTGAAGGGATGGAGGGTAGGAGTTGAACTAGAAAAGAAAAAAGGGGGCTGTGGAACAGCTTGACTAAACAAGGTATCCAGAGAGGGGTCCTTGTGTAGTTTATAATTGTTAGAAAATATTGAATTCCAATTTTCTAATGTGGATCTTACTCAAAGGTATTGCGAAAGTATTTGGTGAGGCTAATATGGTTCTGTAGTTGAGAGCCAGTACATTATCCTCAAAGAAATTTCCTCACTGTGAAGTAGAGGAAAATAAATTTTGCAATACAGGAAGAGATAAGAAGCCTTAATGGCTAGAAACTAACCCCAGAAGAAAAGGTGGGGGAGTTTAATGAGGTTGGACTTTAGAGAAAATAGCTAAAGCGTCTGTAAAGTCCAATGTTTGAACTTCTTGTCCTTGGAGCAGAATAAGGCCCTAGGAAAGAGTGGAGATAAATCTGACTGGTTTGGATGAAAAGGTAGAAATACCCTTTGCAGAAAAAAGGATAGGTCTTTAAGACCCCCTTTATCCAAATGAAAGACCAAGACATTTATAATAGGCATTGGGCCCCCAATTTCTTGAAGATCAGTAAAGTCTTTCGTAAGTGATGTCACTTATGATGACTTTACATGGAGAGCTTCAGATGTGAGGTAACCAAAAAGGTAACGGTAAAGAAGGTATTTCCTAATGTACCATAGAAATTGGTTGTCCATTAAGTTTTATGATATGCTGGGACAGCATTAATATGGACAGCAAACAAATCTTTCAAAGTCAGATGTTGTATAGAGATTGGCCCAATAACAGGAAGGATTAAGACCTACTTGAGAATATTGATGGAGAATCTCTGTCTGGTTAAAAATGGAAGAACTATAGAGAGAGTTTCATGGAAAACTGGTACTATGTTTTCCACTTACAAGAAGAGGACTAGATTTCTTTAAAAAAGATCTATCCCCTGAATAACCAGGTCTTGAGACGTACGTGAAGGAGTGCAGAGGAGATCCTTAGTCTTAAGGCAGCAAGTCTGGATCCTTCTATAACTTCAAGTAGTAGCTTGAGAAAAAGACGCAATAAAAGGGGATACCATGTTTGCCTCTCTATGAGGGCAATATGAGTATCATGAGCTCTTTTGTTCATCATAAGCTACAATGAAGTATAGGGAAGTGAATAAGGACCGACTGCAGTGAAAGAATGCATCACTGTTGTAGAAATTCCAGTGAGATGTGGAACAATCCAGGGAATTGTGCAATTCTGTACACTTTCACGTGGTCTAAGCCCTGGTTACTTTTCCTTAAAAGGAATTTAAGGAAGATGGTAAGATTAGGAAAAAAAGAGTCATGTAGGAGCATGACTGGGCAGAGTCTACCAGCTGAAACCCTTTTTAACCATCTGGAAGCTACCTACTAGGAGTAGCTCTGAGGCTCTCTGGCAAAGGCCCATAGTTGCAGAGCTTTCTTGTATAATTGCAGAGAGCATGTTGTAGGTTGCTTAGATTTGGCTGTTTAATTGCCAGTGTGCAACCTAATCTATTCTGTTGGAGCCAAAAAGAATTGAAGATGGCTAAGAATAGTAGACAGGCTTGATGTCTGCAACAATAAATTGCCCAAATGGGTTCTGGAACCTCTCTTGGAGTTATCTGTTATTAAGGCAGCAGAAAAAAGTTAGGTCCTATAGGTTGGAGAGGACTGACAGACATAATTTGGAGTGGTAATACTCAATTTCTGTCTGATAAGCTGCCTTAAAAAAGTATCTGAGAAGGTTAGCTTAAAGATACACAGAGAAAAAGATGAACCGCAAAGGGGAAGAAAACTCTGTATGGAAACTACTTACTGGAGTAGGTATTGAAGAAAATCCTATGGGCTTAGAGAATAAGCCCTCCAGTTGATTAGTAGTACTCTTAGAGACTGAATGTCTGGACTAAGAGGGATAGAAGTAATACAGAGTTGAGAAGACTTACAATTTGCTAAGTCTTTGAAGAGGTAGGGTCCCCTTGCAGTTAAAAGTATGAGATATCCTCATACAGGAAACTGTCAAGGTGAAGGGCATAGCTCACCTTGTTAGTTGTTAGTTCTCTTTTTTTCTTTTTTAAAAGGAGAAAACCTGTTATCTTTAGGGTATGATGGTCTTCAATAGCTCTTGGAGCTAAAAGGAGGGATTTCTCTTGTAGCAAGAGATTCATGCCCAAAGACGAGGATTGAGTCAATGTATGACTGATATCTCAACATGGATGAGAGGAACCTTAGATGCTTCTGTTGAAAAGAAGTAGGTTCAGAGGTTCTAAAAACCTCACACAGGAAAAATGAATAAAATATCAGAAACCCTGCGACTACTGGGTTTGCTGAGCCTGTTGAGGTTTTGATTTGCTTAGCCTGGTTTGATGTTCCCTGTTTTTGGAAACATCCGCATTATGGGTAGAAGATGGATAAAACTTTTTTCCCCTAGGGGGATAAAGCTTTTTAGGAGATTTTTTATTAGCTGGCATAGAGGAAAGTTTTGACAATCCTCTGAAAGCAACAGCATCAGTGCTTAACTGATTAGTTTGAAATAAAGCCTCCTTGTTGAAGAGATTTTCACCAGTACAAGGAGTATTTCCCAGCCTTTCCTGTACCCATATGTCCAAGTCTGAAGCTTGGAGCCAGGCTATGCATCGTGCTCCTATGGCTATAGCAGAAGTTCTGCTAATAGACTCAAAACAGTCCAGGGAAGCACGATTAAGGAACCTAGAGATATTTTGAGCATGATTGACTAATAAGAAATAGTCTGCTTCTTTATGCTCTGGAAGAAAAGGGTTCAAAAACTTTAAGTTCTTTGTGACCTCTTCAAGAGATAATCCCATATAGAAAATATATGAGATAATTCTTGCTGAAAGCATGGATGCCTGGAAGCATCGACGTCCAAAGGCATCTAAAGTCCTAGACTCACGACCTAGTGGATAAGAAGAGTGCTTCTTTGCACTCTTAATACGCCTCATTGCTGATTTTACAACAATAGAATAATGAGGAAGTTGAGTCTTTTGAAAACCTGGAGAAGGTAGCACCTTGTACATAGTGTCAAGTGTCTTAGAATATGGGGATACCGTTAAAGGAGTTTCCCACATTCTTAATAGTAGATCTTGTAAGATCTGATGCAAAGGAAGCATGATCACCTCCTTTGGAATCCAGGGGAATTGTGTCTCTGAATCCCCCGGTAGGGATTCTTTACCAGGTATAGAAATGGCAAGTAACTTTGCCATATCAAGCAGAAGAGCTTGAAAAGAAATCTCCCCTTAGGAGGACCCTCTAAAATGAGGGGTAATGGCTAGACTTGTTGAAAAATCAGCCTTGGTACCGATGGATTCATCCCAGTCAACGGGATCGGAAGACTTGAAAGGATGAAGCATCGGATTTTCTTTAAAGCGATGTCTTCGGTACCGCTCGAGGTCGGTACCGAGACGAGTCGGTACCAAATCCTCCATGCTAGAGATCGATTCTAGGCTCGGCATCGAAGGAAGCGAGTCTGTCGAAGCAAGCATGGACGGTACCGACACTGATGCCGATGTCGATACCGGTACCGAAGCCGATACCCGAGGAATGGTCTGCAGCAACTCTAGTCGTACCGAAGTAGCTGAGAGTGCTAGACTACGTTCATCGGTGAGGAGTGTTTCATCCATCACCATAGCCGATGCCGGGGTGTCTGTACCGCTCGAAGCGGCCACAACCACCGAGTATGGCCCAGGTATGTTCATCGAGGTAAGAACCCCGGGAACAACCTGAAGCCCCGTTAATGCTTTGGAGCCCGAAGACTCCCGCCGGGGCTTTATTGCCAAAATGTCGAGGGCAAGGCCGGAGCCATCACGATGCTGAGATGGAGATCTACCACTTGAGGACTGCCTAGTCTTTACAGACTTTTGTTTGGTTACCTGATCCTGTGAAGAAGATATTCTAGCTGGTGGCATCGCGTGCGATGTGAACTGGGTATTGCGTTGTGCTCGATCCTGACGACTTCTTCTGTTTGAGCTCCAGCAGGAGAGACACTCCAGAGGGCAATGGTCAGGACCTAAACATTTTAGACACCAAGTATGAGTGTCTGAAAATATATCTGTACTGCCAAACTTTCAGCATTTCTTAAGGATAGTGGCTGGCACTAAACAGGAAGAAATTTCTAGCAAAAAGAAAGAAAAGCACCGGCGGTACCGGTGGCGTCGAGGGAAGACAGACGAGACCACAAAAAAGCACAGTTACTTACCTGTAACAGGTGATCTCTGGGAACAGCAGGAATAAGTCTTCACATATGGGTACGTCGGTACCGACGGAGTCTGCACGGGAACGCTTCCCAGCGTCCAATCAGAAAGCCTTTGGAAGCATCCCACCACGCCTGCGTGCTGCCTTCCCGCCTTCCCAACTGTCTCTCCTCAGTTAAGTTTGAAAGCTGAGACAAAGAGAGAGAGAGAGAGCAAGGAAGGGAAAGATAGAGATATAGAAAAATGCAACTCCTAGGGGAGGTGGGTGGGTTGTGAAGACTTATTCCTGCTGTTCCCAGAGATCACCTGTTACAGGTAAGTAACTGTGCTATCTCCAGGAACAAGCAGGAATGAGTCTTCACATATGGGGACTCCCAAGCTCAGATGCCTAGGGGGAGTCCTAGCATGTTGCAAGTCTAGAACGAGCCATGCTATTGCTTAAAACCTCAGGCATCCTGGGATGGAGGATAGGAGTTGAAAACAGAAAAGGAGCTGTGGAACAGCTGCTAGAACAGGGTTACTAAAGAGAAATACCCTGTATAGAGAATATTTTGAAATCTGGGCCTCCCCTGTTGATCTTGCACAAGTTCACTGAGGTACATATGGATCTGTTAAAAGAGCCAGTGAATGTGCTAAAGGGGTACTTCACTGAGAAGTGGAGGTGGTAAGATTAGAGAAAAAACAGTGGAAGTCAGAACTATTTAGGGTGAGAAATAGCCCCAGGGGAAAAACTGGGGTAGTATAAGAGGTAGAACTTCAGCGGAGACGCAGAAGGTAGCATGACAGAAAGCTTAAGCTGATCAGGTCCAAAAATAGTACAAATTTAGGACCAACAGGAAAATTGAGTCTGACCTAACTGGACTGGGATGGAATCAGTCCATGTAGGAAGGAAAGGGTATGGAGACCCCTCTATCTGACAAGAAGTAAGGACAGACTCGGGAGCGCTAAGCTTTAGATTGACTGAAGCTCCACAATGTCTTTCCTAAATGGGGTTAATTAGGAAAGAAGGTGGTATATGGAGAGCTTCAGGAGTACCTAACCTACATGGCAGGTGTTAACTACCACAGGAAGTGGTTATAGGTGTAGACCCCTACGTATGCTGGCATAACATTGATAGGGGTATTGCCCATCTGTCAGGATCATATAGGACATTTGAACCTGACAGAACAGATAGATAAGTATATGGATACATATCTATCTGAAAATATATCTCAGTAGATGTAAAAATATATCTATGTATATATAGATATAAATATTGGATATATACACATATAGGATGTATATGCATATATCTACAGGAGATATGAATGGGCAGAAAACACACAGATAGATAATAGATGACTCCGCCAATCATAACCAGGAAAAGAGAATTCTCTGTATATCTATTCAAGCAGGTATTTACCTTCTTGCTCTTAGATGAATCTTCCTCCTAGGGTGGATCAGTTTCTATAGACCTCTCTCCTTCAACATACCTGGAGATATGTGTCTATATATATATGTCTATATATATATATGTCTATATCTATATCTATCTCTCTATATCTCTATCTATATCTATATATAGATAGAGAGATAGATATAGACACATCTATATGCAGAGACACATATAGACACATATGTATATGCATATATCTACAGGAGATATGAATGGGCAGAAAAAGCACAGTTACTTACCTGTAACAGGTGATCTCTGGGAACAGCAGGAATAAGTCTTCACATATGAGTACGTCGGTACCGACGGAGCCTGCGCGGGAACGCTCCCCAGCATCCAATCAGAAAGCTTTTGGGAGCATCCCTCAGCGCCTGCGGGCTGCCTTCCCGCCTTTCCAACTGTCTCTCCTCAGTTGAGTTTTATAGCTGAGACAAAGAGAGAGAAAGAGGAAAGGAAGATAGATAGAGAGAGACAACTCCTAGGGGAGGTGGGTGGGTTGTGAAGACTTATTCCTGCTGTTCCCAGAGATCACCTGTTACAGGTAAGTAACTGTGCTATCTCCAGGAACAAGCAGGAATGAGTCTTCACATATGGGGACTCCCAAGCTAAGATGCCTGGAGCCCTAGCATGGTGGGGATTGGAACATGCTACACCTCATATGGCCAGGCATCCTGAGGATGGAGACTAGGAGTTGAAAGAGGAGCTGTAGGAAAAACAGCTAACCTAAAATAGGACTACAGGTAAGGAGTCCTTGTATGTATGATAATTATCATGAAAAATATTGAAATGAACAATCACAATATGGACCTCACCTACTGGATTGCAGGAAGTAGAGAGGCTGATGGAGTCTACTGGGGATCCAGTAGAGGAATCTTCAAGGTGACCTCACTGAAGTGAAGATGAAGGTCCAAATCTGGAAGTGCCAGGTGACCCAGGTGTCAACTGGGGTAGTACAAAAACGGTAGGTCTTTAGTGGAAAGCTTTATGGAAAAAGCTGGGAACTCTTTTGGCTACAGATTTACTCACAGTTAGGAGCAAAAGAGGAAGACTGACCGATTTGGACAAACTAGCCCAGTCCTGGAGGGAAGAAGGGGTATGGAAAAAGCCCGTATTCCCAAGAAGGACAGATGTCTGAAGGGTTGAAACCTCAGATCTACTGAAGATCCATCCTGTCTTTCCTAACTGGTGAGAGATAGGAAAGATATTGGAGCATGGAGCTTCAGGGATATCTAAACCTAGGGTTAAGGTAGGAGCTGTCAGTACCACAGTAGTGGTTGTGTGCATAATACCCCAGACATACTGTGGGACAGTATGAACATATGTAAGCCCACTGTCTGGAACCTATAGGAAGGTAAAACCTTTATAAGCATAGGCAGAGAGATAAGTATGGAAATACATATCTACCGATAAGGAAGCATCTCGACAGATACACACACATATATATATATATATATATATATATATATATATATATATATATATATGTCTATAGTGCGATCTTGAGGGGCATAACATATGCACACGCAGCTTACAGACATATGTATCTATAGAGAAGTATATAGAGATATATACATACATGAATATATATGTCTAAGATAAATGTCTGCAATTAAGCAGATAGAGATATGCCCATAAGAACATTCACATGGGAGATGTGAAGGAGAAAGATTCATCTAATAAGAAGGTGGAACCTACTTAAGAAGATATATAGAGAATCTATTCCCCCTGGCTAAGATGGCGCAGGAATGTTATCCAGTGAAACAACCCGGATGGTTGCGTGAAAAAACAGAGGATAATATCAGTCTGTAAACAGCAAGTCCTGAGTCCTGTAGAACTCTCGCATGGTAAATGGACAGAAAACGCATAGGATGAGATACCAGGTTGACCCACTGGAGGGACACAAAGGGGTATCATGCGTTATTAGTTAAATATGTGCTGTCCATGAAGGAGTAGGATACCATGAGGACAAGTTGCAAGGAAAAAATAGCATATTCCTTGTAGGAATTGGAGAACTCTTTAGACGTTCACGTAGAAAAGGCTTATGTCCTGTATTATAAAAGGAGATAGTAGGGTGTGGAGAACCCTCAGAGTCATGGAAAATGACTGAGGAAGCCTTTTCCAACCAAATAGGATAGTCATTAGAGACAAAACCCCATGCTCTCTAGCAAGGGCCCATAGTAGAAAGCTTCTCTGTAAGATTGCAGAGAGCATTATGCAGGAGAATTGGGAAATAAAACTGGCTGTTGGAAAAAACCAGCTGCACGTCAACTATGTTGCCAAATCCAAAGGAATTGGAGATGGCAAGAAAAGAAGATAGTGTGATAAGTCTGAAGTGATTAGGATTATCCAAGATAAATGAAAGCACTATCTTGGAATCACTACTAAGGCTAGACAGAAAGTAGTGGAAGACAAGACTGGAAACTTGTGGAAAAGTACCAGTAGTCCAATCACTGGAACTCCTGCATGGGCAGCTGCTGAATAAGACAGCAGAGAGAATCTTTCTGTGTAAAACAGAGAGAACAGACAGAATAAGAGGAGAAATTCCTGTCCCTGTCTGATGAGCTGCCCAGACAAAAGAAGGGAGTTTATTCAAGAGAAAAAACTCCACACTGGAATGAAAGAAATGACTAGAAAGGCTAAAGAAGCCCTGCAGTGATATGGTACCACTCTTTCAGGGGAAACCCTGGATAAGAGGGTAGAAAAACAGGAGCTGAAGGGTGACTTACCATATGGTAAGTCTGTGGAAGGAAAAAATTCATGTTGGAACAGAAAACTATCATGGGATAGTTGTTAAACCTCTCTTCTTGGTAGGAAGAAGAGGAGAAACCTGTGACCCATAGGCATGAATATCCTGACAGCTCAGCATACCTAGGAGCAAATGGATGTCCTGAGAAAAGGAATCCATGTGTCGAGTTTTGAATGAAAAAACAGTGAAAAAACTTCTACTGAGAAGAAGTCAACTGTAGGTTGTAAACTTCAGGACCCTATGGTTGCTGGGTTTGTTCAGCCTGGCTAGAGTTTGGATTCTTCAGACCAGGGCGAGGTTTCCCCTGCTTGGGAACATCTGTATGATGGGCAGAAGAGTGAAACCTTCTTCTCCTAGGGAAAGAAGGTTTGGTAGGGCATTTCCTACCTACTGGGGAAGGAGAAGGCTTAGAATAGCCTCCAGAAACAGGGAAGTCAGTGGACCACTGAGCAACCTGATGTAAAGACTCCTTATTGAAGAGATTTTCCCCAGTGCAAGGAGTATTACCCAGTCTTTGCTGTGCCCATCTGCTTAAGTCTGAAGCTTGGAGCCAGGCTCTACGTCGTGCCCCTATGGCTATAGCAGAAGTTCTGCTAACAGACTCAAAGGAGTCTAGGGAAGCACGAGTAAGAAACCAAGAGATACTTTGAATATGACTAAGTAGTAAGGAATAGTCTGCAGTCTTGGGCTCTGAAAGAAAAGGAGTCAAAAGATATAATTTCTTTGTGACCTCCTGAAGGGATAGACTCATATAAAAAATATATGAGAGAATCCTTGTTGACAGCATGGATGTCTGAAGGTTTGACGTCCAAAGGCATCTAGTGTCCTAGACTCACGACCTGGTGGGTAAGAAGAGTGTTTCTTCTTACTTTTCACCTTCCTCATTGCTGATTCCACCACAATGGAATGATGGGGAAGTTGAGTCTTTTGAAACCCTGGAGAGGGGGGGCACCTGATACAGAAGATCAGTTGCTCTAGAAGGTGAGGGAACCGTTAAAGGTGCTTCCCACATTCTTAGAAGATCCTGCAAGGAATGATGTAAAGGAAGCATTATATGTTCCTTTTCTCCAGTAGAAAGAGAGCCTTGTGTAGGATCATAGCCAGGGATAGGAATAGCAAGAGATGTTGCCATATTCAGGAGAAATTTCTGAAAAGAAGGATCTCCAAAGGGAACCGTCCCTGGGCAGGCTAGACCTGAAGAACTAGCCTGGGCACCGGAGGATCTACTTGAGAAAATAGGAATGTAAGATCCTGCACGGTGCAAGAAAGGATCCTTAAGGGATGGATGCTGGTACTGGAGGTCATGACCTGAGACAGTCAGTACTGCATCGTCCATGCCAGGTATCGACTCCAAACTTGGTATAGAAAGGAGTGATCCTGGTGAAAGCAGCATGGAAGGAGCTGGCCCCGATGTTACTGCGGGTACCGGCACGATAACCGATACCGGTAGCTGTGTCGGAATCGAAGGCGACACAGACATCGAAGCAGTTATCGGTGGCTGCTCAATTGGTACCGAGGTAACCAAAAGCCTTTGGTAATCATCCTCGGTACCAAGCATCCGGAACCGGTAAGCGTCGGTACCGAGACGTGTCGGTACCCAGTCTTCCAGACTAGAGATCGATTCCAGACTCGGCATCGAAGGAAGCGAGTCTATCGATGCATGTCTAGAGGGTACCGACGTCGGTGGTAGTATCGGCGTTGATGCCGATACTGGAAAGTCAATCTGGGGCGTATCGACCAGTCCCGAAGGTACCGAGAAAGCCAGATGACAATCCCTGGTGAGGAGTGAATCGCTCAACACCAGTGCCGATGCTGGGGTATCGGTACCGCTCAAAGCGGATGCCACCACCGAGCATGGCTCAGGTATGTTCTGTGAGGGGTGAGCCCCAGGAACAACCTGAAACCCCTGATAGGCTTTGGAGGTCGAAGACTCCCGCCGGGGTTTTGAAGCCAATGGACCCTTGAGGGCAAGGCCGGAGCCGTCATCATACTGTGCATGAGACGTACCACTCAAGGGTTGGCTAGTCTTAACAGACTGTGGGTTACCTGATCTTGTGGAGAAGAAATAGTCAGTGCCCTGACACTGAAAGGGAACTCGGTATCGAGGGAAACTCGAAATGGAAAATCTCTTCTCACAATATTGTAGCCTAATGGCTCCAGAGGAAAATGGTCAGGACCCAGTTCTTGGAGTCTAAAAACAAAACTCTACCGCCACAGCTTAGACACTTCTTAGGAAAAGAAGGCGGCGGCTCCATGATGGAGAGGCCTAGAAGGCCCAAAAGGTTTAAGACAGAAACTGAGGGAAAAAATTCCCTAAATTTAAGAAAAAGAAAAAACACCGGCAGTACTGGTGGAGTTGGGGAGACAGCCGCGACCACAAGAAAACAAAGAATTAAAGAAAAAAATGTTTGCGGTGACAGGAAGACGTCCAGCCGGCTCCGCGGAAAAACAAAAACTGAGGAGAGACAGTTGGAAAGGCGGGAAGGCAGCATGCAGGCGCTGAGGGATGCTCCCAAAAGCTTTCTGATTGGACGCTGGGGAGCGTTCCCGCACAGGCTCCGTCGGTACCGACGTACCCCTATGTGAAGACTTATTCTTGCTGTTCCCAGAGATCACCTGTTACAGTTAAGTAACTGTGCTTTTTCTGCCCATTCATATCTCCTGTAGATATATGCATATACATATGTGTCTATATGTGTCTCTGCATATAGATATGTGTCTATATATATCTATATATATAGATATATAGACACATATCTCCAGGTATGTTGAAGGAGAGAGGTCTATAGAAACTGATCCACCCTAGGAGGAAGATTCATCTAAGAGCAAGAAGGTAAATACCTGCTTGAATAGATATACAGAGAATTCTCTTTTCCTGGTTATGATTGGCGGAGTCAGAGGAGAGGTCTCCCTGACAAGAAGAAGCTTTGAATAACCAGGATGGTCTACGTGAAAAAGGCAGAGGATAATTTCAGTCTGTAGGCAGGAAGGCCAGATTTCTCCAGAATTGCCATATGGGGAATGGATAAAGGACGCCACTGGAGGAAGATACCCTAGCGACTTGCCCTTGAGGGCAAGAAGGGTATTGGGCATTCCCTAACTGCCAGTGAAGAAAATTATCTCTGAGGAGAAGACCAGAGGGGATGTGGCTAGGGAACTGGCCCTTCTTTAGATTTTCATGTAATGAAAAGCCCGAGACTGATGTCTCAAAAGAGATTTAAGATGAGATGGTAAGGGTAGGAATACCTACCAGTCATGGAACATGACTGGGGGAATCCTGTTAACCATCTGGGGTTATCTGTTAGGCAAGATACTAATGCTCTCTAGCAAGGGCCCATAGTGCAAAGCTACATTGTAGAGTTGCAGAGAGCATGCTGCAGGTTGGTTAGAAGAAAAAGTGGCTGTGGAAAACCAGCAGGCAACCAACTATTCTGCCCAGGACAAGGGGGCGAAGAATAGAAGTTAACCAACCAAGCCTTGCTAAGAGGGTTTCCCAAACGAAGTTGATAACCTGTTTGGGACCTAGCAGTGAGGCTAGAAGGATTGCTAGTGGAGGAGAATCCTTGGTTGTGTGGTGGACATAACCAGTGATTTAACACTAGGAATTGCTGTATCTGCAGCAACATACCAGGGCAACGGAGAACATCTTTTTCCTCTCCCTCTTTTGGATATGGAAAAAGAACAGACCTAGTAGGATTTCCTATTGTCTGATGGGCTGCCCTAAGGTAACAAGGGGGAGACAACTCCAGAAGGGAGGATCCCCCTGTAGAAGAAGTAAAGGACTATAGGAGCATACCAGCGTAAAAGGGGTCCCTCTTACAGACCAACTGGTATAGTAAGAGGGGGGTAAGCCAATGCTGAAAAAGACTAACTATGGAGGAAGTCTGACAGGTGAGATGATACATGCCAGTACAGGGAAAACAACTGTCTATGAATAGTTAGTTCTCTTTCCTCCAAGAGGAAGAGGAAAACCCTGTTAAGTATGGGCATGATCATCATAAAAACCTTTAAAGGTTGAAGAGAAAATCTCACATAAGAGATATGAAAAAAGGTTAGAATAAAGTTAGTGCAGACACTGCAAATAAAAGAAGCAGACTGCTACTCTAACCCCCAATCAGGAATTGCAATGACGAACTATTTGAAGTCCTGCGATTGCTGGGTTTGCTGACCCTGCTGAAGTTGCGGATTCATCAACCCAGGATGATGTTTCCCCGGTTTGGGAACATCTGTATTTATTTATTTAAAGTCTCTTTTATACCGCGCTATTCAGCATCAGCGCGGTTTACAATAAACAATGAACATACACATTTCCAATAGTACTTTGTGTTTACATATGAACAGGATATTCAACTTGGCTAACAGGGTAACTATGTACAATCACAATATATACAATATATACAATTTGTAGGCTGATCATGTGTTTATATGGTTTTAGACAGTGGAGATTTGGGTGGTTGATGGGCAGAAGATGGATACAATTTTCTTCTCCTAGGGGAAGAAATTTTGACAGGACCTTTCCTACCAACTGGGAAAGGAGAAGGCGTTGAACAGACCCTGGAAACAGGATAGTCAGTTGTTAACTGAGCAACCTGGAATAAAGACTCCTTGTTAAAGAGATTTTTTCCAGTGCAAGGAGTATTTCCCAGTCTAACTTGTACCCATTTGTCCAAGTCTGAAGCTTGAAGCCAGGCTTTACGTCGTACGTCGTGCTCCTATAGCTATAGCAGAAGTCCTGCTAACAGACTCAAAGGAGTCTAGGGAAGCACGAGTAAGAAACCTAGAGATATCCTGAGCATGACTAACCAGTGAGGAATAGGCTGCACTCTTAGGCTCTTGAATAAAAGGAGTCAAAAGATGTAACTTCTTTGTGACCTCCTCAAGAGACAAACCCATATAAAAAATATGAGAGAATTCTTGCTGAAAGCATGGATGCCTGAAAGGTTTGACGTCCAAAGGCATCTAAAGCTTTCGACTCACGACCTGGCGGATAAGAAGAGTGCTTTTTAGTACTCTTCACCCGCCTCATTGCTGATTCTACAACAATGGAATGATGAGGAAGTTGAGTCTTTTGGAATCCTGGAGAAGGGGGCACCTGATATAGAAGATCAGTTGCTCTGGAAAGTGGGGGTACCTTCAAAGGAGCTTCCCACATTCGTAGAAGGAGGTCCTGCAAGGAATGATGCAAAGGTAGCATGATGTTTTCCTTTGCTCTTTCAGGACTATAAAGGGATCCTGTATTGCCTTGTGTAGGACCCTGTCCAGGAACAGAAATGGCAAGAGATTTTGCCATATCCAGGATGAAAACCTGAAAAGAAGGATCCACAGAGGGAACTTCCCTTGGATAGGCTAGAGCTGATGCAGAACTAGCATTGGCACCAAGGGATCTATCCCAACTTTTAGGAATAGAAGATCCTGGATGGTGCAGTATGGAATCTTTATAGGATGATGGCTGGTACTGTGGAATGACGGGACCAGCGCAAGTCGACAGCAGATCGACCATGCTAGGGATCGATTCCAGACTCGGTATCGAGGGAAGCGATCCTGACAAGAGAAGCATGGAAAGCACCGACTGCAATGGTAAAGTGGACCTCGGTACCGGCTTCGGTACGTATCCGATATCAGTGGATGAAGGCCAGCCGGCGGCAACTCTAATGGTATCGTAAGAACCAAACGTTGCGGCACCGAGTCATCGGAACCGAGCCCTTGGTACCGACGGGTGTCGGTACCAAGGTGAGTCGGTACCCAGTCCTCCAGACTGGAGATCGATTCCAGACTCGGCATCGAAGGAAGCGAGTCTATCGATGCACGTCTGGAGGGTACCGACGTCGGTAGTAGTATCGGTGCCTGTACCGATACTGGAAGGTCAGTCTGGAGCGTATCCACCGGTCCCGTAAGTACCGAGAACGCTAGACGACGATCCTTGGCGAGGAGTGTTTCATCCAACACCATTGCCGATGCCGGGGTATCGGTACCGCTCGAAGCGGATACCACCACCGGGCATGGCTCAGGTATGTTCTGTGAGGGGTGAACCTCAGGAACAACCTGAAACCCTACACAGGTTTTGGAGGCCGAAGATTCCCACCGGGGCTTTGAAGCCAGTGGATTCCCGAGGGCAAGGCCATAGGCAGCTCCATGCCCTGCATGAGAACTGCCGCTCGAGGACTGGCTAGTCCTTAACAGACTGTTTTTGGGTTACCTGATCCTGTGTAGAAGAAGATATCGTCGGTACCCTGAAGTTGGATGGGGACCGCGTGTCGAGGGGAACTCGATGTTGAAAACTTCTTCCCACAATAGTATTGCCCGAGGGCTCCGGAGGAAAATGGTCAGGACCCAAGCAGGTTAGACACCAATTGTGAGTGTCTAAAAATAAGGTTGTACTGCCACAGTTTTTACATTTCTTGAGGAGAGTGACTGGCGGTTCCATGAAGGAAAAAGGAGAGGCCTAAGAGGCCTGAGAAACCGTGAGACACTACAGAGAAAAAATATTCCTTAGGAGGGAAAAATTTTACAAGAAAAGGAAAAAGAAACACCGGCGGTACCGGTGGCGTCGGGTAAGGCAGCCGCGACCACAAGAAAACTAAAAAATAAAAGAAGAATTTTCTGCGGTGATAGGAGGACGTCCTGCCGGCTCCGCGGAAAAACGAAAACTGAGGAGAGACAGTTGGGAAGGCGGGAAGGCAGCATGCAGGCATGGTGGGATGCTTCCAAAGGCTTTCTGATTGGACGCTGGGAAGCGTTCCCACGCGGACACCGTCGGTACCGACATACCCATATGTGAAGACTCATTCCTGCTTGTTCCTGGAGATACTAAGAATAAAAAGAAGAATTTTCTGCGGTGACAGGAATACGTCCTGCCAGCTCCGCGGAAAACTGATGAGAGGAAAGTGTTTAGGCAGGAAGGCAGCGCACATGCGTGTGGGATGCTCCCAAAAGCTTTCTTTTTGGACGCTGGGGAGCGCTTCCGAGCAGGCTCCGTCGGTACCGACGTACCCATATGTGAAGACTCATTCCTGCTTGTTCCTGGAGATCTATGCTATCTCCAGGAACAAGCAGGAATGTAGTCTTCACATATGGGAACTCCCTAGTTGCAGATGCCAGGGAGATGGCCCCAGAAAGTTGTGTGCCCTTGTAAAAGGGCTCCACTTCCCCCCATGGATCTCTGGCATCCTACCAGGGATGGTGGGTAGGAGTCTATTAATGTGGAACAGGTGTTGAACAGCCTGACCAAACAAGGCATCCTGGCAGGAGTCCTTGCCTGTGAAGGTATGAACCGAAGCCCAAGTAGCTGCTCGACAGATATCGTCGATAGACACAGAGTGAAGATGAGCCATAGAGACATGGCCTTCAAGAGGAAGGTTTTTACTCTCATAGGCAAAAGATATACACTGTGCAATCCAGCTGGAAAGTGTTCTTTTGGAGACTGGAAGTCCCACATGACTAGGATCAAAAGCAACAAAGAGTTGAGAGGACTTTCTATGTTGCTGTGTCCTTTGCAAGTAAAAGGCCAAAGCTCTTTTACAGTCCAAAGTATGAAGATTCCTTTCTGCATTTGAGGCGTGAGGCCTTGGAAAGAATACAGGAAGGTAAAGCGCTTGGTTTAAATGAAAAGGCGACACCACCTTTGGCATAAAGTGTGGATGAGTCCTAAGGATTACCTTATCATGATGGAACCTTGTATAAGGAGGATCAGCCACCAACGCTTGCAATTCATTGATGCGATGTGCTGATGTGACTGCAATAAGAAAGATGACCTTCCAGGAAAGGAATTTCAAAGAGGTAGTGGCTAATGGTTCAAAGGGCGGTTTCATGAGCTGCCCAAGAAGCAGATTTAAGTCCCATGCCACCAGTGGTAGCTTAATGGGAGGCTTAGTCAAAAGAAGGCCTCTCATAAATCTCACTATGAGAGGATGAGAGGAAATAGGTTGTCCATTTAGAGGCTTGAAAGAAGCTGCAATAGCACTCAAATGGACTCTTACTGAATTGGTGTTAAGCCCTGCATTTGATAAATGGAGATACTCCAGTAATGATTCCAGAGGCATTGCAAGAGGGTTAAGACCCTTCTGCGAGCACCATATTGTAAACCTTTTCCACTTAAATGCATAAGAGCGTCTTGTGGAAGGCTTCCTGGAAGCATAAAGGATATCCTTTACCTGCTGGGAAAGTTTAAGACTGTGAAGTTCTAGGCTTTCAGCAACCAGGCCCTGAGATGCAGAGACTGGGGATTGGGATGCCACAGCATCCCGTCCTCTTGAGAAAGGAGATCTGGAGCAGATCATAACTCCAGAGGCGGAGCTTGAGAGAGATGTAGGAGCAGAGGGTACCACATCTGCCGTGGCCAACGTGGAGCTATGAGGATCATTTGACCTCTGTCTCTCTGAAGCTTGAAAAGGGTTTTGGGAATTAGGGGAATGGGTGGAAAGGCATACAGGAAGTCCTGACCCCAATGGAGGAGGAAAGCATCCCTGGCCTGACAACTCTGAGCCGGAATTCTGGAACAGAACCGGGGAAGTTTGGCATTCAGCGGACTTGCAAAGAGGTCTATGTCTGGGATTCCCCAAATTTGAAAAAAATATTGGCCACCTGGTCTGCATGGAGAGACCATTCATGTGGAAGCAGAACTCAACTGAGTCTCTCTGCCCAAGAGTTTTGAATGCCTGGAAGATATACCGCAAGGAGATGAATCTGATGCTCTCTGGCGAGGGCCCATAGTCGCAAAGCTTTGTTGCAGAGCGACAGAGAGCCTGTTCCGCCCTGCTTGTTCACATAGAACATGGCTACTTGATTGTCCATTTGAACTAGGACTGTCTTGTAGCTGAGCTGGGTGTGGAATACTCAAAGAGCAAGGAAGATTGCTCTGAGTTCCAGGAGATTGATATGGAGATAGGCCTCCTGTGGAGTCCAGGTACCCTGGGTAGAGAGGCCTTGCAGGTGGGCTCCCCAACCCAACTGTGAAGCATCTGTTAGAGTGGCTTGCGGTGGGGGTTGCTGAAAAGGAGACCCCACCAGAAGGTTTTGGGGTGACTGCCACCATTGGAGGGACAAAATAAGGTGATCTGAGTTTGCTATTTTGTCTGACAGGCAACCTGACGCCTGAGTCCATTGAGTGGATAAAGTCCACTGGGCTGCCCTCATATGGAGGCGAGCATAAGGAACCACATGCACGGTGGATGCCATGTGGCCTAGCAACTGTAACATTTCCCGAGCAGTGAGGTGAGGTTTTAGCACTGCTTGGGAAGCTAACTGCACAATGCGAAGGCAGCGGGGCTGTGGAAGGAAAGCCCTTGTCTGTCTGGTATCCATCAGAGCTCCTATAAACTCTAGGGAATGAGTGGGAGGCAAGGTTGGACTTTGGGAAGTTTATGACAAGTCCCAAATACTGAAGGATGCGCATTGTGTGAGAGCGCACAACCCTGGCCTCTGGCTCTGAAGGGGCTCGAATAAGCCAGTCGTCTAAGTAAGGGAAGACGAATATTCCCAGGGTGCGGAGAAATGCTGCCACCACAGCCATGCATTTTGTGAACACCCTTGGTGCAGAGGCCAGGCCAAAAGGAAGAACTCTGTATTGGTAGTGCTTCCCTTGAAACAGAAATCGAAGGAACTTCAGTGAGTTGGATGGATGAGAACATGAGTGTACGCATCCTTGAGATCTAGAGAACAAAGCCAATCCTGACTCTGAAGGTATGGCAGCAGAGTTCCTAGAGAAATCATTTTGAACTTCTTTGAACAGGAATTTGTTCAATTCTCTGAGGTCTAAAATGGGTCTGTGTCCTTCTGTTTTCTTTGGAATAAGGAAATAGGGGTAGAACCCTGTACCCCGTTAAGGGAATGGGTACTTCTTCTATTGCCCCTTGGGCAAGGAGCACAGTGACCTCTTGACCTAACCAGTCATTGAGAGAGGTCTGAGAATTGAACTGTCTTACCATTGTAGGAGGGGGCATGCTGAGGAAATGAAGCTTGTACCCCTCTCTTACAATAGACCGAGTCCAATTTTCTGCTGTTATCTGACCCCATCTGGGGGCAAAATGACATAACCTTCCTGGGATGGTGGAGGGTTCTGGGCCATTCAGGGCCAGGAAGGCAAAGTTCTCTAGATAGGAATCAAAGCCCCTGTGGAGGCTGAGTCTGCTGAGCCGGCTGAGGCTTAGCTGCTTTTGGTTTCCTTTGCCTAGGTTGTTGCTGCTGTCCCTTTTGGGCAGACTGGCCTAAACGATGTCCTTGCTGGGTATAGGAGGAATAAAACTTTTTCTTCTTGCTGAAGAATGGTTTCTTAGAGGATCTTTTCCTCGCAGGATCAGCTGTAGATTTAGACAATCTATCCAAAGTGATATTGTCAGCATCTCATTAGCTTTTTCCTGCCAATTCTTGCCAAAGAGACTCTTTTCTGTGCAAGGAATATTCCCTAGATGTCCTGTACCCAAACTTCCAAGTCAGATGCCTGGAGCCAGGCAATCCTACATGCACCTATGGCAATGGTAGAGGTTCTGCTTATGCATTCAAAGCTGTCAAAGGCTGCACGATTCACAAACTTGGAAACATCCTGAGCATGTCTGACAAGAGCAAGATAATCTTGCCTTTTATCATCAGGAACATTCCCATATTCAAGATATAGGAACTGATACTAGCAGAAAGCATGGAAGCCTGGAAGGCTTGATGTCCGAAGGAGTCAAGAGTCCTATACTCACGTCCTGGAGGATTAGATGCATGCCTTTTTGCACTCTTTATCCGTCTCATGGCTGATTCCACCACCATGGAATGGTGTGGTAATTGAGTCTTCTGAAACGCAGGACAAGGAGGAACTCAATACATGGTGTCGAGTCTTCGAGAGTGAGGAGATGTGGTTAGAGGTGTTTCCCACATCCTTAACATAAGATCATGCAAGATCTCATGAATAGGAAAGGTAGCTGCCTCCTTGAGAGCTTTAGGGTATTGTAGGATTTCTAATTCCTTTGCCCTAAGCTCTTTTTCAGGAGCCACTGTGATGGAAAGACCTCGGGCCACATCTCGGATAAAATCTTGAAAGGACATATCCTCTGGTAGAGACATCCTATGCTGAGAAGAAGAGGAATCCTCAGGAAGAAGTACTCTGGTATCAGAGCTTTCAGAGTCTTCAGACTCAGAGGACTCGAAGTATCTCCGATCCGGGTGATTGTGCAAGGCACAGTACCGGTACCGATTGAAGTCGGCATCGGAGTGGTCCGGTACCGACTTGTCGATGCCGGATAGAGACACATGACTCGGTCCCGGTAGAATACATGCCGATGTCAATGCAGTTGGTGCCAGTACCGGTTGAATTGTCTGAAGCAGTTTCAGGGGCATCGAGACCATGAGAAGAGCTGCCAGACTGCGTTCCATAGCCAAGAATCTCTGGTCTATCGATGCTGCCGATGCTTGGGTATCGGTGCCGGATGAAGCGGCCGGAACCCCAGAGCATGGCACCAGTAGATCTACTGAGGTTGAAGCCTCGAGAACATCCTGGAGCCCCGTTAGTGCTTTGGAAGCCAAAGCCGACCGCCGTGGCAATTCTGACGGTGAAAGTCCCTCAAGGGCAACGCCAGAGGCATCTCAATGTTTAGAAGGAGATCTACCCTTTGAGGACCGGCTAGATTTATGTTTAGTTACCTGAGATCCATGGGAGGAAGACGAAGCCCTGAAAGACGTCGATGCCACAGAGGCTGCATCAGAGGGAAAAAGGGTGCTAAGTTTAGCAGCTCGGTTTTGCCGGCCCCTTTTTGACATCATCCCACAGGCAACATACTCTGAAATAGAGTGGTCAGGACCTAAACAGTTGAGGCACCACTCATGGGTGTCGGTAACGGAGATGGTACCGCCACACTTAGAACACTTTAAAACCTGAAACGGGTTTTTCCATCCTGAGGGGAAAAGTTGGGCCTAGTGCCCAAAATGGCACGTGGCACCTGAGGAGAAAATTACTGGAAGAGACTCCAGAAAGAAAGGGGGGTTTTTTTTGAAAGAAAAAAAAGAGAGGAACCAGCGGTACCAGTGTAGCGTCAAGGGAAGGCAGCCGCAACCACAAAAAAGAATAAGGGGGGAATTTTTTCTGCGATAACAGGATGTGCGACCTGTCGGCTCCGCGGAAAACAAAAAACTGGAGAGGGACAGTTGGGAAAGGCGGGAAGGCAGCACGCAGGCGCTGTGGGATGCTCCCAAAAGCTTTCCTATTGGACGCTGGGGAGCGTTCCCGTGCAGGCTCCATCGGTACCATATGTGAAGACTACATTCCTGCTTGTTCCTGGAGATGAATAGATTGCTGTGTCACCCACACTACTGGTGATCTGGAAAAAGATCTTCTGATTCTGGGTCTGGCTGGACTGCAAATGTAGCATAGGATAGCCCCCTTTTCACATGGCTAAGAGTAGCGCAGAGCATCGGCAGGTTTGCTGGCATCCACGGAACACAGGAACCCCCCTAAGGGACTCTTACATCTGCAGCTTTGGAGCAGAAGCTCCCATGCAACACCATGCAGAGAATACGCTGAAAGTGAAAAATCTTGTGCAGACGGAGCAGCATGAGTTTGTTGCTGGGCGATCTGTGTAATCAGATTGCAAGTATACCTTTTCTCGCAAAGTTGATCGAAAAAGAGGTGCAAAGGCAATTACAAGACCACATCGACGCTGCTGCTCCACTAGACCCATGCCAACATGGATTCAGGGAGTCACATGGAGTGGAAACTCTCCTTACCACCCTTTTTAATAACATAATCATTGGCGTCAACAGCATCCGTCAGGCAGTTGCACTCATTTTCCTAGACATAGCTGCAGCCTTTGACTCAGTAAACTATGAGCTTCTCCTAGGACGGCTAAAAGAGAAGGGCATCTGTGGAACAGCACTGGAATGGTGCAGATCATACTTGTCCGGTAGATGGTAGCACGTACGATCAGGTGGAACATCATCAGAACCGTTTCATCAATGTCAAGGAGTACCACAGGGATCCTCCCTATCGGCCTTGATGTTCAACATATACATGCAACCCATTTGCAATATCATTCGGTCTTTCAATGTCTGCTGTATGGTATATGCCGATGATGTCCTGCTCTATATGCCGTTCTCCATAGATCAAGTGGACCTCTCCCCTTTAACCAACTGTTTCAATGCCATATCTGAATGGCTCCTGTCACAAAACCTTAGAATTCAGCATAAGAAAACTGAGGTGCTCTTCATAACGAGGAACCCGTTCTTCAGCCCACCCCAATACTTGAAGGTGAAAGAAGCCGATCTACAAGAAAAACCCACAATTCGTTACCTGGGAGTTACACCGGATCAAAACCTCGACATGAAGGCACACATAGCGAACACTGTAAGAGCAATTTATTTCAAGATCCGTTCACTCAGACATCTACGCCCCTTGCTTGAACCGGAAGACTTTCGGACAATTTACCAGGCCCTGATAATACCACATTTTGATTACGCCAATACCATATTACAAGGTCTCCCCCAATCCACCTTGAACCCCTTACAGCTCGCCATGAATAGTGCAGCGAGGGTTCTCCACGGTTCATCTAAGAGAGACCATGTGACTCCCCTTCTAATGCAGTTACACTGGCTTCCTATTCATGCCAGGATCTTCTTCAAGACAGCGCTGCTGACATTCAAAGCGGTCAATAATCTCTCCTCCTCTTCACTATCTGACCTTATCCAAACAGCAGCCCCTAACAGACCAAGAAGATCCACAGCAGTAAATATGCTAACATTGCCAAGAGAATTAACAAGATGCACCTCGGCAACTGCAAACAGGGCCTTCAGTCTCTGCGCCCCAAGACTCTGGAACTCCTTACCGACAAGCATCAGGTCAATCACCAACCTAATCCAGTTTAGGAAGGCCCTTAAACACTTCCTTTTCCTCAAATACTTCCTAGAGAACAATGAATCACATTCCCACTCAATTTCTTACAACTGTTCCAACATACCTTGTCAGCCAGAGGACCACACCATGCAAGAGGTCCTTGACCATTAAATCTCATTCTTTGTTTTTATATGACACTGTTTTGTAAATAGTTATCTTTGGTTATCCAAGTTGGCTCTCCTGTTAATTGTAAACACAGACTTATGTACCCGTCTGATTGTTATGTTCCATGTAAACCGCGCTGATGCCGAATAGTGCGGTATAGAAGAAATTGTAAATAAATAAATACAATAATCAGTACTTTACCATTCCCTCTTTACTGCCAGCTATTTCAACTAGAATGCAGGAGATAAGAACTTCTTTAGCCCAACTCCCGCCTTCCCCCACACTGAACTCGATATTGAACGATTTTATATTTCCAGCCTGCCTTTCCAATTTTAGCTCAAGACTGTTTTTTTTCCTGATCCAGCATGTTCCTAAACCAAACAGCTTAAAATACAAGTGGATGTATGAAGTAATGGGAGACAACATGACTTGCTCAAAGGTCACAGGATGTGTCAGTGGGAGTAGTGGGATTTGTAGACCTCTGCTTCTCTGTCCACTGCTCTAACCAGTAAGCTACTCTTTATCCTATGATCAGCCCTGGTAAAATTGGAACCTTCAACTGTTAAATGTCTCTCAGCTATTGTGTCTTTGCCCAGTAATGTTCAACAGTCCACAGAAAGGCAAAACACCTCATTCTTAGAACACAAAGTGAGAAAAGATGTCTTGGATTTAGTAATATAGACAATATAGGTAACTGCCTAGTGCAGAAAACAGAACTAGAAGAAAAACTAACCTCAACATGCTACAAATTCCTATTGCCATAACAAAATCAAAACAAATAACCTCCAACACTGCTTTTTCATATTATGCTCCCAGCCAATGGAATAAACTGCCACTAAACCTAAGAGAGATTAAGGATCTTACATCTTTCAGGAAGGAACTTAAAACCTACCTATTTAGTCAACACTATAGCAACCTACAACCTGAAATCAAATTTACTACACAAGAACATGCAACTAACCAAACACTAGTCTACCCCACCTAAATCCCAGACTTCATTTTAATATCCACCCAAGTTAGCCTCCTCCCAACACTGTACTTATGACCGCAAATAACTCTTGCTAACCATGTAAATAACCTACTTTTGTTCTTTGTAACATAGTTTTTTGTTAATAACCTACACATTATTTTACATGTAACCTAGTTCTTATGTAATCTAGTTTGTTTACTTAATGTTTAATGTAATGCAATATTGCTCTGTTTTGCTATATTGTTATTTAAGTTCCTTGTAAACCGCCCCTGATCTCTGGAAGGGGCGGTATAGAAAAGCACACAAATAAATAAAATAAATAAATAAATTACATTTTAAAAGTACCAAAAACCTGGGCTGAATCGGAGCCCTATTCCACTTGCCTTACAACCATGCTGTGGTCTCGGGGGAAGTAACCTCCCCTCCCCACAGCTCTTCTGGCTGTCAACATATTAAATGCAATCCTGATGGTGTACATTAATGAAAGGCTTTAACTCTGCTGTAGGCAAAGGCAAGCCTATTATTTTCTACCAATATAGGCCGCCTCAATGGCCTGCCGGACCCATCTAGCAATAGTGGACTTAGAGGCCGCGAGACCCTTTCAAGGTCCCGCAAAAAGCACAAAGAGATGGTCGGACTTACAAAAAGAATTGGTGACGTTCAGATACCTACAAAGGATTCTCTTGAGGTCTACCGCCCTGAGATTCTTATGCTGCCCAGAAGATTGCTCTTTTGAAAAGGCAAGCAGCAATACCAGTTGATTGAGATGGAAAGGCGTAAGGACCTTAGGCAAGAAGGAGGGGACCGCTCGAAGAGAGACTCCCTCTGCAGAGAAAGATAGCAATCCCAACACAAGAGAGCTTGCAATTCGGAGATTCTATGAGCCAAGGTTATTGCTACCAAAAATACTGTTTTAAGTGGTAAGTCCCAAAGAGCGGCCTCTTTGAGGGGTTCAAAAGGTCGGTAGATAAGCGCCTTCAGAACTAAGGCAAGATCCCAGGGAGGTACTACCGGACGTACCAGCGGACGCAGCACTTTGACCCCCTTGAGAAACTGAGCCACGTCTGAGTGCGATACTAGCGAGCACCCATACACCAGCCCACGGAAACAAGTTAGGGTGGCCACGTGTACTTGAATAGTTCCAAGGGCTAAACCCTTATCCAAGCCCTCCTGAAGAAAGGCGAGGATTTCTGGAATGTCCGTGTGCCATGGGGAAACCTTGTGCCGCGAACACCAAAACTCAAAAACCATGCCACCCCTGAGCATATGCTAAAGACGTCAAAGATCGACGAGCATTGAGAAGAGTAGCCACCAATTTGCCAGAACAGCCCTTGTGGGTTAACTTGTGGCGTTCAAGAGCCAAGTCGTAATCAAGTAGGAAGCGGGGTTTTCCATGGAAATTGGACCTTGCCGAAGAAGGGTTGAAGGAGTTGCCAACTTCAGAGGGACTTCGAGACAAGCGCACGAGATCTACATACCAGGGTCTTCGGGGCCAGTTTGGAGCTACGAGGATCACCGGTCCCTGGTGCTCCATGATCCAATGGAGAACTTTCCCGATCATGGCCCACAGAGGAAACACGTATAGAAGAACATGGTTTGGCAATGGGTGTGCTAAGGTATCTATCCCCCCTTTGACCCATGTTCCCTCCAGCGAATGAAGAAAGCCGTCAGCTTGGCATTTGATGCTGAAGCCATGAGGTCCATTTCCGGCAACCCCCATCTTTGCACTATTCCCCAAAAGGCTTCCAGAGCAAGTTCCCATTCTCCGGGATCGAGTGTGTCTCGGCTGAGAAAGTCTGCCTTGACGTTGCTTGTCCCCGCGATACGTTGTGCTGAGATGGCCTACAAGTGCCTCTCCACCCAAGGGAAAAGGAGATTCATTTCTTTTGTTACTCCTGGACACTTTGTGCCCCCTTGGCGGTTGAGATAAATTTATTTATTTACTTTAATTTTATTTACATTCTCTTACATACCGCGCTATTCAGCATCAGTGCAGTTTACATTGAACAAACTGAAATTACATTGAACAGGGCATTATAACTTGGAGATAACTTTTACAGGGAACATGGGCTATGGAGGGTTAAGTGGCTTGCCCAAGACCACAAGAAGCACCTGTGGGACTAGAAACCCCAGTCCTTCCGGCCCAAGGTTGCTGTCCTCTAGTGGGATTTGAACCCCCAACCTTCCGGCCTGAAGTACCTTGCCCCAACCACTAGGCCACTCCTCCACTCTATAAGATAAAACACTGTAGTTGCGTTGTCGGAGAGGACTCGAACTTCCTGATCCCGCAGAAAGTGTAGAAAACACCGCAAGGCAAAGCAGATTGCCCGAGCCTCTAGTCGATTGATAGTCAGAGACTCGTGCGGTGCCCAAGTTCCCTGCGCTGTATGAGACCGGCAGTGAGCTCCCCAACCAAAGAGACTGGCATCTGTTGTCACTAATATTCAGCATGGATTCTCCAGGGGTACACCCTGGAGCAGACTGCGCGGGGCCAGCCACCAACGGAGGCTGCCTCTGACTGCCTGCAGGAGCGGGAGATGGAGGTGGTAGTCTTCCGAAATTGGGGACCATCGAGAGAGGAGCACCTTCTGTAGACAGCACATATGCGCCCTTGCCCAGGGTACCAGGTCGATGATGGCCGCCATAGCTCCCAGGATCTGAAGGTAATCCCAAACCCGGGGAGAGGACTGAAGCAGGAACAGGCGAAGTGCCGACAGCTTGAGGAAGCGCTCTTGCGTCAAGAACACGCAGCCCTGGCAGGTGTCGAATCGTGTCCCTAGAAAGTTGAGTTGCTGAGATGGCTGAAGGCAGCTCTTGGCACGATTGATTACCCAACCTAAATCTTCCAGGAAAGAAACTACCGTGGATATGGTGCTGTGGGCCTCCGGGAGAGAATCTGCTTGAATAAGCCAATCGTCTAAGTAAGGATGCACCCGGATTCCCTGTTTGCAAAAAGCCGCCGCTACCACTGCCATTACCTTGGAAAAAGTCCAAGGATCGGAGGCTAAGCCAAAGGGCATTGCCTGAAACCAAAAATGCTGTCCGAGAACAGTGAACCGTAGGAAGCGTTGGTGCTTGGGCCGAATGGGAATGTGAAAGTATGCGTCTGCAAGTTCAAGAGATGCAAGGAATTCTCCCTTGCGCACCGCCTGAATGACAGAGCGAAGTGTTTCCATCCGGAAGTGAGGCACACGAAGGCTGCGGTTGACTCCCTTGAGATCCAGAATTGGATGAAATGAGCCGTCCTTTTTGGGCACCACGAAATAGATGGAATACCAGCCTAGCCCTCTTTCCAAGGCTGGAACAGGATGAATGGCGTTGAGCAGGAGTCAGCGCAGGGTGGTTCAGATGGCCATTCTTTTCCCGGGTGCCCCTGCTGGAGAGAGCAGGAAAGCGTCGGGAACAGGATGCCAGTAGTCGAGGGAATGGCCCCTCGAGATGTCATCAAGAACCCATTGATCGGACGTTATTATTTGCCCACTGCAAAGAAAAGAGTGCCAATTGACCTCCCATTGGAGGCACGGTCTCGAGTGGGCTGTCCGTCCCGTCAGCGGGAAGGGTGTGCGGTAGTGGAGAACTTTCCTGTCCCTGAATAGGACTCACTGCCTTTCCGAGCTCCTCGAAAGGACTGGGTTCTCTGGCCAAAGCGGCTGGATGGAACTGAAGAGGGAGCAAGCTTATACAAGCGGTATCTATGGGAGTTGCAAGGTCTAGAAAATCGTCAAGAGTTCTGATTATAAGACCAGAATGATCGCCGTGATGTGGTCTTCGGGCGATCTTCCAGCAGACATTGAGGCTTAACCTCCCCGAGATCATTCAGCAATTTATCAAGATCTTCACCAAATAGGAGTCTCCCCTTAAAAGGGAGCTTTGAGAGGTGCGTCTTGGAGACATCCGCTGCCCACTGTCGCAGTCACAGCCATCTCCTCGCCACTGTCACCGCTGCCACAGAGCGAGCTGAGAGGTGCAACAAATCATAGAAGCAGTCTGCCAAAAATGCAGTGATGGATTCTAGATGCCCCATGGCTGGATCCTCTGGTAGATGCTGAATCCAGCGCAACAAGGCTCGGGCCGCTAGGCCCCCACAAACAGTCACCTGCAGCATCAGGGTGGAAGATGAAAAAGCTGTCTTCAAGAGACTCTCGACCTTACGGTCTTGTTGGTCTTGGAGCACTGCTCCGCCCTCGAAAGGAATGGTGGTATGCTTGGTCACTCCTGTCACCAACGCATCGACCTTCGGATATGAGAGCCACCGTTCCATCTCTGCTGGGAACCAGAGATATACCTGTCCAAGGCGGTGTGCTGTACGCAGAGATGTATCCGGGGTTTCCCACTCCTGAGAGACCATTTGCTGCAGTTCCGCAGGGAAGGGAAAAGCTTTGGATGGCTTACGTATGCCCTGTAAAATAGGATCTGCCTGAGACTGTGTCTGGGAACCGTCCGGCTCAGGTGGGTCAGAGAGACGTAGAGCTTCAACCACCTGTTCTATCAAAGCAGGCAATTGCTCCTTCCGGAAAAGACGGATATCCTGTGACTCTTCTGGAGCAGTTATTGAAGAGTCAAGATGGAGAATACTCCCCATCTTCCTGATCAGAATATCCTAGGCTGCCTTCCGCCGAGGATTCGTCTTCCTCAGAAGCCACCGGTCTGTCACCTAAAATCCTTGAGCCTCCTTTGGGAGGGTGTACCCCCTTGAGGTCTGGCAACTTATGAGACCGCTTAAGATGTGAAACCGCAGCGCTGTTTCCTCATCCGGGACAGCCACTGTCTTAGGGACCCCATCTGAAGAGTCTGATTGCCACAGGGCCCATGCTGGGCGAAACAGCGCCAGAAATTGTCCATCCGAGGGATGCGGGCAGGTTCAAGCTGCGAGGAGGCAGGTTGCGGAGATAATACTGGAGCAGTCTGAGACCTGTTTGTAGTGGCAACGTACTGCAAACCATCCAGAGACGGGGGCAGTGATGTCGGAGGGGCGACGGAAGGGAGGGCGACGGAAGGGCCCCTTGATGATTCCCCTGGATGGGAGAGACAAGCTGTGTACATCCTGTCAGACAACTCCTTTTGTTTTCTATTACAGCCTATACAGTGCTGTTCTGACGCCGGCATGGCTGTGCTCTTTTTTGTTTTTATTGAGACACTGAAGTCGATTCTAACTTGTCCAGGAAAGTTGTAACAGGCACTGATAAAGAACTCCGAGAGCAAACTGATCAAACCTGAAAGGCCAAGCAAACTCTTCCCGTTCAGAAAATGGCCGTCGGGAGCATGATTGCATGCTCGCGAAAATGGCCGCCAGCAGAAAATGGTACGAAAACGCAATTGTGAGTACAAAACCTCCCAAAAACAGCGGCAAAAAACTCCAATAGCTGCTGTCCCGGAGAAGACAGACGGAGGGAGAGTCGAGTGCTAATCAGAGCTCCGACCGTGGCTAAAAAGCCGGCTTTGCCCCAAGGAGGGGGAGGGGGGAGGGAAAAGAAGCGAAGCTGTCACACAGTTTCTTGGTCAGCACAGCCGAAGTCCAGAGGACAGGGCAGCGTATCATACTGTCAGTTCTGTGGATTTACACCAATTTAGCTGTTCTCCATCCGGCCTGCAGACCCTCATGGCTTGTGGCTGGAAATCCCCCGATGGAGGGAGCTGCACTGACCTCGAAGATCAGGAGCTCATCTCAGGGTAAGTCACAGAAGATTAGGCTATGAATTGGGCTGCTCTATCCTGGGAAACCCAGAGTAACACCTCCTGTGTGCTCTGGGTGCATCCAGGGAGGAAAGGAACAACAAAAGAATAAACTTGAGGAGAGATTAATAAGAGTGTGTATATAACCCACTATTATGGGAAATTGATCCAAGCAATTCTGATTCTCATCCTGTGCCCTAGTTACGTCCAAGTTACATCACCTGTAGATACAGTGCAGTGTATATAATCCCCTAGGCTTGTAAAAAATCTCTAAGCAATTACGGTCCTACTATATACCATGATTTGATTGCTCAACCTGTATATAATTACCCTAGTTATGTCCAAGTTGCATTTCCTGTTCTTTGTAAATACAGTGCAGGCTCTGTCACACTGTATAAGTTATTGTTTCATGTAAACCGCACTGATTCTAAAGAGCGCGGTATAGAAAAGACATTAAATAAATAAATAAAATCAACACACACCTTCATCTGCTGGAGACAGAGAAAATACTGAGGACGACTCCTAGGGGTATGCCTGTGCCTGCTAGGGCTCAACCAATCAGAGCTCTGGAAGTTTTTTCTCTGTCTCCAACATCTGCTGGCAGGGGAACACAACCCGCTTCTCTGGACTGGTCTAGCAGGATGAAATGGAAAGGTGGATGTTACACCTAATTGGGGGACAGATGCCAATCTATATGATTTTATTTACATTCTCTTATATACCGCGCTATTCTGCATCAGTGCGGTTTACATTGAACAAACTGAAATTACATTGAACAGGGCATTATAACGTGGAGATAACTATTTTACAGGGAACATGGGCAATGGAGGGTTAAGTGGCTTGCCCAAGACCACAAGGAGCACCTGTGGGACTAGAAACCCCAGTCCTTCCGGCCCAAGGTTGCTGTCCTCTAGTGGGATTTGAACCCCCGACCTTCCTGCCTGAAGTACCTTGCCCCAACCACTAGGCCACTCCTCCACTCCATGAGATACTATGATGACTATATAGGTCAGTGGTTCTCATCCCAGTCCAGTCAGGTTTTCAGGATATCCACAATTAATATACATGAGATATATCTGCATACAAGGGAAGCAGTGCATGCAGATCTCATGCAAATTCATTGTGGATATACTGAAAACCTGACTAGTCTGAGGGTCCTAGAGGACTAGGTTGAGAACCACTCATATAGGCAATGCAACCCCGTGTTGGTTGGTGGTGAGGGGTAGGGTGTGTCGGAATTTAAGTGTCCCTGGCCAGTAGACCTTATATGAACTGAGGACACACTCAGATTTCTGATTTAAAAAGGCTATGCAAGGAATGAAGGCAAGCTAAGTTTCCCTAAACCTATAACCAAAATGTAGGTTGTTGCCAATAGACTGTAGATCAAGGTGGCTGTGAACAGATAGAAATGTGATAGAGACAGAAAGATAAGAAGAGCAAGGGGTTTTGTTTTTGTTCTTTTGTGTTTATCCCTCCTCCCTTGGTGCAATTACCCTAAAATGCCAGAGTGCTTAAGTAGTATTACAAGAGAATAAACCAGGTAATAAATAGGCAAGGAGAGTCTCCCAAGCTTAGGGCTCCTCATGTCCTTAACATCTCATATTTGGGAGCAGCCCACACAGAAAAACTGTCTGAGCTGCCACATCACACTGGAGTGGAGGAGTAGCCTAATGGTTACAGCAGTGGGCTAGATCCAGGGCAACCATGGTTCAAACCCCACTGAGTCTCTCCTTGTGATCTTGGGCAAGTCACTTAACCCTCCAGTGCCTCAGGTACAAACTTAGATTATAAGTTCTCCAGGGATAGGAAAATACCTACTGTGCCTGAATATAAACTTGCCTTGGATTTCTAAAGCATAAGCTAAATTCAATTCCCCCTCACTGGCATACTGGCTAGCACAGCCTGACCAAAGACGAAGTGTGAGATAAAGGTATGAAGCAGGGACCATGTTGCTGCTTTACAGATTGTATCCAGTGAAGCAGACTTTAGGAGAGCCATGGTAACTGTAGTTGCTCCAATTTGATGAGACTTTAGTGTTCAGAGGAACACCCACTTGTCCATAACAGAATTCAATGCAAGATGGCTTCCAATTTGATGAAGTTCATCTAGCAATTGGCATGCAGTTGAGGTCAAAAGGAGACTAAAAAAGCTGCATAGATTTCCTGATCCATTCAGTACTTTTGAGGTAGTGTGCAAGGGCCTGCTTGCAGTCTAGAGTGTGAAAGATTCTCACATAGATCCCTATGAAGCTTTGCAAAGAATACAGAAAGCACCATTTCTTCTTTAATATGGAAAGGTGTTAGTACTTTGGATAAAAATTTGGGAAGAGTTTGAACAATCACTTTGTTAGGATGAAGCTGGACATGCTGCATAGGTTACTAGTCTTTGGTGTTCACCTATTTTCCCAACCAAGATAACAGCTAAAGAGGAAGAGCACCTTCTATGTAAATTGTTTGAGTGAGGATGACTGCAGTGGTTTAAACAGTGACTTCATAAGACAAGTTAGAGCAACATTAAGGTCCTGTGGTATGGAGGCTTCTGTTAAGGCAGTCTGACATGAAATAATGGAACGATGAGAAGCCAGAAGACTATCAACTGGAGCATGGAAGGCAGAGAGAGCACCAAGACGTACCCCGATAAAGGATTTTCAGATTCCAAGATGATATAAATGGCATAATGGTAGGATGCAACTCGTGTGCTATTTCTAACAAAGGAACAATCTCAAAATAAAGCTTAGTAGCTTCATAGTAAATAGATGTATCTTGCTTATACAACTGTTGATGGTCTGTATTTGTTCTAAAAACTTTCCAAAGTTCAGACTCATAGCTACAGCAATTGACGTGATTCTCACCCCACTCTTTTCCAATCACACTTACCTGCTTTAGATTGAAAAAGCCATTCTTGTCGCAATTCGGTATGTGCAATGAGTACAGATGCTCCAGAGGACCCCGCTCATCAGGAAGATGCATGGTGGAGATACGTTCCAGAACCTGATCCAGCTGTTTCTGACATGGAGTCTGCAAGAGGTGAGAAAAGGAACAGCTGGCTCAATGACGCATCCAGCCTAACAACGGCAAAGACAATATGACCCCTTTCTTAAGCAGGGGAATTTCAGAGGCTTTGGGCATCAAAGGTCAACTTGAAGTAATCGGAATTAAGTGCTTTGCATGTATCAAAATCAACATGGTACCACCTCACAACAGCTCAATTGCAACTAAAAAGCATTATAATGCTACTTTCAGTACAGGGCTGGTATCCCAGCATCATGCAAAGAGATAAACATCAAGCCCTCAATGGTAATAGCCATGCAAACAAGAGTTCAATGCTATGTTACATTTAAATAGCGTCTCAGAATCCTGCCAAAAATAAGAGTGTCTGCTCCAAAAATCTGCAGTAAAATGAAACAGTCTGCAGGAAATTCATACATCAAAAGACACTAGGATCTCAAAAGGGTTTTTCACTCTGGGTCACCAGCATCAAGTCATCTTAATATAAGCACAGCTTATGTTGGGGCAGATTCTTTGAGAACATGTTAGCTTATCTTGTGCTTAAATGTATTCTACTTAAGAGGCTAAGGCTACCCTTTCAGCAGCCATGCTGGTCTTCAAGTCTCTTCTCATAAGTCTTCTGATGCAAGCTCCAAATCATTTTGGTCACCCTCTTCTGAACCGCTTCCAGCCTTTTTATATCTGTATCTCGCAAAGGATATAAAAAGGCTGGAAGCTGTTCAGAGGAAGGCGACCAAAATGATTTTGAGCCTGCGTCAGAAGACTTATGAGAAGAGACTTGACGATATCGAGGAGAAGGTGGTGATCAACAGTGTCAAAAGCAGCAGAAATGTCAAGAAGGATGAGGATGAGGCTAGAGTAAAAGCCCCTGGATTTGGCAAGGAGCAAGTTATTGGAGACTTTGGCAAAGCCATCTCAGTAGAATGCAGAGAGCCAAAGCCAGACTGTGGTGGATTCAGAAGGGATAGAGAAAGTCAAGAGAGTGGTGAACCGCAAATTCAAGTAGTTTAGAAATAAAGGGGAGGAAAGAGATGGGTCGATAATTAGAAGGATGTGTAGGATCAAGGGATGGTTTATTGAATAGATGTGTAACCACAGCATGCTTGAAAGCTGCAGGAACAATTGCAGTAGAAAGCAATAGGATGAGGATATGACAGTTAGAAGGGTCAACAGTGGAGGAGATGGAGTCTAGTTGATGGGTGAGGGAAAAGGATCGGAGGAGCAGGTAGTATGTTTAGAGGAGGAGAGAAGATGTGTGGTTTCTTCCTCAGTGACCTTAGAAAAGGAGGAGAGGGTGACACAGGCTGATTGAAGGATTTGGGAGTGAAGAGGGGGGAAGGAGAGATGGAAGAACTCAGGGTGAACTCAAGCGTAATCTTGTGGACTTTGTTATAGAAGTAGTCAGTCAAGGTTTGGGCAGAAATTGAAGGAGGGGTCAGAGGCGGAGACATTGAAGAGAAAGGAGAGAGTTGTAAAGAAATGGCAAGGGTCAAAGGCAAGAGAGTTAGTCAAATGGACATAGTACCCTTGCTTGGCGAGTGCTATGGCAGATTGGAAGGAGGTAGGCATGAATCTGAAATGTAGGAAGTCTGCAAGGGTGTGGGATTTGAGCCAAAGGCATTCAGCTGAGCAGGCACAGGATTGTAGGTAGCGGGTTTTAGAGGACAGCCAGGACATGAAGTAGAAGGAGCAAGAGCATCCAGAGCAGAGGAGAGTATAATGTTATAGGAAGATATGGCCTCATTAATGAACTTAGATGACATAGTGGAGGAAAGAAATGGTGAGACAGCAGTGGAGAGAGCTGATGGGTCGATAGAGTGAAGATTCCTAAAGATGCTGGGAAGAGTCTGGGTGAGAATGAGGTGGAGGGTGATGAAGAGTGAAACTTAGCAGGTACTGGTCGTATAAAGGAAGGATTGAGGTGCAGAAATCTGAGGGCAAGCAGTTAGATAAGACAAGGTCAAGAAAGTGGCCTAGCTGGTGAGTAGGGACAGTAGAGCATAGCAGGAGATTGAATGAGGTGGTAAGGGAAATAAGCTTTAAAGCATGAGGGTCAGAGGGGTTATCAATATGAATATTAGAGTCCTCAAGGATAAGCGAGGGAGAAGATGCATCTATAAAGAGGGAGAAGCATAAGTCAGTCAGTGAGAAAGGTAGGTGTGGACTCAGGACCGTACCTAGCCCTGTGCAAGTGGTGCGGCCACACAGGGCTCAAAGGCTTAAGGGGCGCATTTCAACTGTCTGCCGTTGCCTGCCGTCGCCACTTTTTCTTCTCTCAGCGGCAGCAGGCAACAGCAGACAGCTGAAATGCTATCCTGGACTAGTGCTTTAGATTTATGGAACTCAAATTGTTTTAAATCGTGGGTTTTCGCTGCGTTGCCGCCATGCTCCAGTCCAACAGCGCTTCTCCCCCCACCATCGCCGACCTACGTGGGAGTGAATGCTGGCGATTTTTCCCCACTTTTGAGGCAGATGGAATGGACTTCAAAGGAAGGAAAGGAAAGACTGAGGCAGAAGGAGGGGTTAAAATTGGGTTTCTACTCTCCCATTCCTGCCAACACCACCACCATGCCCAATGGAGCAAGGCATATGGGAGAACTGGTAGCCCACATGAAAAGAGGGCAGTAACTGAAGCAGACTCCAACAAGTCTCTTTAAAGACCACTATCCCACAGTTACTGCTCTATTCCTAACGAGTTCTACTAAAACACCTCTGATGTTCGTTAGTTGAAACGATCAATTCAGCCGCATCCAACATAGGCAGGCTTTAAAATAGCCCACCTATAGAACATTACTTAACAAAAATAGAGGGGGGTGGGTAAACTGCACAGAGCAACAGGTACAACTCTAGCCACCTTACTGGGCAAATTAGATGGATCCTGCTGGCCTTTATTTGCTATCATTTACTATGTTACTATGAATAAATGAACTTAATTTTCAAACCTTTCCTAATTGACAATTTAACTTAACTGCACAAAAAATTAGGGATAATTTTCTGCAGGTGGCAATAGTTGATTAAATGCCTGCCATGGTGTTTAAACTAATATGCATAGTCAGCAGCACTGACTAGGATGTGGTAAACAATGACCACCTTCCACACACAGTTATTTAGTGAGCCTAAACTTAAAACTTATGACAGCAGTTAATTACCTCTCCAGATAATACTGCTGCTCTACCCCCAACCCCTCCCCCATTTTACAGGCAGTATTTTGAGCCCCTATAGCTTTTAAATCTCTGTGGATAAGAAGTTGTGTGGTACTGGCCACCGATAAACCTATAAAACTTCCTTTCAAAAGTTGCTGCCACTTTTTTTTTAAAATTTCTCAGCACCAGGAACCACATTGCCTAAAACGAGAAAGGTTACTGAAACGGCTCATTAGAACAGAGTAAAAAGCAACCTGCTTTCATAAAACAGACAAAAAGGGGAAAAAGGGAAAAAACCCCCCTACAAAATAACCCCAATGTAAACAAAGGGAAATTCAACAAGAGCAGACATAAGAAAGGAAAAGTATAAAGAAAAAAATATGTTTTCCATAACTCCTGTGATACAGTGGCCAGCACAGAGCCCATGGATAGAGGAGAAAAGGAAGAGCTTACCTTACAGTCACCTAGGCAGAAAGCATTTTCAGGTTGTAGGGTTCCAGAAAATAGCAGAACAAACTTTCCCTACACTGGCTGTGACGCAGTAGAAAGCCAGGAAACTAATCACGTCCACCTGGGCCAGGAAGCACGTACAACGTGCAGGAGCCAGGAGGATAAAAGTGGCTGGGAAATCCCAGTAGGGAGAGGTGCCACGGGAGGTGCATTGGAAGGCAAGGGAGGAGCAGTGAATGGAGGTGCATTGAGAGGTGCTCGTGCACAGGTCTCCCAAGCCAGAGGGGGCATCGTCCCAAGGAGAGTGAGTAAGCAGCTGGAGGGCGAAGGTCACAAGCAGGAGAGCTTGCTGGGACCAGGAAGCATCGGGTGTGTCCCTGCAGTAAGGAACAGCAGAAGGGAAGCCTTTCCTGAAGCTTACCACAGCCCAGACCAGACAATTGCTGAGGGGAACCCTCATGGCAAAGCAGGCTACAGCCCAAGTAAAGGTGCCTGGTTAAGAGAGAAAGGAGTGGAAGCTGGTTATCCAAGAAACAAAGCTAAGTACACTAATTTCTCCAGAGGGCAAGAGGAGGGCTCGGCTAGAAAAGCAAAGGCTAATTGCTGGAAGGAAAACCCTTGGTGGAAGGAAGGGGGAAGCCTCAGATAAATAGGCTCCAGTACAGGTCCTCAGGACTTCCCTTATACAGAATGGTTCCTTGCCCCAAGAGCTGCTGTATCTCGAGAGAGTTCTGTGAACGATAGATGTGGAAGGTGTTACCCACTTACAAGTTTAGACACTGAGCAGATGCAATGGGAGAGCACTAATCAGGACATTGATTATAGCCCAATGGATTGCACGCTCTGTATATCAGATGAGATTACCTCTTTATGTTAACCAAAGAAGCAAGAGCATTGCAATACCTGTTTTTGAAAGAAGGTGCATTTTTGGTTATTTTGCTGTGAAGAAACAGTTTCTTTAATCCTTTGTTGCTGTATGAGAACAACAGAAATCCACACGGGAAAGGGAATAAATCCTCATTATAATTTTGCCTTAAACACACGGCTACAGAGTATTTCTTTACAAAGGCAGCTTGCACCACATGCCCTAGGCGACCGCCTAATAAGGACAAGGGTAGCAAGCGTCTGACACTCCTAATTTCCGTTATTTTTCCAATCCTGAAAATGGATAATGAATCACAAAACTCTTCATAAGCTCCTTTATAAACATATGACTATGGTTAGGAAGTCACCCTGAGTACTCACGTCTGGCAAATGAAACAGACTAAGTAGATATCTCTAGGCCAAATCAACCAAATCACAAGAACACAGCCAGTCAGGTTTTCAGGATAATCACAATGAATATGCATGAGATAGAAATGTACATACAATGGAACAGCGCATGCAAATCTATAATGGATATTCCTTGTGGTTACCCTGAAAACCTGACTAGCTAGGTGTGTCCTGAGGACTGGGTTGAGAACACCTAACTCTAGGCTATGTAAGTTATCTGTGTAGTCTCCCTACCTACCAAAGGAGTACCCACACAAGGCATCTGCAGCCTGAAGGGATGAGGTGGATCTCCTCTCCTCTCCACCACCAAGGCATCCAGAAGAGATGCACTCAAGGGATAGGCAATGGTAAAAATCCTTTTCCATATTGCCTGCATCACCCAATCTTAACGGCCTAAGGATCAATGTGGACAAGACCAAAGCTTTGACCATGGATGGATCACAGGCAATTGTTCACCTCACTGGAATTCAAACTGAGCAGATCCAAGAACTCAAATACCTGGGATCGCTGGTACAGGAGATGAAGGTGGCATCCACCACTGAAGTCATCAACAGGAATGGCCAGGCAACAGTAGCATTTGCCTCATTCAAATGGTGCCTCTGGAAGAAGGCCAATTTCTCCACCAAGACCAAACTTTGCCTCTTCCAAACGCTGATCCTGCCAATTCTCCTGAATCAATCAGAAACATGGACTCTGCTCAAACTTGACTTGAACAAACTCGAAGTCTTTCAAATGCGATGCCTGAGGCAGATGTTGGGGGTGTCTCTCTTTGTGATTGCCATCAAAATGAGACAATTCTGACAAGGTGTGACCATCAATCCTCAGTCGAAGAACAAATCCAAAAATGCAAACTGCGCTGGTTTGGGACATTTGCAGAATAACCTCAGTCAGCTGCCATACGAACTCCTCTGGTGAGAGTCACCTGTCCACTAGAAGGTCCAACGAGCAGCACCAAAGAAAATGTGTCTCAAACACATCAAGGAAGACCTAAGGAACCAACAACTGACCATCAATGAGGCCAGAAACATTGCCAGTGATCGCCAAGGTTGGAAGCGTATTGTGAGCAACACGTGAAATCCAGCGGCAACTACAGCAGCGTATTGGCTGAGAGGATGGCCTTCTTTCCAAATGCCAGTTAGGGATAAAAGAAGAATAGTAAAAATGTAGTGCATGCCATTGAATCAATGCAGACTCCTGGCAACCTAGCCCCTGGGTTTTCCCAAGGTGGTTAACCCCTCACAAATCAAAAGTTTAAAAAAAAAAAAAAAAAAGAAGGTGTTTCCTGTGATGGTCCTGGGCCAAAGGTCATGCACCAGGACTCATCTCTTATCTCTCACTATGCCACTCCTCAGAAGTGATTTGCCAGAAGAGCAGAGTTCCCATCTGTGCCCTTCTCTTCTATTGCTAACTCTAGACTTTGTTCCTTTTACCTTGCTGCTCTCCTTATGCCTGGAACTACCCTAGTCTGTACGCCAGGTACCTTCTGTGACCCTTTTCAAATTCAGGCTGAAAACTTACCTCTTCGCTGCTGCTTTTGGATCTTGACTCAACTGATCTTCATGTTTCCTTACCATTCCCTCTAGAATCTAGATGTATCCTGTGTCTACAGCTACTGTGTTGTCTGTCTTGACTAGATTGTAAGCTCTGATGAGCAGGAACGGTCTTTCACATATGCCTGTGCAGCACTGCGTACATCTTGTAGCACTATACAAATGTGTAGTAGTAGTAGTAGTAGTAGTAGTAGTAGTAGTAGTAGTAGTAGACGACTCCATCTAGAACCTTGCAATCATGAGCCGTAAAGCCAGCCACTACATGTCACCCTTAAGTTACACCCACATCACCTCCACTGCCCCCTTCATCCAGGGGGCTACAACTGACTCCAACTTTGAGATTGAACCCAAGACCTTCTACAGCACAGCCAGCCTGCCTTTTTTTTTTTTTTTTCCTTTTCATCACTGACACACTTTGCCTTTATTTACTCTAACCCCTCCCCTTCAGTTAGCTCCACCACTAAATTCTATATGCCCTCAATCACGTACACACACAGCACTGATCCCCACTCTCACTACCACAAACCTCTTTTTACATGCTCCCCGGCCGATCCTCTGTTATCTTCTCTCTTCCCAATACCATTTATCAACAACCTTTCCATAAAAAGCAGCAAAGTAAAGTGAAATTAATAATACATCACAAAACAACCCATAAAAATACAAAAGGCAAATCTGATTCTAGAATGAAAGCAGCTGAGAACCACCAAGTACGCAAATGAGATACAGGAGTTGGTACGATGGTATCAGCCTGGGCAGACTCTGGCCTACAGTTCACAACCATCCCGGGGCCTACCAAGGTTTGCCTGCAGTGCTGGTGAGCATGGTTTTTTTATGTGGTGGCCCCAACTCTTTGGAATGCCTTGCCATCTGCCTTGCGCATGGAGACGGATCTGTTGACATTCTGGAGGCAGCCAAAGATCTTGCTCTTTCCAATAGGTTGATGGGGTTGGCTGGTGGTTGGGTGGCATAGCAGGGGGGATGATGGTCCAGCGGGGTAGTAGTTGGCAGCAACTGTCTGTGTACTGTTGCTCTTGTTAAGTGCCATCGAGTCAGTGTCGCCTCATGGCAATCCTCTGGATAGTTAGCCTGAACTGTGCTAGGTCTTCAGTCAGGCGACTCATTGTTGCTAGAGTAGTACCCATAGCTGCTGTTATTGTAATCAATCCATCTATCTGCTCGCCTTCCACTTTTGCATTGACCTTCTACCTTGCCAAGCATGTCGTTCTCTCTCTAATGATCTCTCTCTTTGCAGGATGTGTCCAAAGTATGAAAGTTGAAGTCTTGTCATCTGAGCTTCTAAAGAAAACTTAGGTTTGATCTCCTCTAGTACTGACTGGTTTGTCCTTTGGGCAGTCCATGGTATACACAGTATTAGTCACCAGCACCATAATTCAAAGCCATTAATTTTCTTCCTATCTTTTTCACTGTCCAACTTTTGCATTCATGTGTCATTATTGAAAATACCATGGTGTGAACAAGTCAAATATTTATATGGAGAGAGACATTTCTACTCTTGAGAATCTTGTCTAGGTTCTTCATAGCCATTCTGCCAAGAGCAATGTGTCAGATTTCTTGACTGCTTGTCGTTTCTTTATTGATAGTTGATCCAAGTAGATTAAAGTTGTCAAATTATTTCAATTTCTTCTCCAACAATGAACATATTGATTTTGCCAAAAACTCTGCACCACATTAAGGAGCATAGGTATACCAGAACACCTGATAGTTCTCTTGCAGCACCTTTACATTGATCAAGGAGCAACAGTTCAAACGGAACAAGGAGAAACAGAATAGTTTTAAATCAGTAAAGGTGTATGATAAGGCTGCATATTTTCCCCCTACCTGTTTAATTTATATACAGAACAAATCATCATAGAAGCAATACTGTGAAGAAAACCGAGATATGAAGATTGGTGGAAGACTAACCATCTACATTATGCTGATACCACCATATTACTGGCTGAAAGTGAAGACTATCTGAAACATCTGCTTCTCAAGATCAAGGAACAGTCTTAAAATGGGCCTGCACCTTAATGTAAAGAACACAAAGATTCTGACAACTGACAAAATACGTTCATCGTTGATGGAGAAGTTTAAATAATTATGTATTGTATTTATTTTATTTTCATTTTTAATTTTATTTTGGGATGGTTTTGGGGGTCATGCTAGGAAAGGTCGGTGGGGGAATATTGTGTTGTGCTTCATCTGTTGTACACCACTTTGAATGCCATGTGCATAAGGTGGTAAGCAAATGTTTTAAAATATAAAAATAGATATTTTGGACACAGGTGTTCATGGGATACAGAGATGTAGGGATATGTTGGAGCTGTGGGTGTCTGCCAGTGTATATTTGACATCTGTGTGTACATGAGTGAATGTAAGGGAGTATGAAAATAGAATGTGTTTGAGTGGGTGCAATGTATGAGTGTCCAAACTTTCTCCCTCTATACTCCCAACCTCTTCCCCTCCATTCCTCTTCTCTCTCACCCCTCATTCTCACATCACAGACTGAATTCTTTATTCAGACCCACCCCATCTCACACCCATCCAACCACTCATCTACACTCCTTCCATCACACAGCTCTCTCACACACCCTTTTCTCCTTCATTTATCCTCTCACTCACCCCCCTTCTGGATTCACTGTGTAGGCTTCTACTGAAATAAAAACAAGGAACTATACTTTGCCAGCCTAAGTAAAGAGCCACATGCTGTAGTCTATATCATCTCTAAAATCACAGTTAATGCTTTTATAGAAATACACAAAAAGCTTCCTCGTTATCTAGGAATGTTGAACTCTAGCATTTGCCAAGTTCTAGCTATACATGTATCTCTTATAAGTTTCCGCAGCTACGCAAACATCCTTGCAAGTGCTTATCCTTCAACTCACCAGATACCTTGAATAGGTAAATTCATACAACCTTCAGCATGTGCCCTTCACATACTTTTTTTCCCCCCAGATATTCACATCTTCATTTATTTAGTATAATAGCTATTAATCCTTGATAGTCTTCCACAATTGTTTCTCTTATCTCACCTCCCACCACCGCTTACCTCCTCTCTTTCAACACTAGTAAAGCATAGTTACTCACCTGTAAGCACAGTTATTTACCTGTAACAGGTGATCTCCGGAACAGCAGGAATTAGTCTTCACACGTGGGAGACGTCGCCGACGGAGCCCGCACGGGAATGCTCCCCAGCATCCAATCAGAAGGCCTTTGGGAGCATACCCCGCGCCTGCGCGGTGGCTTCCCGCCCTTCCTACTGCCTCTCCCCAGTTGAGTTTCATAGCTGAGCCAGAAGGAGAGGAGAGGAAGGAATAGATACAAAAAAGAGATACAACTCCTAGGGGAGGTGGGCGGGTTGTGAAGACTAATTCCTGCTGTTCCGGAGATCACCTGTTACAGGTAAGTAACTGTGCTATCTCCAGGAACAAGCAGGAATCAGTCTTCACACGTGGGGACTCCCAAGCTGAGGATGCCCGGGGAGGTCCCATAAGCGCAGCCCAGGACGGGATGGCATTTGCCCAGCCTAAATCCCCAGCATCCCCTGAGGGATGGAGGGCAGGAGTTGAATAGAGGAACAGCAAATCTACAGACTACAGAGGGAGTCTTTAGAGTGCAGAACAGGTAACATTAAGATACAGCAAAAAAAAACCCAGGCTACAGGAAGAGTAGCCAGAGGGATGCATAAATAGTATCAGTAAGCATTTAAAGAGTAAATGCCCTAGTACCATATAGAGCTTACTGGCCATTAAGTTTTAATGAATGGTGTGGAACCCCGTAGGGCTTACCTACCGGGTTGCCGGAAGCAGACCTGTGGTGAAGGCACCGTAGATGCAGTAGCGAAGTCGTCAAGGAAACTTCGCCGCAGCGAGGAGGAAGCTCCAAATCCGGAAGGCTAGGAGATCCAGGCGTCAGCTGGGTCAGGAGAAGGACGGCAGGTCTTCCAGGAGGCTTAGTGCAAGCTGAGCACTCCTTTAGGAGTAGAGTCCAGAACTCAGAGGACTAACAGTAGAAGACTGGCCGAACCAGAGAGCCCATTCCGGAGAAGAGTAGGGGTGTACCCCGGAGCAGAAGGAGTACACAGGCTACCCTAGCGAGAGATAGGGAGACAAGGGTCCGAACCCCCGGGAGGAGGACCTAACTGAAAAGGGAGCTGTAGACTCCACAGCGGTAGAGTACCACCAGTCCGCTGCCCGATCGAGGAAAAGGCAGGCGGACTGGCCGGCCCCCGGGGGGGGGGGCGCGAGTACCGGCCATAGGGAAAAGGGCGGTATAACACAGGTACTGCGGGCATCCCCCCAATATGCGCCTATCGCGGAGGTGATATCTAGTATATCTAAGCCGGTGGGCATGAGGGCGCCCACTCCGGTACTAATGCAGGTATGTCGAGGGGCCTACCTCCCTGAGCATCACCCTGGTAAGGCGGATCTGCCATCGATCCACAGAGTGTCCACCTGGAAGGTGGCAGCAAGATCCGTCAGTAGAGGGATCTATTCCGGAGCACAAGGGCAGATCGGCGAACCAACAGCGCGGTAGTGCGGGGGACAGGGGATAGCATCAGTCCGGTAGAACGCCACAGGGGCTGGAGGCCCTATATGTGTCCCCAAGACCTGCACACAGAAAACTCGCCCCCCCGCACAGACCGGGGGGGGGGGATTCCAGTACGGAAGCAATCAGCAGGGGGAACCGGCTGAGAAGGGTTCGGAGACGTACCGAAGGGTAATAAGTTGGCCGTTGGCCATAGCTATCACGGAATAGAGGTGGTCTCCCTACCAACGGAAGGAGAATACCCGAACCCCTAGATAAGCCTCCGAACCATTTGCAACTGAACGAGCCCCCGAGCAGAGCTCAATTTTAACTTCCGATAAGAGGATTAAGCGCAGGCAGCTGCCTGCCTGAGCCTAAAAATGCTTAGTAGGAGAGTCCTGGCGCGGGCCCGGGGGCATCAACCCGGGGTGAGAGGCCCCTTGCCTGGGCGCGCCTGGAGGGTGGGTGGAGGGCTGATATTTCCTCTTCCTAGAGAGGCGTTTACCGCCGCCGTGGGGCCGGGCCCTAGGCTGGCTGCTAACCCTGGGAGGTTAGCGAAGCACTGTGCGACCTGACGCAAGGCTTCGCTGTTGAAGAGGTGATCTCCGTCGCAGGGAGAATTACCCAGGTTGTGCTGTGCCCGTCTACACAACTCGGACGCCTGCAACCATGCTGTACGGCGTGCTCTAATGGCAACAGCAGAGGCTCTGCTGACCGACTGGAAGGAGTCGAGCGAAGCACGAGAAAGGAACCCGGAGATATTCCTGCAGTGATAAAGGAGCAGGGAATATTCAAAGGCCTTGGTCGCCGATACGAAGAGGGATAACCGAGACAACCTCTCGGTGACCTCCTGCAGCGACATAAAATATATATCAGATAATTCTGGCCGTCAGCATAGACGCCTGGAAGGCTTGACGTCCTAGAGTATCCAGCGTTTTTGAGGCGCGGCCTGGGGGGCAAGAAGCATGCTTCTCCTTGCTTCCGGCCTTCCTCTGCGCCGATTCCACCACAATGGACAGATGTGGAAGCTGGTGCTGCCGAAAACCAGGGGACAGAGGCACCCGGTATAGAGCCTGCATCTCAGTCGACGGTGCCGGAACCCTCAAAGGCGACCGCCAAGCCCCCAGCAGGAGATCCTGCAGGGAGGGATGCAGAGGAAGCATCACGGCTGCCTGTTCCTCAGGGCCTGGGCTCGGGTCCGGGGTAGGGATGGCCAGCAAGTCCGCCATGTCAAGGAGGAAATCCTGAAAAGGCGGCTCTGCCGGAGGAGTTAGGGCGGGGGAGGCTGCCAGGGCACACTGAGGTCGCTCGGGCCGATGCCCGCTAGGCATAGGAGGGGACCAACCGGTCGGCTCCTGGGATTGATTCCAGACTAGGCATCGAAGGGGTCGATGGCACCGACAGCGCCGCAGGAAGCGGCCTCGGCCCCGAACCCGGGGGTGGCGCAGCTCCCTGCGATCGAAGCGGTTCCGCGGCCGGAGGGCAGGGGCCAGCGGTCTCCGCTCTGCGTCGCAGGAGGGGGCAGGGACCGATCCCGAGACGTGTAGTGTCCAGGCTTTCAAAGCTGGATACCGACTCCAGGCTGGGCATTGAACCGAGCGATGAGATCGACCCCCTTCCAGAGGGCCCCGGCGGGGGCGACCGCACCGGTGGTGGAAAACCCGGAGCGCGGATCGGAACCGCGCCGATCGGTGCCGCGAGCATCACGGGTCCCCGAGGGCGGAGCTCGGTGGAGAGGGGGTCATCCGACGCCGGCGCCGATGTCGATCGGCGGGCACCGCCCAAAGCCGGGCTCCCTCTCGCACCCGTTCGACCCGGAGAGAAAACCTTCCGGGGCATACGGCCCGTCCCCGAGGGGACCCCGGTCACCCAACGACGAGTCCCGGCGGGGGTACAAAGCCCCTGCGCCGACGTCGGTGTACAGTTGTGGGGCGGCGCAGATCCAGATCGGAGCGGTCGAAGACCCCGAGGCCCCTTCTCTAGGAAAAAACGGGGCCCTCGACGGCCGCGTCGATGCCAGGAGTCGTCCGAGCGCTGGCCGACATACCCCGAGGTCCCCGGGGAAGGTCGATGGCGGCCCCTCGTGCTCGACGCCCCTGCCGTCGCTGGCGGAGCGGCGCCGCTCGAACCCGGCACCACCCTTGCGCAGGGCCGGGAAACCGGCGACCCGGCGTGGGTCGAAGCGAGCGGCCCCGAGGGGAGGGAGGCCCGATGACCATCCCCGGCGCGGGGCAGAACCACCGACGCCCGCGCGCTCGAAGCGGGTACTACCCCCGCGCATGACCTGAACGTAGGGGCCGTCAGTGTCGAGTCGATCGGCCCCCGAGGTACGGAGGGCAGCGGCTGGCTATCCCCGGTGGGGAGCGGGTCACTCGACGCCGACAGGTCGGCACCGCCCAAGGCGGATGCCGCCCCCCTAGGAAGGCCATACCGGCGCGAGTCGGTCGGCCCCAGAGGCGCCGAGGACCGCAGCCGCCAATCCCCGGTGAGGAGCGGAACGCTCGACACAAACGCCACGGGGTCGGTACCGCCCGAAGCGGGCACCGCCCACGCGCATGGCAGGGATGGAGGAACGCCAGGCTGGACCGAGTCAATCGGCCCCGGAGGCGCCGAGGACAGCAGCCGACGATCCTCGGTGAGGAGCGGGGTGCTCGACACCGACGCCGATGCCGGGGGCTCAGTACCGCCCGAAGCGGCTACCAGGCCCGAGCATGGCTTGGATGTAGGGATGTCAAACCCGGTCGAGCCGAACGGCCCCGAAGGTGCCGAGGACACCGGCTGACGATCCCTGGCGAAGAGTGGAACACTCGACGCCGATGCCGGGGAATCGGTCCCGCTCGAAGCGGGTACCTCCCTCGGGCATGGCTCGGGAATGTTCTGTGAGGAACGAACCTCAGGAACATCCCGAAACCCAGTAAATGCTTTGGAGCCCGAGGACTCCCACCGGGGTATATCAGCCAAGGAGGACTTGAGGGGTTGGCCGGAGCCGTCGCCATGCCTCGCATGAGACTTGCCCCTCAAGACTTGGCTAGTCTTAACAGACTGTTGTATGGTTACCTGATCCTGGAGAGAACAACCCGACGACCGCGCCCTGGGCGCGAAGACATCGTCGAGGGATACCCGAAAGAGGGAGGGTCTTCTTCAGACACTGCAGCCCGGGGGATCTGGGAAAGAGGGGTCAGGCCCCACACAGGAGAGGCAGCAGGCCTTGGAGTCCACGTGGAAAATTGAGTCCCCGCCATGAGGCTGGGGGGAAGAAGGCTCCATGCCCCTGTCCTCAGCGCCCCGAGGGGGCGACGAAAATTAAATGAAAAATAAAGAAAAAAAGGGGGGGGGGCACGGAGGTGCCACTGTCGGCGGGAAAGCCGCGACTACAGAAAAACAGAAAAAAATTTCTGCGGTGGCAGGAGGGACGTCCTGCCTGCTCCGCGGAAAACGAAAAACTGGGGAGAGGCAGTAGGAAGGGCGGGAAGCCACCGCGCAGGCGCGGGGTATGCTCCCAAAGGCCTTCTGATTGAATGCTGGGGAGCATTCCTGTGCGGGCTCCGTCGGCGACGTCTCCCACGTGTGAAGACTCATTCCTGCTTGTTCCTGGAGATACAGGTGATCTCTGGGAACAGCAGGAATTTAGTCTTCACATATGGGTATCGTTGGTACCGATGGAGCCTGCACGGGAACGCTCCCCAGCGTCCAATTGGAAAGCTTTTGGGAGCATCCCACAGCGCCTGCGTGCTGCCTTCCCGCCTTTCCCAACTGTCTCTCTCCAGTTGAGTTTAAAGCTGAGACAAAGAGAGAGAGAGAGGGAAAGAGAAAGAGATAGAGATACAACTCCTAGGGGAGGTGGGTGGGTTGTGAAGACTAAATTCCTGCTGTTCCCGGAGATCACCTGTTACAGGTGAGTAACTATGCTATCTCCAGGAACAAGCAGGAATGTAGTCTTCACATATGGGGACTCCCTAGCTTTAGATGCCAGGGAGAGATCCCAGAAGCTGTGTGTCCCTGTGAAAGTGCTCCACTTCCCCCCATGGATCTCTGGCATCCAACCAGGGATGGTGGGTAGGAGCTGATTAGGTATGGAACATGTGTTGGAGAAAAGCCTAACCAAACAAGGCATCCCGGCGGGAGTACTTGTCTAAGCAGTAATGGGCTGTGAAGGTATGAACTGAGGCCCAAGTGGCTGCTCGACAGATGTCGTCGATAGACAGAGTGCAGATGAGCCATTGAGGCTGCCATGGCTCTCACATTGTGAGCTGTGACATGGCCCTCCAGAGGAAGATTCTTACTCTGACAGGCAAAGGAAATACACTGAGCAATCCAGTTGGACGGTGTTCTTTTGGAGACTGGAAGTCCCAAATGAGAAGGATCAAAAGCAACAAAGAGTTGAGAGGACTTTCTATGTTGCTGTGTTCTTTGCAAGTAAAAGGCTAAAGCTCTTTTACAGTCCAAAATATGAAGATTCCTTTCTGCATTTGATGCATGAGGCCTAGGAAAGAACACAGGCAGGTAGACCGCTTGGTTAAGATGAAAAGGCGAGACCTCCTTTGGCATAAAGTGTGGATGAGTCCTAAGGACTACCTTGTCATGATGGAACCTTGTATAAGGTGGATCAGCCACAAGTGCCTGCAACTCACTGATGCAATGTGCTGATGTGATTGCAATGAGAAAGATAACTTTCCAAGAAAGGAATTTCAATGAGGTAGTAGCTAAGGGTTCGAAAGGTGGCTTCATGAGCTGACCAAGAGCCAGGTTTAAGTCCCATGCCACCGGTGGTGGCCTAATGGGAGGCTTAGAAGAAGGCCTCTCATAAATCTTGCCATAAGAGGATGGGAGGAAATAGGTTGTCCATTTAGAGGCTTGAAAGAAGCTGCAATAGCACTCAAATGGACTCTTACTGAGTTAGTCAGGGAGGAGTGGCCTAGTGGTTGGGGCAAGGTACTACAGGCCGGAAGGTCGGTGGTTCAAATCCCACTAGAGGACAGCAACCTTGGGCCGGAAGGACTGGGGTTTCTAGTCCTGCAGGTGCTCCTTGTGGTCTTGGGCAAGCCACTTAACCCTCCATTGCCCATGTTCCCTGTAAGTATTAGTGTATGTGTCTCATATCCCCTCGTGTTAAATGTATCCCCCAACCGCTTTGACCCGGTGAAAAGCGGGATATAAATGCAGCTAAATAAAATAAAATAAATAAATAATAGTCTTAAGTCCTGCATTGGATAAATGAAGGTGATACTCCAGTAATTTATTTATTTATTTATTTATTTGTATTTCTTCTATACCGCACTCTTTTTCATCAGCGCGGTTTACATTAAACAGGAATACTCATTTCAATCAACAGACTGTGGTGAGCTTACATATAACAGGAAATATACAACTGGGATTATAACTTAGGGTATAACTTATAACTTAGAGGTATCGCAAGAGGGCTAAGACCCTTCTGCGAACACCATATGGTAAACCTCTTCCACTTAAAAGCATAAGAGCATCTTGTGGCAGGCTTCCTGGAAGCATAAAGGACATCCTTTACTTGCTGAGGGAGGTTAAGATCATGAAGATCTAGGCCTTCAGCAACCAAGCTCTGAGATGCAGAGACTGGGGATTGGGATGCCATGACATTCCGTCCTCCTGTAACAGATCTGGAGCAGATCCTAACTCCAGGGAGGGAGCTTGAGAGAGATGTAGAAGCAGAGGCCATTGGCCATTGCCATGGCCAATGTGTAGCTATGAGAATCATATGCCCTCTGTCTTTCTGAAGCTTGAACAGGGTTTTGGGAATTAGAGGAATGGGTGGAAAGGCATAAAGGAAGTCTTGACCCCAGTAAAGGAGGAAAGCATCCCTGGCCTGAGAGCCCTGAGCTGGAATTCTGGAACATAACCGAGAAAGTTTTCAACAGACTTGCAAAGAGGTCTATGTCCAGGGTTCCCCAAATTTGAAAAATCTTAGCCACCTGGTCTGCATGTAGACCCCATTCGTGTGGAAGCAGAACTCGACTGAGTCTGTCTGCCCAAGAGTTTTGTATGCCTGGAAGATACACTGCCAGGAGATGAATCTGATGCTCTCTGGCAAGGGCCCGTACTCACAAAGCTTCGTTGCAAAGCAACAGAGAGCCTGTTCCCCCCTGCTTGTTCACGTAGAACATGGCTACTTGATTGTCCGTATGAATGAGGACTGTCTTGTAGCTGAGCAGGGTGTGTAACACTCGAAGAGCAAGGAAGATTGCTCTGAGCTCTAAGAGATTGATAGGTAGATGAGTCTCCTGTGGAGTCCAAGTGCCTTGGGTGGAGAGGTCCTGCAGATGAGCTCCCCAACCCATTGGTGAAGCATCTGTCGTGAGAGTTGCCTGGGGTAAAGGTTGTTGAAATGGGGACCCCAGCAACAGGTTCTGAGTGGACTGCCACCATTGGAGAGACAAAATAAGGCAATTTGTGTTTGCTATTTTGTCTGACAGGCACCCTAATGCCTGGGTCCATTGAGTGGATAAAGTCCACTGGGCTGCTCTCATATGGAGGCGAGCATAAGGAACCACTCCAGAACCACTGTAGATGCCATGTGGCCTAATAGCTGTAACATTTCTCAGGCAGTGAGATGAGATTTTAGCACTGCTTGAGAAGCTAACTGCACCATGCGAAGGCAACGGGTCTGAGGAAGATAGGCCCTTGCTTTTCTGGTATCCAGCAAAGCTCCTATGAACTCCAGAGACTGAGTGGGAGTTAGACTGGATTTTGGGATGTTTATGACCAGACCCAAATACTGGAGGATACGCATTGTGCAAGATAGAGAAATCCTGGCCTCTGACTGATGGGGCTCGAACAAGCTAGTCGTCTAAGTAGGGGAAGACAAATATTCCTAGAGTGCGAAGAAATGCTGCTACCACAGCCATGCACTTCGTAAACACTCTTGGTGCTGAGGCCAGGCCGAAAGGAAGCACCCTGTATTGGTAGTGCTTTCCTTGAAAAAGGAACCGAATGAACTTTCTGTGTGTTGGATGGATGAGAACTTGAGTGTACGCATCCTTGAGATCTAGAGAACAAAGCCAATCCTGACTCTGAAGGTATGGCAGCAGAGTTCCCAGAGAAACCATTTTGAATTTCTCTTTGAACAGGAATTTGTTCAATTCTCTGAGGTCTAAAATAGGTCTGTGTACCCCTGTTTTCTTTGGGATAAGGAAATAGGGAGAGTAAAACCCTGTACCCTGTTGATGAATAGGTACTTCCTCTATTGCCCCTTGAGCAAGAAGAATAGTGACCTCTTGACCTAACAGGTTGATGAGAGAGGTCTGAGAATTGAACTGTCTTACCATTGTGGGAGGGGGCATGCACAAAAAGTGAAGCTTGTACCCCTCTTTTATAATGGAGAGTGTCCAATGTTCTGCTGTTATCTGCCCCCATCTGGGGGCAAAGTGACACAACCTTCCTGGAATGGTGGAAGGCTCTGGTCCATTGAGGGCCAGGAAGGCTAAGTTCTCTAGATTTAAGTCAAAGGCCTTGTGGAGGCTGAGACGGTTGAGACGGTTGAGGCTCAGCAGTCTTTGCTTTCCTTTGTTTAGGTGGTTGCTGACTCTTTCGGGCAGGCTGACCTGAAGAACGTCCCTGATGGGAGTAAGAGGGATAAAACCTCTTCTTTTTTTAGAAGAATGGTTTCTTGAAAGATTTCTTTCTTGCAGGATCAGCTGTGGCTTTGGATAATCTATCCAAAGTGGAGTTGTCAGCATCCAACTCATTGGCTCTCTCTTGCCAATTTTTGCGAAATAAATTCTCACCTGTACAAGGGATATTGCCCAGTTTGTCCTGCACCCAGAGCTCCAAATCGGATGCATGGAGCCAGGCAATTCTACGTGCACCTATGGCAATGACAGAGGTTCTGCTTATGCACTCAAAACAGTCAAAAGCTGCACGATTGACAAACTTAGAAACATCCTGGGCATGTTTAGCCAGTGTGAGAAAATCCTGCCTCTTGTCATCAGGAAGGAGAGGGCTTAAAACCTCCAAGTCTCCTGTAACTTCTTTAAGGAACATTCCCATATATAAAATATAGGAACTGATCCTGGCAGAAAGCATGGAAGCCTGGAAAGTATGACGTCCAAAGGCATCCAAGGTTCTACACTCACGTCCTGGAGGATTAGAGGCATGCCTCTTTGCACTCCTGATCTTTCTCATAGCTGATTCCACTACAATAGAGTGGTGAGGAAGCTGAGTTTTCTGGAAACCAGGACAAGGAGGGACTCGATACATGGTATCTAGTCTGCGAGAGTGAGGAGAGGTGGTAAGAGGTGTCTCCCACATTCTCAACATGAGATCATGTAAGATCTCATGGATAGGCAGAGTAGCTGCCTCCTTAGGAGCTTTGGGATATTGCAAAATCTCCAACTCCTTAGCCCTGGGCTCTGTTTCAGGAGCCACAGTAATGGACAGACCGAGCCACCTCCCTGATAAAATCCTGAAAGGAGATATCTTCTGAAGGAGACATCCTACATTTAGGGGAGGAAGGCTCCTCCAGGAGAAGTATCCCGGTACCGGCAGAGCTGTCAGAATCCTCAGAGTCCTGTCCGGATGCTCTTGAAGAGCCCGATACCCGTACTGACCGAAGTCGGTACCAGGGGGAATCTGTACCGGTGTATCGGCACCGGAAGGCATCGCATGACTGGGTGCCAGCAAAGCAGACACCAATGTCAATGCCGATGCTATCGGTACCGGTACCGATACCGGTTGAACTGTCTGAAACGGTTCCGAGGGTGTTGATGCCGTAAGGAGAGCCGCCAGACTGCATTCAACAGCCAGGAACCTCTGGTCTATTGACACTGCCGATGCCTGGGTATCGGTACCGGAAGCAGCCGGTACCCCAGAGAATGGCGCCAGTAGTTCTGCCGAGGTCGAGGCCTCGAGAACATCCTGGAGCCCCGATAATGCTTTGGAAGCCGAAGCCTCCCGCCGGGGCAATTTTGCCAGTACAGAACCCTCAAGGGCAACGCCAGAGGCATCTCGATGCTTGGAAGGAGATCTACCCTTTGAGGACCGGCTGGACTTATGTTTAGTTACCTGAGATCCATGGGAGGAAGACGAAGCCCTGGAAGACGTCGATGCCACAGAAGCTGCATTGGAGGGAAAAAGGGCGCTGAGCTTCGCTGCTCGGTTTTGTTGATCCCTCTTGGACATCATGGCACAAGCCATACACTCGGATATGGAATGGTCAGGACCTAAACATTTGAGACACCACTCATGGGTGTCGGTGACGGAGATGGTACTGCCACACTTGGTGCACTTTTTGAAACCCGAAGCGGGTTTTTCCATAGTGGAGGAAATTTTGGGCCTAAGGCCCAAAATGGCGTGTGCACCTGGGAAGAAAAGGTTTGAAAAAAATAGAAAATAAATATAGATATAGATATATATATTTATTTTTTTTTTTTTTAAACAAAAGAAGAAAATTAAAGAGAACCAGTGGTACCGGTATAGCATCGAGGAAGGCAGACGCGACCACAAAAAAGAAGGAATAAGGAAAACATTTTCTGTGGTGACAGGAACGACCTCCTGCTGGCTCCGCGGAAAACAAAGAACTGGAGAGAGGTAGTTGGGAAAGGCGGGAAGGCAGCACACAGGTGCTGTGGGATGCTCCCAAAAGCTTTCTAATTGGACGCTGGGGAGCATTCCCGCGCAGGCTTCGTCGGTACCGACGATACCCATATGTGAAGACTACATTCCTGCTTGTTCCTGGAGATAGGCTTATTCTCCTCTTTCACTCCATAAAGGACTCATCTTCAGACTCATCTACTCCTCCACCTCTAGGCTCCACCTTTCTCTCACCTCCTCAACCACTTCATACCATCCACACTTCCCCCATTATTCTCCCTCAGTCTCATATCATCCAGTCCTTTCAAACACACCCAACACACATGCCTCTCACCCAACTACTAAACCCTTGGGTTCCCACTCATTAAGTCCCCACTCTCCTACTTACTCGGTCCTCAAGTCCCCACTGTCTCCCACCCAATCTTTAAACATAGAAAATTATGGCAGATAAAAACCAAACAGCCTATCCAGTCTGCCTATCCATAAGAACTAGTAAGTTCTACAATCCAATCCTCTCCCTCAGAGATCCTCTGTACTGGTCCCATGCTTTCTTTCTTTTTTATTTAACGTCTGTTTTATACAGTCTTTCTACAAGTCAAGACAGTTTACAAGAAACTCAGTGCGCACAAACATTACATAGTTAAAGGGTGCAATTAAATTTAATGTAATAACAGTGGTGGGAAGGAGGCAAGGGGAAACAGGATGTACAGAGTAACAAGGCAGGGGTTACTAAACAGAGTTAACATAACGTATTTACATTAGGCTAGAGATGGTAGCGAGTGGCATGTGTGGGTTGATCCTAGTGGGGATACTCCCTGTAGAATTCAAGGAACAGGTGGGTTTAAGTTTCTTTCAGAAGTCTTCAGTGGTTTTGATGGTTCTTAGCTGTGGTGGGAGGGCATTCCATAATGTTGGGGCATAGAATGTGAAAGCCCTATTAGTTCTTGGTTCAGAACAATGTATCCTTGAAGGATACTAGTAAAAGACTGAAGTTAGGGCATATCGACAGAGAGGTTTCCAATAAAGACAAAAGTAACCCAAATGCCCTTAAGTACAGAGCAGACAGAGCTTAGATTCCAAATTACTCCTGCCTACCGATAACCAAATTAATATGAATAAAACACGGCCTCTAAAATGCTAGTATGCAAATGCTAGAAGTCTAAAAATTAAGACGGGAAAGTTAGAATATATAGCACTAAATGAGAGGTTAGACATAATTAGTATTTCAGACACCTGGTGAAAGGACGACAACCAGTGGGACACTGAAACCTGGGTACAAATTTTATCATAATGATAGAGCAGATCAAATTGGTGGAGGGGTTGTGCTCTCTGATAGAGAGGGCATTGAGTCAAAGGATTAAAGTCTTGCAGGAAACAAAATACACTGTAAAATCTCTATGGATTGAAATGGCATGTGAAAAGGGGAAGGGGAAAGCAATGGCAGTGGGGTGTGTACTATCGACCGCCTGGCCGGAATGAACAAATGGATGATGAAATGCTCAAAGAAATCATGGAAAGCTAACAAAAGTTACAGCACAGTAATAATGGATGATTTCAATTACCCCAGTATCGACTAGGTCAATGTCAAGGCAGGACATGCTAGGGAGATAAAGTTTCTAGAAGAAATAAATGACTGCTTCTTGAAGCAGCTGGATGAGGAAGAGACAAGAAGGGAAGCCATTTTGGACCTAGTCCTTAAGGGAACACAAGATCTGGTGCAAGAGATAAGGGTGTTGGGGCCACTTGGCAATAGTGATCATAGCATGATCGTATTTGATTTCATAATTGGAAGGACGGCAAGGAAATCCACAGTACTACCTTTTAACTTTCAAAAGGGAGATGATAAAATGAAGAAAATAGTTAAGAAAAAACTGAAAGGAGCAGTTGCAAAGATTAAAAATTTACATCAAGCATGGGGGTTTAAAAATACTATCTTGGAAGCCCAGACCAGATGTATTCCACACTTTAAGTGGAAGTCGTCCAAAAAACAGCCAGTATGGTTTAAAGGTAAAGTCAGAAAAGCTATTGCCAAAAATGCATCTTTCAGGAAATGGAAAAAGGAGCCAAATGATGAAAACTGAAAATATAAGCATTGGCAAGTTAGATGCAAGGCACTGATAAGGAAGGCAAAGAGAATTTGAGAAGAAGCTTGCTGTGGGAGCAAAAACATAAGACTTTTTCAAGTACATTCATAGCAAAAAAACCTGTGACAGTCAGTTGAAATATGAGATTGCAGACCTATTAATAATCTGTGAACTATCACTAAAATCATCTGTAATACTTGAAGATTGGAGAATGGCCAATGTAACTCCAATTTTAAAAAAAGGGTTCCAGGGGTGATCCGTGAAACTACAGACCAGCAAGCCTGACGTTAGTACCGGGAAAAATGGTAAAAACCATCATAAAGAACTAAATTACTGAACATGTAGATAGTCGTGGCTTAATGGGAGATAGCCAACATGGCTTTAGCCAAGGAGGGTCTTCTCTTACTAATCTGTTATGTATTTTCGAAGGTATGAATAAACAGGTAGACAAAGGTGAGTCAGTTGATATAGTCTGTCAAAGGCTTTGTGAAAATACAGATAAAGTTCCTCATAAGAGACTCTTGGCGAAATTAAAAAGTCATGGGATAGGACACAGTGTACTATTGTGGATTAGGAACTGGTTAAAAGATAGAAAGCAGAGGGTAGGGCTAAATGGCAATTTTCTCAATGGAGAAAGGTGAATAGTGGAATACCCCAAGAATCTATGCTGGGTTCGCTGCTTTTTAACATATTCATAAATGACCTGGAAATGGGAATAGCGAGTGAGGTAATCAAAGTTGTTAAAACCCAAGAGAATTGTGAAAAATTGCAAGAGGACCTTTGATAAATTGGAAGACTAGATGTTCAAATGGCAGATGAAATTTAATGTGGACAAGTGCAAAGTTATGCACCTAGCAAAGAACATCCCAAACTATGGTTAAACTATGCAAGATGCCATATTAGGAACCCATGAAAAAGATTTAGGAGTTATCGTGGATAACATGTTGAAACATCTTTGTTAGTGATATAGCGGAAGGGCTGTCGGGTAAGGTTTGCCTCTTGGCGGATGATACCAAAATCTGCAATAGAGTAGACACCCAGGAAGGTGTAGATAACATGAGGAGGGATCTAGCTAAGCTTGAAGAATGGTCTAGAATTTGGCAGCTGGGATTTAATGTTAAAAAATGTAAGGTCATGCATTTGGGCTGCAGCAATCCAAGGGAGCAATACAGTATAGGAGGTGAAGTACTTTTGTCCACTAAAGAAGAGCGGGACCTAGGCGTGGTTGTGTCTGATGATCTTAAAGTAGCTAAACAGGTAGAAAAGGCGATGGCAAAAGCTAGAAGGATGCTTGGGTGCATACGGAGAGGAATGGCTAGCAGAAAAAGGGAGGTGATAATGCCTCTGTATAAGTCTTTGGTGCGACCTCATTTGGAGTATGGTGTGCAATTCTGGAGACCGCACCTTCAAAAGGATGTGAACAGGATGGAGTCGTGCAGAGGGTTGCTACTAAAATGATTAATGGGCTTCATTATAAAGCATATGAGGACAGACTTAAGGATCTTAATATGTACACCTTAGAGGAAAGGCGGGATAGAGCGGATATGATTGAGATGTTTAAATACCTCCGTGGCATAAATGTTCAGGGAGAGAGCCTCTTTCAATTGAAAGCAAGTTCTGCTACGAGGGGACATGGGATGAGGGTGAAGGGAGATAGATTCAGGAGTGATATGCGGAAATATTTCGTTACAGAAAGAGTAATGGATCCATGGAATAGTCTCCCAGTGGAGGTGATAGAGATGAGGACAGTAACTGAATTCAAAAAAGCATGGGACCAACACAGAGGAACTCTAAAGGTAAAAAGTGGACTGTTGTAGTTGTTGTTATGGAAGGACAGACTAGATAGGCCATGTGGTCTTTTTCTGTCATCATGTTTCTATATTTCTATGAAACCCTCCACCCAGTGTGCAGCGGCAGCCAAGAAAGCAAATAGAATGCTATGAATCATAAGGAAAGGAATGAAGAATAGAACAAAGGATATTATAATGCCTCTGTATCATTTCATGGTGCAACTGTACCTTGAATATTATGTGCAATTCTTGTTAATAGAAAGAGGTATAGAAAAGAGACACCAAAATGGTAAAGGGGCTGGAAGGATACCCCTTTGAGGAGAGGTTATAAAGGTTGGGGATCTTCAACCTGGAAAAGAGATGGTTGAGGGGAGATATGATAGAGGTCTATAAATTAATGAATGGAATGAAACAGGTAAACTTAGATTGACTGTAGCTTTGCTGCATGTCCCATAGTTTTTCTATATTTTGATGGCATAAACAGTGTAACCTATTTAAAACTAATAAGAGAAAATATTTTTTCACTCAACGCGTAATCAAACTCTGGAATTCATTACCGGAGGATGTAGTAAAGGCTGTTAGTGTAGCTGGGTTTAAAAAAGGTTTGGACAGGTTCCTGGAGTTAAGGTCCAAAAATCATTATTAAAGGGGACCTGGGAAATCCACTGCTTGTCACAATACAAGCATTGTGGAACCTGTGTCCTTTGTGGAAACTGCTAAGTACTTGTTAACTAGATTGGCCACTGTTGGAAACGGGATACTGGGCTTGATGGAACTTGGGCTGACCCAATATGGCATATCTTATGTTCTTCGGCTGCTGGAGAATTTTTTTGGAGGGTAGGTCCAGGAGGTTGAGCATATATTGTTTTGTGGGTCTATGGGGTGGGTCTTCTTCGTAAGTTCTGGAGGCATTCCGATTGGCTGTTCAGCACTTCGTATGTATTGAGAATAACTTTGAATTTACTTTTAGATATGATGGGAAGCCAATGAAGCTGTTTGAGGATTGGGGTGATATGGGTCTGGTGTTTTGGGCGACATGTAGCAGATATAGTGTGCGTGCTTGGGCAGACCCTGGTATATAGAGCTGTCATAGTCTAGTAGAAGGGTAATGACAGCCTGGCAAACAGCACAGGAATCAGCGGGGTCTAAGAGGGGGCAGAGGTGCTTTATTATTCAAAGTTTGTAATAGATGGATTTTGTGGATTGTTTTATTTGTGCTTGTAAATTTAAGCACTGGTCGAGTGAAACCCCTAGGTATCTTACCTCCGTTTTGACTGTGAGGTCTTTATTATCCACTTTGATGGCTGTTGGTGGTTTGAAGTGAGGGTCTCTTGTCACATGGAAAACTTTGGTTTTCTTATAATTGATGGAGAGATTGTGATTTTTCAGCCATTGGGTGATTGCCATAAAGCAATTGGAAAGCATGGTGTAATTGGGCACAAGAGTGAACTGTGTATATAGCATAATGTCGTCTGCATATATTTGGAAGTTGATATTAAAGCTTTGGATTATATCAGAGCGGCAGGATGTACATGCTGAACAGAATGGAAGAGAGTGCTGAATCCTGAGGTACCCTTTGATGCGTCAATGGAGAGAGAGTTGTGGGTTCCTGCTTTTATTTGCTGTTTGCGGTCTGAGAGATAAGAGTGGAACCATTTACTGGTAGTGCCATGGAGCCCAATGTCATGGAGCCTGCTGAGCAGTAATTGGTGCAATACAGAATCAAAGGCAGCTGATATATCCAAGAAGAGCATAATGAATCCTTGTGATATATTTTCTGTGCTCATGATGAGGGTGTTGAGTAGTGAACTAAGGAGGGTTTCAACATCGTACCATGCTGTTACTGATCTAGTGGTGCGTGATCATTTAAGTAATTTTCTAATTGGGTTTGCACTGCTTTTTCAATGATTCCTGCAATGAAGGAGATGCTGGCAAATGGTCTGTAAGAAGATGGGGAGCATGGGTCCATGTTAGGCTTCTTTAAAATTGGTCTAATGGAAGATTGCTTGAGCAGTCATGGGATGATTCCTTATGTGAGGGCATCGTTGATAATGCTGGCAATAAAAAGATATCAGTTGGGGTCTTGCAATTTCGATCCAAGAGACCAGGCATGGATCCAGCGGGGATGTGGTTGTGTTTATGGTGGAGATGTCGTCGAGCTGCTCATGACTAATGTTTTTAAAGGTTGACCAGTGTGATATGGTATGATTGCATTTTTCATGGGAGGGCAATATGGGACTGCTGTGTTTTTAGGCATTGTATGGGGTTTGAAGGTGGAGTGCCAAGTACTTGGGGTTGAGGGCATTGCCTGTATTTGCAGGGGTAGGGTTTCTTGAAAGTGATTTGGCTATGTCAAATAGCTCTCTGGGTTTGTTGATGGCACCCTTGATCCTGTTTAGCTCTTGAATTCAGATACAGTTCTCATCTCCACCTCCACTGGGAGGCTGTTCCATGCATCGAGTACCCTTGCCGTAGAAGAATATTTCCTCAGATTACTCCAGAATCTATCCCCTTTCACCTTCATCCTATGAGCCCTTATAAGGAATCGGACCCGAGCTGGGACAGTGCTTCAGTAGCTAGACCTTGAGGCAGGCCTAGATACCCGTCACAGGCCTGCTTTGGATCCTTGACAATTGTTAGGCCAACAGAAGAATCAGGGGAAAGATGAACTGCTAACAGCATGAGAAAATCCTGAGTGTGAAACACAATGTTGCTGACTTGGTATGCTTTGTTAAGGAAACCAGATAACACAAAATGAAACAAGAAAGAGACACGAGGGGGAACAAGGGAGTAAGATATGACTAGGCACTGGCTTTGGGAAGGTGACATGATGTTTTTATGCTAACTTGAACCTTGGGAAAAGCGAAATTGTGCCAAACTCTGTGCAGAAAAAGTATTAAGAAAAACCCAGCTGTAGAAAAAGAACGAACCATTGCTATACTGCCAACCTTTCAGAAAAAACTGTATAAACAGACTGGGACAGCAGAGAAACTGGGAAGTTATCCAGCCCTGCCATGAAGGCGACAGTGTGCTGAATTGCCATTAACCTTTCACTTCTGTCTATTCCCTATGCAGTAGCTACCTTGTATTGGTAAGTAGAATGTGTGTGTGAAGAATTTATGCTGAGAAAAGGATCCTGTACAATAAAAATTTCATGAGTATTATTTATTTGACCGGTTTTCTATAACCGCCTTATCCTTCAATCAAAGCGGTGGGCAATGGAGGGTTAAGTGGCTTGCCAAAGGCCACAAGGAGTGCCTATAGGACTAGAAACCCCAGTCCCTCTGGCCTGAGATTGCTGTCCCCAGAAATTGGTCTCTGTCTACTTCCTCCGTGAAGGGTGAGATAGTGGCCCTTGTGGCCCACTAGGCCCCTACACCCTTCTTATAGAGCTTCCTTTCCCTTAGGAGGATCACCTCCTGTACCATTTATACCATGGGGGTATTTAATCTCTCACCTCTCCAACCTTTCCTCTAAGGAGAATACATATTGAAATCTTTAAGTCTATCCCCATATACCTAATGATGAAGATCACTGACTAATTTAGTAGCCACCCTCTGGAGTGACTCCATCCTGTTTGTATCCTTTTGAAGATGCGGTCTCCAGAATTGCACATAGTACGCCAAATGATGTTTTGTTATAGACTTATAAAAGGCACTGTCATTTCCACTTTCCAATAAGAAAGCAGTAAAATTCAGTAAATAACTTTCACAGGAGAAATAACAGCATGGAAACTGAACTATATGTGTCAATGTGAAATGCAATACATACAGCTAGGGAATTAGCTCTAATGTGCGCCTGCACATGCTGTGCATATTTTGCATCTGTAGTGGGGCATTTCCAATTGACATAGTTTTTGGGGTTGGTGACAGCTGTTGAGAGGGATATTTCTTGTAGGTAAGACACATCTTCCCCTATACTCTTGCAAACACCACTTCTCCTATTCTTTTTCAATTCATGCTCTCCTACTTAGTGCATTCTGTAAACTGCCTAGACATGTAAGTGAAGGACAGTATATAAAGTCACAAACTATAAATTTGCTTCATTCTAGTTGTCAGTAGACAGCACCCATTCTACTAAAACCAAACCCTCGCATTTGACAGCAACTTGTGTCCTGTTATTAGCATAGATTTGCCAACTGGCTCCAGATACACCCGACAGGCTATATCCAGAAATGTATTACGATTTTGCTACTGTACTCCATAAGAAAAGCAAGACTACAAGTCTCTGCATGCAATGAGGTAAACCCAGGACTGGATCAAGCCTGTCGGGTGCATTTGGAGCCAGTTGGCAGCCCTATATTGGCATGGATAAAAATACATTATTAAAGAAGGGCCTTCCTTGGATAGGTTCCTAGAGAAAAAGTCAATAGACGTATGGCAGACTGGAGAAAACCATTGCTTATCCTTAGTGGATAAGCAGCATGGAAACTGTCTAGTTTTTGGGATCCTTCTAGGTACTTGTGACCTGAACTAGCCACTGCTGGAAAGAGGATACTGGGCTTTATGGACCTTTGGTCTGACCCAATATAACAATTCTTATGTTCCTGGCATGGCTTGCAGACATTAATAGGGAACCTGAGCAAGTTTGGATAGACATGGACCATCAGTGTTTTCTGGCTACGAAGGCCATTTAAGCCAAAACATTAAAAATGTAGTTGGCGACAATCCCTTGTCACCCACCCATGAGCTGCCTTTCTCCAAAATGGGACAGGTCTACATTAGCAAACCATTAAAAGGTATTGTAGTACACATTTCTTTGACACCAAAGATCTAGGGATTAAACTTTAATAATCCTATTTGGAAACAGAATTTGCTACAGATGGACAATATTTCTTTCCATCCTATTGGATTACCATATAGAGAGCATCATTAGGCCAATCAGAAGAGGATTGCATTTGAAGGGCCAATGACCATCTTTCAACCTAATCATCTATGTAACTATGACATCAGTTTATAGCATTGTCAATCCAATACTTCTGAGAAGGGCTAAATTCACTGACCCTGCCTAATGGACGCATCTTCTTGGGATCTTCAGGGTTTTTGCTGACTTTGCTCATCTGTCGCTGCTGCTCATTGGCTCTCTCTCTGTTGACAGCCATCTCCTTCACGCCACCTCTTGTGGGCATCTTTCTTCCCACAACAACTCCAACAGCAGTGCCAGTCTCCCCATCCACTTGACTTTCCACCAGAAGGCCATCTGACCGATCATCAAGGTTCTCTATGGTAGAGAAAAGGAAAAGAAAAACCAGCATGAGAAAAAAAAACCTGCTAGAGCAGTAGGTTTTAATTCCTTGACATTCCTGGAGTGCTTTCTAACTTAATAATCCATAGGAAGCAGTGAATCATCCCTCCCAATTAAAAGTTTGAGGTGGTTCTGGAAAGAGGGGCTCATAGGATGAAAGTAAAAGTAGGCAGACTCAGAAACAATCTATTTCTTTACAGAAAGCATGAAGGCAACTAACCAATTTATTGAAGAATAAGCTTTCAAGGACAAGAATCCACTTCATCAGGTGCCTTTAAAGAAGGTGGTAGATGCATGGAACTGCATCCCAGTGGAAGTGGTTAAAATGAGGACAGTATTTGAAGTCAAGCTTGAAATTGGAGATGTCTGAGGAAGAAGGGGTGGTAGGGCTTAGCAATTGGTGTGGATGGGCAGACTGGATAAGCCATATGGTCTTTTTCTGCTCTCATTTTGACTGCCGTTTCTCTAATATGAAAACAATGAAATAAATTTTATTCAATATTATAAAAAGGGCTTCTGATTTTTGTGGGGTTTCTTTTGCAATTTCTCATTCAGACCTTTAAGTATTTAAAGAGAAATAATGAACAAAGAAACCTCTTCCAGAGACAAGGAAGCTGTAAAACTAGAGGGCATAACATGAAGTCTTTAATAAAATAAGTCATAGAAATATGAAATCCATGTAAAAAAAAATTCCACAATTCATACAGCAAATTTTTAGCATCCCCTCAAAGCTCCCTGCTTGAAAATAAATAGCTTAATTTACAAACACCTAGGGGCACGTTTATTAAACCATGGCATCTGCCATATTGGCAGCAAACACGGGCTATTATGCCACACTGACAGCTAGCGCTGTTTGAAGAGAGTAGAGGCGGGATCAGGTTGGGGAGAAAGCATGGCAACAAGAAACAGTCAACAGGCAAGCAACTGCCACATGCTGGCTGTCAAAATCACCAATGGCTTGGCTGCAGCTAATGCCACCGTGAGACTGGTACCATTTTGGAAGGCACCAGATAGGACAAGAGCAGAAGTGGACCACTGCTGGACCACCAGGGAAGCCCCAGAAAGTTCTGGGTGTTGTGACGGAGTGGTATGGCTGGCTAGCTGGAGTGATTGCTGCCGGTGTGTGTGGGGAGGGGGGAGACAGCCAGCCTAAGCCATTGAGATTGGATACGGTCCAGAGGTGTTGGGGTTCTGAAGGAGGAGGGGTTTAAAGGGATGTGTGGTGGCATGGCAGCATTTTTCATTTTTAATGTTTTTATTATATATGTATGATGCCGATATGCCTCATCACTTTCAGTGCTTTGATGACATAAAAAAAGCTTGTCGTGCTGTGAGGGCTTGTGTGCATCACTGATGCTGAGAGCCAAGCAATCAGTAGTTTAGCTACTGGCAGGGTCTCCCAAGATGGACAGGTCTCAGCTGAGGTGCCAGACTAAGACAAAACCACCCATCTTGGCAGCAGCAGAATAGAACAGTGTTCCAAGCAGAAGATCATATTTCTGTGACAAATGCAACACTGGAATTAACTGCATGGAAGAAAGGTTTGACAAATGACAAATCTATTTCTGTGTCTTGCCACGAAAACCCAATGGATAGTCACAAAACAAATTGCACTATAGTGCTGGAAGATGAGACCCCCATGTTGGAAGGCACTCAAATGGCTACTGGGGATGAGCTGAAGACTTCAGAGTAAAGCCAGCATTTACAATGTGGTTGGATCAAAACCCTTAGGATATCGGATTGCTGATGTAGCTGCACATGAAGAGTAAGAAGTTGCAAAGATGTCTTACATACTGGGACATGGAACGTGTGAAGCATGAACCAAGGAAGTTGAAGGTGGTAAAGAAAGAAATGGAATGTGTACAACTATCTGTTGGGTTTCAGTGAACTGAAATGGCTGGCTTTGGACACTTTGCATCTGATGATCACATGGTCTACTATACTGGAAATGAAAGACAAAGAAGAAATAGTGTTACATTTAAAATTAAGAACGTTGCAAGAACTGTAATGAAATACAATGCAGTCAGCGAACGTTCAATTTCTATTTGTCCAAGAGGAAAGCTCATCAACACAACTATAATTCAGGTATATGCCCCAACAGCTGCCGAAGAGGAAGACGTTGATGAATTCTGTGAACAAGTACAAGCTGAAATTGACAGAACATGCAAACAGGACATCCTTATAGTCATGGGTGACTAACGCAAAAGTTGGCAACAAAGGTGGCAAAGTGTTTGGAAAATATGGACTTGGCAACAGTAACGAAGCTGGAGAAAGACTGGTAGAATTCTTTAACACCAATGTTCTATTCATCTCAAACACCTTCTTCCAGCAAAACAAGCGCTGACTGTACATGTGGACTTCACCCAATGGATTGTACAGAAATCAAATTCACTACATCTTGGAAGACATCAAAGACAAAACCTGGAGCCGATTGTGGTACAAGATCACCAACTACTAGTATGCAAACTCAAGCTAAAGTTGAAAAGGAGCAAGCCACTCATAAATGTAGCAAAATATACCACTGGAATTTAAAGACTGCCTGAAAAATCTATTTACTGCTTTAGATACAAATGAGAGTTCCAGAAGAGTTATGGGATGACATCAAGAAGGTTGTGTTGGAAGAAAGCGAGAAGTCTCTACATAAGGTGAAAAAGCAAAAACAGCCAAAATGGATGACTAAATAAACTCTGAAAATTGTCCAGAAACACAGAGAAGCTAAAACCAGAGGAGAAAGAGAGACAATCGCAAAACTCAGATTTCAAGCAAGATAAGACAAGGAGAAGTACTACAACACATGAAAGGAAATAGAATCAGAAGCTATTAGAGGAAGAACAAGATCAGCTTTTCTAAAGCTACTAGAGTTAAAGAAAAAATGTTGAATGATGCTGAAAAGATCAAGAAAAGGTGGAAAAACTATACTGAATTATACCATAAAGATCAAGTGGACCAACAGACATTTCAACCTGTACCTTATGATCAGGAATCATTGGTGCTGAAAGAAGAAGAAGTGGAAGCAGCAATGAAAGCCTTATCAAAGAAAAAAAGCATTGGGCATTGATGGCATTCCCACTGAAGTATTACAGCAATCGGATGAAGTGTTACCATACATACAAGGCTCTGCCAGGAAATTTGGAAGACAATTTCATGGCCAAATGATTGGAAAAGATCTGTGTTTATACCATTACTGAAGAAAGAAGACCTGACTGACTGTGGAAATTATCACACAATTGCTCTGATCCCACATGCCAGCAAGAACCTACTCAAGATCATTCAGCAAAGACTACAACCATACCTGGAACTAGAACTACCTGAAGTGCAAGCAGGGTTCAGGAAAGGGTGAGGAACGAGAGACACAGATGTGAGATGGAACCTTGAAAAGAAAAGTAAAGCATACCAAAAGGATATCCATATGTGTTTTATTGGCTATAGCAAGGCTTTTGACTGTAAACCATGAGAAACTCTGGGCCATATTAAGAAGCATGGGTATACCAGAACACCTGATCGTTCTCTTGCACAACCTTTGCATTGATCAAGAAGCAACAGTTTGAACGGAACTAGGAGAAACAGAATGGTTTAAAAAAAATAAAAGTGTATGACAAGGCTGCATACGTTCCCCTTATCTTTTTAATTTATATGCAGAACAAAATCATCAGAGAAGCAGGACTGTATGAAGACACTTAGGTGTGATGACTGGTGGAATACTCAACAACCTTCATTATGCTGATACATTACTGGCTGAAAGTCAAGATGATTTAAAACATTTTCTTCTCAGTCAAAGGATTAAAGTTTTGCAGGAAACAAAATTTGCTGTAGAATCTCTATGAATTGAAATTCCATGTAAAAAGGGGAAGGCGATGGCAGTGGGGGTGTACAATCGACCGCCTGGCCAGAATGAACAAACGGATGATGAAATGCTCAAAGAAATCAAGGAAGCTAACAAAAGTTACAGCGCAGTAATAATGGGTGATTTCAATTACCCCGGTATCGACTGGGTCAGTGCCATGGCAGGACATGCTAGGAAGATAAAGTTCCTAGATGAAATAAATGACTGCTTCTTGGAGCAGCTGGTTCATGAACCGACCAGAGGGGAAGCCATATTAGACCTAGTCCTTAGCGGAACACCAGATCTGGTGCAAGAAATAAGGGTGTTGGGGCCACTTGGCAATAGTGATCATAGCATGATCGCCTTTGATTTAATTAGTGGAGGAGGGATAGTAAGGAAATGCACAGTACTACCTTTTAACTTTCGAAAGGGAGACTATGATAAAATGAGAAATATAGTTAAGAAAAAACTAAAAGGAGCAGTTGCAAAGGTTAAGGAGTTACATCAAGCTTGGGTGTTGAAAAATACTATCTTGGAAGCCCAGACCAGCTGTATTCCACGCTTTAAGTGGAAGGAAGTCCAAAAAACTGCCAGCATGGTTTAAAGGTGAGGTCAGAGAGGCTGTTGCCAAAAAAGCATCTTTCAGGAAATGGAAAAAAGAGCCAAACGATGAAACCTGGAAACAGCACAAGCACTGGCAAATCAAATGCAAGGCATTGATATGGCAGGCAAAAGGAGAATTTGAGAAGAAGCATGCTGCAAAAGCAAATACACAAAATAAAGACTTTTTCAAGTACATTCGTAGCAAAAAACCTGTGAGAGTCAGTTGGTCCATTAGATGATAGAGGGGTTAAAGGGGCACTAAGAGGCGACAAGGCAATAGAGAGACTGAATGAATTCTTTGCTTCGGTCTTTACTGAGGAAGATGTAGGGATGCTACCCATGAATGAAGTGGTATTTAAAGGTGCGGAAGAATTGAAGGAAATATCGATACATCGGGAAGATGTATTACAACTATTAGATAAACTGAAGAGTAGCAAATCACCTGGGCCGGATGGTATACATCCAAGGGTGTTGAAAGAACTGAAATATGAGATTTCAGACCTGCTATTAGTAATCTGTGAATTATCATTAAAATCATCTCTAATACCTGAAGATTGGAGGATCGCCAATGTAACACCAATTTTTAAAAAGGGTTCGAGGGGTGATCCGGGAAACTACAGACCGGTAAGCCTGACGTCAGTACCAGGAAAAATGGTAGAAACCATCATAAAGAATAAAATTACTCAGCATGTAGATAGTCATGGCCTAATGGGAGACAGCCAACATGGCTTTAGACAAGGAAGATCTTGTCTTACTAATCTGTTATGGTTTTTTGAAGGTGTGAATAAACAGGGGTACAAAGGTGAGTCAGTTGATATAGCATATCTGGACTTTCAGAAAGCCTTTGACAAGGTCTCTCAGAGACTTTTGGCAAAACTAAAGAGTCATGGGATAGGAGTCAGTGTACTATTGTGGGTCAGACTGGTTAAAAGATAGAAAGCAGAGGGTAGGGCTAAATGGCCAATTTTCCCAATGGAGAAAGGTGAATAGTGGTGTAGTCCAGGGATCTGTGCTGGGTCCGCTGCTATGACATATTCATAAATGACCGGGAAAGGGAATAACGAGTGAGGTTATCAAATTTGCAGATGACACAAAACTATTTAAAGTTGTTAAAACCCAAGAGGATTGTGGAAAATTGCAAGAGGATCTTGATAAATTGGAAGACTGGGTATCAAAATGGCAGATGAAATTTAATGTGGACAAGTGCAAAGTTATGCACCTAGGGAAGAACAACCCAAACTATGGTTACACGATGCAAGGTTCCACATTCAGAACCACCACCCAGGAAAGAGATTTAGGCGTCATTGTGGATAACATGTTAAAACCCTCAGCCCAGTGTGCAGCGGCGGCCAAGAGAGCAAATAGAATGTTAGGTATCATAAGGAAAGGAATGGAAAATAAAACAAAAGATATTATAATGCCTCTATATCGTTCCATGGCGAGACCGCACCTTGAATATTGTGTACAATTCTGGTCGCCGTATCTTAAAAAGGATATAGCATTATTAGAAAAGGTTCAGAGAAGAGCCACCAAAATGGTAAAGGGGATGGAAGGATACTCCTATGAAGAAAGGATAAAAAGGTTAGGGCTCTTTAACCTGGAAAAGAGACGGCTGAGGGGAGATATGATAGAAGTCTATAAATTAATGAACGGAGTGGAACGGGTAAACGTAGATTGATTGTTTACATTATCAGAATATAGAAAGACTAGGGGACATGCAATGAAGCTACAGGGTAAACTATTTAAGACTAGTAAAATAAAAGTTTTTCACTCAACGTGTAATCAAACTCTGGAATTTGTTACCGCAGGATATAGTAACAGTTGTTAGTGTAGCTAGGTTTAAAAAAGGTTTGGACAAGTTCCTGGAGGAAAGGTCCATAAACGATTATTAAGAAGGGACCCAGGATATCAAAGCTTGACCCAGTACAAGCATTGTGGAACCTGTGTCTTTTGAGGAAACTGCTAGGTATGTATGACCTAGATTGGCCACTGTTGGAAACAGGATACTGGGCTTGATGGACCTTGGTCTGACCCAGTATGGCATATCTTATATTCTTATGTTCTCAAGATCAAGGAAAATAGTCTTAAAATAGGTTAACGTTAATAGGACAATGATCCTGACAACTGGCAAAATCAATAAGTTCATCACTGATGGAGAAAAAATTGAAATAGTTGACAGCTTTAACTTACTTGGATCAACAATCAATAAAGAAAGGACTAGCAGTCAAGAAATCAGACTACATATTGCTCTTGGTAGAATGGCTATGAAGGACCTAGACAAGATCCTCAAGAGCAAAGATGTCTCTCCCTACAAAGATTTGACTTGTCCAGGCCATGGTATTTTCAATAATGTCATATGGATGCAAACGTTGGGACAGTGAAAAAGATAGATAGGAAGAAAATTGATGCCTTTGAATTATGGTGCTGGCGACGAATACTGCATATACCATGGACTGCCCCAAGAACAAACCAGTCAATACTAGAGGAGATCAAACCTAAGCTTTCCTTAGAAGTTCAGATGACAAGATTTTGACTTTCATACTTTGGACATATCATGCGAAGAGAAAGATCATTGGAGAAGGACATTAGGCTTGGCAAGGTAGAAGGTCACTGTAAAAGAGAAAAGTTGGCAATGAGATGGATCGATAAAACAATAGCAGGTTTGTACACCACTCTTTCAACAATGAGCTGCTTGGCTGAAGACCAAGCAGAGTTTAGGATAACTATCCAGAAGGTCGCCAGGAGTCGACATTGACTCAATGGCACTTAACAACATTATTGTATAGCCCTGATGAAGGCTTAACCGCCGAAACTTGGTCAAGTCATGGCAACGTTTTGCCATCTGAGGGGGGAGGGGCTGAAGGAGGGGAGGTCAGTTTGCAAGCCACTGCTGGAAATCAGGGAGGACAGGACAACTACTTGCTCTGCCCTCCCCCTGCTTCCTCCTTTTTAACCCGTGTTCCTTGCATTAACAGGAAGTGCAGTAATAATCACTCTACCTGTTGATGCAGCAAACATGGCCTGGTGCAGTATCTGCCTGCCCTGTGGGTTATCTGCAGGGCACCTATCACATGGCATTTTGACATATGGTAGATGCAAATGTATTACTACACTTTAGCAAAGAGATCCCTTAGAATCAGATGTCACAATTATAAAAAGATATATAGGGATCAATTTTTTAAAAAGGCATTTACGCGGTTTACAGCCTAGTAAACCATGTAGATGCCTTAAATCGGGATAGTCAATGGCACTCATAAGGTTAGTGTCATTGAATATCCCCTTCTAACTCCCCTACATGCCCCCGATACATCAGGGCATGTTAGGGCATTCCGGGGTGGAGCAGAGATGGTGACAAGCCAGGCAGCAGCGATAATGCATGCTGCCCGGTTAGTGATCTGCACCAAAAACACAGGTGAGGAAAACCCACGCCTATCTTTTTATTTTCAATTTTATTTTTATTGGAATTTTCAAACCAAGATATGAAATTGTACAGAAAAGGGACCCCCCTTAGCAAAATTAAATACAAGAAATTCAACCCCCAGGAAAAATTACCCAACCAAACTTAGGTTACTCACTAGTCCACAATATAAGAAGGGAAAGATGAGGGTGAATGTAAGGAGGAACAAACAGAAGAAATTATCACGTGCAGAAAATAGGAGGTTAGCTACTACGATTGGGAACAAATAAGGCACAGTCATACATTCTCAACCAAATTTATGGAGGCGGGCGTTTCCAGCAATTTTGCATTTAAAAAAGCTAAAATCTGATGGCTGAAAAAAACGAACATAACAAGCAACTCTATAAGTTATCAAACACTTACAGGGAAATTTTAAATATGTCTCTCCAATCTGGAGCACACTGGGTTTTAATAGCAAATTGTTTACGCCGTTTCTGCATGTCTCTCGTACGATCAGGAAACATGCCTATCTTTAAGGCACAGGAGCTAACCAGGCAGCATGCAATATCGCTGCTGCCTGGTTGGCTTTGGCAGCTTTTGGTGTGTGTGGCGATTCCCAGATAGTCAATGTCGTTGCTGCAGCATTGAATATCTGGGTTAGAGGTCAGCAGGGAGGGCTATGCACCGACGATGCGCATAGCCCTTCGAAAATAAGCCTAGCTCAATATCAAGCCCACATTTTTTAGCCTTAAATAGCAAAATGTGTATGTGGCTACAGCCCTTCTTATAACAGATAAAGCCCATATTACACTCCTGTTGCGATACCACACTGGTACTGTTTGCCCTTCTATCTCCCCTTGGAGGCTGTTCCATGTACCTCCTTCCCTTGTGAAGAAAATTTTCCCAATTTTAATTTTGAGTCTGCTCCCTTCTGTCTCATCTCATGACCCCCTCATTCTGGATTCTAATGCAAAAATGCTAGTCTTGTGAACTAACTATTCATTTGAGATATTTATGCGTCTCCATCATATCTGCCCTTATAGGCTACACATATTTATACCCTTAATTCCTCCATTTCAGCAGCTCTTCTCTGGCCTGTCTTTAATCTGCCAATACTGTTTGGAGATAAGAGTCCTCCAGAAGAAGAAATACTCCCTAAGAAGTCTCACCAAGAATCTACGAACTCATCACTTCTTGTTTTACTACTGGCTAATACCGCTATACTTATGAATCCTAATACCACGACCTATTTCACCCTAACACTCCTCTCTGTCCACTGTTATCATGCTTTTTGTGGCCTTGAGAAGAACAAATATGGTTACCCTATGATCTTTCTCCTTCTTGATGCCTACCAACATCTTACATATGTATAAATGCATGACCTTGCACTTTTTCTTTGCAATACATTTCAGTTTGTCAACCTTTGACCTTTCCATCTGGCTGACCATTCAGTTACAGATTACTTGAAGGAAGACAAATCTCTACCAACCTTGTAATCTGCAATATTACTTATAAAAGTATCGAACACAACCAAAGCCAGAACAGATTCTGTCCTGTCCACACCTAATTGTTGGGACATGAAGACTCCAAAGAGTATCCTGGAAAGTAGGCTCCTTTAGTTCTGGTTTAAACTATTTTTTAACCTTTGGCTTCACCAATAAACTACTCCGTTTATTTATGAGCCTCCTTGGTAGAACAGTATTTTATTTAAATATTTATTAGGTTTTATTAACCGCTTTTAGGAAGAAGTTGACCCAAGGCAGTGTACAGCAGGTCTCCCCTGACAGACAACGTACATTGTAGTAGCAGCATAACAATAGCAAAATGGCCCCATGTCGACATCACAGACAACTAGAACAGCGAGATAAACCTGGAGACAGGCAATATGATACAAAATTCAGTAATGTACACCTTAAAATAGCATAGTGTAGAGCACACATTTTGGCAAAAGAATCACCCTTAAGATACTTGACAATGTACAAATTAAACATAATGGGTTGAGCCAAGTGAAAATGTGTCCATTCAAATGGAGAGAGAACTTTTTAAAGTAGGTACTGGCTGGAGATGATTTCCATTGTTCCCGGCAGTCCTCTGCAGAAGCATCCTGCAAAAATGCCACATGGAACAGTGACTTCTCTAACAAAAACTGGCACAGCACTATGGCGGGACCAAAAACACCCTGGCACATGCAGAACCTGTGATGATGTTAAATCTCATCGCGTCAATGTTAGCTCCTGATGACCCTGTGGATAGCTGTCCATTTTCTGGCTACCCCCTGGGTTTTCTTGGTAATGTGCAGCCAAAAAGCAAACTGCCAGGCCTTTCTTCCACATAGTAAGCCTACAACACCTGGTATTCAAAGGTGGTCTTCCATCCAAGAACCATGCCTGACCCTATTTAGCCTCAGATCAGATGAGAAATTGGGAGCAGTTGTGGCAAGGATGGGGGGGGGGGGCACATGGCTATAGTTGTAAACCCCACAATGATAAAAGAAAAGCTATGATGACCCCTTAGACAACCTTCAGGCTGTCCATGCCTCTTACAAATGCCAAGATGCACTTTCCCAATTCAAAGTCCACTAGTATGGACGTAGGACAGGGCCGAGTCTGTCCTCGGAGACCAAGTTCACCAGGGAGATACACTGCCCTGAAATGGATGGGGTGTGCAATGGAGAAGAACCTGACATGAAAGGCCTCTTGGCAGAGGGGATAAGAATCCATTCCCCCCTGCTTGTTCACATAGAACATGATTACCTGGTTGTCCATTTGGACTAAGAACTGTTTGCCAGAAAGTTAGGGTTGAAAAACCCAAAGGGCATTTGTGAGAGCATGAAGCTCCAGGAGGCTGATCTGCAAATGAGGTTCCTGTTGTGTCTACTGCCCCTGTGTAGTGACACTGCAGAGATGTGCTCCCCACCCTAGTTTGAAAGCATCTGTTGTCAGGGTGCATTGAGGTAGAGGCATCCGAAAAGGTGACTCGGAGTAGGTTTTGAAGGAAGCACCACCACAGAAGGGAGTTGACAAGAGAAGGAGCAATGCAAATCTTGTCTGAGAGACACCTGGTCGCTTGGGTCCATCGAGAAGGAAGCATCCTTTGGGCTTGCCGCATGTGCAGGTGAGCAGAGGAAGACATGGACTGTGGAGGCCATGTGTCCAAGAAGGCTGTCACTGCACTGTGACTCTTTATAGAGTGGGCCAGATCGATAAGGCAGACAGAGCAGTCCTGTGGAAGGAAAACTCAGGCATGACAAATGTCCAGAAGTGCTCCAATGAATTTGAGCCTCTGGGATGGTACCAGGTGAGATTCTGGAAAGTTTAAGACAAATCCCAGATTTGAGCACAGTGATGGTGCAATGAAGAGAGATGATTGGCTAATCAGTGGAGAATCCCCAGAAGAGCTAAAACTAAGTAGGGGAAGACAAAGATCCCTAAAGTACACAAGCAGGCGGCAACCATGTATTTTGTGAACACTTGGGGTGCCGAGTCCAACCCGAAAGGGAGCACTTGATATTGGTCGTGGGTTTGCTGGAACTGAAAATGCAGATACTGTCTATGTTGAGGATGGATCAGCAAATGTGTGCATGCCTCCTTGAGGTCTAGGGAACATAGCCAATCGTTCCTCTGAAGGTATGGCAGAAGTGTACCCAGGGATATCATTTTAAATTTTTCTCAAATGAAGAATTTGTTGAGATCCCTTGGATCTAGAATGGGCCTGACCCTCCAATCTTCTTTGGGATAAGGAAGTAAGGAGTAGAAGCCCCTGCCATCTTGGGTGGGTGGAACTTTTTTTTTACGGACCCCTGAGCTAACAGTGTGGCCACCTCTACTAGTCTTGGTGCAATGGTCCTCAAGAATTGCAGGAATCCTGAGTGGATTTAAAACCCTCTGCTATGGGCATTGTTTTGAATGGCGTTTACTATGGCTCTCCTGACAGTGCTTTCTGGAGTGACCCCCTTTGCCCAAGTTCTAGTGGCGAAGTAAACGAGCCCATAAACCTGTTACAGAGGAACTGCTTTCCAGGTCTTAATGCCTCCTGGAACACTTCTGTAGGTTTTGTTGTATGGTGCTGGTAACTTTAATTTCAAGTTCATCAAAATATTCTAAGTAGTTTCTTTGCAGGAAGAGCCCCATCTGTAATTTTAGCATTCGGCGGGCGAGTAATTAACAAAATGCTATTTTATTTGAAGTCAAAAAAATCAAGGACAAGCATGGAGCAGGCTTAGTTGCAGGTAAGCAGGAGATATAGCCAGCAGTCAAATACAGTCCACGCTGAGATTTTTGGTGGTCTGGCCTTACTTAATTTGTAACTATTATTGGTCAGCTCAGTTGCATTGTTTGCCAGCTTGTTTTGGGAGGGGGGGGGCAGGAGGGAATCAAGATCAGTGTGTAAAGTCTCCTGAGCAGCACCAAGCTGATACCATTTACTTGAGGGTTTCTTCGGTGGATAATATGTTGCTACGGATAAGGGGGATTCTATAAATACCAGTCCTCTTCTGGCTTGTATGGTACACATTTGGCAAGCGGTAAAATAAGTATCTTGGGATTGGGACGGGGAGTATTCCTCCCATTTCTCTTTCGCAAATAAAAGAGTAATTAGGCCTTACCTGCTAATTAGCATTCCTGAAGGAACTCCAGTCCAGTCCCTTTCCTCTGGGTTGTGCTCCCCCTTCCAGCAGCTTGGAGACTGAGCTCGTCATCAATTTGATGACCCTCGGGTATAAATACCACTGGCACCTCCCACCAGCTCCAGTATTCTACTGAAAAAGCAGACTTAACGGAGAGACAATTAACCAAAACAAATAACTAACTTGAAACGGAACTTTAGAACACCCCCTCCCCACCTCCCCGGGGATAGACTCCCCTCCCTCCCCAAAGAAGAGGAGAAGGCTTACCTGAACCATTCTTAGCCCTTAGGCAATCCACTGCTGGGCACCTGGGTCTGTCCACACCTGCACTGGAATTCCTCAGAGAAAAAACCTCCGGCAGCTTCTCCACTCTTATATACCTGGAGCTTCGGTCCAGCGACTCCTCATTCACCTGAAAACTGAAATTGGGTGGGATCAGGGTCTGGACTGGAGTTTTCAGGAACGCTAATTAGCAGGTAAGGCCTAATTACTCTTTCCTAAGCTTCCCTTCCAGTGCAGTCCCTTTCCTCTGGGATGTAAGAGCAGTTCAATTCTGGGAGGGACCTGACAGACCGGAACGAAGCACCGCTCTGCCAAACCCAGCATCTCCCACTGCCTGAACCAACCACCAGTAAAACTTGGCAAAGGTATGCAGGGAAGACCATGTAGCCGCTCTACAGATCATCAGTGGCAGAACCAGACTAAACTCCGCCCACGAGGCCGCTAAGCCTAGGGTAGAATGGGCCCTGAACCCCACTGGGACCGGCCTTCCCTTCTGTATGTATGCCAAAGCAATGGACTCCCTGATCCACCTGGAAATAGAAGCTTTGACCGCTGCTTCTCCTCTACGCGGACCTCCAAACAAAACAAACCACCATTCCAATTTGCAGAACAACACTATGCGTTTCAAGTAACGCCTCAGGACCCAGCGCATGTCCAGATGTCGGAGACATGCATCCTCCGCCCCACTCCCCTCCTTGGAAAAGGAAGGGAGACAGACTGACTGATTCACATGAAACGGCGATACTACTTTGGTCAAGAAAGAGGGTACCATCCGCAAGACCACTTTCTCCTTGAAGGAGGTGAGGAATGGCGGATGGCACGACAGAGCTTGAAGGTATGGAAATACTCCTGGCCGAACAGATCGTCACCAGAAACAAGGTCTTAAGCGTCAAGTCCTTCAAAGAAGCTTGCTCCACCGGTTCATAAAGTTCCCCCACTAAGGTATTCAGCACCAGATTGAGATCCCAGGGAGGAACCGACGACCTCTGCTGAGGTAGCAGGCACCTTACTTACTGCTCTCAAGAACCGACCTACGTCTGCGTGTTCACCCAATGTCTTACCTCGAATCTTACCCCTGTAACATAAAATAGCAGCCAACTGCACCCGTAAGGAGCTGGCCGCAAGGCCCTTCTCAAACCCCGCCTGCAAGAACTCCAACACCTCAGGAACCGAAACGGACATAGGCCTCTTCTGCTGGGCTGCACACCAGCCCTCAAAAATGCGCCAGACTCGCACATACGAGAGGAAGGTTGAACGCTTGTGGGCATTCAGTAAGGTCGAGATCACTGCCCCGGAATATCCTTGCTTAAGCAGCCTTGCCCTTTCAATAGCCAGGCTATAAGCGAGAATCGATCCACCTGTGGCATCCGCATGGGCCCTTGAACCAGAAGGTCGTCCCTCACTGGAAGGCACCACGGACAATCAGCCAGCAACTGAATGAGATCTGCATACCACGGATGCTGTGGCTAGTCCGGGGCGATGAGAATCACCCACCCCCAGTGGGCCTCTACTCGCTGGAGGACCTTGCCTATCGGCGCCCACGGCGGAAACACAAAGAAGCCCTTCCGTGGGCCACTTCTGAACCAGAGCATCCAGGCCCTCCAACATACTTTATCTTCTGCTGAAGAAACGGCCCACTTTGGCCGACCCCCATCGTGCCATAAGATCCATGATGGGAGTCCCCCACCGACGAACCACCTGTTTGTACACCTCCTGAAAGAGCTCCCATTCGCCGTGATCCACCCTGTACCTGCTCAGGAAGTCTGCCGTGACGTTTTCTACCCTGGCTACATGCTGTGCCGACAGGGCCACCAGATGGGCTTCGGCCCAATTCAGCAGGCTCTCTGCCTCATCCTTCAAGGGAGGACTGTTCGTGCCACCCTGCCAGTTGATGTATGCCACCATGGTCATATTGTCCGAAAGCACCCGGACGGATCTCTGGTGAACCAACTGGCCGAACTCCCTGAGAGTCAGAGTCACCGCCCGCATCTCCAACCTGTTGATAGACCACTGGGCCTTCACGGCACTCCAACTCCCTTGGTCAAAACGACCCTCAAAGTGAGTCCCCCAACTGGTCAGACTGGCATCTATCGTCAATTGCAGCCATAGCAGGGATTCGAGGGGCATTCCTCTCTCCAGATTGCCTGGATGAAGCCACCAATGCAAGGTTTCCCTGGTCGGAGAAGGACAGGGGAGTTGCACTGATAAGGCCTGCCGCTGATGGGACCAACGACAGAAGAGCCCGCTGTAGCGGTCTCATGTAGGCCCTGGCCCAGGGCACCAACTCGATAGTCGCCGCCATGGTCCCCAGCACCTGCAGATAATGCCAAGCAGAGGGCACCCTCATTGCCAGAAACCGGCACACCAGAAGCCTCAGCTCTTTCGCCCTCTGCACCAGCAGAACACCCTGCCCCTGTCAGTGTCAAACCTCACCCCCAGATACTCTATCTCCTGAGAGGGAGTCAATCTGCTCTTTGCCAGGTTTATCACCCACCCTAGACTCCTTAGGAGCCCAATGACACTGGCCGTTGCCTTCAGACTCTCCTCTCTCCAGTAAGCCTAACCCTGGCTTGCTGCTTCCCTCCAGCTGCTTAGAGACTGAGCTTACTGGAGCTGGTGGGAGGTGCCAGTGGTATTTATACCCAAGGGTCATCAAATTGATGACAAGCTCAGTCTCCAAGCTGCTGGAAGGGGAGCACAACCCAGAGGGAAGGGACTGGACTGGAGGGACACTTAGGAAGCCTATTTATCAGTTTGTACCTTTTCTGCCGACTTGGCTGAGTGGAGGCATCAAGGCCTGTTCAGAAGCTAGGTGAGGATGGGGTTGTGTGGTCATTTTCTGATCTGTGGATGGAGTTCAGTCTTCCTTGCAGCAGCTTAGTCCTGCTTTATACTTGCAAGAAGTACTGTGGCAGCAGAGTAAGTGGGGGTCTTTTCTGGTATCTTACCATGGTAGATGTGCTTCTGTTCAGCTTAAGCTGTTCCACTGGGTCTTGCTGTCTGGGGGAGGAGGGGGTGGGGCTACACCACACCAGCCTCTCCAGTTACATATCGGCATGAGGATTTACAGTTAACTTTGATTAGTAATGATTGGAAGGGGATTTGGAGGGCCGTTCATTAGGTTTTTATTTGTTGAGGTTTCATGGAAATGCTTATTAAAATTGCTGCATCATCTGTACTGGAGTCCAGTGTTTTTTTTTCTTAAATTTAATCCTGCATACATTGCTTTGTGCTGGAGAGGCTGTGATATGCAAGGTTTTCCTGCATGTATGGTAGACTGCCCTGTGATAGCTCTGGGGTAGAATATGTGATAAGATCCTCTAAAATGCCCGATATGTCACTGTCTCCATCACTATGTCTGTGCTCAGTGTTGCAGGATAATATCCAAGGGGTAAAGTGAGATTGAGCTTCATGTGGCCTGCCTCACTATAGCTCAGAGTTGAAAAACTGTGCCTCAGATAGCAATATAGCAGCAGCAAATTACTGCAGTAGATAAATTGGAGTTTGACCTATTCTTCACAAGACAAAAAGGATGCTTAAAAAAAGACAAGACTTGGGCTCCTTAATGAGCCCACGTGACGATTGAAAGTTCTGTTCACATCTGGGATCTTAAGCTGTTAATGGTATGAGGAAGAAAAAAAAATGAGAAAAAGAAAAGCTTTTGCTGAATTGTCATTTTCAGTCTCTATGGTTTTTGCCAAGAAAACCCAGGAGCTGCTGGATTGCCAGGAATCAGCATTGACTTGAAGGCACATATCGCATTTTGCATGTTTTTTTTGTACCGTGATGAACATGGGGGTCGTAAAACAAAGTTTAAAACAAATAGTTCACAATATTATAAAAGAGGAATATGTGCTACTAAGGGATCCTAGGGACCTCACCTCACCATTATTTTAGGAAAACAAACAGTCCAACATAGGATACGACTGAGCCAATGAGAACTCCTGGAGAAGAAACCGTCTTTTGTGCTATCAGATCAAAATGAGCTTTGTGGTGAAGATCTGCAGACACACTTAGATTTCAAAAGAAGCCACTGATCATATCTAAAAGCTTTTTGGAGTTACGCCTGTTTTAGCGCTCTGTAGTTTCACTCTATCATAAAGCAGGCATCATCTGTACAGAAAGTTATCTGTTAAGTCTTATCCTTTCAACTTTTACAACATCTGGACATACTCTCTACCCCTTCCTCCCGGCACTGTGCTGAGAGCTCCCACCTGCAATCAGTGTCAGCAGTTCTGGAAACACTTCATCCATCCAGCTGTCTAATGGATTTCAGATACAAGATCTGAATCTCATCTGCCAACCCTCTGCCCTCCCTGCTGCTAAACCTTCAGACCCAGTACCTCCAGGTGTTTCCGGCATTAGCTCCTCACATCCATTCTTGAGCTCAGCAAATTAGAAACACCTTGAATGTATGCAGGCCTGAAATCCAAGCACACTACTCCATAAGGCAGCTCCATAAAGGCGAAAAGGAAAACAAAAACAGATGTGCACATCTGCTTTTGTCTTGGGTGAACTCAACACAGCAAAGCATCCGTCCCACCTAGGCTTCTATGGAAGAGAGGTCAAAATTTTAAGAAAGGGCACCTGGCAACTCTGGCTTACTCTTCAGGGAAAAGAAAATAAAGCAAGGTAAAATATAAAATAATTGTTTCATTATAAAAACAGTTTGACAAATCTTGGGAAGCTCACAGTGAAAAATTTAGTTTTGTTTGGCAAAATAGATCCTGTTAACTAATAAAATGTAAATCTGTAAGGGCTAATAACTCGCATTTTGAAAAGTAAAATGAAAGTTTCACCAGAAAGTAAGGCAAAGAACTGCAAGGATCTGGAATAAGGTAGAAAAAGATTCTGCTGTGCCTGCTATCCAGTTGTCTAGAAGAAACTTCCTATCCAAGCAGCACAGAGAAGCTTTTTAAATGCACCACTGAGTGTGTGTGTGGGGGGGGGGATGAATACCTGAGCACCTAGTGTGAAGTCCAAAAAATACATTTCATGACTATATGGCTGTGCAATTTTATACTGTGCTTTCTCCAAGTGCAAAAAAATGCTTTACATGTAGAAACGCCTTTATAAGAATGACCGCTTATAAGCTATACAGTCGTCCCTCGTTTATCGCGGTTAATCAGTTCCAGACTCTACCACGATAAAGAATCCTACTTCATGGAAATTCACTTATTTATATCAAAGAGTTTTACCTTCTCCTGGATGGTAAGCATTTTTCTCCGGCGCTTAGTTTCATCGTCAGAAGGCTTAGAAGAAGCAGCACGTTTAGGAGACATCGTGGGGCTCAGATAAAGGCCTACAGTCCATACGTACAGTAATTTTAATTTTAATTGTAATACAGGGGTGTATGATTGATGCAGACAACCGAGCATGCGCTGTATCATTTTCAATGTCTCAACCAACTTTTTAATGAATATACATGTATTTGAAAAAAACGCGATAGAGTGAAGCCGCGAAAGTCGAAGCGCGAAGTGGCGAGGGACGACTGTAATGCTTCTCACTTCCTGGCTGCCTATCAGTCTCCCACCCCTCATCACTTCCCCTTCAGACCATCACTGGAATGCTTTAATGATTCACTTAATATTTTTTAGCTCATTCTGTTCTGACCTAAGGAAGGAGATATTTTGCCTCCAAAATACAATCAACATTGTTAGTCCCATATAAAGATATCGCCTTACAGTTTTTGTTTTTCATCTTTTTCTGTGCACCAACATGGCCAACAAAATCACCACAGTATTTTACTGAGGGGGGAATAGAGAGACAGAGAGAAAGATACCCACACGCACAGACATAGTAAAGAGATGTAAATAATAAAGTATGACTATAAAACTGCTGCATCCAATTGAGCTCTTAAAGTAAAAATCCTTTATACGTCTGACAAACCAAAACAATCCCCTCCTCAAAACACAGAAGGGAGATAGGAAATGCAGAAAACTGTGTTGCTAACTATAGTTTTCCATACTAATAATACTGTTTAAAATCCCTAATACCTACCAGCAAACAAAACTCTTCAAATTGTATTCCCTGACATAGTGCCATAGTTTGGACTTTCAACAAGTCCTGTTTCAGGACAATATTAAATATTCACTTATCAATCCAAAGACCTTGCACAGATTGCAAGTCAGACATCTCAATCCATTCAAATCTATGGGGTAGTATTCTCCTCTGTTCGCCAAAGGCCATTTAAATAATATTCTGAGGTACTTCTGGTCTTGTATAATCTTGCCTCACTCAAATCTCAAACAGTCAGCAACTGATAATTCAAAAATAATGTCACCCAATCCGTATCTCTTCATTAAAGACCATGAGGGGCCAAAGAACTTGAGAAAACAAAAAATCAGCCGCTCTTATAATGACCTGTCTCAATTTCCTCCTCTCCAATAGGGGGCGCCTTGCTAAATCACTCTCCATGTTACCTGTTGAAAAGTATGGGTAAATTGCTCATAACATGTCACCACAGGAAAAAGATTTGGTTATGTGTGTTGCCATATTTGACAAGAACCAAACAGGTAGCTCAGTAAATTTAATACATAAATATTGGTATGCTTTTCCAATCAACCAAACTTTCACAACACCCAACTATAGCAAACACTAGGGACAAAAATATGGAATTATTGATCACGTGCCCTCCCCTATTGGAGATAAGGAAACAGACAGATCATTAAAGTTTAAAGAACAGCGGTGGATTTTCTTTTAAATTCTTTGGCCCCTGGTGGTCTTAATGAAAAACTGGAGTGGGTGACACTTTGAATTTATCAGTTGATGACCATTGTTAATTGAGATCTGAGATATTCAGGACTGAAGTACCTCAGATTATTATTTAAATGGGTGGTGGGAAAAAGAGGAGAGTACCACCCCATAACATTAAGCAATTTTGAATCAAATGAGATGTTGGACTCAATCTATGTGAGATTTTCAGACAAAAAAGTGAATATTTAATACTGCCCTGAAGCAGGACTTGTCAAAGGTTGAAAGTCCAAAACATGATGCTACCGTTGTGGTCAACATTATTGGCACCCCTGCAGTTCCCCTTAATATCCAATATCTATTAAAAAAATAATGGCCAGTGAAATGGTTCTGGACTATATGCGCACACATTTGACACATAAAAGAATCAAACAAAACAAGACCAATTAGAAAAGGAAATAGGAAACAGTTTAAAACCTGGGACATTGCCAGGACACGATTACTGGCACCCTTTAACAATTCAAATCAGTTTGAACAGAAGAAACGCATTCCAAGTGCAGTAAAATTAGATGCAGCTGTGATTAACTGTCAGTACTCACATGATTTAATCAACCAATGAATGATGGCTCTAATGTTTAAAATGGCCACATTCACTCCCTGTTCTATTTTCACAATGGTGAATACAAGAGAGCTGCTCGAGACCGTCAGAAAAGCCATTTTCATCAAATGTCAAACTTCAAAGGTGTACAAGGCCATATCCAAAGACCTTGAGATTCCTGTTCTACAGTTCACAATGTTAAGAAGTTTTCTGCAGATGGAACTGTCAAGAACCTCCCAGGATGTGGCGGGAAGAAGAAAATTAATCCAAGAAGTCTTTGAAGGTTAGTGCGAACTGTTGGAAAAACACCACGTACAACATTCAAAGAGCTTAAGGCTGACCTAGAGCAATCTGGTGTGGTGGTTTCAACCTGTACCATACATCTCATAAAAGAATCAAACAAAACATACTGCCACTTAACCCTCCATAGCCCATGTTCCCTGTAAAATAGTTATCTCCAAGTTATAATGCCCTGTTCAATGTAATTTCAGTTTGTTCAATGTAAACCGCACTGATGCAGAATAGCGCGGTATATAAGAGAATTTAAATAAATAAATAATTATCTCGCACTAAACAAAGGAGGACTTCATGGGCAAAGGCCAAGGAGGACCCCACTTGTTCAAAGACAGACATAAAAAGGCATGCCTGATCTTTGCTCAAATCCACCTTGAGAAACCACAATCCTTCTGGAAAAATGTTCTTTGGACAGATGAAACCAAACTCAAGCTCTTTGGCAATGCAGACCAGCAATACACCTACAGATGAAGAAAATGATAATTACACTTACCTGGTAATTGTAGTTCCTTTAGTGACGACAGTTCAGTCCTCTACCTCTGGGTTGTCAATCTCCTCCTGCAGCTAGGAGACTGGTCTGTCAGAATGATGACATCACTGGATATAGCCTGCTGCACCACCACTTGCATCCCAGTGTAAACTATAACAAAGCAGACTCAAAGGAGCAACAAATAAGTAGCTACACACAAGAACACGTAGCCCTAGAAAACTAGACGGCCTTCCCCCAACAAGGCTTACTTACGACCTGCCCCGTCCTCGAGAAGGCAAGCAAGAACAGAGAAAAGAAATGTAGACACCTGTAAACAGCTGTCGCCGGCTATCAATCAGGAATTCCCTGAAAAAACCCGGGCGGGAAGGAGGACTGAACTGTCGTCACTAAAGGAACTACAATTACCAGGTAAGTGTAATTATCATTTCCTTAGCGTTCCTCCAGTTCAGTCCTCTACCTCTGGGATGTACCAGAGCAGTGATCAATGGGAGGGACCCTTCCAGCCGGCAGAAAAGACCGCCGCACCGAAACGAGCATCCGAAGCCGCTGCCACATCCAGACGGTAATGCTTACTGAACGTGTGCAGCGACGACCAAGTCGCAGCTCGACATATGTCCCCCGGAGGCACCAAAGCATGCTCTGCCCAAGACGCCGCATGCGCCCTAGAAGAATGCGCCCGCAGCCCCACCGGCGCCACACGCCCATGGAGCAAGTAAGCGGACTCAATCGCCTCCCTAAGCCAGCGGGCGATAGAAGCTTTAGCCGCCGCTTCACCTTTGCGAACACCGCCGTAGAGAATAAATAACCGCTCAGACTTTCTGAACGGCTCCGTGACCCGCAAATACTGACGCAAGGTACGCTTCACATCAAGCCGCCGAAGACTGCGATTAGAGGCATCGCCCTCCAAGGACCCCAGAACGGGCAAACACACCGCCTGGTTCACATGAAAGGAAGACACCACCTTGGGCAAAAAGGACGGAACCGTCCGCAAAACCACCTTTTCCCTTGAAAACGACAAAAAGGGCTCTCGACACGAAAAAGCTTGAAGTTCGGATACACGCCAAGCAGAACAAATAGCCACCAGAAAAACCGCCTTCAAAGTCAAATCTTTCACAGACGCCCGAAGTAAGGGCTCAAAGGGCGACCGGGCCAGCGCAGCGAGCACGAGATTCAGGTCTGTGATAAGGAAGCTTATCATAGCTCAGGAAGGAGCTATAGAAAAGGTGAAGTGACTCTGAACAAGCAACCTGTCAGTTCTGGTAGAAATAAGAAAACAGAATTTTGCCATAAAAGACTACCAGTCCCAGAATGCACCAGGTTTCCAGCAGCCATTAGAGGAGCTGAAGTGGGGAAACGTGTGTTCAATCAGGAGGGCTATGAGGTAATCCCTAAGCACTCATCTCAAAGGGCAGGGCCTGATCCAGAACAGCTGCGCTGTTAGGGAGGAGCACTCATCCAAGCAGAATAAGAGTTGAGTTTATTCTACAGATGACCATCTTCATGATCACCTTGGATATCCAGAGAATTGTCCTCAGTATCCTGAGAATCAGCTTGAGTTTGATCAGTTTTATCTGAAGGATCATCAGAAGCAGAAGCCAAACCGGACGGACAGAGAGAGAAAGAGAGCCTTTGGAAGAAGGAAGAAAAAAGCCTGTGAGAGGTCTAGAAGAGTCCAAAGCAGTACGTATACTGGGAAGTATTCCAAGGGCCAGCATACACCATTGGACTGGGGAAAGCCAGAGGAATGGTGCTGCAGAGCTAGGAATCACCAGAGGCTACCTGTGAGGGAGACGGCTGCACGTGGAAGGGACCCTAAGACCTGTGCCAGAAGGTATGTGAAGAGAGATCCAGTGTCCAGGGATCTGGATTGGAAGGCTGGACATAAGAACTGGACTACATACTGGCCAGGCTATATAGAGAGGAACTCTAGCAGCAATGGAAGCTCAGGTATGAACACTGATCTATGCCCTAGCTATAACCTTGAAAGACAGCAGGGAAACAAGTATTCTCCTGAAAATGCTCCATTGAGAGATTCATCTGTGCCAATCCATGATATTGAACCCATGCTTGTTGAACAAGGGGGAATAATAGCAGATGAGGATCCTGTTTATATGGACTGCTCTCTATCTAAACTCCGTTGGTAACTTTCTGTTATAAAGTACAGCAACCATCACAAAGAAATACAAATTTGTTCTTTAATCTACTCAGAAAAGCTCCTGAAGCAAGATTTGACCCACACAGTGGAAGGCAAGCCAGCTAAGGGGTTTCAGCTGGTAACTGCTAGCAATTAAGCTTTACCTAATTGTTTGTGAGCTAGGAAAGAATCACTTCTGTATCTATGTGGGAAGTAATCAGAAGTTAAGAACAGTTTGTTTCTTGCTTTGTGGCTTTTCATTTGTTGTTTTCCTGATTTTAACTTTGTTTTTCCAAGTTAACACTGAAAGCAAGTAACTTAATTTATGTGCTACCAAGCATATCTGTGTTGGGAGAAATAACCCCATAAATAAATATCTTATTGGCTTTACCCAAGAGCACAACTAAATTATTGTCAGCAGCTGTGTCTGGTGTGAATGAACTACATTGCCCACAATACCTTGCAAATCATATAGAAATATGCACTTGCAAAGACTGTGAAGATTCTCACCCAGGCAGCCGTCTGACAGGTCCCACGGTGGAACAGACACTCCACGTGCCTGGCGCAACCGAGCGGCCGCCTTCAGAAACCGACTCACATCCGGATGAGCCCCCAATGGGACGCCATTGACCTTGCCCCGATAACAGGAAAGGGCAGCCAATTGCACGCGTAAAGAACTGGCCGCCAGACCCTTCTCAAGGCCACACTGCAGAAACTCCAACACCAGCGGAACAGAAGCCGAATGCGGCCAAACCTGGCGCGGCGCACACCAATCCTCAAAAACACGCCAGACACGCACATAAGCCAGGGAAGTCGAGTGCTTGCGCGCTCGCAGCAAAGTCGCGACCACCACCGACGAGTAACCCCGCTTTAGGAGCTTATTCCTCTCAATGGCCAAACCGTAAGCGAGAACCGATCCACTTGCGGCATGAGTAGGGGCCCCTGCAGTAACAGATCCGAGCGGGCCGGCAACCGCCAAGGAGCCCCGTCCAGAAGACGAATGAGATCGGCGTACCAAGGACGCCGCGGCCAATCGGGTGCCACCAACAGCACCTTCCCGGCGTGCGATCCGATCTTTTGAATCACCCGACCTATCAACGCCCAGGGTGGAAAAACATACAGAAGACCGCTCGTCGGCCACGGATGAAGCAAGGCGTCGATGCCCTCCGACATTCGCTCCCAACGCCTGCTGAAAAAACGACCGACCTTCGCTGATTGAAAGGTCACCATGAGGTCCATGACCGGAGTCCCCCAACGCCCGACGATCTGTCGGAAAACTGCGGGATGCAGCTCCCACTCTCCGGCATCCACATGCACCCTGCTGAGGAAGTCCGCGGTGACGTTGTCTTTGCCGGCAATGTGTGCAGCCGAGATCGCGGCCAAGCGAGGCTCCACCCATGCGAACAACTCGTCGGCCTCGGCTTCCATCGCGGCACTCCCGGTGGCACCCTGCCGGTTGATGTAAGCCACCGTGGCCGAGTTGTCGGACAGGACTCGTACTGGCTGAGCGCGCACAAGCTCCTCGAACGCCTGAAGGCCCCGGAACACCGCCCGAAGTTCCAGGGGAGTCCAACATCCTTGCGCAAACCGGCCCCGCAGTGGGCTCCCCAGCCCACCAGACTGGCGTCCGTAAGCAACGGAACCCAGTCCGGCTGTTCCAGGGATAGACCGGCCGTGAGAGAGGAGGGGAGAAGCCACCAGCGGAGGGACCGCCGAACCACACTCGGGCAAGGGAGACGCTTGCTGAGGGGATCCCGTTGATGCGACCAATGACGTAGCAACACCCTCTGCAGAGGACGCATATGAAACCGTGCCCACGGGACAGCCTCCAACGTCGCCGCCATGGTGCCCAGCACCCGGAGATAATCCCACGCCGTAGGAGCTGACACCAACAGGAACCGGCGCACCAGGGTCCTCAAGCCCTCTGCCCGTTTGACCGGGAGAAATACACGGCCCTCCTTCGTATCAAACCACACACCCAGGTACTCGAGGTCCTGAGAAGGTTGCAACCGGCTCTTGGTCGGGTTGACCACCCAACCCAACTGCTGTAGGAACTGCACCACCCGGTTCGTCATCCGAAGGCTCTCCTCCTCAGACTTGGCTCGAATCAACCAGTCGTCGAGGTAAGGGTGGACCAAGATCCCTTCCTTGCGCAACGCCGCCGCCGCCACCACCACCATAATTTTGGTGAAGGTTCTCGGCGCCGTCGCCAAGCCGAACGGCAACGCCCGAAATTGATAGTGGCCCCAAGGAAGGGCGAACCGCAGGAAGCGTTGGTGAGCCTCCCGAATCGGAATGTGCAAGTACGCCTCTGAGAGGTCTAGAGAAGTCAAGAACTCGCCGCGGCGCACCGCCACTATGACGGAGCACACGTTTCCATTCGAAAGTGCGGCACTCTTAAACACCGATTCACCCCTTTTAGGTCGAGGATTGGCCTCATTTGACCGTCCTTCTTGGGCACCACAAAATAAATGGAGTAGCGACCCATGCCGTAATCGACCTTTGGAACGTCCACCACGGCCCCCAACCGAATCAGTCTTTGTAGCGTTTCGTGAACCGCAACCGACTTCCGGGGCCCTTTGCAAGGGGACAAGACAAAGGAGTACCGAACGGGCCGTGCGAACTCCAAGGTGTAACCGTGTTGGATGATCTCCAACACCCATCGATCGGACGTGATGAGGGTCCAGGCGGGAAGAAACTCCCGAAGTCTGCCGCCTATGGGGGTTTCCCCCGCCGGGACCCGCCTCGCATCATTGGGCTTTGCGGGCAGCGGATCCAGGGATGGCCGAGAAGCCTCTATTTGCTCCCCGAAACCCACGAAACCCCTGGCCCCGAGAAGAAAACCGGCCCCTCTGGAAGGCCCCGGGACGTGTCGAGCGAAATCTTCGAAAGTCGCGAAACTGACCCCGACCGCCCAGGCCGAGCTTGGCCGACTTAGGTTTGTCTTCGGGCAGCCGACCCGCCTTGGACTCTCCAAGATCCTTCACCAACTTCTCCAAGTCTTCACCAAACAAACCCCCCTTGAAAGGAAGTTTGCTGAGACGGAACTTAGAAGACCCGTCCGCCGCCCAGTTGCGAAGCCACAACGACCTGCGGGCCGCCACCACAGAACCCGTGCTGTTGGCCAGAGCTCTAATCAAATCATAGTGCACATCGGCAAGGAAGGCCGCACCGGACTCCAGACGATCCAATTCCTTCATCTCCTCCGAGTCGATATGAGAGGATTGCCACAAACGTTGAGCCCAGCGTAAACACGCTCTGGCCACCCAAGCTCCGCAGATAGAGGCCTGAAGCGAAACAGAATCCGCCTCAAAGGCCTGCTTTAACAGACCGCCCACTTTACGGTCCTGGGCATCCTTTAAGGCAGCACTGCCCTCAACCGGGATAGTGGTTTTCTTCGTAACAGCAGAGACCACCGCGTCAATCCGTGGCGCGCGGAACCGCTCCTTAGCCGAATCCGCCAGGGGATATAACCGATTCAACGTACGAATTCCCCGCAGCCCATATTCCGGCTTATCCCATTCATCCTGAATCATCTTCTCCACCACGCGGTGCAAGGGAAACACCACCTGGGTCTGCCGAACCGCTTGGATGACAGGATCCTCTACTTCGTCCTCCACCGCGGCCAAAGGCGCCAGATTCAGAACCTGCAACGTTTCCGCAATCAGAGCAGGCAACTCCTCTCTGCGGAACACTCTGATGATTTTAGCTTGCTTCTCGGGCTGCGGAATCTCACCTTCTTCCAGGTCCTGCGACCCTTCCTCAGGGTCCCAATCCGGATCCTCAGCCGCCTGCCAGGAACAGTCCCCCGGCTTGGAAAGCTTTGCTCGCTTCGAGGTCGGCACGGCAGTGCCGAGCCCTCCGTCCGCCACCAAGAGCGGGGGCTGTGCCACCGGCGAGCTCGAGCGCGGCCCTTGCCCTGCTGACGCAGGCAAAATGCCTGGTGCATAAGCAGAACAAACTCCAGACTAAAGGCACAGAGACCGGCCTCCGGAGCAGACAAGGATGTCCCAGATGGCCCGGCCAACTCCTCCGACTCAGCCTCGGGCACCAAGAGGCCAGCGGAAGCAGTCTCCACCGCTACCGGCGGACCCTGCGCCTCCGCGGTCTCAGGGGCCTCTATTTGTAGCTCCACCGCTGAGGAAAGGGCAGCACAGCCCCTGCACACCCCGGTGTCCCCCACAGCGCCCCTCCTGGCGCCACACACGAGGCACTGAGGCCGGGTAGCCATATGGGACTCGGGCCTAAGATATGTGCTGATGGTGCCCCTTGTGCTTTCTTATCCTCCTTTTATTTATTTTTTTTTTTTTACAGCAGCTGTTCATGTGAAAGGCAAATCAAGCAACTAACCCCCCACAGCCCCCCTCCCCCCGAACCGGAAGGGGCCGCCGGGAGAAATAGCACCCCAAAGGCCCAAACAGAAAAAAGAAAATCCCAAGAAACTAAACACAGCAAAACGGAAGAGAAAACAAATGAAAACAAAAAGAACCGCTATGTCAAATCAAAGAAAAGAAAAGAAACCGAACGGTCTGGCTGCCACGCGGCTGTAACGCGGCTCCCAAAATGGCGCCAAACCCCAACGCTGCAGAGCTTCCCCGGAGCAGCGCGGCCTGGCACAACGAAGAGCCGGGAGCCGGCAAACACTTACCGCGGTGAAGACAGCTGGTACACCTCAAACGCTGTTAATCCCGGGCCCAAAGAAGCAGACGCGCTGCCGCCAAAGAGACAGCCGCAGCACTCAGAAACACAGTGCCGCGGTGTGCCTTAAAAAAGAAGGACTCACCCCCGTAACGTCAGGGAGGTGAGGCTTCGGGGGCCAAGCGGGAGAGGGGGGATGACTCGAATATCCTAAGTCAGTACCCCTCTGGAAGAAGCAGAGCACCGGAGGCAAGGTGCAAGAAAGCCTTTCTTCCCACTTAGTAAGCTGACAACAAGCAGCCGGGGCTAACGCTGCCCCTACCTTCACCTATGGTAAGGTCTTGTCTTTTTTATTTATTTTTATTTTTTTAAAGAGACAGAAGCAGAAATCACTTTCTACCCCCTAAACTACCCTAACAGCTCTCAGGCTCCTTATCCATTCCTCCAAAGAGCCTCTCCTAAGGCTCGTCATGTCCTCCTGCTGCAAGGAGACTGGTTACACTGGGATGCAAGTGGTGGTGCAGCAGGCTATATCCAGTGATGTCATCATTCTGACAGACCAGTCTCCTAGCTGCAGGAGGAGATTGACAACCCAGAGGTAGAGGACTGAACTGGAGGAACGCTAAGGAATGAAGCTTATAAGGAAGAAAACACCCTTCCTACAGTTCCAATATGTTATGGGACTGTTTTGCTCCCTCGGGAACTGGAGGCTTGGAACATATTTAAGGAATCATTAAGTCAGGACTACCAAGGTATTTTGGAGTGAAATGTGCTACCTAATGTCAGAAAGTTAAGTCTGGATCGAAGGTTATGGGTCCTCCAGCAGGATAATGACCCAAACCATACATCCAAAAATACAAAAGAATGATTAAAACAAATGGACTGTTCTAAAACTGGCCAGCAACGAGTCCTGATCTCAATCCAAATAGAAAACCTTTGGAAAAAGAGCTGAAATATGCTATTGGTTAAAGGAATCCTGGAAACATTCATGAGCTGGAACAAATCGCAGATGAAGAGTAGGAGAAACTACCAGCAGACTGATGTATGAAACTTATAGATGGCTACAAGAAACGTTTGGAGGCTGTTATCACTGACAAAGGTTGTGCAACCAAGTATTAGTGAAGGGTGCTATTAATCCTCTCTAGCATATATTTTATTTTTTGCCTCAGAAATTACATCTGCATTGCACAGACATCTTTTTTTTATGTATCTTTGAACATGCTATCAAAATATTAAACATACAGTTGGAATATTTCCAATTATTTCTCAAGATATTGTACACAACATACCTAAAATGCAAGGGTGCCAATAGTGTTGACCACCACTATACCTTACTCTGCCTTATCGTTTGTACCTCAGATTTCAGTTACGGCAAAGTCATGTTTTTATTTTCTCCATATAATTACATTTTTGTGGCCTTATTTTGATTAATCTGCACTTATTACTTTAGTTTTGGCTTTAGTGATTAGCAGATTAGATTATGGAAATTCTCTCTACGATGTCTCTCTCTTGCTTCTGTTAAGGGCTTACTAAGGATCTAAAATGTGTCTATTAAGATGGTTACTCGTTATGGTCCTTTGGATTCTCTTACGCCTTTGTTGCGCTCAATTCACTGGCTTTCCCTTTAGTTTTGTTTTAAATTTAAAATAAAGTGTAGTTACTCCCCTGTAACAGGTGTTCTCCTGGGACAGCAGGAATCAGTCCTCACATGTGTGACGTTGGCGCTGACGGAGCCCTCACGGTAACCTCTCCCCAGCTTTCAAAGAAAGCCTTTAGGAGATGTACCACGCATGTGTTGTCCCCTTCCTTCCTAAGGGTGCCCATCTTGCCTCAGTATGACGACATAGCACAAGACGGCAAAAAGAGAACAAACTCCACAGGGAGGAGGGAGGGTTTTGAGGAATGATTCCTGCTGTCCCCGGAGAATACCTGCTAAAGGCGAGTAACTACTCCTTCTCTGGGAACAAGGAGGAAGTCAGTCCTTACATACAGGACTCTCCAGCTATAGGCTACCAAAAAACCTGTAAAAAGCCACAGGTGACCAGAAAAGGTGAACTATGAGAAGCAGCAACTGAGTCGAGAGACAACAGACCCCCAAACGGCCCAAGCATCCAGCAAGGAACCAGTTCTCCGGTAGCCTGAACATTCTGAAGGGTAGGAGTTGCCTTACACCCCAAACAAATGATGGAGTACTGCCTGGCCGAAGGTGTTGTCCCGGTGGAGCTCCCTCTCCAGGCAGTAGTGAGTTGCGAAGGTATGAACAGAGGACCAAGTGGCGGCCAGGCAGATTTCCACTAAGGGGATGGAGCGTAAGTTCACCACAGATGCTGCCATGGCCCGAATGGTGTGCACCATGACCGGACGCTGTAGCAAAAGACCAGTGTGATCATAAGCGAAGGTAATACAGTCCGCCATCCAAGAGGACAGGGTACGCTAAGAGACTGCTGTCCCCAGCCTACTTGGGTCGTAGGAGAGGAAGAGCTATGAGGAGCAGTGGTGGGCCCACATATGCTCCAGGTAGAAGGACAGGGTCCACTTACAGTCCAGAATGTGGAGCGGCCTCAACCTTGCTGGCATGGGGCCCTGGAAAGAATATGGGAAACACCACCTCCTGGAAAAGATGGAATAGACACACCACCTTTGGGAGAAACCTGGAGTGCGTGTGAAGCACAATCCTGTTATTGTAGAACCTCATGTAAGGTGGGTGAGCCACCAGGGCCTGGAGCTCGCTGACCCTGCCAGTTGATGTGAGTAGCATGAGGAAGACCACTTTCCAGGAGAGATACTTGAGGTGGCAGGAGCCAAGAGGATAGAACAGTGGCGCAGTGAGTTTCAAAAGAACTACGTTGAGGTGCCGCTCTACCGCCGGGAGGGGCAGGGGGGATGGATGGGTGGCTGAGAGAGTAGTAGGCCCCTCAAGAATTGAATTACAAGGGGCTGGGCAGAGAGGGGCTTGCCCTCAACAAGATGGTGTGCAGAAAGTGCATAGAGGTGAACTCTGACAAAGATGAACTTCAGCCCTACCTGGGACAAGTGGAACAGGTACTGGAGTACCAGCTGGACCGAACAGGAGGAAGGGGTTAATCCATCTCTCCGTGCACCAGACCAAGAACCTCTGCCATCTGAAGGCATAGGCCCAGCGGGTGGAAGGTTCGCGTGATGCCAAGAGAACTTCTTCCACCTCAGTGGAGAGGCCAAGGTGGGCCAAGACTACCCCTTCAGCAGCCAAGCTGTCAGAAACAGAGACCCCAAGTTGGGGTGCAGGAGGGAGCTGTATTCCTGTGACACCAGGCCTGGTTCACACACCAGAGGGACCAGGAGCACCTGGGACAGGCAAAGGAGCAGCAGGAACTATGGCTGCTGGGCCCACCGAGGGACCACCAGTATCAACATGGCCCTGTCAAGTTGGACCTTAAACAGGGTTTTTGTTATCAGTGGAGTTGGCAGGAAGGCATTTGTATAGGCCCTCTGTCCACGGGATGAGGAACGCTTCCACCGCTACTCGCAAGGGGTGAGGCTGCCTGGAGTAAAAGCGGGCCAGCTGGGCATTGTTTGGGCTGGCGATGAGGTCCATCTGTGGGAGCCCACAGAGATGGAACAGTCAACTGGCCACCTTGGGGTCCAGCTGCCACTTGTACGGTTGGAGGAGGACTCTGCTGAGCCATGTTGTCCTGGCCCAGGAGGTAGGCTGCCCGCAGGAGCATCCCACTGTTGCTGGCAAAGGAGCAGAAGCTCACCACCTCTTGGCACAGGGGGAACGATGCCATCCCTCCCTGCTTCTTGATGTAAAACATTGCCACCTGGTTGTCAGTCTGGATCAGAGCCGCTTGATGTTGATGGTATTGTTGGAAAGCCTGGAGGGCGCGCATATTGCTTGGCGTTCCAAAAGGTTGATCTGCTGGAGACTCTCCTCCTGAGACCAGCTGCCCTGAGTGCAGAGGTTGTTGCAATGGGCACCTCAGCTCAGTTTGGAGGCATCCATGGTGAAGATCCTCTGAGGGACATAGGCCTGGAAGGGCATTCCAGCCTGCATAAGCTGGAACAGCTGCCACTAGCCAGAGGAGTCTGCCAGAGGGTGTGACCAATGGGAGCCAACAGCCCATTGGGCCGGCCGCATGTGCAGGCGGGTGTACGGGGTGATCTGCATGTGGATACCATGTAGCCCAGAAGGCAAAGCATGAGGTGGGCAGAGGCAGAGGGTTGACCCTGGACATGCCTTGCGAGTACCCGGAGGCAATGGACCTTGTCCGGAGAAAGGAAGACCTTGGTCTGGACAGTGTACAGTATTGCCCCTATGAACTCCAGGCATTGCGATGGCTGAAGATGGGACTCTGGATAGTTTATGACAAATCACAGATGTTCCAGGATGAGAATGGTGTGGGCCATCACCTGAAGGGCTTCTGTGGTGGTGTCACCCTTTATGAGCCAGTCGTCCAGGTATGGGAAGAAACACCCCCTGGAGATGCAGGAAGGCAGCGACCACCACCAAGCACTTGGTGAAGACCCTCGGGGTGGAAGCCAGACCAAAGGGGAGAACCCTATATTGAAAGACGTAGCATCCCACCATGAAGCAGAGGTTCCACCTGTGAAGGGGGTGGATAAGGATGTGTGTGTAGGCATCCTTTAGGAGCATAGCCAGTCTCCCTGCCAGAAGTATGGCAGCAATGTTCCAAGGAAGAGCATCTTGAATTTCTCCCTCACCAGGAACCTGCTGAGGCCTCGCAGGTCTAGGATAGGCCAAAACCCCCTGGTCCTTTTGGGTACCAGGAAGTAACATAGAAGGACCCCCTTGCCTCTGAATTTGAGGGGGGACGGGTTCCACTGCCCTGTCTGCTATGAGGTTTGCGAGTTCCTGTTGAATCAGGTCCCAGGTGAAGAGGATGCATCGGGAGTCCTCCTGGAAATAATGGTGGGTGGCATCTGCGGGTGGTGAAGGAGGGGTACCTTCTCCACCTCGAACAAAGCCCAAACACCCCTCCCCCCTCAGTGTGCTGCAGGGCAGCTTCTCCTGGGGGAAGAGAAGCCATGCCCCAGGAGTCAAAACCACCCCCCAGGTTGCGCCTAAGGCACAGGCTGGGGCCTTAGGCTTACAAGGGCCATGATGGGGAGCTGGGAAGGCAGAGAGCTGAGGTAGTTTCTCTAAGACTTCCTCTTTTTCAGGTATAAGGGCTTTTTACCTGAAGCCTTTCTTCTTGGAGAACATGGTCCTGGTCATGAACTCCAAATCCAGCTCGGTGGCCTTTTCAGTCATAGGCTTGCCAAAGAGGTTCACTCTCCGGTAAGGGACAACAACCAATTTGTCCTGTACCCATTGCTCCAGGTTGGAAACTGTAGTCAGGCATGGCTACTCTAGCTACCAAATCGAAGCAGTCATAGGCTGCCCTTGTCAAACTTGGCGTGCATTCTGACCAGAGACCAGGGTCTGGAACCACTGAAGAGGTTCTTTGGAGAAACCAACTGCAAACCCAGCAAGTTCCTTCATCATGTCCTGCAAGTACATGCCCATTTACAGCTGGTAGGCCTGAATCCATCTGATGAGCATCAAGCCCTGGAAGCATTACCTGCCAAAGGCATCCATGGCACGAGTCTCCCTACCCAAGGGCACAGAGGAGAGCATTTTCTGGCTCTTGAGCCTCTGCATGGCCGACTCCACCACCATGGAGTTATGGGACAGTTGAGTTTTCTGGAAGCCAGGGCTCCAGCAGACCTCGTACATTGAGTTCAGTTGCCTGCTCATGATGGAAACAGAGGTTGGGGTCTCCCACATTCAGAAAAGCAGCCGCTCAGGATAGGAGCAGGCATCTTGAGACTCTCTTTGGGAGGAGCCTCATACAATAGGATCTTTAGATCTTCTGCCCGAGGCTCTTCCTCAGACACTGTGGTGAAGGCGAAGGCCTTCACTATGTCCCTCGAAGTCCAGGTCCTCGACCGGTGCTGGGTATCCAGGGGTGATGGGTCCAAGGGCACATCCCCATGGAGTCAGGTGTCCGGAGACTCATCTTCAGTCTCCCAGTCCAATTCGGAGTCCAAGGAAACTTCAAAGATTCCCTGGGCCTTGGGCTAGAGCCTCAGCACTAATGGAACAGGGATCCCGATGCCCTTGTGCCCCGAGTCGGGTGCACTGTGTGGAGACGTTCTGGGTCCTGACTGGAACCAGGCCAGAGGAGCATCTCAAGGCTGGTGGCACTCAAGGATTGGCTCCACCTCTGGGGAGGCCTTCGCTGTGGAGGAGCCAGTGGTTGAGATTGATGGCCCGGAGAAAGCAGGCATCAGAGTCCACTGTTGGGCCATGAAGGCAGACAGATTGTGTTCCAAGGCTGCCATCCAGGCCTTGATGCCCAATGGGTGTGCAGCCACCAGCACAGGCACAGAAGACCTCTGGCCCAATGCAGGCACCATCAAGGTGGTGTCCTCGACAAGAATAGCCTTGGAGAACAGAGACCAATCCAAGGATGCTGACATTTTCTCCAGCAAGGGCAGCTTCAAGGGTTGCTCCCGTTATCACCCTTGGCTTTGCGTCGAGGGCTCCGAGGCCAGGTGCCCATAGTTCTGGACTTGTCAACCGAGGAGGTCACCAACAATGTCAGGCTCTTTGAAGGGCACCCCCTCATTGAGAGAGCCCTGTCTTGACTCTGTGTGTCCTCTAGACTCTGAGGCAGTGTGGTTGCCATGAAGGTCGAAGAATTCCACGGCAGCCCTTGAGGGCACTGGTCCCACAGATGACAACAGGGCTGAATTGGTCTTGTGGAAAAGTAACCTGTGCTGCTTCTTGCAGCCTCGGAGGGCCTTGGGGGTCATCTGCTGGCAGAGACCACACACCAAAGTATCATGAACTGAGCAGAGGCACCAAAGACAACGAATCATGCGAGTCCGTGTGGGACATATTGTGCACGCAGGGGTCACACAGCTTGAAGCCACTGACCAAGGCCATGATGAGGAAGACTCGCCCTTTGAGATCAAACTCTCTAGGCACAGCCAGAAAGGGCGCGAAAACCGCATACCAAAAAAAAAAGGACAGCCAAAGGGGAAAAGGCAAGTGGAATCGGGAGCTTGGGGGGGGGGGGGGGGTGTGGAAAGGGAAGCAGTACGCAACCAGAGAAAAGCAAGACAAAAGACAAACAGAAAAAAAACCCCTAACTTTTTCTGTGGGAAACAGAGATACGTCTGATGGGCTCTGCAGAAAAAAAGGAGAATGAGGCAAGATGGCACCCCTTAGGTGGTAAGGGGACCACGCAAGAGCGAATAGTGGACTCTCTTAAAAGCAACAGGTTTCATGATCCGGGGCAACATGATTTTACCAAAGGACAATCTTGCCCAACAAATCTGATTGAGTTCTTTGACTGGGTGACCAGAGAACTAGATCAGGGGCATGCGATGGATGTCATCTACAGCACAGTTACTTACCTGTAACAGGTGATCTCTGGGAACAGCAGGAATTAGTCCTCACATATGGGTACATCGGTACCGACGGAGCCTGCGCGTGAAAGCTCCCCAGCATCCCAGAAGGAAAGCTTTTGGGGCCTCCCACTGCGCATGCGTGCTGCCTTCCCGCCTTCCTGACCAACTCTCCTCAGTTCGAGTTTAAAGCTGAGACAATAGAGATAGGAAAGGAAAGAGAGAGAGATACAACTCCTAGGGGAGGTGGGTGGGTTGTGAGGACTAATTCCTGCTGTTCCCAGAGATCACCTGTTACAGGTAAGTAACTGTGCTATCTCCAGGAACAAGCAGGAATAAGTCCTCACATATGGGGACTCCCTAGCTAAGATGCCCGGGAGATCCCCTCAAGGGTATGAGACCCTGAAAGGTTCCTCATCTTCCTATGGATCTCAGACATCCATTCAGGGAAGGTGGGCTGGAGTTGTTCAAGAATGAAACAGGTGTCTGAGGACAGCCTGACCAAACAAGGCATCCCGGCGGGAGTCCTTGTCCAAACAGTAATGGGCTGTAAGGTATGAACCGAGGCCCAGGTGGCTGCTCGACAGATCTGGTCAATGGACACAGAGTTTAGATGAGCCATAGAGGTGGCCATGGCCCTCACATTGTGAGCGGTGACATGGCCCTCCAGAGAAAGGTTCTTACTCTGGTAAGCAAAAGAGATACACTGAGCAATCCAATTGGAGAGTGTTCTTTTAGAGACTGGAAGTCCCAAATGAGAAGGATCAAAAGCAACAAAAAGCTGAGAAGACTTTCGATGTTGCTGTGTCCTGTGGAGATAAAAGGCAAGAGCTCTTTTACAATCTAGAGTATGAAGGTTCCTCTCTGCACTGGATGCATGAGGAGCTGGAAAAAAGACAGGTAAATATACCTCTTGATTAAGATGAAAAGGGGAGACCACTTTAGGCAAAAAGTGGGGATTGGTCCTAAGGACCACCTTATCATGATGGAACCTTGTATAAGGTGGATTAGCCACTAGAGCTTGAAGTTCACTGATACGGCGAGCTGAGGTGACTGCAATAAGGAAAATAACCTTCCAGGAAACAAATTTTAAGGAGGTAGTGGCTAAGGGTTCAAAGGGTGGCTTCATAAGCTGACCAAGAACCAAGTTTAAGTCCCATGCCACCGGAGGAGGTCGAATGGGAGGTTTAGTTAAGGTTAGGCCTCTCATGAACCTTGCAATAAGAGGATGAGAGGAAACAGGTTGTCCATTGATGGGCTTAAGGGATGCTGCAATAGCACTCAAATGGACTCTTACTGAATTCGTTTTGAGTCCTGCATTGGAGAGATGCAGGAGATATTCCAAAAGAGAATTCAAAGGGAGTGCTAGAGGGTTAAGACCCTTTTGAGCACACCAAATGGAAAATCTTTTCCATTTAAAAGCGTAAGAATGCCTAGTAGAAGGTTTCCTAGAAGCATGGAGGATATCCTTCACTTGCTGCGAAAGATTGAAGTGTTGAAGGTCTAGGCCTTCAGTAACCAAGCTCTGAGGTGAAGGGACTTGGGGTTTGGGTGCCACAAAGTCCCCTCCTCCTGAGACAGAAGGTCTGGAGCTGCTCCCAAGTCCAGAGAGGGGGCTTGGGAGAGATGCAGAAGTAGAGGGTACCACACTTGGCGTGGCCAGCATGGAGCTATGAGGATCATGGACCCTTGATCCCTTTGAAGTTTGAACAGAGTCTTGGGAATCAAAGGAATGGGTGGAAAGGCATATAGGAAGCCCCGACCCCAATGAAGGAGGAAGGCATCCTTGGCCTGAACTCCCTGACACGGAATTCTGGAACAGAACTGGGGAAGTTTGGCATTCCACAGACTTGCAAAGAGGTCTATGTCCGGGATCCCCCATTTCTGGAAGATTCTTTGTACCTGATCCATGTTCAGGGACCATTCGTGTGGAAGCAGAACTCGACTGAGTCTGTCTGCCCAAGAGTTTTGGATTCCTGGAAGATATACTGCCAGGAGATGGATTTGATGCTCTCTGGCGAAGGCCCATAATCTTAGAGCTTCATTGCAAAGCGACAGAGAGCCAGTCCCTCCTTGTTTGTTTATGTAAAACAAGGCTACTTGATTGTCCGTATGAATAAGGACTGTCATGTTGCTGAGGAGGGTATGAAAAGCTCTGAGAGCTAGAAAGATTGCTCGAAGTTCCAAGTGGTTGATATGAAGGGTGGTCTCCTGTGGAGACCAAGTGCCCTGAGTGGAGAGATCTTGAAGATGAGCTCCCCAACCTGTTTGGGAGGCATCTGTTGTGAGGGTTGCTTGGGGCAACAATGGTTGAAAGGGGGCCCCCAACAACAGATTTTGAGTGGACATCCACCATTGGAGAGACCAAAAGAGACGTTTGGAGGTTGCTATTTGGTCTGAGAGAGCTCCTGATGCTTGAGTCCACTGGGTGGACAAAGTCCATTGAGCTGCTCTCATATGTAAGCGAGCATAAGGCACCACATGTACTGTGGAGGCCATGTGGCCTAATAGTTGTAGCATCTCCCTGGCAGTCAAGTGGCTTCTGGACTGAGTCTGGGAGGCCAAGTGCACTAGACGTTGGCAACGGGCCTGAGGAAGATAGGCCCTTGCAGTGGTGGTATCCAACCAGGCCCCTATGAATTCCAGGGACTGAGTAGGGGGGTGAGTTGAGACTTTGGCAGATTGATCAAAGTCCCAGATACTGCAGGATGCGTCTGATGCGATCCAGGGAAGTCTGAGCCTCGGACTGAGATGGAGCTCGGATGAGCCAGTTGTCCAGGTATGGGAAGACAAAGATTCCCAGGGCGCGTAGAAATGCAGCCACTATTGCCATGCATTTGGTAAATACTCTTGGAGCAGAGGCTAGACCGAAGGGAAGTACTCTGCATTGGAAATGTTTTCCCTGGAACAGAAACCGTAGGAATTTTCTGTGGGATGGATGGATGGATGAGTATATGTGTGTACGCATCCTTGAGATCTAGAGAACAAAGCCAATCCTGACTCTGTAGGTATGGAAGGAGAGTACCTAGAGAAAGCATCTTGAATTTCTCCTTGCATAGGAATTTGTTCAATTCTCTCAGATCTAGAATGGGCCTGTACCCCCCTGTTTTCTTGGGAATGAGAAAATAAGGGGAGTAAAACCTTGACCCCTGTTGAAGAAGAGGAACCTCTTCTATTGCCCTTTGGGCGAGAAGAGTGGTCACCTCCTGACCCAACAGGTCTAGGAGAGATGGGGGAGAATTGAAACATCTCACCATGGTATGGGGAGGAAGGCTGGAGAAATGGAGTTTGTAGCCCTCTCTGATGATAGAGAGGGTCCACTGTTCTGATGTGATTTGCTCCCATCTGGGCGCAAAATGAGTTAGCCTTCCTGGAATGGTGAGAGGCTCTGGATGTTTTAAAGCCAGAAAGGTTAAGTTCTCTAGTATTAAGTCAAAAACCCTGAGGGGGTTGGGACTGCTGGGCTGTAGCAGCCCCTGCAGGTTTTGCCCTGGCCTGTTTAGGCTGCTGACGCTTAGGAGCAAAGCGAGCTGCAGAAGATTGTTGGCCAGTATTTGTAGCAAATCTGGCCTTCTTATAGAAAGGCTTCTTGAAAGATTTTTTCTTGACAGGGGCAGAGGTAGACTTAGAAAGTCTATCTAAAGCAGCATTTTCTGCATCCATTTGAGTGGCTTTGATTTGCCACTCCTTACCAAACAGATTCTCACCTGTACAGGGCAGATTTCCCAACCCATCCTGGACCCAGGGTTCTAGGTCAGAGGCCTGGAGCCATGCAATTCTGCAAGCCGCTATGGCAATACCTGAGGCTCTGCTAGCACCCTCAAAGGAGTCAAAGGCTGCTCTGTTGGAGAACTTTGAAATATCTTGAGTATGCTTTAGCAAAAGAAGGAACTCCTCCTTTCTATCCTCTGGGATAAAGGGGAGAAAATGGCGTATTTTCAATGCAATCTCCTTCAGAAACATACCCATATAGAGGCTGTATGAATTGATTCTGGCAATAAGCATACTTGCTTGGAAGATTTTTCTACCAAAAGCATCCAAAGTCCTACATTCTCTTCCTGGAGGAGTAGAAGAGTGTCTTTTGGTACTCTTTATCCTTTTCATAGCTGACTGCACCACAATAGAGTGGTGAAGGAGCTGAGTTTTTTGAAAACCAGGAGAAGGAGGGACACGATATATGGTGTCCAAGCGACGAGAATGTGGAGATAGAGTGAGAGGAGTCTCCCATAAGTCCATCATGTGTTCTTGAAGAATTTCATGAATGGGCAAGGTGACTGCCTCTTTGGGAACCTTAGAGCATCCTAAAATATCTAATTTTTTTGCTCTAGGTTCTTTTTCAGAGGTCACTGAAATAGAGAGACCTTTAGCTACTTAAATGATGAAGTCCTGAAAGGACAAATCCTCTGGAGGAGACATTCTCCTCTTTGGAGAAGAGGGCTCTTCAGGAAGAGTAAGAGATACTTCAGCGGAGTCATCTGATGAATCAGAATCATCAGAAGACTAGAAGTATCGTCTATTTGCTTCCAGGGATCGATAAGCGTATCGACCGGTATCCACATCGGGTGTACCCGGTACCGGATCAGTATCGGGAAAAACCCCGGAACCGGGAACCGGAATCGGTATCCTGGTCAATGTGGATGCCCTGGGTACCGGTATCGGTTGTGGTACCGGAACCGGAGTCGGTACCTCTGGCTGCGGTACCGAGGGCGTCGCAGCTCTAATAAAAGCCAGTATGGCCTGCTGCATGGATTGAACTGTATGATCCATAGACGCCACGACTGTCTGGATGTCGGTACCGGAAGATTGAGCCGGTACCCCAGAGCAGTCTAACAGGTGATCGGTCGAGGCCGTGCCATCGATGTCAACCTGTAACCCCATAGGAGCAGCTTTGGAAGCCGGAGCTTCCCGCCGGGGTTGTTTGGCTGGGGCAGGGTCCTCAGGGTCAAGCCCGGGGGCATCTCGATACTTAGAGGGAGATTTGCCCTTTGAGGACCTGCCAGAGGAATGTTTGGTTACCTGAGATCCATCAGGAGAGGAAGACCTGGAAGATGTCGATGCTGGAGTATCTGTAGAAAACAGCATGTGAAACTTGGCTGCCCGGTTTTGTAAGCCAAGTTTAGACATCAGAGAACAGGATGGGCAATCCGGAATGGAGTGGTCAGGCCCCAAACATTTAAGACACCATTCATGGGTGTCTGTGACTGAAATAGTACCGCTACACTTGGTGCATTTTTTAAAACCAGGGGCTGGTTTCTCCATGAGGGAGAATTCTGTGAAGGCCTAGAGGCCTCACAGGACAAACACACCAAGTGGGGAAAAATAAGATTTTTTTTTTTTTTTTTTAAAGAAATAAAGAAAAAAAGACTGGCGGTACCGGTCCGGAATCGGGGAAGGCAGATACGCGGCCAAAGAAATAAATTAAAATAAGAACTTCTTCAGCGGTGACAGGAACACGGCCTGCTGGCTCCGCGGAAAAAGAAGAACTGAGGAGAGTTGGTCAGGAAGGCGGGAAGGCAGCGCGCATGCGCAGTGGGAGGCCCCAAAAGCTTTCCTTCTGGGGAGCTTTCCCACGCAGGCTCCATTGGTACCGACGTACCCATATGTGAGGACTTATTCCTGCTTGTTCCTGGAGATCTGGATTTCAGCAAAGCCTTTGAAATCGTTCCACATAGGCGGCTTATCAACAAATTCAATAGTTTTTGGATAGGTCCCAAGGTGGTGAACTGGATCAGAAATTGGTTGACTGACAGATGTCAGAAGGTGATGGTAAATGGAGCTCACTTGGATGAAAGGAGGGTGATTAGCAGGGTGCCCCAGGGTTCAGTCCTGGAACCGGCACTGTTCAATGTATTTGTGAGTGATATTGAAGGACTGAATGGAAAAATCTGAACTTTTTGCAAATGACACAAAAGTTTGCAAAAGAGTGGACCCCCCCCCCCTGAAGGAGTGGATAACATGAGGAAAGATCTACAGAAGCTGGAAGAATGGTCTAATGCTTGGCAGTTAAGATTTAATGTGAAGAAGTGCAGTGTCATGCACTTGGGAAGCAGAAATCCAAGGGAAATGTATGCGATAGGGCGCAAGAGGTTGGTGTGCACGGACCAGGAGAAGGACCTTGGTGTGATTATTTCTGAAGATCTCAAGGTGGCAAAACAGTGCGACAAGGCAGTGGCAAAAGCCAGGAAGATGTTGGGTTGCATACAAAGAGGAATTACCAACAGAAAGGAAGAAGTACTAATGCCACTGTATAAGTCCACTGGTGAGGCCTCACTTGGAATACTGTGTTCAGTTTTGGAGACCATATCTCGCAAAGGATGTAAAAAGACTGGAAATGGTTCAGAGGAAGGAAACCAAAATGATTTGGAGCCTGCATCAGAAGCCTTATGAGAAGAGACTTGAAGACCTAAATATGTACACTCTGGAGGATTAATGAACAAACCTCTTCCAAAGACAGCAAGCTGCAAAACTAGAGGGCATAACATGAAGCTGCAAGGGGGTAAATTGAAAGGCAATGTCAGGAAATACTGAAAGGGTGGTGGATGCTTGGAATGTCCCCCTGATGGAAGTGGTGGGGCAAATACAGTGACAGAATTCAAAATGGCATGCGACAGACACAGTGGATCCCTTTTATAGCAACAGGATAAAATCAAAATAAACTTAACTGTCTAATTTCTCAACCAACAGGGGTACCCCTACACGGAGTGGTGGGTTCACCCCTAAACAAAGACATGGGGAGGGGTGACCTGCATGGAGCGGCAGGTGCACCTACTCTTGCCACCTTGCTGGGCAGACTAGATGGACTATACTGGTCTTTATCTGCCATCATTTACTGTGTTACTATGGTACATCTCCCAAAGGCTTTCTTTGAAACTGGATAGGTTACCGCGAAGACTCCATTGGCGCCAACGTCACCCATATGTGAGGCCTGACTTCCTGCTTGTTCCCGGAGAATACTATTAGACATCAAGGCGTTTTACTTCTGTGTCCCTTTTTATCTTTCAGAACTCTTAATTTCTTTTGCATCTTCCAGACTTTTACGTTTGCAATCCCAGAATTGTTTGGTGGCTCCTTCAGGCCCCTCTGCTCGATGGTCAGCTTTTTCTTTCTTTCTTTATTTTTTTGACTCCTATGTTATGGAACTCCTTACCTTTGTATATTATATTGGATAATTCTTTGAAGTCCTTTAAGAAGAACCTCAAGACCAATTTCTCTGAGCAGGCATTTGGTGGCTTGTCGGTGGTTGGGACAAAGCAGTTGTGGAAACCTGAACTTACTTTGTTTTTTGTTTCCACGTTGTGTTTTTTTTTTCTTTTCTGAGCTTTTTATGTAAACAGTTTGGTGCATCCAGCTAAAAGTAGTATATCAAGTATGGAAATAAAGAATAAACAAATAAATGAGATGGGGTACAATTTGAAGAAAAAAAAAGTTTGGTGCTGGTAGGGATTTTCATTTAACAGTTTTTCTATACCGCCTTTCTATGAGTCAAGACTGTTTACATGGAATGTCGTGCAAAAACAAATAAAACCAATAGTGCACATTATATTAAACTAGTACATAACATCTTATATCAGTGGAGGAGTGGCCTAGTGGTTGGGGCAAGGTACTTCAGGCTGGAAGGTCGGGGGTTCAAATCCCACTAGAGGACAGCAACCTTGGGCCGGAAGGACTGGGGTTTCTAGTCCCACAGGTGCTCCTTGTGGTCTTGGGCAAGCCACTTAACCCTCCACTGCCCATGTTCCCTGTAAGTAATAGCGTATGTGTCTCATATCCCCTCATGTTAAATGTATCCCCCAATTGTGTCGTGACCACTTTGATTGAAGGATAAGGTGGTATACAAAACTGTCTAAATAAATAAATAAATAAAATAAACACATTATATTCATTAGAACATATTATCACATAATAAACACATTATAACATCTGCTAGGGGGGCTAGCTATAGTATTTACTATGAAAAGCTATTTAGTTATTAGCAACACAGTTTCTACAAGTTAAATAAAAGAATACATTTCTCAAAAAACAGAAGGGAGGTGGCTGATGTAGCCCATCTGTAATTTTTTAAGCCTGACATATAAATCTATTTTTACTTTAACTTAAGGGCTTAACTGGACGCAGTACTTGTTTTGAAAGTTGACCCCTATTTTAGGGATGTCAATATTTTTGGTCTTATTTAAAAAGGTGCCTCTCTAAAATATCCCTGAAAGATTGGTTAAGTTTCTCTCTCAATGCTTAACAGCTTGATATACCAGTGCATCGAGCCGGAAACAGGCTCTTCCAGGATCTGATTTTATGGTCCACCATTGGAAGAATGTTTATTTGATGAAAAAATACATGGCAACGAAGGGGAGACAGGTGCCTACCTCCATTTGAATTATTGTGGTGCAAACATCGGACCTCCTCCTCCTTTGCCAGGTATAGCTGAACAACTATGAAAAGGGAGATTAGTTCAGCTAAGAGTCTATTTTGCAAATCTTATCGACTACCTCTAAGAAACCCAAAAAGCTTTTTCACGTGATAAACGGTCTCACTCCTTCGTCGTCACCACCCTCCCCCTACACAAGGCTAACCCTCTCTGCTAGGTACCTGACTTCCAAAGTCTCTCTGCTCTGGTGCTGCTGTGAATATTCTTCAGACTTCCTCATCCTCTTCGTCTGCCAGCCCTTTGGCCCCAGTGGCTCCACCTCCATCTGCTTTCTTTGCTCCCATTTGTCAGAATTCCATCGATTTTCCTTACTCAGCACAGAACATGCCCTCTTGGCAGTTTGCCCTTCCTCCTCAGCTCTGGATCCAGGACTGGAGACCTTGCCAACTGCTATGCTCAGCGAAATTGGAACCGCTATTGACCACTGTAATCCCGCCTACTTGTCTCTCTTAACCTCTAATATTTTTATTTAGTTGACCATTTGCTACTTTTCCACCTACAGAACTTGGGAGTGGAACATAACGCCCTTAACTGGTTCTCCTCTTACCCAAGATCACTGTTCCTAACAAGTTCACTCTGGTCATGCTCTTTCCCCTATCCAGTCTATTTCTTGTGGCATCCCTCAGGACTCCTTACTTACTCACACCACACTGTTCATTATTTTTCTTGCTCCTCTCCCCCTCCTGATCCATTGCTTGGCTTAGTCCGTACGTATATGCTGACTACAACAAATTCTTTTTTCCATAAACTCCTACTCCAGGGATATCTCCCTACTACTGTTTTGCCTACTGGCTGCGGAAAAAATAGCTGAAAGACAATTTGTTCTTGAGCACCTTCAAATGTGAAATCTGCTCACTTCCCCCTGCCTCCATGCTCCCATTCCTGCACCATCTGTGACCTCTGGGACCCCCCCCCCCTTCCTTTTCAAGGCTTCATTCATTCTGGATCCGACTCGCAATCCTTTCCTTTCGTTTCAGCCATAGTTAGACATAGTGACATCATCTTAGTTCCTCACCTTAGGCTGGATAAGGTCTATTAAGCCTTTTCTTCCCTCTGACCATTTGTGTAGCTTGCCTGGATTACTGCAACTACCCCTATAATGATTTGCCTGCTTTGTTCCTTTAACATCTCCAGCCAAGTCAATCCATAGTAGTAAAGCTGTAACTAGGCACTTGCTGTTTTCACCACAGCACTAGCTTCCAGTTTCTGCAATTAAATCAAAGATCTTCTCCCTTGTGCACTGTGCCATAGACTCAGATCTCCCACTTTACTTGATCCCTTGCACTCCCACCTTGTACTTTATATTCCTCCCAGGCCTCCTCATTATCCCTTCCCCTCCTTCACAACTCAGTCTGGACCTCATGCAAGGCTGCTGTTTTTTTCAGTCCCTCAACTCTTCCCCTCTACATCCTCTCCTTGTTCTCTCTCAAGCTCAAGGCAGCTGTGAAGATCTGGCTTTTCGAGCCTGCTTTTAATGGGGCTCTTGGGGCAGAGAGTTAATGCTTTCCAGATTTCCTCCCTTCCTTCTTTTCTTCCACCTCTCCTGCTTTTTCTCCTAATTTTTCCTCCTACTGATTTTCAGTTTTATTGTAAACTGCCATGGTGGCCATTATAGCAAATGTGCATAAATAAAATGATAAATATTTCACTTGGAAGCCCTTTGAAGCTTGGTTTAAATCCAAATGACCTTCTCTTTAAAAAAACTTAAATTAGCTGCTATTCCTTTCTTGCAATTTTAATGTATGTGTATACATTGTGAAAGTCTAACAAAAGTTTTGATTAAAATAAAAAAATTCAAAAAATAGCACATATCCTCTGTTCTGTAGGGCAGAGATCAAGTAGCTGTATTAATGTTAGAGAGAACTAGAGTAGCTGAAGTTCTATTAAGAGAAGACCTACAGTAATAACAATATACAAATAAAATCACAAAACCCTATCGGAATCTTGAGGCAGTTTACAAAAGCAACTCAGAATTGTCACACAGTCGTTTACTATGTAGAGTAGTTAGGCAAATGCGTGGTGGTGGACTTGGAATCTAGCCTTCTTTCCACCTTTTGCAAGATAATCTCTGGATTATTCCTGCACTGATGGTCCATCGACATCCCAGACATCATCTTAGGCTGAATCAAAGGAAAGAATGACAGTCTGCAAGGAACCCATCTTATTAGAAAATGATCAGAAAGTGGAAAATAAAGATCTGGTGAGAAGGAGAAACTGCGAAATGGAACTTCAAAAAAAATAAGTTGATTGTTTTATTATGGCAATGCCAGTGTGCCTCAAACTAATTTAATTTAATAATTGTTCAACCAGGAATTTTTTTTAGTGCCTTCAAGTCAGTGCTGACTTCTGGTGACCCAGCTGCCTCTGGGTTTTCTTGGCAATGTATCAGCGGAAGTAGATTGCCAGACCTTTTCTTCCGAGGCTCAAGGTCACAAGGAGTGTCAGTGGGAATCAAACCCTTGATCTTCTGGGTATGAGGCAGTTGCTCTAACCAGTAGACTGGGTGTTCTACAAGTGTGAATTATTACACAAAACAAGCAGTTAAAACTACTAAAGTCCTGGCCGTAACAAATTAGTAAAACCACCTCCAATCTACGCTAGGTCTTCACAACACATAAATCTACTTGGAAAACAGAGACCTAAACCACCTTATGCTATAATCTCTCTACCAGTAATTCAAATAATTACATTTTACATTTACTGCAGAAAAATCAGATACAAATGACAAAGGTTGTAATTTCAAGCGGAAACGTATTCCAGATTTGTTGTGTCTCCCCCAAAAGAGTTCAATCTCATGTCGAAACTAAATTTATCCTCTTTAGATGGAGGAAACTTTAGAAGCTTATCAGATTGTGGCTGAAGTCCTCTGCAGGAATATATTTAATCATACTATCATGGAAATAGGTTTTGCCAAGGCTTTCTACGGTATGAGGTGAATCATCCCTGTCAGCTAGTTCTCTAGCTATCCTCAAGTGTACAAATAGCTGCAGTTTTCAGAAATGGACAATACTTTCTTAGAGGGAGTAACTTGCACAGAGCATCAGTTATAACCCTAAACAAAGGCAGGTAGGGTAACCTGCATGGAGTAGTAGCTACAACCTTAATTACCTTACCGGGTGGGCGAGATTGGCTATACTGCTCTTTATCTGTTTACTCTATTACTATGTTCTAGATGGATTTCTGGGTGAACTCTAGTTTGCCATTTTAATGAAACTTCCTTTAAAAAGAGAGATTTCTTTTGACATTTTTTTTTGTCCATTCACTTTGGTTACAGCAGAAAAGAAATGCCATGCTAGTATAAAAAATATGAGGTAAAATAAATCAAAAAGAAAACTAAGAAGAATCTCAAGAAATGCTGCACTACAAGGAGAAATTGCTTGACACAGCTGAAAGCCTGCATCTTTAAAATTATTATTTAGGCTTGTAAACTACCATCTTATTCAACCACTTTAAATGTCTTATTTGAGCAATAATGCTTAGGGTACCAGTTTACATGATCTATGCAGAAACACCCTAATTATCTTATGTGGTCTGTGGGTCCTGAAGAGACTGCAATCTCTACATAGAAGAGACAGTCTCTGTACAGCATCGCATATATCTAGTAGTGCTATAGAAATCAGGAGTATGAAAAGTAGTAACTGAGGTGGCCCCGATCAGGGTAGTGAAGTCTGACAGCTCCTGATAGCACTGTTGGAAGTACCGTATAAAAGGACAAACTAGAAGGTCTTCTTCTTGAATGAATACTTCAAGGGTGCTAATATACTACTTTCGTTCATGCAATCAATCACTCAGTTCAATATTCCTAAGTTATCGATTGCTGGTCTCAGATAAACAGCAGCACTAGAAATCTGGGTATTATATTTCCCCAGTTGTGTGCTCGTTAACATCAATGACCGCAACAGTGTAGTAAAAACGTAATGGAGAACTTAGCTTATAAACTTGCTGGTTACGCCAGACTTCTTCCTATTTTCTCAAGAGCCCCAACGCCATGCTTCTAGGCGCCCATGCATTTCTCCTTCACGGGTTCCTCAAGGGACTTCATAACACTTTTTATTCCGTCTCTCCGTTGCTGCCCACGTTTTGTTTTAAACAAATGTCCTCCTGTTCGGAGCATGGCGTTGGGGCTCTTGAGAAAATAGGAAGAAGTCTGGAGTAACCAGCAAGTTTATAAGCTAAGTTCTCCATTACGTTTTTACTACACTGTTGCGGTCATTGATGTTAACGAGCACACAACTGGGGAAATATAATACCCAGATTTCTAGTGCTGCTGTTTATCTGAGACCAGCAATCGATAACTTAGGAATATTGAACAGTGATTGAATGAACGAAAGTAATATTAGCACTGTTAATATAAAAGGAGTCAATCCTACAATCAGTACCTTAGTTTAGTTTAAAGGGCTCATGCGGCTGCCACATGGACAGCAAAATGCTGGGTCTGATCCAGCCTCCCAAGGCTTTCACACATCCAATTCACCAGATTTGTATTTATTATTTATTTATTACAGGCTCTTATATACCGCTCTATTCAGCATCAGCGCGGTTCACAATATAACAGACCAGAACAACAAATTGTTTGGTTTTACAGAGAACAAGGACAGAGAACTTGGATAAAACATGGGACGTCATTACTGCAACTATTTACATGAGTATGTAAACCAAATGAGGTTAGAGTTGGCTACGTCCACCAAAGGAAAATAAAATCTTATTTAAAAAATTCAGGGAACCAATTAGATGGAATGGCTGCTTCACTGGTAAGTCTTTAATTACACAAGCAGCTGAAAGTGAGACACTTTCCACCCTCTGCTTTCCTGATGAGCGATGAGATGCGAGGGAAATCTAGGTTTCGCTCATGCTTTTGGCCGCTTCTCACATGAACATGTAGCAGGTGCTAACTGTGTTAAGTGGTAGGAAGATATACAGTTTCTCCGCATGGAAATGACAGATAACATGGCTTCTTTAATCACAGATTATAGTCCATGGTAATAACCTATTACTAGTTTGGCTGCTTTGCCCTTTTGTTGACCTCCAGTCATTCTGTTCTAGTTTTGCCCTATTATGAACATATGAGTAATATGGGAGGTGGCACTACATTGCTACCACACAAAAAATAGCAGTAATTACTCCTAACCATCATTATAGGTCATGATGCATCCATTAGCCAATCCAAAAATGGTCATCTCGTATCACCCAATTGTACACAGGTTACTAGTGCCACCAAGGAATCTCAAATGGTGAATGAAAAGCAGAACCACAAATTGTTTTTAGCATTTGATATCAGAGTCATGCCTATGCATAGTAAAATTCTGGTCTACAGTAGTCCTAACAAAGCAGAAAGCAAAGGCCTTTTCCTTCACACTATCCTTTTCAGGGAAAACGCAAAAGGTTCTCATCACATTTAGTCTAAAGCTCTGGTAACTACATTGGTCTTGCAGAAAACTGGATTCTCTGCAGGGTGCAACACCCTTTTTATCAGACCAATGTCCAAATTACCCAGAGGTTCAAGAAAACACTCTTAGCTTATCCAAGCATATCAGACAGCACCTTGAATATTGTGCACAATTCTGGTTGCCATATCTTAAAAAGGATATAGCGGACATAGAAAAGGTACCGAGAAGAGTCACCAAAATGGTAAAAGGGATGGAAGGATACCCTTATGATGAAAGGCTTAAAAGGTTAGGGCTCTTCAACTTGGAAAAGAGATGGCTGAGGGAAGATATGACAGAGGTCTATAAATTAATGAATGGAATAAAGCGGACAAATGCAGATCGGTTGTTTACTCCATCAAAAAGTAGAAAGACTAGGGGACATGCAATGAAGTTACAACGTAACCCATATAAGACTAATAATGTAAGGGAAAATATTTTTTCACCCAACGTGTAATCAAACTGAAATTTGTTACCGCAGGATATAGTAAAAGCTGTTAGTGTAGCTGGGTTTAAAAAAGGTTTGGACAAGTTCCTGGAGGAAAGGTATTAAAAAGGACCCAGGAAATCCACTGCTTACCCTGGGACTAACATTGTGGAACCTTTGTACCTTTTTGGGAGCCTGTGAGGTAATGGGTGACCTGAACTGGCCACTGTTGGAAACTGGATATTAGGCTTGATGGACCTTAGTCTGACCCAGTATGGCATTTCTTATGTTCTTATAGACTGGAATTTTACTACCAGCAGACATCGTTGCTGGAGTGCTGAAGAAATGGAGTCAACAGGGACTGCTTTATAAAATTTAGCAGCAAAGATGGTGAATTGCTCTGAATCTCTGGGAGGGCGAGAAAGCATAGTTATTCACCTGTAACAGGTGATCTCCAGGAACAGCAAGAATTTAGTCTTCACATAAGGGGTGACATCGGTACTGACAGAGCCCGCGCAGGAATGCTCCCCATTGTCCAATAAGAAAGCTTTTGAGAGCATCCCACTGTGCCTGCATAGCTGCCTTCCCACCTTTCCAGCTCTCCTCCTCAGTTGAGTTTGTAGCTGAGATAAAAGGAGGGAAAGAAAAGACCTACAACTCCTAGGGGAGGAGGGTGGGCTGTGAAGACTAAATTCCTGCTGTTCCCAGAGATCACCTGTTACAAGTAACTATGCTATCTCCAGGAACAAGCAGGAATGTAGTCTTCACATATGGGACTCCCTAGCTAGAAGATGCCAGAGAGATGACCTCAGAGTCGGCTGTGGATTTCACAGATATGTCTGAGGTCGTCATATATCCTCCATGGGTGTCTTGTATCGAAACCCGGGACAGAGAGTAGGAGTTGCTCTAAGTCTGAAAGAGATGCTGGAGAACAGCTTGGCCAAACAAGGCAGCCCAGCAGGAGTCCTTGTCCAGGCAACAGTGAGCAGCAAAAGTGTGGACTGAAGACCAAGTTGCTGCTTTGCAGATCTCGTCAATAGCTACAGAGCATAGATTTGCCATCGAGGTAGCCATGATTCGAACATTATGGGCAGTGAAATGACCCTCAAGAGAGAGTCCTGGCTTCTTATAAGCAAAGGTGATGCAGTCAGCTATCCACTTGGAGAGAGTTCATGTGGATACTGGCAAACCAAGGTGACTCACATCAAAGGAAATGAAAAGCTGGGAAGCTTTTCGGTGCTCACGAGTTCTCTGGAGATTAAAAGCTAAGGCACGTTTACAATCCAGAGTGTGGAGGATTGCTTATGCCCTAGATCAGGGGTTTTCAACCCAGTCCTTGGGGAACCCTAGGCCAGTCAGGTTTTCAGGATTCCCAGAATGAATGTGCATGAGAAAGATTTGCATGCTCTGCCTTCATTGTATGCAAATCTATCTTATGCATATTCATTGTGGGAATCCTGAAAACCTGACTGGCTTAGGGTTCCCCGAGGACTGGGTTGAAAACCTATGCCCTAGATGAATGTGGTCTAGGGAAAAGACAAGAAGATAGACTAACTGGTTCAAATGAAAGGGCGAGACCACTTTCGGCATGAAGTGAAGATGAGTCCTAAGGGCAACATTATCATGGTGGAATCGTGTGTAAAGAGGATCAGCCACCAAGGCCTGGGCTCACTAATATACCTTGCTGAAGTGAGGGCAATAAGAAAGATGACCTTCCATGTGAGAAACTTAAGTGAAGTAGTGGCTAGAGGTTCAAAGGGCGGCTTGAAAAACTGTCCCAGAACAACATTAAGGTACCATGCCACTGGAGACGGCTTAATGGGAAGGTTTGGTTAATAGAAGACCCCTCATGAAGCATACTACAAGCAGCTGAGAAGAGATGGGCTGTCCATCTAAGGGCATGTGAGATGCTGCAATTGCACTTAAGTATACTCTTACCGAATTGGTTTTGAGTCCAGAAGAAGATAGGTGGAGGAGATACTCAAGAAGTGCCTCCACCAGAGGTGAGAAGGGATTAAGATTCTTCTGAGAACACCAGAAACAAAACCTACGTCACTTGAAGGCATAGGTGGATGGCTTCCTAGAAGCTAAAAGGATGTCTTTAACCTGGGGAAGGTTAATGTCCTGGAAGGCTAAGCCTTTAGCAGCCATGCTGTGAGATGGAGACTGTGGATTGGGATGGAGCAGCATCCCCTCCTCCTGAGAGAGGAGATCTGGAGCAGATCCCAGATCTATGGGTTGAGCCTGAAACAGACTTGGTAGGCGAGGGTACCACGGTTGACATGGCCAGCATAGGGCTATGAGTATCATGGAGCCTTTGTCTTTCTGGAGTTTGAAGAGGGTCTTGGGAATTAGGGGAATGGTAGGGAAGGCATGTAGAAAGCCTTGACCCCAGTGGAGGTGAAAAGCAGCCACTTGCTGGCTGTCCGGTGCAGGAGTCCTAGTACAGAAGCGGGGAAGTTTGGCATTCTGAGGACTTGCAAAGAGGTCTATCTCTGAAATTCCCCAGATTTGAAAAATGCGAGACTGTCTACATGAAGAGACTACTCATGGGGAAGAAGGATTGCACTTAGTCTGTCCACTAAGACATTGTGTTTGCCTGGAAGGCACACAGTATGGAGGTGAATGTGATGATGTATGGCAAAGGACCAGAAATGTAGAGCCGTTCTGCCTGCTGGTTCACATAGAACATGGCTACTTGGTCGTCTGTCTGGACTAGGACTCTGTGGCAACGAAGATGGTCATGGAAGACTCAGAGCATTGAGAATGGCTCTTGAGTTCCAGCAGATTTATGTGGAGTTGTGACTCCTATTGAGACCAGAGTCCCTGAGTGGAGAGAGATTCCAGATGAGCTCCCCCAGCCCAATCTGGATATATCCGTCGTCAGGGTACATTGATGTGCTGGCATCTGAAAAGGTGACCTTACAAGGAGGTTTTCTGGAGATTTTTATTTATTTTATTTATTTATTTATTTATTTAACTATTTCTTTTATACCGCCCCTTCCAGAGATCAAGGGCGGTTTACATATAACAGATTAACAGTCTTGTACACATTTGTATACATTTTACATAGAACAATAGAAATCAACTATTTACATTGAACAATGAATTTAAACTTTGTAGGTATTAATGCAAAACAAAACATCAAACTTTTTACAAATGTATATTTACAGCGTGTGGTGTGTGTGGTGTATGGGGTAGATATTGGTGTAGGTGCTGGAATTTAATTCCTTTTTTGTCGTCTTTAGGGCGTGTAAGGGGAGGGGGACAGGCTTTTGGTTACATTGTTGGGATTAAGGGAGTTTGTGCATGTGTAACCACGTTTGTTGTGGAGCTGGCTTTGGGGGAGTAGGGGATTTCGAAGTGTTCAGTGAACAGGTAGGTCTTTAATTCTTTCCTGAATTGGATGAGGTCTCTTTTGGTGCGAAGTTCAATAGGGAGGTCGTTCCAGAGTGTAGGAGCAGTGAATGAGAATGCTCTGGAGCTAGTGGTATTCTTAGTTTTCCGGATGGCTTTTGGTATGATAAGGGAGTGGGCTGCGTTTTGTCTGAGGGCCCTTGTCGATGTTGGAGAGTGCAGTAATGTGGATAGGTGTGAGGGGGTTATGTCGTTTATGAGTTTATAGGTTGTTAGGATAATTTTATATTTAATTCGGCTGTTTATAGGGAGCCAGTGGAGTTCTAGCAGTATTGGGGTTACGTGGTCTGTTAGGCGAGCTTTAGCAATTACTTTTGCACAGATGTTTTGAGCTCTTTGTAGAAGGTATGTGCTTTTTTGAGGAAGGCCTATTAGGAGACTATTGCAATAGTCGAAGTGAGGGGTGATCAGTGTACTTACTACGGATCTAAAGTCTTGCGTTTCGAGGAGTGGCCTTAGGTGCTGAATAGTTTTGAGTTTATAGAAAATGGTTTTTACTGTTTGTTTTATGTGTGGTAACATGGTGAGAGTGTGGTCTATTATTACTCCTAAGTATTTTACCTGTTTTCTAACAGGTATGGAGGTTTTGTTGATTGTGATTGTTTCCGGGTAAGTGTTCTCAGTCGTAGATGACCTTGTTACAAACATTGCCTCTGTTTTTTTGAGGTTGATGCTGAGGTGGTTAGATTCCATCCAGGAGGTGGTCTCAGCCATGCATTTGGATAGTGAGTCATATGTAGTGTTTTTAATGGTTATGGGGATAGCTAGCATGATGTCATCGGCATATATAAAATGGTTAATCCTGTGTTTTTTAAATATGTTTGTTATCGGTTGCAGGTACAAGTTAAATAGGAGGGCTGAAAGGGCTGATCCTTGGGGTATTCCCTGTCCTTGGGGGAATGTTTCTGATGCTTGTTGGTCAATTTGGACGCGTATTAATCTATGTAAGATGTAGGATTTGAACCAGTTAAGGACAGTCCCGCCTATTCCTAGGTTCTCTAATCTGTTGATCAGTGTCAAGTGATTGATGTTATCGAAGGCGGCAGAGATATCTATAAATAGGAGTAAGAAGCCTTGGTGTTTGTCATCTGTGCCCCTGGAGGAAGTCCATTAGGGTGATTAGGAGGTGTGAGTCAAGTGGTTTGTGTTCATCTATGTGTTCTTGTAACTGAATTTGAATTGTTTTCTCTATTATTTTGGCTATGAATGGAATGCTGGCTATGGGTCTGTATGAGTTCGGGTCTTTTGAGTCGAGCTTGTTATTCTTTATTATTGGTCGGAGTGTTGTGAGTTTTAGGGCATCAGGCATGATGCCCTGTGAAAGGGATTGGTTAACTATGTGTTGTAGATTTACCGCCAGTTCATCTTTCGCACACTTAATCCATGATACAGGGCATGGATCGAGTGGGGAGGTGGTGGTGTTTATCATTGTTATGATTTTGAGGAGTTGCTTTTGTTCTACCAACTGGAAACTTGTCCATTCATGTGTGGTTTTTGTGTTTGATAATAGTGGAGTCAGGGTAGTGGTCTTGTTTTTTAGTTTTTCTGCAAAATGCGTTGCTAGTGTTTGTATATTTATTGCTTGTTGTTTAGGTTCGGTGTTATTAGTTTTGGTTAATGTTTTTACTATCGCGAATAACTCCCTGGGGCGGTTGATGGATGAGTTTATTACTTTAGAGTGGTAGTCTTTTTGATTTGTTAATTGCGTTTTTGTATTCTATAAGTAGGAGCATGTATTGGGATTTGTTTTCATCAGATTTTAGTTTTCTCCATCTCTTTTCTTGTCTCCTCAGTTGTTTTTTTAGTTTTGTCAGCTCTTTCGTGAACCATTTTTCTGTCTTTTTTGTTTGTTTATGTAAGACTTGTGTGCGGACTGCTGCTTTTTGAATAGTTAGGTTCCACTGTGTTATGGTTGAGTTGATGTCTGGTGAGCTTGTGTTTAGTTTGGGTAATACTTTGTCGAGGAATGTATCTTTGTCAAAGCGTACGAAACGTGATGTATGTGGAGTTGTGCTTGCATTGTTTTTTGGGACTTGTGCCGGTAGCTGGATTGTGATGAGATGGTGGTCTGACCAGGGTACTTCGGTTATACTCGGAGTGGTATGTAGTAAGTGACTGTAGAGTGTGGATGGGAGGAAAATTACGTCAAGTATGTTACCTTTTTTGTGTGTAGGAGCGTTTATTATCTGTGTGAACCCCATTTGTGTCATAGCATCTATGAAGTTATCTGATTGTGAGTGGTTCAGTGATGGAAGGTTCAAATCACCAAGGAGTATAAGTGGTTTGCTTTGTGACGCTGTGCATGTGAGTTCTAGGATAGGGGTGAGGTTTTTCTGATCGGATGAGGGGGGTCTGTAGATGAGGGTGAGAGCCAAGGTTTTATTTTCTATGTTAACGATGTCCATTCCATCTATATTATTTAGGTTTGTTAGGGTGAATTTTAGGTCTTTTTTGGTGAGAGTCAGTACACCCCCTCCTCTTTTAATATTCCGTTGGCAATTGAATATGTCATATTGATATGTGGTTAGTTGGTTTAGTAGTATAGTGTCTGTAGGTGAGAGCCATGTTTCAGTAATACAGATAATGTCAGGGGATGTATCGTTAATTATGTCATTAATTATTGGTATTTTGTTTCTTATGGACCGGATGTTTATTAGGGTGAGTTGTAATTTGGTGTTTGTATTGTCATCTTGGTCAATTATATCACTTATGGGTTGGTGCTTTATTTGGATCAGACGGTGATGGCTTTTGTGTGAGGTGTGGCGCGAATGGTGATTGTGAGAGTTTGTGTATGTAGAGCTATGTATTGGATTCTGGTACTGATTGTAGGTGATTGGGAAATTATTATAATGGTTCCGGTTATGATTGTGGATGATTGGGATGTTTTTGTATGGGCTTTGGTTGGTTTTGTACGTGTATATGTGTTGAGTTAGGAGGGTTATTAAGAAGAGAGTGAGAAGGAGATTTATAATCTTAGTAGGAGACATTGTGTTCGTTTTTTTTTTGAGGTAGATGGTAGTGCAGGGAGGGTATTTACTACTGGCAACAGTATCTCACAATAACAGTGCAAGAAGGATAGTTACTACTGGCAACAGTATCTCACAATAACAGTGCAAGAAGGGTAGTTACTACTGGCAACAGTATTTCACAACAACAGTGCAAGAAGGGTAATTACTACTGGCAACAGTGTCTCACAATAACAGTGCAGGGAGGGTAATTACTACTGGCAACATAATATCAGTGTTAATATCTAACAGCATTTAATATAGGTCTTGAGGGAGTGTTTTTGTTTTTTGTTTTTTTTTAGTTGTTGTATACTTGCTGTGGGTAGTGTGGTTGAAGGACGATCTGAGTTATTTTGGATGATTATCAGCTGTTATCAAGTGCCCCTCCTCAGGCGCATTCTCTGATGGCACGATCCTTTGTATCTTTTTGGTGTGCTCCGATTGATCGAATGGGGTTTTGTTGTCGCTCCTTATGTTGTGGCTCTATCCCCGTGCTGGTGAGAGTTGTCGCTGGTATCGGGGAGCAGAGGGGACCACGAGCAGTCTGTCTAGCAGAGAGTTAGTCTAGGTTATAGTCTTTTTCCCGCCTGTCGTGCCCCGCCTAAGGGCCACGCCAAAGGGCCCTCTTGCGAGGCCCTCAGGTGCGGGCCCTCAGGTGCGGGCCCTCAGGTGCGGGCCCGCAAGGCGCGGGCCCGCAAGGCGCGGGCGCCGCTTGCCGGCAGCGCTTTTTATGCGATCCGCTGTGTCCTCCCACAGCCCCGATTGGGCTGGAGTGCAGGAGCGGGAAATTGCTTCCCACGCTGTGCTCAACCCCGACCGGGGAGCTTCCAAAGATGGCTGCAAGCTGTTAAAGGGGCTATCTCCTGCCGGCGGCGCTTTTTATGCGATCCGCTGTGTCCTCCCACAGCCCCGATTGGGCTGGAGTGCAGGAGCGGGAAATCGCTTCCCACGCTGTGCTCAACCCCGACTGGGGAGCTTCCAAAGATGGTTGCCACCACTGGAGAGACGAGATCAGGAGGGTAGAGACAGTTATCTTGTCTCCCAGGTGACCTGATGCCTGAAACCACTGGGATGCCAGTGTCCATTGGGCTATGTGCATGTGTAAGCAGGTATATGGAACATGCAGTGTTGATGCCATATGACCCAGAAGATGTAACATTTCTTTAGTAAGAAAGTTCTTGAGGCGTGTTTGAGATGCTGAGTCGAGCACAGCGGAGCTGGGGCAAAAATGCCCTTGACTGCTGAGTGTTTAGGAGGGCCCTTATGAACTCTAGAATTTGAGAGGGGACAAGTTGGGACTTTGGAAGATTTATGACAAATCCCAAGTGTTGCAACATCTGCATTGTGCATGAGACAGATAGGCTGGCTTTTGGAGAACTGCTTGCCTGTATGAGCCAGTGGTCTAAGTAAAGGAAGACAAATAGAAACATAGAAACAAGGTGACAGAAAAAGACCACATGGCCTATCTAGTCTCTCCTTCAATATCAAATACTAAAGTCCCTTTTTTTTCCTTTAGAGATCTTCTGTTTGTCCCATGCGTCTTTGAATTCAGATACTGTTCTCATGTCCATCACATCCACTGGGAGACAATTCCACACATCTACTACTCTTTCCATAAAGAAATATTTCCACATATTACTCCTGAGTTTATTTCCTTTCACCCTCATCCTATGGCCTCTCATAGCAAAGCTTGCTTTTAATCAATAGAGGCTCTCCTCCTGTGGAGGTATTTATTTTATTTATTTATTTGCACTTATTTTTATACCGCTCCTTCCAGTGATCAGCAGCGGTTTACATTTAAACATTTAAGTTCTGCGTGTATAGCAGTTACATATAACAATAAGAAAATCAAAAGAACTCTGAACTATTCACAGAGAAAAACTAGTATGGTTGGTTAACTATATACAAAATATTTACAATGACATGTAAGGGGAAATTTCACATGTCTAATGGGTTACTTTTTAATATTCACTGTTGGACTTTGGTATATCATATGTTGATAAGGTTGTTGGAAACCATCATGATAAGATTTATGCTTATTTAAACGTCCCAATCATATCACCTGTATCCCACCTTTCCTCTAAAGTATATATATTAAGATCCTTAAGTCTGTCCTCATATGCTTTATAATGAAGACCTCTAACCATTTTAGTAGCCATCCTCTGTACTGACTCCAGACTGTTTATATCCTTTTGAAGGTGCGGTCTACAGAACTGCACACAATACTCCAAATGAGGTTGCACAAAGACTTATACAGAGGCACTATCACCTCCCTTCTTCTGCTGGCCATTCCTCTCCCTATGCACCAAGCATCCTTCTGGCTTTTGCTGTCACCCTTTTCTACCTGTTTAGCTACTTTAAGATCAGACACAAACACACCTAGGATCCGCTCTTTTTTTAGTGGACAAAAGTACTTCCATCCCCTATACTATATTGCTCCCTTGGATTGCTGCAGCCCAAATGCATGACCTTGCATTTTTTACATTAAATCTCAGCTGACAAATTCTAGAGCATTCTTCAAGCTTAGCTAGATCCCTCCTCATGTTATCTACACCTTCCTGGGTTTCTACTCTATTGCAGATTTTGGTATCCTCCACAAAGAGGCAAACCTTAACCGACAGCCCTTCTGCTATATCACTAACTAGAGTCCTTAGAAATGTGGCTACTACTGCCATGCGTTTTGTGAAGACTCTTGGGGCTGGGGCTGAGGCGAGGCCGAAAGGCAGGACTCTGTATTGATAATGTCTTCCTTGGAATATGAAGCGCAGGAACTTTGTGCTCTGGATGAATAAAAATGTGAGCGTACGCTTCTTTTAGATCTAAAGAACAGAGCCAATCCTAACTGGAGATAGGGGAGAAGGGTTCCTAGTGAGATCATTTTGAACGTCTCCCGTAGGATGTGCTTGTTTAGTTCTCCGAGGTCCAGAATGGGCCTGTATCCTCCCGCTTTCTTTGGAATGAGGATGTATGGAGAATAAAGCACAGTTACTTACCTGTAACAGGTGATCTCTGGGAACAACAGCAATAGGTCTTCACATATGGGTATGTCGGTACCGACGGAGCCTGCGCGGGAACGTTCCCCAGCGTCCAATCAGAAAACTTTTGGGAGCATCCCACAGCGCCTGCGTGCTGCCTTCCCGCCTTTCCAACTGTCTCTCCTCAGTTGAGTTTTATAGCTGAGACAAAGAGAGAGAGAGAGGGAAAGGAAGAGAGATAGAGAGAGAGACAACTCCTAGGGGAGGTGGGTGGGTTGTGAAGACTTATTCCTGCTGTTCCCAGAGATCACCTGTTACAGGTAAGTAACTGTGCTATCTCCAGGAACAAGCAGGAATGAGTCTTCACATATGGGGACTCCCTAGCTTTTGATGCCGGGGAGAACGCCCAGATGTTGTGTGGCCCTGGGACAGGGCTGCACTTCCCCACCTGGATCTCTGGCATCCCCTAAGGGATGGTGGGTAGGAGTTGATTAAGTATGGAACAGGTGTTTGAGAACAGCCTGACCAAACAAGGCATCCCGGCGGGAGTCCTTGTCTAAGCAGTAATGGGCTGTGAAGGTATAAACCGAGGCCCAAGTGGCTGCTCGACAGATGTCGTCGATAGACACAGAGTTCAGATGAGCCATTGAGGCTGCCATGGCTCTCACATTGTGAGCTGTGACATGGCCCTCCAGAGAAATGTTTTTGCTCTGATAGGCGAAAGAAATACATTGGGCAATCCAGTTGGAAAGAGTTCTCTTGGAGACTGGGTGTCCCAAATGAGAAGGATCAAAAGCAACAAAGAGTTGGGAAGACTTTCTATGTTGCTGTGTCCTCTGCAAGTAAAAAGCCAGAGCTCTTTTACAGTCCAGGGTACGAAGATTCCTCTCTGCAGGTGATGCATGAGGTCCTGGAAAAAAGACAGGTAGGTAGACCTCTTGGTTGAGGTGAAAAGGCGAGACCACCTTAGGCATAAAATGTGGATTAGTCCTAAGGACCACCTTGTCATGATGGAATCTTGTATAAGGTGGATTAGTTACTAGTGCTTGCAATTCACTGATGCGGCGTGCTGATGTGATTGCAATGAGAAATATAACCTTCCAAGAAAGGTATCTCAAGGAGGTATTTATTTTATTTATTTATTTAGCTGTATTTATATCCCGCTTTTCACCGGGTCAAAGCGGCGTTACATATTAAAGGGTGGGGGGAATTTAAGTATAGGGCAGGGCCATCACCGGGGAGACGACATTGATGATTTCAACATAGGATAGACTTTGGACATGGGACAGAGTTTGGACATGGACAGGTTAGTACAGGTTTGCGTTGGGGGGGTCATGTTGGGTGAGATCAAAGGTTAGTTCGCTTTTTTGGTGGGGGTCGTGTTATGGTATTCCTGGAACAGGATAGTTTTCAGCTGTTTCCTGAAAGATAGTAGATTGGCATTATTGCGGAGACAACTCGGTAGAGAGTTCCATAAGGAGGGAGCATAGAGTTCAAAGGCTCGGTTGCAGATCCGTTGTGAGCATTTGGTTCTTTTGTGAGGGACGGTGAGGGAATTGCTGGAGGCTTGTCTGGTAGTTCTGCCGTGGGCTGGTCGAGACAGTAGGGTGTGAAGTTGGGAGTTCTGTGCTTGATGGATGGCTTTGTGGGCGAGTAGGATGGCTTTGTATTTAGTCCTTGCTTCGAGGGGGAGTATGTGAAGGTCTTTCAGAATTGGGGTGATGTGGTCGGTTTTCTTTGCTCTCTGGATGATTCTCGCTGTGGTGTTCAGAGCTGTTCGGAGGGGGTTGGTCTGAGTGGCTGGAAGGCCATGGTATATTATGTTACAGTAGTCCAGATGTGGGAGCGTCATGGCTTGCATAACAGTTCGGAAGTCTTGATATTCTAGAAGGGGTCTGAGACGTTGCACTGTTCTTGCCTTGTGGAATATAGTTCCCGAGGTTTTGGCAATTTGCTGCTTTAATGAGAGGGCTTGGTCAATAATAATGCCCAGGTATCTTATTTGTGGTTGTATTTGGATGCTTGTGGTACCTATGTTGAGGTGTGTAGGTGGTGTGAAGTCCGGGTCTTTTGTGACTATGAGGGCTTCTGTTTTCTTTATGTTGATGGATAGGTTGTTTGCTTGTAGCCAGTTGGACACCTCGGTGAAGCATGATGATAGATGGGTGTTTGTTGGGTTCATGGTTGTGATGGGAGCATAGAGCATATCATCATCAGCGTATATGTGGAAGCTGATGTTGTGAGTGCGTATGACTGAGCAGAGTGGTTGAAGGTAAATGTTGAAGAGCATGGCTGACAGTGTGAATCCTTGGGGAACTCCTTGGTGTTGCTGGAATGGGGGGGATGTCAAGGTGCTGGTATGGATTAATTGCTCTCTGTTAGTTAGGTATGATTGGAACCACTTTAGTACAGTGCCTTTGATTCCGATTGTCCGTAGTCTGTGTATGAGGATGTTGTGGGAGATGGTGTCGAAAGCTGCGGATATGTCAAGGAAGATCATGGCATATCCGGAGTGTATCATGGCATATCCGGAGGTAGTAGCTAAAGGTTCAAAAGGCGGCTTCATAAGCTGACCAAGAACCAAATTTAAGTCCCATGCCACCGGTGGTGGTCTAATGGAAGGCTTTGTTATAAGGAGGCCTCTCATGAACCTTGCTACAAGAGGATGAGAGGAAACAGGTTGTCCATTTAGAGGCTTGAATGAAGCTGCAATAGCACTCAGATGGACTCTTACTGAATTTGTCTTAAGGCCTGCATTAGACAGATGCAGGAGATACTCCAGCAACGATTCCAGAGGTATGGCACGGGGGTTAAGACCCTTTTCAGAACACCAGATGGTAAACCTTTTCCACTTGAAGGCGTAAGAACGTCTAGTGGAAGGTTTTCTGGAAGCTTGAAGAACATCTTTCACTTGCTGAGAAAGAGGAAGATCCTGGAGATCTAGGCCTTCAGCAACCAAGCCCTGAGATGCAGAGACTGGGGATTGGGATGCCACAACTTTCCGTCCTCCTGAGAGAGGAGGTCTGGAGCAGACCCTAACTCTAGGGAGGGAGCTTGAGAGAGATGTAGAAGCAGAGGGTACCACACTTGCCGTGGCCAATGTGGAGCTATGAGAATCATGTGGCCTCTGTCTCTCTGAAGCTTGAACAGGGTTTTGGGAATTAGGGGAATGGGTGGAAATGCATACAGGAAGTCTTGACCCCAGTGAAGGAGGAAAGCATCCCTTGCCTGAGCCCCCTGAGCTGGAGTTCTGGAACAGAACCGGGGAAGTTTGGCATTCCACGGACTTGCAAAGAGGTCTATGTCCAGGGTTCCCCAAATTTGAAAAATTTTGGACACCTGGTCCATATGTAGGGACCACTCGTGTGGAAGCAGAACTCGACTGAGTCTGTCTGCCCAAGAGTTTTGAACCCCTGGAAGATAGACTGCCAGAAGTTGAATGTGATGCTCTCTGGCGAGGGCCCACAGTCGCAGAGCTTCGTTGCAAAGAGACAGAGAGCCAGTTCCTCCCTGCTTGTTTATGTAGAACATGGCTACCTGATTGTCCGTGTGGACAAGGACTGTCTTGTGGCTGAGCAGGGTGTGGAAAACTCGTAGAGCAAGGAAGATTGCTCTGAGTTCCAAGAGATAGATGTGGAGACAAGTTTCCTGTGGGGACAAGATGCCCTGGGTGGAGAGGTCCTGAAGATGAGCTCCTCAGCCCATTCGAGAAGCATCTGTTTTAAGAGTTGCCTGGGGTAGAGGCTGTTGAAAAGGACACCCCAGCAAGAGGTTCAGAGGGGACTTCCACCACTGGAGGGACAAAATGAGGCGACTTGTGTTTGCTATTTTGTCTGACAGGCAGCCTAATGCCTGGGTCCATTGGGTGGATAAAGTCCACTGAGCTGCTCTCATGTGAAGGCGAGCATATGGTACCACATGAACAGTGGAAGCCATCTGGCCTAGCAACAGTAACATCTCTCGAGCAGTGAGTAGGGGTTTCAACTCTGCTTGAGAAGCTAACTGCATCAAGCGAAGGCAACGGGCCTGGGGAAGAAAGGCCCTTGCCTTTGTGGTATCCAGCTGTGCCCCTATAAACTCCAGGGACTGAGTAGGGATCAAATTGGATTTTGGGATGTTTATTACCAGCCCTAAGTATTGAAGGATACGCATTGTGCAGGTTAGAGCAGTCCTGGCCTCTGATTGAGTGGGAGCTCAAATGAGCCAGTCGTCCAGGTAGAGGAAGACAAATATTCCCAGGGTGCGCAGAAAAGCAGCAACCACTGCCATGCATTTCGTGAACACCCTTGGTGCAGAGGCCAGGCCAAAGGGGAGCACTCTGTATTGATAGTGCTTCTCCTGGAAAAGGAACCGAAGGAACCTTCTGTGAGTTGCATGGATGAGAACATGAGTGTACGCATCCTTGAGATCTAGAGAACAAAGCCAATCCTGACTCTGAAGGTATGGCAGCAGAGTTCCTAGAGAAACCATCTTGAATTTTTCTTTGACTAGGAATCTGTTCAACTCTCTGAGATCTAAAATGGGTCTGAAGTCCCCTGTTTTCTTTGGGATAAGAAAATAGGGGGAGTAGAATCCTGTGCCCTGTTGTTGAAGAGGTACTTCCTCTATTGCCCCTTGGGCGAACAGAGTGGCAACCTCCTGCTCCAACAGGCTGAGGAGGGAGGTTGGGGAATTGAACTGGTGCACTCTTTTGAGAGGGGGCAAGCTTGAAAAATGAAGTTTGTACCCCTCTCTTATGATGGAGTGTGTCCAATGCTCTGCTGTGATTTGCTCCCATCTGGGAGCGAAGTGACATAACCTTCTTGGAATGGTGGAGGGCTCTGGTCCTTCTAGAGCCAGGAAGGCTAAGTTCTCTAGCAGAGAGTCAAAGGCCCTGAGGGGGCTGAGATTGCTGGGCTGGAGCAGGCCTCACAGCCTTTGCCTTGGTCTGTTTGGAGGATTGCTGACGTTTGGAAGGGAACTGAGCTGCAGAAGATGCTCTCTGACTATAAGCAGGATAGAATCTTCCCTTTTTAGAAAAAGGTGTTTTCTTGAACATCCTTTTCTTAGCAGGAGCAGCAGTAGATTTGGATAGTCTATCCAAAGCAGAATTTTCAGCATCCATTTGATTGGCTTTTGCTTGCCAATCTTTACCAAACAGATTCTCACCTGTACAAGGGATATTTCCCAATTCATCTTGGACCCAGGTCTCCAAATCAGATGCTTGAAGCCAAGCAATCCTACGTGCACCTATAGCTATAGCTGAGGCTCTGCTTACGCATTCAAAGGAGTCGAAAGCTGCACGGTTGGAGAATTTGGAGATATCCTGGGCATGTTTGAGCCCAGTAAGAAATTCTTGCCTTTTACTGTCAGACATAAAAGGACTTAATTGTCTGCAAATGGTCAGTGACTTCTTTTAAGAACATTCCCATGTACAGACTATAAGAATTAATTCTCACAGCAAGCATGGAAGCTTGGAAGACTCTTCTACCAAAAGCATCCAGGGTTCTACATTCACGTCCTGGAGGATTAGAGGCATGTCTCTTGGCACTTCTAATCTTTCTCATTGCAGACTCAACTACAATAGAGTGGTGAGGAAGCTGAGTTTTATGGAAACCAGGACAAGGAGGGACACGACACATGGTGTCCAACCTGCGAGAATGAGGAGAGGTGGTTAGAGGTGCTTCCCACATCCTTAACATGAGATCATACAGAATCTCATGAATAGGCAAGGTAGCTGCCTCTTTAGGAGTTTTAGGATATTGTAGAATATATAACTCCTTAGCTCTAGGCTCTGACTCTGGGGCTACTGTAATAGACACCCCGAGCCACCTCTCTGATAAAGTCCTGAAAAGACAAGTCTTCTGGAGGAAACATCCTTCGTTTAGGAGAGGACTCCTCCTGTGGAAGAAGCATTGCTGCATCGACAGACTCTTCAGAATCCTCAGAGTCAGAGGAATCGAAGTATCGTCTGTCGAGATGCTCTTGCAAAGCCCGAAACCCGTACCGACCGAGGTCGGTATCGGGAATCATCGGTACCGGGGTATCGGTACCGGAAGGCTGCAGAGGGCAGGGTACCGGCATGGCTGACACCGATTCCGATGTCGATGCCACCGGTACCGGGATCAGTACCGATGGCGATACCGGAGCCGGTACCTGCGGAGTAGTCTGTTGCGGTACCACAGGCGTCGATGCCATAAGGAAAGCCGCCAGACTGCGTTCCATGGACAGAATCCTCTGATCCATCGACACTGCCAATGCCTGGAAGTCGGTACCAGCATGGCACCAGGAGATCTGTTGAGGCCACGCCAACTAGATCGTCCTGGAACCCCGATGATGATGCTTTAGAAGCCAAAGCCTCCCGCCGGGGTAATTTTGCCGGTGCAGAATCCTCGAGGGCAAGGCCAGAGGCATCTCGATGCTTAGAAGGAGATTTTCCCTTCGAGGACCGGCTGGATTTATGTTTAGTTACCTGAGATCCATATGAGGAAGAAGCAGCCCTGGAAGACGTCGATGCCACCGAAGCTGCATCAGAGGGAAAGCGTAGTTACTCACCTGTAACAGGTGTTCTCCAGGAGCAGCAGGAATCAGTCCTCACTTATGGGTGACGTCGGCACCGACGGAGCCCTCGCGGAGCAATTTTCCCCAGCTTTCAAAGAAAGCCTTTGGGAATTGCAGCGCGCATGCGCGGTCGTCTTCCCGCCCGAGGGTGCCATCTTAGCCAGTCAGATGACATAGCTAAAAAAGACAGCATAAAAATTTGCAAAAAGAACATAAGCAGACGATTGCAACTCCAAGGGGAGGAGGGAGGGTAGTGAGGACTGATTCCTGCTGCTCCTGGAGAACACCTGTTACAGGTGAGTAACTACGCTTTCTCCAGGACCAAGCAGGAAGTCAGTCCTCACTTATGGGACTCCCAAGCTTAAGGCTACCGGAGACCCTAAGCACAAAAATGAGCTCCCTCTAGCTCAGCAGCACAGAAGGAAAGAATCTTCGCTGAATTATCACCCACCGGTAGCCCACATCCGGGATGGAGGGTAGGAGTTGCTCAGACCTCAAAGAGATTACGGAGGACTGCCTGTCCGAAAGCACTGTCCCTACGGGACTCCCTCTCGAGACAGTAATGGACCGCAAAAGTCTGGCTCGAAGACCAAGTAGCGGCCCGGCAGATGTCTGCCAGCGGAACAGAGCGGAGGTAAGCCACTGACGTGGCCTTTGCCCGAACGCAATGAGCCGTGACTCTACTTTCTAAGGAGAGTCCGGCTGCCCCATAAGCCCAAGAGATACAGTCCGCCACCCAGATGGACAGAGTACGCTTGGAGACCGGGAGCCCCAATCTATTGGGGTCAAAAGACACAAAAAGCTGAGCAGCTTTACGGTGCTCCCGCGTACGGTCAAGGTAGAAGTTCAGAGCCCTTCTACAGTCCAGGGTATGGAGGACCGTCTCAGCTCGGCTGGAGTGTGGTCTGGGAAAGAAGGTTGGAAGTACCACCTCCTGATTGATGTGAAAAGGGGAGACCACTTTAGGCAGAAATTTTGGGTGAGTCCGTAGGACTACCCTATTCTTGTAGAACCTAGTGTAAGGGGGATCAGACACGAGGGCCTGCAATTCACTTACGCGTCTAGCGGAAGTGAGGGCTATCAAGAACAGAGTTTTCCAAGACAGAAAACGGAGAGAACAGGTAGCCATAGGTTCAAAAGGCGGACAGGTGATCCGCTGTAACACCACATTCAGGTCCCAGTCTGGCGCTGGCGGGCGCAGAGGTGGTTTAAGTAGAAGGAGACCTCGGAGAAACCTCGCTACGAGAGGGTCATTGGAGAGAGGTCTGCCGTCAACCGGCACATGATGTGCTGAGAGAGCACTGAGGTGAACTTTGACGGAGTTGGACTTAAGTCCCAGATTAGAGAGGTGCAGCAAGTACTGCAAGATCACCGACACCGGGCAGGAGAAGGGATCCTGAGACTGTTGGGTACACCAGACTGCAAAGCGACGCCATTTAAGGGCGTAGCATTTGCGGGTAGAAGGCCGTCGCGAAGCCAAGACGACCTCCTCCACCTCCGCCGGCAGGAGAAGGGGAGCAAGGACTACCCTCTCAGCAGCCAGGCCATGAGGTTGAGAGACCTGAGGTTGGGGTGTAGCAGGGACCCCAGATCCTGAGTGAGGAGATCCGGTTGTACCCCCAGAGGGATCGGATCCTCCACCGCCAGTTGCAGCAGGAGCGGAAACCACGGCTGCCTGGGCCAGCGAGGGGCCACCAGGATCATGAAGGCTTTGTCTCGGAGAACCTTGAAAAGAGTCCGAGAGACTAGCGGGATGGGAGGGAAAGCGTACAGAAGGCTCCCCGACCACGAGATCAGAAAGGCGTCTGCCGCAACCCGAAGGGGGTGTGGCTGACGAGAGCAGAAGCGAGGAAGCTGCCGGTTGTGAGGACTGGCAAAGAGATCCACCGTGGGGAGACCCCACTTGAGGAAAAGCTTCTGAACCACCAAGGGATCCAGACGTCACTCGTGCGGCTGGAGGACCCTGCTGAGTTTGTCTGCAAGGCAATTTTCTTGGCCCGGGAGATAAACTGCCCTGAGGAGAATGCCGTGACTGACGGCCCAAGAGCAGAGCTTCTGTGCCTCCCGACAGAGGAGGAAGGAGCCCGTGCCCCCCTGCTTGTTCACGTAGAACATGGCAACTTGATTGTCCGTCTGGACAAGGACGGACTGTTGGGAAGTCAGGTGGGAGAAGGCCTTGAGAGCTAGGCGGATCGCCCTGAGCTCCAGGAAGTTGATCTGCTGAGCCGACTCCCACGTGGTCCAGAGGCCCTGAGTACGTGCCTCTTGGCAATGTGCTCCCCAGCCCAGGAGGGATGCATCGGTGGTCAGCACCCGGGTCGGCTGAGGTGACTGGAAAGGCATTCCGAATATCAGGTTCGGCTGCCGGAGCCACCACCGGAGAGACGAGACCAGTGGCTCGGAAACGCGCACCAGGTCTGCTAGGCCGCCCGTGGCTTGTCGCCACTGCTGGCGGAGACACCATTGAGCAGACCGCATATTCAGGCGGGCATTGGGGGTCACATGGACGGTGGAAGCCATATGGCCGAGCAGTCTCAGGAAGCGCCTGGCGGAGACCAGGGGCTGGCTGCGAAAACGGTCGGCTAGGTCCATGAGCCGTTGAGCCCTGTCGAGCGGTAGGTATGCTCGCGCCTGCGGAGTGTGCAGCCTTGCGCCGATGAACTCGAGATCCTGTGAGGGGAGCAAAGTGGACTTTGCGAAGTTTATAACAAAGCCCAAGTGCTGCAGCAGAGTCACCGTGCGGCACGTGGCGCTGGTGACCTCCTGAGCGGACGCTGCTCTGATGAGCCAGTCGTCGAGGTACGGAAAGACAGAGGCCGTGAAGCCGGAGATGGGCTGCCACGACCGCGAGACATTTTGTGAAGACTCGCGGTGCGGAGGACAGGCCAAAGGGCAGTACTCTGTACTGGTAATGATTTCCGGCCACCACAAACCTTAGGTATTGGCGGTGGCTTTGGTGGATGAGGATGTGCGTGTAGGCATCCTTTTGATCCAAGGAGCATAGCCAATCTCCCTGCTGGAGGTAGGGCAGAAGGATTCCAAGGGTAAGCATTTTGAACTTCTCCCGCACAAGGAACTTGTTGAGGTTGCGCAAGTCCAGGATGGGTCTGAGGCCCCCTGTTCTCTTTGGTATCAGGAAATACCTTGAATAAAAGCCTTGACCTCTCAGGTGGTGTGGCACCGGTTCCACCGCCTGTTCCTGCAGAAGACCTGCTAACTCCTGAAGGAGCAACTCCCTGTGCAGAGGGGGGCGCGGAGGTTCTCCCGGAAAATAGGAGGGAGGGACCTGATGGAAGTGGAGAAGGTAGCCTTCTCGCACGACCTGAAGCACCCAGGCATCTGCGGTGATGCTGGACCACCTGTGGGCGAAGTGAACCAGCCGGCCTCCGGTGCTGGGAGGAACCAGCGGGGGGGGAGAGGCTATGCTGAGCGAGTCAAAAGCCCCCACCCTGCTGAGCAGGGGCTGGTGGTGCAGGCTTGGGGGCTTGCTGCCTACGGGACCCGTTACCCCGTCCCTTGGCCTGCTGGCCCTGTTGGGGAGCTGCAGGGGCCTGATAATGGGGGTATTGTTTGTAGGCAGCCGCCTTCCTCGGGTAAAAGGACTTTTTCTCCGAGCCCTTCTTTTTCTGGGAAGGGGCGGAGGTCTTCCTAGAAAGCCTGGTCCTGGTGAGAGTCTCAGTCTCAATTTGTGCAGCCTTTTCCGCCATGGGCTTGCCAAAGAGGTTTTCGCCTCGGCAGGGGACATCGACCAACTTGTCCTGTACCCAGGGCTCAAGGTCTGACGACTGAAGCCAAGCCTGTCGGCGGGCACCGATGCCGGCTGCGGCCACTCGAGCCGAGGCTTCAAAGCCATCATAGGCTGCTCGGGACATGAACTTTGAGCATTCCCGAATGCCCGTGGACAAGGCTAGGAACCTCCGCAAGGGCTCCTCGGAGAGACCAGCGGAGAATCCGGCTAGCTCTTTAGCCAGATCCCGGAGATACATGCCCATGTATAGCTGGTAAGTCTGGACACGACATGCGAGCATAGAGCCCTGGAAGCACTTCTTGCCAAGGCCATCCAGGTTACGGGCCTCCCTTCCAGGAGGCACCGAGGAGTGCATCTTCTGGCTCTTAAGACGATGCATGGCCGATTCCACTACCATGGAATGGTGTGGCAGCTGTGCCTTCTGAAAGCCAGGGCTCTTGCGGACCCGATAGATAGAATCGACCCGCTTGCTCAGGACCGGCGAGGAGGCCGGACTCTCCCACATGCGGAAGAGTAGTCGTTCCAGCATAGGAGGAACCGGCACAGTAAAGTGTTCCCTCGCGGGAGAGTCATACTGGAGGGCGTCGAGCTCTTCGGCTCGAGGCTCCTCCTCGGGATCCGCAGGGAAGGCCAAAGCCTTGGCCATATCCCTAACGAAGTCCGAGAACCGGGCATCCTCCGGGGGGGGACTGCTTCCGAGGCTCGGACTCCGGTGAGTCCGATGGGACACACCGAGTCCGGAAAGAATCAGGTGACTCTTCCTCCTCAGACTCCCAGACCGACTCCGACGAGGACTCGGTGGGGTCGGCCCGGGCAGGGCGCGGCGCCAGCCGCCCCGACGCCGAGGGAGTCGGCGTCGGCGACCTCGGTCCCGAACGGGAGGCCGAGGGTGACCTCGACCGAGGATCGACTCGAGTTCTCATCGACTCGAGGATCGGCTCGGTCTCCGGGGTCGACTTGGACGTCGACGTCCCGGCGGTCGGGGCAGCGGCGCCAGCGAGGCCAGCGAGCAGTGCCCGCTGCTGGTCCATGAAGGCAGACAGTCTGCTCTCCAAGGCCGTCAACCTGAGTCCGAGCTCAGGTGACCCAGCAGCCCCCGACTCGGGCCCCGACGGCGTCGGGCCCGACGTCGGCTGTCGCGGAGGCGAGTCCAGAAGGACCACAGGACTTACCCGGGCAGGCATCTCCGACTCCAGGTGAGGTCGCTTCGGGATGTGTTCCTTTTCCAAGGACCCGGGGCGGCTGTCGGGGCTATGCGACCTGGCCCTCGCGGAACCAGGAGCGTCCACCGACGCCGCCCTCGCGGGTTTTTCCTTCCGACGATGGTCCCCGGAGGGAGAACCCCGGTCGGAGGAGCTCCGGCGACGGTCCGAGCTGGAGCCTTTCGACACGGAGGCCTCCGACGAGGTCCGGGTACGGCTGGGGTCAGCGAAGATTCTCTCACGCTGATGCCGCCGACTTCTCAACGCCTTTGAGGACAGTTTGCTGCAGGGCCCACAGATCAGTTCCTCATGATCCGGGCCCAGGCAGCGGAGGCAAAAGTCGTGTGTGTCGGTCAGTGACATATTTCGGTCACACCGACCACACCGCTTAAACCCACTGGCAGCCATCGGGGGAAAAAGGGCCCCTGCGAGGTCAAAGGACCGGGCTGCCAGGGAAACCGAAAACGAAACCTGACTAAGTCAGAAAAACCGAAAAAAGTAAGAGGACTCGAGACCGGCGTCGCGAGTCCGGACGGGAAAACGATCGGCGTCGAACCGAAAGAAAAAAGGATAAAATAAAGAAGAAAATCAACTTTTTCGCGGGGACAAGACGGGGACGTCTGTAGGGCTCCGCGGAAAAAAAGAAGACTGGCTAAGATGGCACCCTCGGGCGGGAAGACGACCGCGCATGCGCGCTGCAATTCCCAAAGGCTTTCTTTGAAAGCTGGGGAAAATTGCTCCGCGAGGGCTCCGTCGGCGCCGACGTCACCCATAAGTGAGGACTGACTTCCTGCTTGGTCCTGGAGAAACAGGGTACTGAGCTTGGCATCTTGGTTCTGTCGACCTCTCTTAGACATCATGGAACAGGACACACAATCTTTAATGGAATGGTCAGGGCCTAAACATTTGAGACACCAGTCATGGGTGTCGGTGACGGATATAGTACCGCCACATTTTGTGCACTTCTTAAAACCTGAGGCAGGTTTTTCCATATTTAAGGAAAAAGGTTTTGGGCCTAAGGCCCAAAACTGAAGTACACCTGAAGGAAAAATAGGTGGTCTCTTTTTTTTTTTTTTTTTTTTTTTTTTAAGAAAGAAATAAGAACCGGCGGTACCGGAATAGCGTCGAGGAAGGCAGACGCGTACAGAAAAGAAATAAAGAAAAAAATAAGGAAATTCTTCTGCGGTGACGGGAACACGACCTGCTGGCTCCGCGGAAAAAGAACTGAGGAGAGACAGTTGGAAAGGCGGGAAGGCAGCACGCAGGCGCTGTGGGATGCTCCCAAAAGCTTTCTGATTGGACGCTGGGGAGCGTTCCCGCGCAGGCTCTGTTGGTACCGACGTACCCATATGTGAAGACTCATTCCTGCTTGTTCCTGGAAATAAGCCCATTCCCTGTTGGAATGGTAGAACCTCTTCTATCGCACCTGCAAGGGAATGGAGGTGACCTCTTGTAACAAAAGAGCAGTGAGAGGGGGTTGAGAGCGGAACTCTTTTGGAGAGGTCTGCGGGGGTAGACTTCGTAGAAGAAGTTTGTATCCCTCCCATACTATGGACAATGTCCACTGCTCAGAGGTGATGAGATACCACCTGTGGGCAAAGTGACAGTCTGCCAGGAATGTGGACAAGATCGGGACTCTCCAGACGCAGGGCAGCTATGTTCTCTAGAAAGGTGTCAAAAACCCCAAGAAGTCTGGGTCTGCTGAGGTGGCTGTGACTTGGGAATCTGAGCCTTCCTTTGCTGTTTTGGAGGTTGTTGTCCCTTCTGAGGAGCATGATGCCGACAATGAATAGCAGGGGTATAAGAAGGATAGTAGTACTTATTGAAAAAAGCTTTCTTTGCTGCTTTTTTCTTAGCTGGGTTGGCAGTAGATCTAGAGAGCCTATTGAGGGTAGTGTTCTCAGATTCCAACTAAGAGGCCTTCTCCTGCCAATCTTTGCCAAAAAGGTTTTCACCGGTGCAAGGGATATTACCCAGCTTATCTTGAACTCATTGTTCAAGATCCGATGCTTGAAGCCAAGCAATCCTGCGTGCACCGATGCAGATGGATGAAGTCCTGCTGATACACTCAAAGCAATCAAAGTTGTCGGGTTAAACTTTGAAACATTTTGAGCATGTTTCACAAGGGTGAGAATCTGCCCTCTTGTCAACAGGGAGAAGAGGAGCCATTAACTCCAAATCTTAGCCACCTCTCTCTAAAGGAACATACCCATATAGAGTATGTAGGTACTAATCCTGGCTGATAGCATGGAGGCCTGAAAACAACGCTAACCAAAAGCATCGGGGGTTCTCGATTCCCTACCCGGAGGGTTTGAAGAACGTGTTTTGGTACTCTTGATCCGATGCATTGCCGATTCCACTACCATTGAATGGTGCGGCAATTGTGTCTTCTGGAAACTGGGACACTACGGTACCCGGTACATGGTATCAAACCATCAGGTATGAGGAGAAATGGTTAGAGGTGTCTCCCACATACTAAGCATGAGGTCGTGAAGTATCCGATGGATAGGGAGCGTAGCTGCCTTCCTGGGAGCTGTGGGGTACTGAAGAATTTCCAGTTCTTCGGCCTTAGGCTCTTTCTCTGATGTCTGTTATGGACAGACCCCTAGCAACATAGCCAATAAAGTCTTGAAAAGACGTCCTCTAGTGGGGACATATGACGTTGTGGAGAAAGAGATTGGTGTTCTTGGACCGTTCGCATGTCTCGGGTATTGACCGATTCATCATCCAATGAATCGGAATCCAAAAGCTTAAAGTATCAATGGGCAGGGTGTTCCCGCTCCGTACGAACTCTGTACCATTCGAAACCAGTACCTGGAATATGTGTGGTCAGAACCTCGGTACCGAAACATATTTGAGGGCCGGCATGGGTGGTGGCGTGGAAAGCAGCAAAAACGTCAATGCAGGTTGCTGTTGTTGTTGTTAAGTGTCGTCGAGTCGGAGTCGACTCATGGCGACCCTCTGGATAGCTATCCTAAATTATGTTTGGTCTTCAGTCAGGCGGCTCATTGTTGACAGACTGGTACCCGTGGCTGCTGTTATTGTATTGATCCCTCTCATTGCTGGCCTTCCTCTTTTGCGTTGACCTTCTATCTTGCCAAGCATAATGTCTTTCTCTAATGATCTCTCTCTTCGCATGATGTGTCCAAAGTATGAAAGTCGAAGTCTTGTCATCTGAGCTTCTAAAGAAAGCTTAGATTTGATCTCCTCTAGTACCGACTGGTTTGTTCTTTGGGCAGTCCATGGTATACACAGTATTCGCCGCCAGCACCATAATTCAAAGGCATCAATTTTCTTCCTGCCTGTCTTTTTCACTGTCCAGCTTTCACATCCATATGATGTTATTGAAAATACCATGGCTTGAACAAGTCGAATCTTTGTATGGAGAGAGACATCTCTGCTCTTGAGAATCTTATTTAGGTCTTTCATAGCCATTCTGCCAAGAGCAATGCGTCGTCTGATTTCTTGACTGCTTGTTGCTTCTTTATTGATAGTTGATCCAAGTAGGTTAAAGTTGTTCACAATTTCAATTTCTTCTCCTTCAACGATGAACCTGTTGATTATGCCAGTTGTCATGATCTTTGTCTTCTTTACATTAAGGTGCAGGCCCATTTTGAGACTATGTTCTTTGATTGTGAGAAGCAAATGTTTCAGATCATCTTCACTTTCAGCCAGTAATGTGGTATCATCAGCATAGCGAAGGTTGTTGATGAGTCTTCCACCAATCTTCACACCTCTGTTGTCTTCATACAATCCTGCTTCTCTGATGATTTGTTCTGCATATAAATCAATCAGGTAGGGGGAAAGTATGCAGCCTTGTCTTACACCTTTATTTTAAACCATTCTGTTTTCTCCTTGTTCTGTTCAAACTGTTGCTTCTTGATCAATGTACAGATTGCGCAAGAGAACGATCAGGTGTTCTGGTATACCCATGCTTCTTAATGTGGCCCAGAGTTTCTCATGGTTTACACAGTCAAAAGCCTTGCTATAGTCGATAAAGCACAAATACCGTATTTTTCGGACCATAAGACGCACCGGACCATAAGACGCACCTGGTTTTTTGGGGTAGAAAAATAGGAAAAAAAAAATTCTGAACCAAAATTCTTTCTACACTCAGCACCCAGTTTCTTTTTAAAAGTTGTTCCCATCTGGAACGACAGAAACGTAAACCGAGTGGAAATGGTTAAGGTAGCCTACGCTTAGAGTTTCTACTGTCCAAAGTGGTCTTGTATCAGAGCAATCAATCAAACTTGAATGGCAACAAAATATCCTATGCTCTACCACGTAATGTCTTACGAGTTTCTTAAAGGTACCAGATTTTAAAACATGAAAGGGCTTCTTTATCTGTGGGTCTCAGACTTACAACGGCACTATCTACGGAGATCAAGTCTCCAATATTTGTGCTTGTTCGCATCAACGACCCATTTATTATTTTGCCCCTTTCTTCAGTTAAAAATCCATCTACAGCATGATTATTATCAATATTGCACTTAGCTTGCTGTCTGATGGCGTTATGTTCTGTTATGATCGCGCTGTGTTCTCTAAGTGTCCCGACGATGTTTGTGAAGCACCTCTGCGTTTCTCATTGCGGTTCTTCAGGAGACCTTTAAATCGCTACTGCTGTATCAAAAAACAGAAGCAAACTTAAAAATCCTGCCTTAAGAAACACTATTGTATTAAAACACCTGGTCCACTCTTTTTCCAATTTCTCTCAATGTCCATATACTCTCAAAACAGCCTACCTTATAAAAGAGTGGACCAGGTGTTTTAATACAATAGTGCACAGCGTGAGGGACAAACTTGCTCTTTAAAGCGAAAAATTCTTCTATTCGCACCATAAGACGCAGGCACTTTTCCTCCCACTTTTTGGTGAAGAAAAAGTGCGTCTTATGGTCCGAAAAATACGGTAGATATCCTTTTGGTATTCTTTAGTCTTTTCAAGGATCCCTCACATCCGCAATGTCGTCTCTCGTTCCTCGCCCTTTCCTGAACCCTGCTTGCACTTCAGGTAGTTCTTGTTCCAGATATGGTTGTAGTCTCTTTTGAATAATCTTCAGTAGAATCTTGCTGGCATGTGGGATCAGAGCGATTCTGCGATAATTTCCACAGTCAGTTGGATCACCTTTCTTTAGTATTGGTATAAACACAGATCTTTTCCAGTCAGTTGGCCATGATGTTGTCTTCCATATTTCTTGGCAGAGCCTTGTGAGTACGGTAACAGCTGCATCAGATTGCTGCAATACTTCTATGGGAATGCTATCAATGCCTGGTGCTTTGTTCTTTGATAAGACTTTCAATGCTGCTTCAACTTCTTTTCATCACCAATGGTTCCCGATCATAAGGTACAGGTTGAAACGGCTGTTGGTCCACTTGATCTTTATCATATAAAAACTCTGTATATTCCTTCCACCTTTTCTTGATCTTCTCAGTATCATTCAACATAGAACCTTGAGCATCTTGTAACATTCCAATTCGAGGCTGGAACTTTTTCTTTAACTCTCATAGCTTTAGGAAAGCCGATCTTGTTCTTCCTCTAATAGTTTCTGCTTCTATTTCCTTGCAAGTGTCATTGTAGTACTTTTCCTTGTCCTGTCTTGCTGCACGTTGGAAATCTGTTGAGTTCTGCGATTGTCTTTCTTTCTCCTCTGGCTTTAGCTTCTCTGCGTTTCTGGGCAATTTTCAGAGTTTCTTCCGTCATCCATTTTGGCCGTTTTTGCTTTTTCACCTTTTGTAGAGACTTCTCGCTTTCTTCCAACACAACCTTCTGGATGTCATTCCATAACTCTTCCGGAGCTCTGTCATTTGTATCTAAAGCAGCAAATCGATTTTGCAGGCAGTCTTTAAATTCCAGTGGTATATTCTCAAGGTCATATTTTGCTGCATTCATGAGTGGTTTGCTCTTTTTCAACTTTAGCTTGAGTTTGCATACTAGTAGTTGATGATCTGTACCACAGTCAGCTCCAGGTTTTGTCTTTGCTGATGTTACAGAGCTTTTCCATCGTTGACTTCCACATATGTAGTCAATTTGATTTTTATATAATCCATTCGGTGAAGTCCATGTGTACAGTCGCCGCTTGTGTTGCTGGAAGAAGGTGTTTGAGATGAATAGATCATTGGTCTTGCAGAATTCTATCAGTCTTTCTCCAGCTTCATTTCTGTTGCCAAGTCCATATTTTCCAACTACTTTGCCTTCTTCTTTGTTGCCAAACTTTGCGTTCCAGTCACCCATGACTATCAGAATATCCTGTTTGCATGTTCTGTCAATTTCAGCTTGTACTTGTTCATAGAACTCTTCAATTTCATTCTCTTCTGCAGCTGTTGGGGCATATACTTGAATGCAGGTTGTATCAGTACTGAAGTTGGTATCAACGCCTGTGGAACAAACTAAGGGTTTTACTGGTACCAAGGCCGCCAGCTCTGCTCGATGACAAGGATACGTTGAATCATGGAGCTTGCCGATGTCTGGATATCGGTATCCGAAGTGCGGGCCACGATCCCTGATTATGGCACGAGGAGCTCTCCGAAGGTGGACCCCACTAAGGCTTTGGAGAGAAGGTCCTCCCGCTGGGGTTGTTTGGCTGGTGTGTCCCCCTCCAGGGCAATGCACGAGGCATCTCGATGCTTAGGAGATCTTGGGGAGGCAGCCTTGGGGAGGCGGCCAGCCTTCGATGAAAACTTAGGTTTCGATACCTGAGATCCTTGGGAGGAAGATGAAGCTCTTAATGACAATGATGCTCTTAATGACATTGAAGCTCTTAATGACATTGATGCTAAAGAGACGGCGTTGGAGGCAAAGAGGGTGCCCAGCTTTGCAGCTCGATTCTGTAGGACTCTTCATCATCTTCCTACAGAGAGGACATTCTGACAGCTGATGATCAGGTCCTAAGCATTTTAGACACCAGTTATAAGTGTCTGCGGCCGAGATGGTACCGCCACACTTAGAACACTTCTTAAAACCACTAGATGGCTTTTCAATTGTGTCTGTGACAAAAAGGAAGGCCTAGGCCTAAGATGACGTCCATGTGCCTGAAGAAAAGAATCTTTTCTTCACAAAATTTTTTTTTCTTGAAAAGAAAAAAAGTACTGACGGAGGTCGGTACCAGCGTCGACAGGAAGGCAGACACAAACCACAAAAATATGAAAAAAAAAAACCAGGAATTTTCTGCGGTGACAGGAATTGCTTCTTGTTGGCTCCGCGGAAAACAAAGAACTGAGGAGGGAGAGCTGGAAAGGCAGGAAGGCAGCTAGCAGGCGCAGTGGGATGCTCCCAAAAGCTTTCCTATTGGATGCTGGGCAGTGTTCCTGCGCAGGCTCCATCAGTACTGATGTCACCACATACATGACGACTATATTCCTGCTTGTTCCTGGAGATTAAAGATTACTTTCCCCAGGTCTTGCCGAGTCCCTAAGTGTGGTGACCCCTGTGTATATCTAAGCTCAGTACAGCAGCAACACTACAATGGAAGTACAATGGGAAGGAAAAGAAAGAATGCATACTGGCCACAAATTTCCCAGGATAAAAATGAAAGTTGTCTATGGCCTGTACATTAGTGCAGATGGTGGTGGTAATTATGTAAAATCTTCAAGAGAAGATAACATCCTTAGGGCAAGCTGAAAACTCCCCATCCAGGCTTAACTCACCTCTTCAATGCTGCTTTTGGATTTTGACTCACCTGGTCTCATTTGAGTTTCCTTACCATTCCCCCTAGTGTATACAGCCACTGTGTTGTCTGTCTTGACTAGAATGTAAGCTGTAATGAGCAGGGACCATCTTTTACATGAGTCTGTGCAGCGCTGCGTACATCTTGCAGCACTATACAAATGCTCAGTAGTAGTAGTTCAGCAATAGATCATGTTGAACTTGTTCACTGATGCTAAAAAGCTAAGAGGACTAAAAACGATTAGGTGGAAGCCGGAAAATAAAAGGGAGATAACGTACTGGTACTATTATATCACAAAGAGAGCACAAGAGGAAGAGCATTATCCGCAGAATGTTTTTGATTGGTATGTATCTCACTTTTGATGTACTTACTTTGTTTTGTATTATTGAACATTTACCATCGCTTATGACGTATCTCCTATTGTACTTTGAAGTTTCTACTCCAACTGATTTCCTGCTGGTAGAGTTGCCCTTGTCTTTCATTTTACAACTATTTTATAATTGTCACTGTTCTTTTATATTGTTGTTTATGACATTTTGTGTGTTTATGTGTATTCTTTTATGACAAACGTATGTTTGTCATAAAAGAATAAAAGAACAGACAACCCAATAAATGAATTACATCCCCGTACATAGCTCGCAGGGCAAGCCATGTCGCTACAACTGCATAGCAGCTTCCCGCCCACATTGTATATAGTCTGTATATAGCTTCCCCCGTTATCAATCCAAGTTGTATTACCTGTTCGAAGTAAGTGCAGAACAGGCTCTTCCCACTCTGCACAAAATGTTATCTGTAAACTGCACTGATTTTAAAAAGCGCAGTATATAAAAACATTACAATAAATAAAATAAATAAATGTTCATGTTTCAGACTCCTAATGCAGGCTGACAGCCGAAACTTGCCCAAGTCGGGTCCTGAACCTTGAAGGTTTTGAAATAAAGGTTCTTTTTATCATTAATGTCAGTGGGTAGCCGTGCCTTCCTCCACTTTCTGTGAACTTATTTTGCCACAAACCCTGCATTTGATTACAGATGACAGACACCGAGAGCTTACCAACAAAGAAATGGAAGGAAGCGGTCTACAGCTTGATATACTACAGAAAACTGGAGAGTCATTAAGATAGTGAACAAAAAGGAGAAAGAACAGGGCAGCAAAAATGAGGAAAGCGGAAGGTATTACAATCTTTAAAGGGAGAAGCAAGGGTAAGAGGGTGGCCAGGGAAGAGGCAGGCGGAGCCCCAGGGGTGAGGAAGGGAAGAGGAAAGAGGGTAGAAACCTGGAGAACTCATCAGCTTGAGGGAAGGAAAGATGAAATAATCAGATCTTAAGATGTCTTTAAAATGTAGGGAACAAGGATTCCTGGCAGAGGGCAAGAGGGAAGGAGTTACACCGAAAAAAGCTAAGATAATCAAAAGGACTGTCTTTCAAAACTTCCAGGTGCACAGAAGAGGGGGCAGGAAGGGCGAGGAGGGAGGCTTCGAAGAGCAGAGCATGCTGGAGGAGAGTGAAATAAAGAAAGCTTATTTACCCTTTCAAAAAGCATTAAGATGAGGTGAATACTCAATGAACTAATAGGTAGCATATTTAAAATGGAGAAAGCGTAGTTACTCACCTGTAACAGGTGATCTCCGGAAACAGCAGGAATTTAATCTTCACATATGGGTATTGTCGGTACCAACGGAACCTGCATGGGAATGCTCCCCAGTGTCCAATAGGAACGCTTTTGGGAGCATCCCTCAGCACATGTGCGCTGCCTTCCCGCCTTTCCAACTGTCCCTCTTAAGTTAAATTTGTAGCCGAGTGAAAGGATAGAGGGAGAGAGGAAAGAGACAGAGAAATAGAGAGACAACTCCTAGGGGAGGTGGGTGGGTTGTGAAGACTAATTCCTGCTGTTCCCGGAGATCACCTGTTTCAGGTGAGTAACTACGCTATCTCCAGGAACAAGCAAGAATGTAGTCTTCACATATGTGGACTCCCTAGCTCAGAGGTACTCAAATCCAGTCCTGGAGGGCCGCAAACTAGTCAGGTTTTCGGGATATCCCTAATGAATATGCATGAGATATATTTGAATGCACTGCCTCCATTGTATTTGAATCTATCTCATGCATATTCATTAGGGATATCCTGAAAACGTGACTGGTTTGCGGCCCTCCAGGAATGGATATGAGTACCTCTGCCCTAGCTGAAGATGCCAGGGAGATGACCCCAGGAAGTTGCCACCTATGGTGAGGTGGGCCATGCTTCCTCCCATGGATCTCTGGCATCCCACCAGGGTTGGTGGATAGGAGTTGTATTAGGTTTGAAAGAGATTTTGAAGAACAGCCTGGCCAAAGAAGGCATCCCGACGGGAGGCTTTATCTAGTGTGATGGAGAAGGTCCCTCTGACCCCTTAGAGATAAAACACAGGATCCAGCTTCAGGCTGGGAAAGAAAACAAATGCACATGGCTCCTGGTTTCCCAGGCAACCATAAACAGAGCAGGTCAGAAGAACGGAAAACACGCCCCTGCTGTAGTTCAGTGCAGCAGTCACAAGTTAAGCCAGAACACCTGTTGGTGGGAGGAGCCAGGGTAAACCCAGGAAACCAGAGATTTAAGGGAAGCTCATGAGGAGGAGAGAGGAGGCAGCTGGGAGGAAGGCAGCTGGAAAGGACGCAGCTGGGAGGAGCACAGCCGGGAGGAGCACAGCCGGTAGCTCAGAGGAGAGCTCAGCCAAGAGCATGGCTGAGGACACAGCTCTTAGAACCGTCACGAGAAACAGAGGATTGCCCTAGGAATGAAGGCTCAGAGGAATCTATGGTAATTGAGGATTCTCTGACCTTTGACTCAGAAGAGGAATTCAGCAGAGGAAACAAGCAGGGAGTTGGTACCAAGGAGCCAGGTACAAGTAACCCGGGTTTGGTGCTGGGAGTAAAAGGACACCAAAAGGGAAACGTACTGGGAAGGCAGACTTGTATGCACAGAGAAATGCCAAGGCTCACGTTTGCAGCTGATCCTAGAGGACAAAAGGAAACTCATAAGGAAGCCAAGAGGTAGGATAAGTGACCGGTATAAACAGAAAGCTGTCTTTAAGTGCTCTGATATTAACCCAGAAGGGTGGGGCTCCACATGCTGGGAATACAGTGGCAATTCACAACCGTGTATATCAAAAGGCTGTGAGGAAAAGTGCAATGCTGAAAAGATAGATGTGTGTTTGGAAACACACCCTGTAGCAACTGGCAAACATTTCCAGCTGGGGTTCAGGTTGAACCACTGGATACTGAACCACCTTTAGAATGTCAGCCTAGTGAACCAATGGATTGTACGATATCTGTATCTGAGAAGATAAGTTCTGTGAAATAGAATTAAACTGTGCAGAGAGAGAGTGCTGCAGGTAGCAGCTGACCAGAAAAGCACAAAAGGGTTTTGAAAGAGAAGTGTTTTTCATTTGGAATTACAATGATGCTGAGATAAGAAGCTTGAATTTCTCTCTTATATAATTTAGTGCCAGAAGTGTATGGCCAATGTTCCTTTTGTTCTACATGTGAAACCACTTGGGAAGGGGAATTAAAAATCCTGTTTTGCCTGAAACACTCGAGTCCACAACTCTCTTTATTTGGGATAGTGAAAACTTCAACTCCCAGAAGGCAGTGCTTTCCCCAAGCACCAGTAACTTCCTGAATAGAGAATCAGGCCGTCCATCTCCACAAGCTCAGGCTGTGGAGGTAACAGCGACATCACAGGTTGGCGTAGTTTTGAGGATTTTGCATGGAGTACAAAGGACATTTGTAAAAAGAAAAGACACCAACTACCAGGGAGAAGAAACTGCTGGCAGAGGGCTCCGGAATTGCCTGACAGCCGGTCAGGAGGAGTAAAGGCTACTTTCTCAGTGCTGGACTCTGCACTGTGCCGAGGTAAAGGTAGCTGGGCACAGGTGTGGGAGGATAATTAGGGAGAAAGGGGAGCCATTAATCTGCTGCAGCAGGGAGCCATTTGAAAAAAAAAAAAAAAGAGAAAAAGTTTGTTGTGGTGTAAGGACCGCACTTGGTGGTTTTTTTTGTGTGTGTTTTCTTGCAGGAACAGCTGAGTCCATAATGGAGCCGCAAGAGCTGTTGAGGTGGATGTCCAGCCAGTGGGACAAACAGCTGGAACTGTCGCGCCACACCCAAGAACAGACTGCAGCGGCTATCTGTTCTCAACAGAAACCTCTTATGGACTTAATGGAGGCTCTTCTCAAGAAGCAAAAGGAACCAGAACCACCTGCACCGTCTTTTAATCAGGCGGTAGGACTGCCTAATGGTAGCGCTATGGCGCTGGGACAGTTTAATCAAACGGATAACTTAGATGATTACATAGAAGCGTTTGAGCGTATTGCCGAGGCTACTAAATTGCCTGAGGAGCAATGGGCGGTACGATTCGCTATGTCGCTCTCAGGGGAAGCCTTAGCGGCTTATAAGTGTATGCCTGCAATACTTGCTTCTAATTATAAGGCAGTCAAGGAAGCTGTCAAGGATAGGCTTGGCTTAAACCCTTTATTCTATAAGCGCATATTCTGGGAGGCTAAGTTAAAACCCAATGAAACCCCAAAAATGCTGTTCCATAGAATAAAAGGTTTGGCATGGAAGTGGCTTGAACCCAGCCAAAAGTCTCTAGAAACTGTATTGGATGCAATTGTACTAGAGCAGTATATGAATGCAGTACCCGCTGATGTGAAAACCTTTGATACTCCAAAGTTGTAAAACTACAGAGGAAGCGGCTAATCTTACAGAGAGGTATTTTGAAGCTGAGCTGGTTAAGGCTTCAAATCCGGTGGCTCTGAAGGAGATAAAAGCTTCCTACTTTAGGAGATCAGAAAAGTTTGCAAAGAATAAGTTACCTAATGACAGTAATGTTACACCTGTGATAAAGGGTAAATGTTTCAACTGTGGGGAGTTGGGGCATTACTGCAGGGATTGTGCACTACGTACAGCACTAGTGTCTGGAGGTGTAAAGCAAACACATGAGGGATTTGTACTTAGGGTACAAGTAGAAGGTGTTGAGGCCCAGGCACTGCTTGACTCTGGTGCTGACCAGAGCATGGTGTCCCAAAAGCTCTGGCAGGCTATTGAAGCCCACCTGCCGTCAGCATCGAGTCAAGCAGTGGCCCGTGTTAAGATACGATGCGTGCATGGGGCAGCCTCCTACTACCCAGTGTATAAACTGTCAGTGAAAGGGCTGGGCACTGAGAAGGAAATATTGGTGGCAGTGGTACCACGTCTTCCGCAGGACATTGTTCTAGGAAGAAATTGGCCGGCTTTCAGCAAAGGGATAGAGAAAGGCCTTAGGACGAAGACTGGCTTAGCAGCCATCCCCACTAAGGAAAAAACCCTAGCTGTGAGGGAAGAGCCACGAGATGCTCCTAAGGTAGAATCCATTGCGACCAAGATCCCTGCTCCTTTATTAGGAAAACCTGGTAAAGTCAGTCCGCAGCCCAAACCCCACGTAGGCGAAGTACACTTAGGAAAACAAAAATTTGTTTTACAATACTGTAAAGTCTCCGCTCAGGCCCAAGGCCCAGGGCCCACGGCGTGCTTCAGAGGCTGCCGCAGGCTACGATTTATTTAGTGCGGAGGATGGGATAGTACCGGGAGGGGGAAAGGCCCTATTAGACACAGGGATCAAAATACAGCTTCCTCCAGGGTGTTACGGGCGCACAGCTCCCAGATCAGGCCTAGCTACTAAATATTTCTTGGACATAGGGGCGGGAGTCATAGACCCTGACTACCGTGGAGTAGTAAAGGTCTTGCTTTTCAATTTTAACAAGGAAGACTTCAGAGTGAAAATAGGCGATAGAATCGCTCAACTGGTCTGTGAGCGAGTAGGATTCCCTGAGGTAGAAGAAGTATCTTCACTGACCCCCACAGGTCGGGGAGAAGGGGGATTCGGGTCTACTGGGGCAGGGGAGATGAGAAGCCTAGCAGCCATCTCTGAAGAGCGTAAGGAAGAAGATTTAGGGACCGCAGCCAGCAGACTGGAAGAAAAATCCAGAACTTCGTATAGGTGCTGAGCTGTCACCGCAGCAGCAGCAGCAAGAGCTGGGTAAATTATTGGGCAAGTTTGCTGATGTTCTGACAACAATACCGGGGGAAACAAATATAGTTGCTCATGAGATTGTCACCATACCAGGAAAGATAATCAGGCAACGGCCCTACTGGTTGCCAGAAGCAAAAAAAAAGGAGATCATATCACAAGTAAAAGATATGATAAAAATGGGCGTCATAGAAGAGTCTAAAAGCCCATGGTCAAGCCCAGTAGTCTTGGTGCCTAAGCCAGACAGAAACTTACGCTTCTGTATAGACTTCCGACAAGTGAATAACATATCCCAATTTGATGCGTATCCTATGCCACGCATCGATGATTTGTTAGATAGGTTAGGTCAGGCAAGGTATTTAACCACTTTAGACCTTACGAAAGGTTACTGGCAAATACCTTTGACCAGAGAATCAAAGCCAAAAACAGCAATCAGCACCCCGGTGGGTCTGTTTCAATTCAAACGCATGCCATTTGGCCTTCATGGGGCAGCTGCCACTTGCCAGAGGCTCATTGACCAGGTCCTCAGACCCCACCATGATTATGCAATGGCCTATATGGACGATGTGATAGTTTATAGTACTACATGGGCTCAACATCTACCCCGACTAGAAGCCGTCCTGCGAGCCCTAAGGAAAGCAGGTTTAACCCTAAATCCTGGAAAGTGCCTCTATGCCAGTAAAGAGGTGAAATATTTAGGTCACATGGTGGGAGGAGGAGTGGTGAAACCATTGGCTAGTAAGATAGACAGAGTAAAAAACTTTCCCCAACCAAGGAATAAAAAACAGATGAGGGGGTTTTTAGGTCTCGTGGGTTATTATTGCAGATTCATTCCAAGATTTGAGGAAGAGAGCACTCTTCACAGAAATGCTCCGAAAGAACGCCCCAAACACTATAAAATGGACTCCAGAGGCAGAGGAGGTGTTTGTAGCTTTAAAGGAGAAGTTGTGTAGGGCTCCAGTGCTTAGGGGGGTCAACTTCGAATTGCCCTTTATAGTGCAAACAGACGCCTCAGAGACTGGGTTGGGGGCCGTAATGTCCCAAATATTTGAAGGGGTAGAACACCCGGTGACCTACCTTAGCAGAAAATTGTCTAGGGCAGAGCAAAAATACTCCACGGTAGAGCGAGAATGTCTCACAATTAAATGGGCAGTGGAGACATTAAGATTTTATCTGACAGGTCGGAAATTTTGCCTAGTTACAGACCACGCACCATTAAAATGGCTTAATCATATGAAAAATACCAATGGCAGACTAACCAGATGGCATATGGCATTGCAAGCCTATGATTTTGTAGTACAGCATAGGGCGGGCAAACTCCAAGGTAATGTCGACGCGTTATCCAGGATTACATGCTGTCCGTTAAAATTCACGGCAGCCCGTAATATCTTAAGGGGGGGGATATGTGATGAAGAAGGTCCCTCTGACCCCTTAGAGAGAGATAAAACACAGGATCCAGCTTCAGGCTGGGAAAGAAAACAAACGCACATGGCTCCTGGTTTCCCAGGCAACCATAAACAGAGCAGGTCAGAAGGGAAAACATGCCCCTGCTGTAGTTCAGTGCAGCAGTCACGAGTTAAGCCAGAACACCTGTTGGTGGGAGGAGCCAGGGTAAACCCAGGAAACCAGAGATTTAAGGGAAGCTCATGAGGAGGAGAGAGGAGGCAGCTGGGAGGAAGGCAGCTGGAAAGGACGCAGCTGGGAGGAGCACAGCCAGGAGGAGCACAGCCGGGAGGAGCACAGCCGGGAGGAGCACAGCCGGGAGGAGCACAGCCGGTAGCTCAGAGGAGAGCTCAGCCAAGAGCATGGCTGAGGACACAGCTCTTAGAACCGTCACGAGAAACAGAGGATTGCCCTAGGAATGAAGACTCAGAGGAATCTATGGTAATTGAGGATTCTCTGACCTTTGACTCAGAAGAGGAATTCAGCAGAGGAAACAAGCAGGGAGTTGGTACCAAGGAGCCAGGTACAAGTAACCCGGGTTTGGTGCTGGGAGTAAAAGGACACCAAAAGGGAAACGTACTGGGAAGGCAGACTTGTATGCACAGAGAAACTCCAAGGCTCACGTTTGCAGCTTATTCTAGAGGACAAAAGGAAACTCTCATAAGGAAGCCAAGAGGTAGGATAAGTGACCGGTATAAACAGAAAGCTGTCTTTAAGTGCTCTGATATTAACCCAGAAGGGTGGGGCTCCACATGCTGGGAATACTGTGGCAATTCACAACCGTGTATATCAAAAGGCTGTGAGGAAAAGTGCAATGCTGAAAAGATAGATGTGTGTTTGGAAACACCCTGTAGCAACTGGCAAACATTTCCAGCTGGGGTTCAGGTTGAACCACTGGACACTGAACCACCTTTAGAATGTCAGCCTAGTGAACCAATGGATTGTACGATATCTGTATCTGAGAAGATAAGTCCTGTGAAATAGAATTAAGCTGTGCAGAGAGAGAGAGTGCTGCAGGTAGCAGCTGACCAGAAAAGCACAAAAGGGTTTTGAAAGAGAAAAGTGTTTTTCATTTGGAATTACAATGATGCTGAGATAAGAAGCTTGAATTTCTTTCTTATATAATTTAGTGCCAGAAGTGTATGGCCAATGTTCCTTTTGTTCTACATGTGAAACCACTTGGGAAGGGGAATTAAAAATCATGTTTTGCCTGAAACACTCGAGTCCACAACTCTCTTTATTTGGGATAGTGAAAACTTCAACTCCCAGAAGGCAGTGCTTTCCCCAAGCACCAGTAACTTCCTGAATAAAGAATCAGGCCGTCCATCTCCACAAGCTCAGGCTGTGGAGGTAACAGTGACATCACACTAGGCAGTAGTGGGCTGTAAAGGTATGTACTGAAGCCCAGGTGGCTGCTCGACAAATGTCATCAATAGACACAGAGTGAAGGTTAGCCATAGACGCTGATATGGCTCTCACATTATGAGCTGTGACACATGGCCTTGAAGAGGAAGACTCTTACTCTCATAAGCAAAGGCTATGCACTGTGCAATCCATTTGGATAAAGTCCTCTTGGAGACTGGAAGTCCCAAATGACTAGAATCAAAAGCAATAAGAAGTTAAGATTTTCTATGCTGTGTTCTTTCTAGGTAAAAGGTTAAGGCTCTTTTACAGTCCAAAGTGTGAAGGTTCTTCTCTGCATTAGAAGCATGAGGCCTCAGAAAGAATACAGGAAGATAAATCGCTTGATTTAAATGAAAAGGCGAAACCACCTTTGGCATTAAGTGTGGATGAGTTCTGAGGACAACCTTATCATGGTGAAACCTAGTGTAAGGAGGATCAGCCACTAAGGCTTGCAATTCACTAATGCGCCGAGCAGAGGTGATTGTAATTAGGAAGATGACCTTCCAGGTCAAAAGCTTTAGGGTAGTAGTGGCTAAAGGTTCAAAAGGTGGTTTCATGAGCTGCCCACCGGTGGTGGTTTGATGGGAGGTTTTGTTAAAAGAAGACCTCTCATAAATCTGGATATGAGAGGATGAGAAGAAATTGGTTGTCCATTTAGAGGCTTATAGGAAGCTGTAATTGCACTAAGATTGGACTTACTGAATTGGTCTTTAGACCAGAATTTGATAAATGAAGTAGATACTCTAGTATCGACTCCAAAGGTATCACCAGGGGGTTTAACCCTTTCTGGGAACACCATATAGTGAAACGTTTCCACTTGAAGGCGTAAGATCTTGTGGAAGGTTTTCTAGAAGCCTGAAGGATATCCTTTACCTGTTGGGAAAGGTTGAAATCCTGAAGATTTAAGCTCTCAGCAACCAGGCCGTGAGATGCAAGGACTGGGGATTCGGGTGCCATAGCATCCCGCTCTCTTGGGAAAGGAGATCTGGAGCACAGCCTAACTCCAGAGGTGCAGCTTGAGAGAGCTGTAGAAGCAGGGGATACCACGTTTGGCGTGGCCACCGTGGCGCTATAAGGATCATACGACCTCTGTCTCTCTGAAGCTTGAAAAGTGTTTTGGGGATAAGGGGAATGGGTGGGAAGGCATAGAGGAAGTCCTGACCCCAGAGAAGGAGGAAGGCATCCCTTGCCTGGCAATTGTGAGCCGGAATCCTGGAACAGAACCGGGGAAGTTTGGCATTCAGTAGACTTGCAAAGAGGTCTATGTCTGGAGTCCCCCAGATGTGAAATATCTTTGTCACCTGGTCTAAGTGGAGAGACCATTCGTGAGGCAGCAGTACTCGGCTGAGTTTGTCTGCCCAAAGGTTTTGAATGCCTGGAAGATATACCACGAGAAGGTGGATTTGATGCTCTCTGGCGAGGGCCCAAAGTCGTAATGCTTCGTTGCATAATGACAGAGAGCCTGTTCCGCCCTGCTTGTTCACATAGAACATGGCTACTTGATTGTCCGTTTGGACTAGGACTGTCTTGTAGCTGAGCTGGGCATGGAATACTCGAAGAGCTAAATAGATTGTTCTTAATTCCAGAAGGTTTATGTGAAGACAAGCGCCTGTGGAGTCCAGGTGCCCTGGGTAGAGAGATGATGCAGGTGTGCTCCCCAACCCACCTGTGATGCATCTGTTAGGGTGGCCTGGAATAGGGGTTGTTGGAAAGGAGACCCCACTAAAAGATTCTCCAGTGACTGCCACCATTGGAGGGACAAGATCAGCTGAGAGTTTGCTATCTTGTCTGACAAACTTCCTGTGGCCTGTGTCCACTGGGCTGCTCGCATGTGGAGGCGAGCATAGGGAACTACATGGACTGTGGATGCCATGTGTCCCAGTAACTGTAGCAGTTCAAGCAGTTAGGGAGGATTTTCCTGCTGCTTGAGAAGCTAGTTGCACTATTTGAAGACACCGGGCCTGTGGAAGGAAAGCCCTTGACATTCTGGTATCTAGACAGGCTCCTATGAACTCCAGAGACTGGGAAGGAACAAGTTGGGATTTTGGGAAGTTTATTAACAATTCCAAATATTGGAGGATTCGCATTGTGCGAGACAGTGCAGAGTTGGCCTCTGCAACTGTGTGGGCTCGAATGAGCCAGTCGTTCAAGTAAGGGAAGACGAAAATCCCTAGGGTTCGCAGGAATGCAGCTACTACTGCCATGCATTTTGTGAATACTCTTGGTGTGGAAGTCAGACCAAAAAGAACCGTGTATTGGAAGTGTTTTCCCTTGAAAAGGAATCTTAAGAATTTCCTGTGATCTGGATGGATCAGAATGTGAGTATATGCATCCTTTAAGTCTAGAGAACAAAGCCAATCCTGACTTTGAAGGCATGGCAGAAGAGTTCCTAGAGAAATCATTTTGGACTTCTCTCGGAACAGGTATTTGTTCAATTCTCTGAGGTCTAGAATGGGTCTGTGTCCCCCTGTTTTTTTTGGAATAAGAAAATAGGGGGAGTAGAACCTTGTACCCTGCTGGAGAATGGGTATTTCCTCTATTGCCCCTTGGGCAAGAAGTGTTGAGACCTCGTGATCCAGACTGTCTGCAGATATCTGAGAATTGAACTGCCTTAAGATTGTAGGAGGGGGCATGCTGTGAAAGTGAAGCCTGTACCCCTCTCCTACAATGGACAGAGTCCAATTTTCTGCTGTTATTTGGTGCCATCTGTTGGCAAAATGACACAGCCTGCCTGGAATATTTAGGGGTTCTGGACCCCTCAGAGGCAGGAAGGCTAAGCTCTCTAGGAAGGAGTCAAAGCCCTTGAGGGGGCTGAACCTGCGGAGCTGGTTGAGCTCTCGGGCCTTTTGGCTTCTGCTGTTTGAATTGCTGTTGTCCCTTTTGGGCAACTTGACTGTGAGCTTGGCCTTGCTGGGTATAGGATGGATAAAACTTCCTCTTTTTGCTTAAAGAGGGTTTCTTTTTGGCTGGAGTGGATGTAGATTTTGACAATCTAAGATGATATTGTCAGCATCTCTCATTAGCCTTTTCCTGCCAATTCTTGCCAAAGAGATTTTCTCCTGTGCAAGGGATGTTGCCTAATTTATCCTGTACCCAAATCTCCAAGTCTGATGCCTGAAGCCAGACAATCCGTCGTGCACCAATGGCAATAGCAGAGGTTCTGCTGATACATTCAAAGCAGTCAAAGGTTGCACGATTGACAAACTTGGAGACATCTTGAGCATGCCTGACAAGCGTAGGGAAGTCTTGTCGTCTGTCATCTCGGAGAAGTGGGCTCATAAGCTCCAAATTTCCTGTGACCTCCTTGAGGTACATACCCATATATAAGATATATAAGCTGATCCTAGCTGAAAGCATGGAAGCTTGAAAGGTTAGACGCCCAAAAGCATCAAGAGTCCTGCATTCACGACCTGGAGGATTGGATGCATGTCTCTTTGCACTTTTCATCCTACGCATGGCTGACTCCACTACCACTGAATGGTGTGGCAGCTGAGTCTTTTGAAATCCAGGACATGATGGAACGCGATACATGGTATCAAGCCTCCTAGAATGAGGAGATGTGGTCAAAGGTGTCTCCCACATTCTGAGCATCAAATCATGCAGAATTTCATGAATGGGCAGAGTGGCTGCCTCCTTTGGAGCTTTAGGATATTGGAGAATTTCCAATTCCTTTGCTCTAGGTTCCTTTTCAGGAGCTACCGTGATTGAAAGGCCTTTGGCAACATCACAAATAAAATCCTGAAAGGACATGTCCTCTAGAGGCGACATTCTGCATTGGGGAGAAGAGTCTTCCAGGAGAAAATCTCTGGTACCAGCAGAATTATCAGAGTCATCGGAATCAGAGGATTCAAAGTATCTCTGATCACGATGTTCATGTAAGGCACTGTCCCGTATCGATCAAAGTCGGTACCGAGTTGATCCGGTACCGATCTCTCAATGCCAGGCAAAGACAGCATGGGAAGAATTCCCACCAGGGCCAGTACCATCGGTGCTGGTACCAGTATCTGTGCCAGTACCGGTGCCCATTGAACCGTAGGTGTCAACGGTACTGCAGCTGTAAGGAGAGCTGCAATACTGCACTCGATAGCAAGGAATCTCTGGTCTATCAACGCTGCCAATGCCTAGGTGTCGGTACCGGTGAAGGCGGCCGGGACCCCTGAGCATGGTACCAGTAGTTCTGTCGAGGCCGAGGCCTCGAGAACATCCTGGAACCCTGTTGATGCTTTGGAGGCCAAAGCCTCCTGCCGGGGCTGTTTTGCCAATGTGGTTCCCTCATGGGCAATGCCAATGGTCTCTCGATGCTTTGCAGGAGAACTACCCTTTGAGGACCGGCTTTTATGTTTAGTTACCTGAGATCCATGGGAGGAAGAAGAGGCTCTTGAAGACGTCAATGCAATGGACCTGGCATCCGAAGGAAAAAAAAAGAGGGTACCGAGCTTTGCAGCCCGGTTCTGTCTTCCTCTTTTAGTCATTCCCATACAAGACACTCAGATAGAGAATGGTCAGGGCCTAAACATTTAAGACACCAGTCATGGGTGTCGGTGACGGAAATGGTACCACCACACTTAGAGCATTTTTTAAAAGCACTAGCTGTTTTTTCCATCTTTAAGGAAAAATGGGGCCTAGTGCCCAAAATGGTGCCTAGCACCGAAAAAGAAAGTTTCTGAAGAGAAACAATTCAGATTTTTTTTTTTTAAGAAAAGAACCGGCGGTACCGGTAGGCGCTGTGCAGAGGCAAGCGCGACCACAAGAAATTTTCTGCAGTGACAGGGTATGAGTCCTGTCGGCTCCACGGAAAACAAAACTGAAGAGGGACAGTTGGAAAGGCAGGAAGGCAGCGCGCATGTGCTGAGGGATGCTCCCAAAAGCATTCCTATTGGACGCTGGGGAGCGTTCCCACGCAGGCTCCGTCGGTACCGACGATACCCATATGTGAAGACTACATTCCTGCTTGTACCTGGAGATAATACATTTTCACGCAATATATAAGCAAACCATAGAATCTGTTGCCAGATGAGATGGTCAAGGCAGTTAGCATAGCTGTATTTAAAAACGATTTAGAGACAAATTTCTGGAGGAAAAGGTCATAATTCATTAGCAGCCATCTAATTTTCAGAACGCCACGGCTTATCTACGAGCAACAATGAATGGATCCATTCTGGGGATCCTGCTGGTTCTTGTGAACTGGCCTGCCTACCATTAGACAGGACCCTTGGGCTTGATGGACCTTCATTCTGATCTCGTCCAGACCAATATGACTAATGGCACCACACAAATTAAATATATTTTTACAATATCCACCAGATATTCCTTCCTCAACCCCCTCCCCACCCCCTGAGAGGAATCCATGCCACCGTTATGCCCACACTGCATTTTGCAGCTATAAACCTGAGCAGCAATTCTTCCAAAAAGCATAAATTGAAAATAAATTCTGGAAATTACATCACTGGCTTTAATAATGCAGATCATATAACAGTCTTCATTCAGTTTTTCTTCTAATGATCTGGAAATGCTTTTCCGGCTGAGTTTCAAACACACTTTGAGGTGAACCACACAAACAGCAAGCAATTTAGCTCTGAAAGTGTGTTTCACAGTTATTGGAGTGAAAGTTTAGCAAGAGACCTCCAAGTCAAGTTATAGAACAGGACACATGATAGAGTCAGAAGAGGGGCACACTGCTGCACACACTCGTGATAACTCCCTGCCGTGATCATGTAATGGGCATGTCTATGTTAAGTGAGGGGAATCTGGGCATAGAAACATGACGGCAGAAAATGCCACATGGCCTATCTAGTCTGCCCTGCCATATGAACTACTATAGTCTCCTTTTTTACTTTAGAGATCGTCTGTGTCCCGTGCTTTCTTGAATTCAGATACTGTCCTCGTCTCTACTACCTCCACTGGGAGACTATGCCATGCTTATACCACTCTTTCCGTAAAGAAATATTTCCACATATTACTCCTGAGTCTATCCCCTTTCACCCTTATCCTATGTCCCTCTCATAGCAGAGCTTGCTTTAAACCAAAGAGGCTCGGCTCTTGTGCCTTTGTGCCACGGAGGAATTAAAATGTCTATCATATCTCCTCTATCCTGCCTTTTCTCTAACATATACATATTAAGATATTTAAAAGTGTGTCCTCATATGCTTTAGAATGAAGACCACTACATATTTTAGTAGCCACCTTCTGCACGGACTCCATCCTGATTATATACTTTTGAAGGCATGGTCTCCAGAATTGCACACTATACTCCAAATGAGGTCACACCAGAGATTTATACAGAGGCACTATCACCTTTTTTCTGCTGACCATTCCTCTCTCTTCATGCACCTAAGCATCCTTCTGGCTTTCGCAGTCGTCTTTTCTACCTATTTAAGAAGGCTTAAAGGGCGCATTTCAGCTGTCTGCTGTTGCCTGCCGCTGCTGAGAGAAGAAAAACTCTCTCTTCATGGCTCTGAAAGCCGCCGCTTTTGGAGCTGATGCTGCAGGGAGGAATCTGCTAAGCAATGGGGGGGGGGGGGGCCCCCCCCCACGGGACGCTTGATACTGCGGCGGTGGCGGCAGCAGCAAGTTTGGGTATTTTTTAATCTACCTGGGCTGATGTGGGGGAGGGCGGGTTAAGACTGAAAATGGGGGTGATGGGGGGGTTAGGACTGGTGATGGGCTGATGGTGGGGGCTAGGACTGGTAATGGGCTGATGGTGGGGGTTAGGACTGGTAATGGGCTGATGGTGGGGGTTAGGACTGGAGGTGGGCTGATGGGGGGAGGTTAGGACTGGAAGTGGTCTGATGGGGGGAGGTTAGGACTGGAAGTGGGCTGATGGGGGGAGGTTAGGACTGGAAGTGGGCTGATGGGGGGAGGTTAGGACTGGTAATGGGCTGGGGGGGGTCTGGGACTGGTAATGGGCTGGGGTGGGTGCTAGGACTGGAAATGAGCTGAGTAGAAGGGGGGCTTGAAGTGCAAATAGCTGATGGGAAGGGGGGCTTGGAATGGAAATGGGCTGTGAGGGGAGGGAGCTAGCACTGGAAATAGGCTGAGTAGGGGGCTAGGACTGGAAATGGGCCAATGCAGGGATTAGAAGGGAGCGGATGCTGGGTGGGGTTGGAACTAGAAGGGAGCGGATGTTGGCGGAGGATTAGAATGGGATGGAGCTGGGAAAGTGAAATGGAAAGGGGAAAAATATTTTGTGTGGGAGGGAAAGCACAGTTACTTACCTGTAACAGGTGATCTCTGGGAACAGCAGGAATTAGTCATCACATATGGGTACGTCGGTACCGACGGAGCCTGCGCGGGAAAGCTCCCCAGCTTTTCAAATGAAAAGCCTTTGGGGCCTCCCACTGCACATGCGCGCTGCCTTCCCGCCTTCCTGACCAGCTCTCTTCAGTTCGAGTTTAAAGCTGAGACAATAGAGAGAGAGGACAGGAAGATAGAGGAATAGAGAGACAACTCCTAGGGGAGGTGGGTGGGTTGTGATGACTAATTCCTGCTGTTCCCAGAGATCACCTGTTACAGGTAAGTAACTGTGCTATCTCTAGGAACAAGCAGGAATAAGTCATCACATATGGGGACTCCCTAGCTGAGATGCCTGGGAGATCCCCCTCCAAGGGCAACCATCTTCGGATGGATCTCAGGCATCCATTCTGGGAAGGTGGGCAGGAGTTGTTTAAGTATGGAACAGGTGTTTGAGGACAGCCTGACCAAACAAGGCATCCCGGCGGGAGTCCTTGTCCAAGCAGTAATGGGCTGTGAAGGTATGCACCGAGGCCCAAGTGGCTGCTCGACAGATCTGATCTATGGATACAGAGTGGAGATGAGCCATAGAAGTGGCCATGGCTCTCACATTGTGAGCTGTGACATGGCCTTCCAGAGAAATGTTCTTACTCTGGTAAGCAAAGGAAATACACTGAGCAATCCAGTTGGAAAGTGTGCGTTTGGTGACTGGAAGTCCCAAATGAGAAGGATCAAAAGCCACGAAAAGCTGAGAAGACTTTCGATGTGGCTGAGTTCTATTGAGGTAAAAGGCGAGAGCTCTTTTACAGTCAAGAGTATGAAGGTTCCTCTCTGCACTGGATGCATGAGGAGCCGGAAAAAAGACAGGTAGATATACCTCTTGATTAAGATGAAAAGGCGAGACCACTTTAGGCATAAAGTGGGGATTCGTCCCAAGGACCACCTTATCATGATGAAATCTGGTATAAGGTGGATTTGCCACCAAAGCTTGCAGTTCACTGATGCGGCGAGCCGAAGTGACTGCAATAAGGAAAAGGACCTTCCAAGAAAGAAATTTCAGGGAGGTAGATACCAACGGTTCAAAAGGTGGCTTCATAAGTTGACCCAGAACTAAATTCAAGTCCCATGCTACCGGAGGAAGCCGGATGGGAGGCTTAGTGAGGGTTAGGCCTCTCATGAATCTTGCAATAAGAGGATGAGAGGAAACAGATTGTCCATTTATAGGTTTTAAGGATGCTGTAATAGCACTTAAATGGACTCGTACTGAATTCGTCTTGAGGCCTGCATTGGCAAGATGCAGGAGATATTCTAGTAGAGAATTCAAAGGAAGTGCCAGAGGGTCAAGACCCTGTTGAGCACACCAAATGGAAAAACGTTTCCATTTGAAAGCATAGGAACGCCTGGTAGAGGGTTTCCTAGAGGCATAAAGGATATCTTTCACTGGTTGAGAAAGATTAAACTCTTGAAGGCTTAAGCCTTCAGTAACCAAGCTCGGAGATGTAGGGACTTGGGGTTTGGATGCCACAAAGTCCCCTGCTCCTGAGACAGAAGGTCTGGTGCAGCTCCCAGGTCCAGGGAGGAGCCCTGGGAGAGCTGTAGAAGGAGAGGGAACCACACTTGGCGTGGCCAGCGTGGAGCAATGAGGATCATGGATCCGTGATCCCTCTGAAGTTTGAACAGAGTCTTGGGAATCAAAGGAATGGGTGGAAAAGCGTACAGGAATTCCTGACCCCAATGCAGGAGAAAGGCATCGTTGGCCTGAGCTCCCTGACACGGAGTCCTGGAACAGAACCGGGGAAGTTTGGCATTCCACGGACTTGCAAAGAGGTCTATGTCCGGGGTCCCCCATTCCTGAAAGATTCTGTGTATCTGGTCCATATGTAGGGACCATTCGTGTGGGAGCAGAACTCGACTGAGTCTGTCTGCCCGAGAGTTTTGAACTCCTGGAAGATATACTGCCAGAAGATGAATTTGGTGCTCTCTGGCGAAGGCCCATAATCTGAGAGCTTCGTTGCAAAGCGACAGAGAGCCCGTCCCTCCTTGTTTGTTGACATAAAACATGGCCACCTGATTGTCTGTCTGAACTAGGACAGTCAGGTTGGCAAGGAGGGTATGGAAGACTGTGAGGGCAAGGAACATTGCTCGCAGTTCCAGAAGGTTGATATGAAGGGTGGTCTCTTGGGGAGACCAGATTCCCTGAGTGGAGAGATGTTGAAGATGAGCTCCCCATCCTGTTTGGGAGGCATCTGTTGTGAGGGTTGCTTGGGGCAACGAAAGTTGGAAGGGGGTCCCCAACAACAGATTTTTGGAGGATGTCCACCACTGGAGAGACCAAAACAGACGTTTTGAGGTGAGTACCTGGTCTGACAGCAGTCCCGATGCTTGAGACCACTGGGTGGCCAATGTCCATTGAGCTGCTCTCATATGGAGACGAGCATAGGGCACCACATGAACCGTGGAGGCCATGTGGCCCAGAAGTTGCAGCATTTCTCTGGCTGACAAGTGACTTCTGGACTGAGCTTGGGAGGCCAAGCTTATTAGCCTTTGGCCTCGGACCAGAGGGAGGTAGGCCCTTGCAGTGGTGGAGTCCAATTGGGCCCCTATGAATTCCAGGGACTGAGTAGGGATGAGTTGGGACTTGGGAACGTTTACCACAAGTCCCAGATATTGAAGAATACGCCTTGTGCGGTCCAGAGAAATCTGGGCTTCTGATTGAGATGGAGCTCGGATGAGCCAGTCGTCCAGATATGGGAAGACAAAGATTCCCATGCCTCTGAGAAATGCGGCAACGACTGCCATGCATTTTGTGAATACTCTTGGAGCAGAGGCCAGACCGAAGGGTAGTACTCTGTACTGGAAATGTTTTCCCTGGAACAGAAATCTTAGATATTTTCTGTGGGATGGATGGATGAGTATATGAGTGTACGCATCCTTGAGGTCTAGAGAAACAAAGCCAATCCTGACTCTGAAGGTAGGGAAGGAGAAGGCCCAGAGAGAGCATTTTGAATTTCTCCTTGAACAGAAACCTGTTCAATTCTCTCAGATCTAGGATAGGTCTGAAGCCCCCTGTCTTCTTTGTTATGAGAAAGTAAGGGGAGTAGAAACCTAACCCCTGTTGTGGAGGAGGAACCTCCTCTATTGCCCCTTGGGCGAGAAGAGACTTCCTGATCCAACAGGGTCAGAAGAGATGGGGGAGAACTGAATTGCCTCACCATGGTATGGGGAGGAAGGCTGGAGAAATGAAGTTTGTAGCCCTCTCGGATAATAGAGAGGGTCCATTGCTCTGATGTTATTTGCTCCCATCTGGGAGCAAAGTGAGCTAGCCTTCCAGGAATGGTGAGGGGCTCTGGTTGTGCTAGAGCCAGAAACGGCAAGTTCTCTAGAGGGAAGTCAAAACCCCTGAGGGGGTTGAGCCTGATGGGATGTAGCAGACACTGCAGACTTTGACTTTACCTGCTTAGATTGTTGACGCTTAGCCGCAAGGCGAGGCTGAGCAGATTGCTGGCCAGTATTTGTGGGAAATCTGGTCTTTTTATAGTAAGGCCTTTTAAAAGGCTTCTTTTTGGCAGGGGTAGAAGTAGACTTGGAAAGTCTATCTAGAGTGGCATTTTCTGCATCCATTTGAGCAGCTTTAATCTGCCAGTCTTCCCCAAATAAGTTCTCACCGGTACAGGGCAGATTCCTGAGGCCTTCTACAACCCAGGGTTCTAGGTTAGAAGCCTGGAGCCAAGCGAGACGTCGGGCTGCAATAGCAATTCCCGAAGCTCTGCCTGCAACCTCGAAGGAATCAAAGGCTGCCCTGTTGGAGAACTTGGAGACCTCTGAAAGTTGTGTCACCATAGAAAAGAAGTCCGCCCTTTGATCATCAGGGATAAAGGGGGCAAAATTCTGTATTTTTAGGGCAAGTTGCCCAAGATACATGCCCATATAAAGGCTATAAGAGTTGATCCTGGCTATAAGCATACTAGCCTGGAACATCTTTCTTCCAAAAGAGTCTAGGTTCTTACATTCTCGCCCTGGAGGGGTAGAAGAATGCCTCTTAGGACTCTTTATTTTCTTCATAGCCGACTTCACCACAATGGAGTGGTGAGGCAGCTGAGTTTTCTGGAACCCAGGCGAAGGAGGGACCCGATACATGGTGTCCAACCTGCGGGAATGGGGAGACAGTGTTAAAGGAGTCTCCCACAAATCCATCAAGTGTTCTTGAAGGATTTCATGGACAGGCAGAGTGACTGCCTCTTTAGGAGCTTTTGAGTATCCTAAAATGTCCAATTTTTTTGATCTGGGTTCTCTTTCAGAAGATGTAGTAATAGAAAGTGCTTTAGCTACATCAACAATGAAATCCTGAAAGGATAAATCCTCTGGAGGAGACATCCTGAGGAGCCCTCTTCTCCCAAGAGGAGGAAGAGTAAGCTCAGCAGAGTCATCAGAGGAATTAAATTCATCAGAAGAATCTGAGTACTCTTTCTGTGCTTCCAATGTACGATACGCATACCGATCGGTATCGACATCGGGCGTATCGGGCATGGGATCGGTACCGGGCGAAAGCCGGAATCCGGCATGCGAAACCGATCGACGTTTTGAAGTCGATGGTCTCGGTTCCGGTGTAGATACCGGAACCGGGGTCGGTACCGATGAAATCGGTACCGAGGGCGTCGCAGCCTTAATGAAGGCCAGTACGGCCTGCTGCATGGTCTGGACAGTACTGCCCATAGACGCCACTACTGCCTGGATGTCGGTACCGGTATGGGCTGGTACCCCAGAGCAGTCCAACAGGTGATCTGTCGAGGCCGTGCCATCGATGTCAACCTGTGACCCCATGATTGCTTTGGAGGCCGGAACCTCCCGCCGGGGTTTTTTGGCCTGGGCAGAATCCTCGAACTCAGAACTGAGAGCCTCTCGATCTTTAGAAAGAGATTTGCTTTTAGAGGATTTGCCCACAGAAGTTTTGGTTACCTGAGATCCATCCGGAGAGGAAGACCTGGATGACTGTGATGCTTCTGAAGGAAACAGCACATGAAGCTTGTTAGCCCGGTTCTGCAAACCGCGTTTAGACATCTGGGTGCAGGATGGGCAGTCCGGTATGGAGTGCTCAGGTCCCAAACATTTGAGACACCATTCATGGGTGTCTGTGACAGAAATGACAGCACTGCATTTGGTACGTTTTTTGAAACCAGGGACTGGCTTCTCCATGAGGAGAAAGTGTGTAGGCCTTAAGGCCTAACACCGGGTACCAAGCTGTGCTGAAGAAAAATAAAAAAGTCTTTTTTTTTTCTTTTTTTTTAATATAGAAAGAAAGAAAGACCGGCGATACCGGTTTTGGTATGGGGAAGGCAGGTACGCGGTCTAAAGAAACAAAAGTAACAAATTCTTCAGCGGTGACAGGAACACGACCTGCTGGCTCCGCGGAAAAAGAAGAACTGAAGAGAGCTGGTCAGGAAGGCGGGAAGGCAGCGCGCATGTGCAGTGGGAGGCCCCAAAGGCTTTTCATTTGAAAAGCTGGGGAGCTTTCCCGCGCAGGCTCCGTCGGTACCGACGTACCCATATGTGATGACTTATTCCTGCTTGTTCCTAGAGATGACAAATCTACAATTGGCCGGGTATTGGGAGAGTAAGTGGGGATTGAGAATGGAGGGGTAAAATTTGAGTGGATGAAATAGGAATGAGGAAAGAGCAAAAGGAGAAAGATTAGTATGTTAAAGCAGATGTAGAGAGAGAATGGAAAAAAAACCTAGAAGAGAGAAGAAAGGACAGCAGACGATGGAGAGCTAGCAGAAGACACAAAGAAACCAGAAGAAAGTGGCTGGAACAATTGCAACTGAAAAAAATGCACAAAAGGTAGAAAAATCTCTCTTTATTTTGAATTTATTAACTGGAATATGTCAGCTCTGGGAAATGTGCATCATTAACGTCTGTGCTTTGTTTAGTACAAGAGGAAATTAATTTATAGTTTTATTTCTACAGTGTTGTTGTACATTCCAAGGTTGGCTTTTGGGGTTCTCAGTTTAATTATTGTCTTCCTGTTTCTAAATTGTGATTCCTTGTTTGGTGATGTTCTATGTTCTGCATGTGTAACTGAGTTGAGGTATTCTGTTTATGTAATTCCTATTTGACATTGCCACTTGTTCTCTTTCCCCAATAGATCATGTATTGTTATTCTCTGAAATGTATTGGTTTAATATTTGTAGTGTTGCTTTTTGATAGGTAGGGTATGGTGCTTTTGTGGGCCCTGGTAGTGCTGTTAGGATACGGCGGGTTTGCTATGGGTTCTAAATGGGCAGTGTTTGTAGTAGTTCCTAATGTGCCTGGCGGTTGGCACTAGATTATAGTAACGCAGAAATCTTTTAGTCTTTCTTTACCCATACACTCATTAAGAGGCATGTTTACTAAAAGTCAGTGTATGGTAACATTATGCAAATGAGGCCCCTTATGCAAATGACATCCCTTATGCAAATGAGGTCCCTTATGCGGCCCGCGGGTTACTTTACAAGTCCTCATCTGGCCCTCAAAGCAATTTGAGTTTGAGACCCCTGCTTTAAAGAATTACCCCAGGACAAGTAGGCACACACACTTCCACTTGCTGCAGGGCAGGTGCAACGTGTGCATATGTGCTGATAAAATGCACCCATATGAGCCTTTTCTTATCAAATACTTGTGTAACTGCCAGCCAAGACCCTGGGAATATCTGCACATATTACATAAAAGGAGGCGCTGTTTCTCTGTACCTGTGTACTGGAGCATGTGAACTGCTGTTCTACACACAAATGTTTTATAAAATTACTCCCTGTACGTACTGCATAGGATTTTGCGACAATCTTTACATAGACTAAATAGATTATTCAAGGACAAGATTATTCAAGGCTTCAAGGATTTATTTTATTTATTTAAACTTATTTTTATACTGCCTTTCTACCATTCAAAGCGGTTTACAGTTAACCAGCAATGTAACAGGATCTTAGAAGGCACACTGTGGTACAGGGAACGAAAACAATATAACATGATTTGTTCAACTCTGAACTATTTACAATGTTAGTGTAGATGGGAGTTTGTCAATATTCAACATTTATGCAGGATACATATCATCTGCAATCCATATACCTGGAGGAATTCTGCGCTACTGTGCAATGCAGAATTTGTGCAGAATTCTGCAAGGAGGGAGGATATAGCATGGACAGAGGTAGTTAACATGGTTTGTTTGTTCTCCCCTGTGGGGAAAAACTCCATCACCTTTTCTTGCAGCAACTTCTGCCATTTTGCTTCACACAACAGCTAGATCTGTTTAGTAGTATGCGGCAAAGAGGAGAATGTCGGCTTGTCAGGCCATGTCTTCCTCCTTTGCCGACCAGCATCAGGTTGTCTGTTTGAACACATGACTGTACGGTGTCCCATGTAGTTCAAACTAGCAGTCAGGCCCGGGATGACGTCGTGGCCCAATGAGCAGCTATCTTCCTTTTTGCTGCACACTGCGAAATACTGCTAGCTGGTGTGTAAAGCAGAAAGGGAGCAGTTGATGCAAGGGACGGGTGAAGAGAACAAAGTGAGCAGTTTTTCTAGTGGAGAGGGAAAGCACAGTTACTTACCTGTAACAGGTGATCTCTGGGAACAGCAGGAATAAGTCTTCACATATGGGTACGTCGGTACCGACGGAGCCTGCGCGGGAACGCTCCCCAGCGTCCAATCAGAAAGCTTTTGGGAGCATCCCTCAGCGCCTGCGTGCTGCCTTCCCGCCTTTCCAACTGTCTCTCCTTAGTTGAGTTTCATAGCTGAGACAAAGGGAGAGAAAGAGGAAAGAAAGATAGAGAGAGAACTCCTAGGGGAGGTGCGTGGGTTGTGAAGACTTATTCCTGCTGTTCCCAGAGATCACCTGTTACAGGTAAGTAACTGTGCTATCTCCAGGAACAAGCAGGAATGAGTCTTCACATATGGGGACTCCCTAGCTGTAGATGCCAGGGGGAGATCACATAAAATGCGTGTCCCTGGAACAAGACTGCACTTCTCACACATGGATCTCTGGCATCCCATGAGGGATGGTGGGTAGGAGTTGAAAAGAGGAGCTGTAGGAAAAACAGCTAACCTAAGGACTACAGGGGAGGAGTCCTTGGTATATATGATAAGTACCATTAAACATATTGAATAAGCAATCACAATATGGACGTTACCTACTGGATTGCAGGAAGTAGAGAGCTTGATGGAGTCTACTGGAGATTCAGTAGAGGAATCCTCAAGGTGACCTCACGGCAGTGAAGGTGAAAGTCCAAATTTGGAATTGGCAGGTGACCCAGGCGTCAACTGGGGTAGTATAAAACGGCAGGTCTTCAGTGGAAAGCTTTATGGAAAAAAGCTGAAAACTCTTTTAGCTACAGAGGCATTAACATTTAGGAGTAAGAGGAAGACTGACCGATTTGGACAACTAGTCCAGTCCTGGAGGGAAGAAGGGGTATGGAAAAAAGCCTGTATTCCCAAGGACAGTTGTGTGAAGGGCTGAAACCTCAAAACTACTGAAGATCTACGCTGTCTTTCCTAGCTGGTGAGAGATAGGAAAGATATTGAAGCATGGTGCTTCAAGGATAGCGAGAGCTAGAGTAAAGTGGGAGCTGTTAGTACCACAGTAGTGGTTGTGTGCATAATACCCCCGACCTACTGAGGGACAGTATGAACATATGCAAGCCCACTGTCTGGAACGTCTAGGAAGGTAAAACCTTTATAGCATAGACAGTTAGGGAGATAAGTATGTAAATACATATCTACTTATAAGGAAGCATCTCGAAAGATATATATATATAGATAGATATAGATAGATATATGCACACACAGCTTACAGACATAGGTATCTATAGAAGTATATAGAGATATATACATATATGAACATGTATGTTTGAGGATACATGTCTGCAACTAAGCAGATAGAGATATGCCCATAAGAACATTCACATGAGAGATGTGAAGGAAAAAGATTCATCTAAGAACAAGAAGGTGGAACCTACTTGAGAAAATATATAGATAATCTATTCCTCCTGGCTAAGATGGTGCAGGAATGCTATCCAGTGAAATAACCAGGATGGTTGCGTGAAAAACAGAGGATAATATCAGTCTGTAAACAGCAAGTCCTGAGTCTTGAACTCTGACATGGTAAATGGACAGAAAACGCATAGGAGGAGATACCAGGTTGACCCATTGGAGGGACACAAGGGGTATCATGCGTTGCTAATAGAATATGTGCTGTCCATAAAGGAATAGGATACCATGAGGACTAGCTGCAAGGAAAAAAAAAAAAAAAAAGGAGTATATTCCTGCAGGATTGGAAAACCTTTTGGACATTCACGCAGAAAGGCTTATATCCTGTATTATAACAGGGGATAACAGGGTGTGGAGAACCCTCACAGTCATGGAGAATGACTGAGAAGCCTTTCCCAACCATATAGAATAGTTATTAGAGACAAAACCCCATGCTCTCTAGCAAGGGCCCATAGTGGAAAGCTTCTCTGAAGATTGCAGAGAGCATTATGCAGGGGAATTAGGAAATAAAACTGACTGTAGGTCAGCTGTGCTGCCAAATCCAAGAAAGTGGAGATGGCAAGAAAAGAAGATAGTGTGAGAAGCCTGAAGTGATTAGGATTATCCAAGATAGATGAAAGCACTATCTTGGAATCACTACTAAGGCCAGGCAGAAAGTAGTGGAAGACAGACTGGAAACTTGTGGAAAGGTACCAGTAGCCTAAGCACTGGAACTCCTGCATGGGCAGCTGCTGAATGAGACAGCAGAGAGAATCTCCCTGTGTAAAACAGAGAGAACAGACAAAAGGAGAGGAGAAATTCCTGTCCCTGTCTGATGAGCTGCCCAGAGAAAAGAAGGGAATTTATTCAAGGAAAAAACTCTACACTGGAATGAAAGGCTAGAGAAGCCGTGCAGTGATATGATACCACTCATTCAGGGGGAACCCTGGATGAGAGGGTAGAAGCTGAAGGGTGACTTACCGTATGGTAAGTCTGAGGAAGGAAAAAATGTTCATGTTAGGACAGAAAACTATCATGGGATAGTTGTTAGCTTCTCTTCTTGGTGGGAAGAAGAGGAGAAACCTGTGACCCATAGACATGAATGTCCTGACAGCTCAGCATATCTAGGAAGAAAAGTAAGGAATCCATGTGTAGAGTTTTGAAGGAAAAAAACAGTGAAAAAACTTCTGCTAAAAAGAAGTTAACTGTAGGATGTAGCCTTCAGGAACCTATGGTTGCTGGGTTTGTTCAGCCTGGCTAGAGTTTGGATTCTTCAGACTAGGGCGAGGTTTCCCCTGCTTGGAAACATCCGTATAATGGGCAGGAGAAGAGTGAAACCTTCTTTTCCTAGGAAAAGAAGGTTTGGTAGGACATTTCCTACCTACTGGGGAAGGAGAAGGCTTAGGATAGCCCCCCAGAAACAGGGAAGTCAGTGGAGCAATGAGCAACCTGACGTAAAGCCTATTGAAGAGATTTTCTCCAGTACAAGGAGTATTACCCAGTCTTTGTTGTGCCCATCTGTTCAAGTCTGAAGCCTGGAGCCAGGCTCTACGTCGTGCTCCTATGGCTATAGCAGAGGTTCTGCTAACAGACTCAAAAGAGTCTAGAGAAGCACGAGAAAGAAACCAAGAGATATTTTGGCTATGACTAAGAAGTAAGGAATAGTCTGCAGCCTTGGGTTCTGATAGAAAAGGAGTCAAAAGAGATAATTTCTTTGTGATCTCCTGGAGAGATAGACTCATAAAAAATATAAGAGATAATCCTTGCTGCCAGCATAGATGTTTGGAAGGTTTGACGCCCAAAGGCATCAAGTGCTCTAGATGCACGACCTGGCGGATAAGAAGAATGCTTCTTCTTGCTTTTTACCTTCCTCATTGCTGATTCCACTACAATGAAATGATGGGGAAGTTGAGTCTTTTGAAACCCTGGAAAGCGGGGCACCTGATACAGATCATTAGTTGCTGTAGAAGGTGAGGAAACCCTTAAAGGTGTTTCCCATATGGTCAGAAGAAAATCCTGCAAAGAATGATGTAAAGGAAGCATTATATTTTCCTTTTCCACAGGAGAGTCTTGAGTGGGATCATAGCCAGGGATAGGAATAGCAAGGAATGTTGCCATGTCAAGGAGAAATTTCTGAAAAGAAGGATCTCCAAAGGGAACCATCCCTGGATAGGGTAAAGTTGAAGCAGTAGCCTGGACACCGGAGGAGGTACTGGTCCGGTGCAGAAAAAGAGCCCCTACTTGTACATAGTTGAAACTACTTGTACATAGTTGAAACTGATATGATCTGCCTATACGGTAGAGTCAGTACGTTGTTTAAATTGCTACACAATCTGTGTTAGTTGAATTATTCTGCTTAGTATTTAAACCTTTGTGTGCATGTTAAGATGTTCTATGTAAAAAGTTATTTTGTTCCATGTAAAACAAGCTCTGCATTGTTAACTGTTGTTAATTGTACACCGCAACTGATCGCTGGAAGATGCGGTATATAAATAAGTGTTAAATAAAATAAATAAATAAATAGATGGATACTGGTACTGGCAGTTACGACTTGAGACAGTCAGTACTGCATCGTCCATGCCAGGTATCGACTCCAAACTAGGTATAGAAAGGAGCGATCCTGGTGAAAAAGGCATGGAAGTGGCTGGTCCCGATGTTATTGCAGGAACCGGCATCGATACCGATACCGGTAGCTGTGCCGGAATCGGAGGCGATAACGCCATCGAAGCAGTCATCGGAGGCTGTTCAAGCGGTATCGAAGCAACCAAAAACCCTTGGTGAGTATCCTCGGTACTACGCATCTGGAATCGATAAGCGTCGGTTCCGAGACGCGTCGGTACCCAGTCTTCTAGACTAGATATCGATTCCAGACTCAGCATCGAAGGGAGCGAGTCTATCGATGCTTGTCTAGAGGGTACCGACGTTGGTGGTCGTATCGGCGATGCTGCCGATACTGGAAAGTCAATCTGGGACGTATCGATCGGTCCCGAAGGTACCGAGGACGCCAGATGACGATCCCTGGTGAAGAGTGAATCACTCAACACCAGTGCCGATGCCGGGGAATCAGTACCGCTCGAAGCAGATGCCACCACCAAGCATAGCTCAGGTATGTTCTGTGAGGGGTGAGCCCCAGGAACAACCTGAAACCCCTGGAAGGCTTTAGAGACCGAAGACTCCCGCCGGGGTTTTGAAGCCAATAGGGTCTTGAGGGCAAGGCCGGAGCCGTCATCATGCTTGGCATGAGACCTATCACTCAAGGATTGGCTAGTCTTAACAGACTGTTTGTGGGTTACCTGATCCTGTAGAGAAGAATTGGTCGGTGCCCTGACACTGGAAGGGAACTCGGTATCGAGGGAAACTCGAAATGGAAAATCTCTTCTCATAAAATTGTAGCCTAATGGCTCCGGAGGAAAATGGTCAGGACCCAAACAGGTTAGACACCAGTTATTGGAGTCTAAAAAGAAAACTGTATTTCTACAGTTAAGGCACTTCTTAGGAGAAGAAGGCTCCATGATGGAGAGGCCTTACAGGCCCAAAACTTTAAGACAGAAACTGAGGGAAAACTCTCCCTGAGTTTGAGAAAAAGAAAAGAGAAAACCCACCGGCAGTACCGGTGGAGGCGGGAAAAACAACCGCAACCACAAGAAAACAAAGAATTAAAGAATTAAAAAAGAAATTTTCTGCGGTGACAGGAGTATGTCCTGCCGGCTCCGCGGAAAAACGAAAACTGAGGAGAGACAGTTGGAAAGGCGGGAAGGCAGCACGCAGGCGCTGAGGGATGCTCCCAAAAGCTTTCTGATTGGACGCTGGGGAGCGTTCCCGCGCAGGCTCCGTCGGTACCGACGTACCCATATGTGAAGACTCATTCCTGCTTGTTCCTGGAGATAAAGAACGTTGAGGGGTTTTGTGGGGGGGGGGGAAGAATGTAGTTGCGAAGCTCTTCTGAGGAGGGGGCAGAGCATGTTGGAGGGTGTACCTGGTGAGGGAGAGAATTTGGGGACAAAGAGCTGGGGCGTTAGAGGGGAGTTAGAGGGGAGTTAGAGGGGGCAGGGATGGGGGAGGAGAGAGAGAACACTCTGGTACAGGAACTAAGGGTCTTCATAGGATTTAGGGAAAACTGGGAGTGGGAGGCGGAAAGGACAAGGGTTCTTACAGGGGATGGCTGGAAAGAGAACTGGGGAGAGCAAAGAGAGAGGGCTAGGTTTTGCTGCCAATAGGCAGAGAAAACAGGGAGCAGGGAAAGAAACCCGGTCGGGGGGGAGGAAGGGGGAAGGGGAATACAGAGAAACTTGGTGGAGGGAGGGAGATTAAACATATGAAGAGGTTCAAGCTAAGGAAGGGATAGAGAAAGCTGGGAGGATTGAGGCGTCACGCTTGGAGCAGGGAAGGAGTCCAGCCTTCTGATGGGGGAATTCAGAACCAAAAACCCACAAATAAAGACTGCAGAATTTTGCAGAGTTTTAAAATAGTGTGCAGACTTTTCAAACGTTTTGCACAGAATTCCCCCAGGAGTAAATCCTGAGTCAAAGAAACTATCAACGAGCTGAAAATATACCTAAAATGAAGATTTTTTTTTTTTTTAATTTGCCAACACCCCAGATGTTTTTCAAAAGTAATGTTGTGCTCAGGCAGTCCAGACAAGGAAGTAGTGCTCCAGGCTTAGCTCCGACACGGGTCAATCCAGTCTACTACTACTACAATCATTTGTATAGTGTTACAAGGCATATGCAGTGCTGTGCAGGCACATGTAAAAGACAACCTATGCTCAGAGCTCACAATCTAGTTAAGACAGACAACACAACCGCTGAAGACAAGGATGCATCTAGGGTAAGGTAACACATAGGAAACTAAGCAGATCAGGAACTGAAAGCAGCCTTGAAGAGGTGAATTTTTAGCCTGGGTTTTTAAAGGGCCAGAGATAAAGCCCAATATACAGACTCGGGTACTTTGTTCAAGGAATAAGGAGCAACAAGGTGAAAGGGTCAAAAGCCTAGAGTTGGCAGTAGAAGAGAAGGGCAAAGACATAAGCAATCCACCAGAAGAGTAGAGCTCCCACGGGGGAGGCGGTGCAGGGAGAGATAAGAGGAGAGGTAGTGAGGATCAGTAGAACGAGTGCACTTATAGGTCAACAGGAGAAGTCTGAACTGGATACGGAAACGGATAGGAAGCCAATGAAGCAACTTGAGAAGAGATGTTATACGAGCCGGCTACAGCAAAGCTGAGTTTTGAACTGATTGAAGGAAAGAGACCAGCAAGGAGGAGGTTACAATAATCTAGATGGGAAGTGACCAAAGAGTGGATAAGTGTCTTAGTAGTATGTTCAGAGAGGAAGGGGTGAGGTTTGCTGATGTTATAGAGAAAGAAACGACAGGTTTTAGCCATCAGTTGGATGTGTGTGGAGAAGGAGAGGGAGGAGTCAAAGATGACCCCAAGGCTGTGAGCCGAGGAAACGTAGTAGTAAAGCATCATCGACAGAGATTGAGAAAGAAGTGAGAAAGGGGGAAGGTGGATTTAGGGGAAAAAATAAGCGGCTCAGTTTTGGCTATGTTCAGTTTCAAACGGCAGTGAAACATCCAGATAGCAACTGTGACAATGTGAGCTGTAGTGAGCAAATGGAAATAGAGGAAAATAGGGACTACACCTTTAAGACAGAAGAAAGGCAAGGTTCCCAGAGAGCTCAAACTACAAACTAGAGAAGCATGCTTTGGCTGAGGCAGAGCCCCACCCAAGCCCTAACGTAGGGTCAGGTTTGAGCTCTGATAAACACGTGTGCAGAGAGCAGGGCGGGGTGGCTGGAAAACACCTTTTTAAACCTGCGTCACTGAAGGCAGAGAGGGCAGAGGAAGCTGGAAGAGCTGGAGGATCTGGAGAATCTGGAGGAGCAAAGGAAGCAGAAGGTTCAGAGAGAGCTGAGAGGTCAGAGTGGACAGAAGGCTCAGGGAAAGCAGGAAGCTCGTGGCCAGGATCCTGTTCAGAGGGAGTACTGAAGCCAGAGGGTTCAAAGGAGAAACCTGGTTTAAGGAAGCCCAGAGAAGGGAGAAGTGGAAGGTTTTATTCCACGGGGAAATGGCTCCAGAAACAAAGGAAGCAATCCTTTTGGAAAAGGTGTGTCTGCTTCAGAGTCCAGCCAAAGCTTAGCTGAGGACGTTGCTAATGAACTAAGAAAGAGTGCAGAGCAGAGTGATCCAGGAACCCGAGCTGCCAGAAGGTGGGTGAAAGCTATTACAAATGCTGATAACCAGAACCCAGCCAAGGGCAGTGAGACAGACCTGAACCTAATTGAAAAGCTAAGGCAACTGTTGCAGGATAGAGGAGCTTATTCTCAAAGCACAGCTAACCTTTTCTCCAGGAGAGCAGTTTGTAAGGGAATTCCAGAAGCTTCTTCCAAACAGTAAGCTTGAATCTGCTAGTGAAAGTCCAGAGAGGGACAGACAACTTGCAATATAGGAAGATATGCAAGTAGATTTGTGTATGCCTGAAACTGAGTGTGATGTGATACCAATGGATTGTTCTTATTTGTAAGAAGGGAAAGCTTTCACATGTGCTAGAAGACAGACTATGAAGGGAAGTCTTTGCATAGCCTGCGTCTCTTAGCTAGAAGAGAAAGCACAGTTACTTACCTGTAACAGGTGATCTCTGGGAACAGCAGGAATTAGTCCTCACATATGGGTACGTCGGTACCGACGGAGCCTGCGCAGGAATGCTCCCCAGCTTCCCAGAATGAAAGCTTTTGGGGCATCCCACAGCGCAAGCGCGCTGCCTTCCCGCCTTTCCTACCAACTCTCCTCAGTTCTAGTTTAAAGCTGAGACAATAGAGAGAGAGAGTAAAGGAAAGACAAAGAGAGAGAGAGATACAACTCCTAGGGGAGGTGGGTGGGTTGTGAGGACTAATTCCTGCTGTTCCCAGAGATCACCTGTTACAGGTAAGTAACTGTGCTATCTCCAGGAACAAGCAGGAATAAGTCCTCACATATGGGGGACTCCCTAGCTAAGATGCCTGGGAGATCCCCAAGGGTATCAGACCCTGAAGGGTTCCTCGTCTTCCTATGGATCTCAGGCATCCATTCAGGGAAGGAGGGCAGGAGTTGTTCAAGAATGGAACAGGTGTCTGAGGATAGCCTGACCAAACAAGGCATCCCGGCGGGAGTCCTTGTCCAAACAGTAATGGGCTGTGAAGGTATGAACCGAGGCCCAGGTGGCTACTCGACAGATCTGATCGATGGACACAGAATGAAGATGAGCCATAGAGGTGGCCATGGCCCTCAACATTGTGAGCTGTGACATGGCCTTCCAGAGAAAGGTTCTTACTCTGGTAAGCAAAAGAAATACACTGAGCAATCCAATTGGACAGTGTTTTCTTAGAGACTGGAAGTACTAGATGAGAAGGATCAAAAGCAACAAAAAGCTGGGAAGACTTTCTATGTTGCTGTGTCCTGTGTAAGTAAAAAGCAAGAGCTCTTTTACAATCTAGAGTATGAAGGTTCCTCTCTGCAGTGGATGCATGAGGAGCTGGAAAAAAGACAGGTAAGTATACCTCTTGATTAAGATGAAAAGGTGAGACCACTTTAGGCATAAAGTGAGGATTTGTCTTAAGGACTACCTTATCATGATGGAACCTTGTATAAGGTGGATTAGCCACTAAGGCGTGCAGTTCACTGATGCGGCGAGCAGAAGTGATTGCAATAAGGAAAATAACCTTCCAGGAAACAAATTTCAAGGAGGTAGTGGCTAAGGGTTCAAAAGATAGCTTCATAAGCTGACCAAGAACCAAATTTAAATCCCATGCCACCGGAGGAGGTCGAATGGGAGGTTTAGTTAAAGTTAGGCCTCTCATGAATCTTGCAATAAGAGGATGAGAGGAAACAGGTTGTCCATTGATAGGCTTAAGGGATGCTGCAATAGCACTTAAATGGACCCTTACTGAATTCGTCTTCAGGCCTGCATTGGAGAGATGCAGGAGATATTCTAATAGAGAATTCAGAGGAAGTGCCAGAGGGTCAAGACCCTTTTGAGCACACCAAATGGAAAATCTTTATCATTTAAAAGCATAGGAACGCCTAGTGGAAGGTTTCCTGGAAGCATGAAGGATATCCTTCACTTGCTGCGAAAGATTGAAGTCTTGAAGGTCTAGGCCTTCAGTAACCAAGCTCTGAGGTGAAGGGACTTGGGGTTTGGATGCCACAAAGTTCCCTCTTCTTGAGACAGGTCTGGAGCAGCTCCCAAGTCCAGGGAGGGGGCTTGGGAGAGATGCAGAAGTAGAGGGTACCACACTTGGCATGGCCAACGTGGAGCTATGAGGATCATAGATCCTTGATCCCTCTGAAGTTTGAACAGAGTCTTGGGAATCAAAGGAATGGGTGGGAAAGGCATACAGGAAGTCCTGACCCCAATGAAGGAGGAAGGCGTCCTTGGCCTGAACTCCCTGACACGGAATTCTGGAACAGAACCGGGGAAGTTTGGCATTCCACGGACTTGCAAATAGGTCTATGTCCGGGGTACCCCATTCCTGAAAGATTCTGAGTACCTGATCCATTTGCAGGGACCATTCGTGTGGAAGCAGAACTCGACTGAGTCTGTCTGCCCAAGAGTTTTGATCTCCTGGGAGGTATACTGCCAGGAGATGGATTTGATGCTCTCTGGCGAAGGCCCATAATCTTAGAGCTTCGTTGCAAAGCGACAGAGAGCCAGTTCCTCCTTGCTTGTTTATGTAAAACATGGCTACCTGATTGTCTGTTTGGATGAGGACTGTCTGGTAGCTGAGGAGGGTATGGAAGACCTTGAGAGCTAGGAACAATGCTCGAAGTTCCAAGAGGTTGATATGAAGGGAGGTCTCCTGTGGGGACCAAGTGCCTTGGGTGGATAAGGTCCTGTAGATGAGCTCCCCAACCTGTTTGGGAGGCATCTGTTGTGAGGATTGCTTGGGGCAACAAAGGTTGGAAGGGGGACCCCAGCAACTGATTTTGAGAGGACATCCACCATTGGAGAGACCAAAAGAGACGTTTGGAGTTTGCTATTTGGTCTGAGAGAGCTCCTGAAGCTTGAGTCCACTGGGTGGACCAAGTCCACTGAGCTGCTCTCATGTGTAGGCGAGCATAGGGCACCACATGTACGGTGGAAGCCATGTGGCCTAGTAGTTGTAGCATCTCCCGGGCAGTTAAGTGGTTCTTTGACTGAATCTGGGAGGCTGAATCTGGGAGGCTAACTGCACTAGACGTTGGCAACGAGCCTGGGGAAGATAGGCTCTTGCAGTAGTGGTGTCCAACCAGGCCCCTATGAATTCTAGGGACTGAGTAGGGGTGAGCTGAGACTTTGGGAGGTTTACCACAAGTCCCAGATACTGCAGAATGCGCCTGGTGCTGTCCAGGGAAATTTGGGCTTCTGACTGAGATGGAGCTCGGATGAGCCAGTCGTCCAGATATGGGAAGACAAAGATTCCCAGAGTGCGTAGAAATGCAGCAACTATTGCCATGCATTTGGTGAACACTCTTGGAACAGAGGCCAGACCGAAGGGAAGGACTCTGTATTGGTAATGTTTTCCCTGGAACAGAAAACGTAGGAATTTTCTGTGGGATGGATGGATGAGTATATGAGTGTACGCATTCTTGAGATCTAGAGAACAAAGCCAATCCTGACTCTGTAGATATGGAAGGAGAGTGCCTATAGAAAGCATCTTGAACTTCTCCTTGTATAGAAATTTGTTCAATTCTCTGAGATCTAGTATGGGTCTGTATCCCCCTGTTTTCTTTGGAATGAGAAAGTAGGGGGAATAAAACCCTGACCCCTGTTGAAGAAGAGGAACTTCTTCTATGGCCCTCTGGGCCAGAAGGGAGGTTACCTCCTGATCCAGAAGGTCGAGGAGAGATGTGGGAGAATTGAAATGTCTCACCATGGTGTAGGGAGGAAGGTCTGAGAAATGAAGTTTGTAGCCCTCTCTGATGATGGAGAGGGTCCACTGCTCTGATGTGATTTGCTCCCATCTGGGAGCAAAATGAGCTAACTTTCCTGGAATGGTGAGGGGTTCTGGCTGTTGTAGAGCCAGAAAGGTTAAGTTCTCTAGAGAAGTCAAAAACCCTGAGGGGCTTGGGGCTGCTGGGTTGCAGCAGCCCCTGCAGGTTTAGGCCTAGCCTGTTTAGGTTGCTGACGCTTAGTAGCAAAGCGACCTGTAGAAGATTGTTGACCAGAAGTGGAAGAAAATCTGCCCTTCTTGTAAAAAGACTTTTTAAAAGCTTTTTTCTTGGCTGGAGTGGAGGTAGACTTAGAAAGTCTATCCAGAGCAGCATTTTCTGCATCCATTTGAGTGGCTTTGATTTGCCACTCTTTGCCAAATAGATTTTCACCTGTACAGGGCAGATTTCCTAAACCATCTTGAACCCAGGGTTCTAGATCAGAAGCCTGGAGCCAAGCAATTCTACGAGAAGCTATGGCAATGCCTGAGGCTCTGCTGGCACCTTCAAAAGTATCAAAGGCTGCCCTGTTGGAAAACTTTGAAATGTCTTGAGTATGCTTAAGCCAAAGGAGGAACTCATCCCTTTTGTCCTCTGGAATAAAAGGGAGAAAGTTGTGCAGCTTTTCTGCAACCTCCTTCAGAAACATGCCCATATAAAGGCTGTATGAATTGATTCTGGCAATAAGCATGCTAGCTTGGAAGATTTTCGTTCCAAAAGCATCCAAGGTCCTACATTCTCTTCCTGGAGGGGTAGAAGAGTGTCTTTTGGTACTCTTTATCTTCTTCATAGCTGACTGCACCACAATGGAGTGGTGAGGAAGCTGAGTTTTTTGAAATCCAGGAGGAGGGGGGACACGGTACACATAGTGTCCAATCTACGAGAATGAGGAGAAAGGGTGAGAGGAGTCTCCCACAAGTCAATTAAATGTTCTTGAAGAATTTCATGAATTGGCAAGGTGACTGCCTCTCTTGGAACCTTAGAGTATCCCAAAATATCTAATTTTTTTGCTCTAGGTTCTTTTTCAGAGGTTACTGTTATCCAAGTTACTGCTCCTGTTCATTGTAATGACCTGACGCTTGTTTATTGTCGGATATTGTTTGTTCTATGTAAACCGCGCTGATCGCAAATAGTGCGGTATATAAGAGATGTAAATAAATAAATAAAATAAATACTGAAATATAGAGTACTTTAGCTACTTCTATTATGAAGTCTTGAAAGGACAAATCCTCTGGAGGAGACATTCTCCTCTTTGGAGAAGAAGGCTCCTCAGGAAGGGTGACAGATACTTCAGGAGACTCATCCGATGACTCAGAATCATCAGAAGAATCGAAGTATCGTCTGCCCGATTCCAAAGATCAATAGGCGTATCGATCGGTACCGACATCGGGTGTCCCCGGTACCGGGTCGGTACCGAGAAAGAGCCTAGGACAGGGAGCCGGAGCCGGAATCGGCATCCTGGCCGATGTCGATGCAACCGGTACCGACAACATGGCTTGTTGCGGCACAGACGGCGTCGCAGCCTTGATGAAAGCCAGTATGGCCTGCTGCACGGATTGCACGGTGTGATCCATGGACGCCACGACTGCCTGGATATCGGTACCGGGAGATTGTGCCGGTACCCCAGAGCAGTCTAACAGGTGATCGGTCGAGGCCGTGCCATCGATGTCAACCTGCAACCCCATAGGAGGAGCTTTGGAAGCCGGAGCTTCCCGCCGGGGTTGTTTGGCTGGGGCAGGATCCTCAAGAGCAAGCCCGGAGGCATCTCGATACTTAGAGGGAGATTTGCCCTTCGAGGACCTGCTAAATGAATGTTTGGTTACCTGAGATCCATCAGGAGAGGAAGACCTGGAAGATGTCGATGCCACCACCGGTGCATCCGTGGGAAACAGCACATGGAGCTTGGCTGCTCGGTTCTGTAACCCTCGTTTAGACATTAGAGAACAGGACTGGCAATCCGGAACGGAGTGTTCAGGCCCCAAACATTTAAGACACCATTCATGGGTGTCTGTAACATAAATTGTACCGCTACACTTAGTGCATTTTTTGAAGCCAGAGGCTGGTTTTTCCCAGAGGGAAAGTTTCTTGTGGGCCTGGAGGCCTAAGAAGAAAAATACACCAAGTGAGGAAAAAGTATTATTTTTTTTTTTTCTTTAGAAGAAAAGAAAAGAAAAGACCGGCGGTATTGGTCCGGCGTCGGGGAAGGCAGACACGCGACCAAAGAAATAAATTAAAATAAAGAACTTCTTCAGCGGTGACAGGAACACGACCTGCTGGCTCCGCGGAAAAGAAGAACTGAGGAGAGTTGGTAGGAAAGGCAGGAAGGCAGCGCGCATGCGCTGTGGGATGCCCCAAAAGCTTTCATTCTGGGAAGCTGGGGAGCATTCCCGCGCAGGCTCCATCAGTACCGACGTACCCATATGTGAGGACTTATTCCTGCTTGTTCCTGGAGATACAAGCACTTCCGTTTGAAGTAAAGAACATTCCTGGAATCCTGAGTGTTAACTGAACAGTTTTGGATAAAGAGAAAAGAACTGTACCTGATTTAAAATTGAGGAAAGTAGCTGTGATTTTCTTACTGCTGAAGAATGGCTGTGAACAGCTACCGTGTGTGTGAAAAGGGTTTTACCAAGTTCTGATGTTCCAGATGCTTTATGTTCCTGTTGAGTTTTCTTTTGGAGAATAATCCTTTACTGCCTTGTGTTTTGAATTTTGATGCGAAAGGGGAACCCAGATCAAAAAAATAAATTTTCTGTTTTGCCTTAAACAAACCGAGTGGTTGCAACTACTTTGTCTACAAGTAACTGTGAGAAACTACAACTCCCAGAACTCCCTGGTGAGAGAAAAATCTAGTGTCTCTTTACTTAAAGGCAAATGAGGCCACCCTTCTGCCTATTGGCCTGGCCAGCAGGGGGAGTGTGACACAACGTCAGATAGTCCTGGTTTGATCCCATGGTATCCAAGGGAAATCTCTCTGACTTTTAGGCATAACACTATAAGCCCATTCATGCAATTTGGACAAAACCAAGACTGGATCAGCCCACCATGGGTAAGTTTTGTGGTATTCTCTATCCCATGATGTGGTTCTTTTGTTGTTTTTGCTGATGTGGATATTATTGTTGCTATATGATTCTTTTCCCTGTGTATTAACTTTCAGTGTATATTATCATCATCACCGGAAGGTAATAAAAACATTTAAAAAACAGAAATTGTACAAATCGGTGTGGGGGTCACACATTACAGGACCTGCCCTGCTAATTTAAAGTTTCACCTACCACTGGCTTGAGTGCTTAAGTGCTATGAGGCGTTTGGCATCTATGCATCAATTATATAACAAAATACAAGAAAGAGTGTTGAGTTGTCACATTCTGCAAGTTCTTGTTACGAGTTTTGGGGCGACAAGGCACCTTTGTTATTTGAGGAATTTTGCTTTTTTTTTGGTGGGTTCTTTTTTGTTTGGAAGAGGTAAAGATGGGTACGGACTCATCACTTTCCAGCCTAGTTAGAACTTGTCCCAATTCTCCTCTATGCCATTCATGGACAAATAAGCAAGGTCTAAAGTCCCATGGCCCTTTCAGTCTCTACGCCTCCTCCTTCGTATTACAGCCTTGTCATCACATATGAAGAACATGCACCTGAACATCTACTGGAAAGGCGTAAGCTAAATATTAATAAAAAAACATGACAGAGAAAACAGGAAGCAGGACAGCATCTCTGTAAAAGCAAAGTCCACATAGTAATATAGTAAATGATGGCAGATAAAGACCAGTATGGTCCATCTAGTCTACCCAGTAAGATGGCAAGAGTAGGTGCACCTGCCGCTCCGTGCAGGCCACACCTCCCCATGTCTTTGTTTAGGGGTGAACCCACCGCTCCGTGTAGGACACTCTGAACCCAGCCAGTGGGCATCAATTTCTACAACAGCTAGAAATTCTTCCCTTTGGGTCGTATAAATGCCACCACACCCCCAGGTCCTGCTATCCTGAGACTCGAAGCTGTATTTCATGAACCAGTCCAGAGCTCACTTCAATAAAGATGATTTACATTTAAATGAAGGATGCTCTAAACTCATAACAGAGAATATGAAAAGCACCAATCACGGATTCCTTTACATAAGAACATAAGATATGCCATACTGGGTCAGACCAAGGTCCATCAAGCCCAGTATTCTGTTTCCAACAGTGGCCAATCTAGGTCATATGTACCTAGCAGTTTCCCCAAGAGACACAAGTTCCACAATGCTTGTAACTGGGTCAAGCATTGATATCTTCGGTCACTTCTTAATAATGGTTTATGGACCTTTCCTCCAGGAACTTGTCCAAACCTTTTTTAAACCCAGCTACACTAACAGCCTTTACTACATCCTCCAGTAACAAATTCCAGAGTTTGATTACACGTTGAGTGAAAAAATATTTTCTTTTATTAGTCTTAAATAGTTTACCCTGTAGCTTCATTGCATGTCCGTCTTTCTATATTCTGATAAGGTAAACAATCGATCTACCTTTACCCGTTCCACTCCGTTCATTAATTTATAGACTTCTATCATATCTCCCCTCAGCCGTCTCTTTTCCAGGTTAAAGAGCCCTAACCTTTTTAGCCTTTCTTCATAGGAGTATCCTTCCATCCCCTTTACCATTTTGGTGGCTCTTCTCTGAACCTTTTCTAAAATCGCTATATCCTTTTTAAGATACGGCGACCAGAATTGCACACAATATTCAAGGTGCGGTCTCACCATGGAACGATATAGAGGCATTATAATATCTTTTGTTTTATTTTCCATTCCTTTCCTTATCATACCTAGCATTCTATTTGCTCTCTTGGCCGCTGCTGCACACTGGGCCGAGGGTTTTAACATGGTATCCACAATAATGCCTAAATCTTTTTCCTGGGTGGTGGTTCCTAATGTGGAACCTTGCATCGTGTAACCATAGTTTGGGTTGTTCTTCCCTAGGTGCATAACCTTGCACTTGTCCACATTAAATTTCATCTGCCATTTTGATGCCCAGTCTTCCAATTTATTAAGATCCTCTTGCAATTTTTCACAATCCTCTTGGGTTTTAACAACTTTAAATAGTTTTGTCTCATCTGCAAATTTGATAACCTCACTCGTTATTCCACTTTCCAGGTCATTTATGAATATGTCAAAAAGCAGCAGACCCAGCACAGATCCCTGGGGTACACCACTATTCACCTTTCTCCATTGGGAAAATTGGCCATTTAGCCCTACCCCCTGCTCTCTATCTTTTAACCAGTTCCTGATCCACAATAGTACACTGCCTCCTACCCCATGACTCTTTAGTTTTGCCAAAAGTCTCTCATGAGGGACCTTGTCAAAGGCTTTCTGAAAGTCCAGATACACAATATCAACCGACTCACCTTTGTCCACCTGTTTATTCACTCCTTCAAAAAAACATAACAGATTAGTAAGACAAGATCTTCCTTGTCTAAAGCCATGTTGGCTGTCTCCCATTAGGTTGTGACTATCTACATGCTGAGTAATTTTATTCTTTATGATGGTTTCTACCATTTTTCCCGGTACTGACGTCAGGCTCACCGGTCTGTAGTTTCCCGGATCACCCCTGGAACGCTTTTTAAAAATTGGTGTTACATTGGCGATCCTCCAATCTTCAGGTATTAGAGATGATTTTAATGATAGTTCACAGATTACTGATAGCAGGTCTACAATCTCATATTTCAGTTCTTTCAACACCCTTGGATGTATACTATCCGGCCCAGATGATTTGCTACTCTTCAGTTTATCTAATAGTTGTAAGACATCTTCCCGATGTATCGATATTTCCTTCAATTCTTCCGCACCTTTAAATACCACTTCAGTCATGGGTAACATCCCTACATCTTCCTCAGTAAAGACAGAAGCAAAGAATTCATTCAGTCTCCCCGCTATCGCCTTGTCGCCTCTTAGTGCTCCTTTAACCCCTTTATCATCTAATGGACCAACTGACTCTCTCACAGGTTTTTTGCTACGAATGTACTTGAAAAGGTCTTTATTTCGTGTTTTTGCTTCCGCAGCAAGCTTCTTCTCAAATTCTCTCTTTGCCTGCCTTATCAATGCCTTGCATTTGACTTGCCAGTGCTTGTGCTGTTTCCAGGTTTCATCGTTTGGCTCTTTTTTCCATTTCCTGAAAGATGCTTTTTTTGGCAAGAACAGCCTCTCTGACCTCACCTTTAAACCATGCTGGCAGCTTTTTGGACTTCCTTCCACTTTTCTTAAAGCGTGTAATACAGCTGGTCTGGGCTTTCAAGATAGTATTTTTCAACACCCAAGCTTGATGTACGTCTTTAACCTTTGCAACTGCTCCTTTTAGTTTTTTCTTAACTGTTTTCCTCATTTTATCATAGTCTCCCTTTCGAAAGTTAAAAGGTAGTACTGTGGATTTCCTTACTATCCCTCCTCCACTAATTAAATCAAAGGCGATCATGCTATGATCACAATTGCCAAGTGGCCCCAACACCCTTATCTCTTGCACTAGATCTGGTGTTCCACTAAGGACTAGGTCTAATATGGCTTCCCCTCTGGTCGGTTCATGAACCAGCTGCTCCAAGAAGCAGTCATTTATTTCATCTAGGAACTTTATCTCCCTAGCATGTCCTGACGTGACACTGACCCAGTCGATACCGGGGTAATTGAAATCACCCATTATTATTACTGCGCTATAACTTTTGTTAGCTTCCTTGATTTCTTTGAGCATTTCATCATCCATTTGGTCATTCTGGCCAGGTGCTCGATAGTACACCCCCACTGCCATTGCCTTCCCCCTTTTATATGGAATTTCAATCCATATAGATTCTACAGCAGATTTTGTTTCCTGCAAAACTTTAATCCTTTCTGAGTCAATGCCCTCTCTAACAGAGCGCAACCCCTCCACCAATTTGATCAGCTCTATCATTACGATATAGTTTGTACCCAGGTATCACAGTGTCCCACTGGTTGTCCTCCTTCCATCATGTCTCTGATATTCCAATCATATCTAACCTTTCATTTAGTGCTATATATTCTAACTCTCCCATCTTATTCTTTAGACTTCTAGTATTTGCATACAAGCATTTTAGAGAATGTATTTTATTCATGTTAATTTGGCTATTGTTAGACATGGGTAAATTGGGATCTTTAAGCTCTGTCTGCTCCATACTTGAGGGCATTTGGGCTACTTTACTCTTTTGTGGAACCTCTCTGCTTTTGGTAGTATCCTTCAAGGATACATTCTTCCGAACCATCCGCTCTTTTACCAGTTAAAGGAGGGCATAAAATGGGGCGTATTTTTATATATCATTCTCCCTTCAAACCTGTAACAGAACCTGCCATCCTACTCACCAGTGGCCACAAGGCTGTATGAGTAAATAAACTAAACCAGTAATTAAGAGATGCTCCACGTCAACCCAGAGTAAGCACTGGAGAGCAAACCTGCTGTTGGAGTTTGTCAGACGGCTGCCTAGGGTGAGAACTTACACAATCTTGACGATGCATATATTCATATGATTCTTGCAAGGTATTGTGGGTAATGTAGTTCATTCACTCCCAAACACAGCTGAAGACAATAATTGAGTTGTGAAACCAGTGGTAAGGCCAATAAAATACTTCTTTTATTGATGGGGTTTAATTCACCCAGCACAAATATGCTTGGTAGCAATATAAATGAGGTTACTTGCTTGCAGTGTTTAAATGGATAACAAAGTCACAAAGCAAATCAGAAAACAACCTTCAGCTTGTCAGGCAATTAGCTAATGTTTTCTTAGCAAATAATTACCAAATAAAAAGGCACAAAGAAATGAATAAACTTTGCTTGTTAGGTTAACTTCTGCTTATTTTCCACGCAGATCCCAGCAGTGATTCTCCCTTGCTCACACACACAATCAGGTGCAGCTTTAATTACTATCAATTGACCAGCTGAAACCCTTTAGCTGGCTGGCTGCTACTGTGTGAACCCAAATCCTGCTTTAAGAGCTGTTTGCAGTGGAAATAAAGAACAAAGTTAGGTTTTTTTGTGATGGCTGAGGTGTTTGCTCACAGAAAGCTAGCAATAGCATTTAGATAGAGAACAGTCCATGTAATGAATAGTTTCATCTGCTGTATCTCCCCCTTCATCAATCAGCATAGGGTCACTATCATACATTGGCACAGACGAGTCTTTCCATTAGGCACTATCATGAGAATGCTTATTCCCTTGCTGCCATTCACTATTATAGATAGGGTCTGGATCAGTGTTCATATCTGAGCCTCTCCTGCTATCATAATTCCTCTCTGTATATCCTGGCCAGTATGTAATCCAGTTCTGATGTCCAGCCTTCCAATCTTGATCCCTGGACACTGGATCTTCTCTCACATACCTTCTGGCCTTGGTCTGAAAGTCCCTTCCACGTGCAGTCTTCTCTCTTCCAGGTAGCCACTGGTGATTCCTATCTCTGCCATTCCATTCCTCTGGCTGACTCCAGTCCAATGGACTCTGCTGGCATTTGGAATACCTCCCAGTATAGGTACTGCCTTGGGTTCTCCCAGACCTTCCAATGGCCTTTCTTCTCTTCCTTCCAGAGAGTTTCCTTCTTTCTCTATCCGCTTGGCTTGGCTTCTGTTTCTCCAGGTGATGCTTAAACCTGTAGCTGGGCTGGAGCTTGTAGCCGTTGCTGAAGCTCTCCCTGAAGCTGTTATCTGAAGAATAAGCTCTATTCTTATTCTGTCCTAATGTGTGCTCCTCCCTAACACAGCGCAGCTGTGTTGAATCAGGCCCTGCCCTTTGAGATGAGTGCTTAGGGATTACCTCATAGCTCTCTTGATTGCACACACATTTTCTCACTTCAGCCCCCCTCATGGCTGCTGGAAACCTGGTGCATTCTGGGACTGGTAGTCTTTTATGTGAAAACTGTTTTCTTACTTCTACCAAAACTGACAGGTTGCTTGTTCAGAGTCACATCATCTTTTCTATAGCTCCTACCTGAGCTATGATAAGCTTCCTTATCACAAGTTTTAGATAGGGAGACTATCAAAATGTAGTTAAAAGGAAAGCAAAACAAACAACTGTGGGGGTTAGAAATGTGCATGGAGAGCGGATATGATATTTCCAATTAATTCTGAACCCCCACATAAAACGTATTTAACTAGTAAGACATGGTCAAGACTGTGAAAGTAGCTACAAGCTAAATGATGCTGTGGAAGACTATTAAAGTTTAAAAAAGGCATCTTTGAAAAATAAAAAAGTAGAACCTAACGTGCACTATCAAAGCAGAAAAAATATTAAGAGGGCACGTCTGTATGTCTTGACGCAGTGGTTTGCATCTATGTTGCCTCTCTGGGTGTGGTTTTGAGGTGGGGGGGCGTGTACATGCGTGCATCTCAGACTAAGAGGCAGGAACAAATTTGACTGGTGTGGCTCTCAAAAATTCCATTGGTTTGGAAAGAATAAAAGTGTGATATATCTAAACATCAGAATGGTAATTCTCTAAATCTTGCATCATTAACACATTTTTCTGTGCTTAATTTACACCTGTTTTCTAAGGTGAAGTGTATATGTACTTTTTAAACCAAGGCATGGATTTCTTACATCAGTCCTGTGGAGAGTAACTAGCCCATGCCTAGATTTCTCAAGCACACACAAATTATAATAATTTAGCATTTGTGTGCATACTTGTGTACTCCACCCACGCTCTTCCCAAGTGCACGACAGAGTGCAGTTTCACTGTGGTGCTGTCTGGTGGGCATAGTTTAGGGAATTGTTGACTGTTGTGTGGGGCAGAGTAACTGATGTGGTAATTTGTGGGAGGGGTAGGCGGCCATGCAGTAGAATATAGGTGGAGATCGTTTTTGGTGGTAGGGCAATTTGCAGAGTAGGGGGAAGTTTGTAGGATGGTGGAGCAGATGCAGAGACAGTTGGTGAAGTGGTGGGGGATTTGATGGAGCAGCTTTTGGGGATGGGGTAGGTTTCAGGATTGTAGGGCAGTTGTGGGGAGTATTTTTTTTTGAGGGGGGGATATGAGCAATTTGTGGAGTGGCATGGTTTTGCTTTGGGTGATGGGGCCATTGTGAGGGATTAGTGTTTGGAGGGTAGAATAATAGTTTTTGGGAGTGAGAACAATGTGCGCGAAGTAGTAGTACAGTTGCGGGATAGTTTTTGGGGTTGGGGTAATTTTCAGGCTGGTAGGCTATTTTTTTTTTAGGGAAGGAGCAGTTTTATGGATGGGCCAGTTCTGAGGGAGTGTTTTTTATGGGTAAGGGCAATGTGCGGTTTGGTTGGATGGGTACCTTGCGTGGGTGGGACAGTTGAGGGGTGGTAGGGCAATTATGGGGAGGAGGTTATTGTTTAGAGTTGGGAGCTGTTTGTGGAGTGGTAGGGGAGTTACAGGGGACAGGATTTCAGCACAAAGCAGTATATGGGGTGGTGGGAGAGTTGTACGGGGTATTTTTTGGGGATAGGGAATTTATGAAAAAGGTTGTTTATGGGGGTGTAGGCAGTTTGTGATGTGGGGGAAACTGCAGTGGCGTAACTTTGGGGGGTGGGGATATTTTTTGTAGTGGGGACATTTGACAGATTGGTAGATCAGTTGTGAGGGAGTATTTCTGGGGCAGTGTGTGGGGGGTGTCAGTTTTTGGGGATGGGAGATTAGAGAACAGGACGAGGGAGTTTGAAAGGAACAGTCCCTTAACTGCTATGTAAGTTTCTATGCTTCAGAAGCAGCAACTCCTTCTCACATGGAAATGCACTGGGCTATTTTTTGAAGGGAGCTTCTCTCTCTGGAGCCCCCAGTCCGATTTGGCCCATTTTTTTTTTTTAACTCTATGCATATTCTGGCATATGCCAAGTTTCATTCCACTCTGTTAAATATTTGGAGAGTTAAATTTGCCCCAAGACAGATGGGCAGACATTCTCAATCCCTTTTATACAATTCTCTCAGACTTCCATTGTGCTGGAAAAAATAAAAAGACTTGGAAAGATTTTCAGACATTAACTCTTATCGGGCAAATTAGGGGTGGGGGAATTCCCACCTCTTACTCTGGGAGTGAGCAACAGGGAAAGACTTGCCCATCGGAATTCACATGGTTCTTCCTAGAGATCCATATTAACCACTGTCAAATGCACTATGCTGTGCTCAGACTATTGATTTGCAAGGCATTACTTATATTCTAATACCTCTAGTGTGTCCCAAAATCAATTACCACTGCACTTACTACTTATCTTTTGTGTAGTGATACAAGACGCACACAATGCCATTTCCACAGCAAGAGTGTGGTATACTGTCTTTTTGAAAATCTCTCAAAACTTCTCTTTTTCAGCTAACATTTTAATGACGTATTATCTTAATGTGACTAATATGTAATTTTTTTGTATGGTGGGTCTTTATAAGAATGTTTCATGGTTATGCGCTTAGGAATATAGCAATAGGCACAAAGTAAGAGTAAAATCCTCTTCTGCCAAAGGTAGAGGCTTTTAAGCCCTCTGGAGACAGGAAATAACTACTGCACCTAACTATACCTCACCTTGAGCTTCTGGGAAAAGTATGAGGTAAATCCAATAAATTAAATTAAATGGGATACAGCAATCTACAGGAGCCTGCAGTGCTATCAGTTTTGGGACAATACAAAAGCCGTTTGTAAGACAAACTATGACTAGAATACCAGAGATGCTTGCTAAAATACATAAGATGATTGCAAAGAAAAAAAAAAGAACCAGGCCCTATAAAAGGGACATTTTTTCTCCTTATATGTAAGTCTGCTCTCATGGAATGTAAGCACGAGAAAGTCACTTCAGCCATTTTACAGCCCTGGAAAGGATGTGACGCATCCATCTGTTAGAAGAACAGAGTCTCCGTGAGCTGTGAGGCAGTGAAGCTTCTATGCGTGTATGTCCATGCTAACGTTAACCCTACAAGAAAGAGGATTTTCACATTTAGGGTAGTGTTCCTTGCATGACAGCATCTGCTGTGTACACAATAGCATACAACAGGGCAGGTGCAAGGATTGGAGGTGCCCTAGTCTGGTCCCTCCTATCCTGCCACCCCTGCCCGTATTGCTGCCCCCTCTTTGGGGCCAGCAGCGGCTGCAATGACAAAGGAACCACGATGCAGTGCTTACCAAAGGCTTAAGCGCTGCATCATAGTTCCTGGCTGCTTTGGCCTCCTCTCTGATGCAGACTTCCAGTGTATTTAGGACAATAAAGACCAAATTGGACCATCCACTCTAAGCAGTTGAGATTTACACAAGCCCTGCTCACTGAGGGGGTCATTCTATCCCGCGAATAGCGAGGATAGATGTCCCATCAGGATGTCCATCCACACTATTTGTCCCCCTGTTGGCCCCGTCAATACCCTCCCCATACACACAGCTGGTTTGTATGGGGAGGCTAGACAGGGGTGGGAGAGGGTGTTCCACAGGACAGGCTGTGACCCCAGACATAAGGGCCGATTCAGAGGTCAGTTCTGTACATCCAGGGCCTCAAATCTAGACAAGAGACTTATTCCACCTCGAAGGTGGAATATGTCCCCCTGGACAGAGGGGGATTGCAGCATGGGACCTGGGGACACAGGTGAGGGGGCACAGGGGGTTCTATGCAGTCCAGCCCAGGCCTTGGAAGGTCCGATTGGGGGTCAGACTGCGGAAACAGGCATCCGGGTTCAGCGGGTCGGGATCACAGCTCGTGAATGCAGCCTCACTCCATTCATGGGAACAGCTGAGTTAGCCAGGTAGTTGCTGGGATGTACAGTCGGACAGAATCAGGCCAAGGCGCTAGACCAGATTCTGGATCCCGTGAGGGCTGCAGGATCAGAACCAGGTCTAACTTTGTACGCCCAATTCTGCCCAATGTACAGGTGGCTGGACGTGAATGAATGGAACTGGCCTCCGACTGTGAATGGCTGTTCTGTTACTTACGCTCTCTGCCTGTTCCATGGAGGAGCAATGAATTCTGGTCTTAAGAGTGTCAAAACAGGTCTGGATTTTAGGGTTCCCACAATGAATATTTAATATTTATTCAGAGCACTTGATAACCTAAGGAACCAAAGGGGATGGCGGGAGAGATTAAGAGAAAAGAGCGAAGCAAGCACAAAGACAGTGGGAGGCAGCAGGATTTACAATACTAAATGGAAGGGTATCGGAAGGGGTGAGAAAAACAGATACAGCCCAGTATAAATGGCAGGAGAGGAAGGGAACAGTAGCAGTGAGGGAAAGGGATGGAGGGTAGGGAGGAATCAAAGGCAGAAAAGTGGGAAGAATAGCATAGGCTCAAGGGGGACTGAGGGAAAATGGTCTGGAAAAGTCAAATTTTGAGTTGTTTCTTGAAGGATGAAAAGCATCCTGACAGAGGTAGGGGAAGGAAAGCGAATTCCAAAAGGTGGGTGGTTCAAGCAGAAGGAGAACGAAGAGACAGCAAAGCAGCTTGGGAGGAACAAAGTAAATGGCAGCACCTGACCTCATGCGGAATGTCCCAGGATGCACCATGTGGGGTCAAGTGCCACCATTTTCCAAGTTGGCAGCACAGAGACAAGTTGAGTGGGCATCGCTCTTGCCTCTCATCATTGAAGAAAATGCATGTGATGGGTCAGGGGGGCAATACAGGAGAAGGGCCATCTTTGGGGTGTGGGTCCAGGGGCCTCCATGGAAATATGTGGGGGGTCAAAAGCTTCAGGGATGGGGAGGAGGCAGAAATTGGGAGTTGTGGTAGTGCAGTGGGGAGCGACTGGGTTTGCCTGGGGGCCACCAGGATTTTGGGTCTTCTGATGTAAAGAGTGACACCACCTCAGATGACCCTTTTACTCCCAGCGATATTTTTATGATGGTCCTAAGCAGATTTAAAGATTCATCATTGAGGGTCAAATAAAAAAACTGCACTAAGTGCAGTGTTTTGGGGTTTTTTGTTTTTGTTTTTTTTAATACACTGGGAGCATTTTTATATTTGGCTGTTTTGCATGCAATTTGCATGCTCACTGTGTTATCCTTTAGCACAGTGACTGCTCATGATTTTCACACACTAGAAGTCTTTCTTCACTAGTTTTGCTTCCAGTGCAGAAACATCTCAAGCACAGTACTCCACTAAAGAATAGCATAGTTTACTGCATTGACCCCTAAGAGATCGTAAGCCCTACAGGGACAGGAAAGCACAGTTACTTACCTGTAACAGGTGATCTCTGGGAACAGCAGGAATAAGTCTTCACATATGGGTACGTCGGTACCGACGGAGTCTGCACGGGAACGCTTCCCAGTGTCCAATCAAAGAGCTTTTGGAAGCATCCCACCACGCCTGCGTGCTGCCTTCCCGCCTTTCCCAACTGCCTCTCCTCAGTTAAGTTTTAAAGCTGAGACAAAGAGAGAGAGAGAGGGAAGGAAAGATAGATAGAGATACAACTCCTGGGGAGGTGGTTGGGTTGTGAAGACTTATTCCTGCTGTTCCCAGAGATCACCTGTTACAGGTAAGTAACTGTGCTATCTCCAGGAACAAGCAGGAATGCGTTTTCACATATGGGGACTCCCAAGCTGAGATGCCTGGAGTCCCAGCATGTCATAGGTTGGAACATGCTATCCCCCACACCACCAAGCATCCTGAGGACGGAGGGTAGGAGTTGAAGAGAAAAAGGTGCTGTGCAACAGTTAACCTAGCATAGGACTGCAGACAAGGAGTCCATGTGTGGATGATAATCGTCATCAATGATATTGCAAAGAAAAAATATTGCAATATGGACATCCCCTAACAGGACTTCAGAGAAGTATGGAGGTTCATGGAATCTACTGGGGAACCCAGTAGAGGAACCTCGAGAAGGACCTCACTGTAAGTGGAAGTAGAAAACCTGTAGGAAAAGCAATGGAGGTCAGAATCCTGAAAGGTAACAGGTAACCCCAGTAGGAAAAACTGGGGTAGAACAAAAACGGTGGGCCTTCAGCGGAAGGCTTTATGATAAAAGCCGAACTCTTTTGGCAGCAGAGTTGCTCACTCTTAGGAACAAAAAGAGAAAGGCTAACCGATGTGGACAAACAGGCCCAGTCCTTGTGGGGAGAAAGGGTATGGGAACCTCTTGTATCCCAAAAGAAAGGACAATGCCGGAGGCGTTAGAGCCTGTGATTAGCTGAAGATCCGCAATGTCTCTCCTAACTGAGGTCAGCTGGGAGAGATATTGGAACATGGAGAGCTTCAGGGGTACCTAACCTTAAGGTTATGGCAGGTGTTAACTACCACGGATGTGGTTGTGAGTGTACGACCCTAAAACATGCTGGATAGCATAAGTATGGGTAAAGCCCATCTGTCAGAATCATATAGCTATATGAGCCTGGACAGTCAGGTAGATAAAGCAGAATATATATCTACCGATAGTAAAATATCTCGAGATAGATCTCATAAGAACATAAGATATGCCATACTGGGTCAGACCAAGGTCCATCAAGCCCAGTATTCTGTTTCCAACAGTGGCCAATCTAGGTCATATGTACCTAGCAGTTTCCCCAAGAGACAAGTTCCACAATGCTTGTACTGGGTCAAGCATTGATATCTTCGGTCACTTCTGAATAATGGTTTATGGACCTTTCCTCCAGGAACTTGTCCAAACCTTTTTTAAACCCAGCTACACTAACAGCCTTTACTACATCCTCCGGTAACAAATTCCAGAGTTTGATTACACGTTGAGTGAAAAAATATTTTCTTTTATTAGTATTAAATAGTTTACCCTGTAGCTTCATTGCATGTCCCCTAGTCTTTCTATATTCTGATAACGTAAACAATCGATCTAGGTTTAACCGTTCCACTCCGTTCATTAATTTATAGACTCCTATCATATCTCCCCTCAGCCGTCTCTTTTCCAGGTTAAAGAGCCCTAACCTTTTTAGCCTTTCTTCATAGGAGTATCCTTCCATCCCCTTTACCATTTTGGTGGCTCTTCTCAGTACCTTTTCTAAAATCGCTATATCCTTTTTAAGATACGGCGACCAGAATTGCACACAATATTCAAGGTGCGGTCTCACCATGGAATGATATAGAGGCATTATAATATCTTTTGTTTTATTTTCCATTCCTTTCCTTATCATACCTAGCATTCTATTTGCTCTCTTGGCCGCCGCTGCACACTGGGCCGAGGGTTTTAACATGGTATCCACAATGACGCCTAAATCTTTTTCCTGGGTGGTGGTTCCTAATGTGGAACCTTGCATCGTGTAACCATAGTTTGGGTTGTTTTCTTCCCTAGGTGCATAACCTTGCACTTGTCCACATTAAATTTCATCTGCCATTTTGATGCCCAGTCTTCCAATTTATCAAGATCCTCTTGCAATTTTTCACAATCCTCTTGGGTTTTAACAACTTTAAATAGTTTTATGTCATCTGCAAATTTGATTACCTCACTCGTTATTCCACTTTCCAGGTCATTTATGAATATGTCAAAAAGCAGCAGACCCAGCACAGATCCCTGGGGTACACCACTATTCACCTTTCTCCATTGGGAAAATTGGCCATTTAGCCCTACCCTCTGCTTTCTATCTTTTAACCAGTTCCTGATCCACAATAGTACACTGCCTCCTATCCCATGACTCTTTAGTTTTGCCAAAAGTCTCTCATGAGGGACCTTGTCAAAGGCTTTCTGAAAGTCCAGATACACAATATCAACCGACTCACCTTTGTCCACCTGTTTATTCACTCCTTCACAAAAACATAACAGATTAGTAAGACAAGATCTTCCTTGTCTAAAGCCATGTTGGCTGTCTCCCATTAGTTTGTGACTATCTACATGCTGAGTAATTTTATTCTTTATGATGGTTTCTACCATTTTTCCCGGTACTGACGTGAGGCTCACCAGTCTGTAGTTTCCCGGATCACCCCTGGAACCCTTTTTAAAAATTGGTGTTACATTGGCGATCCTCCAATCTTCAGGTATTAGAGATGATTTTAATGATAGTTCACAGATTACTGATAGCAGTTCTGCAATCTCATATTTCAGTTCTTTCAATACCCTTGGATGTATACCATCCGGCCCAGGCGATTTGCTACTCTTCAGTTTATCTAATAGTTGTAAGACATCTTCCCGATGTCTTACAACTTCAATTCTTCCGCACCTTTAAATACCACTTCAGTCATGGGTAACATCCCTACATCTTCCTCAGTAAAGATCGAAGCAAAGAAATCATTCAGTCTCTCCGCTATCGACTTGTCGCCTCTTAGTGCTCCTTTAACCCCTTTATCATCTAATGTACCAACTGACTCACAGGTTTTTTGCTACGAATGTACTTGAAAAGGTCTTTATTTCGCGTTTTTGCTTCCGCAGTAAGCTTCTTCTCAAATTCTCTCTTTGCCTGCCTTATCAATGCCTTGCATTTGACTTGCCAGTGCTTGTGCTGTTTCCAGGTTTCGTCGTTTGGCTCTTTTTTCCATTTCCTGAAAGATGCTTTTTTGGCAACAGCTTCTCTGACCTCACCTTTAAACCATGCTGGCAGTTTTTTGGACTTCCTTCCACTTTTCTTAAAGCGTGGAATACAGCTGGTCTGGGCTTCCAAGATAGATCTCTCTCTCTAGATAGAGATCTATCTAGAGAGAGAGATCTATCTATATCTATCTATCTATATAGCCTATATATATATATATGAGAATATATCTATAGTGAGATATGAAGGGCATAAAATACACACAAATGATAGACAGACATCTGTAAGATGTGTGCTATAGGTATAAATATATAGGCCTCTATATGGAAGTCTGCAAAGAAGCAGACAGAGATGCCTACAAAAAAGTATTCACATAGGAAAATGTGAAGAGGAAAGATTCATCTAATAACAAGGTGGAACCTACTTGAGAAGATATATAGTGAATCAATTCCCACTGGTTATGGCTACAGGGATGCTGGGTAGTAGAATAACCAGGATGGTTACGTGAAAAACAGAGGATATCAGTCTGCAGCCAGCAAGTCCAGAGTATTCTAGAACTCTAGCATAGTAAGTGAACAGAAGACGCATAGGAATGAGATACCATGCTGACCTGTTTAAGGGCAAAAAGGTATCATGCGTTCTTACCATGAGGACGAGCTGGAAGGAGAAAACATATTCCCTATTGGAAATACTATGGACCAAAGCAGGGAATTAGCAACTCCTTAAGCTTTCACGTAAGAGGAGGCCTATATCCTTTATATTAAAAAGGAGAACTTTTCTAGTCATGGGAGACATGACTGAAAAAGTCTTTTTCAACCATCTAGAATAGCTGTTGGAGAAAAAAAAAACCATGCTCTCTAGCAAGGGCCCATAGTGGAGAGCTTCTCTGTAGAATTGCAGAGAGCATGATGCAGGAGAATGAGGAGATAGAACTGGCTGCAGTAGAGCCAGTAGCTTTGTCAACTATGCTGCCAAACCCAGGGGAATAGAGGTGGCAGAAAGAGAAGACAATCCAACAAAGTTTGTAGTGAAAACATTCCCAAGACAGATGACAGCACTGACTTGAAGCCACTACTAAGACCAGACAGAATGTTAGTGGAGGACAAATCTGTTGCTGGTGGACAAGAACCAGTGGTCCAAACATTAAGGCTCCTGCATTGGCAGCTGCTAGCCGGACAGCAGAAGAATGGTACTGTTTAAAAACAGAAAGAACAGACAAAACAAGAGTAGAAACTCTGGACGTGTCTGATGAACTGCTTCAAAGTAAGATTGAAAAAGAGGAGTCAACTCAGAGAAGAGAACTCCGCACTGGAAAAGTAAGAAAACTAGAGAGGCTGAAGAAAAAGCCCTCCAGTGAAGCAATACTGCTCTTACAGAGGAAAAACCTGGAAAGAGGGTAAAGAGAATGGAGCTGAAGAAAACTTACAAAGTAGTAAGTTTATTGAAAGGAAAAAAAAAAAAAAAAAAAAAAAGGCATGCCGGCACAGGAAACTATCATTTGATAGTGGATAGACCTCTTTCCCTAGCAGGAAAAGAGGAGAACCCTGTGACCTAGAAGCATGAACATCCTGACAGCTCATAGAACATAGAAAGAATGGATGTCTTTCGGGAAGAGATCCATGTTTAGGATTTAGAATGACAGCAGTGGATTGCCTCTATTGAGAAGAAGCAACTGCAGATTCTAATCCCAAGAGTCACACGCATCTGATGGATTGATCAGAAACCCTGTGGTTGCTGGGTTTGCTGAGCCTGGTGAGAGGTTGAACTCTGCAGACCAGGAGGATGCTTCCCCTGTTTGGGAACATCTGTATGATGGGCAGATGATGCATAAAACCTTCTTCTCCTATGGGAAGAAAGTTTGGCAGGACATTTCCTACCTACTGGGACAGAAGGTGGTGCAGAACAGCCCCTAGGAACAGGTAAGTCAGTGGAGAACTGAGTAACCTGACGTAAAGACTCCTTGTTGAAAAGATTGTCTCCATTGCATGGAGTATGTCCCAGTCTGTGCTGTGCCCATTTGTCCAAGTCTGAAGCTTGGAGCCAGGCTCTACATCGTGCCCCTATAGTTATAGCAGAAGTCCTGCTAACAGACTCAAAAGAGTCTAGGGAAGCACGAGTAAGAAACCAAGAGATATTCTGGAGATGCTTGAGCAGTGAAGAATAGTGTGCACTCTTGGACTCTGGAAGGGAAGGAGTCAAAAGATGTAATTGCTTTGTGACCTCCAAAAGATATAGACTCATATAGAAAATATATGAGAGAATTCTTGCAGAAAGCATAGATGTCTGGAAGGTTTGACGTCCAAAGGCATCAAGTGTCTTAGACTCACGACCTGGCGGATAAGAAGAGTGCTTTTTCTTGCTCTTTACCCGCCTCATTGCTGATTCCACTACTATGGAATGATGAGGAAGTTGAGTCTTTTGAAACCCTGGAGAGGAGGGCACCTGATATAAGAGATCAGTTGTGCTGTGGAAAGTGGGGGTACCCTTAAAGGTGTTTCCCACATTCCTAGAAGGAGATCCTGCAAGGAATGATGCAAAGGAAGCATTATGTTCTCCTTTGCTTTGGTAGAAAGAGAGTCATGTGCACGATCATGTCCTGGGATAGGAATGGCAAGAGATCTTGCTGTATCCAGGAGGAAACTTTGAAAAGAGGGTTCCCCAACAGGAATTTCCCTTGGACAGGTTAGATCTGAAGAACTAGCCTGAGCAGCAACAGAGCTTTGCAGATATATAGGAATAGAAGATCCTGCACAGAGTAGTGTGGAATGCTTAAAGGATGGCCGCCGGTACTGGCTGTCAGGAGCAGCGACCGTCATTACCACATTGTCCATGCCAGGTATCGACTCCAAGCTTGACATAGAAGGGAGCGATCCTGTTGAAAAAAGCATGGTAGGAGTTGGCCACGATGCTACTATGGATACAGGTAGCGATGCCAATACCGGTACCGATGTCGGAGTCGAGCCCGACAAAGACATCGGAGCAGTCATCGGCGACAGTTCAATCGGTACCGAGGTAACCGAAAACCTCCGGGTGCTATCCTCGGTACCGAGCCACCGGTATCGATCGGTGTCGGTACCAAAATGTATTGGTACCGAGTCTTCCAGACTAGAGAGTGATTCTAAACACGGCATCGATAAGCGAAGCATGGAAGGCACCGACCGTAAGGGTAATGAGGACATCGGTACTGACTTCGGTACCGTGTCTGATACCGGTGAATGAAGGTCAGCTAGTGGCAACTCAATCGGCCTCGGGGGAACCGAGAGTTGCGGATCCAAATCATCGGAACCAAGCCTTCGGTACCGCCGAGGGCCGGTACCAAGGCGAGTCAGTACCCAGTCCTCCAGACTGGAGAGCGATTCCAGACTCGGCATCGAAGGAAGCGAGGCTAACGATGCACGTCTGGAGGGTACCGACGTCGGTGGTAGTATCGGTGCTGGTACCGATAATGGAAAGTCAGTTTGGAGTGTATCCACCGGTCCCGAAGGCACCGAGGACGCCAGATGACCATCCCTGGTGAGGAGTGTTTCATCCAACACCAGTGCCGATGTCGGGGTATCGGTACCGCTCGAAGCGGATGCCACCACCGGACACGGCTCAGGTATGTTCTGTGAGGGGTGAGCCCCAGAACAACCTGAAACCCCTTATACGCTTTGGAGACCGAAGACTCCCGCTGGGGTTTTGAAGCCAGTGGGCCCTCGAGGGCAAGGCCGGAGCCGTCTACATGCTGTGCATGAGACCTACCACTCGAGGGCTGGCTAGTCTTAACAGACTGTTTGTGGGTTACCTGATCCTGTGTAGAAGAAGGGGGGGGACGGTGCCCCGAAGCTGGAGGGGAACCGTGTATCGAGGGAACCTCGATATTGAAGACCTCTTCTCACCAAACTGTTGTCAGGACCCAAGCAGGTTAGACACAGACTTCGAGGGTCTAAAAATAAAATTGTACCGCCACAGTTTGAACATTTCTTGGAGAAAGTGGCTGGTGGTTCCATGAAGGAAAAAGAAGAGGCCTAAAAGGCCTAAGACACCGTGAGACACTATGAAGAAAAAATATTCCTTGAACAAGGAAGATTTTACAAGAAAAGAAAAGAAAACACTGGCGGTACCGGTGGCGTCAGGAGACAGCCGCGACCACAAGAAAACTAAAGAAATAAAACAAGAATTTTCTGCAGTAACAGGAGGACGTCCTGCCGGCTCCGCGGAAAAACGGCCGTCAAACTCACTAGATCCGCGTACCAAGGACGTCGAGGCCAATCCGGGGCTATGAGAATGACCAATCCTTGGTGAGCGCTTCTATCCGCCTCAGAACTCTCCTATGAGCGCCCAAGGAGGGAAAACAGAGGAGACCCTCCGACGGCCAGCTTTGGGCAGGGCGTCCAAGCCCTCGGACATTCTTTCCTTTCTGCGACTGAAAAACCGGCTGGCCTTTGTCGACGAGTACCGGGCCATGAGATCCATGATTGGGGTCCCCCACCGGGCAACCACTTGATCGAACACTTCCTGTGCTAGTTTCCACTCTGCGTGGTCTATCCTGAACCTGCTGAGGTAATCGGCAGTTACGTTGTCTGTTCCGGCCACGTGCTGCGCAGACAGCGCTAGCAGATGCGTTTCGGCCCACTGCAAGAGGACATCCGCCTCCTTCTCCAAGGATGGGCTGCTCGTTCCGCCCTGACGGTTGATGTAGGCCACCGCGGTAGCGTTGTCCGAGAGGACACGGACTGCCCTCTGGCGAACCAAGAGCTCTAAAGCCCGGAGAGCTAAGGTTACCGCCCTCAACTCCAGCCTGTTGATAGACCACTGCGACTCTGCCGGAGTCCAGCGGCCCTGGGCGAATTGCCCCTCGCAGTGTGTGCCCCAACCTGCTAGGCTCGCATCCATTGTCAGTTGGGTCCACTGAGGCGACTCGAGTGGCATCCCGCGGCCCAGGTTCCTTAAGTTTGTCCACCACCGCAGAGACCTCCTGATCCCGGGAGGGCAGGGAATCCTCCTGGATAAGGGGTGAAGTTGATGGGACCACTGTCGCAAGAGGGTACGCTGGAGAGGCTGCATATGAGCCCGGGCCCAAGGAACTACTTCTATTGCCGCTGCCATGGTGCTCAGCAGCTGAAGGTAATGCCAGGCCGAGGGGCATCTTGTTAACAGAAAACGGCAAACGAGATTCCTCAGATCGGATAACCTCTGCTTTGAGAGGAACACCCTTCCCTTCCTGGTGTCGAACCGAGCTCCAAGGTACTCTATCTCTTGCTTGGGAATTAAGCTGCTCTTCGCACGATTTATGACCCATTCCAAGCTCTCGAGGAAATGTACAACCCTGGCGGTCGCTACATGACTCTCCTCCTCTGACTTTGATCGTATCAGCCAATCGTCCAGGTAAGGATGGACTAGAATTCCTTCTTTCCGAAGAGCCACGGCCACTACCACCATCACCTTGGTGAACGTCCTGGGAGCTGTCGCTAGCCCGAAGGGAAGGGCCTGGAACTGGAAATGGCCGCCTGGAACGGCAAATCTTAGGAATTGTTGATGAGACTCTCTGACCGGGATGTGTAAATATGCTTCCGTCAAGTCTAGGGATGTCAAGAACTCCCCCTGTCGAATGGCGGCAATCACCGACCTCAGGGTTTCCATGCGGAAGTGAGGAACCCTGAGACAGCGGTTGATTTGCTTTAGGTCCAGGACAGGACGTAAAGAGCCTTCCTTTTTTGGCACTACAAAATAAATGGAGTATCGACCCAAACCTCTTTGGTCTTGTGGGACAGGCAACACTGCTCCCAGCGCTATGAGCCTCGAGAGGGTGACTTCCACCGCTGCCTTTTTTCTGGTGGACCGCAGGGGGACAGAACAAATGCTGGGGTTACTCTCTTTGTGAACTCGAGAGCGTAACCCTCTCGGATCACCTCCAACACCCACTGATCGGATGTGACTCGGAACCAGGCGGGAAGGAACTGTCTTAAGCGACCCCCCACTGACAGCTCTCCCTCCTGGACCCCCGATTTCTCATTGTGACTTTCTAGGCGCCGAGGAGGAGGAAGAGGCGCCAAAACCTCTACCTGCCCCGCGAAACCCCCGAAAGCTCTGACCCCTGGAGGGGAAACGGCCCCTGGGGAAAGGGTTCGGTCTAGGTTGTCTGAATCTTCGGAAGTCCTTTGGCTGACTCCGCCCCGGAGCGGAAGGACGACCCAGCCTTGGCCTATCTTCGGGGAGCCTACCCCCTTTGGATTCACCCAGCTCCTTTACTAACTTATCCAGGTCTTCTCCAAACAATAGCTTTCCCTTGAAAGGAAGTCGACTCAGGCGAGCCTTAGAAGAGGCATCCGCAGCCCAGTTACGCAACCATAAGTAACGTCTGGCTGCCACCACCGAAGCCATATTCTTTGCCAGGCTTCTAATAAGATCATACTGGCTATCAGCTAAGAAGGCTGAACCTGATTCCAATTTGGCCGCCATCCCTTGGGAGTCGCCCGAAGGACCGTCAGCCAGTTGCAGTTGCTGGGACCATCTCAAACAAGCTCTAGCCACCCAGGCCCCCGAGACGGAGGCCTGTAAGGCAAGGGCATTAACATCAAAGGCTTGTTTTAGAAGGGTGTCCAGTCTTCTATCTTGACTGTCTCTCAGAGCCGCGCCGCCCTTGACCGGAATAGTCGTCTTCTTCGTTACTGCCGAGACCACCGCGTCCACCCTAGGCGATTTCAGGAGATCCTTGTCCGTTTCCGGCAATGGGTATAGGCGAGACATCGCCCGTACTCCCCTCAGGGTAGATTCCGGCTGGTTCCATTCTTCCTGAATCATCTGGCGAACCACTCTGTGCACTGGAAAAACCTTCTGAGATTTCCTTACGGCTTGGATCAGCGGATCCTCCAGAGCTTCTTCGTCTGCCGGAGCTTCCGAAGCCATATTGAGTACCTTTAGTGACTCACTGATTAGAGATGAGAGCTCTTCCCGCCTAAACACCCTGACTATGCGGGATTGCTCCTCCTCCGGGATCTCTCCCTCTTCAAGCTCCTCCCCTTCATCAAATCCTTCTTTTCCCGAAAGCTCCTCCTCAGGGAGGTCCCGATGCGGAGACTCAACATGGTCATCGGCTAATAGCCTAGCCTGCTTGGGGAGGGGCCCCGGCTCAAGGGATCTAGAGTTTCCTGGAACAGAATCAATACTTTCCCTTGGTGCTACTGTTTCTGCAGGGCCCTGCTTGCGTAGGCAGTAGGCTTTGTGCAAAAGAAGAACAAATTCAGGAGAAAATTGACCCCAGTCTCCCTCCACCCCCGAGGAAAGGGAGGGAAGGGATTGGGAAGAGCCTGGAGCAACTGAAGCTGAAGGGGGGGGGGGGAGAGTGGGAATCCCTTCCCCCTTCCGAAGGGTCCCCTGACCCCTGGGGAGCTTGAGACATACTTAGGTGGATCTCCTGCTCCACGGAAGCGGCCTCTGCTGCACACCCTCTGCAGACTCCTGCTTCCAAGGCCGTCCCTCTACGAGTTCCGCTCGAAGGACAGCGCAGCTTGCCCGTCATACCTCTTGAACCGGGCTACCCCCAGGCCCAAAGGAAAATAAATTTAAGGTAACAAGGCAACAAAATAAAAATAAAGGAACCAAAAGGAACAAAAAAGAAACCAAATAAAGAGAAACAAAGTAAATGCTATGCAGCAAAAAACTTCCAGCACTCCCCTCCCCCCTAGCCGTGCAAAAAACAAAGGAGAAACACGGAACCAAGCAAAAAAGGCTCCAAACTTTCAAATAAACCTGAATCCAACAGATGGAAGAGGAGAAATTAAACTCCAATACTTGCGGTTTGCCGAACTGGCGCGAATCCGCTGCCACGAGGGAGCCAGCCGTCCTCTGCAGGATCCCACGAGGTAGGCCGCAGCCACGTGTAGGTCGGGCCTGCGGATGGAGGGAAAACACCGGCAGACGCTGCGGACTCTCAGGCAGGGAAGAGAATCACACTCCACACCCGCTCCGCTCCCCGCGAAAACCTCAAGCGCCCGGCCGCCTCGGGGCTGAAGCGCGAGGCCGGGGGACTCCGCTGAAGAAAGTCGGCGCTGCCTCTAGCGCTCAGCCGCCTAGGGGCTTCGGCGCGAGGCAGACGCGGCCGTGCAAAAGATGCTGTTAAGCGAGCCGCGGGGTGCGCGGGAGGAGAGCTCTCCTGTCCTCACCGCTGCACCGGAAAACCCCTTCCTCCGGAGCCTCACTGGAGCCGAGTTGCGGAGGGCAAAGAGGGAGGGGGGGAGGGGGAAAGAGGGAGGAGGGAGGGGGGAGGGGGAAAGAGGGAGGGGGGGGGAGAAGCAGAAGAATTAAAGGTACAGGACTAGTCTAAAACCGAAATTAAGAAATTAAAAAGGAAATTAAATTAAGATAAATTAAAATAACTAAATTCTTAGTCCAGACCCCGTAAGCACTCTGGCTTACAGGAACCCTCCAGCTGCTTGGAGGCTGAGATTACTGGTGCCAGTGGGTGGTGCCAGGGGTATTTATACCCCACCGTCATCAAAAGGATGATGGGCTCAGCCTCCAAGCTGCTGGAAGGGTTGCGCAACCCAGAAGTTAAGGGACTGGACTGAAGTGACGATAAGGAAAAAGTCAAATATGAATATAACACCACTGCAAAGTATTACATACACTTTCATTTTGAAAACAAGTGCAAAGAAAGAAGCTATAAATGAAATACCTATGAACTTTTGCACCCCAATTCCACCAATCCAGTTTGAGAACTACTATACAAAAGGACAGATATCCACTGTTTAAACCACCTCACACTGAAGAAAGCCCCAACGAATGGTGGCTGAAAAGTCTGTTCTAGTTACTAGGATGCAGCATGACTAGCGGTGGAAGCCCAAGAGAACTAGTACCTGTGAAATGACAATGAAACAGGCAGCTTGAAAACTGTCCCATAACCAACAACAGAAAAGGACTAATTGGCCTAAACGGTCTGCCCTTGCTTGATGTAAGGATGTCTCCCAGCCGTCCACTCTACAAGCTTGACCAACTGCAGGATGCCACTTCTTCCAAAAATATGTGAAAGCCCAATAAATTATATTAGCCCTTAAAAAAAAAAAGGACTAAAATTTAGGATCAAAAAAGAACTAGAAAAAGTACTAACTTAATACTCAGAGCATGTAACCATTTATCTAGCGCTACAAGGCATACACGGCACTGTACATGTAAGAAAGTCCATGCTCAATAGAGCTTACAAACCATTAACAAACAAACTGGGGCCTAAGTTGTAAACAGGAGAATAACGGCATCAGGCTCCAAAAGCAGCCTCAAAGGAGATGGATTTTTAGCATGTATTTGAATAGGACTACAGAAGGAACCCCCCCCCCCCCCATATACTGACCCAGGTAGTTTGTTCCAGGCATATGGAGCAGCAAGGAGGAATGAGCAAAGCCTGGAGATGGCAGTGTCAGAAGGGCACAGATAAAAGGGATCTTGAAGAGCAGAGTTCCCAAGGAGAGGTGTAGGGAGAGAAGAAAGTAGTACTGAAGTCTCGCCTCCAGTCTGGCAGCCTCTCTGTTGCCATGGAGAAGAGGTCACGTGAGAGGAGAGCATCACCCTGGTGTGGCAGGAAGTGATCCTGTAACTAGGACCTGTCCTCCAGCTGATGTAAAACCCTCTTGCACTGAGGTGGTTTTCTCCAGGGCCTTGGGCCCACAAGGGAAGGGTTAGGACAGCCGTTATAGTTGGTGATTCGATCATTAGGCATGTAGATAGCTAGGTGGCTGGTGGACGTGAGGATCACCTGGTAACATGCCTGCCTGGTGCGAAGGAAGCAGACCTCATGCACCACCTAGACAAGGTATAATGCTGGGGAGGAGTCTGCTGTCTTGGTACATGTAGGTACCAACATAGAAAAGGTTCTGGAGGCTAAATTTAGGCTTTATATAGGACGTTGAAATCCTGAAATTCAAGGGTAGCATTCTCTGAAATCCTTCCCGTTCCACGCGCAGGACCCAAAAGGCAGGCAGAGCTCCGTAATCTCAATGTACAGATGAGATGATGGTGCAAGGAAGAGGTGGGGGAGGGGGGGACTGGATTTGTTAGGAACCCGGCAACATTCTGAAAAAAGGAGGGGCTTTTCTGAAGGGTTGGGCTCCACCTTAACCAGGATGGAACCAGGCTGCTGGCATTAACCTTTAAAAAAGGAGATAGAGCAGCTTTAAACCGGGTAACAGGGGAAAGCCAACAGTCGCCCAAGAGCACATGGTTCGGAAGGATGCATCCTTGAAGGATATTAGCAAAAGATTGATGTTAGGGCATATCGATAGAGGTTCCAATAAAGACAAAAGTAATCCAAACGCCTTTGAGTACAGAGCAGACAGATTAAAGATTCCAAATTACCCGTGTCTACTGATAACCAGATTAATATGAATAAAATACAACCTCTAAAATGCTTGTCTGCAAATGCTGGAAATTTAAAAAATAAGATAGAAGAGTTACAAGACATAGCATTAAATGAAAGGTTATGCTGCAGCAAAGTGCAATCAATGAATAAATCCAGGCGTCAATTGACAGGGTCCAAGCCAGTTTATTGTGCACAGGCCCAGTTCAGTCAAAGCTTCAAAAGGAACTGAGCAAAGTTTTTACAGAGACATAACCATTTATACCTGTTTTTTCAGTTTGATACATGAGAACCTTCTATTGGTTCTAGCTCGATACATGCAAACTTCTCATTGGTTCCAACGCTCCCTGCACCTATCCAATCAGAAATCCCTCCGGGGCCTAGCAACCAGCCCCCTTCCCTTAGGATTGTTCTAACAATGGTGCAGTTCTTGATTTTGATACTTCTCTACTGCAAGGTTATCCCTAGCTTCAGAAATGCATGTATTGAAACATTTCTTTCTTTTGCACACAAGAGAATAATGAAAGACTTATGAATTCATTTAAAAAACTTATTAAGCAGTTTAAAACGTTCTCATTTTTCACAGATTTTTGGTTCTTGTCTAGCTATAATGGGAGTTAGGATCCAGGCCTAACTTACAGGCCTTTTATAGTAGCAGGCCATGCTAGGCCGTAGCCTGCCACATTCCCCCCTTTGATTATTCTCACCCGCAAGTGAGAAAGGGTGAGAATTAAATCACTCATTAGTCATTTAACACATTATACTGGTGTAACAGCATCATCGTGGTGTATAGGGTAATATTGCCACATAGCTAATACCTTCGCAGCTGCCTTCCGTTCTATAGTGTTATCAATTACTAAAGTTACCATGCATAAGCAAAGGGGTAGGAGACAAGGGAGCAACAAGCACATAGCTAATATGAATAATACAATAAACACCAGGGCTTTGAGACCACCAAACCATGAAAATAGTGAACCAAACCACCCATCCAGCTTCAAACTGTGCCAGGTCTGGGCAGGCACAAATGTCTGCTCTCTCATCTGGGTGGCTAGATCTTCAACTACATGCCCATTATTATCAATCTGTAAACAACAATTACTTAAATTCAACGTTCCACATACCCCACCTTCAGCTGCTAACAAATAATCTAAAGCGAAACGATTTTGATAAATGGCTGTGCGCATTTGCGTACTTTGCTTTGCCAAAAGGGTTAGTGCTTTACTAGTTTCATTGGTTATTATTTCAACAGCAGCTTGCAAACGTATTATTCGATTAATCATATAAACAGGGGTACGATATCCCCATGTCCCATCCTGCTCCCAAGTAGCAGGTCCATAGTATGAGATAATTCTCTCAGGTGGCCATTCTTCGGATGTTGCATCCCATTTGTCCCATTGGCCTATTTTCAAGGCCTCCTTTAGCTGTCGACTTCTGTACATAGGATATCCCAGTTGTTCTCCCTGGGATGTAGGCAAAAGGAAAAAGGAAGGTCGTATGGTTCCCAATACACATGCGCCTCCCCAGTGACGAGGGAGCCTAGCATATGCTTGGGTTCCGCAAATCCAGTACAGTCCAGGTGGTGCTTGCCAGGAATTATATGCTGCTTAGTCCAGATACTGGCAAGTTTGGGGAAACGAACTAGAGGATTGGGGGGTTCTGTAGCGTTGACTCCTGACCACCAAGACGTCTTCTTAGTGGTACTGTTGTAGAACTTTTGATTGAGACAGACCAGCTGCCCCACTTCCATATTAAACAGTGGTCCATAGCGAGCAAAGCGTAAGTTACCCACAATGGAGTGGACCAATACCCATTCACTCGTTGTATTATGTATATGGAACAGAATAGTTCAGTTCTTGTGCCTCCCAAGGCCATTGGTCTCCCATCTTAGTTCCTCCACAAAATAAACAGTCTGAAATGTGGAGACTAGATGCTACTGCTCCCGCTAACTCAAGGAACAAGTTCTGGGAGGTAGGAGGAATTTCAAACTCGGCTTTCATGGCCTCGTAGAAGGAGTGATGTATACGATAGGGTGAGGATACATGGGCCTTGGTGTTCAATTGTAGATACAGGATAGTCCCAGGATCTATACCTCCTCCTGCAATACGCAATCCAAATTTGTATCCTTGCTTCCATTGGCTAGGGTTAATTATGAGAAGTTGCAGAGGATGGCAAGCACCTTTCTGGCATTTCTTGGGCTCAGGTAACCTGATCTTCGTCAGACTGCCTCTGCGATTATCACCATCTTGTCCCACAGGTGCATTCTTCCACGTAGAGCACAGTTACTTACCTGTAACAGGTGATCTCTGGGAACAGCAGGAATTAATCTTCACATATGGGTATCGTCGGTACCGACGGAGCCTGCACAGGAACGCTCCCCAGCTTCCCAAAAAGGAAAGCTTTTGGGAGCATCCCACAGTGCCTGCACGCTGCCTTCCCGCCTTTCCCAACTGCCTCTCTCCAGTTCGAGTTTTAAATCTGAGACAAAGAGAGAGAGAAAGGAAAGGAAAGATAGATAGAGAGATACAACTCCTAGGGGAGGTGGGAGGGTTGTGAAGACTTATTCCTGCTGTTCCCAGAGATCACCTGTTACAGGTAAGTAACTGTGCTATCTCCAGGAACAAGCAGGAATGAGTCTTCACATATGGGGACGCCCCAGCTAGAAATGCCTGGGAGATCACCCAGATTGTGAGTCCCTGTAAGAACTCCCTCTTCACCCATGAATCCCAGGCATCTAGTCAGGGATGGAGGGCAGGAGTTGATTAGGTATGGAATAGGTGTTTGAGAACAGCCTGACCAAACAAGGCATCCTGGCGGGAATCCTTGTCCAAGCAGTAATGGGCTGTGAAGGTATGAACCGAGGCCCAGGTGGCTGCTCGATAGATTTGGTCGATGGACACAGTTTAGATGAGCCATAGAGGCTGCCATGGCCCTCACATTGTGAGCTGTGACATGGCCTTCCAGAGAAAGATTCTTACTCTGGTAGGCGAAGGAAATACACTGAGCAATCCAATTGGACAGAGTCCTTTTAGAGACTGGAAGTCCTAAATGGGAAGGATCAAAAGCAACAAAAAGTTGAGAGGACTTTCTATGTTGCTCTGTCCTTTGTAAATAGAAAGCAAGTGCTCTTTTACAATCCAGGGTATGAAGACTCCTCTCTGCACTTGATGCATGAGGTCCTGGAAAAAAAACAGGTAAATATACCTCCTGGTTCAGATGAAAGGGGGAGACCACTTTAGGCATGAAGTGTGGATTAGTTCTGAGAACTACCTTGTCATGGTGGAACCTTGTATAAGGAGGATTAGCCACTAGAGCTTGCAACTCACTGATACGGCGAGCTGAGGTGAGAGCAATGAGAAAAATAACCTTCCAGGAAAGGAATTTCAAGGAGGTAGTGGCTAAAGGTTCAAAGGGTGGCTTCATAAGCTGGCCAAGAACCAGATTCAGGTCCCATGCCACTGGAGGTGGTCTAATGGGAGGTTTAGTCAAAAGAAGGCCTCTCATGAATCTCGCTATAAGAGGATGAGAGGAAATAGGATGTCCATTGAGAGGCTTAAGGGATGCTGCAATAGCACTCAAATGGACTCTGATTGAATTTGTCTTAAGGCCTGCATGGGATAAATGCAGCAAATAGTCTAGTAAAGAATTCAAAGGTATTGCAAGAGGGTTGAGACCCTTCTGTGCACACCAAATGGAAAATCTCTTCCATTTAAAAACATATGAACGTCTAGTGGAAGGCTTTCTGGAAGCATGAAGGATATCTTTTACTTGCTGAGAAAGTTGTAAATCTTGAAGGTCTAGGCCTTCAGCAACCAGGCCCTGAGATGGAGACTGAGGATTTGGGTGCCACAAGGATCCCTCCTCTTGGGAGAGGAGATCTGGAGCAGACCCCAGGTCTAGGGAGGGAGCTTGAGAGAGATGCAGAAGTAGAGGGTACCACACTTGACGTGGCCAAAGGGGTGCTATGAGGATCATAGTCCCTTTGTCTCTCTGAAGCTTGAACAGAGTCTTGGGGATGAGAGGAATAGGTGGAAAGGCATAGAGGAAGTCTTGCCCCCAATGGAGGAGGAAGGCATCCCTGGCCTGAACTCCCTGACATGGAATCCTGGAACAGAACTTGGGAAGTTTGGCATTCCACGGACTTGCAAACAGGTCTATGTCTGGGGTACGCCAAATCCGAAAAATCCTGGCTATCTGGTCCCCCATGGAGGGACCATTCATGTGGAAGCAGAACTCGACTGAGTCTGTCTGCCCAAGAGTTTTGAACCCCTGGAAGATACACTGCCCTGAGATGGATTTGATGCTCTCTGGCGAAGGCCCACAATCTCAGAGCTTCGTTGCAAAGCGACAGAGAGCCAGTCCCTCCCTGCTTGTTCACATAGAACATAGCTACTTGGTTGTCCATGTGGATGAGGACTGTCTTGTAGCTGAGCAGGGTGTGGAAGACTGAGAGCCAGAAAGATTGCTCTGAGCTCTAAGAGGTTGATGTGGAGAGAGGTCTCCTGTGGAGACCAGATGCCCTGGGTTGACAGATCTTGTAAATGAGCTCCCCAATCCTTTTGAGAGGTATCTGTTGTAAGGGTGGCTTGGGGTAGCACCTGTTGAAAGGGGGACCCCAGCAACAGATTCTGAGTGGACTTCCACCAGTGGAGGGACCAAAATAGGTGAATGGAGGTTGCTATTTTGTCTGACAGGCAACCTGATGCCTGGGTCCATTGGGTAGATAGAGTCCACTGAGCTGCCCTCATGTGAAGGCGAGCATAAGGAACCACATAGAAACATAGAAACAGAAACATGATGACAGAAAAAGACCACATGGCCTATCTAGTCTGTCCTTCCATAACAACAACTACAACAGTCCACTTTTTACCTTTAGAGATCCTCTGTGTTGGTCCCATGCTTTTTTGAATTCAGTTACTGTCCTCATCTCTACCACCTCCACTGGGAGACTATTCCATGGATCCACTACTCTTTCCGTAAAGAAATATTTCCGCATATCACTCCACCGTGGAGGCCATGTGTCCTAGGAGTTGCAACATTTCTCGAGCAGTTAAATGGGATTTTAACTGAATCTGGGAGGCTAACTGCACTAAGCGTAGGCAACGGGCCTGGGGAAGATAGGCCCTTGCAGTTGTGGTATCTAGTAAGGCCCCTATGAACTCTAGAGACTGAGTAGGGGTGAGATGGGATTTTGGAAAATTGATTACTAGTCCCAGATACTGAAGAACACGCATTGTGCAGGCCAGGGAAATCTGGGCCTCTGACTGAGATGGAGCTCGGATGAGCCAGTCGTCCAGATATGGGAATACGAATATCCCTAGAGTGCGCAGGAATGCAGCAACTACTGCCATGCATTTTGTGAACACTCTTGGGGCAGAGGCCAGACCGAAAGGAAGCACTTTGTATTGGTAGTGCTTTCCTTGGTAAAGAAACCGAAGGAATCTTCTGTGAGTTGGATGGATGAGAACATGGGTGTACGCATCCTTGAGGTCTAGAGAACAAAGCTAGTCCTGACTCTGGAGGTATGGAAGGAGAGTACCAAGAGAAATCATCTTGAATTTCTCCTTGTATAGAAACTTGTTCAACTCTCTGAGATCTAAGATGGGTCTGTAGCCCCCTGTTTTCTTTGGGATGAGAAAATAGGGGGAGTAGAACCCTGAGCCCTGTTGCAGAAGGGGTACTTCTTCTATTGCCCCTTGGGCAAGAAGGGTAGCAATCTCTTGACCTAGAAGGTCGAGAAGAGATGTTGGAGAGTTGAAATGTTTCACCATGGTGTGAGGAGGAAGGTTTAAGAAATGTAGCTTGTATCCCTCTCTTATGATGGAGAGGGTCCATTGCTCTGATGTGATTTGTTCCCATTTGGGAGCAAAGTGAGCTAACCTTCCTGGTATGGTGAGGGGCTCTGGATGTTCTAGAGCCAGAAATGCTAAGTTCTCTAGTGGAAAGTCAAAGGCCCTGAGAAGGCTGAGGCTGTTGGGCCGAAGCAGTCCTTGCAGCCTTAGGCTTGGCCTGTTTTGGTTGTTGCTGTCTTTTTGTAGCAAAACAACCTTGAGAAGAGGTTTGACCTTAACCAGAAGAAAATTTCCCTTTTTTGGGGAAAGATCTTTTCTTGAATAACCTCTTCTTGAAAGGAGCAGTAGTAGACTTTGAGAGTCTATCTAAAGCAGAATTTTCAGCATCCATCTGGGTGGCCTTTGCTTGCCAATCTTTACCAAACAGGTTTTCTCCTGTACAGGGAAGATTGCCCAGACCATCCTGTACCCAGGATTCCAAATCAGAGGCTTGTAACCAAGCTACTCTGTGTGCACCTATGGCAATAGCCGAAGCTCTACTGGCACCCTCAAAGGAGTCAAAGGCTGCACGGTTGGAAAACTTGGGTACATCCTGTGCATGTTTAAGCCAAGTAATATATTCTTCCCTCTTATCTTCTGACATGAAAGGAGATAAGGTGTGTAGATGATCTGTAACCTCTTTCAGAAACATCCCCATATAGAGACTATAGGAGTTGATTCTGGCTATAAGCATACTGGCCTAGAAGATTTTCCTGCCAAAAGCATCTAAGGTTCTGCATTCTCTTCCAGGAGGAGCAGAGGAGTGTCTTTTTGAACTCTTGATTTTTTTCATAGCAGACTCTACCACAATAGAGTGGTGAGGAAGCTGAGTCTTATGAAATCCAGGACAAGGAGGAACACGATACATGGTGTCCAACCTACGAGAAAAAGGAGAGATGGTGAGGAGTTTCCCATATATCCAACATGTGGTCATAAAGAATCTCATGTATTGGTAAAATGGCTGCCTCTTTAGGAGCCTTAGGATATTGAAGAATATCCAATTTTTTGGCTCTGGGCTCAGCTTCAGAGGCTACTGTAATGGACAGGCCTCTGGCCACCTCTCTGATGAAGTCCTGGAAAGACAAGTTCTCAGGAGGAGACATTCTCCTTTTTGGAGAAGAGGGTTCCTGAGGACGAATCTCCGATGCTTCGATGGAAACCTCTGATGAATCAGATTCTTCAGAGGAATCGAAGTATCGACTGTCTGGATGCTCTCGTAAAGCCCGATACGAGTACCGAGGGGTATCGACATCGGGAGTCATTTGTACCGGATCGGTACTAACAGGCATCACTGGATACCGTATCGCTGCTGTCGATGCTGATGCCGATGCAAGCGGTACTGGTATCGGAATCGGAGCTGGATCCGGTATCGGAATCGACAACGGTGTTTGTTGTTGTACCGTGGGCGTCGCAGCTTGTATGAAGGCCGTAATGGCACGCTGCATGGTCAGGATATTCTGATCCATAGACGCCACCAATATCTGGATATCGGTACCGGGAACCGCCGGTACCCCAGAACATTGTAACAGGTGATCGGTCGAGGCCGTGCCGTCGATGTCAACCTGTGACCCCAAAGGTAATGCTTTGGAAGCCGGAGCCTCCCACCGGGGTAATTTTGCCCGTGTGGATTTCTCAATAGTAAGTACAGGTACATCTCGATACTTAGAGGGAGATGTACCTTTTGAGGATCGACCGGACTTAAGTTTTGTTACCTGAGATCCATGGGATGAAGAGGAAGCCCTGGAAGACGTCAATGCTACAGAAGCGGCATCGGAGGGAAACAGGGTACTGAGCTTGGCTGGCCGATTCTGTAACCCTCTTTTAGACATCATGGAGCAGGACTCACAATCCGCGATGGAATGATCAGGACCTAAACATTTTAGACACCAGTCATGGGTGTCTGTGACAGAAATAGTGCCACTGCACTTCGTGCACTTTTTGAACCCGGAGGCGGGCTTTTCCATGAGGAAAAAGACTGTAGGCCTAGGGCCACAGAAGAAAATGCACTGAAGTAGAAAGTTTTGTTTTGCTTTGTTTTTTTTAAAGAAAAGAAAAAAGACCGGTGGTACCGGTCATCGAGAAGGCAGACACGCGACTAAAGAAAAACAAGAAATAAAACATAAGAAATAAGAAATTCTTCAGCGGTAACAGGAAACACGACCTGCTGGCTCTGCGGAAAAGAAGAACTGAAGAGAGGCAGTTGGGAAAGGCGGGAAGGCAGCGTGCAGGCGCTGTGGGATGCTCCCAAAGCTGGGGAAGCTGGGGAGCGTTCCCGCGCAGGCTCAGTCGGTACCGACGATACCCATATGTGAAGACTCATTCCTGCTTGTTCCTGGAGATCAAAATATATGCAGTCCCATTTTGGGCAGACGTAATCATGTTTAGAGGCAGTGGTGTAAGTGGTGGTTGGAGAGTTCTTTCCTGTACACCGTCCCCATCCGTAGGCTCCTTCTGGACACATATATTTATCATGGTAGTATGCTCACTCCCATGACCCACATCTGTGGTAAGCATTTCTGTTAATTGCATCACAGGCATCAAAGTTCAAGATAATGGATTTTGTGGGGTCTGCAAGGGGTTTTGTAGCATTTATGATGGCTCCATCTTCATCATTCCAATGGATTTCAAATGTATAATATGAAGGGTTTTGTCGGGGGTTATAACAAGTCTTACTTTTCCCCTTTGTACAAATATTCAGTTTGGTGCCATTATAAATACACCGGCTGACTGTACCAGTGCAAGTATAGTAGGAATGGTAGAGCAAAGTCTGAGTAATCTTTTGTCCAATTCGGGTAGTAGTTATGCAAGCTGCACAAGGGGGTAAGGCAAAAGTCTTTTCCAGGATTCCCAGGATCACCACTCTCACAAGGCAATAGTGGAAGAACATTGTGATTACAGTTTTTGGAGGTCAACTGGAAAGTTGGGTATGATGAACTTGTTGAATCTTCTTTTCTCCTGCTGCGATGGTCACCCTAGCGTGACGAAAATAGATTCTGAAGATTCTCTATAGTGCCGGTTGCCTCCGCAAGGTAAGTCGCAATGGAGTCTGGGGATCATTCACTGACGTCCATTGGTCAGGATCAGGAGCAGCTGACTGCTTTACTCGACTGTGGTGGATCCAGGGTTCAAATTCTGCAACTTTCACTGCAGTGGGGGTTGACAGAATGACGACGTATGGTCCCTTCCAATGCGGCGCCAGCGGGGTCTTTCTCCACTCTTTCACCCACATGGACGTTCCTGGCTTGAAGGGATGCAGAGGCTTGGTCAGGTTGATGGGTAGTCGATCTTGCACCCACGTCTGAAGATTCTGCAACACAGAACCTAAAGCCAATAGTTCTTGTCTAATTATTTCAGATCCTATCTGTCTCGTATCTCCTTTTATTCCCTGCACTATGGGTGGAGGTCACCCATACAAAATCTCAAAAGGAGAAACTCCTAGGGACTTGGTGGGAGCAGAATGTATCCTAAGAAGGGCTATAGGGAGAACTTGGAGCCACTTTAGGTGTGTTTCTTGACAAAGCTTGGACAACTGAGTTTTCAAGGTTCTATTCATACGTTCCACTTTTCCTGAACTCTGGGGTCTGTAAGCAGTGTGTAGCTTCCATTGTATATGCAAAGCTCAAGCTAACTGTTGGGTCACTTGGGATACAAACGATGGTCCATTATCTGACCCTATAGTCAATGGTATTCCGAATCGAGGAATGATCTCATGAAGCAATACCCTAGTGACTTCTCAGGCTTTCTCAGTTCGGGTGGGATAGGCTTCCACCCATCCCGAAAATGTACAGACTAACACTAACATATAGTGATACCCCATTTGTACGGGGCATTTCAGCAAAGTCTACCTGTATATCACTCATCGGGGTCACCCCTACTGACTGAACTCTTGGGGGTGGAATGGGACCTTGCTTAGCATTATTCTTGGCACATATCAGGCATTGCTGTGCCACCGAGGCAGTCAGGGATCCTAGTAGTGAAATGCAGAAATGGGGTCTCAGAGCTTTTTCCATGGCTGTTTTCCCATAATGTGTGGCTTGGTGAAAAGCTTGAACAAAGGCTGGCCCTAATGCTTCAGGGATGACTGTAGGACCTGGAGGTGGACTACCTTCTGGGGTGGCAACACTATCCAACCTTGCTCTGTCAAGACTCCTCCCTCCTTTTCACAATAATAGTCTAACTCTCTTGTAGTGTATCGGGGTGCCCAGGAACTAAGGGGCACAGGAAATAAGGGCTGCTTGCATTACAGTACCTTGGGTCCTAACTTGTCCTGTGGTGGCTGCCTTCCGGACTGTGGCATCTGCAAATCTATTTCCTCGGGTGACTTCTCCTGTCCCTGCCTGATGACCTCGGCAGTGCATGACTGCCACTTGTTTGGGGGCCCACACAGCATCTAATAACATCAATATCTCGGGCCCATACCAAATGGGCTTACCCCCTGAGGTGATCAACCCTCGTTCTTTGTACAAGGCTCCATGTACGTGCAAAGTGGTGAAAGTATATTTGGAATCTGTGTACACATTTAAGCAGAGTTCTTCTCCTAATGTCAAGGCTCTGGGTGAGGGCTATCAATTCAGCTTTCTGTGCAGAAGTTCCTGGGGTCAGGGCTGAGGACTCAACTACCAGATCAAGAGTCACCACTGCATATCCAGCACAACGATGTCCATTGATGACCAAACTGCTTCCATCCACAAAAGGTCCGTTCAGGGTCCTCTAGAGGGACATCGGTCAAATCAGGGCGACTTGAAAATACAGTGTCCATGGTTTCTAAACAGTTATGATCAGGGGGCCCAGGACCAATTGGGAACAATGTAGCAGGGTTCAAAGCTTGACTGACTTTTAACTGTATCTGGGGGTTTTCGCACAGCATGCTCTGATATTTCAACATTCGTGCATTTGTTAACCAGAAGTTTCCTTTGTGTTCCATGAGAGTCAGAACAGAGTGTGGTACGGTGACTTGAAGAGTTTTCCCCAGTGTGAGCTTATCTGCTTCGCCCACTAGGAGGGCTGTCGCTGCAACAGCTCTCAAACAAGGGGGCCATCCTTTTGCAACTACATCCAATTGTTTTGACAGATAGGCTACTGGTCGTTGCCAAGATCCAAGAGATTGAGTCAATACTTCCAACGCATTTCCTTGTGACTCATGGACAAAAAGATGGAAAGGCTTTTGAACATCTGGAAGACCTAAAGCTGGAGATGACAGAGCATTTTTCAGAGACCAAAATGCTGCATCCTGTTCAGGTCCCCATTCCTAGTGGAGACTTTTCCATTCCCTTGGTGACTTGGTACAATGGTTTTGCTATCAGCGCAAAATTGGGGATCCATATGCGACAGTACCCCGCGGCCCCCAGGAAGGCTCTTACTTGCTTCCTAGTGGTTGGAGTAGGGATACTACATACAGCTTCTTTGCGTTCTGGTCCCAGACGTCGGATCCCACTGGACAACTGGAATCCTAGATACTTGACTTCAGTTCGGCATAGTTGTGCTTTGGCTCTTGAGACTTTGTATCCAGCCTCTTTGAGAAGGTACAAGAGTTCACTAGTAGCTTGTAGACACATTCACTTTCTGAGTCGGTGGCTATGAGCAAGTCATCTACATACTAAAGAAGAACCCCCTTTCCTGGGTCCACTGGATAACTTGTGAGATCTTGATTCAGGGCAGCACTGAAGAGAGTAGGTGAATTCTTGAATCCTTGGGGTAATCTGGTCCAGGTGAGCTGGCCCCGCCTTCCTGTTGTGGGGTCTTGCCATTCAAAAGCGAACAAAAGTTGACTAGTGGGGGCTAAGCGTACACAGAAAAAGGCATCTTTCAGGTCCAGGACGGTGAAATGAGTAGCCTCAGCGGGGATCAGTCCCAAGAGAGTATAAGGGTTTGGTACTACAGGGTGTATAGTTTCAACTGCATCACTCACTCGCCTTAGGTCTTGTACTGGGCGGTAGTCCCCTGTTCCAGGTTTAACTGGGAGAAGGGGAGTGTTCCAAGGTGACTGGCATTCCTTGAGAAGTCCATACTTCAGCAGTTTCATCAAATGGCTGTGGATTCCTTCGATGGCTGGTCGAGGGAGAGGATACTGCTTCACATGCACTGGTTCCACTCCTGGCTTGAGGGGCTATATTCTTCGCTAGGCCAGGTGGATTATCTTCTGCCCCTAAGTCAGGTGGGGCTATGAGGTTGGTAGGTATACAGGGACTAGTTGACTTTATTGGAGGTGCACTATAGAACCGCCACTCTTCTTCTCGGGGAACAGTGAGCACCATCAATCCAGCAGGCTTTGGGTTCACAGTCATTTTCATTTCTCCCCCTTCAGCAAAAGATATCTGTGCCTGGAGCTTAGCAAGCATGTCTCGGCCCAGTAGTGGAATAGGGCACTCAGGCATATACAAGAACTGGTGCGTTATTTTCTGTCCCCCTAGCTCACACATGCGGTTCTGTAAGAATGACTTTGTGGCTTTATTTCCAGTAGCTCCAACAATGGTAACAGATCGAGAGGAAAGAGGAGCTACTGGCTTGGCTACTACTGAATGTTCTGCTCATGTATCTACCATAAAATCCATGTATTGGTCCCCTATCTTCAAACTGACCATAAGCTCCTGGGGACCCAGGGTGAACTTGGAGCCCGGTCTGGCCTAGTCTTCATCCACGTCATCCAAGTCATAGCCCGTTGCTACTGCCACTCCCTCAATGGCTTCCTCCCTCTCTTGCTGGAACTGTGCTCGATTCATTCCTCCCCTCCTTCGAAATCGTCCTCCTGGCCTCCAGGGACTCCCTCCTCCCCTCGCGGGGGCGGAGTCCAGATGCAGGCATTCACTTCTCCAATGTCCTTCTTCCTTGCAGTAGGCGCACTGATTCGCACCCAATTGAGGCCTTTCGCTTCCGCGGCCTCTTCCACGTCCTCTGGTCCTTTGATTAGGAAAACCTCCTCCACGTCGTTCGGTTATGGCGGCAGCAAGAAGATCTGCCTTCTTCATCTTCCGTTCACTTTCTCTGTCACGTTCATTTTCACGATTCACAAATACTTTCTGAGCGACTTCCATTAACTGTGCTGTATTCATGCCCGCAAATCCATCCAATTTCTGCCATTTTTGTTTTATGTCTCTCTGGGACTGACTAACAAAGGCTGCATTTACCATGCGTAAATTTTCCTGAGCGGCGGGATCATAGGGGGTATATAATCTATAAGCTTCAGACAACCGCTCATAAAAGGCCGCTGGGCTCTCATCTGGACCCTGGAAAACTTCCGATACCTTCCCGATATTCATGGCCCTCTGGCCTCCCTTTTTCAGGCCCTGTAATAAGGCCTGGCGAAATCTGGTTAGGGCCGCCGCCCCCCTTTCATCATTTGGGTCCCACACGGGATCTTCATTTAGATATTCTGCAGCAGCTGCTTGTGGGGGGTTTATTCCTCCCCCTTCTACAGGGTTCTCTTCTAACCAACGGAGGGCTGCTTGCCCGATTCACCCTCACTCCTCAGTAGTAGAGGGTGGACAGGAGCTGGCGACAATCGGCGCAAGTAGGCTGATGGGTTTGCATAATGCTAGACATTAATTCTGTTAATTCCTGAGGCTTGGCTGTATAGGATGCATAATGCGTTTTCCAGTTTAATAAATCAGTGGTGGAAAAGGGTACGTAAACTAAGCTGGTTGGTCCTGGCGCCATCTGACCCTGATCATTTAAAACAGGTATTCCAGGCACTTGGCGTAATGACATTAGGTGCCCTGCTTTCTCCTTCTTCTTGGGAGTTATGCTTCTTAAATCATAAGTCTCCCGGGCACAAATCTCCTTGGGGGTGACCCTGAACTGGCAGGAGAGCCTCCGCTTTCTACCTCGTCAGAGGACTCTGGTCCCCCCGACGTGCTTGGGCCTGACTCGGGACTATCACTCGGGGTAGGGAGCTTCTTGGGCTGCTGCAGTGGCGTTTTCTGGGGCTCCTCATCTGGCTCCACTTCAGGCCGTGGTGCTGGGGGGACCAACTTCTATGGGTACTGGGGTAAGCTAGCCAGGATATCTGGGGACTCTGGGGCAGAATACACAGGCAGCTTCTCCTCCTTAACTCTCCTGGTTCCCCTAGTGGTAGCTACAAATATTCTACAGCGTTCCTCATAGCAATGCTTCATCCATGAGGGCTGCTTTTCACAAGCGCTTAACCAGGAATCTATATAGGGGAACTGGTCAGGGTACATTTTTTGTACAAGCTGATGAACTCGAAAAACTGTTTCTAAATCAAAGGTGCCCCCACGGGGCCATGAAGCAGCTAACGCGGGCCACTCCCTTTCACATAACATTTTTAATCTAGACGGAGTCATTTTCATACCATAATCACCCGAAACTCCTTTACGGAAATTCTTGATCATGCATTCCAACGGAGTTTGCGTGGACTCCGCCCCTCCCATAATCTAAACGTAACTACGTACACGTAATGACGTACAAGACAACGAACAATAAGGATAGGTAGTATGGCTGTAGGTAAGGGGTCCGTACAGCCCACAGAACACTGTGGGGGACAAACACCAATCGCTTCCTCCTTTTCGCGACCTGGGCGCAGTCGCCCGGCCAGGAACTGCGCTACTCAGGAATCCGCTCTCACTCGGTCTGTATTTCAAGACCTCTCAATCACACCAGCAATCATATTTCAACAAGAAATCATTTTTCAAGTGCCCAGGGTTTTCTGACTGACTATTTCAAACAAGAAGGGTCGATGGCTTCGGCTTCCGCTTTCCCTTACGCGGAGCTTACTAGGACTGCCCTTATGGGAGGTGATCAGGCTCCCTTGTCTCACACACACTCATGCGAGATTTTCCCAGTTAGTCTATACCAAATATACCAAATCAGTCCTGCGCATGCAAGACGTTGTCCCAGGCTGTACTCTGACTATCGAATCACAGAAATGTCTACTCACCGGATCCGGTTCCTGATACCACACCAGCTCCTGGGTTGGATCCTGGACTCCCCCCAGGTCGGAGGTGTTGGCCAGCAGGACCCGATGGCCCGCCGAGGCAGGCGGAACCCTCTCCGGCACAAAGGGGCCAGCAGCGCCTGAGGTCTCCCCCGCGGTCGGACAGACACAGTTCCAACCGGGCCAAACCTCGAGGCGAATTTCGTAGATTATTCACTTGAATACCATTTACTACTCGCACTTCCCGGCCAACGCACCAAGAATATGCTGCAGCAAAGTGCAATCAATGAATAAATCCAGGAGTCAATTGACAGGGTCCAAGCCAGTTTATTGTGCACAGGCCCAGTCAGTCAAAGCTTCAAAAGGAACTGAGCAAAGTTTTTACAGAGACATAACCATTTATACCTCTTTTTCAGTTTGATACATGAGAACTTTCTATTGGTTCTAGCTCGATACATGCAAACTTCTCATTGGTTCCAACGCTCCTTGCACCTATCCAATCAGAAATCCCTCCGGGGCCTAGCAACCAGACCCCTCCCTTAGGATTGTTCTAACAATGGTGCAGTTCTTGATTTTGATACTTCTCTACTACAAGGTTATCCCTAGCTTCAGGAATGCATGTATTGAAACATGTCTTTCTTTTGCACACAAGAGAATAATGAAAGACTTATGAATTCATGTAAAACTTCTTATTAAGCAGTTTAAAACGTTTTCTCATTTTTCACATATTTTTGGTTCTTGTCTAGCTATAATGGGAGTTAGGATCCAGGCCTAACTTACAGGCCTTTCATAGTAGCAGGCCATGCTAGGCCGTAGCCTGCCACAGTTAGATATGATTGGTATCTCATTGGAGCAGAAATAGAAGTGACTGGCGTCCTAGCACTAATAAAGGATGACAAATCATTAGGCTGAAAAAATACAAAATCGCTGGGAATTATATACTATTAAGCATTTACAAGAAAACCGTAACTAGAAAGTGGCTCCCAGCTGGAGGACACCAGGTTTCAAATTAAGAAATTGTTTACACCTCTTCTGGGTCTCTCTAGTCACATCTAAGAACATCTGTGTTTATGTATAATTTAGTCTTCATTCCTCACCAGCTACCTTGTGTTTTCCTGTTTTGATTTCTTGTTTAAATCACGCAGTGAGCAAAATTCCTAGGACTTGCTGAGTGCTCTTTTCTACCCTACCCCTCTCCTTGTGGGCTACAGGCATGCCCATATACCTTTTTCTTACGATGGTGATAATTTTTTTGTTGTATCAATGGGTGTATGCCTTTTCTGTACAAGTGGTTTTGATAAAATAACATAAATCGTATAAATAGTAAATTTAAAAAGATGATTGGTATCTCAGACCTCGTGGAAGGAGACCAACCAATGGGGACACTGATACCTGGGTACAAATTATATTACAATGATACAAGTAGATCAAATTGATGGAGGGTTTGCACTCTATGTTAGAAGGATATTGAGTCACACAGGATTAAAGTTTTACAGGAAGCAAAATAGATTGTAGAATCTCTATGGATCGAAATTCCATGTAAAAAAGGGAAGGCGATGGCTGTGGGGATGTAATATTGACTGCCTGGCCAGAAAGAACAAATGGATGATGAAATGCTCAAAGAAATCAGGGAAGTTGACAAAAGTTACAACAGTAATAATAATGGGAGATTTCAATTTCGCTGGTATCGACTGGGTCAGTGTCAAGACACGACAAGCTAGGTAGATTAAGTTTCTAGATGAAATAAATGACTGCTTCTTGGAGCAACTGGTTCATGAACCGACCAGAGGGAAAGCCATTTTGAATCTAGTCCTTAGTGGAACACAAAATCTGATGCAAGAAATAAGGGTGTTGGGGCCACTTGGCAATACTGATCATAGCATGATTGTGTTTGATTTAATAAATTGAGGAAGGATGACAAGGAAATCCACAGTACTATCTTTTAGCTTTCAAAAGAGAGACTATGATAAAATGAGAAGAAAAAAAATTAAGGAGCAGGTGCAGAGGTTAAAGATTTACATCAAGCATGGGCATTGTTTAAAAATACCATCTTGGAAGCAGAGACCAACTGTATTCCACGCTTTAAGAAAAGTGGAAGGAAGTCCAAAAAAACTGCCAGCATGGTTTAAAGGCGAGTTCAGAAGGCTGTTGTAGCCAAAAAAGCATCTTTCAGTAAATGGAAAAAGGAGCCAAATGACAAAAACTGGAAACAGCACAAGCATTGGCAAGTTAGATGCAAGGCATTGAGAGGGCAGGCAAACAGAGAATATGAAAAAAAAAGCTTGCCATGGAAGCAGAAAGGCATAATAAAAACTTTTTCAAGTACATTCATAGCAAAAAACCTGTGAGAGTGTCAGTTGGACCATTAGATGTTAGAGTAGTAAAAGGGGCACTAAGAGGGGAAAAAGCCATAGTGGAGAGACAATGAATTCTTTGCTTCGGGCTTTACTGATGATGTAGGTTAGTTACCCATGACTGAAATGGTATTTAAAGATGATGCATTGGAAGAACTGTAAGAAATAACCACAGGTACACTACCAAAAAACTGCCTCCAGTTTTGCAACTGATTCCTATAGATTTTGGGGTGCTGAATCCAGGAAAAATAGCCAAAATGTTCCATCACGTCACGTTTTCTTGCAAAATTAGATTTCTTACCCATATAAGGAATGTTCACATAATTTCTTTTTAGCCGACTGCAGTTTATTTTCTTGGCCCAAAATAGAGGTTGTAATGGTTAACTAACTAGAAACACTCCCTCATGATATTTTAGAGTGTTTTGTATTCGTTTTATACATTAACAGGACAATTGGGAGGCGGGGGGCTAAATCCAGTACTCGCGCTGGCGCATGTTCTTTCCTGTTCGCCTCGCCCACTCGCTCAAACACGGTGGTTGCGACATGAACGTTCCTGTCAAATTTCAGTTTCTTGCAAGTTCATTATTACCTTTTGTTTGCTCAGTCGTAATCCAGCTTTATTCCGAAGTGGTTCACTACAGTTGTAGTTTGCAGTGCTGTGTATTTGTGATGGCTCACAGAGCCAGAGGTTGCGTCAACTCTCCGGACAGTTTTTGTTTTATTTGTGGGGAATATACCGTGAAAAAGCGGCAGAGGAACATTTCTGCATTTATTAAAAAAGTATATTTCGCCTATTTCGGTTTGAAGTTAGGCGATCAAGACAAACCGTGGGCTCCTCACAAAGTGTGCAAGACATGTGAGGAAGATCTACGCTTATGGATGAAAGGTAAAAAACAAGCATTTCGTTTCGGAATACCTATGATGTGGCGTGAACAAAGAGACCACAGCAGTGACTGCTATTTTTGCTCTTGCATTGTGAAGGGATACAACTTAAAAAATAAGAACGTAATAAGTTACCCCAACCTTCCCTCAACAATTAGGCCTATGCCTCATAGCAACGAAGTACCTGTGCCTGAACCACCAAAATCTTTGGATCATATTTGTGTGGACGGTTCTGATCATGATGAGACTCATCAGATGGCTTTTCCCGATGAGTCCAGTACTTCCGAGTTTGAAACTGAACCAGATCCGAAACCTGAACTTTTCTCTCAAGCTGAATTGAATGATTTAGTCCGGGATTTAGGACTCCCAAAAGATGCTGCCCAACTGCTAGGTTCTCAGCTTAAACAGAAAAATCTATTGTCACCAGGAACAACTTTTTATTGGTACCGCAACCGCGAGACACAATTTTTGAAGTATTTCAGCAAAGAGGAAGATTTGGTATTTTGCAACGATATATACGGAGTGATGGAAAAGTTTAAACTCAAGTATGATCCTGCTGAATGGCGGCTGTTCATGGATTCGTCAAAAGACAGCATAAAAGGTGTTCTTCATAATGGCAACACATTCGCTTCAGTTCCTATTGCTCACTCTGTTATTCTCCAAGAAAAATACGAGAATTTGGCCCTGATTCTTCAGAAGATTCGTTATGATGAGCATAAGTGGATGATTTGTGGAGACTTTAAAATTCTATCCATGCTATTAGGGCAGCAATCCGGTTTCACCAAATATCCCTGCTTCCTTTGCTTGTGGGATAGCCGGGCCCGCGACCTACACTGGGGGAAAAAAGACTGGCCAATTCGGGAGTATTTGAGACCCGGTGAGAAAAATGTTCTTCATGAGAGCTTGGTACCTCGTGATAAAATTCTATTACCACCTCTCCACATTAAGTTGGGTCTCATTAAGCAATTCATCAAGTCCCTTCCAAAAGATGGTGAGTGCTTTCGGTACCTTTGCTCAAAGTTCCCCCGACTTTCTGAAGCAAAGCTAAAGGAAGGAGTGTTTGTTGGCCCTGATATAAGGAAACTCATTTCAGATGGAGCATTCGCTGAAACGATGCCTGAGAAGGAAAAAGAAGCCTGGGATGCCTTCAAGGATGTTGTTCTCAAATTCTTGGGGAACAGGCGGGATGAGAACTATAAGGATATTGTTGCCAGGATGGTCAATGCTTTCAAAGAACAAGGCTGTAACATGAGCCTGAAAGTCCATTTCTTGCACTCCCATGTGAACTACTTTCCCGAAAACTTGGGGGCGTACAGTGAAAAACAAGGTGAAAGGTTTCACCAGGACATCAAGGACGCAGAGAGAAGGTACCAAGGAAGATGGAACACCATTATGATGGCTGATTTCTGCTGGTTGCTCCTGCGGGAAACCCCAGATGAAAAATACGCCAAGCAGCGCACCAAGAGAAGCATTCGGGGGAAGAAGAAACGGGCCCACCAGGAGATTGATTGACCCAAGAATGACTTTAAAATCTAAACTGTGTTGACAAATATCGTGTTTTTACTAAACTTTGAAATAAAAATTTGCTAGTTATTACCAAAGTGTCGGATCTCATTTATTAGAATTTTATTTTCACACCATCGGGTGTTTGTCTTCATGTATTGCAATGGTGCGGTTTGCGTTTTCTATTCTTACATACATACCTGTACAACATTTTTTGCACATTTCTTTGCTTTGTGTCTAACCTCGCTCTTATATGCTCAATGTTTGTGCACATGTATGTGGCTGTTTTAAGTGCAGACAATTTTGCTACCATCACAGTGTGTTTTGTTGACATTACTCTATTCTTATGTGCTGCCTTGTTACAATTTTCTTTATTCTTATTTGAATAACTACTAAACAATTAGTATAAAGAATTCATCCAAGAAACTTTTATCTCGATCGCACTCAATCTGAAACGTTCACCTCAAACTGCTAACCCAATGTAGCAAAAAATCTGTACGTGATGGAGCAAATTGGTTACCAGATTTGGATTCAGCGCACCAAAAAACGTAAAAATCAATCGAAACATTAGAGGCAGTTTAAAAAAAAATTTGTTTAGTGTACCTGTGTAATCGATAAACCGGGAAGATATATTACAACTATTTGATAAACTAAAGAGCAGCAAATCACCAGGACCGGATGATATATATCCGAGGGTGTTGAAAGAATTGAAATAGGAGATTGCAGATTTACTATTAGTAATCTGTGAACTTTCATTAAAATTATCTGTAATAATTGAAGATTGGCAAATGGCCAATTTAACATAAAGGGTTCCAGGGGTGATCCGGGAAACTACAGACTGGTGAGCCTGAAATCAGTACAGGGCAAAAAGATAAATAATGATTTCTACCGATCATGTTTTTTTTTATAAAGGAACAAAATCACTGAACATGTAAATAATCATGGTTTAACGGGAGAAAGCCAACATGGCTTTAGCCAAGGAAGATCTTGTCTTACTAATCTGTTCTATTTTTTTTTTTTTGAAGGTGTGAACAAACAAGGTAGACAAAGGTGAGCCGGTCGATATAGTGTATCTGCATTTTCAGAAAGCCTTTGACAAGGTCCCTCAGAGACTCTTGGCGAAATTAAAAAGTCATGGGATAGGAGACAATGTACTACTGTGGTTCAGGAACTTGTTAAAAGATAGAAAGCAGAGGGTAGAGCTAAATGGCCAATTTTCCCAATGGAGAAAAGGTGAATAGTGGAGTAACTCAGGGATCTGTGCTAGGTCTGCTGCTTTTTAACATATTCGTAAATGACCTGGAAATGGGAATAATGAGTGAAGTAATCAAATTTACAGATGGCACAAAATTATTCAAAGGTGTTAAAACCCAAGAGGATTGTGAAAAATTGCAAGAGGACCTTGATAAACTGGAAGACTGGATATTCAAATGGCAGGTGAAATTTAATGTGCACAAGTGCAAAGTTATGCACCTAGGACAGAACAACCCAAACTATGGTTACATGATGCAAGATTCCACCATTGAGAACCACTATCCAGGAAAAACATTTAGGTGTCCTCATGGATAACACGTTGAAACCCTCCGCCTAGTGTGCAGCAGCAGCAAGAAAGGCAAATAGAATGCTAGGTATCATAAGGAAAGGAATGGATAATAAAACAAAGGATATTATAATGCCTCTGTATCATTCTATGATGCAACCACACCTTGAATATTGTGTGCAGTTTTGATCACCGTATTTATTTATTTACGTTCTCTTATATACCGCGCTATTCTGCATCAGTGCGGTTTATATTGAACAAACTGAAATTACATTGAACAGGGCATTATAACTTGGAGATAACTATTTTACAGGGAACATGGGCTATGGAGGGTTAAGTGGCTTGCCCAAGACCACAAGGAGCACCTTTGGGACTAGAAACCCCAGTCCTTCCGGCCCAAGGTTGCTGTCCTCTAGTGGGATTTGAACCCCCGACTTTCCGGCCTGAAGTACCTTGCCCCAACCACTAGGCCACTCCTCCACTCTTCGTATCTTAAAAAGGATATAGCAGAATTAGAAAAGGTACAAAGAAGAGCCCCCAAAATGGTAAAGGGAATGGAAGGAGAGGCTTAAAAGGTTAAGGAAAAGAGGGAGCCGAGGAGAGATGGCAGGTACAGTCAAACCTCGGTTTTCGTATGCCCTAGTTTTCGTACGATTCGGTTTTCATTGACTTTTTTCGTCAAGATTTTGTCCCAGTTTTCGTACATTGTCTCAGTTTTCGTACAGTTGAAAATGGAGCATCATCTTGTGGCCAGAAGTGGGATTTTCTTTATTTTGATTCTCTTGCTGATTGACTGTTTTCCATATGCCAACAAGAGTCTTCAATAAAGGTAAAAGTGATGTTAAATGTTCATTTATCCATTTCATTAGTCATTTATATTTATTTCTTATTATTTTCTGTATGTAAAAATATAGTTATCTATAAAATGTATTTTTTGTTAATATTTTTGGGTGTCTGGAACAGATTAATTGGATTTACATTATTTCTTATGGGAAATATTGCTTCAGTTTCCATACATTCTGTTTTAGTCAGACTTTTTCTAACGGATTAATCACGAAAACCGAGGTTCCACTGTATATTTAGAAGAGGAAGATCAGAGGTGGAATCACAAGACTCAAAAGTGCCGAGAACGGATTCATGGAAAGTGGCACTGAAAAAGCAATAATGCTAAACAAATACTTCTGTTCTATTTTTACTAAAGAAAATCCTGGAGGAGGACCATCTGTGACCAACAAATATATAAATGGGAATGGAGTAGATGATGTTTTTGAATAGTTTGCAAAACTGAAAATGGACAAGGCCATGGGACCTGATGGGCTACATCCCAGAATACTGAAAGAACTCAAAAGAGGTTCTTGCAGGGCCTTTAAAGGATGTTTTTAACAGATTCTTGGAGACAGGAGAAGTTCCACAGGACTGGAGAAGGGCTGATGTCATACCTCTTCACAAAAGTGGCAATAGGGAAGTGACAAACCACAGGCCGGTAAGCCTTACCTCGGTGGCGGAAAAAGTAATGGAGATGCTCCTGAAAAAAGAGAAGAGTGGACTTTTTCAAAACCAATAGGTTGCAAGATCCGAGGCAATATGTTTTTTAACTAAAGGACAATCATGCCAAACAAATCTGAGTTGTTTGACTGGGAGACCAGAGAACTAGATCAAGGGTATGCTGTGGATCTGATCCTACCTAGAATTCAGCAAAGCCTTTAATACTGTTCCTCACAGGAGGCTTATCAATAAAATGAACAGGCAGGGGTTGGGTCTCAAGGTGGTGAACTGGATCAGAAATTGGTTGACTTACAGACGACAGGTGATGGTAAACTGAACTCACTCAGATGAAAGGAAGGTGATTAGTGTCAATGGAAGTGGTGGGAGTAAATACAGTGACAGAATTCAAAATGGCATGGAACAGACGCAGTGGATACCTTTATAGCAACAGGATAAAATCAAAATAAACTTAACTATCTTATAGTTTAACAAATAGGGGTGACCTGTATGGAGTGGTAGGTACACCCCTAAATAGAGGCATGGGGAGGGGTGACCTGCATGGAGCGGCAGGTACACCTACTCTTGCCACCTTGCAGGGCAGACTAGATGAACCATGCTGGTTTTTATCTGCAGTCATATATTATGTTACTATTTAAGAGATTGAAATTCAAGGTGGTAGCCTGTTGCTGAGAACCAAGAACATGAAGTAACCTGTTCCAATTGCTGATGAAGTAATCAATCCCAATTTCCTATATGCAGGGCACGATATGTATGCCAATGGAGTACTTGCTGTGCGCCTGCAGAGAACATACAAAAAGGAAACTGTTGTTTTGGTTGAGCAGCCATTTCGTGCTTTTGCTTTGGATACCTTGTCTCTTGCTGATGAGGTTTAGCAAAAGCAGAATAGTGAGCTGCTTGGGGATACCTAGCAAATGGAACAAAGGTTTGGGTAAATGGGGGGGGGATAAGACATTTTTCAGATATGTTAGTGAGAGGAGGAAGGGCAAAAGTGGTATTGTCAGGCTCAAGGGTGAAGGGGAGGAATAGGTAGAAACTGATGAGGATAAAGCAGAATTGCTTAACAAATATTTATGTTCACAGATGAAGGGCCAGGAGCAGAACCTTAGAAAACACCCACAAATAGGAAACAGAAACGACAGGGATCGCAAATGATTTTCAGAGGACTGTTTGTGAGGAACTAGCTAAAAGCAGATAAAGCCACGGGACCCGATGGGATACATCCAAGAATACTGAAGGAACTTGAGGACATTCTAGCAGCTCCACTGTCTGACCTTTTCAATGCCTCTTTGGAGTCGGGAGTGGTGCCAGAGGATTGGAGAACGGCATGTCTGGTCCCTTTACACAAAAGCGGACATAAAGATGACAAAACACTACAGGTCGGTTAGACTAACCTCTGTGGTTAGTAAATTATTAGAAAGGCTGCTAAGAGAGAATAGTGAGGTTTCTGGAGTCCAATGAATTGCAGGATCCGAGGCAGCATGGGCTTACTAGAGGCAGGTCTGGTAAGACAAATCTGATCAATTTCTTTGACTGGGTGACCAGGAAGTTAGACCGAGGGAAAGCCCTAGATGTAGTGTACTTAGATTTCAGTAAAGCACAGTTACTTACCTGTAACAGGTGATCTCTGGGAACAGCAGGAATTAGTCCTCACATATGGGTACGTCGGTACCGACGGAGCCTGCGCGGGAAAGCTCCCCAGCTTCCCAGAAGGAAAGCTTTTGGGGCCTCCCATTGCGCATGCGCGCTGCCTTCCCGCCTTCCTGACCAACTCTCCTCAGTTCGAGTTTAAAGCTGAGACAATAGAGAGAGGAAAGGAAAGACAGAGATAGATACAACTCCTAGGGGAGGTGGGCGGGTTGTGAGGACTAATTCCTGCTGTTCCCAGAGATCACCTGTTACAGGTAAGTAACTGTGCTATCTCCAGGAACAAGCAGGAATAAGTCCTCACATATGGGGACTCCCTAGCTAAGATGCCCGGGAGATCCCCTGAAGGGTATGAGACCCTGAAAGGTTCCTCATCTTCCTATGGATCTCAGGCATCCATTCAGGGAAGGTGGGTTGGAGTTGTTCAAGAATGGAACAGGTGTCTGAGGACAGCCTGACCAAACAAGGCATCCCGGCGGGAGTCCTTGTCCAAACAGTAAGGGGCTGTAAAGGTATGAACCGAGGCCCAGGTGGCTGCTCGACAGATCTGGTCAATGGACACAGAGTTTAGATGAGCCATAGAGGTGGCCATGGCCCTCACGTTGTGAGCGGTGACATGGCCCTCCAGAGAAAGGTTCTTACTCTGGTAAGCAAAAGAGATACACTGAGCAATCCAATTGGAGAGTGTTCTTTTGGAGACAGGAAGTCCTAAATGAGAAGGATCAAAAGCAACAAAAAGCTGAGAAGACTTTCGATGTTGCTGTGTCCTGTGGAGGTAAAAGGCAAGAGCTCTTTTACAGTCTAGAGTATGAAGGTTCCTCTCTGCACTGGATGCATGAGGAGCTGGAAAAAAGACAGGTAAATATACCTCTTGATTAAGATGAAAAGGGGAGACCACTTTAGGCATAAAGTGGGGATTGGTCCGAAGGACCACCTTGTCATGATGGAACCTTGTATAAGGTGGATTAGCCACTAGGGCTTGCAGTTCACCGATACGGCGAGCTGAGGTGACAGCAATAAGAAAAATAACCTTCCAGGAAAGAAATTTCAGGGAGGTAGTGGCTAAGGGTTCAAAAGGTGGCTTCATAAGCTGACCAAGAACCACGTTTAAGTCCCATGCCACCGGAGGAGGTCGAATGGGAGGTTTAGTTAAGGTTAGGCCTCTCATGAATCTTGCAATAAGAGGATGAGAGGAAACAAGTTGTCCATTGATGGGCTTAAGTGATGCCGCAATAGCACTCAAATGGACTCTTACTGAATTCGTTTTGAGTCCTGCATTGGAGAGATGCAGGAGATATTCCAAAAGAGAATTCAAGGGGAGTGCTAGAGGGTTAAAACCCTTTTGAGCACACCAAATGGAAAATCTTTTCCATTTAAAAGCGTAAGAACGCCTAGTGGAAGGTTTCCTAGAGGCATGTAGGATATCCTTCACTTGCTGCGAAAGATTGAAGTGTTGAAGGTCTAGGCCTTCAGTAACCAAGCTCTGAGGTGAAGGGACTTGGGGTTTGGGTGCCACAAAGTCCCCTCCTCCTGAGACAGAAGGTCTGGAGCCGCTCCCAAGTCCAGGGAGGGGGCTTGTGAGAGATGCAGAAGTAGAGGGTACCACACTTGGCGTGGCCAGCGTGGATCTATGAGGATCATGGACCCTTGATCCCTTTGAAGTTTGAACAGAGTCTTGGGAATCAAAGGAATGGGAGGAAAGGCATACAGGAAGCCCTGACCCCAATGCAGGAGGAAGGCATCCTTGGCCTGAACTCCCTGACACGGAATTCTGGAACAGAACCGGGGAAGTTTGGCATTCCACGGACTTGCAAAGAGGTCTATGTCCGGGGTTCCCCATTTCTGGAAGATTCTGAGTACCTGATCCATGTGCAGGGACCATTCGTGTGGAAGCAGAACTCAACTGAGTCTGTCTGCCCAAGAGTTTTGGATTCCTGGAAGATATACGGCCAGGAGATGGATTTGATGCTCTCTGGCGAAGGCCCATAATCTTAGAGCTTCGTTGCAAAGCAACAGAGAGCCAGTCCCTCCTTGTTTGTTTATGTAAAACATGGCTACTTGATTGTCCGTATGAACAAGGACTGTCATGTTGCTGAGGAGGGTATGAAAAACTCTGAGAGCTAGAAAGATTGCTCGAAGTTCCAAGTGGTTGATATGAAGGGTGGTCTCCTGTGGAGACCAAGTGCCCTGAGTGGAGAGATCTTGAAGATGAGCTCCCCAACCTGTTTGGGAGGCATCTGTTGTGAGGGTTGCTTGGGGCAACAGTGGCTGTAAGGGGGCCCCCAACAACAGATTTTGAGTGGATATCCACCATTGGAGAGACCAAAAGAGACGATTGGAGTTTGCTATTTGGTCTGAGAGAGCTCCTGAAGCTTGAGTCCACTGGGTGGATAAAGTCCATTCAGTTGCTCTCATATGTAGGCGAGCATAAGGCACCACATGCACTGTGGAGGCCATGTGGCCTAATAGTTGTAGCATCTCTCTGGCAGTCAAGTGGCTTCTGGACTGAGTTTGAGAGGCTAAGTGCACTAGACGTTGGCAACGGGCCTGAGGTAGATAGGCCCTTGCAGTGGTGGTATCCAACCAGGCCCCTATGAACTCCAGGGATTGCGTAGGGGTGAGTTGAGACTTTGGCAGATTGATCACAAGACCCAGATACTGCAGGATGCGTCTGGTGCGATCCAGGGAAGTCTGAGCTTCGGACTGAGATGGAGCTCGGATGAGCCAGTCGTCCAGGTATGGGAAGACAAAAATTCCCAGGGCGCGTAGAAATGCAGCTACTATTGCCATGCATTTGGTAAATACCCTTGGAGCAGAGGCTAGACCGAAGGGAAGAACTCTGTATTGGAAATGTTTTCCCTGGAACAGAAACCGTAGGAATTTTCTGTGGGATGGATGGATGAGTATATGTGTGTACACATCCTTGAGATCTAGAGAACAAAGCCAATCCTGACTCTGTAGGTATGGAAGGAGAGTACCTAGAGAAAGCATCTTGAATTTCTCCTTGTATAGAAATTTGTTCAATTCTCTGAGATCCAGAATGGGTCTGTACCCCCCTGTTTTCTTGGGAATGAGAAAATAAGGGGAGTAAAAACCTGATCCCTGTTGAGGAAGAGGAACCTCTTCTATTGCCTTTTGGGCGAGAAGAGTGGTCACCTCCTGACTTAACAGGTCTAGGAGAGATGGGGGAGAATTGAAACTTCTCACCATGGTATGGGGAGGAAGGTTGGAGAAATGTAGTTTGTAGCCCTCTTTGATGATAGAGAGGGTCCATTATTCTGATGTAATTTGCTCCCATCTGGAAGCAAAATGAGTTAACCTTCCTGGGATGGTGAGAGGTTCTGGTTTTAGAGCCAGAAAGGTTAAGTTCTCTAGATTTAAGTCAAAAACCCTGAGGGGGTTGGGACTGTTGGGCTGTAGCAGCCACTGCAGGTTTTGCCCTGGCCTGTTTAGGCTGCTGACGCTTAGGAGTAAAGCGAGCTGCAGAGGATTGTTGTCCAGTATTTGAGGCAAATCTGGTTCTCTTGTAGAAAGGCTTTTTGAAAGATTTTTTCTTGGCAGGGGTAGAGGTAGACTTAGAAAGTCTATCTAAAGCAGCATTTTCTGCATCCATTTGAGTGGCTTTGATTTGCCACTCTTTACCAAACAGATTCTCCCCTGTACAGGGCAAATTTCCCAACCCATCCTGGACCCAGGGTTCTAGGTCAGAGGCCTGGAGCCAAGCAATTCTACGAGCCGCTATGGCAATACCTGAGGCTCTGCTAGCACCCTCAAATGAGTCAAAGGCTGCTCTGTTGGAGAACTTTGAAATATCTTGGGTATGCTTTAGCAAAAGAAGGAACTCCTCCTTTCTATCCTCTGGGATAAAGGGGAGAAAATGGCGGATTTTTAATGCAATTTCCTTCAGAAACATGCCCATATAGAGGCTGTATGAGTTGATTCTGCCAATAAGCATACTTGCTTGGAAGATTTTTCTTCCAAAAGCATCCAGAGTCCTACATTCTCTTCCTGGGGGAGTAGAAGAGTGTCTTTTAGTACTCTTGATCTTTTTCATAGCTGACTGCACCACGATGGAGTGGTGAGGGAGCTGAGTTTTTTGAAACCCAGGAGAAGGGGGGACACGATACATGGTGTCCAGACGACGAGAATGTGGAGATAGAGTGAGAGGAGTCTCCCATAAGTCCATCATGTGTTCTTGAAGAATTTCATGGATGGGCAAGGTGACTGCCTCTTTGGGACCCTTAGAGTATCCTAAAATGTCTAACCTTTTTGCTCTAGGTTCTTTTTCAGAGGATACAGAAATGGAAAGACCTTTAGCTACTTCAATGATGAAGTCTTGAAAGGATAAATCCTCTGGAGGAGACATTCTCCTCTTTGGAGAAGAGGGCTCCTCAGGTAGAGTAAGGGATACTTCAGCAGAGTCATCTGATGAATCAGAATCATCAGAAGACTCAAAGTATCGTCTGTTTGCTTCCAGGGATCGATAAGCGTATCGACCGGTATCGACATCGGGGGTACCCGGAACCGGATCGGTATCGGGAAAAACCCCGGAACCGGGAACCGGAATCGGTATCCTGGTCCATGTGGATGGCCTGGGTACCGGTATCGGTTGTGGTACCGGAACCGGAGTCGGTACCGCAGGGTGCGGTACCGAGGGCATCGCAGTCTTAATGAAAGCCAAAATGGCCTGCTGCATGGATTGAACTGTATGATCCATGGATGCCACGACTGTCTGGATGTCGGTACCGGATGATTTGAGCCGGTACCCCAGAACAGTCTAACAGGTGATCGGTCGAGGCCGTGCCATCGATGTCAACCTGTAACCCCATAGGAGGAGCTTTGGAAGCCGGAGCTTCCCGCCGGGGTTGTTTGGCTGGGGCAGGGTCAAGCCCAGGGGTATCTCGATACTTAGAGGGAGATTTGCCCTTTGAGGACCTGCCAGAGGAATGTTTGGTTACCTGAGATCCATCAGGAGAGGAAGACCTGGAAGATGTCGATGCTGGAGTATCTGTAGAAAACAGCATGTGAAACTTGGCTGCCCGGTTTTGTAAGCCACATTTAGACATCAAAGAACAGGATGGGCAATCCGGAATGGAATGGTCAGGCCCCAAACATTTAAGACACCACTCATGAGTGTCTGTGACTGAAATAGTACCGCTGCACTTGGTGCATTTTTTAAACCCAGAGGCTTGTTTCTCCATGAGGGAGAATTTGTGAAGGCCTAAAGGCCTCACAGGACAAATACACCAAGTGAGGAAAAAAAAGGGGTTTTTTTTGTTTTTTTTTAAGAAATAAAAGAAAAAAGACCGGCGGTACCGGTCTGGAATCGGGGAAGGCAGACACGCGGCCAAAGAAATAAAATAAAATAACTTCTTCAGCGGTGACAGGAACACGACCTGCTGGCTCCGTGGAAAAAGAAGAACTGAGGAGAGTTGGTCAGGAAGGCGGGAAGGCAGCGCGCATGCGCAGTGGGAGGCCCCAAAAGCTTTCCTTCTGGGAAGCTGGGGAGCTTTCCCGCGCAGGCTCCGTCGGTACCGACGTACCCATATGTGAGGACTTATTCCTGCTTGTTCCTAGAGATAGCCTTTGATACTGTTCCTCACAGACAACTTATAAACAAACTGAGCACCCTACGGACAGACCCTAAAGTTACTGATTGGGTTAGAAATTGGTTGTAGGAGGTGACAAAGGGTACAGGTAATGGAGATGGTGCTCACTCTGAGGCAGAGGTGGTTACCAGTGGTGTGCCACATGGATCTGTCCTTGGTCAGATTCTTTTTAGCATCTTTGTTAGTGATATTGCAGAAGGGCTGTTGAGTAAGGTTTGTTTGTCTGCAGATGTTACCAAATCTGCAAGAAGGAGCAGATAGCATGAGACGGGATCTAGCTAAGCTTGAAGAATGGTCTAGAATTTGGCAACTGAAATTTAATTCTAAAAAACATAGGTTCATGCATTTGGGCCAAGGGAGTGGTAGAGTGTAGGGGGTGAGGTAGTTCTGTCCACAAAAGAAAAGTGGGCTCTGGGTGTGATTGTTTCTGATGATCTTAAAGTAGCTAACCAGGTAGAAAAGGTGACTGCAAAAGCCAGAAGAATGTTTGGGTGTATAGGGAGAGGAATGGCCAGCAGAAAAGAGGCGATAATGCCTCTGTATAAGTTTCTGGTGTGACTTCATTTGGAGGATTGTGTGCAAATCTGGAGGCCACATCTTCAAAAAAGATATAAGCATGTTGGAGTCTGTGCAAAGGGTGGCTACTAAAATGGTTAGTGGTCTTCATTATGAAGCATACGAGGACAGACTTAAAGATCTGAATATGTATATACTTTAGAGGAAAGGTTGGATAGAGGAAATATGACAGTGATTTTTAAATACCTCCATGGCATAAATGCACAGGAGGAGAGGGTCTCTTAATTGAAAGCAAGCTCTGCTACAAGGGGACATATGATGAGGGTTAAACGGGATAGACTCAAAAGTAATATGCAGAAATATTTCTTTACAGAAAGAGTGGTAGATAAGTCAGTCTCCCAGTGGAGGTGATAGACGAGGACAGTATCGGAATTCAAAAAAGCATGGAACAAATACAGAGGATCTCTGAAGGAAAAAAGGGTACTATTGTAGCTGATGGAAGGATAGACTAGATAGGCTATGTGGTCTTTTTTTGTAGTCATGTTTCTATGTTATAAATTATGGTACTGAAATAGTGAAATTGGGCCTTACCTGCTAATTTTCTTTCCTTGAGTCCCCTCCAGACCAGTCTAGATGCATGGGTTATGCTTGCCTACCAGCAGATGGAGACTGAGAACCACTGGTTTGATGATGTCATGGTATAAGGGGTACTATGCAACCCTCCGATCACCAGGACTTCTGTAACACAGACTCCAGAACAATTAGTGGTTACCTATTCAGTATCATCAAAATTTGCAGCCAAGTCTCACAACTTGAGAGAAACACAGCATAACTGAATAAACTACCTAAAAGACAACCAATGTCATGGCTCTAATGTGCTAGTAGCCCAAAAGCAGCCAGGCTAGAACTAGAAGTAAGAAGGGCAGATTCTGGACTGGAATTCAAGAAAAGAAAATGAGCAGGTAAGGCCTAATTTCACCTTCATTATCGTCCCTTCAGTCCAGATGCATGGGGCATACCAAAACAGTACCTAACTAGGGGGGTGGGGGGGAGGGAGGACCAGACAAGCCCAGCCCTTCAGCACTTCTGTCCCAACTGACACCATTTCTCACCTCCGTGTATGCCTACATTCTGACAACATGAAAAGCATAATACATCTTTGTTAGTGATATAGTGGAAGGGCTGTCGGGTAAGGTTTGCCTCTTTGCGGATGATACCAAAATCTGCAATAGAGTAGACACCCAGGAAGGTGTAGATAACATGAGGAGGGATCTAGCTAAGCTTGAAGAATGGTCTAGAATTTGGCAGCTGAGATTTAATGTTAAAAAACGTAAGGTCATGCATTTGGGCTGCAGCAATCCAAGGGAGCAATATAGTATAGGGGGTGAAGTACTTTTGTCCACTAAAGAAGAGCGGAACTAGGCGTGGTTGTGTCTGATGATCTTAAAGTAGCTAAACAGGTAGAAAAGGAGACGGCAAAAGCTAGAAGGATGCTTGGGTGCATACGGAGAGGAGTGGCTAGCAGAAAAAAGGAGGTGATAGTGCCTCTATATAGGTCTTTGGTGCAACCTCATTTGGAGTATGGTATACAATTCTGGAGACCGCACCTTCAAAAGGATGTGAACAGGATGGAGTCTGTGCAGAGGGTGGCTACTAAGATGATTAGTGGTCTTCATTATAAAGCATACAAGGACAGACTTAGGGATCTTAATATGTACACCTTAGAGGAAAAGCGGGATAGAGGTGATATGATTGAGATGTTTAAATACCTCCGTGGCATAAATGTTCAGAGAGAGAGCCTCTTTCAATTGAAAGCAAGTTCTGCTACGAGGGGACATGGGATGAGGGTGAAGGGGGATAGATTCAGGAGTGATATGCGGAAATATTTCTTTACGGAAAGAGTGGTGGATCTGTGGAATAGTCTCCCAGTGGCGATGGTGGAGATGAGGACAGTGACTGAATTCAAAAAAGCATGGGACAAACACAGAGAAACTAAAGGTAAAAAGGGAACTGTTGTAATTGTTGATATGGAAGGACAGACTAGATAGGCCATGTGGTCTTTTTCTGTCGTCATGTTTCTAATTAATGCCCCGATCCATATTCTGCCTCTCAAGAAAACCAACCCATGGTGGGGAAAAAAAAAAAAATCCATGCACTACCAAAAAATGGCCAGTCTTTTATAGGCAACCCCAAGATCCGCCTTGGAAGCTAACTCCCTGTATGCGACCACCACATGCCACATCAAGGGAAAATTCCACCACAAAGGTCCTTCAAATTATAAAGCACAGATGGATGCAAGCAGACGTGCACCTTGACTCCATGAACGTCAAACATGTACCAGACTAGAGATCAGAGATACTCACCTGCCTCAGAAAACACCAAGAGGACCCAAGAAACACCGATCGCACAGATAAATGAAAATGAGGAGAGCCCCAAGGGACGATCTCATCCCAAACCTGCAACTGAAGAGACTATTTATGCCTATACAGACCAAGCCTTCCGATGTACAAGTAGAAATAGGACACGGTCCTCACCTGATTCCACCAAAGTTGTTTGGCACAGGGTTCACGGGAAGTCATACACAGGCCAGAACTCCCTGCAGGACTACAAAAGGACACTGTTTGGATGCATATTTTATGTTATGCTGGCTCAGGTCACATACAGAGGCCTTTGTTGGGGGAAGCCTCCAAGAGGCTGGGTTTCTTCACCCCTTGCATTTGTTGAACCCAAAATTTTAAAGATGGGGCAAGCACTTGGTGAAGTGCTGCCGTGATTTAGCTGTGGGTACAAGTAACAGCACCAATCTGTTTTGGAGGACAGAGATCAGAGATAATGCTAGTCTTTTTCTTGATATAGTATAAGTCAGAAAATGTGTGGGATACTGGTGCTTTCTGGTGCCATGACTCGAGGAAATTAGGCTGCCACTTTCAGAGCCTAACCGTGACAAGGACCAAAAAAAAAAAAAGGAATTAAATCATCCTCGGACAGAGAATAGACCCCAAGACAGAGGCTCGTCAGTTTGTTGCTCAAAAGCCTAACACACATGACAGTTTCCACAAACTAAATGGAACCCTGCACTTACCACTGCAAATGGCCTCCAACCTCTAAGCCAGCGATGGCGAACCTATGGCATGCGTGCCAGCTGTGGCACGCGAAGGCCTTGCAGCTGGCACGCGGGAAGGTCCGCATTTAAAAGGTCCCAAATTTAAAAAAAAAAAAACCAAACAAAGCGGCTGCTTCTGCCGCGGCAGCCTCAAGAGCTCTGCCGCGGGGCCCCCCCCTGCCCGGCAGAGCCTCCCTGCATCATCTACCTTCAAGTCGCAAAACGCGGTCTTCTTTCAGAGCCGCGAGAGTTTCCTTTCTCGCGAACAGAGCCGCGAGAAAGGAAACTCTCGCGGCTCTGAAAGAAGCCCGCGTTTTGCGACTTGAAGGTAGATGACGCAGGGAGGCTCTGCCGGGCCGGGGGGGGCCCCGCGGCCGAGCTCTTGCGGCTGCCGCGGCAGAGCCCTTGAGGCTGCCGCGGCAGAAGCAGCCGCTTTGTTTGGTTTTTTTTTTTTTTAATTTGGGCTGATAGGGGGGAAGGGGGTTTAGGACTGGTAATGGGCTATGGTGGGGAGGCTAAGACTGGAAATGGGCTGATGGGGGGGGGGTTAGGACTGGAAATTGGCCATGGGGGGGGGGCTAAGACTGGAAATGGGCTGATGGGGGGGGGGGGTTAGGACTAGTAATGGGCCATGGGGGGTGCTAAGGCTGGAAGTGGGCTGGTGATGGTGATGGTGATGGTGATTTGGGGGGGGGTAGGACTAGTAATGGGCTATGGGGGGGGGGCTAAGACTGGAAATGGGCTGATGGGGGGGTTAGGACTGGAAATGGGCTGATGGGGGGGTTAGGACTGGTAATGGGCTGATTGGGGGGTTAGGACTGGTAATGGGCTAAGGGTGGGCTAAGACTGGAAATGGGCTGAGTGGAAGGAGGGCTTGAACTGCAAATAGCTGATGGGATTGGGGCTTGGAATGGAAATGGGTTGTGAGGGGGAGGGAGCTAGGACTGGAAATGGGTGAGGGGGGGCTAGGACAGGAAATGGGCTGATGGAGGGGCTAGAATAGGACTGGAAATTGGCTGTTGGGGGGGTGCTAAGATTGGAAATGGGCTGTGGTGGGGGTTTGGATTGAAATGGACTCATGAAGGGGCTAGAACTGGAAGTAGGCTCATGGGGGGCTTGGATTGGAAATGGGCTGAGTGGAGGGGAGCTAGGATTTGACATGGGCTGATGGTGGGGCTAGGAAAGGACTAGAAATGGGCTCATGGGGGGCTGGGTTTGGAAATGAGCTGATGGAGGGACTCGGATGGGACTGCAAATAGATGGGGGAGCTAGGACTGGAAATGGGCTTATGGGGGGTTAGGACTGGAAGTGGGTTGATGAGGGGGGGCTAGGACTGGTATTGGGTTGGGAGGTTGCTAGGACTGGAAATGGGTTGGGGGGCTGCTAGGACTGGAAATGGGCTGATGCAGGGACTAGAAGGGAATGGATGCTGGGTGAGGCTGGAACTAGAAGGGAGCTGGTGTTGGGGGAGGATTAGAATGGGATGGGGCTGGGAGAGTAAAATGGAGAGGGGAAAAATATTTTGTGTGGGAGGGATAAAAAATCTACAATTGGCCGGGTATTGGGAGAATAAGTGGGGATTGAGGATGGAGGGGTAAATTTTGAGTAGATGAAATAGGAATGAGGAAAGAGCAAAAGGAGAAAGATTAGTATGTTAAAGCAGATGTAGAGAGAGAATGGAAAAAAAAAACCAAGAAGACAGAAGAAAGGACAAATGGACAGCAGATGGAGAGTTAGGAGAAGACACGAAGAAACCAGAAGAAAGTGGCTGGAGCAATTGCAACTGAAAAAAAATGCACAAAAGGTAGAAAAATATCTCTTTATTTTGAATTTATTAACTGGAATATGTCAGCTCTGGGAAATGTGCATCATTAATTTTTGCGCTTTGTTTAGTACAAGAGGAAATTAATTTATAGTTTTATTTCTACAGTGTTGTTGTATATTCCAAGTTTGGCTTTTGGGGTTCCCAGTTTAATTATTGTCTTCCTGTTTTTAAATTGTGATTCCTTGTTTGGTGATGGTCTGTTCTGCATGTGTAACTGAGCTGAGGTATTCTGTTTATATAATTCCTATTTGACATTGCCACTTGTTCTTTCCCCAGTAGGTCATGTATTGTTGTTCTCTGAAATGTATTGGTTTAATATTTGCAGTGTTGCCTTTTGATAGTTAGGGTATGGTGCTTTGTGAGTCCTGGTAGTACTGTTAGGATACGGCGGGTTTGCTATGGGTTCTAAATGGGCAGCGTTTGTAGTAGTTCCTAATGTGCCTGGCGGTTGGTACTGGATTATAGTAATGTAGAAACCTTTTAGTCTTTCTTTATCCATATACTCATTAAGAGGCATGTTTACTAAAAGTTAGTGTATGGTAACATTATGCAAATATTTATGCAAATGAGGCACCTTATGCAAATGAGGCTTTAATGGACGTGCTGGCACTTTGAGGAAATTCTTTGGTTTTGTGCGGCAGTTTGGGCACTCGGGCTCAAAAAGGTTAGCCATCACTGCTCTAAGCCAACGGCCTAGCAGAGCACCTCAGGGAAATGCTGCTGAAACTCAGCAGCTCATCATAGCACCCAGGACCTGTCAAAGAAATCCAATGGACTCAACGTGCATACTATGCATAGAGGATTGTAATGCGCCCCCCCAGGCCGATCTTCCCTCAAAAAGCAACTGCTATACTGGAAGTGACCAATTCCCCTAAACTACAACCAGCTTGATGAGTGCATCAGAGTCGATCTCACAGACTTCATCCTCTCGGCTCAGACCTGCTGGACTTGCTGAAAAATACCAGCAGCAGTTCAAGAATTCAGAACCTTACCTGGGCACTCTCCTTGCCTCACTTCTGCTAACATCACAGGAATTCCTTAAGAATAAAAACACATTCTTCAGCTCAAGGAGGTAAGATGTCAGTGGATCAGTGTTCCGGCATTGAAAGTCCTTGCTTCTGAGTTCTGCTGGCTTGTTGTGCAGGCTACCCTCAAGTGAGCCTGCTACCCTCGTACTGGGACAGAGAACCTTGACTGCCTGTGGTTTCTCAATTGCCGGTGCAGGAGCAGTGTCTTCGGTAGGTCTGCAGGAAATTTCTCTTGCAGACCTGAGTACATCAGGGATTTGTTTTCCCCAGACCAGCTGCCCCCCCCCCCCCCCGTGACCTAGAAGCATTTCTTCAGCTGGCATTGTGCTCCCCTCTGGCTTGCTTACTAGCATGCCATCACAGGGGAGTGAAGAGGGCTCACCAGCCCTGTTCTCAAAGGACCTCAGAGTAACCCCTGGAAGTGGAGGTACAGCACAGTTCATCTCTTGCATGTGAGGAGTGGTTGGGGAGAACTTCGAGACCTATGCCTAGTCTGGATGCTCAGGTTTTGGTGAAACCCACCCATGTTACCAAGGAAGCACTATGGGATGCAGTGGCCACTGTGAATGCTTCCCTACAAACCTTTGCAGCGATTGAGATTTCTGTACTTTTTTTTTTTTTTTTTTTTTTTTTAATACCGCACTCTTTAAAATCAGTGCGGTTTACATGTATACTAACAGGTACTTTTTATTCCCTTGTCCCCAAAGGGCTCACAATCTAAGTGTACCTGAGGCAAAGGAGGGTTAAGTGGCTTGCCCAAGGCCACAAGGAGTGGCCATGGGACTAGAGACCCCAGTCCCTCCGGCCTGAGGTAACCTGTCCCAACCACTGAGCCACTCCTCCCTTAATGATTGTTCTGTTGACTCTGAAGCGCTGAAGGACCAGGAGATGAAGCTGGCCGATCCGAGGAAGAACTGAGTCAGTTTCAGGAGCTTCAGGTTGCCCAGCTAAAGGACAGGACAGTGACTGAGGAAAGATTGAGTATTTTGAGAATAAAGCTCAAAAAAATAACCTTTGTTTACTTAATTTTCTTAAGCCTCCTATTCCATCTCCTCAGGAAATAATGTGCAGATACTTCAGGGAGGTCCAAACATCTCCCAGGAGCATATGCCACCCCCTGACAAGGGTCCAGTACCTATCTGTTGGGCCCAGTAGTCGGAGTGTCACCCTAGAGAGCTCTCTTGGAGCTGGAGATTTGACTGGCTTTGACAGCTCGCTATAACCTCGTTAACCCTGGCTCTAGTCTGACAAATCATTAATTCTTAGAGCTTATTTCAGAAATTTCAGCAAGATGTTTTTGGGCTCATGTCCGTATTTTCCCCGATTTAGCTAGAGATACCCAGCTTAGGAGAAGAGAGTTCCTGGGATTTAAGACCAGGGTTCTCTTCCTTGGCGGGACATTTGTGCTGACATTTTCTGCAAGATGTCATGTTTCCTACAAAGAAAAGATGTATTTCTTTTTAAAGCCACGACAACTGCTAGAATTTTTGATAGCAAGAGAGGTCACAGTTGTCACAGTACTGTCCCATCCGGCTAGGTCTCGCTCTACTATTGGCAGCTTTTTGTTTTCTATGTAAAGGGTATATTTGTTCCCTTTGAAGGTTTGTTTTCCTGGGGGCCTCCTTTAATTTCCTTGATTTTGGGGACTAATGAATGGGTTAGATTTTATTTATCTATTATAACTTTTTTTTCTTTTTTTTTGAGAATGATTGCTTTGTACCACTTTCTTAATCATTCACGTTTATTCCTGGATGAATTGTGTTTTATGTATTATGTTTAAAATGTTAATAAAAAAAAAATTTAAAAAAAAAAGTGCATTCTACTCTCCACCCACTAGGTGGAGTTTCTGACCAGCTAGAAAGTCTCCAAGCATCATCTCAACTTCAGAAAGGCGGTCGAGACACCTGAAAAGACGTATTGTTGCTGGATCCCCTTCCGTACCCCCATGATGCTGTAGCTGCAAGCAATCAAAGAAATTGAGGGCTAAAATCTGCTGCTGAGAACCACCTCTGCCGCCACAGCCAAAACAGTTCTGCTTCAAACCTAGAACGAACCAGTCAGTCAATATCCAGTCACTCAGCTGATTCCATATTGAAGCCGCTCTGCTGCTACATCCACTGGGCACCGACTTACCTGCAGCAACTGAAACCTTAAGTTCCCATCTCAGGGAACTCGAGAGTGATCAAATGCAATGCTCCTTAGCACCTGCTCCTTTAACTGCCTTCAGGTAGCTTGCAAGATGAGCTATTCAAGATCTCAGCTAAATCTGGTGTTGCCAGAACAATCCTGCCCAGGTGGTGCTCTATATGCTAAAGCACATGCTACACCAAGGGCCATGGAGGAAACTCATACAGCAGCTAGTGACTTGGCCAAAGCTGGATCAGGTCATCAACGCCCTCAAACCCCCTTCTCTGTGTGGCAATTGAAGAAGTGGAACACTTTGGCAATGGAGCAGATCTACTACTAGAACTACTACTTATTTGTATAGCGCTACAAGGTATACACACAGCTGAATAGACACATGTAAAAGATGGTCCCTGCTCATCACAGCTTACAATCTAGTCAAGACAGACAACAGGTAACCTTCTCCTCAGAGTGAGCTCCATTTACCTGTACCTTTTGTCGTCTCCCACTCAACCAATTTGTAACCCAAACAGTAATTTTAGGGTCCATCCTAGAGTGCTCAATTTATTTATAAGTCGCCTGTGCAGGTTGGTGGTGTCAAAGGCTTTATTGAAATCTAAGTACACAAGTCTAGGGCTCTCCCTCGGTCCAACTCCCTGGTCACCCAGTCAAAGAAATCAAATCAGATTGTCTGATAAGACCTGCCTCTGGTGAACCCATGCTGCCTTGGATCCTGCAATCCACTGGACTCCAGAAACTTCACTATTTCTCTTTTAGCAGCATTTCCAATAATTTACTCACCACAGAGGTTAGACTAACCAGCCTTTAGTTTTCAACCTCATCCTTACTTCTGTGCTTTTATGTGGAGACCACATGTGCCTCTCTCCAGTCCCCTGGGACCGCTTCCAACTCCAAAGAAGCATTGAAAAGGTCAGTCAGTGGAGCTGCTAGAACATCACCAGTAATGGCAATAGTCCCGAGTCCCATGGAAAATCCGGCCATCGTGTCCTTGGCTGTCAGACAGAGGCTTACATAAAGGGGCTCTAGCCCGCTTCACATGCCCCTTTGACCTGTCTTCCAGGAGGCGGCAAGATTATGTCTCGCCTAGGTCCTTCACTAGCTTCTCCAAATCAGTTCCAAAACAGAAGCTTCCCTTAAAGACAATTGGGTTAACCGGGCTTTGGAAGATGTGTCCACTACCCAGTGCCAGAGCCAAATCTAACACCATGACACCATGCCGCCAAACATACCAAGTCATACATGGCATCAGAAAGGAAGGCCACAGCAGACTCCAAAAGAGGTAATATCAAAGCGGAAGAGGCTGAATCCACTAGAGCAAGGCTCAATGCATCAGGCTGGTACATGCCCTCAGATGTAAAATAGCCACCACCACGGCAAACTAGCTCTTCAGCAAGGAATCCACCTTGTGGTCCATTACATCCTTCAAGGCCAATCTGCCTTCCACAGGAATGGTGGTCCATCTAGTAACTGCCATGGACCTGCTCATCCACCTTGGGAATCTCAAACCACTCACTGCGCTCCTCCTCTGGAAGAGCATAGATGATCTTATACGCTCTTAACCCTTTGGGTAAGGAGTCAATGGGGTCCCATGCCGACAATCATGGAGGGAGGAGTAGCCTAGTGGTTGGGGCAAGGTACTTCAGGCCGGAAGGTCGGGGGTTCAAATCCCACTAGAGGACAGCAACCTTGGGCCGGAAGGACTGGGGTTTCTAGTCCCACAGATGCTCCTTGTGGTCTTGGGCAAGCCACTTAACCCTCCACTGCCCATGTTCCCTGTAAGTATTAGTGTGTGTCTCATATCCCTGCGTGTTAAATGTATCCCCCAATTGTGTTGTGACCGCTTTGATTGAAGGATAAGGCGGTATACAAAACTGTCTAAATAAATAAATCATATCCGTGATCACTTCCAGGAATGGGAAGATAGCAGTGGGGTTCCATACCCCTTGAAGGAGCAGGTGTACCTTCAGTTCCTGCTCAATGCTGGAAGCATCCGTCAAGTTCAAGATGGATGAGATCCTGGTAATCAAGGTCACTAGTTCCTCCTTCCAGAATAGGCAGATGATGCCGGCCTCTGCAGAATCTTCTGAAGGTGAGGGAACTTCCTCATTCACATCAGAGCCCTGTTCAGACTCATCTGAATCAGAGGCATAGTAGACATCTTGGATAGCTCCCAACTGTTCTCCATCTCCAAGGAATGCACGTGCCAGGGATGCTTAGCCAAAAGCAATGAACATGGCTTCTACTTTCAGCCTCCCTGGCACAAGATTGTCCGGGGCACCCAGAGGCCAAAAGGTCTGAATTTCCACACCAGAAGGACTTTGCCTTTTGCAAAAATGAAAAGAATTCCAGGGGGGACAATCCAGGACTCAGCAGCTCACCTCTCAGATAAGGCTCCCCAACACCACAGGGGCATAGCAACCACAAGACCCCTAGAGGACAATGAGTGGCTCACAGCATGGTGGCCGGAGTCTCTGGCCAGATAAATAACTGCATTAGGGCAGTTGGTGAAGGATGGCGCTATGGGTAAAGATAAGGGTGGACTAAATGCATCTCCCCAGCTAAAGACTGATTGGTTGGGTTCAGAACTGGACTGGAGAGACTCAAGGAAAGACAACTAGCAGGTAAGGTCTACTTTCACCTTCCATATCATCCCTCCAGTCCAGACAGATGGGATATATAAGAGCAGTAATCCATGTTGGGCAGGACTCTCGAGCCCAGCTTATAGAACATGCACTCCAAAACGCATGCCCCCTCTTGCCTGCACATCTAAAAGTGCTGAGCTAAGGAATACAGTGACAACCAAGTCGCTGCTTTACAAATATCAACTGGAGGTATGAGACCGTATTCTGTTCATGATGCAACCTGAGCTCTTGTCAAATAAGTCCTTAAGCCTTCTGGAAGTAACCTACGCTTCAGTAAATATGTTGAAGCAATGTCTTAGTCACTGCACAATGGATGCTTTTGAAGTTGCTTCCCCTTTGCAAGGGCCTCCAAACACAAAGGGATGATCCAACTTCCTAACCGACTCTGTACACTGAAGGTAGTGAAGAAGAATCCTATGAACATCCTATCGATGCAATTGATGAGTCATTGCTCCCTGTTCCGTGCCAGAGAACCCAGGAGTCACCACTGACTGGTTGAGAGGAAAAGCCGAAACTACTTTTGGTCAAGAGAGAACTGGGCAAAGAACTACCTTCTCTTTGGATAATAAAAGAAAAAGGTTCCCTATATGACAATGATTACAGCTCTGAACAGATTGAAGGCAGTTTTCCTGGTGGCAAAGTAAGGTCTTTCAGGGAAGCATGACTAACAGGTTCGAAGGGAGCCTCCATAAGAGTCGATAAGACAAGATCAAAGTCCCATGGAGGAACATCTGGACACTACGGATGCTTAATGTTTGGAGTGGAGGAGTGGCCTAGTGGTTGGGGCAAGGTACTTCAGGCCGGAAGGTCGGGGGTTCAAATCCCACTAGAGGACAGCAACCTTGGGCCGGAAGGACTGGGGTTTCTAGTCCCACAGGTGCTCCTTGTGGTCTTGGGCAAGCCACTTAACCCTCCATAGCCCATGTTCCCTGTAAAATAGTTATCTCCAAGTTATAATGCCCTGTTCAAAGTAATTTCAGTTTGTTCAATGTAAACCGCACTGATGCAGAATAGCGCAGTATATAAGAGAATGTAAATAAATAAATGTGCTCGACTCCTCTCAGAAAACTAACTACATGGGGATGAAAGGCCAGAGAGGCACCTTGCAATCACCCTCAATAACACACTAAGGCCACCACCAACACACAAAGAATTCAGAGTGAGTCCTTTATCCAATCCAGCCTGGAGAAAGGCAAGAATATCCAGCAGCGAGAAAGAGAGCTCACAAACCTCTCTCCTACCAGTGTTCAAAAACATGCTAAAAACACTCATATAAGCTAGAGACGTAGACCTTTTTTGTGCTTTAAACAAAGTGGCAATTATCTGAGCCGAGTAGCTTTTCTTTCTTTACTGAGCCCTCTCAAGAGCCAGCTGTAAGCGAGAACTGAGTCACCTCAGGTATGAATACTAAGCCCATGACAACAGATTGCCTAGCAGAGGAAGATGCCAAGGGGCTCTTAGAGACATGTGAACAAGGTCTGCATACCATGGCCTTCAAGGCCAATCAGCTGCTATCAAGATTATCTGACCCCCGATGGGTTTCTATCTTCTGAAGAACCCGGCCTATGGCAGGCCAAGGGGAAAACACGTGTCGAATGGCCATTGCTGAGTCACAGCATCCAAACCTTCTTTCTCACCTGTGGCTGAAGAACCATTCCACTTTGGCATTGGAAGTGGACACAATCATCACTAAAGAAGAGCGGGACCTAGGCATGGTTATGTCTGAAGATCTTAAAGTGGTTAAACACGTAGAAAAGGCGACAGCAAAAGCTAGAAGGATGCTTGGGTGCATACAGAGAGGAATGGCTAGCAGAAAAAAAGGAGGTGATAGTGCCTTGTATAAGTCTTTGGTGCAGCCTCATTTGGAGTAGTGTGTGCAATTCTGGAGACCGCAACTTCAAAAGGATATAAACAGGATGGAGTCAGTACAGAGGGTGGCTACTAAAACGGTTAGTGGTCTTCATTATAAAGCATATGTGGACAGACTTAAGGATCTTAATATGTACACATTAGAGAAAAGGCGAGATACAGGTGATATGATTGAGATGTTTAAATACCTCCGTGGCATAAATGCACAGGGGGAGAGCCTCTTTCGATTGAAAGCAAGTAGTGCTACAAGGGGATATGGGATGAGGGTGAAAAGGGATAGATTCAGGAGTGATACGCGGAAATATTTCTTTACAGAAAGAGTGATGGATCCATGGAATAGTCTCCCATTGGAGGTGGTAGAGATGAGGACAGTATCTGAATTCAAAAAAAGAATGGGAAAAACACAGGATATCTAAAGGAAAAAAAGGAGACTGTTGTAGTTGTTTCTTTGGAAGGACAGACTAGATAGAAAAATGATGACAGAAAAAGACCACATGGCCTATGTTTCTATCTAGGACTGTGCCTCCCAACGACGAACCTGGGTCTAACCGATGTAGACTGAGAAAAATCGGCCTGAATGTTTTCTTTTCCTGCCATGTGAGCTGCCAAAAGAGCGAGGTGGTGTACCTTTACCTACTGGATCAGGATCATCACCTACTCAACCAATACAGCATTGTGCCGACCTGGTGATTGTGGCAAGCCACTGTAGTTGCATTATCTGAAAAGATCCTCACCATCTCTTTTCCAGGTTGAAGAGCCCTAAACGTTTAGGCCTCTCCTTATAGGCGTTATCCTTCCATCCCCTTTTCCATTTTGGTGGTTCTTCTCTGTACCTTTTCTAATTCCGCTATATCCTTTTTAAGATATGGTGACCAGAATTGCACACAATATTCAAGTTGTGGTCGCACCATTGAATATTGAGGCATTATACTATCCTTTATCTTATTCTCCATTCCTTTTGATTCCTAGCATTATATTTACCTTCTTAGCTGCTGCTGCACACTGGGCAGAGGGTTTCAATGTGTTATCCATGACGCCGTCTTAATCTTTTTCCTGGGTGGTGGTTCCTAATCTGCAACCTTGCATTTTGTAACCGCAGTTTGGGTTGTTCTTTCCTAGGTGCATAACTTTGCACTTGTCCACATTAAATTTCATCAGCCATTTGAACGTCCAGTCTTCCAATTTGTGAAGGTCCTCTTGCAATTTTTCACAATCCTCATGGGTTTTTAACAACTTTGAATAATTGGGTGTCATCTGCAAATTTGACTACCTCACTCGTTATTCCCATTTCCAGGTCATTTACGAATATGTTAAAAAGCAGCAGAACCAGCACAGATCCCTGAGGTACTCCACTATTCACCTTTCTCCATTGGGAAAATTGGCCTTTCAGCTAAACCCTCTGCTTTCTATCTTTTAACCAGTTACTGATACACAATAGTACACTGCCTCCTATCCCATAACTTTTTAATTTTGCCAAGAGTCTCTCATGAGGGACCTTGTCAAAGGCTTTCTGAAAATCCAGATACACTATGGTCAACTGGCTTACAGATAACAGATTAGTAAGACAAGATCTTCCTTGGCTAAAGCCATGTTGGCTTTATCCCATTAAACCATGACTACATGCTCAGTAATTTTGTTCTTTATAATAGTTTCTACCATTTTGCCTGGTATTGATGTCAGGTTCACCAGTCTAGTTTCCTGGATCATCCCTGGAACCCCTTCCTCCTGAAGAGAGGCTTCCACAACCACCATTACCTTTGTAAAGGTCTGAGGGGCCATAGCAAAGCCATACAGCAGAGCTCAAAACTGAATATGACCCATAGGCACTGCAAAACAGATACCACTGATGATCCGGATGGATAGAGATGTGCAGATGTGTCTTGGACATGTCCAGGGCTGTTTAAAAAACCCCTCACCTTTTCTTATCACTGCTACAAAAAAGTGCAGTGTTTCCATACAAAAGTGGGTCACCCTCAAGGCCTGATTGACATGTTTGAGATCTAGAACTGGTCACAAGGAACCTTCTTTCTTGGGAACCACAAATTATATTGAGTATCAATCAAGTCAGAGTTCTTCTGCAGGCACACTGACCACTGCCTTCAGTTGAATTAGCCTTACTAGCATGTAAGCAACGCCTCTGGCTTTGGACAAAATTTACAGGGTGACAAGATAAAGGCAGTGGAGAGAGGAGGTGCCAGCTCAAAGGCATAGCCCTTCCAAATTACTTCTAGAATCCCCTGGTTGGAGGTAATATGGACCAAGTGGAGTAAAACGTTTGTAGCAGACCGCCTACCAAAAACTCCTCCTCTTGGGTCCCCCTCACTTCATTGGGACCACCCATAGTAGTCTACCTCCTCCTCAACCTCCTCGAAAGGGCTGACCCTTGGGAGCAAAGCACAAATGCTGCAATGACAACGCGCTGTCCGAAATCTGCAGAAATCTCTGAAACGACCTCTCACAGGAGCCAGGGATTTTGCTAACTTAGGCTTGTCCTCCAGAAGTCTAAGGACCTTAGCCTCACCTAATTCCTTCACCAACGTATCCAGCGCCTCAGCAAAAAGAAGCTTCCCTTTGAAAGGAAGTTTACTAAGGCATGTCTTGGAGATACATCCGCAGACCAATTACGTAGCCATAAGAGATGTCGCACTGAGACCACGGAGGCCATATTCTTTGCCAAAGCTAACCAGGTCATAGAACGCATCCGCAAGGTATGCTGATCCAGATTCCAGCTTAGCTGCATCCGACAATGAACCATGTGTATCAGGGATCAGCCTCCAGCATACCTTGAGCCCATTTCAAACATGCTCGAGCAATATAGGCACCATAAACTGATACCTGCAGTGCCAGAGTGGTAATCTCAATGGATTGCTTAGTGTGCACTGGTATGTATATAGTTCTTGTTCTAAGTGCCTTGTTTAAACTATGTAATGGTTAAATATGTTCCATTTACCACTGTGTTGTAGTTCCATGTAAACTGCCCCTAATCGCTGGAAGGGTCCGTATAAAAACACAACATTCAAATAAATAAATAAATAAAAATTGCTTCTGGAGATTTTCCAGCTTTGTGTCTGGGCATCCTTCAGCACTGCTCCCCTTTCCACTGAATTGTCATCTTCTTGATTACAGCAGAGACTAGTGCATCCACCTTCGAGAGCTGCAGGAGATCCTTCTCCTCCTGAGGAATGGGATAAAGGCAAGCCATGGACCTGCCCACTCAAGCCTACTTCTGGCCTTTCCGACTCTGCTTCTATCATCTCCTCTATGGCACTGAAGTGGAAAGGATTTCTGAGGTTTCGAAATGCCTTGCAACAAAGGATCCTCCAGGGACCTTTTCCTTTACGGGAGAACCATAACTTACATTGAGAGCCACCAGCGACTGTGCAATTAACACCTGCAGTTCCTCATGCCAAAAATCCTTATCACGCTAGGGTCTTCCCCAGGCAGTATTTCTCCTTCCTCTAGTTCCCAAGGGCTCTTCCCAGCACCTAGAAGGTCCTTCTAGAGCAGGGGTTTTCAACCCTGTCCTTGGGACCCACCTAGCCAGTTGGGTTTTCAGGATAACCACAATGAATATGTATGAGAGAGATTTGCACACACTGCCTCCATTATATGCAAATGTCTCCTATGCATATTCATTGTGGTTATCCTGAAAACCCGACTGGCTAGGTGGGTCCCGAGGACTGCGTTGAGAACCTCTGCTCTAGAGGATCATCTGACCCTCCCCCCCCATGCCAAAGCTTGGTTGTCCCAAACATCCTCTGTGAACCACTGGCATTTGGACGCAGGCTCTGTGGACTCCTTGAGCACAGGCGGCATAGACAATTACTGAATACCTTGAGGCGCAATTTACACCAGGTCCTGTTTCATACAGCACACCTGGGGCAACAGCAAAACAAATTCAGGTGAAAAAGGCATACCGGAACAGCAGCCACTTCCCCGGGGCTGTCTGAGCTGAAACACTGCAGTCCCAGTCGAGTAGGAGCTGTCCTTAGGCTATCCCCAGGCTCTGCCGAAAGAAAGTCCTCTGCCTCAGACATGGCCACGGTTCCCGCCAAAACTATAGGGATCTGCGACAGAGTGGAAGGACAAATTTGATCTTTATTGCCACCTGATGCTGGTAAACCTTCCACCCGGAGGCTACGATTCCCCTTAAAATCTGCTCCATGGAGCGGCTTTCCACTTCACATTCACAACAATAACCCGCTGCTGTCAACTGACTGCAATGGGTGCCGCTGGCCGCTCTGCCCACTTTGTCAGTTGCAACCCCATTCACTCCTACCAAACAAAATGGTTCTCTCTTGTCTCAGACAGCGGAATCACCCTCAAATGAGCATGACTTTGGCAAGCAAACAGGAACAGTTTGTTGCAGCCGTAGCCCAGCTAGGAATGACTTGCTCGTTTTTGTTTTTAAATGATGCAAAATTTAAACAAACAGATAGTAACTTTAGACAGTTCCTGGGCTCCCTCCCAGAAGTTGGGGGAAGAGGAACAGAGAATCTCAGGATGTCCCCAAAGGGACTTCTGGATATAAAGCCAAGAGATTACTGACCACCAAGTTTACACCCCATGGACCAGACAAATGCTGAACAAACAGCACAGGTCCCAAAGGAGTTCCAATATCAATTCCTTTCAATCAAGTTAAAAATTTTTGTTGTTGTTTAATTCCATCTCAGTGGCATCCAGACTGCACAAAAGATCACCATCTGCTGGAAACTGAGAAATACTGGCTTGGTCAGATATGCACAGATCTCTTACATTGCAACATCATCAAAACCAGGGGTTCTCAGTCTCCATCTGCTGGTGATAGGGCATAAACCCATGTGTCTGGACCGGAGGAACAATATGGAAGATAGGTTCCACACATCTGCTTTGGCAAGATGAAAGGCATCAGACTGAGCAGAAAGAAAGGCTGTGTAAGAAATCTTGCACCCTTTGGAAAATGGTATGTATATGCTGAACCATATAAAGCTGATGGGCTGTAATTCAGGCAGATGAAGTATTCCAGGGAAGAAAGTTACATGATCAAACCCAAGATTTTTACCAGGCAACACATAAAATCTCTGCATTTGCTTGCTTTCTTCATCATCAATTTGACTACTAACTAAGAATGTAAAGTTGGACTTTATTGGTACCAGGTGCGGGTTAAACTTTATTTGTAGCCCATCTTTTGGGACACAGGTTCTTGCCCCTGTAGCTCCGTCAAAAAGCTTCCAGTTTTCTCTCAACTAAAGAAGAAACCGTTAACAGTAGCCAACGCCCAGAACCCAGCCTGTTGGGTTCATACCTTCGACAAGGAGGCTAAATAAGCCACTTTAACTAAGCAGAAGCTCATGAATGATAATTCAGAACAGGTTGCCTAGATAGGGAGGCCACACAGTCGCCTATTACGTTAAGTTATTTTGTAGAGATACAGGCAACTGTTTTATAAAGACAAACAGTAGCACAAAACCTGCCAAAATCATGGCTACAATGCGGCTGTGTGTATTTGCATCAGCTCAGGAGTGGGTATGGAAGCTATATGACTGAAGCATACACACCTAGGTATAACCTGTGCACGTACTCCAGGGCTCTACCTGTTCTCAAACTCCTCCCTCCACCATGTGTACACTTGGATCAAGTAAACGTATGTATGCACTTGTAACACATGGGGTGATTTTCCAAGAGGCATTTTAATGGGCATTAGGCATCACTTGCATGCACAAAATAAAACAAAAATTTACCCCCTTAAAGAACAAGGTCAAAGCTTTAAAATGAAACCTGGTTTATAATAGCAGTCAATGCAGCTTAACCAGTATTGCAGTGACAATCATCATTGTGTTTACGCTATCAACTACACAGCACTATTAAAAAAAATAAGCCGTAATCACTTCATAGAAACACCAGGCAAGCCACACTGCAACAGCCTGCTTTCTGCCAAATCAATATCTGTCCACTGTACAAAAACCAAATCGATAAATTTGCATAGCTGGTGCAACAGTCTTAGACAAACAAAGATTGTACTACAGCTGATATCTGTGGTCAAAAAGTCAATTTATGATCCAGTTTCATCCCCAAGCTCTTCACTACTACTACTGAGCATTCATATAGTGCTACAAGACATATGCAGCACTGCACAGATACATGTAAAAGACTGTCCCTGCTCAAAGCTTATAGTCTAGTCAAGACAGACAACACAGTAGCTGTAGACATGGGATAAAGCTAAGGGGAATGGTAAGGAAACAAACGAGATCAGGTTAGTCAAGATCCGAAACAGGCAGCAAAGAGGTGAGTTTTCAGCCTGGATTTGAAAAGGGTCAGAGAGGACACCTGGCGTACTATCTCAGGTAGTTAAGGAGCAGCAAGGTGAAAGGAGCGGTCTGGAGTTAGCAATTTGCCAGAAGAGTGGAGTTCCCGAGGAGGGATGTAGGGAGAGATAAGAGGAAAGGTAGTGAGGAACTGCAGAGTGAATGCACTTAAAGCTCAGCAGGAGAAGTTTGAAATGGATGCAGAAACAGATAGGAAGCCAGGAGACTTGAGAAGAGGGGCAATATGAGTGTGACGAGGTTGGCAGAAGATTAGCTGTGCAGCAGAGTGCTGAACAGATTGAAGGGGAGAGAGATCAGCAAGGAGTAGGTCACAATAGTTTTGATGGGAGGTGACTAAGGAGTGGATAAGTGTCTCAATAGTGTGGATTCATTTCCATACCAGCAATACTGGAACCACCTCAAAGGGATAACCTTGTCAACTTAGCCATTACATCCTGTTTTGTACCAGGTTCGGCTTCACTCTAGGCTGCACTGATCTGGCTGTAACTGTAGATAATATTCAGTTGTTGACCAATAAAATTAAAGTAAGGGAGCAAAGTATAGATTAAAGGAATACTGGAGGCAAGGAAGGAACCCTGTGGAAATCTGCAGCCAAGGAAAGAAAAAGGAAAAAGAGCCCCTAACCTGATGCTCTCCCAGCAAAGACAGCTAAGGAGACACTTAGAAACTGCTACAAAAGGAGAAAAAGGAAAAAGAAATGGAGAGTGAAGACCAGTGGGTCTCAGGTACCACACGGAACGTCTATGGATTAAGAAGAACTTAGTCTGCCCAAAGCAATCCCCCAAAGTACAAAAGAGAACAGAAGAGATCCCCCTAAGGAAAAGCACAAAAATGGATACCACAATATAGCTGTATTGAGTGCTAGTATATTGTGTGTGTGTATATATTGTGATGATGTGAAGGCTGCAGAGCCCTTTAAAAGTAGAAAAAACTCTGAGATTTGTTCCCACAAGCGGGGGATGGGATCACAGAAGCACATTTCCCACAGAGAGAATGAAACTAAGGCACATAGAAGCAGGGTTAGCTTGAAGCCACACCCAACCTCTAGGACAGCTGCAAGCAGAGAGAGGGTGGGGTCAGAGAAGCAAACAGTTCACAGAACATATAAGCTGCGTCACACAGGAAGTGAGGAGAGAGATGAACAGGAGCTGGAGAATCAGTTGAGAGTTGATTCCAGAGCTTCACACACACGAGGACTAGGCACAGGACGGTGCAAAGGAAATTGCAATGCTAAAGGGAAACTAGCAAAACCCCGAGGACAAAGTTTCTTTGAAGAATCAGCTGAGTGGGAGGAGGAATCAGGTACTGATCAAACGGTATGTGCTTTTACACCAGAAAGACTGCAAAGAAGGTCTGTTCAAAGGCAGGACCGGTTGCAGGCTAGGAGCCAGAGGAAAAGGCCAGTAAACCAGGGAAGGAAGCAGGATTTCAAGGCTGTTAATTCTGCTAAGCCCAGAAGGACTGACCACTACTTACAAGGCAAGTGCAAAGGGTGTGGGCATAGAAAGAACCGGCAGAGAAGCCTGGATTTTACCTCTGAATCAGAATCTAGCAGTTCTAGTCTTGAACCTCCACACAGATATTATAGAAAGCCTGTTAGGAGGAGAGTTACTGCTAGTCAAGAAGCTTTTGCATTTCCTGATGAGAAACTATTAAGGGGGAGAAAAGCAAAAGGTTCAAACCCAGTTACAGAGGGGAACCGTGAGCTAAAGTGGAGAAACCTTTGTAAGCTTCTGAAGAACATACAACAGGTTAAACCAGAGATTACCCCAAGTTCAGAGCCATACAATTCCCCAACTGAAATGGACGTGGACTGTCTCTCTGATAAATCAGTGTCCTCTGCTGAATCGATGGATTGCAGTTTGTGTGTGTCTAATGTATAAAGCTTTTCCTTTATGCTGTATGAAACAAGTAAGAAGACGTCAGGAGTCAGATATCATTGTATGCTTGGAAAGCAGACAAGTGGATAAGAGAAACCTCATGTGAAAGCCTAGCTAGTTTTATTGCTGCTGTAACGTCAGCTGAGAAAGCTAGTGGTAAAAGCTAAGAGGTAGCACTCTGAGTGATGTTTTAAACTTGAAGTCAGCAAGGAAAGTAAAGTTTTCATATTGCCAAAGTTTGTGAGTAATGCACAAAGATATTTCTACTGCGTTTGTAAATACTAGAAAATACTGCTATCAAGGTTGAGAAGTTTATGGAAGAAATTCACCTTGCACATTTTGGAGAAGAATCCTATACTTTGGTTGAATGTGTTTTCCCTTTCTGGAATTTTGCCACGAATGATTTCCTTACAGAAAATAAAAATAAAAGCAATTTATGTTATAAATTGTCCTGTGCTCCTTCTATTCGGACTGCTAACAAAAGCAAACCACAACTACAATTAAGGAGGTGATCCACCGTCTCTCATTAGGCAAGTGTCTATACTAAATATCACTATAAGTGCTCAAACAGAGACAATCTGCCGTGCCACCCCTAGGGGCAGTGCGGTGAGAGCGGTGGAAGGCGTCACAGGTGGCGTAGTGTGTTGGATTTTTCGTTTGGAGTCACGTGACAACGGAGAGGTCATCTACAAACACAGGAAAGAGAATCCTAGAGCAGCTGTATCAACTTCCAAGGTCTGCGGAGCAGAAGGAAAGCCGGAGTGACCACTGGAACCCGAGTCCAGGGCAACGGAGTTGATGAAGTGAGACTCTGCACCAGTATAAGGTAACCCGTAGGCTGGAGGGTTGGACCGGATAAGTACTGGTGTAAGAGGGTGGCTGCTGGGATAATCACCAAGACAAGGGTGAAGTGGAAGGTTCCGCACTTGGTGCTTTGTTTCTGTTTTTTTTACAGGAAAGAAGATGGAGTCTCGAGACATCTTGGACTGGGCGGCTGATCAGATAGCCCAACATCAAGAGTTGTCCACGAGGAGCCTGGAACAGGCGAAGGCGCTGTTCCAATCACAACAAGCACCGGTTATACAAGCAATGTCCAGTTGGCTTGAGGCCCAAGGAAAAAAGGACGATGCTGCCAGGACTATGCCAGGTGCAAGGGCAGATTGTCGGGACTGGGACTGGTCAGGGACTGGGATTTTTGCAGGAGGTCGTCTAACAAAGGATGACGATGTAGACGACTACATTGAGTCTTTTGAGCGTATAGCTATTCTAGCAAAATGGCCTAAAGAACAGTGGGCGCTAAGATTTGCTGCCTCGCTTACAGGCGAAGCCTTAGCAGCTTACCGTGCCATGCCTGCTAGTTTAGTTACAAGCTATGAAGATGTAAAACAAGCGGTAAAGGATCGTTTGGGTCTAAATCCAGCGGTCTACCGTAGGCAGCTACGGTCATGTAAATTGAGGTCAGAGGAAACACCTCAGGCATTATATTACCGCGTAAAGAATTTGGCTTATAAATGGTTGATGCCTGAAGGTAAAGATATAGAGTCTATCTTAGACACAATAATTCTTGAACAGTTCATGGAAGCAGTACCGAGCAGCGTGCATACCTTTCTAGTACTCCAAAGCTGTAAGAACACGCAAGAAGCAATTGCTTTAACAGACCGCTTTCTGGAGGCCAATAAGTTGAGCCTGGAGAAAGAAGGCATCTTTAAAAACAAAGTGGAGTTACTAGAAAGGAAAGCTAAGCTGGATGAATTTACAGATAGTAATGTGAAACTGTATAAGAGAAATGTGTTAAGAAAATGTTTTTCGTGTGGAGAAGTGGGGCACGTGAAAAGGGACTGCAAGGCCAGGAAGGCTTTAATCACTACCCAGCACCGAGATACAGGGGATGGATTCCTACTGAGGGTGGAGGTAGAAGGAATACCAACTGAGGCACTCTTAGATTCAGGGGCGAATCAGTCTATGATCTCCCGGAAGCTCTGGCAACAGATAGAGGCAAAAGAAAAACCCTCGCTGCCAAGCTCTGGGGATCATATTCGGATCCGGTGCGTCCATGGCGCAGCCTCTACCTACCCTATACACCCGGTGGTTATAGAGGGAGTGGGTCTCAAGAAACAAATGCAAGTGGCCATTGTACCAAGGCTTCCACGCGAAGTAGTCTTAGGCCGAGATTGGCCGCAATTTCGGAAAGGTCTGGCTAAGGAGTTGCAGGTGGAAAACTACCCATTCGCTACCTTTCCGCAAGTTGAATTAGCTGAGGAGAAGACCCTGCCCAAGGTAGGCAAGGTAGCTGACCCCATGCTAGTTAAGAATAGGGCTATTATGAATACCACAGTCAGGGAGAAGACCTTACCCGAGGTAGGCAAGGTAGTTGACCCCAGACTAGCCGAAAGAATGGGTATGATCACTACCCGTACAGGGGATAAGCCCTTAGGAGAAGAAATTGGTTCACAAGTAGACCCAGTGCCAGGAACATCCTTCCAGGAAGACCTGCTTACTCAGGCCAAAGACACTCCTAGGAAAGGAAAACCTGAAAGGAGAAGGGAGAGGAGGACCCGGGCACAAAATAGGGTTAAAATAATGACAGGACAGGAACTACCCTGGGTTCCTGCTGAATTAAGGGAAAAATTTCCCTCATTACCTGCAGAACAGAGGGCCGATCCTACTCTCCGTCGAGCGTATGGGTACGCTACGAATGGATCGGAGACCCTACCAAGGTTTCTATTAGAGGACAATATCTTGTACAGGGAAAGTACAGATACCCGCCTAGGGGGCACAAAGAAACAATTAGTGATACCTCAAGCTCTTAGGAGCATGGTGTTAGGGATAGCACATGGATACGCGGGAAGAGTGCATAAAGGGGCGCAAGACACCCTAGAGCACGTATTGGCTAGGTTCTATTGGCCAGGGGTATATACGGAAACGGCGAGATATTGTGCGTCTTGCCCGGTTTGTCAGGGGGGCGCAGCAAGTCTTCCACCGAGGGCACCCCTAAGGCCAGTTATGGCCGAATCGGTACCTAGATTAGCCAAGGAAGATGGTCATGCCCGTCAGAAGGCTTATTATGCCCGACGAGCCCGACCGCATTTCTTACGTATGGGGGATGAGGTATTAGTAATTACCAAGGCCAGCTCCAAGTTTGGAACTGCCACGAAAGGCCCTTATAAAGTATTAAAACAGATAGGTCCTCTACACTATTCCTTGGAGACAGGGAAGGGGAAGTACCACGCATACCACATCGACAGCTTGCGTCCGGCGCAGGAGCATGTTGATAGAGTAGCTGCAAGACCAGACAATAACCCAAGAGCATTAGTTGGGATTTCCAGCTGTGCGCGCGTGGGTGCGCCAGCTGGCAATTGCTTAAGGTGGGGGATATGTGATGATGTGAAGGCTGCAGAGCCCTTTAAAAGTAGAAAAAACTCTGAGATTTGTTCCCACAAGCGGGGGATGGGATCACAGAAGCACATTTCCCACAGAGAGAATGAAACTAAGGCACATAGAAGCAGGGTTAGCTTGAAGCCACACCCAACCTCTAGGACAGCTGCAAGCAGAGAGAGGGTGGGGTCAGAGAAGCAAACAGTTCACAGAACATATAAGCTGCGTCACACAGGAAGTGAGGAGAGAGATGAACAGGAGCTGGAGAATCAGTTGAGAGTTGATTCCAGAGCTTCACACACACGAGGACTAGGCACAGGACGGTGCAAAGGAAATTGCAATGCTAAAGGGAAACTAGCAAAACCCCGAGGACAAAGTTTCTTTGAAGAATCAGCTGAGTGGGAGGAGGAATCAGGTACTGATCAAACGGTATGTGCTTTTACACCAGAAAGACTGCAAAGAAGGTCTGTTCAAAGGCAGGACCGGTTGCAGGCTAGGAGCCAGAGGAAAAGGCCAGTAAACCAGGGAAGGAAGCAGGATTTCAAGGCTGTTAATTCTGCTAAGCCCAGAAGGACTGACCACTACTTACAAGGCAAGTGCAAAGGGTGTGGGCATAGAAAGAACCGGCAGAGAAGCCTGGATTTTACCTCTGAATCAGAATATAGCAGTTCTAGTCTTGAACCTCCACACAGATATTATAGAAAGCCTGTTAGGAGGAGAGTTACTGCTAGTCAAGAAGCTTTTGCATTTCCTGATGAGAAACTATTAAGGGGGAGAAAAGCAAAAGGTTCAAACCCAGTTACAGAGGGGAACCGTGAGCTAAAGTGGAGAAACCTTTGTAAGCTTCTGAAGAACATACAACAGGTTAAACCAGAGATTACCCCAAGTTCAGAGCCATACAATTCCCCAACTGAAATGGACGTGGACTGTCTCTCTGATAAATCAGTGTCCTCTGCTGAATCGATGGATTGCAGTTTGTGTGTGTCTAATGTATAAAGCTTTTCCTTTATGCTGTATGAAACAAGTAAGAAGACGTCAGGAGTCAGATATCATTGTATGCTTGGAAAGCAGACAAGTGGATAAGAGAAACCTCATGTGAAAGCCTAGCTAGTTTTATTGCTGCTGTAACGTCAGCTGAGAAAGCTAGTGGTAAAAGCTAAGAGGTAGCACTCTGAGTGATGTTTTAAACTTGAAGTCAGCAAGGAAAGTAAAGTTTTCATATTGCCAAAGTTTGTGAGTAATGCACAAAGATATTTCTACTGCGTTTGTAAATACTAGAAAATACTGCTATCAAGGTTGAGAAGTTTATGGAAGAAATTCACCTTGCACATTTTGGAGAAGAATCCTATACTTTGGTTGAATGTGTTTTCCCTTTCTGGAATTTTGCCACGAATGATTTCCTTACAGAAAATAAAAATAAAAGCAATTTATGTTATAAATTGTCCTGTGCTCCTTCTATTCGGACTGCTAACAAAAGCAAACCACAACTACAATTAAGGAGGTGATCCACCGTCTCTCATTAGGCAAGTGTCTATACTAAATATCACTATAAGTGCTCAAACAGAGACAATCTGCCGTGCCACCCCTAGGGGCAGTGCGGTGAGAGCGGTGGAAGGCGTCACAATATAGATAGATAGATAGATCAAATTCTTCAGTAAAGCACAGTTCCTTACCTGTAACAGGTGATCTCTGGGAACAGCAGGAATAAGTCTTCACATATGGGTACGTCAGTACTGACGGAGTCTGCGCGGGAACGCTTCCCAGCGTCCAATCAAAGAGCTTTTGGAAGCATCCTATCACGCCTGCGTGCTGCCTTCCCGCCTTTCCCAACTGCCTCTCCTCAGTTAAGTTTTAAAGCTGAGACAAAGAGAGAGAGAGGAAAGGAAAGATAGAGATACAACTCCTGGGGAGGTGCGTGGGTTGTGAAGACTTATTCCTGCTGTTCCCAGAGATCACCTCTTACAGGTAAGTAACTGTGCTATCTCCAGGAACAAGCAGGAATGAGTCTTCACATATGGGGACTCCCAAGCTAAGATGCCTGGAGTCCCAGCATGTCATAGGTTGGAACATGCTATCCCCCACAACACCAGACATCCTGAGGATGGAGGGTAGGAGTTGAAGAAAGAAAGGCGCTGTGGAACAGCTAACCTAGCATAGGACTGCAGACAAGGAGTCCATGTGTGGATGATAATTATCAAAGATATTGAAAGAAATATTGCAATATGGACCTCCCCTAACAGGATTACACAGCAGTAGAGGTTCATGGGATCTACTGGGGAACCCAGTAGAGGAACCTCAAGGAGGACCTCACTGTGAAGTGGAGGTAATAAACCTGTAGGAAAAAACAGTGGAGGTCAGATTCCTGAAAAGTAAGAGGGGACCCCAGTAAAAAACTGGGGTAGTACCAAAAACGGTGGGCCTTCAGCGGAAGGCTTTATGATAAAAGCCGAACTCTTGGCAACAGAGTGGATCACCCTTGGGAGCAAAAAGAGAAGGTTGACCGAATTGGACAAACAGGCACAGTCCTTGTGGGACGAAAAGGTATGGAAACCCCTTGTATCCCAAAAGAAAGGACAATGCCTGAGGCGTTAGAGCCTGTGATTAACTGAAGATCCGCAATGTCTCTCCTAACTGGAGTCAGCTAGGAGAGATACTGGAACATGGAGAGCTTCAGAGGTTCCTAAACCTTAAGGTTATGGTGGAAGTAGTTAACTACCACAGAGGTGGTTGTGAGTGTAGAACTCCAAACATGCTGGATAGCATAGGTATGGGTAAAGCCCATCTGTCAGAATCATATAGCTATATGAGCCTCGACAGTCAGGTAGATAAACAGTCAGGTAGATAAACTCTCCCTCCCCTCCTCCCTGCCCCCACAAACACCCCGACTTATGACATAAAAGGAAATAAATTCCAACACCTAACGACACATGCCCTACACACAACACATGCCCTACACATGCCCTACACATGCCCTACACACAACACTCAACCACTGTAAATTTCCAATGTAAATAATTAATAGTTGTTTGTATTATCAACACCTCATAAAGTTGAAGTTTATTGTTCAATGTAAATAGTTGTACCTAACCGTTCAATGTAAATAGTTGACTCCGATTGTTTAATGTAAATGTATACAACTGTGTACAATTGTTAAGTTTCATGTAAACCGCCCTTGATCGCTGGAAGGGGCGGTATAGAAGAAAATAAATAAATAAATAAATAAATATGCAGAATACATATCTACCGATAATAATATATCTCGACAGATAGATAAGAATATATCTATCTATATATATAACATATAGATAGATAGATATAACATAGATATATAGATAGATATATAAGAATATATATCTATAGTGAGATATGAAGGGCATAAAATACACACAAATGATATAGACAGACATCTGTAAGATGTATGCTATAGATATGAATATATAGGCCTCTATATGGGTGTCTGCAATGAAGCAGACAGAGATATGCCTACAGAACGGTATTCACATAGGAAATGTGGAGAGGAAAGATTCATCTAACAAGAAGGTGGAACCTACTTGAGAAGATATATAGAGAATCTATTCCCACTGGTTATGAGCTACAGGGATGCTAGCTAGTGAAATAACCAGGACGGTTACATGAAAAGCAGAGGATGATATCAGTCTGCAGCCAGCAAGTCCCGAGTATTCCAGAACTCTAGCATGGTAAGTGAACAGAAGATGCATAAAAATGAGATACCATGCTGACCTGCTTAAGGGCAAAAATGTTATCATGCGTTCTTACCATGAGGACGAGCTGCAAGGAGAAAGCATATTCCCAATTGGAGATACTATGGACCAAAGCAGGGAATTGGCAACTCCTTAAGCTTTCACGTAAGAGAAGGCCTATGTCCTTTATATTAAAAAGGAGATAGTGAAAAAAGGGAGAACCTTTCTAGTCATGGGAGACATGACTGAAAAAGCCTTTTCCAACCATCTAGGATAGCTGTTGGAGAGAAAACCCTCATGCTCTCTAGCAAGGGACCATAGTGGAGAGCTTCTCTGTAGAATTGCAGAGAGCATGATGCAGGAGAATGAGGCGATAGCTACTGGCTCTCCAGCAGCCAGTTCTATGTCAACTATGCTGCCAAACCCAGGGGAATGGAGATGGCAGAAAGAGAAGACAATCCAACAAGCCTGTAGTGAAATAATTTCCAAGACAGACAACAAAACTGACTTGGAACCACTACTAAGATTAGACAGAATGTTAGTGGAGGACAAATCTGGTTGCTGGTGGACAAGAACCAGTGGTCCAAACATTAAGGCTCCTGCATAGGCAGCTGCTTGCCAGACAGCAGAAAGAATCTTACTGTTTAAAAACAGAAAGAACAGACAGAACAGGAGTAGAAAACTCTGGACATGTCTGATGAACTGCCTCAAAGCAAGATTGAAAAAGAGGAGGCAACTCAGAGAGGAAAACTCCACACTGGAAAAGTAACAAAACTAGAGAGGCTGAAGAAAAAGCCCTCCAGTGAAGCAATACCGCTCTTACAGAGGAAAAACTTGGTAAGACGGTAAAGAGAATGGAGCTGAAGAAGACTTACAAAGTAGTAAGTCTATAGAAAGGAAAAAGACATGCTGGCACAGGAAACTATCGTTTGATAGTGGTTAGACCTCTTTCCCTAGCAGGAAGAAGAGGAGAACCCTGTGCCCTATAGGCATGAACATCCTGACAGCTCATAGAACATAGAAAAAATGGATGTCTTTTGGGAAGAGATCCATGTCTAGGGTTTAGAAAGAAAGCAGTAGATTGCCTCTATTGAGAAGAAGCAACAGCAGATTCTAACCCCCAGAGTCACAAGCATCTGATGAAGACTGATCAGAAACCCTGCGGTTGCTGGGTTTGCTGAGCCTGGTGAGAGGTTGAATTCTGCAGACCAGGACGATGCTTCCCTTGTTTGGGAACCTCTGTATGATGGGCAGATGATGCATAAAACCTTCTCCTATGGGAAGAAAGTTTGGCAGGAGATTTCCTACCTACTGGGACAGAAGAAGGTGCAGAACAGCCCCTAGGAACAGGTAAGTCAGTGGACAACTGAGTAACCTGACGTAAAGACTCCTTGTTGAAAAGATTGTCTCCAGTACAAGGAGTATGTCCCAGTTTTTGCTGTGCCCATTTGTCTAAGTCTGAAGCTTGGAGCCAGGCTCTACGTCGTGCCCCTATAGTTATAGCAGAAGTCCTGCTAACAGACTCAAAAGAGTCTAGGGAAGCACGAGTAAGAAAGCAAGAGATATTCTGAAGATACTTAAGCAGTGAATAGCCTGCACTCTTGGACTCTGGAAGGGAAGGAGTCAAAAGATGTAATTGCTTTGTGACCTCAAGAGATAGACTCATAAAAAATATATGAGAGAATTCTTGCAGAAAGCATAGATGTCTGGAAAGTTTGACGTCCAAAGGCATCTAGTGTCTTAGACTCACGACCTGGCGGATAAGAAGAGTGCTTTTTCTTACTCTTTACCCGCCTCATTGCTGATTCCACTACTATGGAATGATGAGGAAGTTGAGTCTTTTGAAACCCTGGAGAGGGGGGCACCTGATATAAAAGATCAGTTGCTCTGGAAGGTGGGGGTACCTTTAAAGGTGCTTCCCACATTCCTAGAAGGAGATCCTGCAAGGAATGATGCAAAGGAAGCATTATGTTCTCCTTTGCTTTGGTAGAAACAGAGACTTGTGCAGGATCATGTCCAGGGATAGGAATGGCAAGGGATCTTGCTATATCCAGGAGGAAACTCTGAAAAGAGGTATCCCCACCAGGAATCTCCCTTGGACAGGTTAGATCTGAAGAACTAACCTGAGCACCGAAAGAGCTTTCCAAATATATAGGAATAGAAGATCCTGCACAGTGCAGGGTGGAATGCTTAAGGGATGGTCGCCGGTACTGGCTGTCAGGAGCAGCGACCATCATTACCACATTGTCCATGCCAGGTATCGACTCCAAGCTTGGTATAGAAGGGAGCGATCCTGTTGGAAGAAGCATGGCGGGAGTTGGCCACAATGCTACTGTGGATACCGGTACCGATGCTAGTACCAGTACCGATGTCAGAGCCGAGCCCGACGCAGACATCGGAGCAGCCATTGGCAGTGCAATCGGTACCGAGGGAACCGAAAACCTCCGGTCGCTATCCTCGGTACAGAGTCTCCGGTACCGATCGGTGTCAGTACCAAAGCGTGTTGGTACCCAGTCTTCCAGACTAGAGATAGATTCCAAACTCGGCATCGAGGGCAAAGAGCCTGATGAGCGAAGCATGGAAGGCACCGACCGCAAGGGTAATGTGGACATCGGTACTGACTTCAGTACCGTGTCTGATACCAGTGGATGAAGGCCAACCACTGGCAACTCAAACGGCCTCAGGGGAACCGAGAGTTGCGGATCCGAATCATCGGAATCGAGCCTTCGGTACCGCCAGGAGCCGGTACCAAGGCGAGTCGGTACCCAGTCCTCCAGACTGGAGATCGATTCGAGACTCGGCATCGAGGGAAGCGAGGCTATCGATGCACGTCTGGAGGGTACAGACGTCTGTGGTAGAATCGGTACTGGTACCGATAATGGAAAGTCAGTCTGGAGGGTATCCACCGGTCCCGAAGGTACCGAGGACGCCAGATGACCATCCCTGGTGAGGAGTGAATCATCCAACACCAGTGCCGATGCCGGGGTATCGGTACCGCTCGAAGCAGATGCCACCACCGGACACGGCTCAGGTATGTTCTGTGAGGGGTGAACCCCAGGAACAACCTGAAACCCCTCAAAGGCTTTGGAGATTAAAGACTCCTGCCGGGGTTTTGAAGCCAGAGGGCCCTCGAGGGCAAGCCGGAGCCGTCTACATGCTGTGCATGAGACCTACCACTCGAGGGCTGGCTAGTCTTAACAGACTGTTTGTGGGTTACCTGATCCTGTATAGAAGAAAGGGACGGTGCCCTGACGTCGGAGGGAAACCGTGTATCGAGGGAACCTCGATGTTGAAAACCCCTTCTCACCAAACTGTTGCCTAAAGGCTCCGGAGGAAAAAGGTCAGGACCCAAGCAGGTTAGACACCGATATTGAGGGTCTAAAAATAAAGTTGTACCGCCACAGTCTGAACATTTCCTGGAGAAAGTGGCTGGCGGCTCCATGAAGGAAAAGAAGGAGGCCTGAAAGGCCTGAGAAACTATGAAGAAAAAATATCCCCTGAAAAAGGAGATTTCACAGAAAAAGAAAAGAAAACACCGGCGGTACCGGTGACGTCGGGGAGACAGCCATGACCACAAGAAAACTAAAGAAATAAAACAAGAATTTTCTGCGGTGACAGGAGGACGTCCTGCCGGCTCCACGGAAAACGAAAAACTGAGGAGAGGCAGTTGGGAAAGGCGGGAAGGCAGCACGCAGGCGTGATGGGATGCTTCCAAAAGCTCTTTGATTGGACGCTGGGAAGCGTTCCCGCGCAGACTCCGTCGGTACCGACGTACCCATATGTGAAGACTCATTCCTGCTTGTTCCTGGAGATAACTACAGTAAGTTGAAACATTATACACGTTAGACTTGTTTGGCACACCACTGGGGAAGACACACTATGCCTTGGGCCCCAAGGTTAAACCTTCCCTACATGGGGAATCTATACCCGGACACAGGAGCGAGTTGAGGAACAAAGACTGAACTCTTCTTTCAAAGGGCTGGACCTGGTTTAGTGCTTTATCCATACAAATGCAGCTCTGAAAATTTGTTCAAAAATATCAAAATCTCGTACCAAGCTAAAAGAAGCTCTCTGATAGCTACAGAGTAAAAATGAGTAAATTTCTTTTTCTTAACTTGTGAGGAACTAAAATAATCACTACTTATATAAAAGATAAACTATTTTATTTGGCTGATAATTTTAATGTTTCTCAACAAGGAAGAAATTCTGTTTCCCCCATTCGGGAGAGATTTTTTTTTAAATTCTGCATTAGTAACTTTTGAAATGAATGTCTTTTTATCCAACTATCAATTGTGAGTGCTTCCTACTGTTCTTAGAAATGACCCACGTACAAAATATTCCGTAGTAACTAGAGAAGCTGGTGGGAACATGCTTTTCAAGCTTAGGATCAGATAGATTATTTTTTCTGTTCATATGTGAAAGAAAATTGTAGCAGTCCAGAATAATACCAACAAGAAAATATTTTAGTCTTACAAAATCAAAGCCTGTTAGGCATATGGCTTTTTTTTTTTTTAAAGACTCCTTAAAATTCAAATAAATATTCTTTCCAACAAAACCGAGATGGACGTTGTCTGACTTTTCAAATGCATCATTCAATAGCTTCAACCGAGTCATAACACATCCTTGCAAGCCCATCAGTAAAGAGATGGGGGGAGGGGGGGAAGCCACACTAATTAGACACAACACCAGCTTCGCCAGCACCACGCTCAGACTGTCCAGGCATGTTCACAACAGTCTAGCCCCAGGACAGGGATCCTGTCAGTAAATAAAGCAAAAACCACATCATTGTATTCTGGAATCTTTCAACAACCCATTTTCTCTCTAAATACGTTGCGCCTTCAGGAGGACGTGCTCCTAGCAGTAATGCATAGGCAATGTCCCAACACAATTTTAATGAACTCTGATCATTTCTGGTCAAAAACAAGAGAATTAAGTGATATTATCTCATTTAAAAAAGAAAAGAAAAGAAAAACCCTGTCCCGGAAAACAGGAGCACATTGTGCTCTGAGAGACAACTGTGCACACAGCGGCACGTAGCACTGTAGGGACTGGATGACTCAAGAGAATCATCATAGCATTATTGAGCCCTGTCACTTCTGGATCACCCACTCAAAGCAAGCTCAGGCCAGAAAGGCTTTTTAAAAAGTGCTCTATGTGAAATGGGTTGATGGACTCTATTCCGTTCTGGTGCCGTAGCAAAAGTGTTCACCTGGAGGCTCATGTCATGCTTATGAAGCCACATCCCTGCTGCAAACCATATTACATTTGTGATAAGAAAGCATAGTTACTCACCTGTAACAGGTGATCTCTGGGAACAGCAGGAATTTAGTCTTCACAGATGGGTATCGTCGGTACCGATGGAGCCTGCGCAGGAACGCTCCCCAGCGTACAATAGGAACGCTTTTGGGAGCATCCCTCAGCACATGCATGCTGCCTTCCCGCCTTTCCAACTGCCCCTCTTCAGTTAAGTTTGTAGCTGAGTGAAAGGATAGAGGGAGAGAGGAAAGAGACAAAGACAACTCCTAGGGGAGGTGGGTGGGTTGTGAAGACTAAATTCCTGCTGTTCGCGGAGATCACCTGTTACAGGTGAGTAACTACGCTATCTCCAGGAACAAGCAGGAATGTAGTCTTCACATATGGGGACTCCCTAGCTGAAGATGCCAGGGAGATAGCCCCAGGAAGGTGCCACCCTAGAAAGATAGGCATCCTTCCTCCCATGGATCTCTGGCATTCCACCAGGGTTGGCGGGCTGGAGTTGAATTAGGTCTGAAATAAATTTTGAAGAACAGCTTGGCCAAAGAAGGCATCCAGACAGGAGGCTTTATCCAGGCAGTAGTGGGCTGTGAAGGTGTGTACCGAAGCCCAGGTGGCTGCTTGACAAATGTCATCGATAGACACGGAGTGAAGATTAGCCATGGAAGCTGCCATGGCTCTCACATTATGAGCTGTGACATGGCCTTGAAGAGGAAGACCCTTACTCTCATAAGCAAAGGATATGCATTGGGCAATCCATTTAGATAAATTTCTTTTGGAGACGAAGTCCCAAATGACTAGAGTCAAAAGCTATAAAAAGTTGCGAGGACTTTCTATGTTGCTGTGTTCTCTGTAGGTAAAAAGCTAAGGCTCTTTTACAATCCAAAGTATGAAGGTTTCTTTCCGCATTAGAGGTGTGAGGCCTCGGGAAAAAATACAGGAAGATAAATTGATTGATTCAAATGAAAAGGTGGAAACCACCTTTGGCATAAAGTGTGGATGATTTCTAAGAACAACCTTATAAGGATGAAACCTAGTATAAGGAGAATCAGCCACTAAAGCTTGCAGTTCACTAATGCAACGTGCAGAGGTGATTGTAATTAGGAAGATGACCTTCCAGGTCAAAATGTCCTGTGGCCTGTGTGCACTGTGTGGATAGGGTCCACTGAGCTGCTTGCATGTGGAGGCGAGCATATGGGACTACATGAACTGTGGATGCCATATGTCCCAGCAACTGTAATAGCTCTCGAGCAGTTAGGGAGGATTTCCCTGCTGCTTGAGAAGCTAGTTGCATTATGCGAAGACACCAGGCCAGTGGAAGGAAAGCCTTTGCCTGTCTGGTATCTAGACAGACCCCTATGAATTCCAGGCATTGGGAAGGAACAAGTTGGGATTTTGGGAAGTTTATTACCAACCCCAAGTATTGGAGGATTCGCATTGTGCGAGACAGTGCAGTGCTGGCCTCTACAACTATAGGGGCTCGAATGAGCCAGTCGTCTAAGTACGGGAAGACTAATATCCCTAGGGTTCGCAGAAATGCAGCTACTACTGCCATGCATTTCGTGAATACCCTTGGAACTGAAGCCAGACCAAAGGGAAGAACCCTGTACTGGAAATGTTGAAAAGGAATAATTTCCTGTGATTTGGATGGATCAGAATGTGAGTGTATGCATCCTTTAAGTCTACAGAGCAAAGTCAATCCTGGCTTTGAAGGTATGGCAGAAGAGTTCCAAGAGAAATCATTTTGAACTTCTCTCGGAACAGGTATTTGTTCAATTCTCTGAGGTCCAGAATGGGTCTGTTTCCTCCTGTTTTCTTTGGAATAAGAAAATAGGGGGAGTAGAACCCTGCACCCCGTTGAAGAATGGGTACCTCTTCTATTGCCCCCTGGGCAAGAAGTGTTGAGACCTCGTGATCTAGCAGATTGTCTGTGGAGGTTTGAGAATTGAATTGCCTTAGAATTGTAGGAGGGGCATGCTGTGAAAATGGAGCTTGTACCCCTCTCCTACAATGGAGAGTCCAATCATCTGCTGTTATCTGATGCCATCTGTTGGCAAAGTGGCATAAACTGCCTGGAATATTGGGGGGTTGGGGACCCCTCAGAGGCAGGAAGGCTAAGCTCTCTAGGAAGGAGTCAAAGCCCTTGAGGGGGCTGAACCTGCGGAGCTGGTGGGGCTCTCGGGCCTTTTGGCTTCTTTTGCTGTCTAGTTTGTCCCTTTTGACTCTGCTGGGTATAGGAAGGATAAAATTTCCTCTTTTTGCTGAAAGAGGGTTTTTTTTTTATAAGGCTTCTTTTTGGCTGGAGTGGATGTAGATTGACAATCTATCTAGAGTGGCATTGTCAGCATCTAACTCGTTAGCCTTTTCCTGCCAGTTCTTGCCAAAGAGATTCTCTCCTGTGCAAGGAATGTTGCCTAACTTGCCCTGTACCCAAGTCTCCAAGTCTGATGCCTGAAGCCAGGCAATCCGTCGTGCCCCAATGACAATAGCAGAGGTTCTGCTGATGCATTCAAAGCAGTCAAAGGCTGCACGATTCATAAACTTGGAGACATCTTGAGCATGCTTAACTAGAAAAAAAGTTGTCTCTTGTCATCTGAGAGAAGTGGGCTCATAAGCTCCAAGTCTCCTGTAACTTCTTTGAGGAACATGCCCATATATAGAATATATGAACTGATCCTAGCTGAAAGCATGGAAGCCTGAAAAGTTCGGCACCCAAAAGCGTCCAGAGTCCTGCATTCACGACCTGGGAGATTGGATGCATGCCTCTTTGCACTTTTCATCCTACGCATGGCTGACTCCACCACCATTGAATGGTGTGGCAGCTGATTCGTTTGAAATCCAGGACATGGCGGAACTCGATACATAGTATCAAGCCTCCTAGAATGAGGAGATGTAGTCAGAGGTGTCTCCCACATTCTGAGCATCAAGTTATGCAGAATTTCATGGATGGGCAGAGTGGCTGCCTTCTTTGGAGCTTTAGGATATTGGAGAATTTCCAATTCCTTTGCTCTGGGTTCCTTTCAGAAGCTACCGTGATTGAAAGGGCCCTTGGCCACATCACAAATAAAATCCTGAAAAGACATGTCCTCTGGATGTGACATTCTGCGTTGGGGAGAAGAGGGATCTTCCAGGAGAAACCCTCTGGTACCAGCAGAATTGTCAGAGTCTTCGGAATTGGAGGATTCGAAGTATTCCTGACCACGATGCTCATGCAAAGCACAGTCCCGGTATCGATCGAAGTCGGTACCGAGTTGATCCGGTACTGATCTGTCGATTCCAGCCAAAGATGGCGTGGGAAGAATTCCCACTGGGGCCGGTACCGGTGTAGGTATCGGCATCGGTATCAATGTCAGTACTGGTGCCCGTTGAACCAAAGGTGTCAATGGTACTGCAGCTGTGAGAAGAGTTGCAATGCTGCGTTCGATGCCTGGGTGTCGGTACCAGGTGAAAACAGCCGGGACACCTGAGCATGGCACCAGTAGTTCTTGCGAGGCCGAGGCCTCGAGAACATCCTGGAGCGCCATCGATGCTTTGGAAGCAGAAGCCTCCCGCCGGGGCTGTTTTGCCAGTGTGGTTCCCTCAAGGGCAATGCCAATGGCCTCTCGATGCTTAGCAGGAGAGCTATCCTTTGAGGACCGACTTTTTTGTTTAGTTACCTGAGATCCATGGGAGGAAGAGGAGGCTCTTGAAGATATCGATGCAATGGATCTGGCATCCGAAGAAAAGAGTACCGAGCTTTGCAGCCTGGTTCTGGTCTTCCTCTCTTAGTCATCCCCATACAGGAGAGACATTCAGATGGAGAATGTTCAGGGCCTAAAACATTTAAGACACCAATCATGGGTGTCAGTGACAAAAATGGTAACACCACACTTAGTACATTTTTTAAAACCACTAGTTGGTTTTTCCATGTTTCAGTAATATGAGGCCTAATGCCCAAAATGGCGCCTAGCACCGAAAAAGAAAAGTTTCTGAAGAGAAAGAGCTCAAAAGTATAAAATGTTTGAGAAGAGAAGAGAACCGGCAGTACCGGTATGCGTCGTGCGGAGGCAAACGCGACCACAAGAAAACAATTTTAAAGACGGAATTTTCTGCGGTGACAGGGTATGGGTCCTGTCGGCTCCGTGGAAAACGAAGAACTGAAGAGGGACAGTTGGAAAGGTGGGAAGGCAGCGCGCATGTGCTGAGGGATGCTCCCAAAAGCGTTCCTATTGGATGCTGGGGAGCGTTCCCGCGCAGGCTCCGTCGGTACCGACGATACCCATATGTGAAGACTACATTCCTGCTTGTTCCTGGAGATCATGAGACCCCTTGAATTTTACTGCTTTGAGGACCAGAGGTCTCCAATACCCTTACTAAATTACTAGAATGTAACATGGAAATTTTCCAGAACAGAGGTTAGTTCATGCTGAGAAGAGACTTGTCTAGGAGGGAAAATCCAACTCATTTAAAAGCCACTCCTAAAGACAATAGTACACTGTCTTTGACAGCAAGTCACTATATCATGAGGGAATAAAAGCATCTGCCCTTAGGAGTAAATGTTTTTGTCAGTCAGCCACTGTACCATGGAGAAGTAGAGGCATCTGATGGCTGTGGCTACTCTCTAGCCCTCATACCATCAAGTTGGAGTCACAGAGTCACTGGCTGCTATAGAAGAGGATAGAGGGGTAAGGAGAGTGGTCCCTAGGCTCAAGCCCACACCCAAATTCTGCTGTGACTTTGCCAACCCTGTCAGCACACTCTACTAACTCAGGAGAGAGCTTACATCAGTGGAACACAGAAGGCGGAGTCAAGGAGTCTATAGTGGGAAGCCTGCTACTCTGGAGAAGGAAAGGGGAACCTGAAAAACCTCAGTGATGTTCTAAAGATAGGGGCACCTTTAGTGCAATATCAGAGGCCTGTGTCTGCAGAAATTACCAAGAGCTCCCTCGCAGGATAACCACCGACAGTGAGGAGAGTGGTCAAGGAGTAGAACTGCTTGGAATAAACATCCAGCACAATAGAGGTAGTAACAGGAGTTAACAGCTTGTAATATACAGTAATTGAGCAAGAATGAAGAAGGATTTTAACTGTAGTATATTCTGCCTCTGCCTTTTATTATTATTTCAGTGACCCTTTAAGTCTTTAAGTAAACCCTTTAGTTCAGGACACCAATTCTGGTCTGGACTCTTATTTGGCAAAAAGGAAGATGAGCGAGTTGAGTTTAAATGCTAAAGGCCTCCCAGTGTATATTGGTCCCGTTTTGAGAACCTCAGCTTATCACAGAGGAGACAATGACAGCACTGCTTTGACATTATGGCCACCGTCTGCTAAATAGTGTGCATAGCTGCAACAAGGACTCGTGCAGAGGCAGAAGGTTACAGACACAAGGGAGAGGGAACAGAGCTAAATACCTGCACATTTCTAGAAAAATGTGTCAGCAGGCTATAAGATGCTTCTCGTTAAGCCATGTCACAGACTACAAACAGCCAGCTAGAATTAATATGCGCTGGACATCCGGTGATGTCACGGAGCTGATGGCGGCATAGAAGCCTAGCTCCGTCCGAATCCTGAGATTGAGACGACAAAGCGGTGCCCCAAAAGATAATAAAGTGGAAGAAAAGAGATTCCACCTTGGCGATGGCAGCAAGGAAAAAACTGGCCAGCTTCCAATCCCCATATGTGCGGCGAGAGCGGAAGGAGGCCGCAGAGACTGCTGGCTCCAAAGAGGAGGCTGACGCGGGGAGCTCGGAGGAGGGGGGAGCGGAGGTCAGGGGAGAGCTGTCGCTAAAGAAATGGCTGAATGCATTTAAAAGTGAAATGCAGGGTGAAATCAAAGCTATGCGGAAGGAAGTGAAGGAGACACTGATTGCGATCCAAAATGAAGTGGGTTGCCTGGGCCAGAGAGTGGAGGACCTCGAGAGCCACGTGGAGGCCAGCGAGGAGGAGGTACGTGAAGCAGTGATGCAGCACAATAAACTACGGGAGCAGCAAGAGGAGATACAAGAGAAAATGGAGGAGCTTGAAGATAGAGCACGGCGGAATAACCTGCGTATCCGGGGGGTGCCTGAGGAGGACACCCATAAAGACTGTGTCCTGGTAGTACAAAAACTGTGGAGTCATATTTTGCAACTGGGGGAAGAAACTGGTACAAGGGCCGCCACAATTGGAGTGGAGGGAGCACACAGAAGCTTGGGGCCTAGGCGGGAGAAGCAGACGAGAGACATCATCGCCTGTATGAGCAGCTTCCCCCTTAAAGAGCAGATACTGACTATAGCGAGAAAGTTTGGGCGGATTGCTTGGGAAGGAGGAAAAGTGGAGGTGTTCAACGATCTGTCCAAAGGCACTCTGGACAAGAGGAAGGAGATGAAGGAGGTCACTGCTTACTTGAGGGGGAAGGGATTTCGCCATCGATGGCTGTTCCCCTTTGGACTGCTGGTGTCGGTGAATGGGGTGACCAAGAGGGTGAAGACAGTGGAAGAAGCCTGGAAAACGTTGCGTGAGCTGGGATGTGAAAGCCTTCCCCAAGTGGCGGCGAGAGATCAGCAGAAGCCAGGCAGTTCTGGATTGGGGAAACTGCAAATGAGCTCGCAGTGGCAGAGGGTAGGAGAAAAGGGGAAGAGGCTGCAGCGGCTGTCCAAGGAGCGGCAAGGAGCAGCAAATGAGAAAGATCCCTGAGGCGGAGAGTGTGAAAGCAAGGACTGGTTGCTCGCATTGGAGTGTGGGGTGATGGAGCCCTAAACATATGAGTGAGAGACACGGGACTTGTAGGGCTGTAAAGGGAGAGTTGGGGGGAGGGATATGGAAGAATGGGAGGGGGTTGGTGGGGCACAGGAGTTTTTGAAAAAGAAGGGGGCTTCCAGGTGGGGGGGAAAGGAGGTGGCTGGGATAAGGGAGGTAGGGGGCCATGGTACAAGGGGGTCATCTGGACCGGGGTGCGATGTGCCGGGAGAGGAGTGATGGGGAGAACAAGGGGGGGAGGAGGGGAGGGGCAGGGAGAGGAAGGAGGGGGAGGGGGGATTGGAATAAAGACACAGCAGGGGGGAAAGAATGGGGGAAGAGAAGGGAAAAATGCTGCACATAGGTACAGTCAATGTCAAAGGCCTGAACTCTCCAGCGAAGCGCAGTATGCTGGTAAGGGAGGTATGGAAGTCCCAGTGGGATGTTGTGATGTTGCAGGAGACCCATTTGCGAAGAAGAGATGTGGGTAGGCTGAAACATAGGCATTACCCAGATCAATATTACTCGTGCAATAAGGAGGGGGTAAAGAAGGGGGGGGTAGCCTTATGGGTGCGGCAGGGAAGCGGGATTCAAGTGGAGGGAAGTTTTAAGGATGGAGAGGGACGGGTGGTGGGGATAAGAGGGAAAATGGGGGGAGAGGATATAGTGATAGCGGTGGTGTATGGTCCTAACGGGAATCAGGGGGGTTTTTGGAAGGCGGTAGGGAGGTTAATTGAAGGGGCAGGAGGGGGGAAGTTGGTGGTGGGGGGGGGACTTTAATGTGGTATTGGACCCAGGAGTGGATAGGGCTCCCAAAGGGGATGGAGGGGGGAGTAGGAATAGACAAGGTTTGAGGACCTTGATGAAACAATTTAATCTGGTGGATGCGTGGAGAGCGCTCAACCCTAAGGAGCGGGAATACACCTTCTACTCGACTCCGCATGGAAGTTGGAGTAGGATAGATATGCTTCTCATGGATAGGGAGTGGATGCTGGAGGTGGAGGAGGGGAATATTAAGGTGGTAGGGTGGACGGATCATAGTGCGGTCGAGATACGTTGTCGCAGACAGGGGAAGGGAGGAATGGTGTTTTGGAAGTTGAATGAGAGCTTACTTAAGGACGCGAGGGTGGTGGAGGATGTGAGAGGGGTAATAAAGGAGTACTTACACTTTAATGATACAGGGGAGGTGGCGGAGGTTACGGTGTGGGAGGGGCTGAAAGCTGTGGTAAGAGGGAGGTTTGTGATGTGGGGAGCCAGGAGAAAGAGGGAAAGGGTATGGAGGGAGGGGGAGTTGGGGAAAGCGTTGAAAGAAGCGGAGGAGAAATTCCGAGCATCGGGGACGAGGAAGGATAGGGAAGTGATGGAGAGAGTGAGGGAAGAACTCAGAGCATTGCAGATGGCCCGGGTAGATTTTGCACTAGAGGGCTAGGCAAGTTATTTAAGAGCACGGGGATAAGGCGGGAAGACTGTTAGCCCGTAGATTAAAGCAACAAAAAGGAGCAGCTTTGATATACCAGATTAAGGGGAGGGAGGGTACAACGTGTAGAGGGGAGGAAGAGATTAGGGAGCAGTTCAAGGAATTTTATAAGACGCTATACAAAGGGACGGAGGGGGTGGGGGAAGAAGAGATTTCTGGGATACCTGGAGGGTGTGGCGTTAAGAGGTCTCCCGGAGAAAGCGCAAACGGACTTGGAGGCTATAATCTCAGGGGAAGAAATTGGGAGGGTAGTTAAGGGGTTAGCAGGAGGGAAGGCCCCAGTGTTGGACGGGTTGTCGGGAATGTTCTATAGGGTTTTTATAGAAGAGATAGGGGATCTGTTAGGGAGGGTGTTTAATGGGGTATTGTATCAAGGGGGAGAGTTATCACAAGGAATGTTGACTGCCGGGATAACGGTCTTGTTGAAACCTGAGAAAGACCCAATGAGTTGCAGCTCATACAGGCCTATTTCTCTCCTTAATGTTGATGTTAAAATATTGGCTAAGAAACTAGCGGAGCCGTTAGCGAGGTGGTTACCGGGGATAGTCAAGGCGTATCAGGCTGGATTTATTATGGGTAGGCAGGTGGGAGACAACATTAAAAGAGCTATAGCGGTGATATGGGAGGCCAGACGGGAACAAGAGGACTTCATAGTGATGTCTATAGATGCTGAGAAGGCCTTTGATAGGGTTCATTGGGGGTTTCTAATAAATGTGTTGGAGAAAGTGGGTGTAGGGCTAACGTTTTGAGGTGGGTACAGGGATTGTATAACGGCCCTAGGGCTAGGATCAAAATTAATGGCAGGTACTTGAGAGATTTTGAGCTGGGGCGTGGGACTCGGCAGGGGTGCCCGCTCTCCCCGCTCCTATTTGCACTTGTGGTAGAGCCGTTAGCGGCATGTATTCGGATGAATGAAAAGATAGTTGGATTGGTTAGAGAAGGGCAGAACCATAAAGCACAGTTACTTACCTGTAACAGGTGATCTCTGGGAACAGCAGGAATAAGTCTTCACATATGGGTATCGTCGGTACCGACGGAGCCTGCGCGGGAACGCTCCCCAGCGTCCAAAAGGAAAGCTTTTGGGAGCATCCCACAGCGCCTGCGCGCTGCCTTCCCGCCTTTCCTAACCGCCTCTCTCCAGTTCGAGTTTTAAAGCTGAGACAAAGAGAGAATGAGGAAAGGAAAGAAAGATAGAGAGATACAACTCCTAGGGGAGGTGGGTGGGTTGTGAAGACTTATTCCTGCTGTTCCCAGAGATCACCTGTTACAGGTAAGCAACTGTGCTATCTCCAGGAACAAGCAGGAATGAGTCTTCACATATGGGGACTCCCCAGCTAGAGATGCCTGAGAGATCACCCAGGTTGTGAGTCCTTGGGAAGGGCTCTACCTCCAATCCATGAACCTCAGGCATCCAGCCAGGGATGGAGGATAGGAGTTGGTTAGGTATGGAACAGGTGTTTGAGAACAGCCTGACCAAACAAGGCATCCCGGCGGGAGTCCTTGTCCAAGCAGTAATGGGCTGTGAAGGTATGAACCGAGGCCCATGTGGCCGCTCGACAGATCTGGTCGATGGACACAGAATTTAGATGAGCCATAGAGGCTACCATGGCACTCACATTGTGAGCTGTGACATGGCCCTCCAGAGAAAGGTTCTTACTCTGGTAGGCGAAAGAAATACACTGAGCAATCCAATTAGACAGAGTTCTCTTAGAGACTGGAAGTCCTAAATGAGAGGAATCAAAAGCAACAAACAGTTGAGAGGACTTTCTATGTTGCTGTGTCCTTTGTAAGTAAAAAGCAAGAGCTCTTTTACAATCCAGGGTATGAAGATTCCTCTCTGCACCTGAAGCATGAGGTCCTGGAAAAAAGACAGGTAAATAAACCTCCTGGTTCAGATGAAAAGGTGAGACCATTTTAGGCATAAAGTGTGGATTAGTCTTAAGGACTACCTTGTCATGATGGAACCTTGTATAAAGAGGATTAGCCACCAAGGCTTGCAGCTCACTGATGCGGTGAGCTGAGGTGACTGCAATGAGAAAAATAACCATCCAGGAAAGAAATTTCAAGGAGGTAGTGGCTAAGGGTTCAAAAGGTGGCTGCATAAGCTGGCCAAGAATCAGATTCAAGTCCCATGCCACTGGAGGTGGTCTGATGGGAGGTTTAGTCAAAAGAAGGCCTCTCATGAATCTTGCTATGAGGATGAGAGGAAATAGGTTGTCCATTGAGAGGTTTAAGGGATGCTGCAATAGCACTCAAATGGACTCTCACTGAATTTGTCTTAAGGCCTGCATGGGATAAATGCAGCAAAATACTCTAGTAAAGAATTCAGAGGTATTGCAAGAGGGTTAAGACCTTTCTCTGCACACCAAATGGTGAACCTTTTCCATTTAAAAGCATAGGAACGTCTAGTGGAAGGCTTTCTGGAAGCATGAAGGATATCCTTCACTTGCTGAGAAAGATGCAAATCTAGAAAGTCTAGGCCTTCAGCAACCAGGCTCTGAGGTGAAGAGACTGGGGATTTGGGTGCCACAACGTTCCCTCCTCCTGGGACAGGAGGTCTGGAGCAGATCCCATGTCCAGGGAGGGAGCTTGGGAGAGATGCAAAAGTAGAGGGTACCACACTTGGCGTGGCCAATGTGGTGCTATGAGGATCATAGACCCCTTGTCTCTCTGAAGTTTGAAGAGTGTCTTGGGAATTAAGGGAATGTGTGGAAAGGCATAGAGGAAGTCTTGCCCCCAATGAAGGAGGAAGGCATCCCTGGCCTGAACTCCCTGACACGGAACTCTGGAACAGAACCGGGGATGTTTGGCATTCCACGGACTTGCAAAGAGGTCTATGTCCGGGGTTCCCCAAATTCGGAAGATCCTGGCTATCTGGTCCCCATGGAGGGACCATTCGTGTGGGAGCAGAACTCGACTGAGTCTGTCTGCCCAAGAGTTTTGAACCCCTGGAAGATACACTGCCATGAGATGAATTTGATGCTCTCTGGCGAAGGCCCACAATCTCAGAGCTTCGTTGCAAAGTGACAGAGAGCCAGTCCCGCCCTGCTTGTTCACGTAGAACATGGCTACTTGGTTGTCCGTGTGGATGAGGACTGTCTTGTAGCTGAGCGGGGTGTGGAAGACTCAGAGCTAGAAAAATTGCTCTGAGCTATAAGAGGTTGATATGTAGAGATGTCTCTTCTAGAGACCAGATGCCTTGAGTGGAGAGATCTTGAAGATGAGCTCCCCAACCTCTTGGAGAGGCATCTGTTGTAAGGATTACTTGGGGTAACACCTGTTGAAAGGGGGACCCCAACAACAGATTTTGAGTGGACTTCCACCAGTGGAGGGACCAAAAGAGGAGACTGGAGGTTGCTATTTTGTCTGACAGGCAACCTGATGCCTGGGTCCATTGGGTGGATAGAGTCCACTGAGCTGCCCTCATGTGAAGGTGAGCGTAAGGAACCACATGCACAGTGGAGGCCATGTGGCCTAACAGTTGTAACATCTCTCGAGCAGTTAAATGGGATTTTAACTGAATTTGTGAGGCTAACTGCACCAAGCATAGGCAACGAGCCTGGGGAAGATAGGCCCTTACAGTTGTGGTATCCAGCAAGGCCCCTATGAACTCTAGAGACTGAGTAGGGGTGAGAGCGGATTTTGGAAAGTTTATTACAAGCCCCAGATACTGAAGGATACGGCTTGTGCAGGTTAGAGAAATCTGGGCCTCTGACTGGGATGGAGCTCGGATGAGCCAGTCGTCCAGATATGGGAATACGAATATCCCTAGAGTGCGTAGAAATGCAGCTACTACTGCCATGCATTTTGTCAACACCCTTGGAGCAGAGGACAGACCGAAAGGAAGCACTCTGTATTGATAGTGCTTCCCTTGATAAAGGAACCGAGGGAACCTTCTGTGTGTTGGATGGATGAGGACATGGGTGTACGCATCCTTGAGGTCTAGAGAGCAAAGCCAATCCTGACTCTGAAGGTATTGAAGGAGAGTACCGAGAGAAATCATCTTGAATTTCTCCTTGCATAGAAACTTGTTCAATTCTCTGAGATCTAAAATGGGTCTGTAGCCCCCTGTTTTCTTTGGGATAAGAAAGTAGGGGGAGTAGAACCCTGAGCCCTGTTGAAGAAGGGGTACTTCTTCTATTGCCCCTTGGGCAAGAAGGGTAGTGATCTCCTGACCCAGAAGGTCGAGAAGAGATGTCTGGGAATTGAACTGTCTCACCATGGTGTGAGGAGGAAGGTTTAAGAAATGAAGCTTGTACCCCTCCCTTATGATGGAAAGGGTCCATTGCTCTGCTGTGATTTGTTCCCATCTGGGAGCAAAGTAAGCCAACCTTCCTGGAATGGTGAGAGGTTCTGGATGTTCTAGAGCCAGAAAGGCTAAGCTCTCTAGTTGTAAGTCAAAGGCCCTGAGGAGGCTGAGGCTGTTGGGCCGTAGCAGTCCTAGCAGCCTTAGGCTTGGTCTGTTTCGGTTGTTGCTGTCTCTTTGTAGCAAAACGACCTGCAGAAGATGACTGCTGACCATAAGCAGAATAATATTTCCCTTTTTTGGGAAAAAAATCTCTTTTTGAACAACCTTTTCTTAAAAGGAGCAGAAGTAGACTTTGAAAGTCTATCTAAAGCAGAATTTTCAGCATCCATTTGGGTGGCATTTGCTTGCCAATCTTTGCCAAAAAGATTTTCACCTGTACAAGGAAGATTTCCTAGTCCATCTTGAACCCAAGGTTCCAAATCAGAAGCTTGTAACCAAGCAACTCTGCGTGCACCTATGGCAATGGCCGAGGCTCTGCTGGCACCTTCAAAAGAGTCAAAGGCTGCACGGTTGAAGAACTTGGAAATATCCTGGGCATGTTTGAGCCAGGTGAGGAATTCTTCCCTTTTATCTTCTGGAATAAAAGGAGATAAAGTTTGCAGGTGATCTGTAACTTCTTTTAGAAACATCCCCATAGAGACTATAGGAGTTGATTCTGGCAACAAGCATACTAGCCTGGAAAATTCTCCTGCCAAAGGCATCTAAGGTTCTGCATTCTCTTCCTGGAGGAGCAGAAGAGTGCCTCTTTGTACTCTTTATCTTCTTCATAGCAGACTCCACCACAATGGAGTGGTGAGGAAGCTGAGTGTTATGGAAGCCAGGACAAGGAGGAACACGATACATGATGTCTAACCTGCGAGAATGAGGGGAAGTGGTGAGAGGAGTCTCCCATATGCCCAACATGTGATCATAAAGAATCTCATGTATTGGTAAAGTGGCTGCCTCTTTAGGAGCCTTAGGATATTGTAAAATATCTAATTTTTTGGCTCTAGGCTCTGTCTCAGGGGCCACTGAGATGGAGAGGCCCCTGGCCACTTCCCTAATGAAGTCTTGAAAAGACAAGTCTTCTGGAGGAGACATTCTCCTCTTTGGAGAAGAGGGCTCCTGAGGATGAATCACCGATGCTTCGACAGAGACCTCTGATTCATCAGAGTCTTCAGAGGAATCGAAGTATCGTCTGTCTGGATGCTCCTGCAGAGCCCGATATGCGTACCGGGTGGTATCAACATCGGGAGTGATCGGTACCGATGGGCATCACAGAATAGTGTACCGCTGCAGTCGACACCGAAGCGGATGTCGATGCAATCGGTACCGGCACCGGAACCGATGTCGGTACCGGTGCCGGAGTAGGTACCGGCAACGGAGTTTGTTGCGGTACCGAAGGCGTCGCAGCTTGTATGAATGCCGTAATGGCACACTGCATGGTCAGGATATTCTGATCCATTGACGCAACCAATGTCTGGATGTCGGTACCAGTGGGAACCACCGGTACCCCAGAACATGGCAACAAGTGATCAGTCGAGGCCGAGCCATCGATGTCAACCTGTGACCCCATAGATAAAGCTTTGGAAGCTGGAGCCTCCCGCCGGGGTAATTTTGCCGGTGCGGATTCCTCGAGGGCAAGCCCGGAGGCATCTCGATACTTAGAGGGAGATCTACCCTTCGAGGACCGGCTGGATTTAAGTTTGGTTACCTGAGATCCATGTGAGGAAGAAGCAGCCCTGGAAGACGTCGATGCAACCGAAGCTGCATCCGAGGGAAACAGGGTACTGAGCTTAGCTGCTCGATTCTGTAGGCCTCTCTTAGACATAATAGAGCAGGACTCACAATCCGCAATGGAGTGGTCAAGACCTAAACATTTTAGACACCATTCATGGGTGTCAGTGACAGAAATAGTGCCGCTGCACTTCGTGCATTTTTTAAACCCAGAGACGGGCTTTTCCATGAGGAAAAATTTCCTAGGCCTAAGGCCAAAGAAGAAAATGCACTGAAGTGAGAAAAACAGTAGTTTTTTTTTTTTAGAAGAAAGAAAGACCGGCGGTACCGGTCCAGCGTCGAGAAGGCAGACGCACGACCAAAGAAATAAAATAAAATAAAGAAATTCTTCAGCGGTGACAGGAACACGACCTGCTGGCTCCGCAGAAAAGAAGAACTGGAGAGAGGCGGTTAGGAAAGGCGGGAAGGCAGCGTGCAGGTGCTGTGGGATGCTCCCAAAAGCTTTCCTTTTGGACGCTGGGGAGCGTTCCCGCGCAGGCTCCGCCGGTACCGACGATACCCATATGTGAAGACTCATTCCTGCTTGTTCCTGGAGATAATTTCTTTATACGCAGATGACATTCTCCTATACTTAAGTAATCCCATGGAGACCTTGCCAGAGGTGATGGGGGAAGTGGAGAGATATGGTGCAGTGTCGGGGTTTAAAATGAACATTGATAAAACCGAAGTGATGAAGGTGAAGTTGAGTAGTGGGAGAGAGGAGAGGTTGAGGAGGTTATACCCACTGAAGTGGGTAAGCAATTCAATAGAGTATTTGGGGGTGAGGCTAACAGAGAGATATGAGGATCTGTTTCAGGCGAACTACCCGCGGCTAATAGGGCACATTTGCAAGGATATTGAGTGGTGGATGCGATTGGAAACCTCCTGGGTGGGTAGAATAGTGGGTAGTTAAAAATGAATGTACTACCTCGGCTGCTGTACCTGTTTCAAGCTTTGCCAGTGGAAGTGCCGGAAGGGACGATGCGGACCTTACAAAGGCGGCTGTTTAGCTATATTTGGAGGAGGCGGCCCCCAAGAATCGCAAGAGAAGTGATGTATGCGGCCAAAGAGGAGGGAGGGTTGGGCGTTACCAATCTGAAAGATTATTATAGGGCAGCACAATTGACGCATGTTTTGGGATGGAGAAGGGGAAGGGAGGAGAAACCATGGGTAAGCTTAGAAAAACTTTAGGTCCGAGGGGGGAGGCTTGGGGGAGGTCATGAGGGAATTAAGGGGCTTTAACACTTGCAAGTATAATGGGATGGAGGATGTATAGAGCTTATGAGAGATATAGTTGGATAGTGGGGGGAGGAATATGGCACATTTCGTAATGGGTTTACGGGGGAATAAAATATGTTGGGGGGTTCTTGGTGAAATGTTGTATTGGAATTATTATATTATGGATCAGTGTTTTTGGCTTTGTTCAAGGCTTGTTCATAATAAAAATTGAAACTATAAAAAAAAAAAAGAATTAATATGCGCTACTACATTAGTACACACTAAAGCAGTTAACATACAATAATTTACCGCAAATCACATTTTATGCACTGGAGTCTAGCTACTAATCAAGCAGCATCTCTAACTAGTCTAGAAAAACAAGAAAATGGACTAGAAAGCTATGTCTTGTGCACTGCGTAGCACTTACTACTGGGCCTGGTCCTACAATCATATTTTGAGCAGTAAGCATGGGTGTGTTTCCAGGTATACGAGGTATATTTCATCCTACTGCTGCAGTGCAGTTTGTTTTGATACTTTCCCTGCAAACTGACAATCAAGTTCTTCTGTACCAAAAGTATAGCCTTTTGGAGCCTTGAAATACCAAAGTGAACACAGACTGCTATTTTACAAGGCTCTACGCTAAAAGGTAAATAAATTAAATTTGTAGTGTGCGCGCATGTGTGATCAAGTCAATGCAGACTCCTGGTAACCCAGCCTCTGGTTTTCTTGGCAAGGTGTGACCGGAAGTAGATAATTTTTCAGTTACTGTTCTGCCACCTGTGAATGTGCAATGCAATATAAGGATTTGAATTTAGCTCGGGGCAAGTTGCATTCAGATACCGTACTTGGGGGCTTACAATTTAAGTTTAAGGCACCAAGACTCTTCTGAAGTGATTGTGCAAAGGGAAAGGTTGGAAAATGAGTTGAGGGCCCCGGGAGTGCTACTTGATGCCGATTTGTTATTGCATAATCACGACATCTCCAAGGTGGTTTGGGTGGCCTATGACCAGTTGAGAATGGCGAGCTAATTGTGCAATGCGCACAGTAACTCAGGCTTTGATGATGGCGAAGTTAAACTACTGTAAACTCTTTATGTGGGGTTACCAGAGGTGGTAGCGAGGAGGTTGCAAGCGATTCAAAACTATGCCACGTGAGGTGTCGGGGAGGAATCGTAGGGGGATTTGTGATGTCTTGAAGCAACTGCATTGATTACCGATACGTTAACGTGTGTTCAAAAATGTTAGTATTGGCGTTCAAGGTATTGAGAGAGGGAAGGTTGGAGTTACCTGCAGGATGTGCTGCAGTGGTATCAGCCAGGACATTCGCTGAGATTTAGCAGTTCGTTGGTAGTTTCGGACTATTGAGAAGTGCAGCAGCAGAGATACAGACGGCAGGCGTTTCAGACTGTCCCCCATGTGCTGAAATAAAACTTTCCTTTGGGTTGAAGCAGGAAGCGAAGGGGCAGTTCCATAAAGCCTTAAAACCTTTTCCTTTTCCCAGAATTAAAGGGTCAAGGAGGGCCCTCGGGATGGGAAGATGGGTGGGAGAGATGGCCTGACAGTTCTGTTTTAGTTTGTATTTCTGTGTTTTATGGATGTAAACCACATAGAATGTTTACATATTTGCGGTATATAAATGCTTTTAAATAAATATAAAATTCTCCTGTTAAGTAATCAGCTGAGTGTCTCCTGGAGATACTACAGGAGCAATTTGTCTACTCTGCCACAGAGGGTGTGAACATACAGTATGCCAGCCTTGTGAGCCAGGAGCAAACCACACTTCCTGCGCCAGGCAGTCTCCTTACATGCTCCTAGATTATGGAATGCGTGCCATAAATGACTAAGGACTTCAGCAAAGTAGTAAAAATCTATTTCAGTAATATTACAAAATGGTCATTGAACAATAAAGATGCTAGGCACAGAGACAAGGCAATAGCTCTATAACAATGCATTTCTGAATTATTGTACACGTGGCTGGATGTCCATCGATTGCATGTCTGTACATGTTTGTTGTAACCCACTTTGACCTTGGTGATAAATAGGATATAAGCTAGACAAATCAAATGAAGTTTGTACAATAAAAGCACACACTGGATATACATTTCAGCCAGCTATGCTATGATACAGCGTTCACCTGGCAGAAAAGCAGGTAACATTTAAGAACTGCAGCAGAACCTGGCTAGGGCATTTAACATAACATTAAAGAACAATAAGAGGATCTCAAGGTGGCAAAATAGTGCGACAAGGCAGTGGCAAAAGCCAGGAGGATGTTGGGTTGCATATAAAGGGCAATTACCAGCAGAATGCCACTGTATAAGTCTCTGGTGAGGCCTCACTTGGAATACTGTGTTCAGTTTTGGAGGCATAAGAACATAAGATATATGCCACACTGGGTCAGACCAAGGTCCATCAAGCCCAGTATCCCGTTTCCAACAGTGGCCAATCTAGGTCATATGTACCTAGCAATTTCCTCAAAAGACACAGGTTCCACAATGCTTGTACTGGGTCAAGCATCGATATCCTGGGTCCCTTCTTAATAATGGTTTATGGACCTTTCCTCCAGGAACTTGTCCAAACCTTTTTTAAACCCAGCTACACTAACAGCTCTTACTACATCCTCCGGTAACAAATTCCAGAGTTTGATTACACGTTGAGTGAAAAAATATTTTCTTTTATTAGTCTTAAATAGTTTACCCTGTAACTTCATTGCATGTCCCCTAATCTTTCTATATTCTGATAACGTAAACAATCGATCTACGTTTACCCGTTCCACTCCCGTTCATTAATTTATAGACTTCTATCATATCTCCCCTCAGCCGTCTCTTTTCCAGGTTAAAGAGCCCTAACCTTTTTAGCCTTTCTTCATAGGAGTATCCTTCCATCCCCTTTACCATTTTGGTGGCTCTTCTCTGAACCTTTTCTAATATCGCTATATCCTTTTTAAGATACAGTGACCAGAATTGCACACAATATTCAAGGTGCGGTCTCACCATGGAACGATATAGAGGAATTATAATATCTTTTGTTTTATTTTCCATTCCTTTCCTTATGATACCTAGCATTCTATTTGCTCTCTTGGCTGCCGCTGCACACTGGGCGGAGGGTTTTAACATGTTATCCACAATGATGCCTAAATCATAGGCCATATCTTGCAAAGGATATAAAAGGACTGGAAACTGTTCAGAGGAAGGCGACCAAAATGATTTGGAACCTGCGTCAGAACCTTTATGAGAAAAGACTTGAAGACTTAAATATGTACACCCTGGAGGAGAGGAGGGACAAGGGAGATATGATTCAGACCTTTAAATACCTAAAGAGAAATAATGAACGAACAAACCTCTTCCAAAGATGGGGAAGCTGTAAAACTAGAGGGCATAACATGAAGCTGCAAGGGGGTAAACTGAAGGGCAATGTCAGCAAATACTTTTTCACTGAGAGGGTGATGGATGCTTGGAATGCCCTCCCGATGGAAGTGGTGGGGGCAAATACAGTGACGGAATTCAAGATGGCATGGGACAGACAAAGTGGAGCCCTTTACAGCAACAGGATAAAATCAAAATAAACGTATCTAATTTCTCAACATACAGGGGTGTCCTACACAGAGCAGTGGGTTCGCCCCTAAAACAAAGACATGGGGAGGGGTGGCCTGCACAGAGCAGCAGGTGAACTACTCTTGCCATATTACTGGGCAGACTAGATGGACCATACTGGTCTTTATCTTCTGTCATTTACTATGTTACTATGTTACACAGTGCCCTGACCTGTGCTTCTAAGGTATGCAATGTAATGTGTGCCTTCAAGTCAATGCTGACTCCTGGCGATCCAACAGCTTCTAGGTTTTCTTGACAGTATGACCGGAAGTAGATTGCCAGGCCTTTCTTCCAAAGCAATGGAGGGTTATGTACCTTGCCTAAATGCTAGTGAGAATCAATCCTGATCTCTTGGTTGCCAGCCAGTGCTCTAAGCACTAGGCTACTCCTCCATATGCTTTTAAAGTAATCTCTTAATTTTCTGGGTGATTCACACAGCCCTTTGTTTGATAGAGGGAGCCTGTCAAGTTGCCCCTTTTGATCTGTCAATTAAGCTGTGTGTCTATATGGTCAGTAACTTGATTTTTGGAATAGCTTCTATAATTTTACATGGAACTGAATGCAGGCTCTCCAGTCTATAGTTTCCTGAATCAACCCTGTACTATACTGGGCATCCTCTAGTCCTCAGGTATCATGGCTGTTTTAATGACCGGTTAAGTCTGAAAATTGGTGGATAACTCAAAAAAGAGTAATTAGACCTTACCTGCTAATTAGCGTTCCTGAAGAGACTCCAGTCCGGTCCCTTAACTTCTGGGTTGTGCTCCTCTACCAGCAGCCTTGGAGACTGAGCTCTTCAATTTTTTTCCCAGTGATCCTCCAGTATAAATATCACTGGCTCTTCCCATCAGATCCAGCATACTATTGACAAAGCAGACTTAATGGAGAGACATTAAAACCGAATACACTAACAGAACTGTACGCTGAACTCAAACAAGACGACTGATAAGCGTACCCCTGCACGGCCTCATAAGGGCCCAACTCCTCCCGGCCCCTTGGAGAGAAAGATCTTCATCCCACACCCCCCAAGAGAAAGAGAGAAGGAGTCCCTGACCCGAACTTACCCGTAAGTTCAAGAGGCCCATGCCTACGGCATGTTGACACTGACAGGCGAATATCCATCACCACCTTACCTGAAACAACAAAAGTTGGATATTCCATGACCTACCCGAAGCTTCGGGACGATCTGACCCAACTGGGTGGGATCAGGGACTGGACTGGAGTCTCTTCAGGAACGCTAATTAGCGAGTAAGGTCTAATTACTCTTTCCTAGGCGTTCCTCCAGTCCGGTCCCTTAACTTCTGGGATGTAACAGAGCAGTTCACCTCCAGGAGGGCCCTGACAGAGCAGACCGAAGCACCGCCGACCCAAACTCCGCATCTCCCGAGGCCATCACATTCAACCGATAGAACTTAACGAAGGTATGTAACGACGACCAAGTCGCCGCCCTACAAATCTCCCTGGGCGGAACTAAACTGAACTCCGCCCACGAGGCAGCTAAGCCCCTGGTTGAATGGGCCGAAACCCTACCGGGACCGGTCTACCCTTCTGAATGTATGCACCGGCAATGGCTTCCCTGATCTATCTGGAAATAGAACCCTTAGCCGCCGCTTCGCCCTTACGCGGCCCTCCGAACAAAACAGACGCTCCAACTTTCGGAACGACGCCGTCCGCCTCACGTAATGTCTCAAGATTCTCTTCATGTCCAGCATGTGGAGAAGCAACTCCTCCGCTCCTTTCCCCACTCCCAGGAATGAGGGAAGGGAAATCGACTGATTCACATGAAACGGCGAAACCACCCTGGGCAGAAACGAAGGAACCGTCCGCAAAACCACCTTCTCCTTGAAGAAGGACAGAAAGGGAGGCCGACAAGACAACGCCTGCAGTTCTGAAACATGCCTCGCCGAGCAAATGGCCACCAGAAACACCGTCTTGAGGGTCAAATCCTTCAAAGAGGAACGCTTAATCGGTTCGTAAGGTTCCCCCCCTAGGACATTCAACACCAGATTAAGATCCCAGGGAGGAACTGACACCACTCTGAGGCCTCACGCGCCTGACCACCCTTAGGAATCTAGCTACGCCTGAATGATGCCCCAGCGCCTTTCCCTTGATCTTGCCTCTATAGCAGGAAATGGCTGCTACCTGAACCCGAAGAGAGCTGGCAGCAAGCCCCTTCTCCAACCCTGCTTGCAAGAATTCCAACACCTCTGGCATGGAGGCCCCCAAGGGTCGAATCTTCTGATCCATGCACCAACTCTCAAAGATGCGCCAAACCTGAACATAAGACAGGCAAGTAGAACGCTTATGAGCTCTCAACAAGGTGGCAATCACTGCTCCCGAATAACCTCGCTTAAGCAGCCGCGCCCTTTCAATAGCCAGGCCGTAAGCGAGAACCAATCCACCTGCGGCATCCGCAATGGACCCTGGAACAATAGATCCGCCCTCGCCGGCAGGCGCCACGGCCTGTCGTCCAACAGTCTTACGAGATAGGCATACCACGGACGACGAGGCCAATCCGGTGCTATAAGGATCACCCACCCCTGGTGGGCCTCCACCCATTGCAGGACCTTTCCTATAAGTGCCCATGGAGGAAACACATAAAGCAGTCCCTCCGTGGGCCACCTCTGGACCAGAGCATCGAGACCCTCCGACATCCGCTCCCTCCTTCTGCTGAAGAAGCGGCTGACCTTGGCCGACTGGAACCTCGCCATCAGATCCATGATGGGCTGACCCCACCGATGAACTACCAGCTCGAACACTTGTGGGCAGAGCTCCCACTCTCCGGGATCCACTCTGCGCCTGCTCAGGAAGTCTGCTTCCACATTCTCCACTCCGGCCTCATGCTGCGCCAACAGCGCCAACAGATGGGCTTCTGCCCAATCCAATAGCCCCTTTGCCTCTTCCTCCAAAGGAGCGCTGCTTGTGCCGCCCTGCCGGTTGATATAGGCTACCGTGGTCACATTGTCTGAAAACACCCGGACCGCCTGCTGACGTACCCACTGTTCGAAGGCCCGGTGCACCAGAACTACAGCCCGCAATTCCAGCCTGTTGATGAACCACTGAGCCTCCTCTGGAGTCCAAGTCACCTGTGCAAAGTGTTCCTTGCAATGCGTTCCCCAGCCCGATAAGCTGGCATCCGTCGTTAACTGTAACCAGTTAGGGACTTCTAAGGGCATACCCCTTTCCAAGGTGCCCGACTGGAGCCACCACAGCAGGGATTCCCTCGCTTCCTGCGAAATGGGGAGCCGCATCGACAGGAACTGACTGATGCGACCAACGACGGAGGAGAGCCCGCTGGAGGGGTCTCATGTGAGCCCTGGCCCACAGTACCATCTCAATCGTTGTCGCCATTGTCCCCAGGACCTGCAGATAATGCCATGCCGAGGGCGAATTTCTCACCCGAAACTGATGAACCAGCAGTCGCAGCGCCTCTGCCCGCTGAACTGGAAGGAACACCCTTCCTTCCCTTGTATCAAATCTTGCACCGAGGTGCTCTATCACCTGGGATGGAAATAGCCTGCTCTTTGCCCGGTTGATAACCCACCCCAGACTCTGCAGGAAACAGACTACTCTGTCCGTGACTTTCCGACTCTCCTCCTCGGACTTGGCCCGAATCAACCAGTCATCGAGGTACGGATGGACTAGGATCCCCTCCTTACGCAGCACCGCCGCCACCACTACCATCACCTTGGTGAAGGTGCGTGGCGCCGTCGCCAGACCAAAGGGCAGAGCCTGGAACTGAAAATGTCCCCTTGGCACAGCAAACCGCAGGTATTGCTGATGAGACTCCCGGATTGGAATATGTAAATAGGCCTCTGTCAGATCGAGAGATGTCAAAAATTCTCCCTGCCGTACTGCCACTATTACGGACTGCAGGGTTTCTATACGAAAATGCGGAACTCTGAGACATCGATTGACGCGCTTCAAGTCGAGAATTGGACGGAAAGTGCCTTCCTTTTTGGGCACCATGAAATAAATGGAGTACCAACCGCACCCGCACTGGTCGCTGGGCACCAGCACCACCGCTTCCACCTCCAGCAGCCTGTCCAGAGTTTCCTCCTACTGCAGCCCTCTTTGCTGGGGGGACCTGCAAGGGGACCGAATGAACACTGGAGAAATGGTGCTTGAGAATTCGAGAGCATAACCCTCTCAAATTACCTCCAGCACCCACTGGTCGGACGTGACCCGTGTCCAAACGGGAAGAAACCGCCTCAAACAGCCTCCTATCAGCAGCCCCCCCCCCCCCCGTCTGGACCCCCCTCACTTCATTGCGACTTTCTCGGACCTGTGGACGAGGAGGCGGCGCCGAAACTCCTTCCAGCCCCTCGAAACCCACGGAACCCCTGACCTTGAGAGTTAACACATCCTCTCTGAAACAGGGCATACCGCAACGCCTGAAACTTGCGGGAATCCCGCTGCTGAGTCCTGGCGGGAGCGGAAGAGCGAGACTGTTTCTGACGGTCCTCAGGGAGTCTGCCTCCCTTAGACTCTCCCAATTCCTTCACCAGCTTGTCCAAATCCTCGCCAAACAGTAGCTTGCCCTTGAACGGCAACGTACTAGGACAAGTCTTAGAGGAACCATCTGCAGCCCAACTGCGTAACCAGAGATAACGAAGAGCCGCGACCACCGACGCCATGTTCTTAGACAAGCTTCTTAACCAGGTCATACTGGCTGTCTGCCAAGTAGGCTGCCCCTGATTCAATCTTGCTCGCTTCCCCCTGCGAAGCACTAGCAGCCTCGCCCGATGGTTGGAGCTGTTGCAACCACCGCAGACAAGCGCGTGCCACCCACGTGCTACACACAGAGGCCTGAAGGGCCAGGGCACTGATGTCAAAGGCCTGTTTCAACAGCGTGCCCAACTTCCGGTCCTGCGCAACCCGCAGAGCCGCACTGCCTTCCACTGGGATCGTTGTCTTCTTGGTGACTGCTGAGACCGCCGCGTCCACTCTCAGCGATCTCAATAGCTCCCTGTCTTGTTCCGGTAAAGGGTACAAACGGGCCATGGACCTCACACCCCTCAGGCCCGAATCCAGCTGATCCCATTCCTCCTGGATCATCTGCCTCACCACCCGGTGCACCGGGAAAACTTTGAGCCTTCCGAACCGCCTGAATAAGTGGATCTTCGAGGACCTCCTCTTCTACCGGCCCACTCTGAGCCATATTGAGAGCCTTTAAGGATTCAGAAATCAAAGCCGGTAACTCCTCCCGGCGATACACCCGCACAATCCGGGTTCTCTGTTCCTCCTGAATCTCGCCCTCTTTGAGTTCCTCCTCTTCCTCTCCTAGATCCGGCTCGGACAACTCCGCCTCCCGCTCCTCAACCATAGAGAGGGGAGGCGACGCGTCCTCAGCCATCCTTTGCCGCTTCTGCGGTATAGCAGATCCCCCCTCACTGGGGTCCGAGCTTCTCTTGGATGGGCCGTCTCATGCGCCCTGCTTCTGCTCCTGCTTCCTAAGGCAAAAAGCTTTATGCAGAAGCAGCACGAACTCTGGGGAGAAATCACCCAGGCCCTTCCTGCCCAGCCGGCAATGAGGAAGGACCTGGAATGTGCAGCATAGAGGCCTGCCGCTCCACAACTGGGACCAACGGACCCTCTGGCCCCCCCAATTGGGGCACCACCTCCCCTGAACTTTGAGGAGTGCCCTCTGCTGCTTCCAGAGACAAGGAAGCCTGGATTTCTTGTTCCACAGAGGCGGCCTCCATAGCACACCCCCTGCAAATGCCTGCCGCTGATACCACCCCACGCTTAGCACCACATACTAAGCACTGAGGCCGGGCTGGCATACTGGCCCTGTGACTAACACACCCCAAGACTTCCTCTCACTAAATTAACTGCAATCCCCGGTTTACTTTCTGCTTGTTTTTTTTTTTTAAATGAACTGTAAAATTAAACAAATGCAATAAAAGTATTTAATAATGTATCTAATAAAGGGAACCATCTCTGAGCTCCCCATCTCTGAGCTCCCCAGAGAGCAGCCTGATATCCGGCCTGCTCTCCTGCGTGCCAAAAACGCGCGTGCGAACAAAACTACCGGGGCGATCCCCTCCCCCTTTCAACTTGGCCCATACCTCTGGCGCTGCCTTCCCAGCCAGCAAGGATCCTCCAGCGAAGATAAATGGGCTACCGGTACCGCAGTTCAGTGCCACGCGGTCCTCAGCTCCACTCAGCCACTTCCTTTCCGTGCCGGTCAGCTCCCTTCCACGTGCTCAGCCTCCACTAAGGCTTTGGCACGGGCGGGCCCGGGATTTGAAAAAAACGGTCTCTGCTCAGCCTGAACTCCGCTGCCTCTCGCCGTCGCTCCCGCACCCAACGGCTCGAGAGGCGCCACTGAGCCTTTGCTTCTGTGCTCAACCCCTTAGGAGCAGCCACTAAGCAAGAAACAGAAGAGAGGAGAGAAGAGGAAGGGGAAGGATCTCTCTCGCCAAATCCTGATACTATTCAACTACACTCTCCCCACAAAAAAACAAACCCAGCACAAAGGTGCCTTCAAAAACCGAATTAAATAAAGCAAACAGAATAAGACAGGAAAACTTCCTAGATCTCTCCACTAAGCCGCTCACCAGCAGCTTTGGAGACTGAGCTAAACTGGATCTGATGGGAGGAGCCAGTGATATTTATACTGGAGGATCACCAGGGGAAAAAAATTGAAGAGCTCAGTCTCCAAGGCTGCTGGTAGAGGAGCACAACCCAGAAATTAAGGGACCGGACTGGAGGAACGCCTAGGAACCTTTGCTATGCTGATACCACATTACTTGCTGAAAGTGAAGATGATCTGAAACATTTGCGTCTCAATATCAAGGAAAAGTCTTAAAATGGGCCTGCACTTTAACATAAAGGCGGCAAAGAGCCTGACAACTGGCAAAAATCAATAAGTTCATCATTGATGGAGAAGAAATTGAAATAGTGGATGACTTTAACCTGCTTGGATCAATAAAGAAACGACAAGCAGTCAAGAAATCTGAAAACACATTACTCTTGACAGAATGGCTATGAAGGACCTAGACAAGATTCTCAAAAGCAGAGATGTCTCTTCATACAAAGACTTGACTTGTCCAAGCCATGGTATTTTCAATATCATATCAATGCAAAAGTGGCCAGTGAAAAAGAATGGAAGAAAATTGATGCCTTTGAATTATGGTGCTGACGAATACTGTGTATACCACGGATTGCCCAAAGAACAAAACTCTGTACTAGAAGAGATCAAACCTAAACTTTTTATTAGCAGCTCAGATGACAAGACTTCAACTTTCATACTCTGGACACATCATGTGAAGAGAGATCATTCAATAAAGACATGCTTGGCAAGGCTGAAGGTCAACACAAAAGAGGAAGTCCAGCAATGAGATAGATAAATACAATAAGAGCAGCTATGGGCGCCACAATCAATAAGCTGCCTAACTGAAGGCTGAACACTGTTTAGGTCAACCACCCAGAGGTCACCATGAGTCAAAACCAACTCGACAGCACTTAACAAGTAATTTCACTTTGAGGGTTTTTTTTCTTTTTCTAACTGGGTGCATACCATATGGTCCAAGTCATTTGTTACTCTTCAGGTTTGTCAAACTGCTCTATTACATCTTCTAGCACTACAGTGATTTGCTTTTAGTTGCTCAGAAAGAATGTTTCTGGTGTATCCTCCTTACTAAAGGCCAATGCAAAGAAGTTATTTAGTACTTTGGCAATTAACTTTGCCTTCTTGAACACTCCTTTTATCCCTTAAGTCATCTAAGCAGCCCCATTGATGCCATTATGGGCTTTTGCTTCAACTGTACTTGAAAGAGATACATTTTTGCTTCTATGCAAAGCGTCTTGTCTCGGCCTACCTTATTACTGTTTTACATCTAACCTGCCAGTGCTTATGCCCGTCCTTATTTACATTTTGGGTCTACTTTCCATTTTTTGAAAATGCTCTTTTGGTTTTTACTGCCTGTTTGGCCTTTCTTCAAAAATCACTTTTTAAATGCATGGGCTTCCAAATTTTTTTTTTATTTTTATTTATTTATTTTTTTTAATAAAAATGTCCAAACATTATGCAAGCTTCTGATCCTGGCAACAGCTTCTAAATTTCTTCATGGATAGGCCCTAGAAGTCTTTCTTTAAAAAGTTAAATACCACTGCTGTAATTTTACTTGTATTCTAGTCTCTCTTTCTCTGCACATATCCAATAGATAGCTAAAATATGTCACGTCTTTCTCTGTAATATTGGCAAAATTAGTCTCTTCCTTTCTACATACACTAAGACCCTCATCCACTCACTAATCACCTCTCATCTTGAGTATTGTAACCTTCTCCTCACTGATCTCCCTCTGAATCATCTTTCTTCCTTTCAATCTATTCAAAACTCAGCTGCACAGCTTATCCCCAGACAGTGTCGCTATGCTCATGTAACCCCTCTTCTCAAGTCAGTTCACAGGCCCCCTATCTATTTCTGCATCCAGTTTAAACTTCTACTTATTTACAAGCACAATCATTCTGTGGCTCCTCACTATCTTTCCTCTCTTATTTCTCCCTACACCCCTCCTCAGGAACTCCACTCTTCGGGCAGATCCCTTTTCTGTGCCCTTCTCTGCCACTGCCAACTCCAGACTTCATTCATTCCACCTTGCTGATCTATATGCCTGGAACAAACTACTTGAGTCAGTACATTGAGCTCCTTCTCTGGCCCTATTCAAGTCCAGGCTGAAGACCCACCTCTTTGAGGCTGCTTTTGGATCCTGATGCTCCTCATTCTCTTGTCCACTACTTATGTGTATCTTGCCATACTCTAGTTCCCCAATTTTGTGATGTTCTTTCAGCTTTATTAGATTGTAAGCTCTGATGAGCAGTGACTGTGTTACATCTATATGGACAGTACTGCGTACACCTTGTAGCGGTATACAAATGATTAGTAGTAGTATTCATGCTTGAATGATTAGTACTATGTCAAATTTAACTGCATTACGATTGTTACAAAGTGAATCCACCATCTTTACCATTTCAATTCCACAATTTTCAATGTGACATTAAACCAATTGTGTTGCCAGTTTATTAGCCTCTTAATTTCCGTTAGCCTTTTATGGTCTATTTCCTCATACTGGCCAGATGGCCAGCAGTATATCCCCACTACAGTACTCTTCTCTGTGACCTTGGTTCTTCTATCCAGAGGTTTCCAAAATACAGTTTTTTTCCTAAGGAGTTTGTATGCTGTTCAACTCTGTGGCATCCTTAATATACACAGCACCACCTCTCCATCCAAGCAGGGGTGGTACATCAATACTGCATTTTCAGTTGTAAGGGGAAGGCATGTTCTGCCTGTCCTTCACGATTGACTAACATGATACCGATACACCACTCCCGCTGGCAGGAATATGGACGGAGGACTCCTGAGTACCTTAGAGCGAACTCTGGATAGCGATTCACTTTCCTCAATTCTTTTTAAAGAAAAAAATAGAACTCTACAATGCAAAATGATCCCTCTCATATAAGCAAAAAGATAGAGACAAAAAAATGCACAGGAAGAGGAAACCAGATTCTTTTAAAACCTACTATAGTGAAGATGCAGCCAATTGTAAGGCCACCAGCTGACAATATTCTGTTTTTGGTGTTAAAGCTTGGCATGCTGGTTACTTTGTTGCTGTTCGTACTGGTCTTTTTGAAAGGAGATGCTATTCATACCCCATCTACGGCTTAAAGTTGAAATGTTCCGTTTCAGATTCCTGCTGCATCTTGTTCTGGAGTATGTTTGTTAAAGGGCAAACTTGTTCTAACAATACATTTTCGACTACGGTCTTTGCTTTTTGCAAGATTAAATAGGTGACAAGGAGTTGTTGTGATCCCTCCATTGATTGATCATACAATAAGGGGCTCATTAGTCATACCCTGCTAACTAGCGAGGCAGCAGCTGATAGCTACTATTTATCACTGTGATGCATGATTAAACGGGCTGTCGCAGATCAAAAGAAAAAGCATCACCAGAATTCTCATTAAATTTTGCCTGCTCTGACAGACTATAGACCACCTGCAGATAGTACAACATAAAGAATATATCCAGCCGCTCAACATTCTGAATAGCCTCAGTTCCCCTTTCGCTGGAAGTTTGCTTTGCAGCTTCTCAAAAGTAACCTGAAAACCCCCAGACCCAGTCATGTTTTTCAGGATATATGAAATGAATCTGCATGCATTGGAGACCCAGCACACTGCCTGGAAGCCCAGCTGGCAATGGGGTCCCAAAAATAAACTTGTGAAACTCTGCAGTACGCACAGTTCAATGCCTCATGCATAGCCTTCGCTCTCCAAAACATGCAAGCTTTAAAAGTCATATGTCTTTCCACATTCCTTCAGCTCCCCAAAAGTTCCAAGTCCCTGCCCTAGCGGTTTCTAAGTAATTGGAGGGGCAGCAGGAAAAATAAACTCTATACTGAGACACCTGGCACAATCCCTTATTTAATCAGACAGAATCCAGGCTAAAAAAAAAAGGTTCTCTCTTTGGTTAACATCACTAAAATATATTCTCCATTTTATTTTGTAATCTATTTCACATCCACAATTTATGCATTGGAGGAGGAAGAGACTGAGCAATACGATTAATAATTAGAAATACAAGGGAAATCACTTTGCCAATCATTTACCTCCAGGGTCACAAATTCTTAATCTACAAGCAAGGCTTCCTGTGCAACACCAGGACTGAGCTGCGCTCCCATCTCCTACTCTCCCACTTTACAAAGGAAAAGTATGCACACCACACAGTCACATGCACACCTCCTCCAAAGCCCCAACTCCCCCCCCCCCCCACCAATAGTTCAACCTTACTATGCAGAAATTATAGTCTCTGTATTTATATTGAAAGGAGGAAAAAAAAAACCATACCACCACAGTTCACCGACATCACCATATTTTCTTAAATTTGCAAAAACGCTATTAGTGCCATTACTTAGATTTCATAACCTGATCACCACAACAAAATTATAACCTTTCAATTTTTAAATTCCTCAGATTTCTTTCTCTTGGCTTCATCCATATTAGCTAATGGAATTCTCTAATTCAGAGCTGCAGACTGATATGGTGAGAGATCTATTTTAGCAACAACAGTTTTGATAGTGGCCTGGATTTCTCTCCAAGTACCCAACCTGCCAACTAAAATACTGATTGAACAGAGACCAATCATTCCCCTGTTCTAGAACCAATTTAACCTCTCCCTCTGCAAGAATTTGACCAAAAAAAAGCATTGACTGTAAAACAAAGCTGCTGGAAGGGGAGCAGAACCCAGAGGAAAGGGACTGGACTGGAGGGACACTTAGGAAATAAGGCTTAAGGTTTGGCTAAGGCGGCAACATCTTGAACCAACTCTGAGGCCAGCCCTGCCTCACCCCCTGGCATAAATCACAATCAACCCCTCTCCCTGCCCGACTCTCTCTAGCCAACAGGGGTTACATGATTAAGGGAACTTCCTACCCATTGCCAGCTCTCCTCTGCCAAGTGGAGTCAATGGGTTTTGCAGCATTACAAGGCGTTGTACAGTTCCGATTCCAGCAGGGGTGTTGGCAGCAGGAGAAGAACTGAAGTGCTATTTGCCAATGCCTTCTGCTGACTAGAAGACAATGCACAAAGGGAGGTGAAAACCGACTTCTGCCCCGCCAATGGTGCACACCCAGTGCCTCTAGCCAGCTCTCCCCCCCCCCTTTTTTTATTTCCTTCTTCCAGTAGACGACTTATCACAAACTCTTCCTTGGCAGCCATAGAATTAGCACATCCACCAAGGTCCCCCTAAACGTTTGTGTTCTAGGCATGTGCCTAGTTTTCTTACTCCTTAATCCTGCCCTACCTGTGAGGGAGGGGGAACTCTGCCATCACTTACTGCCGATATGTACTAGGCTGAACACTGGATGCATGTATGCTGGTTCCAGAGAACACTGCAGTTTATGGCCCTTGATTAAAGACCTTATTTATTTATTTATTTATTTACATTCTCTTATATACCGCACTATTCAGCATCAGCGCGGTTTACATGGAACAGAAACGCTCAGTACAGTTAACATGTATGAGTTTACAGATAACAGGGCAAGTAACTTAGATAACAGGGGTAAACTATTTACAAAAACTTGCTACATAAGCTTGTAAACTATTTACAAATATTGCTACATAAGGTTGTATGATCATGAATTCTATAGAAACAAATGCACCACTAAGGGTTAGAGAATCTTTCTTGGCATGTTGTTGGGAAACCATATATTTGCTTAGTGGGTTACATCTCTGTCTCGGTGGGTGAGGTTGGGTTCTATGAGGTACTTATTGAAAAGATGGTACTTGAGGGCTTTCCTAAACTGCGTAAGGCCCTTAATAGCCCGGATATCTGGAGGTAATGCGTTCCAGCATCTTGGTGCGCTGATACTAAACGCCCTGTTGGCTGTAGATGAAGTGCAAACTGTTAATGCTTTCGGGACTTTTAGGGTGTTTGTAGCTGTGGATCTCCTTGCTCTATTAGGAGATATGGTATGGATGAGGGCCATTATTGATTCAGGGGAGAGCTTGTTAATAGCTTTAAAAGTGAGTAACAGAGTCTTAAAAGCGATTCTAGCCTGGATAGGTAGCCAATGTAATTGTATCAACAGAGGTGTCACGTGGTCGCTTCTGGGGGCTCCATGGATGACCCTTGCTGCAGCGTTCATGGCGAGCTGCAGCGGGTGTAGGGTGGATAGGGGCAGGCCTTGAAGGATGGCATTGGCGTAATCAAAATGAGGTATGATCAATGCCTGGTATATAGTCCTGAAGTCATTTGGTTCCAGCATAGATCGTAAATGCCGAAGTGAGCGGATCTTGTAGTATACTGCTCTGACTGTGTTCCCTATGTGGGCTTTCATGTCTAGGCGCTGATCCAAGGTGACTCCCAGGTAGCGTATTGATGGTTTAGTTTGTAGCTCTGCTTCTTTTACTTTAAGGAATTGTGGTGGTGTGAAGTTAGTGTTCCTAGTAATGAAGAGTACTTCCGTTTTCTTATGTTGTATTCGGAGGTTTTGGGAGAGAAGCCAGTCAGATATTGCGTTGAAGCAACTCGTCAGTGGAGAGAGGTCCGGATGTTCCGTAGAGAAGGGTATGTACAGCAGGACATCATCAGCGTATAACATGCAGTCGACATTGAAGGATCGGATGATCTTGCAAATTGGTTGCATGTAAATGTTAAACAAGAGGGCCGAAAGGGAAGAACCTTGTGGGACTCCCTGGCTTTGGTGGAAAGGTTCTGATGTCATCCCTCCAGAACGCACATGCTGCCATCTTCCAGACAGGTAAGATCTGCACCAATCAAGCGCTCTGCCAGTAATTCCTTTCTCAAATAGTCGACCTAAGAGAAGCTCATGACTTACTGAGTCAAAAGCTGCAGCGATGTCCAGAAAGATGAGAGCAAATCCTTGACGGATGTCATCAATGCCAGTAATTATCCTGCAGAAAAGGGTGGTAAGAAGGGTTTCCACTCCGTGGGATTCCCTAAAACCATGTTGGCAGGGGTCTAATGGTGAGGCAATGTCGACGTGATCTTGTAGTTGTCGTTGTACCTCTTTTTCGATGATCTTCGCAAGTAACGGAATACTGGATATAGGTCTATATGAATCCACTTTTTGGGGGTCGAGTTTGACTGCAGTGGAAGAGCTAGTAGGGATTATAAAATAAAGGGAGGGGTGAGACACAGAAGAACTTGGGTACATGCGAATGAAAGCTGTTCGATTAAGCCAGAAGCCTTAAAGGAGCAGCAACCTAGTTGTTAAAGAAGCAGGCCGAGAGCAAGGGAAGCTAAGGTTCAAATCCTGAAGGCATTCTTGTGATCTCTGGGAATCCGCTTCGCCCTCCATTGCCTCTAGTGCAAACTTAAAGATAGGTTTACTAAAGTGCATTGCTGCATGCTAACATGCATGAATTTACCACAGGTCCCATTGTATGCAATGGGATCTAATAACTAAACATACACATTGAAACGGCACTAGTGCACATGAACAGAGTAGCACCTTTAAGTAAATCTAACCCTTCGATTATAAACCTTTTGGAGAGAGGAAATACCAAGTGTACCTGAATGTAATTCACTGTGAGCTACTACTGAAAAGTCGTAAGCTAAACTCCAATAAAGAAAATTAAAATAAGATGAAAGAAACCTCTCCCCCTTAACCCTATCTCCTCATAAGAGGCACACTTGAAATAATATTTATCCGGATTTAGATCATACTGTTTTAGTAGCTCAAGGCTACCTAGGATACTTTAATGTATTTCCCTGTCCAAGGAGGTATTACCGTCCAACTATGTATCTGAGGCAAGGATTTAAGGCAAAAATCTGCAGTAAAGGCAAATAGCCATTACAAACATGCATGAAAGAACAAGCAATTCGCTCCAGCTAAAGCACCTGTTCATAGCCGTTGAGCCCAAGGTGCCTCCAGACTGTGTAGTGCGCATTATTCTATGAAGTTCCCAGATCTCATGATATTTTTTTGTCTGGTGTGTTTCACCTGGCTGCCAGCACTTTTAGCTTGGATAACCACTGAATTGGGCTGTCAGGAGACGTTTGTTTAAGCTCTGCTCCACTAGGATAAAGTTACAGATTGTTAGTTTAAAGTGATCCAACTTCATCCCCAGGGCAAACTACAAAAATTATAAATATGATTGAAGAGATTGTAAGAGACCTCAAAAGACTGTATTTTGTATTTTTTTTGTTTTTGAGGGGGGGGGGGTTGTTTTTGTGGTTTTTGTTTTTTAATTTCTGACTAATCTCTGCCATGAGAGAAGACAGACAAAGATCTTAAATATGTGTACTTTAGAGGAAAAGCAGGATAGAGGCGATATGATTGACTACTACTACTGAGCATTTGTATAGCGCTACAAGTTGTACGCAACGCTGCACAGACATGTAAGAGACAGTCCCTGCTCATAGGGCTTACAATCTAGTCAGGACAAACACAGAAGGTGTAGGCTGGGATACAACAAGGGGAGAGGAAAGAAAAGGGAGACCAGGAGAGTCAAGATCCAAAAGCAGCAGCGAAGAGGTGAGTTTTCAGCCTGGATTTGAAGAGGGTTAGAGAAGGTATCTGGCGTATAGACACAAGTAGTTTGTACCAGGCGTAAGGTGCAGCAAGCTGAAAGGAGCGAAGTCTGGAGTTAGCAATAGAAGAGAAGGGCACAGATAGGCGTGATTTGCCAGAAGAGCGGAGTTCCCGAGGGGTGTTGTAAGGAGAGGTAAGAGAAGAAAGATACTGAGGAGCCAAAGAGCGAATGCATTTATAGGTCAGTAGGAGAAGTTTGAACTGGATGTGGAAACGGCTAGGGAGCTAGTGAAGTGATTTGAGAAGAGGAGTAATATGAGCATGACGAGGCTGGTGGAATATTAGCCGAGCAGCAGTGTTGAACAGATTGAAGGGGAGAGAGATGATTCAAAGGGAGAACAGCAAAGAGTAGGTTACAGAAGTCAAGACGGGAGGTGATTAAGGAGTGGATAAGCATCTTAGTAGTGTGTTCAGAAAGGAAAAGGACGAATTTTTCTGATGTTATAGAGAAAGAAACGGCAGGTCTTAACTATCAGACGAATGTGTGTGGAGAAGGAGGGAGAAGAGTCAAAGACAACCCCAAGATTGCGAACCGAGGAAACAGGAAGGAGTACAGAGTCATCCACAGAGACTGAGAAAGGAGGAAGAGGAGGGGAGGATTTAGGGGGAAAGATAAGAAGTTCAGTCTTGGCCATGTTCAATTTCAAGCAGCAGTGAGACATCCAGGTTGCAATGTCAGAAAGGCAGGCAGAGATCCGGGTCTGGATAGCCGGAGAGATTTCAGGCGTAGAGAGGTAGATCTGGGAGTCATCAGCATAAAGATAGTACTGAAAACCATGGGAAGAGATAAGCGCACCAAGGGACTGGGTATATAGAGAGAAAAGGAGCGGACCCAAAACAGATCCTTGGGGTACACCAACTGGGAGTGAGATAGAGGAGGAGGAGCCACCAGAACACAAAGAGCGATGGGAGAGCGAGGAGAACCAGGATAGTACAGAGCCCTTAAAACCAAGCGAGGACAGGGTATCGAGGAGAAGGTTGTAGTCAACAGTGTCAAAAGCAGCAGAAAAGTCAAGAAGGATGAGAACAGAGTAAAGGCCCTTGGATTTTGCCAGAGCACTTCCGAGGGCACTGCTCTTCCCAGAACACAGAGAGGCAACAGAATTAGGCACACGTGGGACGAGACAGGAAGGAGGGCTACACAATACCTCAGCAGGGAGGAGGGGTTGGTCACTCAGGTAGACAAGAGCAGGGCAGGAAAAATGTTTAAAAACTCAGCAAGCTCTGGAGACAGAGCAGGGATAGATACTGAATTAAAAGTAACAGTTAACCTGGCCAACAGAGACAGGCCAGATAGTTGAAAGAAGCACGATAAGTTATACAGGTGAGACAGCTAAAGTGCAAAAATAAAGGGGACAGAGAGGTGAGGGAACACACCAATAAAGAGACAGAACTCACAGCAAATTCGCTCACAGGAGCTAAAAATCCACCTCTCTAGCAGAGCACTTGTGAGGACACTGCTCTTCTCAGAGCACAGAGAGATGTTTAAATACCTCCATGGCATAAATGTACAGGAGAAGAGCCTCTTTCGATTGAAAGCAACCTCTGCTGAGGGGACATGGGATGAGGGTGAAAGGGGATAGATTCAGGAATGATATTTGGAACTATTTCTTTACAGAAAGGGTGGTGGATTCATGGAATAGTCTCCCAGTGGAGGTGGTAGAGATGAGGACAGTATCTGAATTCAAAAAAGCATGGGACAAACACAGAGGATCTCTAAAGGAAAAAAGGGGACTGTTGTAGTGATTGATATGGAAGGGCAGACTAGCTAGGCCATGTGGTCTTTTTCTGCCGTCATGTTTCTATGTTTCTATCCTTGAGCATCCTGTAGCATTCCAAATCAAGGCTGGAATTTTTTCTTTAACTCTCATAGCTTTAGAAAAGCTGACCTTATTCTTCCTCTTATAGTTTCTGATTCCATTTCCTTGCATACGCCATTGCAGTACTTTGCTCCTCACTCTCCTGTCCACTGCTCATATCTCTCTTACCATACTCTAGTCCCCAGTTTCACTATGTGTTTTGTCTTTATTAGATTGTAAGCTCTGATGAGCAGGGACTGTGTGTTACATCTATATGTGCAGCACTGTGCATGCCTTGTATCACTATAAAAGATTAGTAATAGTCGTCCTTGTGTTGCTGCACATTGGAAATCAGTTGGGTTCTGTGCTTGTCTCTCTCCCCTCTGGCTTTAGCTTCTTTGCATTTCTGGGCAAATTTTTAGAGTTTCTTCAGAGAGGAGAAAAGCCAGCCACCATTTGCTGGAGACAAAAATACTGAAGGGACCTCGGGTGACCAAGATGTATAGAGGCATAGACGTGATGTCATTGAAAGCTGGGCTTTTCATTGGTCTTTGTCTCCACCAATCTGCTGGTAGGGGAACACAACTCACTTGTCTGGACTGGTCAAGCAGGATGATATGGAACTTTGATTTTTTTTTGTAACCATAAAACACACATAAATTAGCTATAAAATAAATAGCTACATTTACAGTTCATAAATACCTAGAAATAAAAGCTCTAAATATATTCCAGGTATAGTATAAAAACAGTTTACACAGTAATAATGCTTCTGCTCCCAAGAAATTGCAGTCTAAGCTTGAGCACGCAAAGGTACATAAGTTCAAAGGTCATATAGCAAGAAATGGATAAATGTAATCAAAGCAAAGCAGTGTTTAAATTACATTGGCTCCCCGCAAAATGGCAGATGATTTACAAAGCACTCATGTTGGTACATAGGGAACCAAGTCATGAAACATCACACTGTATTTCATCCGTTTTGAAAAACTTCACCAACCTTCTCATGCATTACAGTCACCAAATGCTCATTTGTTAGAGGTACCCTCACATCGCAAGACTCATGTATGTTTGCTATAACTGCCACGATACTTTGCAGTTCTCTTCCTCCTGAAATATTTATTTTATTTAACAGGTTTTATATACCGCTTTTCATTTCCGTCAAAGTGGTTTAAACCGTAACAAACTTGGTAATTATACATTAAACAGGGACAATAACTTGGATTTTTCTGGAGGCAATGGAGGATTAAGTGACTTGCCCAAAGGCCACAAGGAGTGCTAGTGGTAATCAAACCCTGGTCTCTTGGTTCCCAAGCTAGTGCTTTAATCATTGTAAACTTACTATCTCTTTGGAGTAGGCTTAAGGTGCATTTGTTTCAACAGGCTTTTTCAACTGATTGAAGTATCCAAAAATGTGGTGTTTACTTTATGTTACATAGAAAAATAGAAACATAGAAACATGACGACAGAAAAAGACCACATGGCCTATCTAGTCTGTCCTTCCATAACTACAACAGTCCACTTTTTGCCTTTAGAGATCCTCTGTGTTGGTCCCATGCTTTCTTGAATTCAGTTACTGTCCTCATCTCTACCACCTCCACTGGGAGACTATTCCATGGATCCACTACTCTTTCCGTAAAGAAATATTTCCGCATATCACTCCTGAATCTATCTCCCTTCACCCTCATCCCATGTCCCCTCGTAGCAGAACTTGCTTTCAATTGAAAGAGGCTCTCTCCCTGAACATTTATGCCACGGAGGTATTTAAACATCTCAATCATATCACCTCTATCCCGCCTTTCCTCTAAGGTGTACATATTAAGATCCTTAAGTCTGTCCTCATATGCTTTATAATGAAGCCCATTAATCATTTTGGTAGCAACCCTCTGCACCGACTCCATCCTGTTCACATCCTTTTGAAGGTGCGGTCTCCAGAATTGCACACCATACTCCAAATGAGGTCGCACCAAAGACTTATACAGAGGCATTATCACCTCCTTTTTTCTGCTAGCCATTCCTCTCCGTATGCACCCAAGCATCCTTCTAGCTTTTGCTGTCGCCTTTTCCACCTGTTTAGCTACTTTAAGATCATCAGACACAACCACGCCTAGGTCCCGCTCTTCTTTAGTGGACAAAAGTACTTCACCTCCTATACTGTATTGCTCCCTTGGATTGCTGCAGCCCAAATGCATGACCTTACATTTTTTAACATTAAATCCCAGCTGCCAAATTCTAGACCATTCTTCAAGCTTAGCTAGATCCCTCCTCATGTTATCTACCCCTTCCTGGGTGTCTACTCTATTGCAGATTTTGGTATCATCCGCAAAGAGGCAAACCTTACCCGACAGCCCTTCCGCTATATCACTAACAAATATGTTAAAAAGAATTGGACCAAGGACAGATCCCTGGGGCACACCACTGGTAACATCCTTCTCCTCAGAGTGAGCTCCATTTACTTGTACTCTTTGTCGCCTCCCACCCAACCAATTTCTAACCCAAGCAGTAACTTTAGGGTCCATCCCTAGGGTGCTCAGTTTGTTTATAAGTCGCCTTTGAGGAACAGTGTCAAAGGCTTTACGGAAATCTAAATACACCACATCTAGAGCTCTCCCTCGGTCCAACTCCCTGGTCAGCTAGTCAAAAAAATCAATCAGATTTGTCTGACAAGACCTGCCTCTGGTGAATCCATGCTGCCTCGGATCCTGTAATCCGCTGGACTCCAGAAACCTCACTATTTTCTCTTTCAGCAGCGTTTCCAATAATTTACTCACCACCGAAGTTAAACTAACCGGCCTGTAGTTTTCAACCACATCCTTACTTCCGCTTTTGTGTAAAGGCACCACATGAGCCTCTCTCCAGTCCTTTGGCACCACTCCTGACTCCAACGAGGCATTGAAAAGGTCAGTCAGTGGAGCTGCTAGAACGTCCCCAAGTTCCCTCAGTATTCTAGGGTGTATCCCATCCGGTCCCATCGCTTTGTCTACTTTAAGTTGAGCTAGTTTCTCACGAACACAGTCTACTGAAAATAGTTCAAGATGTCCCTCGCTTCTGTTCTTATTTGTGGGTGTTTTCTGAGGTCCTGCTCCTGGTTCTTCATCTGTGAACACAGAACAAAAATATTTGTTAAGCAATTCCGCTTTATCCTTATCAGCTTCTACATATTCCCCCCCTGCACCCTTGAGTCTGACAATACCACTTTTGCTCTTCCTCTTCTCACTAATATATCTGAAAAATGTCTTATCCCCCCATTTTATTGCATTGGCTATTTCCTCCTCCTTTTGAATCTTTGCCTTCTTGACTACTTTGCTAGCTTCTCTAAGTTTTTCCAAATACAGATGCTTGTCTTCTGCTCTCTGTGATCTCTTGTATTTCATGAAGGCCTCCCTCTTTTTCTTCACTTTTTCAGCTACTTCCTTCGAAAACCATAGCGGTCTCCTGTTCCTTTTACCTTTATTTACCATTTTAACAAAAAGGTTGGTTGCCCTTAAAATACCCCCTTTCAGTTTTGCCCACTGTTTTTCTACATCCCCCAGCTGTTCCCATCCCACTAACGACTCCCTGAGGTATTGGCCCATCTTCGCAAAGTTAGTCTTCCTAAAGTCTAAGATCCTCACCTTGGAATGGATTCTAACAGCCCTAGTCCTAATACTGAACCACACCATCTGGTGATCACTGGATGCAAAATGATCTCCCACTACAACATCAGAAACACTTTCACCATTGGTAAGCACCAAGTCCAGTATGGCCCCTTCACGTGTGGGGTCTGTTACCAATTGCCTGAATAGTTCTCCCTGTAGAGAATCCAGGACCTCCTTACTTCTAGATGATACTGCAGCAGGAATGTGCCAATCAACATCTGGCATATTGAAATCTCCTATCAGTAGCACTTCCCCTTTCTTAGCAATGCTGCGTATGTCTTCAATTAACTCTGTCCACCTCTTCCTCTTGTGAGGGAGGTCTGTATATCACTCCAATGCAAATAGATTTCTCTTTCCCTCTTTCTAGTTTAACCCACAATGCCTCCTCTCTCCCTTTTAAGCTCTGTAATTCCAAAGCTTTAATAGTAGTTTTTACATATAGTGCCACTCCTCCTCTTCTTCCTACCATGTTATGTTATGTTAGTTATTTTATTGTTATTGTGTGTCTTTTTTGTTTTTGTTGGGTTTTGTTTTATTTTTTTTTAACTTACTGTGTTGCATTGTAATCCATCTGTGTTACTGTAGTGTGGTATATAAATACTTTTTAATAATCAAGAAATTACCAAGCAAAGTAATTCTGTAACTTTTGCTACAAGTTCTCTGCCTGAAGGTTTGTTAAAAAGAGGGATATTTTTGTTAGCTTTTTTGCTACTTAAAGCAAGCCTCGACGGTGCTAGTGATCCTGTCCCCATTCCCCTCCTCCCCATTTCTCTCATGTTTTTGTGAGAACGGCATCAGGGTTCCTACACCATGCATCATCTTTGAATTACAGTAGTAAGAGCTTCAGATAGCAAGTGTCTCTGTGGGTGTGTGGTGTAACAGTAGTTATTTATTATTTACATTTCTTATATACCGCGCTATTAAGATCAGTGCGGTGCACAATGAACAGAAACAATACTACAATGCATCAAGGCACATTGAGTTTACAATGAACAGGGTATGAACTTGGGTGAGAACCAGGGAAACTATTTACAGGTCATTTTACAGAAACTACAGAATATTTACAGTTGAACAAAGGTTCATGGCACAGGGAAGTTTGTACCGGGGGGGGGGGGGGGGGAGAGCTGGTTATCAATTCTCTTTTTGGGTTTGGGTGTTGGAGCAGTTAGGGAAGGGGGCCAGGGGTGTACCTGTGTGCAGGATGTGGCGGTGGGTACCTTTGCATGGGTGGGATGCAGGGCTGAGGTGCATGCGTGTGTGTGCTACAGAACTGGGGAGCCGCTGTGTATGATGCAGAGGTGAGGGGTGTGTGTGTCTCTCTCAATGGAAAATGGGATGCGTGTGTGTGTAATGGGACGGAGAGCTTGCATATATGTTCAGGGGGAGGTTTACACTCTTTGGCATAGACTGTCATTTTTGTCCCCATGCATTCATCCCTTTTATCTCCCCCACCCCTCCATCCTCACTTTTTTTTTGCTGTCTCACTCTCCATCTTTTTTTTTCCTGAAGACTTGGATCCCCACAGGCTCTCTGCTGCTTTGGGCTTCCCTTCCACGGGGATCTGATCTCACGCAGGCAGACAGAAGGGATTCTTTGCCGCAATTGTGGCTCTCTCCTCTTCTGCTTGCATTAAAACATGGATCCCTGCTGGCAGACGAGAGTCTTCTTCCTCTGATTTTTTTTTTTTTTTTTTATAAATACAATCGGGGGGGGGGGGGGAGCAAATCCCAGGCACTGGCTTAACAGAAAAATCCCTTCTACAAACTTCTTAAAAAAAAAAAAAACACACAGTAGCTTTATTTTAAGCTGTCTGTAGAAGGGATTTTTCTGTTTTAGACAGGCTTTTTGTTTTGCTACTAAACTCTGTCTTTCCTCTAGTCTTCAAGTTTAGATAGGAGGGAAGGTAGCAAATATGCTTTGAAGCTGCTGTTCTGCTGAAGTTTTAGATCTCTCCGTTCCCACCCTAGCTCCCACCCTCCAGTGTGGAATCTTCCTATGTAGACTACAGTAGTGGCCAAAAAATTAAGGCAGAGTCCAAAATATCAGAATTGTTTTAGAAAAGTATATGTTCTTGTCACTTCCATGGTCAAAAGCTTTAAGAACCAAAGATATGTCATTTTCAAAGTTTTATTCAGGAAACAATGTGTGTCAATATTTGATAGGGTGTCCATGATTTTTCAGCACAGCCTGGATTCTTGTGGGCATACTATTAACTAGCGTTTTACAGTATGCCGGAGTGATTTCGTTGACCCATACATGCTTGAGTATGTCCTTTAAATCTGCTTCTGAAGTTGGACAGTGTGCTGCCACCTTTTTGTTCATAAGATTCCAACAGTTTTCAATTACATTGAGATCCAGAGAGTTTGATGGCCAACTTGGTAGCAGTTCGATCTTGTTGTCCACGAACCATTTTTTGACTGTTTTTGCAGTGTGGCACGGTGCCGAGTCCTGCTGAAATATAGTTGTGCCAGAAACATTCATGTGTATTTTAATTTTACTATTCAGCACGGATATGTATTTTGCAGCATTTACTCTTTCACCTTTCTCAAAAATGTGCAGGCCACATCGTCCATTCGCCGAGATAAACACCCACCATCGGTCATGGTATGGGGTGGTAACAGTCTTGATCGTGTACTTCGGATTTAGTCTCTCGCCTGCTGGTCGACAGACATAGTTGTAACCACTCCCACGTACTTGTTGAAATGTACTTTCATCTGTGAACATTACCCTCTCCCACCATTCAGCAGATTTGTCTTTCATCTTGCTGCAAAAAAAAAAAAAAAAAAAAAAAATGTATGCAGGCAGCAATTGGTTTCCTAGTCAAAGGCTTCTTGGCAGGTCTTCTGGCCACGAGTTTGAATTCATCCACAAGCCGTCGTCGGACAGATCTGGCACTTATCTTTATTCCTCGATCATTAGCTAACTGAGCCACATGTTGAGATGAAGTAGTTATCCGTCTACACCCACAATTCGAATGATGTGTACGGCCACCTGATTTCAGAACATTCTGAACTGCACACCTTGATATATGCAAATGTTTTGCAATAGCACATTGCGAATATCCTTCAGCATGGGAGTGTGACAACTTGTCCCTTTACAAAGTCATTAATATCACACTTTCTACCCATCTTGATTGTATATTTCACATGTAACTTTCAAGCTTTTCTAGTTGTAAAAATTCAAAACTTCATCCAAGAAACCTACTACAGAGTGTAAGTAAACTAAAATGGACGTCAGATGCATGGTGTGACTAATCGCCATGCTGATTAAATAAGATTAAACTAGAAAATAGGGGAAAGCCGACAGTCACCCAGGAGCGTATGGTTCGGACGAAGGTATCCTTGAAGGATACTACCAAAAGCAGTGAGGTTCCAAAAGGGAGTATAGTAGCCCAAATGCCCTTGAGTAAGGAGCAGACAGAGCATAAAGATTCCAAATTACCCATGCCTACCAATAGCCAGATTAATATTAATAAAATACAGTCTCTAAAATGCTTGTATGCCAATGCTAGAAGTCTAAACAATAAGATGGGAGAGTTAGAATATATAGCACTAAATGAGAGGTTAGATATGATTGCACTCTCAGAGACATGGTGGAAGGAGGATAACCAGTGGGACACTGTGATACCTGGATACAAACTATATCGTAATGATAGAGCTGATCAAATTGGTGGAGGGGTTGCGCTCTATGTTAGAGAGGGCATTGAGTCAGAAAGGATTAAAGTTTTGCAGGGAACAAAATTTGCTGTAGAATCTCTATGGATTGAAATTCCATGTATGAAGGGGAAGGTGATGGCAGTGGGAGTATACTATCGGCCTGGCCAGAATGAACAAATGGATGATGAAATGCTCAAAGAAATCAAGGAAGCTAACAAAAGTCACAACAGAGTAGTAATAATGGGTGATTTCAATTACCCCGGTATCGACTGGGTCAGTGTCACAGCAGGACAAGCTAAGGAGATAAAGTTTCTAGATGAAATAAATGACTGCTTCTTGGAGCAGCTGGTTCATGAACCGACCAGAGGGGAAGCCATACTGGACCTAGTCCTTAGTGGAACGCCAGATCTGGTGCAAAAAATAAGGGTGTTGGGACCACTTGGCAATAGTGATCATAGTATGATCATGTTTGATTTAATTAGTGGAGGACAGATAGTAAAGGAATCCACAGTACTACCTTTTAACTTTCGAAAGGGAGACTATGATAGAATGAGGAATATAGTTAGGAAAAAACTAAAAGGAGCGGTTCCAAAGGTTAAAGACTTACAGCAAGCTTGGGTGTTATTTAAAAATACTATCCTCGAAGCCCAGACCAGCTGTATTCCACGCATTAAGAAAAGTGGAAGAAAGTCCAAAAAACTGCCAGCATGGTTTAAAGGTGAGGTCAGAGAGGCTGTTGCTGCCAAAAAAGCAACCTTCAGGAAATGGAAAAAAGAGCCAAATGATGAAAACTGGAAACAGCACAAGCACTGGCAAGTTAAATGCAAAGCATTGATAAGGCAGGCAAAGCGGGAATTTGAGAAAGAAACTTGCTACGGAAGCAAAAACACGAAATAAAGACACTTTCAAGTACATTCGTAGCAAAAGGCCTGTGAGAGTGTCAATTGGACCATTAGACGATAGAGGGGTAAAAGGGGCAGTAAGAGGAGACAAGGCTATAGCAGAGACTGAATGAATTCTTTGCTTCGGTCTTTACTGAGGAAGATGTAGGGATGTTACCCAAGACTGAAGTAGTATTTAAAGGTGATACTGCAGAGGAATTGAGAGAAATATCGCTACACCGGGAAGATATATTACAACTATTTGATAAACTGAATAGTAGCAAATCACCTGGACCAGATGGTATACACATCCCAGAGTGTTGAAAGAACTGAAATATGAGATAGAAGACCTGCTATTGGTAATCTGTGAACTTTCATTAAAATCATCTGTAATACCTGAAGATTGGAGGGTCGCCAACGTAACACCAATTTTTAAAAAGGGTTCCAGAGGTGACCCGGGAAATTACAGACCGGTGAGCCTAACGTCAGTACCAGGGAAAATGGTAGAAACCATCATAAAGAACAAAATTACACAGCATGTAGATAGTCATGGCCTAATGGGAGACAGCCAACATGGCTTTAGACAAGGAAGGTCTTGTCTTACTAATCTGATATGTTTTTTTGAAGGTGTGCATAAACAGGTAGACAAAGAGGTAATTAGATCTTACCTGCTAATTATTGTTCCTGAAGGAACGACAGTCCAGTCCCTTACTTCAGGGTTACGCAACCCTTCCAGCAGCTTGGAGGCTGAGCCCAACCTTTTTGGGGTGGAGCGGTATATATACCACTGGTGCCACCCACCAACTCCAGTAAAACGACTGTCAAAGCAGATATAACCAACCTAGATAACTCAGAAAACATAAGTAAACAAACTCAAATCTAAGTAATTTTTTTTTTTTTTTTTTTTTTTTTTTTTTTTTAACCAGGAGAAGTTAGTAGGAGAGGAGGTCCAGGGAGAAGGTAGGAGAACTGCCATGTTGCGTGCCTTTTCTCCAGCCTGACCCACCAACACACCTGAAACCGCCCTCAGGCCGCAGACCCCTAACAAAGAGAACGGCCGGAATGGCTACAGAACTAGGGAGGGTAGTAGGGACTGGACTGTCGTTCCTTCAGGAACAATAATTAGCAGGTAAGATCTAATTACCTCTTCCTTATCGTCACTCCAGTCCAGTCCCTTACTTCAGGGAAGTACCAGAGCAGTACCAGCCCGGGCGGGATCCGCCATTCCGGAACGTAGCACTGCCTGTGCAAACCTAGAGTCCGACGAGCTCTGCACATCCAGCCTGTAGTGCTTGGTGAAGGAGTGCAGAGAGGACCAAGTCGCTGCCCTACAGATATCCAGGGGAGGTACTAGACTGAACTCCGCCCAAGAGGTAGCCTGTGCTCGAGTTGAGTGAGCGCGCAAGCCCCCTGGGACCTGTTTCCCCTTAAGGATATAGGCGGAAGCGATCGCCTCCCTGATCCATCTGGAAATTGAGGCCTTGGCTGCCGCCTCACCCTTGTGGGGCCCTCCGAACTGTACAAAGAGTCGTTCGGATTTCCGAAAGGGCGCCGTGCGGGAGAGGTAGCGCTTCAAGGCTCTGGGGACGTCTAGCAGATGGAGCTTACTGTATCCCCCAACTGCCCCCACCGGTCGGAGAGTCGGGAGAGAGATGGACTGGTTGACATGGAAGGGGGAGATCACCTTAGGTAAAAAGGAAGGAACCGTCCTAAGTACTACCTTATCCCTGAGGAAGGACAGAAAGGGAGGCCGAGAAGACAGGGCTTGTAGTTCGGAGACTCGTCTGGCTGAGCAAATGGCCACCAGGAACACCGTTTTCAGCGTCAGATCCTTCAAGGAGGCCTTCTTCAAAGGCTCAAACGGACCCGTGGCTAGGGAATTCAGAACTAGGTTAAGGTCCCAAGGGGGTATGACCGATCTTCGTTGTGGTCGGAGCCGCTTGACCGCTTTCAAGAACCTTGCAACGTCCGCGTTTGTTCCCAAGGCTTTTCCGCCCACCTTGCCCCTATAGCACGCGATGGCCGCCAGTTGTACTCTCAGGGAGCTGTGAGCTAAACCCTTGTCGAGGCCCGCTTGCAAGAACTCCAGCACCTCCGGGACCGAGGCCGACAGGGGATTCTTCCGGCGTTCTGTACACCATGCTTCAAAGATACGCCAGACTCTTACGTAGGAAAGACAGGTGGAGCGCTTCCTCGCGCTCAACATGGTCGCGATTACTGCAGGTGAGTAGCCGCGCTTCAAGAGCCGCGCCCTTTCAATAGCCATGCCGTAAGCGAGAATCGATCCACGTGTGGCATCTGAACTGGTCCTTGCTTGAGTAGGTCCTTCCTGACCGGAAGGTGCCATGGTCGGTCGGCGATCATCCTTACCAGATCCGCATACCAAGGACGGCGAGGCCAATCCGGGGCAATAAGGACTACTAGACCCCGGTGAGCTTCCACCCGCTGGAGGACCTTCCCGATTAGAGCCCAAGGGGGGAAGACATAAAGGAGCCCTTCCGTGGGCCACCTTTGAGACAGGGCATCCAGGCCCTCGGACATCCTTTCCTTTCTCCTGCTGAAGAATCGGCTTGCTTTGGCGGATGTGAACCGTGCCATGAGATCCATTACTGGAGGACCCCACCGGGCCACTATCTGGTCGAAGACCTCTTGATGCAGTTCCCACTCGCCGTGATCTATCTTGTACCTGCTGAGGTAATCGGCCATGATGTTGTCCGTACCTGCCACGTGCTGTGCTGAGAGCGCCTCCAGGTGGACTTCCGCCCACTTGAACAGGGAGTCCGCCTCCTTTTCCAATGCCGGACTGCTGGTGCCCCCCTGGTGATTGATGTACGCCACGGCGGTGACATTGTCGGAGAGGACGCGAATCGCTTTCCCTCGCACTGAAGGCTGAAGAGCCCTGAGCGCCCGTGTGACCGCTCTCAATTCCAGGCGGTTGATAGGCCAAAGGGATTCTACTGCCGACCATTGCCCCTGGACAAACTGGTCCTCGAAATGAGCCCCCCAGCCTGCCAGGCTGGCGTCTGTCGTCAAGAGTACCCACTGAGGAGGCTCTAGGGGCATTCCGCGACTCAAGTTCCTTGGGCACCTCCACCAGAGAAGAGAGTGTCTGGTCCGAGGAGCACAGGGGAGCAGTCGAGACAAGGGGTGCTGTTGCGGGGACCACCGCCGCAATAGAGACCGCTGTAAGGGGCGCATGTGAGCTCTGGCCCACGGAACGACTTCTATTGCCGCCGCCATGGTACCCAACAATTGCAGGTAATGCCTCGCTGAAGGAAGCCGTCTGACCATGAACTGTGAGACTAGAGTTCTCAGGTCCTTTAGCCTTGAGCTGGACAGAAAGACCCTGCCCTTGCCTGTGTGGAAACTTGCTCCGAGATATTCGAGCTCCTGTGATGGAACCAAACTGCTCTTTGCTCGATTGATGACCCATCCTAGTTCTTCCAGAACTTGAACTACTTCGGCTGTTGCTTGGCGACTTTCCTCCTCTGACTTTGCCCGGATCAGCCAGTCGTCCAGATAGGGGTGCACTAAGATTCCCTTCTTTCGTAGGGCGGCCGCTACTACCACCATCACCTTGGTAAAGGTTCTGGGCGCTGTTGCTAGCCCGAAGGGTAGCGCCTGAAATTGAAAATGACCTCGAGGTACCGCGAATCTGAGGAACTGCTGATGGGCCCTTCTGACCGGGATATGTAAGTACGCTTCTGTCAGATCCAGCGATGTTAGGAACTCTCCGGCCCTCACGGCCACTATCACTGACCTTAGGGTCTCCATCCGGAAGTGAGGTATCTTGAGGCAGCGGTTGACCTGTTTTAGGTCGAGGATCGGGCGAAAGGATCCCTCCTTTTTTGGGACGACGAAGTAAATCGAGTACCGACCCGTACCGCATTGGTCTGGGGGCACCGGGACTACGGCCCCGAGAGCTATGAGGCGGGAAAGTGTCGACTCCACGGCTTCTCTTTTTGCTGCGAAGCCGCAGGGAGACTGAACAAAAGCTGGGAGTATTTGCTTTGCAAATTCGAGGGAGTATCCTTCTCGAATCACTTCCAGCACCCATTGATCGGACGTGACTCGGGACCAGGCGGGAAGAAACTGCCTCAGGCGACCGCCTACCGGCAATCCGTCCTCCCGGACCCCCTGTATCTCATTGTTGCTTTCTGGGACCCGAGGAGAAGGAGGAGGAAGAGGATGAGAAACCTCTGCCCCGAAACCCTCTGGCACCTTGACCCCTAGCGTTTAAAACGACCCCTGAGGAAAGGGTTAGGTCTGTTCGAGCGGAACCTCTGGGGTTCTCTGGATTGGTTCCGAGAAGGGGCAGAAGATCGTGTTTGCTTGATCCTGTCCTCCGGAAGTCTGCCGCCCTTGGACTCGCCCAGGTCCTTTACCAACTTGTCCAAGTCTTCTCCGAACAAAAGTTTCCCTTTAAAGGGGAGGCGACTCAGGCGAGCTTTGGAGGAGGCATCTGCGGCCCAATTCCGGAGCCACAAGTAGCGTCTGGCTGCCACCACCGAGGCCATGTTCTTTGCTAAGCTCCGGATGAGGTCATACTGGCTATCTGCCAAGAAGGCCGTACCTGATTCCAACCTTGCCGAGGTGGCTAGGACCCCATCGGAGGAACCCTCCTCCGCCTGGAGTTGCTGAGACCACCTCAAACATGCTCGTGCCACCCATGCTCCCGAAACTGAGGCTTGTAAGGCAAGAGCGCTCACGTCGAAGGCTTGCTTAAGGAGCGTGTCCAATCTTCTGTCCTGGGCATCCTTCAGCGCCGCGCTGCCCTCCACTGGGATGGTGGTTTTTCTTCGTTACTGCCGAGACCGCCGCATCCACTCTGGGGGACTTCAGAAGTTCTTTGTCTGCCTCAGGGAGAGGGTAGAGCCGAGACATGGCCCTGACTCCTCTCAACGCTGACTCTGGTTGATCCCACTCCTCCTGAATCATCTGACGTACCACTCTGTGGACAGGGAAGACCTTCTGGGACCTTCTGACGGCCTGAATCAAGGGATCCTCCAAGGCTTCCTCCTCTGCGGGAGTATCCGAGGCTACGTTGAGAGCTTTCAGGGAGTCATTAATTAAAGCGGGCAACTCCTCCCGCCTGAATACTCTGATTATGCGAGAGTGGTCCTCCTCCGGGATCTCCCCTTCCTCCAGCTCCTCCTCTTCCTCCTCCTCCTTTTCCGAGGGCTCCTCCTCTGGCAAGTCCTGGGAAAGTGGAGTGAGGGGCTCTTCAACTGCCAGCCTGGGACGCTTCGAGGAAATCCCCGAGTCCTGGGAGTTAGATCTCATGGGTCTGACCAGTTTGCCTTCAGACGACGGACCCGCTTCCCCTGGGCCAAGACCCCTCTTACGCAGGCAATAGGCCTGGTGCAGCAGGAGAATGAAATCAGGGGAGAAGTAGTCCCCTGCTCCCCCTTCTCCTGCCGGCAGGGAGGAGGAAGGAGCTGGGGGAAGGAGGGTCTCTGAGTGCGAGGGAGGGGACAGCTGAGGCGCTGCTTCTCCCTCTAAGGGATCAGAAGACCCCTGCGAGGCCTGGGACATGGCCAGGCTGATTTCCTGTTCCACAGAGGAAGCGACAGCGGCGCAGCCCCTGCAGACCCCTGCCTCAGATGCAGTGCCCCTTCTAGTGCCACAAGAGGGACACCTCGGTTTGGCCGTCATGTTCTTGGGAGAGATCTCCTAGTTGCCTCCCCCAACAAAAAGATACTGTTCCCCCTCAGACTAAACAAAATCAATAAACAAGATTAAATCCAATTTAATTACATTAAAATCAATAAAAATAAATTAAAATAAATTAACTAAACTAAATTAGGCTAATAACCGGCCCCCCCCTTACAATATTGGACCCAGCAAGTTCTCCAGGGCTGGGGGGGGCTATGTTGCAATATTTCCCCCTCAATATCTCATTAAACGCCAAAAAAGCTGTAGCAGGAAAACTTCTATAAATTTGCTAACAGCTTAAGCTGTATACTTGCGGTTCAGGAGCTCTTCAGTTCCAGGCCCGAGACCGCCGTTCTCCTTAGGGGCTCAACACGTGCTAGGCCGCAGCCACGTGGAGCCCTAGATGAATCGCCTGCAAACGCTGGCCTCTGCTGTCCCCCGCGCTCCGGCGGTAAGGGGGAGAGAGGAAACTGAAGCCCGAACAATTTCGGAGCTCACGCTGCCCGCCGCACTTCTCTTCCGCCGCTGAAACAGCGCGTCGCCGTAAGAAGAGAAGGGGGGGGGTGAAGAGGATTCGGCTCTCCCCGCGTGCACGGCGCGTCCTCCAGCGCTCAGCCGCCAGCTGGGCTTCGGCGCGAGGACGGGCCGGATCTGAGGCAGGCAGACCGGAGAATAGGCAGCACGGGCAGTGAGAGGAGCTGTGGACTTTCCTCCTTGCTGCTGCCCGATCCGCAGAGAATCAGCTTCAGTACGCTGCGGGGAGGGAGGGAGGGAGGGGGGGGGGGAAGGAGTACTCCGGAGAGAATCAAATAGGATACCAAAGATCCTGTAAATCAAATGAGTTAAATAAATCAAATTCAATTAAAATTAAATAAATTAAATAAATTAAATAAAAAGGAATTTAAGAGGAAAGAAGGACTCCAGTAAGCCCTAGGCTTACGGGACCCTCCAGCTGCTTGGAGGCTGAGTATACTGGAGTTGGTGGGTGGCACCAGTGGTATATATACCGCTCCACCCCAAAAAGGTTGGGCTCAGCCTCCAAGCTGCTGGAAGGGTTGCGTAACCCTGAAGTAAGGGACTGGACTGGAGTGACGATAAGGAAGGTGAGTCGGTTGATATAGTGTATCTGGACTTTCAGAAAGCTTTTGACAAGGTCCCCCATCAGAGACTTTTGGCGAAGCTAAAAAGTCATGGGATAGGAGGCAGTGTACTATTGTGGATCGGGAACTGGTTAAAAGATAGAAAGCAGAGGGTAGGGCTAAATGGCCAATATTCCCAATGGAAAAAGGTGAATAGTGGAGTACCCCAGGGATCTGTACTGGGTCCGCTACTTTTTGACATATTCATAAATGACCTGGAAAAGGGAATAACTAGTGAGGTTATCAAATTTTCAGATGACACAAAACTGTTTAAAGTTGTTAAAACCCAAGAGGATTGTGGAAAACTGCAGGAGGATCTGGATAAATTGAAAGACTGGGCATCCAAATGGCAGATGAAATTTAATGTGGACAAGTGCAAAGTTATGCACCTAGGAAAGAACAACCCACACTATAGTTACACGATGCAAGGCTCCACATTAGAAACCACCACCCAGGAAAAAGATTTAGGAGTCATCGTGGATAACATGTTAAAACCCTCCGCCCAGTGTGCAGCAGCGGCCAAAAAAGCAAATAGAATGCTAGGTATCATAAGGAAAGGGATGGAGAATAAAATAAAGGATATTATAATGCCTCTGTATCGCTCCATGGTACGACCGCACCTTGAATATTGTGTGCAATTCTGGTCACCGTATCTTAAAAAGGACATAGCGTTATTAGAAAAAGTACAGAGAAGAGCCACCAAATTGGTGAAGGGGATGGAAGGCTACTCCTATGAAGAGAGGCTAAAAAGGTTAGGGCTCTTTAACCTGGAAGAGAGACGGCTGAGGGGAGATATGATAGAGGTCTATAAATTAATGAATGGAGTGGAACGGATAAACGTGGATCAATTGTTTACGCTATCAGAATATAGAAAGACTAGGGGACATGTAATGAAGCTACAGGGTAAACTATTTAAGACAAATAAGAGAAAATATTTTTTCACTCAACGTGTAATCAAACTCTGGAATCTGTTACCGGAGGATGTAGTAAGGGCTGTTAGTATAGCTGGGTTTAAAAAAGGTTTGGACAAGTTCCTGGAGGAAATGTCCATAAACCACTATTAAAAAGGGACCCAGGATATCAATGCTTGACCCAGTACAAGCATTGTGGAACCTGTGTCTTTTGGGGATATTGCTAGGTACGTATGACCTAGATTGGCCACTGTTGGAAACAGGATACTGGGCTTGATGGACCTCGGTCTGACCCAGTATGGCATGTCTTATGTTCTTATGTTCTTAAGTAAGCATGTGTGACATCTCCACAGTACATTATTTAACAATACATTGTAGAAAAAGATACCTGCTTTAATTTTTTGGCCACTACTGTAGATCCCCCAATTACTGTAGATCCCCCAAATCTCCCAATTATTAGATGGTTTGCATTTTTGGACAGCCAGATTAGGGAGTTAAAGATTTACTAGTCAGACCCCTGAAATATAGTATTACATCTTAACTCTTTGCGGTAATTAAGAGGACATGCAATGCTACACACCCCAGATAAAATACACTTTGCAATCTTAAGAGATAAAAACGTGGCACACTACAGCAGATCCCAATAAACAGGTGAACAAACAAGTAGGACTAGACACGGAATGAGTTATTCTGTTTTCATATTAAAAGAAGGCTAGTTTTTACTGGCAGGGCAGGGCAGGGCAGGGCAGGGCAGGGCAGGGCAGGGCACCCCCCCCCCCAATTTGTTTTTAGAACAGGTACCACAGCTCCAACTGCAGAAATGTGGCTTGAAACATTGTGGTGCCAAAGCCGTTGCCTCCCATTAGCACTTATACATCTGTCCAGGTGTCCAGGACATGGAAGCTGTTCAGTGTGCAAGATGTCTGCAGGTTGAAATCCCTCAGGAAACAAATTGAGAAACAGAGAGGAGGCTACAAGACTAAGAAGCATTCCTGACAACAAGAGGTACACTGATGAAATGCTTCTAGAAGCCTCTAATATCTCCAGCAGAAGGGAAGATGACACTGTACAAAAAGATGACAGCTGGACACAGAGCACGCAGACTCGATGCCCTGCCTCCACCTTTCCTAGAAGTGAGGAACCATTATGCAGTCCTGGAAGTGGAAGAGGTGATAAGATCGCAGGAACAGCTACCCATTATTGCCTAGAACCCAGTGTGCTTAGAACTGCTACCTATTGTTGATTAGAACTGCTACCTATTGTTTGCTCAGACCTTGCTGCCCACCCCCATGGCCCCACATCTCATCCTCCCCAACTGCCTCCCCTCCTATCAACATCCTCCCTTCCTCTCCCTCTACCCTCCTCACTTCTCCCTCCACTCTTTCCCCTAACCTAGCATCTACCTTTCTCACTTCTCCCTCCACTCTCCCCCCTAGCCTAGCATCTGCTTTCGAGCCTCTCCACACTATCCCCCGCACTTACCCAGCCCCCCCCTCTCCACCTTCCTCACTTCTCCCTCCATTCTGCTCCCTACCCTAGGCACCTACTCTTGAGCTTCTCCACACCATCCCTCGCATTCAACCTGCCCCCTCTCTTTAAGGCAACCCCATCCTCGCTTCCGCCGTACTATCTCCACTTTACCTCGCTAACACTCATTCTCCTTCTCTCATCAGGTAATATCAACCCTAACCCTGGTCCCCCCCCCCCCGATTTCTCTCCCCCTCTAAAGATAGGGTACTTGAGGAACTATCTAATCTCATCCACATCCCACTCCTCCCTCCTTCCACCCTCTCCCAGTCATTCCACAATCACTCACCCATAAATATCAACTCCAACCCTACCCCCAAAAATAATACCTCACATAACCTACCCGGCACCATCAAATTATCCCTCATTCCCCCCCCCCCCCCACATCCCTCTCGGGGAGCACATACACCCAAACATACCCACCCTCACCCTTCTCCATCTAAAGCTCGCTACTACCCTAAAAATAGACCCCCGCGCTATTCTAATAAGAAATCCTCACGTAACTTATCCAACCTTATCCATATTTCTCTCCTCCCCCGCTCCGCTCTCCCGTTTACTTGTGCCCTATGGAACACATGCTCAGTCATTTAAAAAAACTCTTATTCACGATCATTTCATCTCTAATGCCCTACACCACCTTGCCCTGACCGAGACCTGGCTCCCCCCAGACGACACCACATCCATTGCCTCTCTCTGCTATGGGGGCTACCAATTCTCCCATACACCTCGATCTACTGGTCGCGGTGGTGGCGTTGGCCTCCTACTCTCTCCCTCTTGCCAATTCCAACCCCTCCTGCCACCCCAATCACGCCACCCCAATCACACTCCCCCCTCTCCTTCGAAGTCCACTCCATTCGCCTCCTCACACCACTTCCCCTCCAAGTAGCAGTTATTTATCGCCCACCCGACTACTCCAAATCAACCTTTCTCACCGACTTCGACTCCTGGCTCTCTGCCTTTATAGATCCCTCCTCCCACTCTTATTCTTGGCGATTCCAACATTCACATCGACGACCCCCCCCCCCCGACCCCCATGCCTCAAAGTTCCTCACTCTTACCACCTCGTTTGACCTCCAACTTTGCTCCACTGCCCCCACACACCTACACGGCCATTGCCTTGACCTAATACTCTTCTCCAAGTCCTCTCCCTCAAACTTCCACAAATCAATCCTTCCCTTATCTGACCATCACCTCTTAACTTTTACTCTTCAGCTCCCGCCATCCCAACCTCGTCCTGTCTCCTCCAACCTATTTAGAAATCTTCATAATATTGATCCCCTGACTCTCTCCTCCACCATTTCTCCATCTCTTTCCTCCATTTTATCATCCAAGTCCGTCGATGAGGCAGTATCCTCATACAATACACCACTATCCTCAGCCCTTGACACTCGTGCAACCCACCACAAGTCCTGTTAAACGATCTACTCCCCAACCCTGGCTTTCACCCACAATCCGTTACTTACGCATCTGTTCCCGTTCCGCCGAATGAGCCTTGTCCAAATCCCGCTCCCCAGAAAACCTTCTACACTTCAAATTCATGCTTGGCTCCTTCCAGTCAGCCTTAGCACTTGCCAAACAAGACTACTACATTCATCTAATTCCTTTGCCTCTGATCCTCGCCATCCCTTTAACACCCTCAATTCTCTCCTCAAGGTCTCCCCGCCCCCAATCCCGCCCTCCCTTTCTGCCCAAACCTTAGCAGACTTCTTCCACGACAAAATCCTCAAAATTCCCTCCAATTCCGCACTCCTCCTTTCCTCCTCCAAACCCACCACCTGTTTTTCAGACCCTATCCCCACCCATCTCCTACGTTCCATCTCCCTCACCATTGTCCCCCCTCCATCACTCATATCCTCAACCTTTCACTCTCCACTACAACTGTCCCCGCTGACTTCAAACATGCTGTTGTCACACCCCTCCTCAAGAAACCCTCACTTGATCCCACATGCCCTTCTATCGACCCATCTCCCTCCTTCCCTTCATATCCAAACTATTAGAACAAGCAGTCCACCGTCGCTGCCTCGACTTCCTCACCTCCCAGGCCCTCCTGGACCCACTTCAATCCAGCTTCCGTCCCCTACATTCCACTGAAACAGCACTCACTAAAGTCACAAACGACCTGTTCCTGGCTAAATCCAAGGGCCTCTACTCTATCCTCATCCTTCTTGACCTTTCTGCTGCCTTTGACACCGTTGACCACAACCTTCTCCTCATCACCCTCTCCTCGCTTGACTTCAAGGATTCCATACTATCCTGGTTCTTCTCCTACCTCTCCCATCGCTCATTCAGTGTATGCTCGGGTGGCTCCTCCTCCTCCCCTACACCACACCATGTAGGAGTACCCCAGGGATCTGTCTTGGGCCCCTTCCTCTTCTCTCTCTCTATACCCAAGGCCTTGGCGCTCTCATCTCCTCCCATGGCTTTCAATACCATCTCTATGCCGATGACTCACAAATCTTCCTCTCTACACCTGATATATCTCCGGCAACCCAGTCCAAGATCTCTGCCTGTCTTTCGGACATTACTGCCTGGATGTCTCATCGCCGGTTAAAATTGAACATGGCCAATACTGAACTCCTTGTCTTTCCACCTAACTCCTTCCCACCCCCACCCCCACCCTCCCCTCTCTCAATCCATGCGGCTGGATCTACTATCCTTCCTGTTCCCTCGGCCCGCAATCTGGGGGTTATCTTTGACACCTCCCTCTCCTTTTCTGCTCATATCCAGCTTGTAGCTAAGACCTGCCACTTCTTTCTCTACAACATCAGCAAAATCCGCCCCTTCCTCTCTGAACACACTACCAAAATGCTTATCCACTCCTTAATCTCCTCTCTCCTTGATTACTGCAACCTACTCCTCGCTGGTCTTCCCGCAAGCCACCTCTTTCCCCTCCAATCTATACAACATCACGCCGCTCGACTAATCTTCTGCCAACCTCGCCATGCCCACATTACTCCTCTTCTCAGGTCGCTTCACTGGCTCCCTGTCCAATTCCGCATCCAATTCAATCTTCTCCTGCTAACCTGTAAGTGCATCCACTCTATGGCCCCTCACTACCTCTTATCTCTCTCTACACCCCCTCTCGAAATCTGCGCTCCACTAACAAATTACTTCTATCAATGCCTTTCACACACACTGCGAACTCCCGACTGTGCTCCTTTCACCTTGCTGCACCTTATGCCTGGAACAGCCTGTGTCTGTGCGCCTGGCATCCTCCTTGGCCCTTTTCAAATCCAGATTGAAGACCCACCTCTTCACTGTTGCATTCAGATCCTGACTCCTTCCTCATCTTAGCATAACCCCCATCATCATTTATGACCAAACTACTGACCAAACCGTACCTTGCGCAGAACTAATGCTCTACCTTGTGCAGAACCGACTAATGCTCTATACTGTTCTAACTTACGTTTTGTTCTAACTAGAGCTTGACTCTGATGGGCAGGGACTGTCTCTTGTATGTTGGCTACCTCTTGTAGTTCAGCTGTGCAGCGCTGCGTGTGTGGCGCTTTACAAGTGCTGAATAGTAGTAGTAGTAGTAGGAACAGGAATAATCCGAACTGCAAAATCCCTAAGCTTTAGAATCAACAACCAGTAGGAAGTGAAGGATAGTGGTGGTTGGTGACTCCAGTATGAGGGGTGCAGAGGCATCCATCTGCTGTCCAGACATGTTGTCGCAGGAGATGTGCTGTCTGCTTGGTACCAGGATCAGAAACATTACAAAGAGTATGCCACAACTCCTCAAGCCTACTATTATCTGATGCTACATATCCATGTTGGCACTAATGATACATTTATGTTCCTACCTCAGCATATCTGAAAGTGACAGTATGGCTCTGGGACAGAAGCTGAAGCAGTTCAGAGGTATTCTCCTCCAGCCTCTTCGCCAAGGGTCAGGGCACAGACTGAGGCACTGACGTACTAGAGATGAATGCCTGGCTGCGTGAATGGTGTCATAACATTTTGGCTTCCTGGATCATGGACCGATTATCCAAGGGCTGTGAGCAAAGATGGCATCTATTTATCCAAGATGGGGAGAGTCTACTGAGGAGGGCTTTAAACTAGGATTGTTGGGAACAATTGACCAAAGCCTCCAGGTAAGTGAAGTATTAAAAATTAGTATAGAAAAAGGGGAAGAAAGGCAACATCTGGACAGCTGCATGCAGGGCTGGCCCAAGAGTGTCTGTTGGCCTAGACAGACCCCCCTGCTGCCCCGCCCCCCTCCCTATGCAGTGTCCTTCTGCATCCCTCCCAGGCATCTATCATTTCACCTGGGGGAGGTGGGAGGCATGGGAACCCCTCCATTATCTTTGAAAGCATCTTTTTTTGTTATTTTTTTAAAATTTTATCTTTATGCAATTTTAAACAAAAATCACAAGTATACACTTGTACAAGAAACAAGTGTCCAAAAGGAACAAATATACTTTCAGTAACAATAACAGGCAAATTTCAACACTATCATTAGACCTCAAAAATAGTGAGAGACAGAGAAAAAATAATGGGATACTAAAGAAATTTCCAAACAAGGTATAGGCACTATGCCCAAGCCCATCTCTATCGCAATCGCCAACACTAAGCCCCTGCCTAAATGCATTCAAGTCGGCTAAGTTAGCCAAACTAAGCTATAATCTTCTTTACATCTAGGAAGACGCGGAGTTGTTCAGGAAGAAAAAATATATATATTTAACATTTAAATAGGTATCTATGTAAATGCTTTGTAACTTAATTTGAATACTGGCCCATAGCAAAATAGCTTCCTGCCTCATTGCCAAAAAAAGGTGTCTTCTTTCCTGTATATTACATCTGGGTATATTCTGTTTTACCTAAAAAATACATCAACTTTCTTAAATAAAAGAGAAAGCACTCTAGATAACTTTATATTTGAATCAGATTTAACTAACAGTGTTGCCCTAGACAGGCAAGCTCAGTTCTCCAAAGTCAGTTCAATTCTGTTCTTTAGTGGTTTCTGTAACCTCATCCATCTCGTGTAATGGTGGCTTCCCAGGAAGAAAATAGGCCTTGTTGATCAGTGGTAATGCAGGCTCTGGAATCATAAGGACTTCCCTTAAATACTTGCTAAACGTCTCTATAACGGGACGCATTCTGTAAGTGAGGAACGTGTAAAACCCTCAAATTCAAACTGCTCATTTTATTCTCCATTTGTTCAAGCTTCTGATGGACCATCTTTAACCAGACGGTCCAAAACAGTTTTCGATTCAAGTATTTCTTTTGACATTCCTGAAAATTTCTCGTGAGTCTCTAACAAAAGATTCATGTTGTAGTGACATAGATGCAATTGTTTGTACCAATGATGAAACATCATTAGCACATCTGTAGACAGTACAATCAAACTTCACCAAAACAATCCAAATAGATTGAAAAGTAATCTCCGATGAGGCCTGGTTTCCAATATTAACAGGGGACAGTCTCGGCTGGTCACTTCTCTTCTCCTCCAAAGTGATGTTCACCACAACAGTGGCTTCACCAGGTACTAGACTGAGAAACAGCATTCAGGGGCATCGAACAAGTGGTGGAGTCCCTGCTAAAACCACTAACCTCCTCACACAAAGACGAAGAGGGGGGATTCTATGGTGGGAAGACTTGAGCCCAAAGGTCTTGAGTCAAACAAGGAGCCTTCCGGTTGCAGCTGTAATCCTGAGGTCTGCTGCTCATGAGCAGAGGGCTCCCCATCAGCCTTCTGCACTAATGGGCATTCCTTCGCAGCATTTTCTAATGCCAGGGCTTTCTGGAGGAGGGCGTCCAACTTCTGCTGCCCAGCAGCAGCAGAGGCTGCTTTCGCCAAAGAGGCTACTGTTTCCCCCCTGCACTTGGAAGCCTTCAGGTAAGAGATGCAGGAAAAGTAACAAAAATGCTCATATCGTCTTATGCCAGTGGTGCTGTCATCTTGGACTCTGCCCCTCCACCGAAAACAGTCTTTCTGCCACTGCTTCTGCACCACAATGGGCCTTAAAGCACCCACACGCACTTATTGCCTGCCACTCCTGCCCCACTCTGATATAACTTCCTGCTGGAGGGGGCAGTAGCAGCAGGTTGCACGTGTGCACACACCTGCGGGTGCTTTAAGGCCCACTGCAGTGCTGAAGCAGCAGCGGAAAGCCACCACATTAAAAAATTGTGGAGGGCCATCATGCCGTGCTGCCTGCCAGATACAACCACTGCTTGAGTGTATTTCAGGTCCTGCCTTTTTATATTAAAAGACTATGAAGTAGGGCAACTCAGCAGGCAGTTTGCAGGTCAAACGTATGCTGAAGGTTGGACAGGTTACAGGGGATGATTCTCAAGACCAGACACCCCGTTGCACATAGTCTTTCGGAGCAGTTACCGAGTGCCATACCTCAGGGTGTTCAGTCTGAGGTGTTGTTCTTCCAAGCAGCTTTTTTGTTAGCCTTTTTGGATCAGGGAACCGATAGTGGTATCAAAGACAGAAGCATCTGGGGGATGCCTTTTCTGGGACCAAGTCTGGGTGAAACCAGGACACGTTAGGTTGAGGGTGACTGATCAGACAACTAGAGGTGCTGACCGAATGGCTGGATGTGTCATATGCAGAATCTATTAGAAGAGACGGGCATTTGCCCAAATGGGGTTCGGGGCATTAACTGTGCATGCGGATGCTTCCTCCTTCACCTGCTACCAGTTCTTAGAAGTGATGAGGACAAGTGTAGTTACTGCTAAGTTTGGGATCTATTCATTTCACACTAAGACACCCATGAGTTTGGCCTATACTGGCCTAGAAGAAATAATTGGTCCTTACCTGCTAATTATTGTTCCTGAAGGAACGACAGTCCAGTCCCTTTACTTCCGGGGTTGCGCAACCCTTCCAGCAGCTTGGAAGCTGAGTCTAACCCTTTTGAGAATGGTTAGGTATAAATACCCCTGGTACCACCCCTAAGCCCCAGTAATCTATTGAAAAGCAGACTTAACGTACAAACAATTAAAACCCAAAAACTTTATTTATAATAAAAAAAAAAAAAATGTAGGAAGAGGAAAACCCCATAGAGACAAGAGGTAGAGGGGAGGAGAAGGTTCACCTGAGGCTGCCGCAGCCTTCTCCGGTCCACGGCCCCCCTGACTTGTGCAAGACACCTTCCGCCTCTGCTTTGGACTTGGAATTCGGTCCGCTATGCTTTTCGTAGCCAGGGTGGGATCAGGGACTGGACTGTCGTTCCTTCAGGAACAATAATTAGCAGGTAAGGACCAATTATTTCTTCCTTATCGTCACTCCAGTCCAGTCCCTTTACTTCTGGGATGTAACAGAGCAGTTCAAACTTGGGTGGGGTTCACTATTCCGGAACGAATTACCGCGTCCCCGAACCTAGCATCTGCCGACCCTTGCACATCCAACCTGTAGTGTTTGGTAAAGGTATGTAGTGACGACCAAGTCGCCGCTCTACAAATATCCAGCGGTGGAACAAGGCTGTACTCTGCCCAGGAAGCGGCCTGTGCCCGCATGGAGTGGGCACGCAGACCTCCCGGAACCTGTTTCCCCTTCAAGATATAGGCGGAAGCAATAGCTTCCCTGATCCATCTAGAGATAGTCGCCTTAGCCGCGGGCCTCCCCTTTGTGAGACCCCCCAAACTGAACGAACAAACGTTCAGACTTTCGAAAGGAGGCCGTACGGGAGAGATAACGCTTCAAAGCTCTCTGCATATCCAGACGGCGTAGTCTGTCATCCTTCCCTCCCCGCACGTCAGTTGGGAATGCAGGTAGCGAAACTGGCTGGTTCAGATGGAAAGGCGAAATTACCTTGGGTAAGGAGGGAACTGTCCGTAAGACCACCTTGTCCTTGAAAAAGGAGAGGAAGGGGGGCTGGGAGGACAGCGCTTGGAGCTCGGAAACTCGTCTGGCCGAGCAAATGGCGACCAAGAAGACCGTCTTCAGCGTCAAATCTTTAAGTGAGGCTTCCTTCGCTGGTTCGAAAGGCTCTCTGGTCAAGGCATTTAACACCAAGTTAAGGTCCCAGGGAGGGATTACTGATCTTTTCTGGGGGCGCAGACGCCTAACCGCCCTCAGGAACCTGGCCACGACCGGGTGGACTCCTAAGGGCTTCCCTCGAACCTTGCATCTATAGCAAGAGATGGCTGCCAACTGGACTCGTAGGGAGCTGGGGGCAAGACCTTTCTCAAAACCTGCTTGCAAGAATTCTAGAATCTCTGGGATAGAGGCTGAAAAGGGCTTCTTCCGGCGCTCCGTACACCAGGCTTCGAAGATGCGCCACACTCTTACATAGGAAAGACAAGTCGAACGCTTTCGCGCGCTCAACAAGGTTGAAATCACTGAACCCGAATATCCCCGCTTCCGGAGCCGCGCCCTTTCAATAGCCAGGCCGTAAGCGAGAATCGATCCACGTGCGGCATCTGGACAGGCCCCTGTCTCAGAAGGCCCTTCCTGCAAGGGAGCCGCCACGGCTGGTCGGCCATTAGCCTCACTAGATCCGCATACCACGGACGGCGAGGCCAATCTGGAGCAATGAGGATGACCAGCCCTTGGTGGGCTTCCACCTTCTGAAGAACCCTTCCGATCAAGGACCAAGGTGGGAGCACGTACAGGAGCCCCTCCGAGGGCCACCTCTGAGCTAGGGCATCCAAAGCCTTCGGACATTCTTTCCTTTCTTCGGCTGTAAAAACGATTTGCCTTGGCTGACGAATAACGGGCCATGAGATCCATAATTGGGGGACCCCAAAGGGAGACAATCTGGTCGAAGACTTCCTGCTCCAGCTCCCACTCTCCGTGGTCGACCTTGAACCTGCTGAGGTAATCGGCTGTAACGTTGTCCGATCCGGCCACGTGCTGAGCTGACAGGGCCAACAACCGGGTCTCGGCCCAACAGAACAGGCTGTCTGCCTCCTTCTCTAGGGCGGGGCTGCTTGTTCCCCCTGGCGGTTGATGTAGGCCACCCGTGGTGACATTGTCTGAGAGGATGCGGATTGCATTCCGCCTCACTAATGGCTCTAGCGCCTTGAGGGCCAAAACTACTGCTCGTAACTCCAGCCTGTTGATGAGCCACTGAGACTCCATCGAGGACCAAAGACCCTGAGCGAACTGTCCCTGGCAATGAGCTCCCCAGCCCGTCAGATTGGTGTCCGTTGTCAGCAGGATCCACTGAGGGGTTTCATAAGAACATAAGATATGCCATACTGGGTCAGACCAAGGTCCATCAAGCCCAGTATTCTGTTAACAGTGGCCAATCTAGGTCATATGTACCTAGCAGTTTCCCCAAGGGACACAGGTTCCACAATGCTTGTATTGGTTCAAGCATTGATATCCTGGGTCCCTTCTTAATAATGGCTTATGGACCTTTCCTCCAGGAACTTGTCCAAAGCTTTTTTAAACCCAGCTACACTAACAGCTTTTACTACATCCTCCGGTAACAAATTCCAGAGTTTGATTACACGTTGAGTGAAAAAATATTTTCTTTTATTAGTCTTAAATAATTTACCCTGTAGCTTCATTGCATGTCCCCTAGTCTTTCTATATTCTGATAAGGTAAACAATCGATCTACGTTTACCCGTTCCACTCCGCTCATTAATTTATAGACTTCTATCATATCTCCCCTCAGCCGTCTCTTTTCCAGGTTAAAGAGCCCTAAACTTTTTAGCCTTTCTTCATAGGAGTATCCTTCCATCCCCTTTACCATTTTGGTGGCTCTTCTCTGAACCTTTTCTAATAACTCTATATCCTTTTTAAGATACGGCGACCAGAATTGCACACAATATTCAAGGTGCGGTCTCACCATGGAAAGATATAGAGGCATTATAATATCCTTTGTTTTATTTTCCATTCCTTTCCTTATCATACCTAGCATTCTATTTGCTCTCTTGGCCGCCGCTGCACACTGGGCCGAGGGTTTTAACATGGTATCCACAATGACGCCTAAATCTTTTTCCTGGGTGGTGGTTCCTAATGTGGAACCTTGCATCGTGTAACCATAGTTTGGGTTGTTCTTCCCTAGGTGCATAACCTTGCACTTGTCCACATTAAATTTCATCTGCCATTTTGATGCCCAGTCTTCCAATTTATCAAGATCCTCTTGCAATTTTCCACAATCCTCTTGGGTTTTAACAACTTTAAATAGTTTTGTGTCATCTGCAAATTTGATAACCTCACTCGTTATTCCACTTTCCAGGTCATTTATGAATATGTCAAAAAGCAGCGGACCCAGCACAGATCCCTGGGGTACACCACTATTCACCTTTCTCCATTGGGAAAATTGGCCATTTAGCCCTACCCTCTGCTTTCTATCTTTTAACCAGTTCCTGATCCACAATAGTACACTGCCTCCTATCCCATGACTCTTTAGTTTTGCCAAAAGTCTCTCATGAGGGACCTTGTCAAAGGCTTTCTGAAAGTCCAGATACACAATATCAACCGACTCACCTTTGTCCACCTGTTTATTCACTCCTTCAAAAAAACATAACAGATTAGTAAGACAAGATCTTCCTTGTCTAAAGCCATGTTGGCTGTCTCTCATTAGTTCATGACTATCTACATGCTGAGTAATTTTATTCTTTATGATGGTTTCTATCATTTTTCCCGGTATTGACGTCAGGCTCACCGGTCTGTAGTTTCCCGGATCACCCCTGGAACCCTTTTTAAAAATTGGTGTTACATAGGCGATCCTCCAATCTTCAGGTATTAGAGATGATTTTAATGATAGTTCACAGATTGCAGACCTGCTATTAGTAATCTCATATTTAAGTTCTTTCAATACCCTTGGATGTATACCATCCGGCCCAGGTGATTTGCTACTCTTCAGCTTATCTAATAGGTGTAATACATCTTCTCGATGTATCGATATTTCCTTCAATTCTTCTGCACCTTTAAATACCACTTCAGTCATGGGTAACATCCCTACATCTTCCTCAGTAAAGACTGAAGCAAAGAATTCGTTCAGTCTCTCCGCTATCGCCTTGTCGCCTCTTAGTGCTCTTTAACCCCTTTATCATCTAATGGACCAACTGACTCTCACAGGTTTTTTGCTACGAATGTACTTGAAAAGGTCTTTACTTTGCGTTTTTGCTTCCGCAGCAAGCTTCTTCTCAAATTCTCCTTTTGCCTGCCTTATCAATGCCTTGCATTTGACTTGCCAGTGCTTGTGCTGTTTCCAGGTTTCGTCGTTTCGAGAGGCATTCCGCATTCTAGGTTCTTCGGGCACCTCCACCACTGTAGGGCCTTCTTGGTTCGAGGCGCGCAGGGTAGTGCTACGGACAAAGGATGATTCTGCCGGGACCAACGACGTAATAAGGAGCGTTGTAGAGGTCGCATGTGGGCCCTGGCCCACGGGACTACCTCTATTGTCGCAGCCATGGTACCCAGCAATTGAAGGTAAAGCCACGCTGAGGGGTTCCATCTCCCCAGGAACTGTGCTACGAGGGCCCTTAGATCCTTTGCCCGTTTCCGAGGGAGAAACACCTTTCCTTCCCTGGTGTCAAATCTTGCTCCGAGGTACTCGAGATCCTGAACGGGTAGCAACTTGCTCTTCGCCCGATTGATGATCCACCCTAACTCCTCCAGGACCTTTACTACTCGAGCTGTGGCCGAGCGGCTTTCCGCTTCTGATTTCGCCCTGATCAACCAATCGTCGAGGTATGGATGTACCAGGATCCCTTCCTTTCATAGGGAGGCGGCTACCACCACCATTACTTTGGTGAAAGTCCGGGGAGCCGTAGCTAGACCGAAGGGCAGCGCCTGGAATTGAAAGTGTCTTCTTGGCACCGCGAATCTCAGGAACTGCTGATGAGACCTTCGGGCCGGGATATGTAGATAGGCTTCTGTCAGGTCCAGAGATGTGAGAAACTCCCTGGTTCTTACGGCCATAATGACTGACTTCAGAGTTTCCATTCGGAAATGGGGTACCTTGAGACAGCGATTGACCTGCTTTAAGTCTAGGATCGGACGAAAGGATTCTTCCTTTTTTGGAACTACAAAATAAATGGAGTACCGACCGGAGCCGGATTGTTCTGGAGGGACCGGAATCACTGCCCCGAGCGCTAAAAGCCTTGAGAGTGTGACCTCTATTGCCCTCCTTTTTGCCGGAGAGCCGCAGGGGGATTGAATAAAGGCTGGAAGGATCTGCTTTCCAAATTCGAGGGCATAACCTTCTCTGATCACTTCCAGGACCCACTGATCGGACGTGACTCGGGACCAGGCGGGAAGAAATAGCCTTAGACGGCCCCCTCTATCTCATTGCGATTTTCTAGGTCCCGAGAAGAAGGTAGAGGCCCCAAAACCTCTCCCTGCTCCTCGAAACCCCCTAAAGCCTGAACCCCTGGCCGAGAGGCGGCCCCTAGGAAAAGGGTTTGACCTGGCTGGACGAAACCTCCGAGGGTCTCTTGGCTGGCTCCGCGTTGGCGCTGGGAGCTGAGCCTGCCTCCCTTGGACTCGCCAAGATCTTTTACTAATTTTTCCAAGTCCTCACCGAATAATAATCTCCCCTTAAAAGGGAGACGGCCCAGCCGTGCCTTTGAAGAGGTATCGGCTGCCCAATTGTGGAGCCACAAATAGCGCCTAGCTGCGACTACTGATGCCATGTTCTTAGCTAGGCTCCTGATGAGATCGTACTGGTTATCCGCCAGGTAGGCTGCACCTGACTCCAATTTAGCTGCAATGGGCTGCACATCTCCTGTGGAACCCTCTGCCAGCTGTTGAGACCACCTCAAGCAGGCCCGTGCCACCCAGGCCCCCGAAACCGAGGCCTGCAAGGCGAGGGCACTAACATCAAAGGCCTGCTTCAGTAAGGTGTCCAATTTTCTATCCTGTGTGTCTCTCAAGGCCGTGCTACCTTCTACTGGGATAGTCGTCTTCTTAGTCACTGCAGACACTGCCGCGTCCACCTTGGGCGACTTCAGCAATTCTCTGTCCGATTCCGGTACTGGATAGAGGCGTGTCATGGAACGCACACCCCTCAGGGAGGACTCTGGTTGGTCCCATTCTTCCTGAATCATTTGGCGGACGACCCTGTGGATAGGAAAGACCTTTTGAGACTTCCGGACCGCTTGGATCAGGGGGTCCTCCAGCGCTTCTTCTTCAGCCGGAGTGTCCGAGGCCACCTTGAGGACTCTCAGGGACTCATTAATTAGCCCCGGAAGCTCCTCCCGACGAAAGACTCGTACTATGCGGGATTGATCCTCCTCCGGGATCTCTCCTTCAAGTTCCTCTTCTTCATCCCCCATCTCCTTATCGGAGAGCTCCTCCTCCTGCGTGTCCTGAGGAAGAGAAGTGGACGGCTCTTCGCTCGCTAGTCTCGCACGTTTAGTTGGGATACCGTAATCATGGGGAGTGGCCTTCACTGGTTTAACCCCCAGGCCTTCTTTTCCCTGTGCTCGAGCCTCCTGGCTCCAGCCCCTGCTTGCGCATGCAGTAGGCCTTGTGCAACAGGAGGATGAAATCAGGGGAAAAGAGATCACAGGTACCCTCTTCCCCCAGGGCAGAGGGGAGGGGGGGGCAGAGAGGAAGCCGGACATCCGGATGTTGAGGGCGGAGGAATGGAGGGTTCCCTTTCTCCTTCCAGAGGCTCCGCTGATCCCTCATTAGCTTGAGAGATAGACAACTGTATGTCCTGCTCCACAGAGGCAGCTTCTGCAGCGCAACCCCTGCAGATACCTGACTCTGAAGCAGTGCCCCTGCGAATGCCACAAGACGGGCACCTTAGTTTGCCAGACATGGTTTACCTGACTCACAGAATCAAACAACGACAAAAAGAAGCAGATTATGCCAAAATTTTAACATTAAGCTTAAGCTAACTGAAAATGCAGCTCTAGGCTGAACAAAGGGGGGGGGGTAATTTCCTGGAGCAATTTTCCTCCCCCACACTCCCCGATGTAAAGTAGCCTTGAAAACAAATAACGCAAGTAAAAAAACAAAGAAATCTTTTTGGATACCAAAAATAGCTTTAAGCCATCAGAAACAAACAAAGGGAGATCCCCAGTACTTGCGATTTTAAGCGAATTCCACGATCCGAGGAGACCTCCGGGAATGAAATTGCCCTCCGGAGTCCTGCACGTGGCTAGGCCTCAGCCACGTGGAGCGTAGGCCGGGTCCCGGCGTCTCCGTTCGCACCGGACCCGCTGCCCGTCGGCCGTGTGATCCGGCAGCCGTCTGAAACCTCCGACCGCTCCCGAGCTGCTTTGCCAAGCCGGGAGCGAGGAGGGACGGCGCTTTGTGGCCTCAAGCACTCAGCCGCCTGAGGGCTTAGGCGTGAGGCGGGAGGGACTGTTGCCGCGGTCTGGGACACGGAGGGCCTTGAGCTGTTCCGCGATCCACCCCCTGCCGCCGGCAAGCCTCTCCGGAGTGCTGCACTCTCTCCCACCGGGCAAAAGATAAGTCTCTTGCGAGCAGAAAGCTTGATCACCGGGGGAAGAAGGGAGGGAGGGAGAGGGGGGGGAGAAGGAAACCAAAAGGAACACTTAAGGAAATTAAGTCTAAAACCAAGCTAAATTTTCTTACAATTAAGATAAATTAAATTAAATGTGACCAAGAAATTAAAGTAAGAATAAATAGGAGACTCCAGTAAGCCCTTGGCTTACGGAACCCTCCAGCTGCTTGGAGGCTGAGAATACTGGGGCTTAGGGGTGGTACCAGGGGTATTTATACCTAACCATCCTCAAAAGGGTTAGACTCAGCCTCCAAGCTGCTGGAAGGGTTGCGCAACCCCGGAAGTAAAGTGACTGGACTGGAGTGACAATAAGGAAGAGACAGTTAAAGAGCATTGGGTGGTGGCATTCTAACACCTATATTGCTTACATCAGGCAGACAGAAGGGAGAATACACCAACCTACTAGTTATATCTGTTTTGCAATGCAAAGGAGGAGCGAGAGACTGGTCTGGTTGGTCAGCCATTCATGTGTTCACTAGACCTGTCAGATAGTGGCCATTCACTCTCTTGGACCTCATTAAGGCCCGACAGCTGAAGGAGTCAAGATACTGTGAAGGGAAAGTCAGGGAATGAGATACGGTCAGCTTTTTCTTTTTCTTCAGTGCCAGGCTACCATTTACTGGGCTCCTGATGCATTGATTGTAGATACTGACAAATGATTTAGCAAAATGGACATGCCAGCCGTTAATCAAGGACGTCCAAATGGGACTTTGAAATAATGTTGGGAATATTTTCAGGGATAAGTTGAATTGCTTGGATATTGTGCAGTTGCTTGGATAATTTATTTAATGCAATTTGTTATACCGCCATTCAAATTGTACATCATAGCGGTTTACAATCTAGGGAGACCCGAAGGCAACGGTAGAATAAAATATAAAACAGTAAGAGTTTAAAATAAATTAATACAATTAAAATTCAGTAAAACACAAAAAGGAGGGAAGGTGAGTAGACAATACTAAAATCCAAGAACATGTGGGAGTGAAGAGACTGAAGGGGGCGGGAAAAATATAAAATTATATTAGCCGAATGCCTGAGAGAAAAGCTATGTTTTGACTCCCTTTTTAAACTTGGTATAAGAACTTTCCAACCAGAGATTAGAGGGAAGCGACTTCTAGATTTTGGAGCCCTAAAGTAAATAAATATTAACATACATAGTATATGATGGCAGATAAAGACCAGTATGGTCCATCTAGTCTGCCCAGCAAGGCAGCAAGAATAGGTGCACCTGCCGCTCCATGCAGGTCGCCCTTCCCCATGCCTTTGTTTAGGCGTGTACCCACTGCTCTGGCACCCCTATTTGATAAGATAGTTAAATTTATTTCGACTTCATAATAAAAATTAATCTTAATCCAGTCTTCCAACAGATGTTAGCTTGAGAAGATCTGAGAGTACAAGAGTAGTGTAATAAAAGGGAATTTAAATATAAAGGGAGTCCTCGAAAAAAAGCATTTGAATTTTGAACTGAATGTGTTGGGCGATTTGGCAACCAATGTTGTTCTGCTAAATGTGATATAGCATTTATATTGCAAAGAAACACAAACGTAAGTTTAACTGACAGATTTTGAATTTGCTTAAATCTTTGTAGTTTAGATTTAGGAACTCCTGAAAGTAGAGAGTTACAATAATCAACACTGCTCATTACTAAGGCATGAATCAAAGATTTCAGCGCGCTTGAATCTAAAAAAGTTTCAGGAATCTTATTCTTCACATTGTGAAAAACTATACAAGAGATATGGTGTATAAATGACATATCACAGTGCCAAATCACACCCAGGATTTCAACTCACTCATCCTTGGGCACAATAGAGATTTATTTTATTTTAACAAGTTTTTATAAACCGCCCCTTCCAGAGATCAGGGGCGGTTTACACTGAACAACTGAAAACATTTTACACTGAACAGAATATTTACAGTTAACATATGGAACCATCATACAGACAACTATGCACAGTTAACATTTGTTACTATCGTACTGACAACTATGTACAGTGTTAGCTTAATTCTGTGCAGTTTGTGGTGAAACATGGAATGTTAATGAGGAATTAAGTGTGCTTATGTATCGGGGTTGAGACATATTATGGGATACCCCTCAGATGTGGCAGGGAAGAACAGGATTATATGTTGAGGGGATCCAAAGTGCCTCAGTTCTTTAGGGACCAAAAACAATGGACTGGGGGGGGGGGGGTAGGGGTGGGGGGGGGTTAACCAAGATCAACAGGCAAATTGGCAGTTGAGATGATCAGCAGAAGGGTAAATAAATGCAATAAAAGAGGTTCAACCCTGACTGTAAGAATTTATATAGAAGGAAGCAGTTAGACTGCTGATGTGGGGCTGGATCCTTTCTTTGTATTTTATTTAAAAAAAAAAACCTGAAAACTTATCCAGAGACAAAAGGGGTAGGCCACGCAGCTTGTTATGCAGTGAGGAGAAGGAGGAGGGTAGACTTTAGGAAAGCCTGTCCAAGACAATTCTGATGGAATTTATGGTCTGAAAATGTGGCCTGCAAGATTCTCATCTGGCTGATTTAATTTTGGGTACTTGTGCAAATGACAGTTCAGATCAGCCAAGACAGCAGACCCCCCAAAGTGTATAGTACCCTAGTTAGTAACATGGCAGGGTATTGATAAAGTTGTAAGGTCGCACCTGGATAAACTGGGTAGTCTTAAGGTGAGCAATCATTCAAATAATATGGTGAATGGCCCTCGGAGTAGGGTATATATTCATATACTGATACGCTGCTACAGCAGAGAATCAGGTATGTCTGACAAAGATGTTTCCCATCCAGCTGTGTTAATAAAGCTGCCGCCTACTTAAACCCCATCAATTAGATATCCCCCCCCCCTTCTCCATGGTCATAATGGGGTATATGGTACTTGTAACACAGGAACAACATTCTACCAGTTTCCCCATTACCTAAAAGTTGTCTCTACAGAGGGGAAAAAAAAAGTTCGCTGGAAACTACCATCCCCCAGGACTTTTGTAGCTGGAATCTGTACTGTAATGTATATAGTTCAGGTCATAACGTTCTTGGCTTCTAGGCAGAAAGGTCTCCATATAAAGTGCCAAAGCGGAACCTGGGCTCCTCCCAGCCACAGATTCTTCCCTGCAGTCAGGGGAGCAGAGTGCTGTAGTCATCCCACATCAAGAAGCTTCACGCAGCATGTTATTAGGACGAAATTACAACCCGTGAGATGTATTCTCTATATTCCCCCATCCCTCATTACCACAAGAGCATCAGCACAAAGGCAGGCTGCGTATTAAGCAAGTAAATATCCATTTACCCTCAGGGATATTTTTAAGCCCAAGATTCTTAAAAGAAAAACTACAATCCTTCAGATGTCCCCATGGCAAGCAGAAATTCTTACTTTATACATTGAAGGGGGCCTCTGCTCATCTGGTTTTAGACTTAAGCTGCTCTCTGGCAATCCCATGGACCCCACACATTAGGAAAAAAGTCACAAATCACAACACGTACGCACGCTGGCCTCAGACTAGCTCCTGCAACTCTCTTGCCATTTGCAAGCCCTGCTGCTAACAGATGCCCTCACGAGCTACAGGGAGCAACCTAAGAAAATGAAGTGTCTCCAACTCAATACAGTCACAGGGCGACACCTACTACTTGCCTGACGTGCCACATTATGCATAGGCAAGAACTCTGACATTTCATATTTTATTTACTGCCACAAGTGCAGTCAGCTAGGCTGGCACACTCCCCACAAGCATGAGGCGCTAGGACACCATAACTTTATTTATTATTTAAAGCTCACACCTTTCCAGTAGTACTTCAAGGCACGTTATAACCAGATACAGTAAATATTTCCCTGTCCCCCGAAGACTTATGACCTAAAAGGCTGATGCAGAAACACTAATGCGCCCTTTGTGCAAAGGCAGCACGACATACGAACTACCACCACCGGCAAACAATGCAGAGAGAAAAGAAAAAAAAAAAAAAAAGAAGATTGGTGCACATTGTCTGCACAGAAAAAAAAAGGTGCACACACTACAGCACTACATGTATTAAAATGATACCTAAATGAGCTGCATGTATTGAAATGAGAAGCTAATGAAGTCATTGCCTGATGCAGAGCAACGTGGAAAGGATCAGAGGGCACAGCACAACTCAGCAACTCCGTTGTTCATATGCATCCAAGTTCACACATAAAATTCTGACATGTGTAGAAAAAGGTGACATTTCACTTACCAGTTAAACATCCCCTCTAGCACGTCCTTTCCTCGAGTCCTGCTAGATCAGTTCAGAAAAGTAGGTTGTGTTCACCTACTAGCAGATTGGTGGAGACAAAGAACCAATGAAAATCCCAGCTTTGAAAGACATCACCCCCATGCATCTATTCAGCTCAGTCACCAGATGCCTCTTCAGTACTCGTCCCAAAGCATATGGGAGAAACATGGCAAACCTCACACAACCTCAATCGTGGGCAACAATGAGTTATAGACAGCAGAGACTATGTACGGGAAAGTATAAACAGAAGGCTGTCAGTAAAGATGAACCTGCAGAGCCAAGTGTAAAAAGGTCATAGCAGACCAATGGGTACTGCAGTAGAAGATCACAGCATATACAGTTTCAGGGGTGGACCCTGAACTGGTCTAGCAGAACTCAAGGAAAGGACAAACTGGCAAGTCAAATGTCACCTTCCATAACATCCTGCTAGGCCAGTCCAGACAAGTGGAATGAACTAAAGTTACAAGGCCACTGGGTGGGAAGAAAACAGCTTGCAAAGCTCTTGAGCCAAAGGCCGTGATAGGCCGCATGTGGACATCCAAGCAGTAATGCTCGACAAAAGTGGAAAGTGATGCCCACATTGCCACCCAATAAATACCTGTAGGGGCTAACGAGCTCCACTCCACCCACAAGGATGCCTGTGCTCAGGTAGAATGGGAGCACAAATCCTCCGAAACCGGCCTGTTCCATAACAGATACACAGAGGCAATGGCCTTCTTAATCCAGCATATCAAAGCCGACTTACCCTTGCACAGTCCAGCAAGCAGTACAAAAGATGATCTGGCTTACAAAAAGAATTCATAACTTTCAAATACCGGAGAAGCACCCTCTGGACATCCACAAGGCAAAGGAGGAGGGCAGGTAGACCACCTGGTCACATGAAAGGGAGAAATCACCTTAGGCAAGAAGGATGGCACAGGCCGAATGGAGGCGGCTTCCTTTGAAAGCAGACAAGGATCTTGGCAAGACAGCCTGCAGCTCGGAAATCTGCCTTGCAGAACAAATCACAACCAAGACGACAGTCTTAAGTGCCAAAGTAGCACTCTTAAATGGCTCAAAGGGTGCCAACATCAGGGTCCTGAACACCAGACACAGATCTCAGGAAGGGACCACAAATGCAAAAGGAGGACACAGATGCTGAACTCCCTAGAGAAAGCGCAAGATATCCGGTTGCAAGGCTAGAGACTTACCAGCCACTGGACCTCAGAAACAGACCAAAACTGACACCTGAACTTTCAGGGAGCTAAAGGAAAGGCCCTTCTCCATGCCATCCTGTAGAAAAGCCAAACAGAAATGGCACCTTGGCCTCCCTCAGAAGCCAACTGCCGAGTACTGCACAATCACTCAGAGGCAGCAGACCCAGGCTCTGAGCAGAGTGGAGGCCACCGATAGAGAATAGCCCTTACACGCTAGCTGTCTCCTTTCAAGAGGCAAGCTGAAAGCAAGAAGGGAACCGGGTCTCCCAGGACAATCATTCCCTGCTGCAATAGGCCCCAAGATGGAGGCAACTGAAGAGGCGGTGCCTGTAGGAGCCACATTGTGTCTCCGAACCACGCTCTCTTCAACCAATCCAGTGTCACCAGGACAATCCTGCCAGGTGGCATTCTATATACTGAATCATATGCCCCACCAGGGGTCATGGAGGAAACAGATACAGCATGTGCTGACCTGGCCATGGCAATGACATCCTCAGACCCCATTTCCGTGCAGCGACTGAATAAGCGGCAAACTTTGGCATTGGAGAAGGTCACCACCAGATCCATTTTGGAGTGACCCCTGTGGTGCACAATCAACTGAAATGCCTGACAACTCCCACTCTCTAGGATCCAGAGAGTGCCGGCTGAGAAATCCGCTTCTACATTGTCCACCCTGGCAATGTGCTGAGCCGACGAAGTTAGGAGGTCTATCTCCACCCAGGAAAATAGGAGAAGCATCTCCAGAGCTACCCCAGCACTCCTTGTGCTGCCTTGCCAATTGGCATAAGCTAACGCCCTCAACCAGGGGCCAGAAACGCATTAAGAGCCAACCTGATGGCCCTCACCTCAAGAGTGATGGACCACACCAATTCTAATGTCTCTGGGCTGAACGGTCATAATAATAGGCTCCCCATCCTGAGAGACTGGCAACTGCAGTCACAAGGATCCAGGAAAAATAGTCTAGCAGCATGCCCTTCCTTAGCTGACAAGGCTATTGCTGCCACCACAGGCTGGCCTTCACCATCACTGGGGGTGGATGCCTGAGCTCAAACTCCTGAGAGCTTGGGGACCAGAGAGTCAGCAAGGACTGCTGAAGCAATCGCTTGTCAGCATGTGCACATGGCATTATGTCTATGGTTGCTGCCATCAATCCGAGGAGTTGAAGATAACCTCAGACTCTGGGAGCCTGTTGCGCACAGAACAGCACCAGGCAATCTAAAAATCTTGACTTTTTCCTCTGGCAGGAAACCTCTGCCCACTTGAGTGTTGAAATTTGCTCCCAGAAATTCCAGGGACTGGGAAGGCTAGTCCTTTCGCCAATTGATCACCCAGCCGAAGCTTTCCAAAAAGGACATCACTTAGGACACCACCCGAAACACTTCTGAAAGGGAACAGGCCCGGATGAGCCTCTGTGTCACAGCTGCCACTACCACGACCTTGGAGAACATCTTTGGGGAGATGGATAACCTGAAGGGAGCCTGTTGCGCAACCAATAATCAACACAGAAGAGACCAAACAAACAAATTAAGGACCCCAAAAGAATACATAAAAGCTAAAAAGACAACAAACAAAAAAGCATTTTCCCATGTGGCCCCCATTATCTGGAATGACCTCCCAGAGGAAATCAGATCAATTATCGAGATCAAAGAGATCTGTAAGAATCTAAAAACACATCCGTTTAAGGCACACTACGGGCTATCAACAAACTCCCTCTCCCAACAAGAAAACGGATAACACTGTTTGACAGAGTGACACAAAACTGACATGACCTAGGACTGCTCACTGCTAAGATTTTCACTAGTTTAGAAATTTATAAAGTTTTTATACGTCTTATATAAGGCACGCATATCCCAATTTTGTATATAGTTCTCAAAATGTTTGTTATTTCACAACTTTCCTTGTTTTAAGACGTTCCTTGTAAACGATTACTGACTGTTTTGTTGTATAATAGTTACACTGTTTCAGACGTTCATTGTAAAACAAACAGCCTGTTATATTGTTGTTAAATGTAAACCGCTTCTGATCTCTGGAAGGTGCGGTATATAAGCGACTGTTAATTAAATTAAATTAAATTAAAAGGGGAGGGCAGTGAACTGATAGCGAGAGCCAAGCACAGCAAACACACACATACTTTTGCTGATCTGCCTGAATTGGGATAGGAAATACACCTTGGCCACTCGGCACACTGCTTGACTCATGGAATGCAAGGTTGCCATCCAGAAGCACAGGATGCGTAAATGCTTGTTGACCTCTTGAGGCCCAGAATAAACTGGAAGGAACTGTCCTTTTTGGGTACTCCAAAATAGATTGAGTACTTGCTCATTTGGGGGGATAGGTACCACCACCCTTAGGCACAGTAACTTGTCCAAGGTGGTCCACACAGCAGCACCTTTGATCTCAGATCGACAAAGGGAGATGAAGGCATCCAGAATCAGCTCTTTGCATTCCAGGACATAACCCAACTGAATGGTGTCTAGCACCCAGCAATCCCTGGTATCCTGGGCCCATTCCTGAAAGAAAAAAAAAAAGACCAAGTCTGTCTCCAACCAGAGGAACCAGGGAATGGGCCCCCAAACCTTCATTACACAGTCAGGGAAGGTCCTCCCCTGGAGGGGACTGAATCCCTAGGCCCATGCACTGCACAAAAGCATTGAGAACGAGTTCAAAGCCTGGAAGCAGAGGGAAAAAAAGGCTTTCCAGAGACAAAAGGGGTAGGCCACGCAGCTTGTTATGCAGTGAGGAGAAGGAGGAGGGTAGACTTTAGGAAAGCCTGTCCAAGACAATTCTGATGGAATTTATGGTCTGAAATGTGGCCTGCAAGATTCTCATCTGGCTGATTTAATTTTGGGTACTTGTGCAAATGACAGTTCAGATCAGCCAAGACAGCAGACCCTGCCATGTTACTAACTAGGGTACTATACACTTTCCAGGCCAGTAACAAAGTCCCGAGACCCTCAGGGATCCAGCCAGCACCACCTCTGTGGATAGGTGGAGGCCAAGAAGAAAGGTCCAGGGGGGTCTTTAGTGGCTAGTGCCCCTATCTTTTGGAAAGCGGTAAGATTTTGTCTCTCCTAGGTCTTTCACCAGCTCCAATCTGCTCCAAAATGAAGCTTCCCCTTTAGCCATTTTGATCAACCAGGCTTTGGAAGATGAGTCCGTTGCCACTGCCAGAGCCAAATCCAACGCTGTGACAGCATCCCTATCCGCCAAACATATCAGGTCATACATAGCATCAGAAAGGAAGGCCGTAGCTGACTCCAAAAAGAGTAGTACCATCATCCGCTGGAAGAGAATGGATCCACTGGAAGAGGGCTCGAGATGTCAGACAGGCACATACCACCAGCTACAGAACAGCAGACACCATGTTGAACTGGCTCTCCATATGTAAAGACTGCATTCCTGCTTGTTCCTGGAGATAGCATTGTTACTCACCTGTAACAGCCAATCTCTGGGAACAGCAGGAATCAGCCTTCACATATGGGTGACGTCTGTACAAACAGAGCCCACACAGGAACACTCCTCAGCGTCTAATTGGAAAACGTTTGGGAGCAATCCACTGCACCTGCGCATCTGCCTTCCCGCCATCCCAAGTCCTCTCCTCAGTTGAGTTTGTAGCCGAGAGATGTAGGTTATTCTTTTTTTTCATCTAACTCCTAGGGGAGGAGGGCAGGTTGTCAAGACTGATTCCTGCTGTCCCCGGAAATCACCTGTTACAGGTGAGTAATAGCACTATCTCCAGGAACAAGCAGGAATGCAGTCTTTACATATGGGACTCACTAGCTTCTGGGTACCAGACTGGAAGTGGGTAGCCCTGGTATCCCAGAGGCTAAAGCATAGAGTCAAAAGGGTGGATACAATATGGCCCTATTGGGACTAGGCTACAGTCGACTATACCACCTCTAATGGAAGTCTGGTGCCAGAAAGAAGTCCAGGACGGAGGGTAGGAGTTGCATTTCAGTCCCAAAAAGGTACTGAGTACAGCCTGGCCTAAGACAGCATCCTGACAGGAGTCCCTGTCTAGACAGTAGAGTGCAGTGAAGGTATGAACAGAGGACTAGGTAGCTGTCTGGCAGATCTCGTCAATGGAGACGGGATGGAGGTTGGCAACTGAGGTTGTCATGGCTCACATGTTGTGAGTGGAGACATGACCCTTGAGGGAGAGTCCTGCCTGTTCATAGGCAAAAGAAATGCAGTCCGCTACCCATTTGGATAAGGTACACTTTATCACTGAAGTCCAAGGTGACTTGGATCAAAGCAAATGAATTGTTGTGAGGATTTCCTGAGAGAGAGTCTTGGTTCTATACACGTAGTAAGCCAGCGCTCGTTTACAGTGTAGAGCTGCTTCGGCCCAAGAGGCATGTGGTCTCAAGACGACCACCAGTAAGATTACCAACTGGTTCAGGTTGAAGGCTGATACTTTCTGAAGGAAGTGTGGATGAGTACAGACGACCACCTTGTTATGGTGGAATCGAGTGTACAGGCAATCTGCCACTAAAGCTTGCAGTGCACTGATGCAGTGAGCTGAGGTCAGAGCAATGAGGAAGATTACCTTCCATGTAAGAAACTTGAATGAAGTAGTGGCTAAAGGCTCGAAGGAAGGCTTTAGAAGTTGTGCTAGAACCATATTGAGGTCCCAGGCCACCGGTGGTGGTTTGGAGAGCAGAAGACACTACATGAAATGTCACATCCCTAGGTTGCATGTCCAGAGGCGTGTGATAAGCCGTAATGGCACCGAGATGAACTCTGACCAAGTTAGTCTTGAGACCTGCCAAGGACAAGTGGGGGAGATACTGTAGAAGAAATTCCACCAGGCAGGTAAAAGGGTCAATTTGCTTTAGGGAACACCAGAGTGTGAACCTCCGCCATTTGAAGGTATATGAACGTTTGGTGAATGGTTTACATGATGCATGTAAGATATCCTTGACCTGTTGTGGGAGGTCTAGGTCAGTAAGGATTAAGCTCTCTGGAGCCAGGCCGTGAAGCGGAAGCCCTGTGGACTGGGATGGAGAAGCAGTCCCATGATCTTGAGAGAGGTTGGGTGTGTGTCCCAGACTGAGATGCCGAGTGCACTAGTCAAAGCAGGAGAGGAACCATGGTTGATGGAGCTAAAAAGGGGCTATGAGAATCATGGAGCCCTTGTCAGCCTGTAGTTTCAACAGGGTCTTGGGTATCAAGAGGATGGGTGGGAATGCATAGAGCAGAAACTGTCTCCAGTGGAGAAGGAAAGCATCCGTCACTTGTCTGTGCAGGGAGGGAAGCCATGTATTCTCCTGGGTGGCGAAAAGATGTATGAGTGGAATTTCCCACACTTGGAAGATCCAAGATGCCGTTTCGCAATTGAGGGTCCACTCGTATGGATGTAGGATACGGCAGAGTCTGTCCGCAAGGAGATGGCGTTCACCCAGAAGATACACCAGGGCGGTTTCTCTAAATGGGTTAATTTTGTGGATGCCATGACAGTTGTCAACCTCACTTCTAAGCCAGGTTATGTGGAGTATGATCTTAGTCTCTCAAATTTACTGCTAATGCTCAGTGTAATACTTGCATCATGCCAAAGAAAGCTTCCTTCAGGAGTTCATAAAATGTAATGGGTGCAGTTTTTCTAGTGGCAATTTTCCTCTTTCTTCGAGCTTTTGGCAGATTCTCTTTGTATACCCTCTTGATTTAATATAGGGTTTGTAGCATAAAAACAACAATATATTACCTCCTCAATCTGCAGAATTCCACTTAACAGTAGTTAATCCTCATAACTTTTTTCATTAACTTCTGTGGTTTATCTCCTGCTACAATGGGTCCATGAACAGGCTCATCATGGCCTTTATCTGTGGCAGGGATGTTATCTACATCTGCAGCACTTGCACTATCACAACCACCATCGTTAGCCCTAATGCATAAGTTATGGGTGGGCACCTTTTTATCCTGGGCGACATGTGGCCAGTATGTATTTTTCTTCTTTGTTACTACCATACTTCAATTGTAGTCCCGCCTTGCTGAGATTTGGTATAGATGTTATACAAAGGGGTCACCACGTAAAAGTATTCAGCAAGACGGAGGGAATTTTATTCTCTCCCCCAAGAGATGCACATCAATTCCCAAGCCATCATAATGCCTCATTTTGACTACACCAACACCACGCTGCAGGGCATCACCAAACAGGCATTAAGATAACTTCGAATTGTCCAAAATATGACTGCTAGAGCAATTATGATCATCAATCCAGTGGAGCACATAACCCCAACCCTTTACACCCTCCATTGGCTCCCCATCCAAAGCCACATCAATTACAAAATCTTGATCTCCACCTTCAAAGTAATAAACAACATTGCTCCCTCCCATCTATCCACACTAATATCTAAGGAACCCAACAATAGAAACCAGCACAACCACAACAAAAACAAACTGGTTATTCCAACAGACTTCACGAAAGCCAGGAAACAAATAAAGCCTTCTCACATGTAGCTCCAAACCTATGGAACGCCCTACCAGACAAACTTAGAGACTTAAATGACCTACAAACCTTTTGCAAAAACCTCAAAACCCATCTAGTCTCCATCCACTATGGCACACTTGCAGAAAAAGACAAACACATAACTGCCACCCCTGCACCCTAGATACCCCATATCAATAAGACCAGAGATGCTACAACTGCCGCCCAGAAGTCCCAAGTGCATTTATGTACATATATTATTTCTAATACAAGATTTAAAACTAACTCCAGCTGCTTAAAATTCCTAAGCATACTTATGAACATAGTTTAAAATTGTATCAGTTTATATGTATATATTTATACCTCATCCCCTGTAATAGAATTTGTACTTGTTTCTGTACAATCTACAATGTTGTTATTGTAAGGATGTGGTTGAAAACTACAGGCCGGTTAGTTTAACTTTGGTGGTGAGTAAACTATTGGAAACACTGCTGAAAGAGAAAATAGTGAGGTTTCTGGAGTCCAGCAGATTACAGGATCCAAGGCAGCATGTATTCACCAGAGGCAGGTCTTGTCAGACAAATCTGATTGATTTCTTTGACTGTGTGACCAGGGATTTGGACCGAGGGAGAGCCCTAGATGTGGTGTATTTAGATTTCAGTAAAGCCTTTGACACTGTTCCTCACAGGCGACTTATAAACAAACTGAGCACCCTAGGGATGGACCCTAAAGTTACTGCTTGGGTTAGAAATTGGTTGAATAGGAGGCGACAAATAGTACAAGTAAATGGAGCTCACTCTGAGGAGAAGGATGTTATCAGTGGTGTGCCCCAGGGATCTGTCCTTGGTCCGATTCTTTTTAACATCTTTGTTAGTGATATAGCGGAAGGGCTTTCAGGTAAGGTTTGCCTCTTTGCAGATGATACCAAAATCTGCAATAGAGTAGACACCCAGGAAGGAATAGATAACATGAGGAGGGATCTAGCTAAGCTTGAAGAATGGTCTAGAATTTGGCAGCTGGGATTTAATGTTAAAAAATGTAAGGTCATGCATTTGGGCTGCAGCAATCAAAGGGAGCAATATAGCTTAGGGGGTGAAGTACTTTTGTCCACTAAAGAAGAGCAGGACCTAGGCGTGGTTGTGTCTGATGATCTTAAAGTAGCTAAACAGGTAGAAAAGGCGACGGCAAAAGCTAGAAGGATGCTTGGGTGCATATGGAGAGGAATGGCTAACAGAAAAAAAGGAGGTGATAATGCCTCTGTATAAGTCTTTGGTGCGACCTCATTTGGAGTATAGTGTGCAATTCTGGAGACCGCACCTTCAAAAGGATGGGAACAGGAGAGTCGGTGCAGATGGTGGCTACTAAAATGATTAGTGGTCTTCATTATAAAGCATATGAGGACAGACTGAAGGATCTTAATATGTACACCTTAGAGGAAAGGCGGGATAGAGGTGATATGATTGAGATGTTTAAATACCTCCGTGATCACACGTATCAATAGGTCAACTCGTAAACGCTGTACTAAATATTCCAAAAATAAGGCGTTTAATAAAACACAACTGGGAAATACATCCAAAAACAATTGCTTGGTTGAGCGTAAAAAATGGTTAAATAGGCTATATCTAACCACTACCGGAAGGTCTCAGAATTGCACAGCTGTTCACCCAAAGACTCAAAGTCAAACTCAAGGGGACAAAAGCTGGATAACATCAACGACCCCCATTGGTAGCTAGCGGTGATATAGTTATATAACTCGGCCTATATATAGAAAAATAGCTCTCTCTTCACTAATAGTAACACTAAGCCAAGTATAAAATTTTCTTCTTAGCACCGTTAGAACACACTCAAACAAACTTTTTTAAGCAGATCCAAGCTCCACAATCATCCCGACGCCTCCCCCCAGCGCCTTCGGAGCGTTTCTCCGCAGAGGGTTCTTCAGGGGATTTACTGGATCACCTACAAACACAACAAACAACGTGTATAACCCGAAAAACAGCATTCTAAAATCACTCATTAAAAACCCGTGGGTAAAACAAATGTCAGCAGTTACTTACAAAAATGCTGCCCACGTCAAACACCACAAAACTGTGCCAGCTTCCAATCTATTCTCAACTCGTAAGAAGCTTTCAACAAAGAGACGCCGCGCATGCGGACTAACAGCAAAGGGTTCAATTAAGTAGCACTAACTCAAAACGAGGCTCTGTACTGCCCCATTCAAAGGAATAGCCTCCAAAACGATAGACTACCTGTACATACACATACTATAGACAAGCCACCCACTCGCTAATCACCCCTATACTTTACACAGAACTCCTGAAGGCCAGCTGACACATTGATCTGCAGTAAACTTGCACTCTAAACAGAAAAGTTCTCATAAACAAGCCGCCCACTCTATCATACCGTTCAGCCCATTCGGTATTACAGTATCTAGTTCATAAATCCAGCGCTGTTCGCGCTGGATTAGAACCTGATCTATGGTACGATTACCAAAACCATGGGTGACCTGCTCAATACAGAAACATGTTAACTGTTCAAAAGTGTGTCCACAGTCAATACAATGTTGAACAAGCGGGGCTGTCATCACTCTACAACGCAACCTGCTGTGGTGCTCTCTCATACGCGTTCGAAATATCCTTGTGGTTTTACCAATGTAGAGAAACTCACAAGGACATTTCACCACATAAACCACTCCAGCAGAGTTGCATGTAGTGGAAGAAGTCACAGCGTAATTAACGTGACGATAACTAAACAAAGTGGTCTCCGAGGTGATCTCGCAAATTTCACATGATCCACATCGTCTGTGACCCTTTTCCACTACCACACTAGTCAACATCGGCAGAACCGTGGGACTCACATATTCTTTCAAGTTACGGTGTCTCTGCCACACACACCGCAACTTCTTACCCTCCATCCCCGTCATGGTGGATAATACATTCTTGTGCTTCTGTAAACTCCGCTGTATCTCGCGGCTAAGAGGAGAAAACCTCGTGACTAAGTTTATTGTATCTATGTCTCCCCCCACCTCACGACACGTAGGGGTCAGTAGTAGAGCTCTGTTATTATACAATGCTCGCCGATATGCTCTCCTCACTACCTGTTCCGGATATCCTCTTTCCAAAAAACTCAACTTGAGCTGCTGTGACTGTAATTTAAACTCCTGATCACTAGAGCAATTTCTGCGAAAACGCAGAAATTGCGAAAAAGGGAGCCCCTCTTTCAATGGCTTTGGATGGGCACTCTTATAGTGGAGGAGGCGCTGGGGGGAGGCGTCGGGATGATTGTGGAGCTTGGATCTGCTTAAAAAAGTTTGTTTGAGTGTGTTCTAACGGTGCTAAGAAGAAAATTTTATACTTGGCTTAGTGTTACTATTAGTGAAGAGAGAGCTATTTTTCTATATATAGGCCGAGTTATATAACTATATCACCGCTAGCTACCAATGGGGGTCGTTGATGTTATCCAGCTTTTGTCCCCTTGAGTTTGACTTTGAGTCTTTGGGTGAACAGCTGTGCAACAGCTGTGCAATTCTGAGACCTTCCGGTAGTGGTTAGATATAGCCTATTTAACCATTTTTTACGCTCAACCAAGCAATTGTTTTTGGATGTATTTCCCAGTTGTGTTTTATTAAACGCCTTATTTTTGGAATATTAAATACCTCCGTGGCATAAATGTTCAGGGAGAGAGCCTCTTTCAATTGAAAGCAAGTTCTGCTACGAGGGGACATGGGATGAGGGTGAAGGGAGATAAATATTTCCGCATATCACTCCTGAATTTCTTTACGGAAAGAATAGTGGATCCGTGGAATAGTCTCCCAGTGGAGGTGGTAGAGATGAGGACAGTAACTGAATTCAAAAAAGCATGGGACAAACACAGAGGATCTCTAAAGGTAAAAAGGGGACTGTTGTAGCTGTTATGGAAGGACAGACTAGATAGGCCATGTGGTCTTTTTCTGTCGTCATATTTCTATGTTTCTATGTAAACCGCGTTTGATCACATGGAAATCATGGTATAAAAATGTTAAATAAATAAATTCAATAGCTGTTGCACACCCTCTTTGAGCACTCTGAGGTGGATGTGGTGTGCAACAGAGAAGAACCAGAGGCAAAGCGCTTCCTGCTTGTTCACATAGAACATGGACACCTGGTTGTCTGTTCTGACTAAGACCTGTTGGCCTGAGAGTTGGGGTTGAAAAACCCAAAGGACTTTTTAAGTGCATAGAATTCCAGGAGGTTTTTCTATAAAAGATTCCTGGTGTGTCCACTGTCCCTGTGTAGTCAGCTTGTTCAGATGTGCTCCCCAACCGAGTTTGAAAGCATCCGTTGTCAGGGTGCACTGAGGTGAACAGCGGAAGGAATAACCACGGCCTACCAGATAATTAAAATCCTTTTTTGGGTCCTCAATAAAGGATTTTAATTATCATCTGGTAGGCCGTGGTTATTCCTTCCGCTGTTCTCCTCTGGTTGTCCAATTGCGGAAGACTTTCTTCTTTTCTTCCCCCAGGGTGCACGGAGGTGGCAGCATCTGAAGAGGTGACCCCCCCCCCCCCCCCCCCGAGTCGGTTTTGAGAGGAGCATCACTGTTATCGCAATCACTGTGAAAAGCTCTTATTCAATCACTCACCCACAGGAGGAAAACTCTCAGACAGGCTGGAATGCAAACAGGAACTTTTAATGTGCGCACAGGATCAGACAGAGATACCAGCAAACTCCACAAGAGTCTGAGCCCCGAGGGACGGCCTACAATGCCTTATATACAGTACAGTTTTCAACTCATTCTACAATCCCATTTGCCACAGGTATTTCCTGCCCACCAATCAGCAGCCCCTGGGGAGGTACCTGGGTGACCTGTCCAAACCGGTATGCTCTGGTCTGTTGGTTTCTGGGCTAGGGGATACTGTGCTCAGACCTAGAGTGGGGGGAAGGGTGCCTAATGAACTCACAATGCCTTTCTCTTAGCAGGCTGATTACCTCATGGCTTGCGGGGGAAGGGTCAGGCTGATCAGAGCCTCATGGCTTGCCGCATGGCTGGGGGGAAGGGCTACCTACAGCTAAACCTCATGACTGCCTCATCACCACTGAAAGGAGTTGAGAAGTGGGGGTGTGATGCATATTTTGTCTGAGAGATGCCCAGTTGCCTGTGTCCATTGAGACGAAAGAGTCCATTGGGCTTGTCACATGTGCAGGCGGGCAAAGGGGAATACATGGTCTGTGAAGGCCATGTGCCCCAAAAGGCATAGCACCTCTCGAGCTCTCACGCAAGTGTGACTTCTTACCTTGTGGATTGGCTCGATGAGCCGGATACAGCAATCCAGGGAGAGGAAAGCTTTGGCTTGTTGAGTTTCCAGAAGTACTCCGATGAAGATGAGCTCCTGGGTTGGCACCAGGTGCGACTTGGGAAGGTTTAACACAAATCCCAGATGTTGGAGCACTGTGATGGTGCAATGAAGGGAGAGTATTACCTCTTTATTCATTTATTTAATTTTTTTATTTGGCTATGTTTATATACCACTTTTCACAAAGGTCAAAGCGGTTTACAGAGAACTGGAAATTATACAAGCAATGTTTACATTACAACAGGCAACTTTGTACAGTAAACAAGGAATGGGGTGTTTGGCATGATTAACTATATACAGGTTGACGAACTCTCTATATATTCTTGTAGTGTTGGGTTTTAGGTGCAATTTAGGATTGCTGTTCCACTGTTGGGGGGGGTAGGAGGGGGAAGGAGCAAAGTGGAGGGTAAAGAGGTGGGTCTTGAGGAGTTTGCGAAACGTTAGGAGGTTTGTGGTGTTTTAGGTTGGCAGGGAGGGAGTTTCAGATAGATGAGGCATACAGTTTGAAGGCTCTGGCATGGCCCTGTTGGGAACTCTGTTATAGCTTGGGGGGTAGTCCGTGTATTCATGATGGAGGCTCTCCATGGTCTGTTTGATTGCTGCAGCGTAATGAGGGAGCAGAGGTGGGTGGATGACTGGTGGTTTAGAGCTTTGTGAGTCAGCAGGATTTTGTAGAGTATCCTGTTTTGCAGAGGGAGCCAGTGAAGGTGTCTGAGGATGAGGCTGATGTGTTCATACTTGGGATGTGTGCGTGATGGTCCTTGCAGCTGTATGAAGAGCTATTTGAAGAGGTTGCTCTCTCAGCTGCCGAGGACTGAGAATACTGGATTTTGGACCTAGAAGGGGAATTCTGATATGTTCAGTCCTCAGCTGCTGGAGGAGGGACATAGCCCACATGTTCTGGACTAGAGGGATGATATGGAATTTTACAGCTAGCTATATAATAACCATCTCTTGTGAAAAATTACTCACTATCTACATGGCTAAATGTTGAGGCAAACCAATCATTTTTTCCCCTCATTTCAAAAAAAAAAAAAAAAAAAATCAATTTCCATGCACCAAAAATTTGTTTGAAATAAGATAAGTGTATGTGTGCATAGATTAGATAGAGAAAAGGAGCTAAAAAAAAGGAAATGCGATAAAAGATATTTAAATACCTCAAAGCAGCATATATGATTCAAAAGAAAAACATCTTTCAGTGGAAATGAAACTATTAAAACAAGGGACTGTGATAAAGCAATTTGGAGGGTGATCTAAACTATCACTAATATCCAGATAATTACCAGGACCACCCACATGACACCCCAGCACTATACATTAGTAAACAGGGATTTCTGTAGCAGCTTCTTTTTCATTTCTGCCTTTTAGTGCATTCAAAAGAACATTTGATGCCTTGTAAAAACAAAACATTTTACATTTCAGACGAGGGAAAATGACAAGGGTCATGATGATTTCCCCATTTTAAAACTACAATGCATCCCTGCTAGGCAATGTTTCTTCAAAGAAAGGGCAAAGGGTGCACAGAACAAATAAAAACCGAGTTCAAGAAGAAATGGGAAAGACAAAGGAGGAAACAAGAGCAACTGGTGTTCATGGCCCTGTCCCGTATCTTAGAGATGCGGTCAACTAAGGGAGGGAGGAGTGGCCTAGTGGTTGGGGCAAGTTACATCAGGCTGGAAGGTCGGGGGGTTCAAATCCCACTAGAGGACAACCACCTTGGGCCGGAAGGACTGGGGTTTCTAGTCCCACAGGTGCTCCTTGTGGTCTTGGGCAAGCCACTTAACTATTTTACAGGGCAATGGAGGGTTATCTCCAAGTTATAATGCCCTGTTCAATGTAATTTCAGTTTGTTCAATGTAAACAGCCTTGATATCATGAAAGGCGGTATATAAGAAAATGTTAAATAAATAAAATAAACTATTCAACAGAGGGGCGGCCCAAGGATGATGTGGGGCCTCATATGCGTAGCCACTAAACCTCATTTGCATAAATTTAATTTTTTAAAATGTATATGTTGCCCATTTAAAATTTTAGGTTGCTTTCAAAGGAGCCCTTCATAAGCCTCTTTTTTGTCCTGGCAATGACTTAACGCACATTAATATTTAGTAAACATGCCCCTAAGTGCCACTGCGTCAACAGAAATAAATGGGTGTTGCTGCACTTAATGTGTATTCACAAACGTTAATGTGTGCTAACCTTTAGTAGACATGCCTCTTGAGTGTCTCAATGCCATTTGCATGGACAGGGAGGATAAAGAGATTGCCAAATTTCTACATTACTGTAGTCCAGTGCCAACCACCAGGCACATTAGGAAGTACTATAAACCCTGCCCGTTTAGAACCCATAGCAAACCCACTGTATCATAACAGCACTACCAGGACTCACAAAGCACCAAACCCTACCTATCAAAAGGCAACAATGCAAATATTAAACCAATACATTTCAGAGAATACCAATATATCTCCTACTGCGGAAAGAGAAAGCACAGTTACTTACCTGTAACAGGTGATCTCTGGGAACAGCAGGAATAAGTCTTCACATATGGGTATCGTCAGTACTGACGGAGCCTGCGTGGGAACGCTCCCCAGCATCCAAAAGGAAAGCTTTTGGGAGCATCCCACAGCGCCTGCGCGCTGCCTTCCCGCCTTTCCCAACCGCCTCTCTCCAGTTCGAATTTTAAGCTGAGACAGAGAGAGAGAGAAAGGAAAGGAAAGATAGAGAGATACAACTCCTAGGGGAGGTGGGGGGGGTTGTGAAGACTTATTCCTGCTGTTCCCAGAGATCACCTGTTACAGGTAAGTAACTGTGCTATCTCCAGGAACAAGCAGGAATGAGTCTTCACATATGGGGACTCCCCAGCTAGAGATGCCAGGGAGATCCCAAAGGTTGAGAGTCCCTGATAAGAGCTCCACCTCACCCCCATGGATCTTGGGCATCCAACCAGGGATGGGGGGGTAGGAGTTGATTAGGTGTTTGAGGTGGAACAGGTGTTTGAGAACAGCCTGACCAAACAAGGCATCCCGGCGGGAGTCCTTGTCCAAGCAGTAATGGGCTGTAAAGTTATGAACAGAGGCCCAGGTGGCCGCTCGACAGATTTGGTCAATGGACACAGAGTTTAGATGAGCCATAGAGGCTGCCATGGCACTCACATTGTGAGCTGTGACATGGCCTTCCAGAGAAAGGTTCTTACTCTGGTAGGCGAAGGAGATACACTGAGCAATCCAATTGGACAGAATTCTCTTAGAGACTGGAAGTCCTAAATGAGAGGGATCAAAAGCAACAAATAGTTGAGAGGACTTTCTATGTTGCTGTGTCCTTTGTAAGTAAAAAGCAAGTGCTCTCTTACAATCCAGGGTATGAAGATTCCTCTCTGCAGTGGATGCATGAGGTCCTGGAAAAAAGACAGGTAAATACACCTCCTGGTTCAGATGAAAAGGTGAGACCACTTTAGGCATAAAGTGTGGATTAGTCCTGACGACTACCTTGTCATGATGGAACCTTGTATAAGGAGGATTAGCCACCAAGGCCTGCAGCTCACTGATACGGCGAGCTGAGGTGACTGCAATGAGAAAAATAACCTTCCAGGAAAGGAATTTCAAGGAGGTGGTGGCTAAGGGTTCAAAGGGTGGCTTTATAAGCTGGCCAAGAACCAAATTCAAATCCTATGCCACTGGAGGTGGTCTAATGGGAGGTTTAATTAAAAGAAGGCCTCATGAATCTTGCAATAAGAGGATGAGAGGAAATAGGCTGTCCATTGAGAGGCTTAAGGGATGCTGCAATAGCACTCAAATGGACACTTACTGAATTCGTTTTAAGTCCTGCATGGGATAAATGCAGCAAATACTCTAGTAAAGAATTCAGAGGTATTGCAAGAGGGTTAAAACCCTTCTCTGCACACCAAATGGTAAATCCTTTCCATTTAAAAGCATAGGAACGTCTAGTGGAAGGCTTTCTGGAAGCATGAAGGATATCCTTCTCTTGCTGAGAAAGATGCAAATCTTGAAGGTCTAGGCCTTCAGCAACCAGGCTCTGAGGTGAAGAGACTGGGGATTTCGGTGCCACAACATTCCTTCCTCCTGGGACAGGAGGTCTGGAGCAGATCCCAAGTCCAGGGAGGGAGCTTGAGAGAGATGCAGAAGTAGAGGGTACCACACTTGGCGTGGCCAATGTGGTGCTATGAGGATCATAGACCCCTTGTCTCTCTGAAGTTTGAAGAGTGTCTTGGGAATTAGGGGAATGGGTGGAAAGGCATAGAGGAAGTCTTGCCCCCAATGAACGAGGAAGGCATCCCTGGCCTGAACTCCCTGACACGGAATCCTGGAACAGAACCGGGGAAGTGTGGCATTCCACAGACTTGCAAAGAGGTCTATGTCCGAGGTTCCCCAAATTTGGAAGATCCTGGCTATCTGGTACCCATGGAGGGACCATTCATGTGGGAGCAGAACTCGATTGAGTCTGTCTGCCCAAGAGTTTTGAACCCCTGGAAGATACACTGCCATGAGATGAATTTGATGCTCTCTGGCGAAGGCCCACAATCTCAGAGCTTCGTTGCAAAGCGACAGAGAGCCAGTCCCACCCTGCTTGTTCACGTAGAACATGGCTACTTGGTTATCCGTGTGGATGAGGACTGCCTTATAGCTGAGCAGGGTGTGGAAGACTCCGAGAGCTAGAAAAATTGCTCTGAGCTCTAAGAGGTTGATATGTAGAGATGTCTCCTGTGAAGACCAGATGCCTTGAGTGGAGAGATCTTGAAGATGAGCTCCCCAACCTCTTGGAGAGGCATCTGTTGTAAGGGTTGCTTGGGGTAACACCTGTTGAAAGGGGGACCCTAGCAACAGATTTTGAGTGGACTTCCACCACTGGAGAGAACAAAAGAGGCGACTGGAGGTTGCTATTTTGTCTGACAGGCACCCTGATGCCTGGGTCCATTGGGTAGACAGAGTCCATTGAGCTGCCCTCATGTGAAGGCGAGCGTAAGGAACCACATGCACAGTGGATGCCATGTGGCCTAAAAGTTGTAACATCTCTCGAGCAGTTAAATGGGACTTTAACTGAATTTGTGAGGCTAACTGCACCAAGCGTAGGCAATGGGCATGGGGAAGATAGGCCCTTGCAGTTGTGGTATCCAGCAAGGCCCCTATGAACTCTAATGACTGAGTAGGGGTGAAATGGGATTTTGGGATGTTTATTACAAGTCCCAGATACTGAAGGATACGCCTTGTGCAGGTTAGAGAAGTCTGGGCCTCTGACTGGGATGGAGCTCGGATGAGCCAGTCGTCCAGATATGGGAATACGAATATCCCTAGAGTGCGTAGAAATGCAGCTACTACTGACATGCATTTTGTGAACACCCTTGGTGCAGAGGCCAGACCAAAAGGAAGCACTCTGTATTGGTAGTGCTTCCCTTGATAAAGGAACCGAAGGAACCTTCTGTGTGTTGGATGGATGAGGACATGGGAGTACGCATCCTTGAGGTCTAGAGAGCAAAGCCAATCCTGACTCTGAAGGTATGGAAGGAGAGTACCGAGAGAAATCATCTTGAATTTCTCCTTGCATAGAAACTTGTTCAATTCTCCGAGATCTAATATGGGTCTGTAGCCCCCTGTTTTCTTTGGGATAAAAAAGTAGGGGGAGTAGAACCCTGAGCCCTGTTGAAGAAGGGGTACTTCTTCTATTGCCCCTTGGGCAAGAAGGGTAGCAATCTCCTGACCCAGAAGGTCGAGGAGAGATGTCTGAGAATTGAACTGTCTCACCATGGTGTGAGGAGGAAGGTTTAAGAAATGAAGCTTGTACCCCTCCCTTATGATGGAGAGGGTCCATTGCTCTGCTGTAATTTGTTCCCACCTGGGAGCAAAGTAAGCCAACCTTCCTGGAATGGTGAGAGGCTCTCGATGTTCTAGAGGCAGAAAGGCTAAGCTCTCTAGTTGTAAGTCAAAGGCCCTGAGGAGGCTGAGGCTGTTGGACCGTAGCAGTCCTAGCAGCCTTAGGCTTGGCCTGTTTCGGTTTTTGTTGTCTCTTTGTAGCAAAACGACCTGCAGAGGATGACTGCTGACCATAAGCAGAATAATATTTCCCTTTTTTGGGAAAAAAAAAACCTTTTTGAACAACCTTTTCTTAAAAGGAGCAGAAGTAGACTTTGAAAGTCTATCTAAAGCAGAATTTTCAGCATCCATCTGGGTGGCCTTTCCTTGCCAATGTTTGCCAAAAAGGTTTTCACCTGTACAAGGAAGATTTCCTAGTCCATCTTGAACCTAAGGTTCCAAATCAGAAGCTTGTAACCAAGCAACTCTGCGTGCACCTATTGCAATAGCCGAGGCTCTGCTGGCACCTTCAAAAGAGTCAAAGGCTGCACGGTTGGAAAACTTGGAAACATCCTGGGCATGTTTGATCCAGGTGAGGAACTCTTCCCTTTTATCTTCTGAAATAAAAGGAGATAAAGTTTGCAGGTGATCTGTAACTTCTTTTAGAAACATCCCCATATAGAGACTATAGGAGTTGATTCTGGCAACAAGTATACTGGCCTGGAAAAATCTCCTGCCAAAGGCATCTAAGGTTCTGCATTCTCTTCCTGGAGGAGCAAAAGAGTGCCTTTTTGTACTCTTTATCTTCTTCATAGCAGACTCCACCACAATGGAGTGGTGAGGAAGTTGAGTCTTATGGAAGCCAGGACAAGGAGGAACACGATACATGGTGTCCAACCTGCGAGAATGAGGGGAAGTGGTGAGAGGAGTCTCCCATATGCCCAACATGTGATCATAAAGAATCTCATGTATTGGTAAAGTGGCTGCCTCTTTAGGAGCCTTAGGATATTGTAAAATATCTAATTTTTTGGCTCTAGGCTCTCTCTCAGGGGCCACTGAGATGGAAAGGCCCTTGGCCACTTCCCTAATGAAGTCCTGAAAAGACAAGTCTTCTGGAGGAGACATTCTCCTTTTTGGAGAAGAGGGCTCCTGAGGATGGATCACCGATGCTTCGACAGAGACCTCTGATTCATCAGAGTCTTCAGAGTAATCGAAGTATCGCCTGTCTGGATGCTCCTGCACAGCCCGATACGCATACCGGGTGGTATCGACATCGGGAGTGATCGGTACCGATTCGGTACTGATGGGCATCACAGAACAGTGTACCACTGCAGTCGACACCGAAGCCAATATCGATGCAATCGGTACCGGAACCGATATCGGTACCGGTGTCGGTACCGGCAACGGAGTTTGTTGCGGTACCAAAGGCGTCGCAGCTTGTATGAATGCCGTGATGGCCCACTGCATGGTCAGGATATTCTGATCCATCGACGCAACCAATGTCTGGATGTCGGTACCAGTGGGAACCACCGGTACCCCAGAACATGGCAACAGGTGATCGGTCGAGACCGAGCCATCGATGTCAACCTGTGACCCCATAGATAAAGCTTTGGAAGCCGGAGCCTCCCACCGGGGTAATTTTGCCGGTACGGATTCCTCGAGAGCAAGCCCGGAGGCATCTCGATACTTAGAGGGAGATTCACCCTTCGAGGACCGACTGGACTTAAGTTTGATTACCTGAGATCCATGTGAGGAAGAAGCAGCCCTGGAAGACGTCGATGCCATCGAAGCTGCATCAGAGGGAAACTGGGTACTGAGCTTGGCTGCTCGATTCTGTAGACCTCTTTTAGACATCATGGAACAGGACTCCCGTAATGGAGTGGTCGGGACCTAAACATTTTAGACACCATTCGTGCATTTTTTAAACCCAGAGGCGGGCTTTTCCATGAGGAAAAAATTTCCTAGGCCAAAGAAGAAAATGCACTGAAGTGAGAAAAACAGTAGGTTTTTGTTGCTTTTTTTTTTTTTTAGAAGAAAGAAAAGACCAGCGGTACCGGTCCAGCGTCGAGAAGGCAGACGCGCGACCAAAGAAATAAAATAAAATAAAGAAATTCTTCAGCGGTGACAGTAACACGACCTGCTGGCTCCGCGGAAAAGAAGAACTGGAGAGAGGCGGTTGGGAAAGGCGGGAAGGCAACACGCAGGCGCTGTGGGATGCTCCCAAAAGCTTTCCTTTTGGACGCTGGGGAGCGTTCCCGCGCAGGCTCCGTCGGTACCGACGATACCCATATGTGAAGACTCATTCCTGCTTGTTCCTGGAGATCAACTGGGACCAAGCATAGGGATCACAGTTTAGAAGTGTGAAGACAATTAAACTGAGAACCCCAGAAGCCAAACTTGGAATGTACAACACTGGAGAAATAAAACTAGAAAATGAATTTCTTTTGTACTAAAGAGAACGCAAAACATTAATAATGCACATTTCCCAGAGCTGACATATTCCAGTTAATAAATTCAAAATAAAATAGTTAACATAAGAACATAAGATATGCCATACTGGTTCAGACCAAGGTCCATCAAGCCCAGTATCCTGTTTCCAACAGTGGCCAATCTAGGTCACAAGTACCTAGCAGTTTCCCCAAAAGACACAGGTTCCACAATGATTGTACTGGGTCAAGCATTGATATCCTGGGTCCCTTCTTAATAATGGTTTATAGACCTTTCCTCCAGGAACTTGTCCAAACCTTTTTTAAACCCAGCTATACTAACAGCCTTTACTACATCCTCCGGTAACAAATTCCAGAGTTTGATTACACGTTGAGTGAAAAAATATTTTCTTTTATTAGTCTTAAATAGTTTACCCTGTAGCTTCATTGCATGTCCCCTAGTCTTTCTATATTCTGATAAGGTAAACAATCGATCTACGTTTACCCGTTCCACTCCGTTCATTAATTTATAGACTTCTATCATATCTCCCCTCAGCCGTCTCTTTTCCAGGTTAAAGAGCCCTAACCTTTTTAGCCTTTCTTCATAGGAGTATCCTTCCATCCCCTTTACCATTTTGGTGGCTCCTTCTCTGAACCTTTTCTAAAATCGCTATATCCTTTTTAAGATACGGCGACCAGAATTGCACACAATATTCAAGGTGCGGTCTCACAATGGAACGATATAGAGGCATTATAATATCTTTTGTTTTATTTTCCATTCCTTTCCTTATCATACCTAGCATTCTATTTGCTCTCTTGGCCGCCGCTGCACACTGGGCCGAGGTTTTTAACATGGTATCCACAATGACGCCTAAATCTTTTTCCTGGGTGGTGGTTCCTAATGTGGAACCTTGCATCGTGTAACCATAGTTTGGGTTGTTCTTCCCTAGGTGCATAACCTTGCACTTGTCCACATTAAATTTCATCTGCCATTTTGATGCCCAGTCTTCTAATTTATCAAGATCCTCTTGCAATTTTCCACAATCCTCTTGGGTTTTAACTTTAAATAGTTTTGTGTCATCTGCAAATTTGATAACCTCACTCATTATTCCACTTTCCCGGTCATTTATGAATATGTCAAAAAGCAGCGGACCCAGCACAGATCCCTGGGGTACACCACTATTCACCTTTCTCCATTGGGAAAATTGGCCATTTAGCCCTACCCTCTGCTTTCTATCTTTTAACCAGTTCCTGATCCACAATAGTACACTGCCTCCTATCCCATGACTCTTTAGTTTTGCCAAAAGTCTCTCATGAGGGACCTGGTCAAAGGCTTTCTGAAAGTCTAGATCAGGGATGGGCAAACTACAGCCCGGCAGACCTTTTAATCCGTCCCCCTCTGTCCGGCTGAACTCTCCTGGCGCGGCTGAAGCCCTCTGCTCCGGCTTGCAGATACGCGAAAGGAGAGTGTCTCCCTCACGTCTCTGTTAAGCCCGCAGGGGCAGATGGGAAATTTCCCATCAGCCCCTGCTTCCCATCAGCCCCTGTGGGCTTAACAGACACGAGGGAGACACTCTCCCTTCGCGTATCTGCAAGACGGAGCAGAGGGCTTCAGCCGCGCCGGGAGAGTTCAGCCGGGCAGAGGGAGCCCTGCGGGACACTCCATGCTGCTGCGGCGGCAGCGGCCAGCTTTTTTTTTTATTTTAATTTCCATGAGCCGATTGGGGGGGGGGGTTAGGACTGGTAGTGGGCTGTGAGCCGAGGGGGGGGGGGGTTAGGACTGGCAATGGGCTGTGGGCTGATGGGAGGGGTTAGGACTGGTAATGGGCTATGGGGGGGGGTTAAGACTGGCAATGGGCTGTGGGCTGATGGGGGCTGTCTGGAAATGGGGTGATGGGGGGTTAGGACTGGTAATGGGCTATGGGGGGGCTAGGACAGGAAATGGGCTGGTCACTTGGGAGGATCTGGATATCCCACTTCCTGACGCTTCGGCACGCAATAACTGCAGATTCATGTGAGGTGATTCAGAATCTTAAATCTCGCTCATATCTTGCCCACCCCATCTTTTCGGATGAAGCAGGTGGGACAGCCCCCACTTTGGCTACCACGCTTCAGAAACCAAAAGACCCACCCACAGAAGGAAGTAGGGAGGCATGGTCTAGTGCAGGGATGGGCAAACTACGGCCACTAAAATTGAAGGTACTATTTTATGAAAGAAATACATTGCATAAATGTTTTGTAAAATAACTCTTTTTATGCTTTTCTACCTTAAATTAATCTAAACATTTAATGTTACAAATTTAAATTTAATTTATATTAATTCACACATACACACCGTCCATCTACTCTTGGTGCGGCCCCCGGGTCCAATATATGAACCCATTGTGGCCCTCGAGTCAAAAGGTTTGCCCACCCCTGGTCTAGATACACAATATCAACCGACTCACCTTTGTCCACCTGTTTATTCACTCCTTCAAAAAAACATAACAGATTAGTAAGACAAGATCTTCCTTGTCTAAAGCCATGTTGGCTGTCTCCCATTAGGTCATGACTATCTACATGCTGAGTAATTTTATTCTTTATAATGGTTTCTATCATTTTTCCCGGTACTGATGTCAGGCTCACCGGTCTGTAGTTTCCCGGATCACCCCTGGAACCCTTTTTAAAAATTGGTGTTACACTGGCGATCCTCCAATCTTCAGGTATTAGAGATGGGAGTGGAGGAGTGGCCTAGTGGTTGGGGCAAGGTACTTCAGGCCGGAAGGTCGTGGGTTCAAATCCCACTAGAGGACAGCAACCTTGGGCCGGAAGGACTGGGGTTTCTAGTCCCACAGGTGCTCCTTGTGGTCTTGGGCAAGCCACTTAACCCTCCATAGCCCATGTTCCCTGTAAAATAGTTATCTCCAAGTTATAATGCCCTGTTCAATGTAATTTCAGTTTGTTCAATGTAAACCGCACTGATGCAGAATAGCGCGGTATATAAGAGAATGTAAATAAATAAATAAAATGATTTTAATGATAGTTCACAGATTACTAATAGCAGGTCTGCAATCTCATATTTCAGTTCTTTCAACACCCTTGGATGTATACCATCCGGCCCAGGTGATTTGCTACTCTTCAATTTATCTAATAGTTGTAATACATCTTCCCGATGTATCGATATTTCCTTCAATTCTTCCGCACCTTTAAATACCACTTCAGTCATGGGTAACATCCCTACATCTTCCTCAGTAAAGACTGAAGCAAAGAATTCATTCAGTTTCTCCGCTATCGCCTTGTCGCCTCTCAGTGCTCCTTTAACCCCTTTATCATCTAATGTACCAACTGACTCTCTCACAGGTTTTTTGCTACGAATGTACTTGAAAAGGTCTTTATTTCGTGTTTTTGCTTCTGCAGCAAGCTTCCTCTCAAATTCTCCCTTTGCCTGCCTTATCAATGCCTTGCATTTGACTTGCCAGTGCTTGTGCTGTTTCCAGGTTTTGTGGTTTGGCTTTTTTTTCCATTTCCTGAAAGATGCTTTTTTGGCAACAGCCTCTCTGATCTCACCTTTAAACCATGCTGGCAGTTTTTCGGACTTCCTTCCACTTTTCATAAAGCGTGGAATACAGCTGGTCTGGGCTTCCAAGATAGTATTTTTCAACAGCACCCAAGCTTAATTTACGTCTTTAACCTTTGAAACTGCTCCTTTTAGTTTTTTCTTAACTGTTTTCCTCATTTTATCATAGTCTCCCTTTCGAAAGTTAAAAGGTAGTACTGTGGATTTCCTTACTATCCCTCCTCCACTAATTAAATCAAAGGCGATCATGCTATGATCACTATTGCCAAGTGGCCCCAACACCCTTATCTCTTGCACTAGATCTGGTGTTCCACTAAGGACTGTGTTTGAGGGCACAGAGGCCTATAGAAAAAGAAACGCCGCCGCTCCGAGACAGACCTTTGTCCACAACTACAGTCATCTTTACCGTCTCCATTGTTGATGCTGATCACAGTCCCTGAAGAAAGCTGTAACATAATGAATACCAGCAGCCACTCTCAAGTCCAGCCTCTATAGTCCAGGATCGTCGGCTGAACTCCCACAGCAAGTATACTCTTTTCAGACGTGACTCAACAAAACTCTTCCTAAACAGCCTAGTTATCTGATTTATACTAGATATCATATCTCGTGAATTTGCTTAACTTTATTCTGTCAGATCCACCATTACCAGCTGACACACGCTTGATAGGAAAATATTTATTAAATATTTATTACTGTTGTCAGTAACATGTACACAACTTATATACTGTCGCCAGTAGCATTTAATTTATTTACTGTTGCATTCACTTACTGATGTTTCCGGTAACACTCAGCTATCATTGTTGCATCTCAATGTTTTACTGTTGTCAGTAGCATTTACTTATTACCATTGTACTCAATCTTTACTATAGCTAGTAGCAATCCTTTATTACTGTTGCCAGTAGCTCTCTCAACATATTTTAATGCTGAAGCTAGCCCAACTATGCAGTAGCGAATCCAAGTCCACAGGTGCATGCCACCCTCCTGTAAATTAAGATATTTTATCCAAATATCTCAGTCACATTACTGCCCAGATATCCCATACCACTGAATCACCCCTGTTAATTGTCCACATCTCAACTGAGACCATATTCCTCCAAGTTGTATGCACTCATACCACTGTCTATTCTCTTTCTCACCTTTGGTCTCTCTAGTCACGCATTCAATACATGTGCTAACCACATCCCAATCCATTACAGTAACAATAGGAGATGGTCAGAGAAAGTCCACCAAACTGCTCATAACACTGCCAACACTCCATATCAGCACCTACTATACATTCCCCTACAAAACACCAAAAAAACTCACTCAGTCAAACATCAGCAACATCATCTACTAAAATGTGCGCTCATAAACGCGAGATCTACACGCCAAAAATGGCCAGCAATCACCGACCTTATAACATTCCACGACCTTGACATATTAATAATCACGGAGACATGGTTGTCAGATTGTGATAATGCGATCATCAATCAAATGACCCCAGCCGGCTTCTCACCGTATACTTGTCACAGAGCTAAACAAAAAGGAGGTGGGGTACTCATCCTCGCAAAAGCAGAACTGAAATTCAAACTAAACGACGCATCTACCTCAACGCACCTTGACACTATTACCATATCAAATGACCAATGCACAATAAACGCACTCTACAGAGCACCAACATCATCCTCTGATGACCTACCAGCAATCATCAAGCTTGCATGCAACTCGGATAATCCACGTTCATCAAACTGGCTAATAGGAGACTTCAACCTCCCCTCCTTACCTGAAGCACAAGCAAGAACCTTCCTCGAAGCTTTATACGACCTGGACTACAAGCAAATAGTACACTCCCCTACGCATGCAAAGGGTGGTATCCTTGACCTTATTTTTGCCCCTCAATATATAGCTGACACCACACCTCAGCTGCTGACTGCTATATCCCCAGTACCTTGGTCTGACCATAACCTCCTCAACTTCCACATACCAATCACACACCACCATAAGACCAGTGACAAGGCCAGCACCCCTGACCCGGAATACTAACAACACGATTTCGTCCACTCGACAAGGAAGATGTACTTATCAAGCTACTGCCACGCCTTGACGTTCCTATCCTTGACCCAGACGAACTTGTAGTGAATTGGAACAACAGTATCAGAGCTATAGCCTGTATCCCATCCACCAACAAGGTACCCAGGAAACGTGCACATGCTCCCTGGTACTCTACTGACCTTCGAGCTTCCCTTTTACAACTACGTAAACTCGAAAGACGATGGCGCAGGAACCAGACTACAGCAGCCTATCACAACTACAACTCTCATCTAGCTCTACACAGAGAGAAAATAAGTGAAAAAAAGAAACAACATCACTCAACCATTCTAAAACGGTCTTTGAATAAAACACATGACCTATTTAATATAGTAAAGTCATTAACAGGGGACCCAGCACCAGTAAGCCCACTCATGCCTCAACCACAGGATTACTCGAACTATCTACAATCAAAAATGATCCAATCCAACACGATTCCATCCACCTATAACCCAACCATTGTAATAAGTACAACAAAGCCTACCCTACTACTCAATTTCTCTGCAGTATCTACTAAAGAAATTGAAGACACCATCACCTCCATCAATCTCACCACTGCCCCAAATGACCCTTGCCCAGCAAGCTGGATAAAGGAACTTCGACATGAACTAAGCCACTCATTATGCAATATAACCAACCAATCTCTACTAAGGGGCATCTTCCCACAAAGTTTAAAACACACATCAATCAGGCCCCTACTAAAAAATAGTCGCCTTGATACATCCAAAGTCGAATCCTATAGACCTATATCGAGTATCCCCCTGCTGGCCAAGATCATCGAGAAAATAGTCCAGCGACAGATCCAGCAACACGTCGACATTGAGTCACCTCTCGACCCAGCTCAACATGGCTTCAGAGAATCGCATGGGGTAGACACCATCTTAACTACCCTTTTCGACAAATTAATCACAGGAATTAATAATATACACCAAGGCTTCATCCTTATCTTCCTCGACATTGCTGCCGCCTTCGATTCTGTGAACCATAAGATACTATTACAGCGTCTCCAGGAAAAAGGGCTACAGGATACTGCGCTACAATGGTGTGAATCATACTTAACCAATAGATGGCAGCAAGTAAAAACAGGCAGCACCTCTTCTGAACCTTTTCTACAGAAGCAGGGAGTACCCCAGGGATCATCCCTGTCTGCCTTACTATTTAACATTTATATGCAGCCTATCTGCTCTCTGATCCGCTCCCTAAATGTAGAATGCCTGGTGTATGCTGACGACATACTACTATACATTCCATTTACTATTGAGCAACCCGATTTCTCCCCTATCATCAGATGCTTTGATGCAGTTGCTGAATGGCTCCTCACTCAAAACCTGAGGATCAATCATAACAAGACTGATGTCCTCTTTGTCACTAGGAACCAGAAGTTCGTTACACCTCCTTACCTGCAAGTTAAAAATGCTGAACTCAAAACAAGAGACACAATCCGATATCTAGGAATTACTCTAGATCGGCGTCTGGACATGACAACCCATGTAAAGGCCGTTACAAGATCAGTTACCACAAGATACGAACCCTCCGCCACCTCCGCCCTCTGCTAGATTTCTCTGACTACCGAACGATATTTCAGGCCCTAGTAATCCCACATCTTGATTTCGCAAACATCATCCTTCATGGTCTCCCACAGGCAACCCTCAACCCGCTTCGGCTGGCCATGAACTCAGCTGCTAGGGTCTTAACAGGTGTATCAAAAATGGAACATATAACACCAGTGATGAAAGAGTTACACTGGCTACCACTACAAGCCCGAATCCAATACAAGGTACTAGTCATGACTTTCAAGGCACTGAACAACCAGCCTCCTACACCTATCAGCAACATGATTAACAATATTCCTGAAAATAGAATAAGACGGCCTGCACTACTCAACATGTTAATAGTACCCAAATTTACCACAAGGTGCACAAAGACAACTACTAATAGAGCTTTCTCGATTTATGCTCCGACAACCTGGAATGAACTTCCCACCTGGATTCGATCCATACCAAGCCTCACCACATTCAGAAAAGAAATAAAACACCATCTATTTCAAATCTACTATCCCGAAACCAGTCCTGAAAAACATAAGTCACAGGCATCCACCCCCTGCTCTAATTATCCCAACGCACTAACCCAACACGAAAACGGTTAGCCGCCCTCTCCCTATGGCTGTATCCTGTCCCCCATCCGATCTAGCTATAACCAAATATCAGTTGTATTTAACTCTATGTAAATTTTATGTGTATATATCTTGTAAATAGTTTCCCCCGTTATTCTCCCGTTATGACTGTACCCTTGTTCTATGTAAGCACATTGTGTTATGTAAAAAACATTGTTGCATTGTTCAGTTGTAATGTAAACCGCACTGATCTTAATAGCGCGGTATATAAGAAAAGCAAATAAATAAATAAATAAATAAAATAAATAGGTCTAATATGGCTTCCCCTCTGGTCGGTTCATGAACCAGCTGCTCCAAGAAGCAGTCATTTATTTCATCTAGGAACTTTATCTCCCTAGCATGTCCTGACGTGACACTAACCCAGTCGATACCGGGGTATTTCTACCTTTTGTTTGGGCATTTTATTTTTCAGTTGCGATTGCTCCAGTCATTTTCTTCTGCTTTCTTTATGTCTTCTGCTAACTTTCCATTGTCTGCTGTACATTTGTCCTTTCTTCTTTCTTCTAGTTTTTTCCATTCTCTCTATCTGCCTTTAAGATACTGATCTTTCCCCAATTCTTTTTCTTTATTCTTTTTTCATCCACTCAAATTTTACCCCTCCATCCTCAATCCCCACTTACTCTCCCAATACTCAGCCAATCATAGATTTTTCTTCCCCCCCCCCCACAAAAATCTCTTCCCCTTTGCCACCCTCACTCCCCCAGCTTCTTTTTTTCTCCCGCCAATCCCAGCCTCACCCCCTTCTGGTCCTCCCTCCCCCAGTATCAGCTCTCTCCTAGTTTCAGACCCTCCCAGCATTCAGTGCCATTCACCCATCCTCCTGCATCAGCCAATTCCCAATCCTAGCCCCCCCCCCCCCCAGTATCAGTTCCCTTCCAGTCCCTCCCAGCATCAGTTCCCTTCCAGTCCCAGGCCCCCATCCCCAGGCCATGTCCAGTCCTAACCCCCAGAATCAGTCCCCTTCCAGTCCCTCCCCCCAGCATCTGCTCCCTTCTAGTCTCAGTCCCCCATCCCCCAAAATCAGCCCATTTCCAGTCCTGCCCCAGCTGCAGAGGGAGCCAGGGAGGCCCGAAGCCCAAACTCGCCTCTGAACAGCGGCAGGAGTAAAGAGCAGCGTTTGCCTTCTCTTCTGCAGCTGTGATTAAAAAGAAAAAAAGAGCCGGCCAGCATGCTGAGTGCCAGGAAGTTAAATGGAGGCACAGCCCATTAAGAGTAGAGTAGCCGCCTAATGGTTAGAGCACTGTCTTGGGAACCAAGAGACCAGGGGTCAATTCCCACCAGCACTCCTTGTAGCGTTGGGAAAGTCCATTGCCTCAGAAAAATACAAGTTATCAGTGTTCCTGTTTAATGTACATTACCAAATTTAAGTTACAATGTAAACCATTTTAACTAAATGATAAAAAAAGTACAAAAAAAACCCTGTTAAATAAATAAAAAAAACAAATACTACTTTGAATGTGCAAAACTCTAATGCATAGTGCCAACTTGGCATGTTAGCCACTGCACGGTTATTAATCTAAATAAATTTTGGTAGGGCAGTGCAGTGCTGGGCCCCTAAAGCAAATCCTCTGAAGGAATTGAATACACATGGATGCATGTATACAGCATGAACACCAGAAAAGGATTTTCATCAGAGCCCCAAGCAATAATCACACTAACACTTGTAAAACACTAAAACAGTGTAGACAGCCAAAGACTGAAATTAGTGTTTTGTTTTGTTTGGGGGTTTTTTTTTAACTAGATTCAGTATTATAAGCCTGGTCTCTTAGGTCCCTGGGAAAAGGCCAGGCTCTATGTACCAATGGCTGGAAGGGGCTCAGTCATGGGTCCCATTTTGTGGATTCTTTTACCTGCAGAAATTCGTCAGCCTAATATCTTGTCTTTTTGGAAACAGATGAAGACGTTTTATTTTAAGCAGGTTTTTAAATCACAGCTCATGCAAGTCTCTAAAACCAAACCCTGTTCTTTTTTTTCTGCCAACAGCAACACAGGTTTCATGGCTTTATTGTGTTTTTTGTTTTCATATTCGGACATTTGTTAATATTTGTGTATGCAGCATGAAGTTCTGAGCTTTATCCCACTACAAGTTTTAAGTGGGTAATACATGCACTCAATTTTTGTAAATATATATTAGGATAACACTGGAGAGATTTGGACATAAAAGTCAGGACAATGCACTAGAAAAGAAACGGGCATACGCAGGTTATTACTAGTGTCTTTATACAGCTCTGCAACATTAAAACTTTTGCCTTGTATCAGATCACATCTGTTGTGTCGTTCTGGAGAAGACATTTTAGCTGAATACATCAAAAGGCTTATTTACTTTTAATAAAAGAAAATCAAATTTCAGCTTCTTTTAAGAAAGCTACACTGCACTGGCAAGGCTAGTAGCCGGCTGGAAAATAAATAATCACCCTAACTTAAGGCAGCTGTCCATGAAAAATGCCTCCCCCCCCCCCCCCCACAGCTTTGTAAAAGATGAAACCCCTCATCTTAACTGAAGATACTAGAGTTTCACAAAGTAAACACTAAGGAAGAGGTCACAAGTCTTAGAGACCCGGGACAGATGTTTAAACTCTCTTCCCCACCCTTACTCTAAGCACATAAGAAGAGAGGTACAAAGAGCACCAGAGACGTGGTTTCTCTCATTAAAATTTACTAGGATTTGCAACACCACACAAAAACACACCTTGCATACTAATTTCTTAGGTAAAGTAGTGCTTTATCTGCAGAAATAGCTTATCATCCCTTGCTTCAGGTAACTAGACTGTAAATTCTCTCAAGTATTCAGATACAGTATGTTCCTGCCTTTCACCACTGCCCAACACTGTGTGTCCAATAGTACTACAAAAATAAGTATTAGTGTTTATTTAAAAAGAACTAAAGATACACAGGTATCATCATTTAACCAATTCCTCATGACACTATATCAAAGACGAATTAGAATGAAAAGTGGAACAGAAATTAACAGACCAATATTTGAAAATCGTAGTCAACTGGTTCCCCCAACGCCAACCCCAACATTAAAATATAATCCAGATATTCAGTACCAATATCCAGATTATAGTTTATAGTCTACTTAAAGCTTGATATACCACCTTTCAGACATATCAAGGCAGTTTACAATAATATTAGAATTTTTTTAAAATAAAAAGTAAGCCAAGAACAGAGAGATGGAATTGGAGTGGAAGTTTACAAATGTTCAAGGCCGTGGGGAAAGAGAGGGAAGGAATAGCATCTCCCCACTATGTGGCCGGCACTGGATAATCAGGATAGAGTGGTGAGTGCTATTGGTATCCAGACATTGGCGACATTCATTCCTCTATCCAGAAAACTTTAGAACAGCTTTTATACCGTCCTAAAGTTATAGGGAGAGTTATTGAATAGCAGGCTAAATAATCAACACCATCTAGAAAGTGCTGCTGAAAATCCATCACTGACTGGAAAAAAATGATAAAGCAGTATAAAAAAAACTAACTTTTTTTATTTAACAAAGTTTGAAAATGAATGATGGCGCTTGCAAACTCATCCACTCTTGACACGCATCATCTGTCTATCTGCAAGTCTGGACTGTAATCTTTTTTAAACTCTAATGATTTTCAATCCAAGTTATGGTTTTAGATCTAGACTTTCTCTGCAATGCTCCGAGTTCCACTGATCTGGTTTCCTGTAGGTAATTCAACTGTATTTTGTCTGGCAACTTTAAAGGAAATGCAAGCTCTAGTACTGCTTCTCAATTTTGTGTTTTTAAATCCCTGTAGTAAATAAAATAAGAAATTTGGCAGCTTTATTTCCACAGTCTTTATAAAGTTATCCAGCTTCATTGTTCCTCCAAATTCCTAATGCTTTCAAGGTTTTGTTTTAAGAAGTCAATAACTAAACTGTTTCTTTTTATTCCACGCAAGACAGACTCCTTTGCACGCGGACAAGCTTGATACTTAACCAACAAAGCTTTTTTTTTAAAGCAAGACTCCCTGAAAACATGTTACGCCTCCGCAAGAGCAAATCACAGGTGTCCAGCACTGCATCAATAATCTTCCTAGTCCCTCTCCACACAAGCACAGGCAAACAGGACCAGGGAGAAAAGCACACAGCGAAATGCACAGACATGATCAAGGACGTCTAAAAGCAGGAAAGTGCCAGATCTGACGTTTCCAGCTATAGGCAACCTGCAGACATGCAGTAATTTTGTAAGCCCTCCTTCCCCTCAGTTTGACACCATCTATGATCTCAGTTCATTGTGAAGAATTTGGCAGAGAGGGAGCTGTGAGGTCGTGAGGTGGAGGTGGAGGTGGAAATCCATACTCCCCCCCCCCCCCTTTCCTAACTTCAAAGTCTTCGCTGCCGAAAAGCAAAGAGCTCCTGCGCACACCTAAGGCGAGCTGCGCTTCGCAAGACTTGTAGCTAACAATGCAGATGCCCCTGCCTGGCGCAAGATTCGACTCTCATTTCAGACCCGTTCGTCAAGCTGTCAGCTGCTGCAAACCGAAACGCGCCTCAGAGAACGACGTTTCAAATAAAAGCCCACCGGACCCCGAGTGTCTCTCAAACGGTCAGAGTCCAGTCCGACGTCTCGTTTTCCCAGTCACTGGACTTCATTCAGCTCAAGTCACGGTAGGATGCTGGGCAGGTGTGCCTCGGAGCCTCAGATCCGAGAGGAAACCAGGGCACGGAGACCCCCCCCCCTCCTCCTCCTCCTCCTCCTCCTCCCCCTCCTCCTCCTCCGCAGACGGTAAACGTACAACGGTTATGACTTATTTGAGTTCTTTTAGAAAGTCGCCAAAAACTTTTAAAAATAATCCACTGCCAAGGGGGGGGGGGAGACACATGTAGAGCAGCCCACAGTAAATACAAGATAATGGGGTGGGGGGAGAGGGTAAAAGACCTACCCCTCCTGCACCTTCCCTGCCTCTCTCCAAAATTATTAAGTACCCCACGAGGGGGCAAATGACGAGTATGAGCCCGCCTCCGGGGCCTGCTTACCTGCGGCGGGCTCCTGGCTGGTGCCGTAGTCCGTGTCCCTCCTCTGGCCGCACGCGCCCCGCCCCTGCACGAGCGCCTGCAGCGGCAGCTCCGAGTCCGGGCTGGGGTAGCAGCGGAGCCCCGCGGCGCAGCGCGCCGTGTACACCCCGCACGCCTCGCCCTCCAGCCGCGCGCACACCGAGCAGCAGCCGCAGCCGGGCTCCCGCACCAGCTCCGCGCAGGGCCCGCGGGCGGGGCAGGCGGCCAGGCGCTCCGAGCCGCAGGGCGGGCAGCGGAAGAGCACGTCGGCCGGCACTGGGCGCCAGAGCGCGAGCAGCAGTAGCGGCGCGAGGAGCAGCAGCTGCAGCATCATCGCTGCGAGGGAGCGAATGAGGGAGGAGCGCGAGCCCAGGCACCGGGGCAGGTGGCAGCGGCGCGAGCCCGGCGCTGCTCCGCGGGGGTCCTAGAGAGAGGCGGCTTCCGTAGATAGATATGTACATATGAACGTATAGGGAGGAGGGTTTTGCTCTTTCGTGCTATATTTTGGCAGGGGCCTGCGCAGCTCGCTAAGCACGTTGGCTTCTGATCTGCAAAATTACTGAGCTGCAGATCTGGGGATTTGTGACCGGTCGCCCTGGGGGGTGGTTTTGGGAAAGGGGGGCGGGGGTGGAATTATGTTGTAGCTCCGGGGTTATTCTGTTCTGTCCCCTGAATATTTACTCCAGGGTCTTTTTCCCCTCACAACTCCACAGTTGTTGGAATGTTTTCATAAACTTTACTCCACAGCAAGACAGAAATATGAATGTACTGTACACACTTGCATTCGACTGTACTGTATGTCTACACCATTAAAAATTAGAAAGACTAGGGAACATGCAATGAAGCTACAATGTAATCCGTTTAAGATTAACAAGAGAAAATATTTTTTCACTCAACGTGTAATCAAACTCTGGAATTTGCTGTTAGTGTAGCTGGGTTTAAAAAAGGTTTGGACAAGTTCCTGGAGTAAAGGTCCATAAACCATTATTAAAAAGGACCAGGAAAATACACTGATTGCCCAGGACGAACATTGAGGAACCTGTGTCTTTTGGGGAACCTGCCAGTACTTATGACCTGGATCTGCCCCTGTTGAAAACAGGATACTGGGCTTGATGGACCCTTGGTCTCACCCAGTAAGACAAATGGAAAAAGGTTAATAGTGGAGTACCCCAGGGATCTGCACTGGGTCCGCTACTTTTTGACATATTCATAAATGACCTGGAAAAGGGAATACCTAGTGAGGTTATCAAATTTGCAGACGACACAAAACTGTTTAAAGTTGTTAAAACCCAAGAGGACTGTGCAAAACTGCAGGAGGATCTGGATAAATTGGAAGAGTGGGCATCCAAATGGCAGGTGAAATTTAATGTGGACAAGTGCAAAGTTATTCACCTAGGAAAGAACAACCCACACTATGGTTACACAATGCAAGGTTCCACATTGGGAACCACCACCCAGGAAAAAGATTTAGGAGTCATCATGGATAACATGTTAAAACCCTCTGCCCGTGTGCAGCGGCAGCCAAGAAAGCAAATAGAATGCTAGGTATCATAAGGAAAGGAATGGAAAATAAAACAAAGGATATTATAATGCCTCTGTATCGTTCCATGGTACGACCGCACCTTGAATATTGTGTGCAATTCTGGTCGCTGTATCTTAAAAAGGATATAGCGTTATTAGAAAAGGTACAGAAAAGAGCCACCAAAATGGTAAAGGGGATGGCAGGCTACTCCTATGAAGAGAGGCTTCAAAGGTTGTGGGGCTCTTCAGCCTGGAAAAGAGACGGCTGAGGGGAGATATGATAGAGGTCTATAAATTAATGAATGGAGTAGAACGGGTAAACATAGATCGATTGTTTACGTTATCAGAATATAGAAAGACTAGGGGACATGTAATGAAGCTACAGGGTAAACTATTTAAGAAAATAAGAGAAAATATTTTTTCACTCAACATGTAATCAAACTCTGGAATTTGTTACCGGAGGATGTAGTAAGAGCTGTTAGTGTAGCTGGGTTTAAAAAAGGTTTGGACAAGTTCCTGGAGGAAAGGTCCATAAACTATTATTAAGAAGGGACCCAGGATATCAATGCTTGACCCAGTACAAGCATTGCGTAACCTGTGTCTCTTGGGGAAACTGCTAGGTACGTATGACCTAGATTGGCCACTGTTGGAAACAGGATATTGGGCTTGATGGACCTTGGTCTGACCCAGTATGGCATATCTTATGTTCTTATATTCTTATGTACCTTCCAATTCTGGGATATGTTGTTCCTGCTCACGTTTAGGCCATTTCCCAGAGAAAAGGTCTATAAATTATCATTACCAGGTGGACTTGGGAAAGTTACTAGTCACTGGGAGAGAGCAACAAGGATCCATCATCTGCTTTTTGTGTTGTGGCAGCTACTTCCTAGTGACCCAGACCAGATTTAAGATTTTGGTGTCCATAGTCAAGACCAGACAGCAGACCCCAGACAGTGGGGTGGTGGAGGGAAGATGTCAGTCTTCCCAAGAGAAGCAGAGGAAGGCCATAGTGCTACGGTGGCTCCAGGTCTGGCAATAGCCAGTAGCACACTAAACTGTTTCCTGGAGTGCCAGTGTTTCTGAGGCAGCCCGTTGCCACCACTTCCACCCCTCTCTGGGACCTGCAACGGCGCTGCAGCATTTACCTAGAGCCTCCAGCGCTGAATGCACTTCCTGATTCCACCCCTTCCACTGCAGATTTCCCTTTGCATGGGAATAGAAGTCCACTTCAGCGGATGCGCGAGTAGCATGCAGCACTGGAGGCTTCTGGTAAGCTATGTGGCGGTGTTTTAAAGTTGTTGCTACCACTGCAGGTCCCGGAGAGGGGTGGGAGCAGGGGGGGCACCTCATATCCGAGTGGCACCCCTCTGAAGCAGCACGTGTACCTGGCTCTAAGCAGGGTCCTCTTTGACCTCGGTATTTGGCACCTTTGAAATTTGATGCCCTAGGCTGTTGTCTGTGTCTGCCTCGAAGCATGACCCAGGCTGGCCATTGTCTAAGACAGACCCAGCAGCCCTTTAGTATGAATTAGCATGGCATCCTTTCAAAATACAAGCTAAAGGGGGTTGAATCCATCCCTTCAGATTGTGATGCCAGTTTCTGACCTCTTTGTACAGAAATGGTTAATTGTAGGTATTGTACAGAGTAAGAGCCGAGAAGGGATTTTCCAGCAATGTCCAGAGATAATATGTTTAGTTTTTGCCTTATTGTCCTGTCTGTTCGAGATTTAGGTCTCTTGTAATTTACATTGTTTATTTCTAATTTTTATTTGTTACATGCCTAGAATGGTTAGGCAGGCTGCAAATTAATATATTTAAATACAGTCAGACACCAGCCTCTTACTGCCAGCATCAGTGTCTCAGGCTCAGTTTTTGTCAGTCAGAAGATATAGATGTCTCTGGATTTTTTTTCTCTCTTACCAGTACGTTGTGCATGAAAGGACTGTCTGCTGTTCCTTCCTTGGTGCCCTCACTCTAGGGGTTCCTGCTGGAAGCTAAGCTTTTGAACTGTCAAACAGATCAGCCTTACTAAGGGGTCGAATTAGAACAAGTTTGAAATGTGAGCAGCTGTGTCAATCCTCAAGGCTTCAATCCTCAGTGTATATAAGCACATGTGTATTCAATTTTATTTCTGTCTAAAAAAAAGTGAACTTACTCCAAAACATTTTTTGCTCTTTCTAGGTCCTTCCCCTAAAGAAAGATTTTGACTTGTATGTGATAGAGATGGTCGACTTTGCGACATAGACGGTAAAAGCTCTCTGCAAGTAGGCCTGTAGGCGCTTCCAGTCTGAGCGTTCATTGTGCCTGTACCATAGAACTAAGCAGTGAGAGACATACAAAGCGGGCTGTCTCTGCCTTTGGGATAGGGTTAAGTCCAGATCTTTTCTGTTTAATTATGGAGTTTGTAATCCTGAAGGACACTACAAAGCTCATCCAAAGCCAGGGTCAGTGACCTCGGGTCCTAGTGCTTCAGCATGAGCAAACAAGACCCAGCAGGGATAAGTCTGATCTCAGAGACCTCAGTGACTCACAGCTGAAGTGCCACAGACGTTGGCTTGCCTTTGTCGGTTTCCCAAGGTCTTTTGCAGGTCTGTATCAGAATAGCCAAAACCAAGCTGAACTAAGGCTATGGCTAAGGTCCTAGTGCCCTTCATATTTTACTTTATAATACAAAGATTTATTTCTGTTATTATCATTTTTTCTGAAATTAATTTGGGCAGCAGCTATTATCAGCACAAAGAGTCATGTATCCTTTTCCTCTCCAATATCTGCTTGACTTCTGAACTGGATTCTTGAAGATTCCTTTAACGTAACATAAGAACAATCAGTCTGGGTCAGAGCACAGGTCCTTCATGCCAGCATCCTGTCTCTGATAGTGGCCAGTCCAAGTACCTAACAAGATCGCAAAGTATAAATCCATTTCTTATGGTTCATACAGAGATGTAAGTAGTGAAAATCAATGGGGAAACTGCTAGGTACTTGTGACCTAGATTGGCCACTGCTAGAAACAGAATACTGGGCTTGATGGATCTTGGTCTGACCCAGTATGGCATTTTTTATGTTCTTATGGGCTTTAAACTGTGATTTGAACTTTTGTACCTAAAGCAAGAATGATACCTCTAGATCAGGGGTTCTAAACCCAGTTCTTAGGACACTGCCTTACCAGGCAAGGTTTCAGAATAACTACAAATGAATGTGCATGAGAGAGATTTGCATACACTACCTCCATTATATTCTAATCTCTCTCATGCATATTCATAGTGGTTATCCTGAAAACATGACTGGCTAGATGTGTGCTGAGGAATGGGCTGAGAACCCCTGCTCTAAACAAATTACTGCTTCTCCTGTTTTAAGTTATAAATCTGGTCAGACCCCTCCAGTAATCTTCCAGGCTTAACTAGATATGTCTTTGGAGGGACATTCCATTCATCTGCCTGAGGACAGCCATCTTCTCTTACCTAGCACCAACTCTTTCCTGCAACTGCAGCACCTCATGTCAATTGTATATCTCCTTTTTTTGACTACACACTGCTTGTTCAGGGTTTAGTCTTTTAGTCCCTTATTACTCTCAGGCTCTTGGTACCAGTTTCTGTAGCAGGGCTGGCCCCAGAGTTGGCTCAAGGTATTGGCAGCCCAGGCAAACCTTAAGCCTTACACCCTGTGATAAGGAAGCTTATCATAGCTCAGGAAGGAGCTATAGAAAAGGTGAAGTGTCTCTGAACAAGCAACCTGTCAGTGCTGGTAGAAATGAGAAAACAGAATTTTGCCATAAAAGACTACCAGTTCCAGAATGCACCAGGTTTCCAACAGCCTTTAGAGGAGCTGAAGTGAGAAAACGTGTGTCCAATCAAGAGGGCTATGAGGTAATCCCCAAGCACTCATTGCAAAGGGCAGGGCTTGATTCAGCACAGCTGCGCTGTGCTAAGGTGGAGCACTCATCAAGGCAGAATAAAGGTAGAGAGTATTCTACAGAGAATCATCATGATCCTTGGTATCTTGATCAGCTTGGAGATCCTGATCTTCATTCTCATCAGAAGCAGAGGTCAGAACGGACGGACAGAGAGAGCAAGAAGCCCTTTAAAAGAAGGAAGAGAAAAGCCTCTGGGAAGTCTACAGGAGTCCAGCACAGTACATATACTGGGAGACAGACAAGAGGCCAGCATACACCATTGGACTGGGGGAGACCAGAGGAGTGGTATTGCAGAGGCAGGAATCTCCAGACGGCACCTGTGAGGGAAACAGCTGCACGTGGAAGGGATCCTAAGACCCATGCCAGAAGGTATGTGAAGAGAGATCTAGTGTCCAGGGATCTAGATTGGAAGGCTGGACACAGAAACTGGACTACATATTGGCCAGGCTATTTAAAGGGGAACTCTAACAGCAATGGAAGCTCAGGTATGAACACTGATCTATGCCCTAGCTATAACTTTGAAAGGAAGCAGGGAAATGATTATTCTCCTGGTAGTGCTCCATTGAGAAATTCCTTTGTGCCAAGCCAAGATATTGAACCTATGATTATTGAAGAAAGGGGAGAGGTCTTAGAACCAGAATGTGAATATATGGACTGCTCTCTGTCCAAACTCAAATGGTAGTTTTCTGTTACAAAGTGCAACAACCATCACAAAGAAATACCAACTTGTTCTTTAATCTACTCAGAAAACCTTCTGAGTAAGATTTTGAGCTACACAGTGAAAGCAAGCCAGCTAAGGGGTTTCAGCTGGGTGATTGCTAGCAATTGAGCTTACCTAATTGCTTGTGTGCTCTGAAGGGAATCACTTCTGAATTTATATGTAAAGATATAAGAAGTTAACCTGAAGAAAAGAACAGTTTTCCTACTTTGTGGGTTTATTTGGTTGCTTACTGCATTGCTAAGACATTATTTACTAAAGCCTACAAGAAAGACCAGTTTGTTGCCAACCAGGTCTTTAATCCTTTGCTTTAATTACCTGACAAGTTCAGATGTTTTTTTCCTGATTTTGTTTTCCTAACTTTAAAACTGCAAGCAAGTATCCTGAGTTCTGTGCTACCAAGCATTATCTGTGTTGGGAGAACCCCTCATAAATAAAAATCTTATTTGCTTTACCCTTGAGCAAGTATAATTAATTATTGGTCACGGCTGTGTCTGGAATGAATGGACTACATTACCCACAAATCCTTGCAAATCATATAGAGGTATGCTTTTGCCAAGACTGTGAACATTCTCACCCAGGCGGCCGTCTGACAACCCTCCCCGGGCTGTCAAAATCTATTGTTCAAAATTACAAAGAACCCCAAGTACCAATAGTACAATTCACTGTAACAAAAAACTACCAGATCAGCCCCTACCCCAAGAAATATGTATATCAAAAAATAAACTTTTTGTCGGAGGAAGCCAAGGGAAGCTAGAAGATTAGTCTAGCCACACCAGATGGCAACTTCCTTTTTTTTTTTTTTTTAAAGACCAAGTATTCATGCATAGGATTTAGCTTAGAACTCCGGTGAAAGTTTCCAAGTATTGATGATTAGCTTCAGCAACCACAGGCTCAACACCAAGTCCAGAAAATAAAGCGCGACGTGCACGTTTCGAGTGAACACACCCTGTCTCAAGCGCACATAACTGTTCTGTGCTGACCGCTAAAAGACGCCGAGTTTGCTCCACTCGATATATTCTCCAGGAGGGAACTTCCTACTGGCTACTCCAGCCGTCACTCAAAACAGAGGACCAATCTGACCACAGGGGCACCCCACAGCATCAGGGGAACCCTGCCACGTCAGAGATGATGGTCAATACATGCTTGCCCAATCAATTTCTTTATTCAATCCAGAGGGGGACACAGTATTCAATCTGAAAATCCAAGACTGTTCACGGCGCTGCAGCGCAGCGATACGATCACCCCCTCGAGGATCGAGGGGGATGTATGTGGTCTATTATAGTCCATTGTAATTGAGAAAACTCATGATTAAATGATAAACAGTGATCAACGATTGGGGCCGATATCACCCCGTTCTGAACCCGAGAAGCATGTTCACCAAGACGAATTCTAATCATTCTGGAGGTTCTACCCACATATATTAACAAACATGGGCACTGTATCAGATATACTACATGCGTGGAATTACAATTAGTAGCCCATTTACGAAAGAACTTCTGACCTGTGCCGGGATGTATCCATTCATGTCCGGTTAATGTTGATTCACAAAAGTGACAATCCCCACAACTAGTGTGGCAAGCATCCTGTAAAGAAGGCGGGGAGGGCCGATCCAAATCAGGGGTAGAATGAACTACTAAGTCTCCGAGATTAGACCCACGAGTAAAGGCAATACGTAAAGGCTTTTCAAAGCAAGGGTGTAAACCCAAAATATACCAATGTTTCTGCAAAATCCTCACCACATCTGAACTTAAGGTGGTGAACGGTAATATACCAACTACTGCATCTGTAATTTGGGCAGATACCCTATCCCCAGAAACATCAGAAAGCAACCATTCACGGTGGGTATAGGAGGCACGAAGATATGCCATCCGAATCACCTTACGTGGATAACCTCGCTGGGCCAATCGGGAACACAAGTCTTTCGCATGATGTTTGAAATCATCAAATGATGAACACAAACGCCGCAAACACAAGAACTGGCCATAAGGCAAGCCCCTCCGCAAGGGTCCCGGGTCGAAGCTACTATAATGTAGTAAACTGTTTCGTTGAACATTCTTACGATACAGTGTCATGCCAAATCCCTCATCCATCTTAAACACAGTCATGTCAAGAAATTCAACACGTTGGTCATGGATGTGTGCCGTAAAAGACAGGTTAGATTTTAGTCCATTTAACCAGCAGAGAAAACCATCCAATGCTGAATGGCTCCCCTTCCACAAAAAGAAGATGTCATCAAGGAACCGTCTCCAAAAGACAACCTGTTGAAAGTGGATTGAGGTGTATAGGAAGAGCTCCTCAAAATCAGCCAAATAAAGGGTGGCTATTGATGGTGCCACAGACGCCCCCATGGCAATACCAAACACTTGCTGATAATATTTGCCTTCAGACAAAAAATAATTGCGTGTGAGGACCAATTCCATCATGTCAATAAGAAATTGTCGAGGCAATCGGGGGGAGCAAAAGTAAATAACTGATTTAATAAAAGCATAGCCTCAGTCTGATTGATGTTCGTGTAGAGGGCTGTAACATCCAAAGTGATCAAAGTCAAGTTTTGCACAGGACATGTAATGGTTGCGAGCTGTTGTATAAAATGAGTAGAATCCCGTATATAAGATTTAACAAGACAAGCCTCCTTTTGCAAAAAAGTGTCACAAAATTGCGACAAAGGTTCAAGTACAGAGCCCCAGCAAGAAACTATAGGCCTGCCCGGGGGAGAACCCAAGGACTTGTGAATTTTAGGGACCCTGTAGATGATCGGCACTTTTGGATGTAAATTAATCAAAAATCGATGTTCCCTCTTGGTTAACCATCCCTTGTCAACCCCCATATCAACCAGGGACTTGATGTCCCGTTGAAGGTCCTGAGTGGGATTGACATCCAAAAGTTTATACGTTGCAGAATCAGATAGATGTGCTCGTAAGCCACTTAAATAGTCAGAAGTAGTTTGTAAAACTATAGCCCCCCCCCCTTGTCAGCCTTCCGTATAGTAATCGATGAGTCTGCCCATAATTGTTGTAACGACCCCCATCCATCTCTGTGCAGATTAGCCCAGGATCGATGGGATTTATTTTCAAGAAGGTGTAAATCCTTTAACACTAACTTGTGGAATGAAGTGATTAAAGGATCCGGCAGCCCAGGTGGCATCCACGTAGACCGAGGGGTCACTGTCGAATCATCAGAGCCCACAACTTTATCCGAGAAATAATGTATTATCTGCAATTTCCGGATGAGTTTATGAAGGTGGAGTCGCATATCAAAGGGATCATAACGTTTGGTAGGGACAAAGGTTAACCCCAGATTAAACACCCGTTCCTGGGTAGCTGTTAAAGCACGCCCCAAGAGGTTAAACACTATGGATTGTTGAGGCGTCGCGCCCACTGGCGCGTCATCGGTGGATCCCCAAGCGGGCACGACGCCTCAACAATCCATAGTGGTGAACCTCTCCAACCAGAAGGGAGTGGTCCATCATGAGTTTGTGCCTGAGGGTCAGACAGTCAACCAGCACTTCTACCAGCAGGTCCTCAATCACCTCCATGACCGGGTTCGGCACAGCAGGCGGGCTCTGTGGAGAGACAAGTCGTGGCTGCTCCACCACGATAACGCGCCCACACACACCACGCTCAGTGTGAGGCAATTCTTGGCCAACAAACAGATCACAGCTCTCGATCACTCTCCTTATTCCCCAGATCGTGCACCATGCGACTTCTGGCTTTTCCCCAAGTTGAAGACTGTGCTCAAAGGAACTCATTTTGCCTCTGTAGAAGAGATCAAGGCCACTGTGATGAGGGAGCTGAGGGACCTCAAGGAGGAGGACTTTACCGAGTGCTTCCGTACGTGGCAGAAGCGAATGCAGACTTGCATTAACTCTAGGGGGATTACTTTGAAGGGAACAATAAGTAATTTCTCTGTAGATTTTGTAATAAAACATTTATGGGACAGTCTCATTTCTTTTTTGTCACACCTCGTATACCATTTAGTCCAGGTGATTTGCTACTCTTTTTTTAATTTATCAAATAGTTGTAATACATCTTCTCGGTTTATCAATATTTCAATTCTTCCATTGCATCACCTTTAATACCATTTCAGTCATGGGTAACTTTCCTATTTCTTTTTCAGTAAAGACTGAAGCAAAGAATTCATTCAGCCTCTCGGCTATGGCCTTGTCCCCTCATAGTGCCCCTTTTACCCCTCTATCTAACTGACTCTCTCACAGGTGTTTTGTTACAAATGTACTTGAAAATGTTTTTATTATGCGTTTCCCTGCCTTATCAATGCCTTGCATCTAACTTTCTAGTGCTTATGTTTTTTCCAGTTTTCTTCATTTGATCCTTTTTCCTGTAATCAGGTGTATAATAAATAAGCGCCTGCAAGCTGTATATAATAATGGAGTGCCTGCAAGCTGCCCCAATGTCAGGAAGGGAGGGGCCTGGAGGTATATTGGGTCGTAAGAGGAAGGCCCGGAGTGCAAGGGGAAGGGCCAGAGGATCCAGTATGGTGGCTGTAAAGGCCAAATGAAGTTTTAAAAGCAGAGGGCTTTGGAAAACGAAAAAAAAAAAAAACCCCACCTCAAAGTGATGGTGGGTCGATCCAGGGGCAAAATTAATACATTTTAATGGCCGGTCAGCCAGAAATTAAAATTAAAATTGTTAATTCTCTTGGGGGAGGCACTCGAAGGCTTAATCTGGAAGAGGGAAAGGGTGTTAGGGTGCCCTGAAGCAATTAAGGTTGCAGGAAGGAGGTGAGGACCTTTCTGAGGTCCTAAGTGACTGTTAGGGCTGACTTTAAAAGAGCCTGATGTAATTTAAATAGGAATAAAAGTTTATTTCTTTAAAGTTTTACATTAATTTAATGTTATGGAAGGAGTGAGGGAAACCCAGGGACTGGAGGAAAATGAGTTTTGAGTGTTTTATGCTGGTTTTAAGTCAAAATTTAATTTGTTGCGGAAAGTGTATTATTTAATAGTTTGAAAACATAAAAAGTACATAATAGATGTACACAGCTAATATAAGTGGTTTGTGATATAAAATATGGTATAAATGTGTAATGATATAAAATAACAGATTTTATGAAAAAGAAGTTATAGTCAAGGAGGGAAGAGGAGTAATTTGCATTAGATACTTTGTTGCAACCAGGTCAGTTGTAACTGTCAAAGAGGACTGACGTAGGAAAACCAAAATGCTTATCTCAGCCTGACAAGGGTACAGATGAAAATGGAAATTCTTCGAGTTACGAATTAAAGAGGAAAATTGCTTCCGAGGATTTAGTGGGGAAAATAAGGTTTTTATTCGTATTAGAATGGAACTATTTAATGACATCACAGAGGTAGATACACAGACTACGGCAATCTAGAACTTTACGATGGGGGGATTTTTTCAGTTGCTAAATGTTGATGAGAGAGAGTGAAAGCGTATGATGGGTGCTGTATACTAGAGGCCTCTGAGTGTTTCCAGGGGAAATTTTGGGTTTAAATGAGAGACTGGATTAGATTGGATGGGAAAAGGATCGATTTGAATGGATTTTATATTTCTCCATATAAAATCTGACTGACTGGTAGAGAAATCATATAGGGGTACAGTAACTGAGTTCAGGTAGGTGCCCCTGAGAACTAAGTTCCAAGGGATTTAAGCTAATTTAAGAAAGAACCATATATATATATATTAGATTTTAATTGGTTTAGTGAAGGTTTATGCAGGAAAGATCCTGTAAAAAGGAATCCTGGTATAAAAATAATTATTCAGCATCAATATGTAGAAATTAAATAAATATTTTATGGGGAAACATATCTGTCTATAAAAGTTATTGGTTCTTAAATCAAATTGATAAGGGTTCAAGAGGCAAGGCTCCAGATATATCTCAAAGACAGAATGTTAAGATTAGGACAATAGTCTTACTTGAGAAAAACAAGGGTATAGCTTGGATGTTGATTTTGGAGAATTAACAATAGTTACACAGGTATGAGAATTATGACAGGGTGGGTGTATCAAAGACTGGATGGAAGTGTGATGAGTGTGAGGACAGGAGAAAAGAATGAGCGGTCTGAGAGTGAATTGAGAGTGATTTGAGTGGAAAGGGTTTTGTTTTCTTTCCCAGCTAGCCTGTATCCGTTACTGTAGGGATAGTATAGTTTTTTGGAGTTTTTTTTAGGATAAAAATTCTGGGAAGAGGTTAAAGGATAGGTAAGAGTAGTTAGAGTCAGTGTGGGTATAGAAGCAAGGTGTGTTTGTTTTTTATCAACATCTGGCAACCCTGGGTTCCTGGACATGAAAGTTCCTGAGGTAAAGAGGCCAAGCTACTGAGGCCAAGTTCCAGAAGCATGTACTTCACAGAAAGAAGAAAAGTCTTCAAGATTAAAGGACCCCAACAATCTTCAAAATGAACAGTGATAAGTACTTTTATGTGGACATTTCTAAAACATTACTATACTTGAGCGCAAATTCAATTGGACACATATGAAACAAATTGAGAAGTTCTTTTATTGGGTTACTTTATATCTTTTCAGATTGATGATTTTATAGATACATTCAGCCCGATTCCATTCCAGCCTAGAACCCCTCTGTATATCTGGTCTGAGATGGACGTACAGAGGGGATCGCAATTCTAATCCCATGGGACACATCTAGCCCCACGGGATCAGAATCATGATCAGTCATGTATGTGCAGGCCAGGACTGCGATTCAGTCCGGCCTGCACATACATGACTTGCCTGACTAACACAGTCAGGGCTTTTAAATGGAGCTGCAGCACCATGGCGTCATGCCAGCCACCTGAAAAAGGGGTTTATTCCCCGCAGCCCGACCCCCGATCTGGCCTCCTAATGCCTGGATGTACAGGGCCGACATTAGAATCAGCCCTGTACATCCAGCACCAGCGACTGCCCAGACTCTGCCCTCAGGCCACCCATTGCCCGCCCCATCTAACTTCCCCGCACAACCAGCGGGGAAGTTAGTTGGGGGCAGGAGCCGGCACGAATAGCAGGGATGGATGTCTTGGGACATTCATCCCTGCTATTCGTGGCTCAGAATGACCCTAATTGTGAATAAATACTTACATTCTGCTAGTACTTACATGGGTTCTTTTTAAATAATAAACTTTGTAACATCAAGTGCTCCAAAGATTCTAATCCTTTATTTCAGATTTGTTTATTTGCCAGTTGTTTTCTTAATTATTTTACTTCATGTAACAAGGAGGTGAAAGGAAAGAATATTCCTGGGAAATCTAGGTATATTGTTTGTTCCGAGTGTCACCCACTGAGATTGTTGGCCTAATAGTATGATAACCCCATACATAGTGACATAAAATTACATCTTTCTAAGTAACGGGGCACCGGTTTACATTCCATTTCATGACAGAAGCTTTTTTTGGCTACAGCAGCCTCTCTGACTTCACCTTTAAACCATGCTGGCAGTTCCTTATCGTTCCTCCAGTTCAGTCCTCTACTTCTGGGTTGTGTTCCTCCTCCTGCAGCTTGGAGACTGGGCATGTCAAATTCGTGACATCACTGGATGTAGTCTGCTGGTATCTCCCATCAGCCCCAGTGTGTCCAGTCTCCATGCAGCAGGAGGACGTAGTGAGCCTAGGTAGTGGGTTCACTTGAGGAACAGATAAGGAGCATAGGGTAGCTTAGTGTAGTGTATTCTAAATTTGCATTTTAGTTTGGCTATTTGCCTTTCCATTTTAGTTGTCTCTGTCTCTTTAAAAAAAAAAATAGTAAGGTTTGGCTCTGGTGCCGGTTCCTGTCTGCCTCATTTCTGCGGGGCTCTGGCCTCCAGCTCTCAGATCTCTCCTCCTGGACAGGATGGAGGACAGCCCTGTAACAGGAACGCAGGGTGATTATCCGGCTTCTCTGACAGCTGCGATCTGCCCTGCAGCAGCGGCACGCTGACGGGAGGCTCGTCCGGTGGTTTCTTGCTCGGCACAGAGAGCAGAGGAACTGCACGGGCTGGAGCCCCATTGAAGAGTAGTGAGTGTTCAGCTGGCTATTTCATTTCTATTTTATTTCTATTTTGTTTCTAGTTTCTTTCTATCTCCTCAGGCTATTCCCCCCCTCCGGCGGGTCAGGATCGGGCGCCAAAGCCGTCGGCTTCACTCCCCCTCGTTTCGCGCCTCTTTTTCTGTCAGCAGTAGCGGTGGCCATTTTGTCAGCACGGTTGCTGCGTGGCTCAGGCTACGGCAGGGCCTCTTCGGCGTGCATTTGTTCCGGAGATCGCCCCATGGCTGGTGGGCTTCTTCACTTGTGATCAAGAGGCCTCGGGGCACTGCAGCACCCTGGATACCCTCGGACTCTTGGAGTAACTGGCACAGTAATTGGAGGGACTCCTGGGAGAGCAAACAATTAAATAATTAAATATTTAATGTGGCTGATAAGTTGATACCGGAGGTTCAGCACTCCCCTTTATATTTCTAGGTGCTTGTTCTTTTCCTGTTAAAAAGAAGAACAGTATTAGGCACTCTTTGTATCCCAGGGGGTGAGCAGGACTATGGATGGCGTCCTGACCTCAATGTGTGGTATGCGGCATGCGTAGGGGGATGGTAGCGGATTCTGGTATTTGCAGAGGGTACACTGTGGTGTCCACTGACGTGGAGCAGCAGATGGAGGCTAAGGCTAGCCCTGATCCGCAACTGGTGATGCTGGCACCTGACAGTGAGGCCCTATGGGTCTCTGCCTCAGGGAGTGGCCAGGAGGCCAACGTTGGGCTACCGGCGGCGATGGCAAGCCCGGGGGCCAGTCCACAACTTGAAGATTTTTGCCTGGACTTTGTGCTGCTCATGCATCAGGCGTTTTGCATGAGGCGTCAGGTGAAGTTACTGGAGACCCCGTCACAGGCTGCAACCACTTAGCAACCTAAGCTGGCCGGGAAGGATAGTATTCCCTCGAGACCATCAAAGAGGTCTCGGACGCGTGAGCTGTCCTCCTTCGACATAGAGGGGAATGAAACAGACGAGGCTGACCTGGAGCTGGAGGCAGAGATGGCCGACTTGGAAGAAGGGGAGATTCCGGAGCCGGAGGATCAGGCAAAGATCATTCGGGTGTTCTGAAAGGAAGAGCTAACATCCCTTATTATGGAGTCCCTTCAGACGTTGAATTTGGCGGCGGCACAGTCAACAGAGGAGGAAACTGTGGAAGATCCTATCATACAAGCGGTACGGCAAGCGCAAATAGTATTCCCCGTCCACCGTGTGGTGGACAAGATGATTCAGGATGAATGGGATCAACCAGAGTCAGGACTCAGAGGAATTAGAACTATGAATAGACTTTATCCCCTAGCAGATAAGGACAAAGAGAGGTTTTGTTCTCCCCGCATTGACGCAGCGGTGTCTGCGGTCACCAAAAAGACCACTATCCCGGTAGAAGGAAGTGCGGCATTAAAGGATGCGCAGGATAGAAAGGTGGATGGCTTGCTGAAGCAGACCTTTGAGGCGAATGTGTTGTCCTTACAGGCTTCCATTTGTGGAGCTTGGGTGGCAAGAGCATGCCTCAGATAGTCCCAACGTTTGTGGCAGTCCTCTCCGTTGGATCAGGAGAGTGAAGCAGAACTGGATAGGCCATGCCGGACTCCAACCTATCTGGCGGATGTACATTATGACTTCATTAGAGCACTAGCTAACAGCATGGCATCCTTGGTTGCCGCGTGAAGATCCCTCTGGTTGTGGAATTGGGCGGCCGATGGCTCGTCTAAATCGCGTCTCAGCAAGCTTCCCTTTAAGGGCAAATTGTTGTTTGGGGATGATCTTGACAAGCTGGTCAAGGATTTGGGGGAGTCTAAAGGTGGTAGGCTTCCGGAGGATAAGCCTAAACCAGGAAGGCCCTCGCCGGCCTTTCGGGGGCAGTTTAGGGATTTCAGAAAATTCCACGCCTCCCGGCTGGGCGGCTTCCAAAGCAGCAGGTTTGCATCTAGAGCCCAGGGGTTTCATGGGTTTCGGGGAGTGGGTAGAGATTTCTCCGCCCCGCCCACCACAACCTTTCACAAGCCCCAATGAAGGCTGGCGGGTTCCGGTGGAAAGACAACCGATAGGTGGGAGGCTGCGACGGTTTCTTTCTGCTTGGACCCAAATGATGACCAACCAGTGGGTCTTGGAAATAGTGCGAGAGGGATACATGCTGGAATTGGCAAGACCGGTCCGGGACTCCTTTGTAATGTTGCCCTGCAGAAGCCCGCAAAAAGCTCTGGCGATTCGCCATACTCTTGATTGGCTCTTGCTCTTGGGGGCGATCGCATCTGTCCCGTTATTAGATTACGCTATGGGTCGATACTCAATTTATTTCATCGTGCCAAAGAAGGACGGTTCGCTGCACCCTATCTTAGACCTCAAGGGGGTGAATCGGTGTCTACGCATACTGCATTTCTGGATGGAAACCCTGCGGTCGGTGATTATGGCAGTGCGCAAGGGGGGGTAATTGACCTCCCTGGATCTTACAGAAGCGTATCTGCATATTCCAATCAGAGCTACCCATTAGAAGTGGCTGCAATTCGCCCTTCCATGGGGACATTATCAATTTCAAGCGTTGCCCTTCGGAATCGCGACAGCGCCACGGATCTTCACCAAGGTAATGGTGGTGGTGGCGGTGGCTCTGCAGAAGGAAGGAGTGCTGGTACATCCCTATCTCGACGACTGGCTAATTCGGGCAAAGTCAGAGGCCGAAAGCGTCCAGGCTACAGACAAGGTGGTGAAGTTTCTGCAGCGGCTCGACTGGGTGATCAATCCGGCCAAGAGCCGCTTGGTGCCCTCCCAGAATCTCGAGTATCTGGGGGTGCGGTTTGACACGCGGAATGGTCTCGTGTTTCTTCCACATCGCCGTGCGTTAAGGCTACGACACCTGGTCTGCAAGTTCAGATCCGCCCCAGCACCGTCCGCGTGCGAGTACCTTCGGGTGTTGGGCATGATGGCGGCGACATTGGAGGCTCTTCCCTGGGCCAGATTCCATATGCGGCCTCTACAGCGAGCGCTTCTTCGTCGCTGGTCGCATCAGAACGACTCATTAAGCAAGCGTCTTCCCTGTCCTCTCCGGGTCCAGCAATCCCTGCGGTGGTGGCTCCGTCCGAGAGCCTTACAGGCAGGGATGCCCCTGGAGCAGCCAGAGTGGCTCTCCCTCCTGATGGATGCGAGTCTAGCGGGATGGGGGACCCATTGCAGAAACCTTTCCTCGCAAGGCACGTGGTCGCTTCAAGAGAGCGGCAGGTCAATCAACCAACTAGAGTTAAGAGCAGTATTGCTGGCGCTTCAGACCTTCGAAACAGCAGTAACAGGTCAGGCAGTGAGAGTGCTGTCAGATAATTCCACAACGGTGGCCTACATAAATTGGCAGGGCGGCACTGGCTGTGCGGCCATGGAAGCCAAGGCAGAGCTGTTGTTTGCTTGGGTGGAACTATGTCTGCCGGCGTTATCAGCGGCGCACATTGCAGGGAAGGACAATGTGACGGTGGACTTCCTCAGCAGGGTGCAGGTAGATGCCAGGGAATGGGAACTGCATCCGGATGTGTTCACTCTAATAGTCCGCAGATGGGGCCACCGATCATGGATCTCATGGCGACCTTTCATTCTGCGAAGGCGAGTCGGTTTTACAGCAGGGGGCGGGAAAGGATGTCGGAAGGTCTCGATGCCCTGATGCAGCCATAGCCGGCATACAGCCTTCTCTATGTCTTCCTCCGTGGGTGCTGATAGGCCGCATGGTGCAGAGAATCAAGGCTCATCGCGGCAGAGTGCTCTTGGTGATGTCACGAATTTGACATGCCCAGTCTCCAGGCTGCAGGAGGAGGAACACAACCCAAAAGTAGAGGACTGAACTTTCGTCACTCAAGGAACTACAATTACCAGGTAAGTGTAATTATCATTTTTTTGGACTTCCTTCCACTTTTCTTAAAACGTGGAATACAGGTGGTCTGGGCTTCTTTTTAAATGACACCCATGCTTGGTGTAAATCTTTAATCTTTGCAGCTGTTCCTTTTAGTTTTTTCTTAACTATTTTCCTCATTTTATCGTAGTCTCCTTTTTGAAAGTTAAAATGTAGTAATGTGGATTTCCTTGCTGTCCTTCCTCCATTTATTAAATCAAACGGATCATGCTATGATCACTATTGCCAAGTGGCCCCAACACCCTTATCTCTTGCACCAGATCTTGTGTTACACTAAGGACTAGGTCCAAAATGACTTTCCCACTTATTGGTTCATGAACCAGCTGTTCCAAGAAGCAGTCATTTATTTCATTTAGAAACTTTATCTCCTTAGCATGTCCTTCTGTGACACTGATCCAGAGACCCAGGCAGTACTGGGGCATTTGAAATCAAATATTATTACTCTGTGTTGTAACTTTTGTTAGCATCCCTGATTTCTTTGAGCATTTCATCATTCATTTGTTCTTCTGGCCAGGCGGTCAATAATACATCCCCACTGCCATTGCCTTCCTCTTTTGACATGAAATTTCAATCCATAGAGATTCTACAGTGTATTTTGTTTCCTGCAAAACTTTAATCCTGTGTGACTCAATGCGCTCTCTAACATAGAGTGCAACCGCTTCACCAATTTGATCTACTCTATCATTGCGATTATAATTTGTACCCATGTATCACCGTTTCCCATTGGTTGTCCTCCTTCTACCAGGTCTCTGAGATACCAATCATATCTATTCTCTTATTTAGTGCTATATATTCTAACTCTCCCATCTTATGTTTTAGACTTCTAGCATTTGCATACAAGTACTTTAGAGGTTATATTTTATTCATATTAATCTAATTATCAGTAGGCAAGGGTAATTTGGAATCTTTACGTTCTGTCTGCTCTGTACTTAAGTACATTTAGGTTACTTTTGTCTTTATTGGAACCTCTCTGTCGATATGCCCTAACTTCAACTTTTGCTAGTTCTGAACCATGTGCTCTTGAGCTATTGTCTGCTTTCCTCTATTATTTAGTTTAAAAGCTGCACTATCTCCTTTTTAAAGGTTACTGCCAGCAGCCTGGTTCCATCCCAGTTAAGGTGGAGCCCATCCCTTCGGAAAAGCCCTTCCTTTCTCCAGAATGTTGCTCAGTTCCTAACAAATCCAGAACCCTCTTCTTTGCACCATTATCTCATCCACACATTGAGACTCCAGAGCTGTGTTTGTCTTTTGGGTCCTATGCGTGGAACGGGAAGCAATTCTGAGAATGTTGCCCTGGAAGTTCTGGATTTCAGCTTCCTATAAGAACATAAAATATGCCATACTGGGTCAGACCAAGGTCCATCAAGCCCAGTATCCTGTTTCCAACAGTGGCAAATCTAGATCATACATACCTAGCAGTATCCCCAAGAGACAAAGGTTCCACAATGCTTGTATTGGTCAAGCATTGATATCCTGGGTCCCTTTTTAATAATGGTTTATGGACCTTTCCTCCAGGAACTTGTCCTAACCTTTTTTAAACCCAGCTACACTAAAAGCCTTTACCTACATCCTCCGGTAGCAAATTCCAGAGTTTGATTACACGTTGAGTGAAAAAATATTTTCTCTTATTTATCTTAAATAGTTTACCATGTAGCTTCATTACATGTCCCCTAGTTTTTCTATATTCTGATAGCGTAAACAATCAAGCTACGTTTACCTGTTCCACTCCATTCATTAATTTATAGACCTCTATCATATCTCCCCTCAGCCGTCTCTTTTCCAGGTTGAAGAGCCCTAACCTTTGTAGCCTCTCTTCATAGGAGTAGCCTTCCATCCCCTTTACCATTTTGGTGGCACTTCTCTGTACCTTTTCTAATAACGCTATATCCTTTTTAAGATACGGCGACCAGAATTTCACACAATATTCAAGGTGCAGTCGTACCATGGAACGATACAGAGGCATTATAATATCCTTTGTTTTATTTTCCATTCCTTTCCTTATGATACCTAGCATTCTATTTGCTTTCTTGGCTGCCGCTGCATACTGGGCGGAGGGTTTTAACATGTTATCCATGATGACTCCTTAATCTTTTTCCTGGGTGGTGGTTCCCAATGTGGAACCTTGCATTGTGTAACCATAGTGTGGGTTGTTCTTTCCTAGGTGCATAACTTTGCACTTGTCCACATTAAATTTCATCTGCCATTTGGATGCCCAGTCTTCCAATTTATCTAGATCCTCCTGCAGTTTTCTACAATCCTCTTGGGTTTTAACAACTTTAAACAGTTTTGTGTCATCTGCAAATTTGATAACCTCACTAGTTATTCCCTTTTCCAGGTCATTTATGAATATGTCAAAAAGTAGCGGACCCAGTACAGATCCCTGGGGTACTCCACTATTCACCTTTTTCCATTGGGAAAATTGGCCATTTAGCTCTACCCTCTGCTTTCTATCTTTTAACCAGTTCCCAATCCACAATAGTACACTGCCTCCTATCCCATGACTTTTTAGTTTTGCCAAAAGTCTCTGATGACGGACCTTGTCAAAGGCTTTCTGAAAGTCCAGATACACTATATGAACCGACTCACCTTTGTCTACTTGTTTATTCACACCTTCAAAAAAACATATCAGATTAGTAAGACAAGATCTTCCTTGTTTAAGGCCATGTTGGCTGTCTCCCATTAGGCCATGACTATCTACATGCTGTGTAATTCTTTATGATGGTTTCTACCATTTTCCCTGGTACTGACGTCAAGCTCACCGGTTTGTAGTTTCCCGGATCACCCCTGGAACCCTTTTTAAAAATTGGTGTTACATTGGCGATCCTCCAATCTTCAGGTATTACAGTTGATTTTAATGATAGTTCACAGATTACTAATAGCAGGTCTGCAATCTCATATTTCAGTTCTTTCAACATTCTTGGATGTATACCATCCGGTCCAGGTGATTTGCTACTATTCAGTTTATCAAATAGTTGTAATACATCTTCCCGGTGTAGCGATATTTCTCTCAATTCCTCTGCAGTATTACCTTTAAATACCACTTCAGTCTTGGGTAACATCCCTACATCTTCCTCAGTAAAGACCGAAGCAAAGAATTCATTCAGTCTCTCCACTATAGCCTTGTCTCCTCTTACTGCCCCTTTTACCCCTCTATCATCTAACGGTCCAATTGACTCTCTCACAGGCCTTTTGCTACGAATGTACTTGAAAAAGTCTTTATTTTGTGTTTTTGCTTCCATAGCAAGTTCCTTCTCAAATTCTCGCTTTGCCTGCCTTATCAATGCTATGCATTTAAAATGCCAGTGCTTGTGCTGTTTCCAGTTTTCGTCGTTTGGCTCTTTTTTCCATTTCCTGAAAGATGCTTTTTTGGCAGCAACAGCCTCTCTGACCTCACCTTTAAACCATACTGGCAGTTTTTTGGACTTTCTTCCACTTTTCTTAATGCGTGGAATACAGCTGGTCTGGGCTTCCAGGATAATATTTTTCAACAACACCCAAGCTTGATGTAAGTCTTTAACCTTTGCAACCGCTCCTTTTAGTTTTTTCTTAACTGTATTCCTCATTTTATCATAGTCTCCCTTTCGAAAGTTAAAAGGTAGTACTGTGGATTTCTTTACTATCCCTCCTCCACTAATTAAATCAAACACGATCATGCTATGATCACTATTGCCAAGTGGCCCCAACACCCCTATTTCTTGCACCAGATCTGGTGTTCCACTAAGGACTAGGTCCAGTATTGCTTCCCCTCTGGTCGGTTCATGAACCAGCTGCTCCAAGAAGCAGTCATTTATTTCATCTAGGAACTTTATTTCCCTAGCATGTCCTGCCGTGACACTGACCCAGTCGATACCAGGGTAATTGAAATCACCCATTATTATTACTGTGCTGTGACTTTTGTTAGCTTGCTTGATTTCTTTGAGCATTTCATCATCCATTTGTTCATTCTGGCGAGGCGGTCGATAGTACACCCCCACTGCCATCACCTTCCCCTTCATACATGGAATTTCAATCCACAGAGATTCTACAGCAAATTTTGTTTCCTGCAAAACATTAATCCTTTCTGACTCAATGCCCTCTCTAACATAGAGCGCAACCCCTCCACCAATTTGATCAGTTCTATCATTACCATATAGTTTGTATCCAGGTATCACAGTGTCCCACTGGTTATCCTCCTTCCACCATGTCTCTGAGATTGCAACATATCTACCCTCTCATTTAGTGCTATATATTCTAACTCTCCCATCTTATTGTTTAGACTTCTAGCATTTGCATACAAGCATTTTAGAGACTGTATTTTATTAATATTAATCTGGCTATTGGTAGACATGGGTAATTTGGAATCTTTATGCTCTGTCTGCACCATATTAAAGGGCATTTGGGCTACTTTACTCTTTTTTGGAACCTCACTGCTTTTGGTAGTATCCTTCAAGGATACCTTCTTCCGAACCATGCGCTCTTGGGCGACTGTCAGCTTTCCCCTATTTTCTAGTTTAAAAGCTTCTCTATCTCCTTTTTAAAGGTTAATGCCAGCAGTCTGGTTCCATCCTGGTTAAGGTGAAGCCCATCCTTTCGGAAGAGCCCCTCCTTTCCCTAGAATGTTCCCCAGTTCCTAACAAATCCAAAACCCTCATCCTTGCACCATCGTCTCATCCACGCATTGTGACTCCGGAGCTCTGCCTGCCTTTTGGGTCCTACATGTGGAACGGGATGCATTTCGGAGAACGCTACCCTGGAAGTTCTGGATTTCAACTTCCTACCTAAAAGCTTAAATTTAGCCTCCAGAACCTCCCTACCACATTTTCCTATGTCATTGGTACCGACATGTACCAAGACAGCAGACTCCTCCCCAGCACTATCTAAGATCTTATCTAGGCGGTGCGTGTGGTCCACTACCTTCGCACCAGGCAGGCATGTTACAAGACGATCCTCACGTCCACCAGCCACCCAGCTATCTACATGCATAATGATTGAATCACCAACTATAACAGCTGTCCTATCCCTTCCCTCATGGGCACATGGCCCTGGAGAAACATCCTCAGTGTGAGAGGGTTTTACATCACCTGGAGGACAGGTCCTAGTTACAGGATCACATCCTGCCACACCAGGGTGATGCTCTCCAGTCACGTGACCTCTCTCCTCCATGGCAACAGGGATGCTACCAGACTGGAGGTGGGACTTCAGGACTATATCCCTGTAGGTCTCGTCCATGTACTTCTCTGTCTTTCATATGTCTTCCAGGTCTGCTACTCTAGCCTCTAGAGAACGGACTTGTTCCCTGAGAACAAAGCACTTAGTGCATACGTAAGACCTCTCACCAACTGGGAGAAAATCATACATATGACACTCAATGCAAAAGACAGGAAAGCCCCCATCTCGCTGCCGGACTGTTGTCTGCATCTTAGTTTAAAGCTTGTGTTTAGGTCTTTAAATTCTGTACTTACTACCTACCTAAAAGCCTGTACTTACTACCTACCTAAAAGCCTAAATATGGCCTCCAGAACCTTCCTACCACACTTTCCTATGTCATTGGTACCAACATGTACCAAGACAGTAGACTCCCCAGCGCTATCTAAAACCTTGTCTAGGTGGCCCATCAGGTCTGCTACCTTCATACCAGGCAGGCATGTTATTAGGTGATCCTCCCATTGCCCAGCCACCCAGCTCTCTACATGCCTAATGACCAAATCACCAATTATAAAGGCTGTCCTAGTCCTTCCCTCATGGGCACATGGCCCTGGGGAAACCTGCTTTGTGTGAGAGACTTTTACATTACCTGGAGGACAGGTCCTAGCTATAGAATCACTTCCTGCCACACCAGGGTAATGCTCTCCTGTCACGTGACCTCTCTCCTCCATGGCAACAGAGAGGCTGCCAGACTGGAGGTAGGACTTCAGTACTACGTCCCTGTAAGTCTTATCTATATATCTCTTTGTCTTCCTTATGTCCTCCATCTGTTACTCTAGCCTCCAGAGATCAGACTTGTTCTCTGAGAGCAAAGAGCTCCTTGCACCTTGTGCACATGTAAGACCCCTCACCAACTGGGAGAAAATCATACATGTGACACTCAATGGAAAAGACTGAGAAACCCCCACCTTGCTGCTGGACTGCTGCCTGCATCTTAGTTTTAAGGTTTTGTTTAGATATTTAAGTTGTTTGCTTACTTAAGTTTGCTGGGGATACTTATACTAATACAACTATACCTAATACATTTAATGGACTTTCTTCACCTCGGTATTTGACTTTAACACCTATTTAAGACAACTTCACAGATCATTTGCCTCCTAACTGGAAGGCCTCTTTGTAAAGGTCAAAAATGCAATGTGTGCCTTCGAGTCAGTCCTGACGCCTGGCGACCCAGAAGCTCCTGGGTTTTCTTGGCAGTGTCACCGGAAGTAGATTGCTAGGCCTTTCTTCCGAGGCAGTGGAGGGTTAAGTGACTTGCCCAAGGCCACAAGGACACTAGAAACAAATTTATTTATTTCTACCCAGAGACTATTTATTCTACTTGTTTGCTAAGCTCTACTCTGATTTTATTTTATTTATTTATTTATTGAACAGCTTTTTTATACCGCTCCTTCCAGCGATCAGGGTGGTTTAAATTGAACAATAACATGAAGGCACATAGTGGAGTGGAGGAGTAGCCTAGTGGTTGGGGCAAGGTACTTCAGGGAAAATGGTTGGGGCAAGGTACTTACAGGGAAAATGGGCTATGGAGGGTTATCTCCAAGTTATAATACCCTGTTCAATGTAATTTCAGTTTGTTCAATGTAAACTGCACTGATGCAGAATAGCGCGGTATATAAGAGAATGTAAATAAATAAATAAATAACATTTAACATTTAAATGAAAATTTAATTTAAATGAAAAGCTCTCTGATGGTACTAAGACTTGACTGACTCAGCAAAAGCACTGAATTCTAAAATACACAGATTTAGCAGCTTTAACCCAAAGAATTCCCCTTTTCCCCAAGATTTAGAGTACTGTATATTCCAGAAGATAAATACTTACAAGTGCAGATCTTTTTCCAGCTGTAGAAGTCCCCTTTGATTGTCCTCTGTGTGCTTTTCAGTGTTCTTTGTTTCTTTCCTAAAAATAAGAAAATATTTTTTGTTTTAGTGTGCTGTTTTGTTAGACAGGGGTGGCTCAACCATTAAGCAGAGTGAGGTAGCCATCTCAAGCGACAAAAGTTTTGAGGACAAAGTGTGTCCCCCAAAATATCCCTACAATGTGCTTCTACCTGACCCCATGGTAGCGTTTCCTCCCTGGCCACTGCCTGTTGCTTCTCTTGAGGTCTACAGCAGCAGCATCCACAGTAAGCTAAACACAAAATGTGAGGTCTTTGAGACTCTCACTCGTTTCCAAGGCCCTGCCATTTCTGCCCCCCTCTGATACGTACTTTTTGTGTCAAAGGAGGGCAGAACTGACAGGGTACTGGAAGCAAGCAAGCATTTCATGTTTAGCTTATTGTCACAGCTGCAGATCTCAGAAGAAGCGACTGTAATAGCTGGGAAGACTGAGGTGGGGGATGATGGATATGGGGGGGGGAGCAATGGGGAGTATGCTGAACATGGGGAGGAGCAGCAGGAGTGCATATGCAAACAAAGAGACATGCAACATGAGGGAGGGTGCTTAGGGGATGGAGGTGGTCTTGCACTACAGGTTGCATGTAGGAGCTGGTACAGATGGCATCTTCGGCAGGGTAGATCTGTCCAAAACATCGTCATCTTCCTACCTGGGGTCCTGACTACTTGGGTACATCCTGTATGTCTGGACTGATCTAGCAAGGTGATAAGGAAGGAGAAATTTTACATATCTGATAATTTTCTTTCCTTGAGTCCTGCTAGACCAGTGGTTCTCAAACCAGTCCTCTGGGACCCCCCAGGCTAGTCAGGTTTTCAGGATATCCACAATGAATATGCATGAGATCTGCATGTACTGCTTCCTCAGTGGGTAGTATTAAGTACATTTGCATTGCTGCTGGTACATGTTAGGGTTCAAATCGGTGCAGAATCTGCTGGAGCTATGCTGTACATGTCCCCCCCCCCCCCAAGTAGCACACAACATTTGCATGTACCACACATTGGCATCTACCATGAACACGCAATATCTGCATACCTCTTATAAAGGTTTTGGTAATATTCTGCAAATCTCTCTCCTTTTGCCATTATCAATTTTTGTTATCTTTTGTTCCATCTGTATTTTGAGCCTTGCAACAAGTAGTTTGCAGGGTTTGTTTCCCTAGTCCTAGTCCCCCCCCCCTTTTGTTATATGTCCCACCGCTTTGACCCGGTGAAAAGCGGGATATATATACAGTTAAATAAATAATTTCAGCAATTTAAAGTTAATTCATCTAGACTTTCAGTTTATGTTTGGATTCTTCCAAATTTTTACTTGTGTTCTCCGAGCTCACAGATTTGTGATCCTTTTTAAGCTCTTTTATCTCCTTAGTAATTTCTTTTACTTCTTGTCCTCTTTCTTTATTTTTTCTTGTGCTCACATGATAAACTTTCCTCTTATTACTGCCTTCAGGCAATCCTAGACCAAATCCCCTGCTAGTATGAGTCTTCCTTCTATGAAGGATAGTAGTTTGGTGTCAATTTGGTCAAAGAATTTCCCTTGTTCTTCATTGCCTCTATAAAAGTTAACTGGAATAAGCAGCATGGAATCTGTCTACTTTTTGGGATCCTGCCAAGTACTTGTAACTTGGACCGGCCACTCTTGGAAACAGGATACTGGGGTTGATGGACCATTGGTCTGTCCCAGTATGGCAAATCTTATGTTCTTATGCGACCATTTTACCAATAGTAGTACATTCAACCTTGGTCTATTTCAATCCTTTCACAAGGAACATTGTGCCCTATCAAGATAGATACTTCCTCCTTTTTTCGATCCATCCTGCAGAGATGTAGTTAGTATTGTAGGGAATTCCCTGTGTTTTAGTAATTTAAAGACACATTTTAGATAGGCTATTTAAGTGACCCCTGGGATATACAAGTAAAAATGTATGAAATTACATAGGAGGGGCAACAGAGGAGGTGGACATGTGTAACTGCATTCTGAAATTGACGTATCCCTACCCCAAAAGATAAACATCCCCATCAATGTCCAGAAAATGTGGTCATGCAGAGTAAAGTCCTGGACACATGCAGGGAGATGGTCGATTTCCGAAATGTGCATGTTTGAGAGGACCTGGCAACATAGACGTGCCAGCACTGGTATTTTGGAACCTGCATGTGGATATGTCGCCTTATCCACGTGCAGCCCAGCCATTTTGCAAATGGAGATGTGCGGCAGTAAACAAAGAGGCCTTGCTATTTATCTGCTATCTTTTTTGGAGGAGTGAAAAAGCATTCCCCTGTCCCTACTGTTGAGAGCTGGCCAAGATGAGAACTTTTGACGTCTGTTCACACCAGGGAGCAAGGTCTAAATACGAATGTGTCCACTGGTGGATTTACATGTGCAGCGTCATAAAATTAGATATGGAGAGAGCGACGGCCATTATTAAGGTGAAGTGGCCTAGAGATCAACTTCTATATATAGGGGACGAGATCAGGGGGCAATTTGCACAATATTACCAGGGATTATACACTGGGAAATCAGGGATTGCGGTGGAGCAGGTACAAGAGGGTCTAGGGGAAGGGGGGCTGGAGTATTTGGGGGAGTGTGAGCGCAAAGGGCTAGAAGGGGATATTAGCAGGGAGGAGCTAGGTAGGGTAATACAAGGATTAGCCCCAAATAAGTCAGCTGGGTTGGATGGGTTCACTAGAAGTTTTTATAAAAAATTTGGCTTCCTGCTTTATTCCTATCCTACAGAGGGTGTTTAATGCAATGTTGAAGGGAGATTGTCTCACCTCCAAGATGTAACAGGCAGCAATTACTGTCCTCCCATCGTCTGTTTACTTCACTGTCCTTTCTACGACAATCGTATTCATTCCTGCAATAAATACCCAACATTCGTATGAGCTTACCAAATGTTCAATAGCAGTAACCTAGTGCAATGCCATTTCAGTCTACTGCCGTCACTCCTGCACAGAGAAACAAAGGGTCCTCTCCGGATTCTGTAGCCTCTCTATTCTTGGTTGTTCTTTCTCTACTTTGCTCCACCTAAATGCTCTGAGATTTCACAAAGTGCTTTGGAGGGCTTTTAAGACCTGGACTTTGTTCCTCCCAAATCCTCTTTGGGGGCAGGCTACAACACAGGAATTCCTTCTGATCCAGCATAGAATGAGTCCTCTTAGAAGGACATTTCATACCCAAGATTCATTCAACAGATGGCAAGAGAGGTGCCAGCCCCACCTCAACAGAAATCAGAAACACATGCAAACATATCCAGGCTTCTATGAGCTATTTTATAAAATCACTTTCACAGTAGGCTGTCACGTGCGCTCGTGAATGACCTCTTATAAAATACCAACTGGCGTAAGTCTGTGCATTGACATGAACGCATGCTGGTAGGCATAGCCAGGGGCATGATCTCAATGGAGAGTGGTCAGAGTTCACCACAAATATGCATATTGATTATAAAATACCTTAAACTACGCATGTTCTTACAAACTTTATATGCATACATTTACACCTGCTATAGAACAAGGTATATATGCCCTCACTTGATTTTAAGGCACAATCCCTGCCACTTACAGTAGTATTTTATAAAGATAAGTAAGCACCTACTTGCCTTTATAAAATAGGATTTTAATAGGCAGGTTTTGGCTGCCTTAACGTAGGTGTCCTATTATAAAGTTATCCTCCTAAAGTCCATAGAAGCCCTAAAGGCTACGGTTTCAGTTCATGACCTTCTATTTTAGTAGCAGCTTTGTATGTGACAAACCCCACTTGCCATTCAGCCTGTCTCCTAAAAGATGGATGTGAAATATAAGATACAACTGTTCCTGATTTCCATAAAGTCCAGCTGTCATACTCCTCTACTGTAGTCAAGTCAGCCATGAAGGAAGCAAGAAAAAGTGCAGTTCTCCGGGAACAAGCAGGAAGTCAGTCCTCACATATGAGTGACATCGGCACCGATGAAGCCCGCATGTTAACTTCTCCCCAGCTTTCAAAGAAAGCCTTTAAGAGATGCCCCACACATGTGTGGTCCCCTTCCTGCCCAAGGGTGCCATCTTGCCTCAGTCTCCTTTTTTCTGCGGAACCCAATGGACATGTGTCTGTTTCCCCAGAAAAAGTTGTGGTTTTTTCGCCTTTAGTTTTTTCTTTCTCTGGTCACGTACCTGTTCTCTTTCTCGTCCCCCAGCTCGCTTGCCTCGGCGTCACATCTCAGGTTCAGTTTTTCTCTCCTTTTTCTCGTGTTTTTTGACTGGCGTGGATTTGTGCCTTTTTCCCTGGCTGGGCCTAAGGCTTTTGACCTCGCGGAAGCTGTCTTCCCCACCTTGGCCTCAGTGGATTTAAACAATGCAATCGCTGCGCCCATAATATGTCACACACTGCCCCTGATTATTGCTGCCTCTGTTGCCTTGGGCCGGATCATGACTCCTTGGACTGCGGTCTCTGCAAGAAAATGACCACCAAGGCCATCAAGAGCCGCCAGCAGCAGCGGGAGTCATATTTCAAACAGTCGGACTCAGCACCGGAGTCTCCAGCAACATCGTACTCCAAGGTCCCTTCCAGAACCCTGGGGAGACCGGACTGCCTCGGAGCCCTGAGGCCTGGAGCCCTCCACCTGGAGCACCCCAGAGAAAAACCTCAAAAAGAGCCGAAAACCCTCGAAGACCGCATTGGCTGACAAATCTGGAAAGGTGGACAAGTCCCACAGATCCTGGATCCACAGTCTCAGATGCATGTCCAAGGGGGCTGGCCATGAGCGGCCTACCAAGGTGCCCCGAAGGGAGTCATCAGCATCTGGAAATCGGCCTCAGACCTCTGAGGCCATCCTGGTCGAGGACTCCCCCTCGACAGAGTCAGCACGGGGCCTGTGATACTTGGAGCCTGTGCTGAAGACTGCAGAGCCATCTGGTCTCAAGACCAGAATGGTGGCCTTGGAGCACAGTTTGTCTGCTTTCATGGCCCAGCAGCAGGCTCTGATGCCCGGTTCCTCCAGGTCATCTTTTCTGTCATCATATTTCCATGTTTCTATAAAGGAAAAAAGGGACTGTTGTAGTTGTTGATATGGAAGGACAGACTTGATAGGCCATGTGGCCTTTTTCTGTCATCATATTTCTATGTTTCTATGTCATCACTCCCAATCACTGGGCCCTCAACCTCGAGGAACTTCCCGGACATCGAGCTAATCTTCGAGTGCCACCGGCTTCGAGATATCACTCGACACTAGTCATGGTCCCGGTCCTTGGGGCCGAGATCTTCCCCAATGAGCGCTTGCAGTTCCGACCACAGAGCCTCCAGGGGACTAGGGCTGGTGGGTTTAGGACCTTACCCCAGAGTCCAGACCACCTTTGACACCTCCACCGACTTTAAGTCGAATTGGGAGACCGAGGATGAGGAGTCCCTGGATACCCAGAGACATAGGGATGTACCTTCAGAGCCATCCCTGCCGGAGGACATGGCTTTCCTTGATTTCATGCGGGACATGGCTAAGGTCCTTGCCTTCAATATCAAGGGAAGAGGACCCTCGGATGGAGGACCTTGAGATCCTCCAGAACAAGGCCCTGCCAAAAGAGGCACTCACAGTGCCCGTTCCCTCGATCTTGGAATGGCTTATCCTCCGCATGTGGGAAACCCCTGCATCAGTGCCCATTGTGAGCCGATGGCTGGACATGATGTACTGGGTCTGTCAGAGCCCTGGTTTCCGGAAAGCCCAACTGCCCCACAACTCCATGGTGGTGGAGTTGGCCATGCACCAACTCAAGAGCCAGAAGACAAACTCCTCAGTGTCCCTGGGTAGGAAGGCCTGAGCCATAGATGCCCTGGGCAGAAAGTGCTATCAGGGCTCAATGCTCATCAGCCGGATCCAGGTATGCCAGCTGTACATACGCATGTACCTGAGGGACTGGATGAAGGAACTCGCTGGGTTCTCAGTTGGGCTCTCCAAGGAACCCTGGCCTCAGCTGTCAGAGAGATGCTCCAAGTTCATAACTCAGGAGCCTATGAAGGCTTCAAGTCAGTGGCTAGAGTAGCTGTGGCAGGCATCAGTGCCCGACACCAGGCTTGGTTACAGTCTTCTGACCTGGAGCAATGGGTTCAGGACAAATTGGTTGATGTCCCTTGCCAGAGTGTGAACCTCTGCAGCAAGACTGCTGAGTTGGAGTTCGAGTTCCTGACAAGGACCAGGCTCTCTAAGAAGACTGCAACCCTTCCCTGGAGGAAGTTTTCAGGTAAAAAGCTCCCTTACTCAAAAAAGGGAAAGGCTTATGCAAACTATCCTCAATACCAGACCTTCCCAGCTCCCCAACAGGGGCAGCAGGCCAAGGGAGACGGGCATGGCCCTCGTAAACCTAAGACTCCCAAATCCCAGGCACTAGCTCCGACCTAGTCTGGCAGGAGTTTTTGACTCCCTGGGCATAGCCTCTCTTCCCCCAGGAGGCTCAGCACAGCAGCCCACAGGGGGTACCTGGTTCTCTATGCTCACCAGTGGCCATCCATTACCACCGACTGCAGGTGGTAAGGGAGGATTACCTCTTCCACCTGGCACAGACACCTCCCCCATTCTTTCCGGGAGAGCCCCTCAGGACTCCCCTCCACCAGATCTTGCTTCTACAGGAGCTCGCAGGCCTTCTCAAGGACAGGGCAGTGGAACCAGTGCCCACACATCTCATGGACAAAGGGTTCTACTCCCAGTACTTCCTCGTACCTAAGAAGACTGGGGGTCTATGGCCCATCCTGGACCTGCAGAACCTAAAGAGGTTGCTGGTGAGGGAGAAGTTCAAGATGCTCTCCTTGGAACACTGCTGCCATACATCCAGCAAAGAGACTGGCTATGCTCCTTGGAACTAAAGGATGCGTATTGTAAATGGGGGCGCTGGGCGTGAATGTCCACAGTCTTGGCAAAGGCAAAATACTATTATGACTTGCAAAGGATTGTGGAGGACATAGTCCATTCATACCAGAATCAGCCGTTCACAAAATAATGAGTTGTGTTGCTCGAGTGTAAGCAAAGAAAAATATACTTTATTCTTGGGGTTAATTCTCCCACACAAATTTACTTGGTAACACAAAAGGACAACTTGCTTCAGTATTGTACTTAGAAAAACAAATCATGATATAAGCAACTGAGCTTCTTAAGCAATCAATCAAACAATAAAGACCTTGATGGGAAACAGAAAAGGTCTTTCTGAGGGCTCCTGCTAATACCTTTTAGCAGTGCTCCAAAAGCAAAAACAAAACCCAAAAGTAACCAAAAACTGTTCTTTTTCAAGGATAACTTTCTTCTAGTTTCACACACAAACAGTAGTTTCCTTTCAGAGCTCACGTGCAACTGTGCATGCTTAATTACCAATAATTAGCCAGCTGCAAACCCCTTTGCTGGTTCACTTTCTCTACATGGCTCAAATCCTACCCTAAAGCTTTCTTGTAAACTTTTCTGGGTAGATAAAAGAACAAGTTATATTTCCTTTTGATGGTTGTTGTATTTGTGAAAGTATTTTACCACAGCAGCTTATTCAGAGAGCAATCCATGTATTCATTCTGATCATTTAAAATATCTCCTTCTTCAACTATCATAGAATCAATATCATGGTCTGGCTCAGAGGAATTCCTTAATGGAGCACTCTCAGGACAATACTTGTTTCCCTGCTGTCTTCCAAGTGAAGAGCTAGGGCATAGATCAGTGTTCATACCTGAGCTTCCTTTGTTGTTAGGTTTCCTCTCCAGATATCCTGGCCAGTAAGTAATCCAGCTTTTATGTCCAGCCTTCCAATCAAGATCCCTGGACACTGGGTCTCTCTTCACATACCTTCTTGCACTGGTCTTAGGGCCCCTTCCAAATGCAGCCGTCTCCTTCACAGGTGCCGTCCGGGAATTCCTGGCTCTGTAACCCCACTCCTCTGGCTTCCTCCAGTCCAATGGAGTATGCTTGCCTCTGGAATGACTCCCAACACACGTACTGCTATGGGCTCCTTCTTTAGACCTCCAAGATGTTTTCCTCCTCTTCCTTCCACGTTGATGCCGCTGCTTCCTCTCTCTGTCCTTGAGCTCTGAGTTTGTGTAAAATATGTTTTACTTTTAACTTGTTTAGAGGGATACTCCACCCTAGCACAGCTCAGCTGTGCTGAATCAAGCCCTGCCTTTGGAGATGAGTGATTGGGGATTACCTCATAGCTCTCCTGATTGAACACACGTTTCCCCACTTCAGCTCTTCTAGAGGCTGTTTGAAACCTGGTGCATTCTGGGACTGGTAGTCTTTTATGAAAACATTCTGTTTTAGTATTTCTACCAGCTAAGACAGGTTGCTTGTTCAGAGCCAATTCACCTCTATTATAGCTCCTTCCTGAACTATGATAAGCTTCCTTATCACAGTATACACATCCTCATACATCCTAGCCCCACACAATAGCTCAGGTTCGTGGTGAGAGGTGGTCACTACCAGTACAGGGTCCTATCCTTCAGCAATACCCTGCCCAAATGGTATTCACCAAATGCCTGGTGGTAGTCATGGCCTAGCTTCTTCTACAGGGGGTGTTTGTCTTCCCCTACCTGCATGACTGGCTCATAAGAGGAGGCACTATTGCTGAGGCGCAGCACCATCCATGGCCAGCAGCATCTGGGGTTCATGATAAACTACCCTATGTCCCATCTCCTCCGACTCAGTGTCTGCAGTTTATAGGGGCACAGTTGGACACCGTTCAGGCCAGGGCCTTCCTCCATCTGGACAGAGCTGACCACCTCAGGGCTCTGGCCGCAGGTGTGCAGCACTGATGATTGGTGTCTGCTCTCCTTCTGCTCTGCTACTGGGCCACATGTTGTCGACAGTTCATGTCACTCTGGATGCCTGCCTCCATATGAGGGTGGCCCAGTGGTGCCTCCGCTCCCAGTGGACCCTTGACTGGTGGCTAGTCCTCCAGCACCTTCAGGCCAGGATGCCCTTCCAGGCCCCCACTCCCAGAGGGTCCTCACTATGAATGCTTCCCTGCTGGGCTGGGGAGCCCACTGCGATGACTTATGCACTCAGGGCAGTTGGTCGCAGATGGAAACTCTGCAGCAGATCAATATCCTGGAGCTTTGGGCCATATTCCTGGCCCTCCAAGCCTTCCACAACTGCCTGCAACACCAGTCAGTGCTGGTCCAGATGGACAATCAAGTGGCAATGTTCTACCTCAACAAGCAGGAGGGCACAGGGTCATACACCCTCTGCCAAGAGGCAGTGGCTTTCTGCTCACATGTGAACCACTATGGGATGCTCCTGCAGACAGTGTATATGTCAGGCCAAGACAATGTCCTGGTGTACAGGCTAAGCAGAGTCCTCCAGACGCACAAGTGGTGGCTAGACCCTAAAGTAGCCTCTCGGCTCTTCCAGCTCTGGGTAACCCCACTGTTGGACCTCTATGCCAGCCTGGCCAACACTCCATTGCCCCACCTCTGCTCCAGGCAGCCTCATCCATCCTGGGTGGTGGCAGTTTCTTCCTCATCCTGTGAACGGAGGGCCTCCTTTACTCCTTTCCACCCATGCCATTGAGTGCCAGGACTCTGTTCAAGGTTCAGCACGACAGAGCATTTCTGATACTGGTAGCCTCTAGGTGGGCCAGGCAACCGTGATTCCCACTGCTCCTTTGCCTGTCCACAGCACCCCCGGTCCCCCTGGGGAGTGCCCCAGGGCTGCTGTCACAGGAGGAGGGCTCCCTCCTACATCCAAACTTGGGGTCCTTGACGCTAACAACCTTGGCTCCTTTCAATCTGGAGAGGTGGAGGAGGTCCTTCTGGCCTCCCACAAGACCTCCACCAGGCGGGCTTATGTCTTCAAATAGCACAGGTTCTCAGTGTGATGCACAGAATGACGGGTTAACCCATTCTCATGCTCTGTGCAGCTTGTGCTGCAATATTTGCTTCACCTGTCGCAGACATGATTGAAGTCCAATTCCATCAGTGTTCACCTGAGTGCTCTGGCGGCACACCATCACCTCATCAAGGGCAAGCCCTTCTCTGCACATCCCCTGTTGACACAATTCCTGTGTGGTTATCCAGGCCTCCCATCCGCCCATTGGCGACACAGTGGAATCTCAACTGTCGCACCTCATTGGCCCAGCATTCAAGCCCCTGGCTACCTGCCACCTATGGTACCTTTCCTGGAATGTCGTGTTTTTGGTGGCACTCATGTCAGATTGCAGAGTCAGTGAGCTCCAGGTGTTGGTGGTGGATCCACCTTACATGAAGTTCTATAAAAACAGGGTCATGCTCTGCACGCACCCCAAGTTTCTTCCCAAGGTGGTGTCCCCATTTCACCTCATTCAGGAGGTGGTGCTCCACAGCTTCTTTCTGTGGCCTCAGGCTAGCAAGGTGGAGACCATCCTTCATACTCTGGACAGTAAGAGGGCCCTGTCCTTCTACCTTCAACTTACCCAGGGCCACCACAAAGCTTCCCAGCTTTTCATTTCCTATGACCCGTGTCGGCTGGGGGAGGCGGTGACCAAGTGTATTCTGTCCACTTTGGTGGCAGACTGCATTGCCCTCGTTTATGAGCAGGCTGGGCTCTCACTGGGACACCGGGTCATGGCGCACAGCATCAGGGCCATGGCGGCATCTGTGGCAAACCTGCGTTCCGTTCCTCTATCAGACATCTGCCAGGCCGCCACCTGGTCCTTGTAGTTTATTACTGCCTGAAAAGGGAGTCCCAACGGGACAGCACCTTCAGCAAGGCAGTACTCACTCATCTCTTCGGGGTGTAGGCAACTCCTGTCCTCTGGCCCTTGGTGTGTTCAGACTACCAGAGTGCTGGTACCTTGCTGGATGCATGAGTCGTTCGGGAGCCTAGTATCCTTGGACTCTGCTGCTGCTCACTGCTCGTCCTTTCTGGTCACCCATGGCTTTTTTACAGGTTTTCAGTAGCCTGTAGCTAGGGAGTCCCATATGTGAGGACTGACTTCCTGCTTGTTCCCAGAGAAAGCGTAGTTACTCACCTTTAACAGGTGTTCTCCGGTGACAGCAGGAATCGGTCCTCACAACCCTCCCTCATCCCCGTGAAGTTGCTTTTTACTTTTTTTGTTTTTTGCCATCTTAACTATGTCATTAGACTGAGGCAAGATAGCACCCCTGGGCTGGAAGGGGACCATGCATTCATCCCCCAAAGGTTTTCTTTGAAAGCTGGGGGAGAAGCTTCTGTGCGGGCTCCATCAGCACTGACGTCACCCATATGTAAGGACTGATTCCTGGTGTCGCCGGAGAACATCTGTTACAGGTGAGTAAATATGCTTTTTCCAAACACACTCCCTGACAAAGATCCTAGACTTCTAGACCACTTGGGTAAGAGAGTATTCCAAGGGACAATGCTATCTGCATGAATTCCAGCTGTTCAATACTACATGATGCAGTTTATTCACACTATCTTTTGAAAAGGTAAAAGGTTTCTCACCCAGCCTGTCTTCTTGGGTGCAAACTGAGCTAGCAGCCATTTTAGGAGAAGCAAATGAATGTGGAAATCATCTTACTACATATACCGTATGACTAATATATTCAGCACTTCTGTGAGGATCTTGGCAGCTCCATGTATTGGAGACTCCCCGTTTTGAGAACAAGGCGAAAGATACTGTGACTACTAAGGACCACCGCTCTACTTTGTAGCACCTCTCTGCTGTATCAGTGTCCACTTCTACAGCTCATTTATTTAAAGGATAATGAAGTTACCTCTATCATTGAAGAACCTTCCTCCCTTTACTAGCAAGAGAAGACGAGCAAAGCAGACTGCACCTGATCAGCAAAACACAACCTTACATTCGACTTTCTCCAGCAGTCGCAACCAGTACCTTTCCAAAATTTAAACCCTATCATGGGTTGAGTACACTTCTTTTTTCAACAGTGGGAGCAGATCACCATGGATTCCTGGGCCCTTAGCAAGTAAAGTTGGGCTACAATTAATGATTCCCACTGTACTGTCTCATTGGCCTCTATCATGGTCTCAGCTACCTCAAATTTGTACATGCCTGCTCTAGGAAGAAGTCATCCCTCTCCTGCAATCCAAGGCAATAGAGCTAGTTCCTCTCCAGGCAAGGGACTAAAGCTTCTTTCTAGGTACTTCCTCATCCCCAAGAAGACATGATGTTTATACCCTCTCCTGCACCTCAAAAGACTGCAACATTTTTCTCTACAAGGGAAAGTTAAAAATTAATACTCTTCCATCCATTCTCCCCTTTTTGAAGAAAGGAGAACGACTATGCACTCTAGATCTCAAAGATATGGACACATTCCAATCCATCCCCATTGCAGAAGATAAATTCAGTTCATTTACCACATGGACTACTGTTAATCAGGGGCGGCCCAAGGGGGGTGCGGGGCCATGTGCGGAGACTCGGTGCGGGGGCCTCATTTGCATAAATATTTGCATAATGTTACCTTACACTAACTTTTAGTAAACATGCCTCTTAATGAGTGTATGGATAAAGAAAGACTAAAAGATTTCTACATTACTATAATCCAGTGCCAACTGCCAGGCACATTAGGAACTACTACAAACACTGCCCATTTAGAACCCATAGCAAACCCACCGTATCATAACAGCACTACCAGGACTCACAAAGCACAAGACCCTACCTATCAAAAGGCTACACTGAAAATATTAAACCAATACATTTCAGAGAATAACAATACATGACCTACTGGGGAAAGAGAACAAGTGGCAATGTCAAATTGGAATTACATAAACAGAATACCTCAGCTCAGTTACACATGCAGAACATAGACCATCACCAAACAAGGAATCACAATTTAGAAACAGGAAGGCAATAATTAAACTGGGAACCCCAAAAACCCAACAACACTGTAGAAATAAAACTATAAATTAATTTCCTCTTGTACTAAACAAAGCGCAGACGTTAATGATGCACATTTCCCAGAGCTGGCATATTTCAGTTAATAAATTCAATAAAGAGATATTTTTCTACCTTTTCTGCATTGTTTTTCAGTTGCAATTGCTCCGGCCACTTTCTTCTGATTTCTTCGTGTCTTCTGCTAACTCTCCATCGTCTGCTGTCCATTTGTCCTTTCTTCACTCTTCTAGGATTTTTTTCCATTCTCTCTCTACATCTGCTTTAACATACTAATCTTTCTCCTTTTGCTCTTTCCTCATTCCTATTTCATCCACTCAAATTTTGCCCCTCCATCCTCAATCCCCACTTACTCTCCCAATATCCGGCCAATTGTAGATTTGTCTTCCCTCCCACACAAAATATTTTTTCACTCTCCCAGCTCTATCCCATTCTAATCCTCCCCCAACATCAGCTCCCTTCTAGTTCCAGCCCCACCCAGCATCCGCTCCCTTCTAGTCCACGCATCAGCCCATTTCCAGTCCTAGCCCCCCATAAGCCCATTTCTAGTCCGATCCTAGCCCCACCTTCAGCCCATTTCCAGTCCTAGCTCCCCCATCCGAGTCCCTCCATCAGCCCATTTCCAATCCCAGCCCCCCATCAGCCCATTTCTACTCCTTTCCTAGCCCCACCATCAGCCCATGTCAAATCCTAGCTCCCCTGCATTCAGCCCATTTCCAATCCAAGCCCCCCATGAGCCTACTTCCAGTTCTAACCCCTCCATGAGTCCATTTCAATCCAAGCCCCCCCCAACAGCCACTCCATGGAGTGGAGGAGTGGCCTAGTGGTTGGGACAAGGTACTTCAGGCCAGAAGGTTGGGGGTTCAAATCCCACTAGAGGACAGCAACCTTGGGCCGGAAGGACTGGGGTTTCTAGTCCCACAGGTGCTCCTTGTGGTTTTGGGCAAGCCACTTAACCCTCCATAGCCCATGTTCCCTGTAAAATAGTTATCTCCAAGTTATAATGCCCTGTTCAATGTAATTTCAGTTTGTTCAATGTAAACCGCACTGATGCAGAATAGCGTGGTATATAAGAGAATGTAAATAAATAAAATAAATAAACAGCCCATTTCCAGTCCTATCCTAGCCCTCCATCAGCCCATTTCCTGTCCTAGCCATCCTCACTCAGCCCATTACCAGTCCTAGCCCCCCCATAGCCCATTACCAGTCCTAAGCCCCCCCAACCCATTACCAGTCCTAAGCCTCCTAACCCATTACCAGTCCTAAACCCCCCATCACCCCATTTTGTCTTAGCCCCCCCATAGCCCATTACCAGTCCTAACCCCCATCAGCCCATTTCCAGTCGTAGCCTCCCCACAGCCCATTCCAGTCCTAACCCTACAATAAAGACACAGAGCTTCACCAATACACAGCAATGTAACACAATCAGCATCAAGAACAAAAACATTGCAATCTGCCTAACCTACAGAGCACCCAGAGCTCCACCCGACGAATTAGCCTTCACACTCAAAGAAGCCTGTGCCATAACAACAAACAACAAACCAGCGCTACTGATTGGAGATTTCAACCTCAAGTCCACCAATGCCAAAGACGCAGAGGCCTTCCTTTAAGCAATGACATCACTTCAATTCACACAGATAATCAATGCACCAACGCACAGACATGGATCATCCCCAGACCTCATCTTTGCATCCAATTACCTAACATCAAGAGACCTAATTTCTCCACCCACCATTACCCCAGTGCCATGGTCTGACCATTACTTAATCGAGACAAAGCTGCGATCACAAGAGGACCAGACAAGCGAAAGAGCAAACATCTCACACACACAAAGACGATTCAAGCATTTCGACAGAGACGAATTCATACAGGACACAATACAACACTTGAACATTACTACAGATGACCTGGAGGAACAAGTTTCCAGCTGGAACAGCATCTTAGCTAGCGCCGCCAAACCATCAGGTGGCAGGCACGAGAAACACCACCACAACAGGAGACAAAACAAACCATGGTACTCAGCAAAAATACGACGGGAAAAGAGGGAGCTCAGGAAGATTGAACGGAGATGGAGAAAAAAACAAAACAACGGCCGACCAACATCTTTACCTAACAAAACAAAAGCAATACAACGAACTCATCAACCAATCAAAGAGGGAATTCCACACAAACATGATAAATACTTCCATCAACAAACCCAGAGAACTTTTCGAAATAGTCAAGATACTAACAAAAGAGCAAACAACAGAAGGGGAAGTACAAATTGATCCACAGGAATTTGCCGACCACATCAAAGACAAATTTCACTCCACAGAGCGCACAACACCCAGTGGGACCACCAGGACAGACGCATACACCAAAACCTGGGGCACCTTCTACTCACCCTCAACAGAGCAGATATCCCACATCATCTCTACAATCAACACAAGCACTGCTCCCACAGACCCATGCCCAGTGTCATGGGTAAAAGCCACCATATCAAACTTCATTCACACCATACATAAAATAGTACACAACTCACTCACTCAAGGACTCATGCCAAAGCAACTAAAGCTTGCCTCAGTAAGACCAATCACAAAGAAAACAACTCTCGACAAAAAAGATCCAGCAGCATACCGACCAATCTCCAGCATACCCTTCCTGGCAAAAATCATCGAAAAACGGTTCAACTACAACTCCAGGAACACATCGACAAATATGAAACACTCGACAAGAACCAACACGGCTTTCGTCCCAACCATGGAGTCGAAACGCTACTGATCTACCTCTTCGACAGCATCCTAAGAATAATTGACAACACCAGGAATGGAATCATAATGATCTTCATCGACATCTCCTCAGCCTTCGACACAGTGGACCACAACACGCTCCTGGAAAGACTAAAAAACACTGGTATTCACGGTATCACATTGGAATGGTTCCACTCATACCTAACCGAAAGACAGCTACAGGTCAAGGTGGGACACAACACCTCCCGACCCATAAATGTCGGTCAAGGAGTACCTCAAGGATCCGCACTCTCAGCACTCCTATCTAACATCTACATCCAACCAATATGCAACATCATGAAAGAGAACAACATTCAATACACAATATATGCAGACGACATCATGATATACACCCCGATATCAATCGACAACCCGGACTTCTCTAAGATAACAGACTGCCTTACCCAAATGACGAGTTGGTGTCAAAACAACAACCTCGCAATAAACTACAACAAGACCGAAGCTTTAATCATCACTCGGAGCCAAAGCTTCATACACCCGCAAAATATCAAGATACAAAATACTACTATACCAATAAGATCAGAGGTGAGATACCTCGGAGTTACTCTGGACAATAAACTAAACCTCAAGCCACACATCAACAAAACAATCCAAAAAGTCTACTACAGGATGCGAATCATCAGGAGACTGAAACCACTCCTCGCCCTAGAACACTTTCGTACTGTCTGTCAAGCACTGATAACCCCACTACTGGACTTCTGCAATCCGATATACCTTGGACTCCCGAAACAAGCCCTCAAACCACTCCAGCTAGCACAAAACACTGCAGCACGAATAATATCCGGTACTGCAAGACAGGAGCACATCACACCTACCTTAAAGGACTTACACTGGCTCCCAATCGGGGCACGCATCAGATACAAAACTATCATAAACCTATTCAAGATAAATCAGCACACATCAGCCAACAGCCTGCACACCCTCATACAACCAGACACCAGCACACGTCCTAGAAGAAAACAAACACACAACCGAGTCAGCACCCCAAGTGAATTCAAACACACACGCAAGGACACAACAGACAGAGCACTCTCCATGGCTGCTCCAACAATATGGAACAAACTACCGGACGAGTTGAGGGCAACTACAGACCTCAAAGACTTTAGAAAACAGCTAAAAACCATGCTGTTCATAGAACACTATGGACACATCACATAACCTCAGAGAATATATAACAGTACATGATACCGCCTAAACAATGTATGTATGGAAAATGTTTTTTGCATCACTGTATATAGCCCATATTGTACATAGCTCAAACCACTCTAGCACACAATACAACGCACATTGTACATAGCTCAAACCAATCTAGCACACAATACAACACACACTCAACTAAATATCACCCTCACTGCATGTTTAACACTCTCACTTTACCCGATTGTTTGCTGTGATACCACCTTGATTAATAAGATAAGGCGGTTTAGAAATACTGTTAAATAAATAAAATAAATAACCCGCCCATTTCCAGTCCTAGCCCCCCCAATAGCCCATTACCAGTCCTAACCCCCCCATCAGCCCATTTCCAGTCTTAGCAAGCCCATAGCCCATTACCAGTCCTAACCCCCCATCAGCACATTTCCAGTCCTAGCCCCCCCTATAGCTCATTACCAGTCCTACACCCCCATCAGCCCATTTCCAGTCTTAGCCCCCCATAGCCCATTACCAGTCCTAAACCCCCTCCCCCCATCAGCCCTATTCCAGTATTATTCCCCCCCGTAGCCCATTAGTAGTCCTAACCCCCCATAGCCCAATACCAGTCCTAACCCCCTCCCCCATCAGCCCCCTTCCAGGCGTAGTCCCCCCATAGCTCATTAGTAGTCCTAACCCCCCATAGCCCATTACCCGTCATAACCCCCTCCCCCAACAGCCCACTTCCAGTTTTTTTCCCCCCGTAGCGCATTTGTTGTGTTTTCACCCCCATAGCCCATTACCAGTCCTAACCCCCTCCCCCCATCAGCCCACCTCCAGTCTTAGTCCCCCCCCATAGCTCATTAGTAGTCCTAACCCCCCCCCCCCATAGCCCATTACCAGTCCTAACCCCCCTCCCCCCACCAGCCCAGATAGATTAAAAAAAAAATACTGGCTGCTGCTGCTGCCGCCGTGGTAGCAGCAGAATCAAACGTCCACGCCGCGGGGCCCCGACTGCCCGGCAGAACCTCCCTCGAGCATCAGCTCCCGAATCCCTCCCAAAGCGCGGGCTTTCAGAGCCGCGAGAGTCTCCCTTTCTTCTCGCGGCTCTGTTAATCTCGCCGGCTTGATGGGATTTCCCATCAGCCCCGGCGGGACTAACAGAGCCGCAAGAGGTCAGAGAAGCTCTCGTGGCTCTGAAAGCCCGCGCTTTGGGAGGGATTCGGGAGCTGATGCTCGAGGGAGGTTCTGCCGGGCAGTCGGGGCCCCGCGGCGTGGACGTTTGATTCTGCCGCTGCCACGGCGGCAGCAGCAGCAGCCGTTTTTTTTTTTTGTTTTTTTTAAATCTACTTGGGCTAATGAATGTTTTTTGCGCGGGGCCCCGTGAAACGCGGGGCCCTGTGCAAAAAACATTCTTGCTCAATGGACGGGCTGGCCCTACTGTTAATACAAGGCTCTCCCTTTATCTTTTATTAAGTACCTTGTAGTCATGGCTGTACATCTGGACAACTGAGGCTACCTGTTTCCATTCATAGACAACTGGCTTCTGGCAGCCTCCTGAAAACTTAGCTATGGTGCTCCACGCCAAAACAATTCACTTTCTACAGAGTCTAGGCTTCATCATTAAATTGCGGCTATGAACTTTGTGCCCCAAAAGCAAGATTTGTTTTTAAGAACTGTTCTAGACACAGTAAAATCAAACGCTTTTCTGCTTCCAAACAGGCTATAATCCCTGCCTGATGCCTCATGTTTGCACATCACAACCAAGGCCTTTTTACAGATATTAGGGCATATGGCTGCAGTGGTGAATGTGGTCCCTTTGCTCTTTTAAAAATAAGAAGGCCTCAATGGGATCTCAAGTTTCAGTATAACCAATATAATCAGCCTCTCTTCTACAATTCATCCATTACTTCAACTAGGAACTATGCTGCAGTGCTGAATGTAAGACCATGATCTGACCACAGATGTCCCATGCTCCACTGGAGTATCGCTCACCCCTAACAATAGATGCTTCCAGCATTGGGTGGGTACCCTATTAGACCCCAACCTTACTCAGAGAACCAGGTCATAAACCTAAAGACTGCGCTATCAGTCTTCTGAATCTCTGAGTAGTATTTTACAATTTCAGGTATTTGTCCATCTTCTCCAGAATCAAACCATTTTAATTCAGACAGACAACCAAGTTGCTATATTTGCTGTTGACAAGCAGGAAGGAGCAGGATCCTTTTGCCTGTGCCAGAAAGCAAGAAAGATTTGGGACGTTTCCATTACCAAACACATCCAAATCCATGACACATATTTCCTTGGCATTCAGAACCAGATGGCCAACAAGCTCAGCAGAGTACTTCAACCTTACAAGTGGTTTCTGCCAGGGCCGGCCTGTCCATTGTGCGAGAATGTTGTTCGCACAGGGCCCCATGCTTCAGGGGGTCCCACGCGAACACGCGAACTTCATTCTCACACAAATGGATGGCTTCAGAAGGAGCCAGGAAAGTCCGTGCAAGGCCCTGGCTCCCTCTGCACAGCCACCAGCATGAAGACTGTTTTCCCTCACACTAGCGGCTGTTACTGTGACGCGCTTGAGTGCCGGGAAATGACCTTTAACCTTTCCCGGCACTCAGCGTGCTTCACAGTAACAGGCGCCAGCATGAGGGAAAACACTCTTCATACTGGCAGCTGTGCAGAGGGAGCCGGGGCCTCGTGCGGACTTTCCCGGATCCCTCTGAAGTCCCTTAGATGGCCGCAGAGCTCTTCAGTGGACGGGTGGGGAATCTAGCATGGGGGGACTAGGACTGGAAATGAGCTGATGTGAGGATAAGCTGGGACTGGAATTGGGCTGATGGGGGCTGGAATAGGACTGGAAAGGAGAATATGGGGGGGCTAGGACTGGAAATGGGCTGATGCGGGGACATGGGAAAATGGGACTAGAAGGGAGCGGATGCTGGGTGGGTCTAGAACTAGGAGGGAGCTGATTTTGTGGGAGGACTAGAAGGGGATGGGGATGGGGAATGAGGATGGAGAGGGGAAAAGATATTTTGTGTGGGAGGGAAAAATAATCTATGATTGGCTGGGTATTGGGAGAGTAGGTGGGGACTGAGGATGGAAGGGTGAAATTTGAGTGGATGATAAAGGAATAAAGAAAGAAATGGGGGAAAGAGCAAAAGGGGAAAATCAGTATGTTAAAACAGATATAGAGAGAGAATGGAAAAAATCTAGAGGAGAGAAAGGACAAATTGACAGCTCGCAGAAGACACAAAGAAACCAGAAGAAAGTGACTGGAGCAATTGCAACTGAAAAATAAAATGCCCAAACAAAAGGTAGAAAAATACTTTTTATTTTGAATTTATTAACTGGAATATGTCAGTTCTGGGAAATGTGTATCGCTTACATCTTTGCGTTTTTGTTTAGTGCAAGAGGAAATTAATTTATAGTTTTATTTCTCCAGTGTTGTACATTTCATGTTTGGCTTTTGGGGTTCCCAATTTAATTATTATCTTCCTATTTCTAAATTGTGATACCTTGTTCTTTGTTTGGTGATGGTCTATGTTCAGCATGTATAACTGAGTTGAGTAATTCTGTTTATGTATTTATTTATTTTATTTTATTTTATTCAACAGCTTTTATATACCGTGCTCTTTAATATCAGTGCGGTTTACAATTAACAATTCTTGCACTAGGCCAGTGAGAACTGCCTAGTGCTTACATAGAACAGGATCAGTAACTTGGAGCTGTAACTGGGTGAACTATTTACATATTCAACCATCAAAAGCAGTGGCTGAGTAACTATTTACAAGTTTCTAATTGACAGTGCCACTCGTTCTCTTTCCCCAGTAGGAGATGTATTGGTATTCTCTGAGATGTATTGGTTTAATATTTGCAGTGTTGCCTTTTGATAGGTAGGGTTTGGTGCTTTATGAGTCCTGGTAGTACTGTTATGATATGGTGGGTTTGCTATGGGCTCTAAATGGGCAGTGTTTGTAGTACTTCCTAATGTACCTGGCGGTTGGCACTGGAGTATAGTAATGTAGAAATCTGTTAGTCTTTCTTTATCCAGACACTCATTAGGAGGCATGTTTACTAAAAGCACATGTTAACATTATGCAAATATTTATGTAAATGACACCCCATGACCCCACACCCCTCTTGGATCGCTCCTGGTCCCTGCACCAGAAACACAGAATTTTTCATTCTTGGGCGAGATCTTTGGTAGATCTTTTTGCTAGTGGCAAAACCACAAATTTGACTCTCTTTTGCTCAATACGCCCATCCTTGGAATCACATGCCCTCGCCATATCTCAGACTTGGCCTCTCCTTCCCATTCATTCCCCATGCCATAGCAAAAACCCTGAACAAATTTCAACAGAGGCCCAGTAACATGATACTCATACCCCCTACTGGCCTCATAAGAATTAGAAAAGGCACAGAAAATGGCAACTAAAATGAGGATGGAATGACTCCCCTAAGGAGGTTAGGGCTGTTCAGTTTGGAGAAGAGACAGGTGAGGGGATATAATAGAAGGCTATAAAATCTTAAGTGGAGTGGAATATAGAAACAGGAATAGATTGTTTACTCTTTCAAAAGTAGAAAAGCTAGGAGTTGCAAAATGAAGTCACAAAGTAGTACATTTAAAACAAATAAGAGAAAATATTTTTCACTCAACATCGAATTAAGCTCTGGAATTGATTGCTGGAACATGTGCTATTTACAGTATAGCTGAGTTTCAAAAAAGTTTAGACAATTTTCTGGAGGACTTGGGAAAGCCACTGCTTATCCCTGGGGCAGATAGCATGGAATCTGGCTACTTTTTGGGAGCCTGCCAGGTATGAATAACCTGGATTTGTCATTGTTAGAAACAAGATACTGGGCTCGATGGATCATCGTCTGTCTCACTATGACATTCTTCTTCCTGTTCTGTCTGCTCAAGACTTACAGTTCTAGCTCCACTGATAATGCAGAATGAGGGCTTCCTTTTTAATATCAATTTCGAGTTGTTAGCCCTTCTATATGGAAATTGAGTAATGTTTAGGCTCCAGCCTGGGACTTCCAACACCTATCCATGATATGATAGTGGCTGAAAGACAGCCATCTGCCAGACATACCCATGCCTTTTAATGGAAGAGGTTTTCAATCTGGTATGTCCAAATGGTCACAATTCCATTCATTGTTCTCTTGACATCATATTTTTACCACCTCTATCATCTAGGAATCCAAATGTCCTCCATTAAGAGTACATCTCAGCACTCTCTTTGTCTATCATGCACTAACTGATAGACTTCCACTTGTCTGCTGTGCTATAATTTCTTTATGTCAAATGACCTTCACAGAAACCTCCTCTACTCTGTGATCTCAACATCATCCTTACATCTCTTCACTCAGGCATATTGCCTGAAAGATGCTCATTCTAGTAGTGACTACTTCAGCTAGAAAAATAAGTGAACTTCACGCCTTAGTTGCCTATAAGCTGTATACTCTATTTCACCCAACAGCGTAACTCTTCAAGCTCATCCCAAGTTTTTATCTAAGGAAGTCTCATCTTTCCATGTTAAAGAGGAAACAGTATTTATGTTCTGTCCAAAATCTCATAAGAATGCACGAGAGAAGTCCCTCTATACTCTGGAATGGCAAACGGGCCCTTGCTTACTACCTTAAAAGAATTAAATCAATCAGAAAGTTTATGCAGTTGTTTGTCTCCTTGCCCTCCAACAGAATTAGTATTTCAGTAGCCAAGCTTTAGTAAATTGGCTATCTTCCTGTATACAATTCTGTTATGAACAAACTGGTGCTTTGTTAAGTAAAATGAAATCTCATCATATCAGAATCACTGAAGTTACCATAGCTCTTCTGACATCTGCTTTGCTGGATTCCATATGCTAAGCAGTGGCTTGGTCCTCACTTCATATCTTCATTTTATGTTACCATTTCCATCAGTCCACCAGTGGAGACATTGCATTCAGTTGAGCTTTACTGGCCAATCTCTCTTCACGGTATAAGAAACTCTCTCATCTGAGCTTGAGAGTCACCCATTTGTGTGCCCGACTCAATCCAGCTTATCACAGAAAAAGCAGTTTCTCACCTGTAACAGCTGTTTTCTATAGATAGAAGGATCGATCAGGCTCAGAGTTCCTTCCCAAGGGCTGAGTTCCTTTTCTGAGCTATGAAACTGTGTGATGCTTGTGGGATGGGCCATTCATGCTCAGAACTTTACCCTATAGAAGAGCTGTTTGCCCTGGTAGCATGCTGTCTACAGAAAACATCTGTTATAGTAAGAAACAATGCTTTATTGAGGGACTGGGGCAATTGGTACCCCACTACAATAATTAATATACCCAATCAATTTCAGACATAAGGCCATTCACCAAGTACAGATTAATGCTAAGGCACTTGGTAAACCTGTGATCACTTATGAGTGTATTCCTGTATCAATGCATCCATATAAACTATAGGCCCTAGATTCAACAGCAGTGGCTAGCATGATTACAGCGGTGCAGGAATGGAGAAACTTGCATTCAAATACAGAGTATCCAAAAGTAGTGTATTAATCTAGAGTTAAAGGAAGAAAGAAGTGACATGATTGTAACAAGTGGAGGAAAGAAAATGAATAAATTGCTTGTAATATAGTTCTTGTTGCTTTTTTTTGCTAGTTGTTATAAATATTGTACCAGTGACCCTAAAGTTTAAGTAAACCATTTTTTCAGCATACAGACTCTGAACTGAACTCATTCCATTTGAGAAAGCGAGAGGCCTCTCGGTATATGGCATTACATTGGCCATTCTCCAAGCTTCAGGTTCTACAGATGATTTTAATGAGAGTTCACAGATTACTAATAGTACGTCTGTAATCTCATATTTCAGTTCTTTCAACAACCTCAAATGTATACCATCTGGTCCAGGTGATTTACTACTCCTCAGTTTATCAAATACTTGTAGTACATCTTCCCAGTTTAGCGATATTTCTTTCAGTTCTTCTGATATATCACCTTTAAATACCATTTTAAGCATGGGTAACTTCCCTACATCTTCCTCAGTAAAGACCAAAGCAAAGGATTCATTCAGCCTCTCCGCTATGGCCTTGTCCTCCCTTAGCATCCCTTTTACCCTTCTATCATCCAATAGTCCAACTCACTCACAGATTTGTTTTGCTACAAATGTACTTGAAAAAGGTTTAATTTTGGAATTTTGCTTCCACGGCAAGCTTTTTTTCAAATTCTCTTTGCCTGCCTTATCAATGCCTTGCATCTAACTTGCCAGTGCTTATGTTTCCAGTTTTCATCATTTGGCTCCTTTTTCCATCTCCTGAAAGATGCTTCTTTGGCTACAACAGCCTCTCTGACTTCACCTTTAAATCATTCTGGCAGTTTTTTTGGTCTTCGTTCCACTTTTCTTAAAGTGTGGAATACATGTGGTCTGGGCTTCCAAGATAGTATTTTTAAACAACGCACCCATGCTTGATGTAAATCATTTTAGTTCTTTCTTAACTATTTTCTTCATTTTATCATAGTCTTCCTTTTGAAAGTTAAAAGACACAGTGAACCATCCTTCTTTGGCACCACAAAGTACATGGAGTATCTGCCCTGGGAAGCAATTTGTCCAAGGTGGGAGGGAAGAGGAGGATTCTATGGGAGTTTGGGTGGTGGATGGAAGTCTGTTATGTTAAAAGAGGAGGAGATCAAGGTGGAAGAGTCCTGGCATGGGAGGGGAATATGCCAGTTTTTTGTTTTTTTTGTTGCTGTTATACTTCTCACTGGTGTGCATGGGGAATGTATGAGTGGAATGCGGATGAATGTGGTACAGCCAACTGGGAAGGCATAATGATGGCTAGGTGTGGGAATAACTGGGTATGCAATTGGAACACTTAACATTAGGGGAATTAAACACCCAATTAAGAGAAAACGGGTCCTGGACCTTCTGGCACACTCTCTGGTGGATATCACCCTCCCCAGGAAACCCACCTGACAAGAGCAGAGCATAAAAAGCCGCAGGGAAAAGTTTATGTATAGATTTTCTGCTCTGTGTATACCTCAGAAAAAACAAGGGGGGGATAGCCATATTGATACATAAGAGGGTGCTTCTTGTGGTCTATGTCATGAGAGGTGACTCGCAAGGGAGGGTCGTGTGGCTAGCGGGGAGGGTGGAAAAGCATGAGCTCTCTATACTTAATCTTTATGATCCCCAATGGGCAGAAGGGCTCCTTTTTCCGGGAATGGATAGGGACATTTGCCAAAGAAGGGACTGGGTTGTTGCAGAGGATATGAATGGAGCCCTAGGGGCGGCGGACTGCTCAAATTATGAAGGGAAGGGAAGGTGCATGTGATGGAGACGCTCTGAATGGACGCCTCTAGGCTGAGCTCTTCTCCCTCCAGCCATAACAAACTGCAAAAACCTAAAAGAATTCTATCATGTCTTGCAAGATGAGTTGTCCCAATTATTGATCAGGGTTTTTACAAAAGCTTTGCAGGGGGATCCTTTAGCAACATAATAGTGTTGCGCAAAGAGAGTAAACCACCCAATAATTGTGGGAGTTATCAGCTGATTGCCCTGATAAGTAGTGATTCCAAAGTGTTTGCTAAAGGTTTGGCTAAAATGGTGGAGAGGGTCATACCACGCCTAATCTATCCTCATCAAATCGGGTTTGTTAAAGGCCGCCTTATTTTGGACAATGTTCAGCGAGTGGTAAACCTGCATGTTATACAGGAGAGGGCTTCTCTGGCGCTATGTGTGGCGCTTGACATGGAGAAGGCTTTTGACTGAGTAGAGTGGGGGTTCTTGTTTGAGATGTTAACTAAATTGAATTTGGGAGAAGGGTTTATCTGTGGAGTTAGGGTGCTGTATCGGAATCCTACAGCTAGGGTGCTGGTAAACGGGGGTTGCTCGGAAATGTTCTCATTGCAGAGAGGTACATGGTAGGGCTGCCCCCTCTCACCATTGTTTTCGCCATTGTTATAGAAGCTATTGTTTAAGGGGCGTTTGCAGCCCGGGTTTGATTAAACTCAGGAATTTACTCAATTCGGGTTGGGGGGGTGGAACATAAAATACTCCTATATGCGGATGATGCCCTAGTATTCATGTCCCAGCCGCAGGAATCACTCCCGCAGTTGCTGTCGGAAATCCAACAGTTTTCTAGGGTCTCCGACTTGAAAGTGAATATTGGGAAAACAGCGGCATTCAACTTAGTGGGCCTGGCTAGGACATCAATGCTGGACTTTCCTTTCCAGTGGGTGGATCAGAAAATTAAATATTGGGAGGACCTTCATGATCTTTTCTGATTTAATTATCCTCCCCCCCCCCCCCCAGCTATGTGGCTGGAAGCCAACTTGCATAGGCGGACAGAGTTGCATTTGATTTGCATGGGTAGGGTAGCAGCACTGAAAATGAATTTTATCGCCAAATTTACTTTTCTCTTTACACAATGCCCATAACCATACCGGTGCAATTTTTAGAAAAAATGTGAGAAGAGACTCATAAGATTTATATTGGGGAGGAGGGGTAAAATTTCCGGCACTGGGCCTTTATCAGCAGAGGATATTCCTGTTATTCACCTCACACTGACACCGACTCAAGGTTTGTTCTACCAAGGGAATCTGTGCGGCATTCCGCCAATTCTATGAGCAACTTTAGTCTTCAGAATGTTCCGCCATATCTGCTGCTGGTGGAGCATTCTGCTGTGTGTGCTTAGAACCCATCACGAGTATCCAGTGGATGTGCATTGGGTAGACTTGGACAGAGACTGTTTCCCCCTGGTCAGCGATGGAAAAAGTGGACCAGGAATGTAGAGATGCTGGCATGGTGGTGGGGCACCCATTTTTGACTCCCTTGATTGGGCAAGGAAAGGTGTGTTTGAAGCAGAAGTGGTTCCCCATGATCACCTCTAATTGGTCCAAACTCAGAGATTTTCAGTCGCTTTCAGTGCTGGAATTCGCAAGCTTACTGCGAGATATAAAAAAAATGGGAATATGATGTTTCTCAGATTTGCTGGAGGGGGCATATGCTGGTTGCAGAGGAAGTTGGAGGAGAGACTGGGTCACAGAATACCCTATTTTCAGTTCTTTCAACTCATATTTTTTGGCTTGATCAGGGGTTGGGGAACAGCTTGAGCAGAGTCCCACATGGTTAGAAATGATGCTGTTTGGGGGAAGAGGGGAAAGGTCCTTGCTCTCTAAGCTGTACCGGGGGCTTCTACAGGAAATAGGTTAATCTCCGCCAGCACACGTGACCGGCTGGCAAAAATGGTTAGGAAAGGGACTTGACAGAGGGAGAGTGGGAGCAGCTGCATGTGGGGGTGTATAAGTGATCGCAGGTGACAACCTGGAGGCAGACCCAGCTACAAATCCTGAACTGATCATATGTGACACTGCTGCAGCTCTATAAGGCGAGTGAAGGGACTCAGGGCTTGGTTGGAGAGGGTGTGGGGAAGAAGGTTCCTTTTTTCATATGTGGTGGGAATGCCCAGTGGTTGGAGGGTTTTGGGAGAGGGTGGCATTGGAAGTTGGGGGAGCTGTTGGGGAGACACAGAGGCCCAACGCATATGAGAGTCTGTTGGGTTTGATCACATTGGCTTCTGGCCCTGTATGTGATATGTGGGGCAAACTATTGCTGATAGCCAGAGTTACGCTGGCCTGGAGGAGAAAAGTAGTAGAGGGCCCGACAGTAGAGGATTGGTGGGGCAAAGTGGGGGAAGCAACTGGTAACAGAACCCACACGTGAAGGGGCCATATTGGACTTGGTGCTTACCAATGGTGAAAGTGTTTCTGATGTTATAGTGGGAGATCATTTTGCATCCAGTGATCACCAGATGGTGTGGTTCAGTATTAGGACTAGGGCTGCTAAAATCCATTCAAAAGTGAGGGTCTTAGACTTTAGGAAAATTAACTTTGCAAAGATGGGATAATACCTCAGGGAGTCGTTAGTAGGATGGGAACAGCTAGGGGATGTAGAAAAACAGTGGGCAAAAGTGAAAGGGGATGTTTTAAGGGCAACCAACCTTTTTGTTAAAATGGTACATAAAGGTAAAAGGAAAAGGAGGCCACTATGGTTCTCAAAAGACGTAGCTGAAGAGGTGAAGAAAAAGAGGGTGACCTTCATAAAATACAAGAGATCATAGAGAGGAAGACAAGCATCAATATTTGAAAAAGAGAAGCTAGCAAAGTAATCAGTAAAGCAAAGATTCAAAAAGAGGAGGAAATAGCTAATGCAATAAAATGGGGGGATACGACATTTTTCAGATATGTTAGTGAGAAGAGGAAGGGCAAAAGTGGTATTGTCATACTCAAGGGTGAAGGGGAGGAATATGTAGAAGCTGATGAGGATAAAGCAGAATTGCTTAACAAATATTTCTCTTCTCTGTTCACTGATGAAGGGCCGGGAGCAGAACCTCAGAAAACACCCACAAATAGGAAGCAGAAGCGACAGGGATCTCAAACGATTTTCAGAGGACTGTTTGTGAGGAACTAGCTAAACTTAAAGTAGACAAAGTGATGGAACCAGATGGGATGCACCCAAGAATACTGAGGGAACTTGGGTACGTTCTAGCAACTCCACTGATTGACCTTTTCAATGCCTCAATTTAGTCGGGAGTGGTGCCAGAGGATTGGAGAGAGAGGCACATGTGGTCCCTTTACACAAAAGCGGAAGTAAGGATGTGGTTGAAAACCCTGAGGGAGTGGATAACATAAGGAAAGATCTACAAAAGCTGGAAGAATGGTCTAATGCTTGGCAGTTAAGATTTAATGCAAAGAAGTGTAGTGTAATGCACTTGGGAAGCAGAAATCCAAGGGAAATGTACGCAATAGGGGGCGAAAGATTGGTGTGAACGGACCAGGAGAAGGACCTTGGTGTGATTATTTCTGAGGATCTCAAGGTGGCAAAACAGTGCAACAAGGCAGTGGCAAAAGCCAGGAGGATGTTGGGTTGCATACAAAGAGGAATTACCAGCAGAAAGGAAGAGGTACTAATGCCACTGTATAAGTCACTGGTGAGGCCTCACTTGGAATACTGTGTTCAGTTTTGGAGACCGTATCTTGCAAAGGATGTAAAAAGACTGGAAACTGTTCAGAGGAAGGCGACAAAATGATTTGGAGCCTGCGTCAGAAGCCTTATGAGAAGAGACTTGAAGACCTAAATATGTACACTCTGGAGGAGAGGAGGGACAGGGGAGATATGATTCAGACCTTTAAATACTTAAAGAGAAATAATGAACAAACAAATCTCTGCCAAAGACAGGGAAGCTGTAAAACTAGAGGGCATGACATGAAGCTGCAAGGTGGTAAATTGAAAGGCAATGTCAGGAAATACTTTTTCACTGAAAGGGTGGTGGATGCTTGGAATGCCCTCCCTATGGAAGTGGTGGGGGCAAATACAGTGACAGAATTCAAAATGGCATGGGACAGACACAGTGGATGCCTTTACAGCAATAGGATAAAATCAAAATAAACTTAACTATCTAATTTCTTAGCAAACAGGGTTATCCTACACGGAGTGGTGAGTTCACGCCTAAACAAAGACATGGGGAGGGGTGGCCTGCATGGAGCGGCAGATGCACCTACTCTTGCTAACTTACTGGGCAGACTAGATGGACCATACTGGTCTTTATCTGCCATCATTTACTATGTTACTTTAACCTCGAGGTGAGTAAATTATTGGAAGTGCAGCTGAAAGAGAAAATAGTAAGATTTCTGGAGTCCAACGGATTACCGGATCTGAGGCAGCATGGATTCACCAGAGGCAGATCTTGTCAGACAAATCTGATTGATTTCTTTGACTGGGTGACCAGGGAGTTGGACTGAGTGAGAGCCCTAGATGTGGTGTAATTAGATTTCAGTAAAGCCTTTGACACTGTTCCGCACAGGTGACTTATAACAAACTGAGCACCCTAGGGATGGACCCTAAATCTACTGCATGGGTTAGAAACTGGTTGAGTGGGAGGCGACAGAGGGTACAGATAAATGAAGCTCACTCTGAGGAGAAACGGGTTACCAGTGGTGTGCCCCAGGGATCTGTCCTTGGTCCGATTCTTTTTAACTTCTTTGTTAGTGATATTGCGGAAGGGCTCTCGGGTAAGGTTTGCCTCTTTGCAGATGATACAGGAAGGTGTAGATAACACGAGGAGGGATCTCGCTAAGCTTGAAGAATGGTCTAGAATTTGGCAGCTGAGATTTAATGTTAAAAAATGCATGGTCATGCATTTGGGCTGCATTAATCCAAGGGAGCAATATAGTATAGGGGGTGAAGTATTTCTGTCCACAAAAGAAGAGCGGGACCTAGGCGTGGTTGTGTCTGATGATCTTAAAGTTGCTAAACAGGTAGAAAAGGCAACGATGAAGGCTAGAAGGATGCTTGGGTGCATAGGGAGAGGAATGGCCAGCAGAAGAAAGGAGGTGTTAGTGCCTCTGTATAAGTCTTTGGTGCAACCTCATTTGGAGTATTGTGAGCAATTCTGGAGACCGCATCTTCAAAAGGATATAAACAGGTTGGAGGGTGGCTACTAAAATGGTCAATGGTTTTCGTTGTAAACCATATGGGGACAGACTTAAAGATCTTAATATGTATATATTAGAGGAAAGGTGGAATAGAGGAGATATGATAGAGATATTTAAATGCCTCCGTGCCATAAATGCCCAAGAGGTGAACCTCTTTTGATTGAAAGCAAGCTCTGCTATGAGGGGACATAGGATGAGGGTGAAAGGAGATAGACTCAGGAGTAATATGCGGAAATATTTCTTTACGAAAAGAGTGGTAGATGCCTGGAATAGTCTCCCAGTGTAGGTGATAGAGATGAGCACGGTATCTGAATTCAAAAAAGCATGGGACAAACACAGAGGATCTCTGAAGGGAAAAGGGGGACTGTTGAAGTGGTTGATATGGGTTGATATGGATTGGTTCGTCTCATACCTATTCCAACGTAATCAGCAAGTGAGAATCAAAAACAAAACACGCCAGACCTTTCATCTTACAACAGGATATTCCACAAGGCTCAGACCTCTCAGCACTACTTTTCAATATTTACATTCAGCCAATATGCAAAATCATAAAGCAACACAACATTCAGCACAAGATCTACACTGATGATATTATGGTTTTCACCCCCATAAACATTAGACAACCTGACTACTCACAATTCACTGCTTGCCTCGAAACAATGACAAACTGGCTCAAAAGACAGAACCTATCCATAAACTTCAAAAAATCCAAATTGCAACATATTACAAGGAATACCATGTTCTCGCCACCAGAAGCAATAACGATCCTTGACTACACCCTATCGAACAAATAAGAAGTTAAATTCCTCAGAGTCACTTTCGACCAACAACTCACCTCCAAACCCATATAAAAAGAACAACCAGAACAACCTTCCTCAAACTCAGAACAATTCATAAACGTAAACCACTACTCTGCGACAGTGACTTTCGAACAGTATGCCAAGCCATAGTAACACCCATAATAGATTACTGCAATGTAATCTACCAAGACCTTCAAAAGAGAACAGTACTCCCTCTGCAACTGGTACAAAACACCGCAGCTAGAATTATTACCGGCACAGCAAAATACAGCCATATAACCCCAAGACTTCACCAACTGCATTAGCTCCTGGTGTCCGTATGCTCCAAATACAAGAACTTAACAATAATCTTTAAAATACTCAATAACCTATCTCCTCCGATCCTTCAGTCACTGCTCAAGAAAACACATCAGACCAGGACTAGAAGAACAGCGGACCACAACATTTTGGATATACCAACAAGCATGAGAACAGCAAAACAATCCACTTGCAAGAGAGCCTTCTCTGTATATGCTCCCCAGCTTTGGAATGACCTACCTGCCTGAATTCAAGCAATTAAAGACTTAACAGAATATAGGAAAGCCATAAAGACCAACCTCTATGGAACACTGTGGTCCCACCCCATAAAATACCATTCAATATGACTTATTAAGAAAAACCTTTAAATATGGACCTACCCCTTGAACACCACACGTATCAACCTCCTGGTCTACCACCTCAATAAATATGTATAAGCGATATTCACAACCTATACCACATCCATGCAAATGTACATAGTTCAGTTGTTAATGATACCCGTTATATCTCAGTTAATTCCCCAAGTTGTATTCTCTGTTCTTTGTAAACTTTAGCTTGCTGTGTTGTTCTCTGTAAACCGCTTTGAAGTAACAAGAAGGCAGTATAGAAAACCTGTTAAAATAAATAAATATGGAAGGGCAGACTAGATAGGCCATGTGGTCTTTTTATGCCATCATTTTCTGTGTTTTGTTGACACTATACACTGGTTCCACTCTTGTATTAAAGGACAAAGGAACTTTTAATATTCAGCACCATAAGTTGCATTCTTTGGATAACTTATAAAATTATAATTAACCATTACAACTAACCACTGGCGCTGAATTCGTACAGGAGTTCCATGGCATCCTTTACCCCCCCCCCCCCCCTTTACTGTTCTTCTCTCTATTGTTTCCTTAATGTTTTTCACACACACACACACACACACACCGCCCGCCCCTTTCCACAATGCCTCCCCTCATTTGGCATTTCATTTAAATTCACTTCCAAATGTTCTTTTTCCTCCCCTGTGTATAGAGCTTCCATTTCTTATAAAAATATTTGATGGATTGATTTTTGTGTGCTGTCATTTTGCACATCCTATAGATATGTTCCGAATGATTGAAGAGTGCTTTATTATCTCTCCGCGGTCATGTAAAAGAAAAACCTAATGGTGGAGTTGTCGGTGCCCCATTTCCTGCCATCACTGCTCGCTCCTGCATGCTGCGGACTTTTACCTCCATTGCATGTGCCTCTGAAGAAAGGTCACCAGAAGAATTACCCCACAGGGTTGAAGGGAACCCTGCATCACATCCTTGGATCAGCTTCTAAAAAGAAACTGGAGAACCAGATCTTGGAGCCCTGACCATCCACACACCTCAAGGGTCAGGCAGAACGCACACCAGCTTCAGAGGATGTCTCTGTTCAGGAGGTGATTGCAGGCCTGAGTAGGACACCGAGTCACCCGACCCTGGCATCGATACAGTCAGGCATGTCTCTCCTGATCGCTCCCTTGGCTGTCGCTCCAGATGCTCAACGAAAGCATCCAGAGGGCCGACGGCCCCCACCAAAGAAAGCAAACTGGTGGAAGGTTGTCGGGCAGACTAGGGCTGCCTGCCCGATTTTACTTTCCTCTTTCCCATTGGAAAAGAGTGTCGGAGCGTGAACAGCCTGCATGACGCCCAATGTTTCACATTATGTTCCATGTACACTGCTTTGACTGGCAGATTTTATTTATTTATTTATTTATTTAGCTGTATTTATATACCGCTTTTCACCGGGTCAAAGCGGTGTAACATAGGGGGTGGGAGAATTAAATACAAGGGTAGGGCCATCACCGAGGAGGCAACATTGATGATTTTGTCATGGGACAGACTTAGGACATGGGACAGACGTTTGGTCAGACATAAGACATGGGACAGGTATTGGACATGGACGGGTTGAGGTGGCTTTGAGTTAGAGGTTCATTGTGTTGAGATCAGGGGTTCGTGGGTTTTTTCGGTGGGGTCTGAATTGAGGTATTCCTGGAAAAGGATGGTTTTGAGCTGCTTTCTGAAGGATAGTAGGTCGGCATTGTTTCTAAGGTAGCTCGGTAGAGAGTTCCATAAGGTTGGAGCATAGAGTTCTAAGGCTCGATTGCAGGTCCGTTGCGAGCATTTGGTTCTTTTGTGAGAGACAGTGAGGGAAACGCTGGAGGCTTGTCTAGTAGATCTGCCGTGAGCTGGACGAGCCAGTAGGGCGCGAAGCTGTGTGTCCTGTGTTTGATGGATAGCTTTGTGGGTGAGTAGGATGGCTTTGTATTTTGTCCGTGCTTCAAGGGGGAGAATGTGTAGTTCTCTCAGAATTGGGGTGATGTGGTCGGTTTTCTTTGCGCTTTGGATGATTCTCGCCGTGGTGTTCAATGCAGTTCGGAGGGGGTTGGTCCGTGTTGCTGGAAGGCCATGGTAGATTATGTTGCAGTAGTCGAGATGTGGGAGTGTCATGGCTTGCATCACTGTTCGGAAGTCTTGGTGTTCCAGGAGGGGTCTGAGCCGTTGCACTGTTCTTGCCTTATGAAATATAGTTCCGGAGGTTTTGGTGATCTGTTGCTTTAAGGTGAGGGCTTGGTCAATGATAATGCCCAGGTATCTTATCTGTGGTTGTATTTTGATGCTTGTAGTTCCAATATTGAGGTGTGTGGGTGGTGTGAAGTCTGGGTCCTTTGTCACTATGAGGGCTTCAGTTTTCTTTATGTTGATGGATAGGTTGTTTGTTTGTAACCAGTCAGATACTGCGGTGAAGCATGCTGATAGGTGGATGTTTGTTGGGTTTGTGGTGGTAATGGGGGCGTAGAGCATGATATCGTCAGCATAGATGTGGAAGCTGACGTTGTGGGTGCGTATGACTGTGCAGAGTGGCTGGAGGTAAATATTGAAGAGCATAGCTGACAGTGTGGATCCTTGGGGTACTCCCTGGTGTTGCTGGAATGGGGGGGAGGTTAAGGCGCTGGTGCGGATTAGTTGTTGTCTGTTAGTTAGGTAGGATTGAAACCACTTCAGCACGGTGTCTTTGATCCCAATAGTCTGTAGTCTGTGTATGAGGATGTTGTGGGAGATGGTGTCAAAGGCTGCAGATATATTGAGGAAGATCATGGCGTATCCAGAGTGTCTTCCTTGAGTTCCTGTGAGGAGGGTATTCATCAGCGTGGTCATGAGGGTCTCGACTCCATGTAGCGGGCGGAAGCCGTGTTGTTGGGGGTCCAGTATGTTGTTAACATCCAGGTGTTCCTGAAGCTGCTGCTGGACGATTTTCTCGATTATTTTGGCTGTGAAAGGTAGACTTGCTATGGGTCTGTAGGATGCAGGGTCTAGGGGATCCAGGTTTTGCTTTTTCAAGGAAGGACGGATGATCGTGGTTTTGAGGGCATCAGGCATGTGTCCTCTGGAGAAGGATTCCTAACAATACGGGTTAATGGTGTGCTCAGTTCGGTTTTTTATTTCTTTATCCAGTCGGTGGGGCATGGGTCCAGCGGGGAGGTGGTGGTGTGGAGGCAGGAGATCATGGTTGAAATTTCTTCTGTTGATGTTTCTTTGAAGGTGGCCCAGTCACTGTGCAAGTTGGGGTGGAGGTTCTCTGTAGTTGTCTGTGAGGTTAGCTGCGGGTTTCGTGGTCGTTGTAGTTGTTTGTATTGGCGGGCCAGTAGTTCTGGTGGAATCTGCGGTAATTGGTCGGAGTTGTGTGGCGTTTTTGTCAGCTTTTTGATTATCCAAAAGAGCTCACGAGGTTTGTTTATGGAGGTATTGATGATTTTCATATGGTAAATTTTCTTTGCTTTGTCAGTCTCATAGTGATATGCGTTGAGTTCGTATAGGTATTTTATTTTGTCATTTTCGTTGTTGGTTTTTCTCCATTTTCTTTCAGTTCTCCTGAGTTTTGTTTTTAGCTTTCGGAGACTGGGAGTATACCATCTGGCTCTTGAGGAAGGGGGTCTGGTGGTGGTTATGTTTGTTGACGCTGCAGACGCTGTGGAGATCGTAGTGTTCCAGTTGTCTATGAGGTCATTGATGTCATTGGAGTTTGTTTGTAGTTTGGGTAGAATTTGTTCTAAAAAGTCCTCTTTGTTAAATGGTTTGAATCGTCTTACGTGTTGTCCATCATCCTTGTTGGTCTTATGTTGGTATGTGTAGGATAAGGTGATGAGGTGATGGTCAGACCAGGGTACTGGCGAGATCCGTGGGTTTTTTGTTGAAGCGGTGGACGTGGAGTTGAGGAAGACGAGGTCTAGTGTGTTGCCTTTTTCGTGGGTGGGTTCCTGTATGATCTGTACTAGATCCATTGCAGACATAGCAGTGTGGAAGGTTGTTGCATGTTCTTCTTGAAGTGATGGGAGGTTGAAGTCTCCTAGGATGATTTGTTCCTTGGTCGAGCCGGTGCTTTCTGATATGTGTTGTAGTAATCTTGGTAGGTCAGTGGTTGCGGTGGGCGCACGGTAGATTAGACATATCAAGAGGTGTTTGTTGGTGAGGGTGAGGAGATCCGCTTCAGTGGTGGTTTCGGAGGAATGGGTTCTGAGGTGGAGGTCAGTTCTTGCTATGATGGCAACACCCCCTCCTTTGGCGTGCCCCCGGGAGCAGTGGTAGAGGGTGTATCCATCTGGGGCTAGTTGGTTCATTAGTACTGTGTCTGTGTCGGTCAGCCAGGTTTCTGTAATGCATAGGATGCCTATCTGCTCAGTTGTGATTAGGTCACGGAGCATGTGGTATTTATTTCTAACAGAGCGTGTGTTGATTAGGGAGATGGTGATGTGGAGATTGGGTGGGGGGATGGTGATGTGGGTGGGTGTGTGCTGAGTGTGTGAGTGAGTTTGTTGCGGTTTGTGAGTGAGTGTGGGATGAGTGAATTGGATGGGCCAGAGTAGGTTATTGTGTTCGCTTGGGGGGGGGGTAGAGGGTCAAGAGGGGGGTGAGGAGGTAGATGGGGGCCAAGAAAGGCGGCATAATCGTTGAGGGTACCTGGTGTTTGGGGACCAGGCTGGGCTTCGGTGTTGATTGCGTTGAGTGTTGAGGTCTTTGGTTGTCGTTGCTGTATCTTTGGTATTATAGTGGATCGCTGCTGTGGTGGAATGCCGCTGTAGTGGATCGTGGTGTTTCTTGTTGTTCGTTGCACTGTTTTTGTGCACCGGTGTTCTTGTTGATTTAAAGGAGTTGTTTGCGCCTCTGTGCCGCGCCTAAGGGCCACGCCAAAGGGCCCTCTGGCAAGGCCCTCAGGCGTGGGCCCGCCCCACAGGGACGCCGCTTTTAAAGTGGTTGCAGCTGCCGGGTCAGGTCTCCCACTGCCCCGATTGGGCAGGAGTGTTGCTGGGGGCGGGCTGGCTGCAAGCGGCTCCCTCGGAGCAGGGACGCCGCTTTTAAAGTGGTTGCAGCTGCCGGGTCGGGTCTCCCACTGCCCTGATTGGGCAGGAGTGTTGCTGGGGGCGGGCTGGCTGCAAGCGGCTCCCTCGGAGCAGGGACGCCGCTTTTAAAGTGGTTGCAGCTGCCGGGTCGGGTCTCCCACTGCCCGATTGGGCAGGAGTGTTGCTGGGGGCGGGCTGGCTGCAAGCGGCTCCCTCGGAGCAGGGACGCCGCTTTTAAAGTGGTTGCAGCTGCCGGGTCGGGTCTCCCACTGCCCCGATTGGGCAGGAGTGTTGCTGGGGGCGGGCTGGCTGCAAGCGGCTCCCTCGGAGCAGGGACGCCGCTTTTAAAGTGGTTGCAGCTGCCGGGTCGGGTCTCCCACTGCCCCGATTGGGCAGGAGTGTTGCTGGGGGCGGGCTGGTTGCAAGCTGCAAGATAAAGTGGTATAGAAAATTTGCTACATAAATAAAGAATGAACAGTCCTCTGCTTCTTGGAGTTTACAGGCTATTCAAGAACAGACAAACAAATGATCGGAATTGTGTTACAAAAGCAGAAGAATGAAGTAGGTGGTTATAGGTGGGGATTAAATGGAGCATCATCAAATATGATGGTGGGACTCTAAATATGTATAGTACAAGTTGAATAATTTATGCTGCTACTGATCAGCCTCTTTTAATTAGCGTAAATAGAGAATATTAACTACAGTGCTGCCTGAATAAGTTGGGAAATGCACTCCCCAGTCCAGGAACCCAATTGACCATCTTTTGCACAAACAGAAAGATTGAAGGCTTAAGAGGTAAAACTGGCCTTGACGAGATGAGTTTCGAGGCTGGATTTTAATGAGTGCCATAGCAGTACTTCTATATGTGACATCAACTTTTCTTAATGCCTTGGGTCTATTTGGGCTATTAACAGTGGAACTGAAGATAAATTCATGCAACTATCCAACACATTATCTCCACACCAGGGTTACAAGCCACAGCAGATTTTTAATCCAAGTGCAGCTGTTCAAATTGCTTATAAAGAAACAAATATATACATAGATGTAATAGAATTCAGTAAGGGCTAATTTAGAGCCTTTTAAATCAAAAGGGGTAGTAAAGGAGATTTATAGATGTTTTGTTTGGGCCCAGGATGAAGAGGGAGATACAGCAGAGCTTGTGTTAGGGGCTATAATTCTTTTGAATGTGCGTTGGATAAGGGAGAGAGCTTTGCTGGCGCTTTTCTGTGTGCATAAGTCAATTGTTTTCCCAGGAGCTTACACTGGGTAGAAGATTCCCCTATTGTTGTTTAGATTTCCAAAGTTCACATTACATTTCCAGATATGGTATTGCTAAACAGATGCAGTCTTTTTCCTAGAAAGAACAGCTACGAGATGCATGGGATGCATGTTTTATGGAAACGGCACCAGTGGGATTTGTTGTATTCCAGAGTATGTTTACAGGGCGGATTTTCCCATTGAAGCTTATGGGTAACTGGTTAGGTTTCTGCACAAAACAAGTTGTGAATTATGTATTTTTTACGTGGCTGTATGAATGGTATAAAGCAGTAAAAAATAAGGCAGCTTGATAGCTCCTGAAAGGTCTAGGACACATTTTGCATATGTTCTGTTTCTGGGAGGGGGAGGGGAGCTGAAAATCCTACTGGTGGAGACATGCTAAGAAAACTCTCTGCTAGCAATCAGGGCCAGAGTTGGTTCAACGTATTGGCGTACTAGGCAAGCCTTGCCCCCAGGTAAGTGAAACATTAAATACCTCTGCAGAAATTGGTAAAAGAGGCAACATCTGGAATAGTGGTGTGCATAAATGCCCATAGCATGGGAAATAAGATCACAGATGTTGAGGCTTAATGAAAGAGGCTGACTTGGACTTAGTAGTGGTTATGGAGACATGGTTCATGGACAACCATGACTGGGATGTAATTATACCAAGCTATACATTATTCATGAAGGATGGTAGGAAGATGGGGAGGAGGGAGTGGCATTAATATTAAAGCTATAGAATTACAGGATTTAAAAGACAGTGAGGAAGCATTGTGGATTAAACTAGAAAGAGGGAAAGGGAAATCCATTTGCATTGGTGTGATATACAGACCTCCCTCACAGGGAGAAGAGATGGATGGAGATTTAATAGAAGACATTCGCAGTATTGCCATGAAAGGAGAAATGATACTGATTAGGTGATTTTAATACGCTGGATGTTGGCACATCCCTGCTACGGTGTCATCTAGGAGTAAGGAGATTCTAAATTCACTATAGGGAGAACTATTCCCGCAACTTGTAACAGAACCCACACATGAAAGGGCCATACTGGATTTAGTGCTTACCAATGGGGAAAGTGTTTCTGATGTCATAGTGGGAGATCATCTCGCATCCAGTGATCACCAGATGGTGTGGTTCAGTATAAGGACTAGGGCTGATAAAATCCATTCAGAAGTGAAGGTCTTAGACTTTAGGAAAACCAATTTTGCCAAGATGGGACAATATCTCAAGGAGTCGTTAGCTGGATGGGAATAGCAATGAGCAAAACTGAAAGGGGATATTTTAAGGGCAACAAACATTTTTGTTAGAAAGGTAAATACATGTAAAAGGAAAAGGAGGCCATTATGGTTCCCAAAAGACATAGCTGAAGAGGTGAAGAAAAAGAGGGAGGCCTTCATAAAATACAAGGGGTTTACAGAAGGGGAAGACAAGCATCAATATTTGGAAAAACTTAGAGAAGCTACGAAAGTAGTTAGGAAAGCAAAGATACAAAAAGAAGAAGAAATAGCCAATGCAATAAAATGGAGGGATAAGACATTTTTCAGATATATTAGTGAAAGGAGGAAGGACAAAAGTGGTATTGTCAGACTCAAGGGTGAAGGAGAGTAATATTTAGAAACTGATGAGGATAAAGCGGAATTGCTTAACAAATGTTTTTGTTCAGTGTTTACAGATGAAGGGCTAGGACCAGAAAACACCCACAAATAGGAACAGAAGTGAAGGGAATCTTGAATGATTTTCAGAAGAGTGTGTTCATGAGGAACACAGTCCCATTCATACCTCCATCTAACCTACATGTTAAGAATGCTGAACTGAAGACTTATCATAAGGTTAGATATTTAGGTGTCGCTCTGGACCAACGCCTAAATATGGAATCCCATATAAGCAATATCATGAAGGCTGTCTACTTCAAAATACGCTCCCTCCGCCAGCTAAGACCCTTATTGGATCCTTCGGACTTCCGCACTGTCTTCCAGGCCCTTGTCACTCCCCTATTCGATTATGCTAACATCATTCTACATGGCCCACCTGCATATGCTATCCATCCTTTACAAATGGCTTTAAATACTGCTGCCCGAACCATTTATGGTGCCGCCAGATATGATCATGTATCTCCTCTCCTGGAACAGCTACATTGGCTACCAATAAACAATCGACTCAAATACAAAGCCCTGCTATTGTCATTCAAAATCCTTCACCACCTCTCCGCATCCACCCTGGAAAACCTTTTGCAATGGAGGACCGACAACAGGACCAGGAGATCACTTATGGCAAACACTCTTACCATCCTAGCTATAGCTAGTAAAAGCTCCCAATCTTCCAGACACAGAGCCTTCTCCATTTTTGCTCCTCTGCTCTGGAATTCTCTCCCTACTCATATCTGCCTCATCACTGACCTGTCAGCTTTCCGTAAGGCTATTAAGACACACCTGTTCCAGCTTTCATTTGACCATATACCATAGCTTATTTTGATCTCCCCTCAATTTGTATATAGTATACTTTCCAACTTGTTTATAGTCCATTGACCTATTTTCTTTTATTGGAATCCTCTATAGCCCTAACCCCTGTTACTTGTTATTTATAACTGTTTAATGTATTTAACTTGTACTGTTCATTGTAAAGAGTTGTTCTAATGTAAACCAAGTTGATTACAAAAGTGCGGTATATAAAACCAAATAAATAAATAAACTAGCTAAACTAAAAGTAGATAGAGATATTTAAATGCCTCCGTGCCATAAATGCACAAGAGGAGAACCTCTTTTGATTGAAAGCAAGCTCTGCTATGAGGGGACATAGGATGAGGGTGAAAGGAGATGGACTCAGGAGTAATATGTGGAAATATTTCTTTACGGAAAGAGTAGTAGATGTGTGGAATGGTCTCCAAGTGGAGGTGGTAGAGACAAGGACAGTATCTGAATTCAAGAAAGCATCAGACAAACCAAATGAAAAAGGGGGACTATTGTAGTTGATATGGAAGGGCAAACTAGATGGGCCATATGGTCTTTTTCTGCCGTCATATTTCTATGTTTCTATCCTTCCCCTTGCTGTCAGAATCTGTTGTTTATCTTTGAATGACCTGCTCTTGTCCCCCCCCCCCCTCCAAAGAAGCTGTCACTCTAGGTGACAGCCTAGTTTGCCTAATGGTTGGACTGGCCCTGCTAGCAATATGTATCACAGTCACACAGGAGGCAAGCAGCTTGTTCCCATGGACTGTACTCTGAGATCAGTTCCACAAGAATAACCTGTCAGTACATACTGGGGGAGGGCGAGTGCTGTGAGCGTCTCTTGTCCACAGCGCCACAATGACCAAAATGCACCAAACCACTCGAGCAGCACCTCTTTCCTATAGAGAGGCCATGGCAGTGGTTTCTCTGGATGTGAGAAAGAGAGGTTCATGTGTAAAGAAAACTAAAACATACCAAATTGTGTTAATTCAGGCTGGAGATGTACAGGCGGATTCAAGGATTGTTGTTATGTTTTGGTGGTTGGATGCGGGGTCTCTATATAGAAGGCATATGGCTATGCTTTTGGTTTTAGTTTTGAGGATGTCCATCCCCTCATGGTTACTGCATAGGCTGGGTGAGACTTTTAAATCGGTTTTGGCTATTGTAAGTACACCTCCACCTTTTTTATGATCTCTGGAGCAGTTAAAGATATTATAGCCTTGTATTTTTAGCTGGTTCAGGAGAATAGTATCAGCATCAGAAAGGCAGGTTTCAGTGATACAGAGGAAATCTGGTTTTTCATCTATGATAAGGTCGAGGATGAGTGGGATTTTATTTCTTATGGATCTGGTGTTGATTAGAATAAATCTTAGTGAGGTGGGGAAGATTGTGTTATTTTGCAGTTTATCTTTTAGTAACAGGCTTATATGGATTAGTCTATGATGAGGTCTCAACTGATTCAGGTGTATGCCTCTAGTGAACATATTTCTGTTTAGAAAGAGGTGTTGATCTTGTCTAGGATGGTGGTAGATGATTGTTATGGGTGTCATGGGGTAGATCAGAATCTGCCTATGGAAATAGGAAAAACAGAGCTGAGCAGGTCTAAAAGTGACAGCTCAGAGCACATGGATCAGGGTTGCTATGAGCAACCAGCAAAAACAAAAGCACCAGGTGTAGGAGCACGCCCTAGTAGGGGATTACATCATAGCATATTAGCTGATGAGAGGCAGCTGAGGGCAGGGCAGGCTCACCGGAACACTAGGAGTGATGCAGATAAAACTCACTCAGAGTTTGTCAGGAAGAGAGCTAACCAGGATCCTAGGAGGGCTAACCAGGATTCCAGGAAGAGAGCTAACCAGGAGCTTAGAGGAGCTAAACAGGAGTATGGCAGAGCTGTTTTGGAAACTAAAGGAAAACCTTCACATGGAGGTTCAAGCAGTGTTCCACAGGAGATAGCTGAGAGAATACCAGAGGCTGGTTACAGGGTGCTGGGCAGCACTGAACAAGAACCAGGTGGTTGGTGCCACGGAGGTATTCAAACAGGCAGACGGAAGGAACCTGTGAGAGGAAGTCTCCCTGAGAACAGGTACTTTGAGGGCAGTAACTATTATCAAAGGGATACTTACCTGCCCAAAGAGAAGCCTACTGTAAGAGGGAGTAGAAGGCTTGCCTGGGGAAAAAGCCATGCTAAGTTTCTGTGCTCAGAAAGCTCCGGGGGAACCGAACCAGAGGACAGGCTGATTTCTTGTAATAGAGGGAACTTTGAAAGGGAGAGTTTCCCATATACACAGTTAGGAGTGTGTGGCCCTCTGGAGGAAAACTCCACTATATACGGTAACCTTCCAATTCACCCTGATAGAGAGGGGGAGAGAAGCCTTTGGAAAGGAGAGGAGGGTTTTTGCAACAATGATATGATTTACAACCATTCTGAAGATAGCTACGGGGAAAACTATGAGGACATGGAATGTGACTTTTGTGGGGAAAGTCCTGAGGAGTTCCAAATGGAGTGTGCACTAATGTTCTCAGATAACATTTCCTCTCTATGCTGATTTGTTTAAAACAGAAATCCATTTAGGGAAACGGATTGTGAAGAACTCACTTGTGTAAAGTACAAGGACTGTCTTACCTTTTTGGATTGGCTGAAGATAAGCACCTTTTTGTTAACAGTAGTTCATTTTCATTTGTACCAGAAAAATATGGTTTATTTCTTTTGATTCTTATGTGCAAAAGTTCACCCGGAAGGGAAATAAAATACCTCTTTTTGAAAAGCCTGGCTACTCGTTCACAACTACCTTTTTGATTAGCTAGTGGGACTACAGATCCCAGGGGGCATTGTAAAGTCCCGGCTACATTAAGAAGAGGCCCCACTGAAGCTCCCTAGGCTTCCGCCTATAAGAGTGAGTAGGTGGGTGACATGGGGCAGGGTAGGTAGGCGTTATGAGTGGGGGTAAGGGTGAGGAGTAATGGGATGTATTTATTTTATTTTATTTTTATTTAACATTTCTTATATACCGCCTTTCATGATATCAAGGTGGTTTACATTGAACAAACTGAAATTACATTGAACAGGGCATTATAACTTGGAGATAACTATTTTACAGGGAACAAGGGCAATGGAGGGTTAAGTGGCTTGCCCAAGACCACAAGGAGCACCTGTGGGACTCAGGAGGTACAATGCATACATTAACATTTTCTGTTGTAATTGGTATGTATTCAAGTACTATTCAAAAAATGTGTAAAATTGTAAATATATTAACAGAGCAACAAAGTGGAGAATAAATTTGGGCAGTATTGAGTACACAATTGTGGATAGAATATGTAGCTTTAATGATAGCTTATAAAAAGACAGACAGTTATGAGAATTGAGTATAAATGCAGTTGCTAAGTCTAACGCAGAGGATCAGAATCAGAGATGGTAAATTTATGGCACAATATTGCAGATAGGACAATAGTAAAGCAAGAGTGATTTCAACTGTGGACAATGTGACAAAGTAAATTCAATACTGTTTATAGTTATATATGTAGAAGCATTGGTTTCGGTGGCAGATTCTTAATTATGTCGTGTTCAGTTATGGGTGCCTTGCAATTGGTATTATTGCTAGGAAAACTTACTAGACTGTAATGGTGAACATCTGATGACACTATAGAGGTATTTTGCTGTTGGGTTTAGTGCTCCCGCCTCCATTCCCCACCTAAGGGTCACGCCAAAGGGCCCTCTGACAAGGCCCTCAGGCGCAGGCATGCCTGTAGTGTGCGGCTTTTTAAGTTGGTTTTCTGGGAGGCTGATTGGTCCTTGGTGGGGGGAGTGGGAGGGGCCAGGAGCCCCCGCTTCCACCCCCGATGGTGAATAAGAGCCCAGCGATGGTGGTGAGTCTGGCGGCAAGAGACACTCAACAGCGGATCACCTTGCACACACTGTTCCCAGGAATGACCTTTACCATGACAGTGCATCACCTTACAGAGGCCATTCCTGGCAAGGCAGTCACCACTCATGCCATGCACGGCAACATCAAACTCTCTGCCGCATCGACTCATCCTCCACAGACAGTTACACCTCATGATCCCATTCCTGCTGAGCACATCGGTGCTCAAGGTACCACCATCAGACATCCCATCAACACAGTAGGACAGTAAATTACACTTCACAGTCCCAGGCACACAGATCAGACAGTGGCGCCCGTCTCACACCAGCATGCTTGAGGAGGGACAAACGGGCAGGACCTTCACCAGGCACAGCGGTACCTGCAGTGTCCATGAACTTCGCCTCACAGCTGCACACCACAGTCATTGAAAGCAGAACTGGACCAGCACCACTTGTCTTCGCACCCATAAGCGGTCCACTGACACAGGAAGGTGAGTTTTGCACTCAAACTGATCCTATCAATCCCCCATGCCCTGTTGTCATTGCAGCCACGAGCAGACTGGGTAAGTGCCAATGGGGACGAAAGAGGAAGCATTCCAGGTCATCCTCCTTGACCAATTCCTCCTCGTCATCTTCCTCATCGTCATTCTCCTCCATAGAGACAGAAATAGTGAGAAGGAATTGCGCGGTTCGTGTCTGCTCAGCATCTGATGGCTGTCTTGTGGGAGAGGGTACCCAAATCTCTCTGGAAGAAGGTATTCAGGAAACAGTACTTTGACATATTCAAGTTACTAGAGAGCAGACAACAAAAGAATGCAAAGAAGCGCCAGAAGGCTGGCGATCTCCTTCCCAACACAAATGAGCCTACTTCACGGAACATATTGAACTGGGTGCTTTCCTATGCACACATGATCAGCATTACTTGCAGAAAGGATCCATCTTAACTCAACACAATGCTAACCTACTTGGACACAATCATCAACGTAGAGAAAGACTATGAGGGTTGCGGTTGGTTGGCCTACGATGACCATTTCCAGGACAAGATGGAGATTCGGCCTAACGTGTCTTGAGGAGCTGATGACAATGGTCTGTGGCTTTGGCAGATGTCTTACAAGCTCAGTGGCCAGATTCAGAAGAAGCAGCCTGCTCCCATGAGTCCATCATGGAAAACTAGCTCCTTTCAAGCTGATGAGTGCAGACAATTCAACAAGAGATCCTGCTCCTTTCGTGACTGCAAGTTCAAGCACATATGCTCTGCACAGCACCCACTCACACACTGCAGCAAACAGTCCCCGTCTGGAAATTCCGCACCTAGCAAATAGCTGTGCAACATTTTCCTGGACTTCGACACTTGTAGTAGTCGAGGCCATGACCCCTTGGCAGCTTCAAGACCTAAAGAAATGCCTGGTTGCGACCCTGTACATCAGTTTCATCGAAGGTTTCCAGATTCCTTACACTGGTCCCTTACACCCAGCCCACCGTGGATAAGCTCGAGTGCTGGCTCACGCCAGGGCAATCATCCACAAGAAGTTAAATGACTAGTTGGCATGCAGTCGCATGGCTGGTCCCTTCTCTACCCCACTTTTTACAAGGATGCCCTTGTCTCCATATTCACAGTACCCAAGAAAGAGGCTGGGAAGTACCGATTCATACTTAATCTGTCAAACCCCGATGGCTCTTCGATCAATTACTTTATCCCACTAGAAGCATGTTCTGTGCAGTACGCATCATTTGACTCGGCCTTATGTATAGTCCAGGTGACCGGTCGCAAGGCCCTAATGGTGAAATCAGACATTGAATCTGCATGGGTGGCACCATGATCCAGGGAGTGGGCTTGTAGGGACGCAACCAGAAACATCATCTTCCTCGAACTCTTTCCCCTGCTCATGGCCGTGATGATCTGGCAACCTCGGTTTCATGACTCTAAAGATCATATTCTGGTCCGACAACTTGGCAGTCATCCACGTGATCGATACCCAGTCCACTCGCTGCCATGCAACAGCCGAGCTATTACGGTCACTAACATTGTGATGCTTGCAGCTCAACATCACTGCGCAGGTGAAACATGTATCAGTCCTGAATAACTCAATAGCAGATTCTCTTTCCCATTTCCAATGGCAGACCTTCTGGAACCTCGCCCCCATGGCTGACGAAGAACCAACATCCATTCCGGATCACTTATGGCAGATTGGACGCAAAGTGCTGTCACACCTCCAGCAGGCACTCACACCCATGATCTGGGCAGCATAATTGCATGGCTATCGGAGAATAATCACCCACATCCTGCCACTAGGATGGGCACCTGGGTGACAAATCCAGAGTAGGGCTGCTACAGTAGTGGCCAAAAAATTAAGGCAGGTATCTTTTTCTACAATTTATTGTTAAATAATGTACTGTGGAGATGTCACACGTGCTTACTTATTTAATCAGCATGGCGATTAGTCACACCATGCATCTGGCATCCATTTTAGTTTACTTACACTCTGTAGTAGGTTTCTTGGATGAAGTTTTTAATTTTTACAACTAGGAAAAAATTGAAAGTTACATGTAAAATATACAATCAAGATGGGTAGAAAGTGCGATATTAATGACTTTGTAAAGGGACAAGTTGTCACACTCCATGCTGAAGGATATTCGCAATGTGCTATTGCAAAATATTTGCATATATCAAGGTGTGCAGTTCAGAATGTTCTGAAATCAGGTGGCCGTACACATCATTCGAAATGTGGGCGCAGATGGATAACTACTGGATGAGATGACCTATTCCTCAAAAGCATTATTACATCTAGTCCACATACTTCATCTCAACATGTGGCTCAGTTAGCTAATTTATTTTATTTATTTTATTTTATTTAACAATTCTTATATACCGCACTATTTGTTATCAGTGCGGTTTACATTTAACAAAGAATACTCAGATCAGAGAAGACTAATTGAGTTTACATTATAACAGGGAATATAACTTGGAAAACATGGGTAACTATTTACATATTGACATATATCAGGCTAGATGCAGAATATATGTAACTATATACATAATGATATGGCTTAATAGATGCTACAAGAACTGAAAGTATTTAGGATGGGTTATGGCTGGTGGGAGACTACTTGGGGCTTGAGAGTTATGTTGTGTAGGGAGCTCTGATAGGGTAGCTCTGGTAGCTAATGATCGAGGAATAAAGATAAGTGCCAGATATGTCCGACGACAGCTTGTGGATGAATTCAAACTCGTGGCCAGAAGACCTGCCAAGAAGCCTATGTTGACCTGGAAACAAATTGCTGCCCGCATACAGTTTTGTAGCAAGATCAAAGACAAATCTGCTGAATGGTGGGAGAGGGTAATATTCACAGATGAAAGTACATTTCAACAAGTACGTGCAAGTGGTTACAACTACGTCCGTCGACCAGCAGGCGAGAGACTAAATCCGAAGTACACGATCAAGCCTGTTAAACACCCTCCATCGGTCATGGTATGGGGTGGTATCTCGGCGATTGGACGATGTGGCTTGCACATTTTTGAGAAAGGTGAAAGAGTAAATGCTGCAAAATACATATCCGTGCTGAATAGTAAAGTTAAAATACACATGAATGTTTCTGGCACAACTATATTTCAGCAGGACTTGGCACCGTGCCACACTGCAAAAACAATCAAAAAATGGTTCGTGGACAACAAGATCGAACTGCTGCCAAGTTGGCCATCAAACTCTCTGGATCTCAATGTAATTGAAAACTGTTGGAATCTTATGAAGAAAAATGTGGCAGCACACCGTCCAACTCCAGAAGCAGATTTAAAGGACATACTCAAGCATGTATGGGTCAACGAAATCACTCCGGCATACTGTAAAACGCTAGTTAATAGTATGCCTACAAGAATCCAGGCTGTGCTGAAAAATCATGGACACCCTATCAAATATTGACACATATATTGTTTCCTGAATAAAACTTTGAAAATGACATATATATCTTTGGTTCTTAAAGCTCTTGACCATGAAAGTGACAATAAAACATACTTTTCTAATAAAATTCTGATATTTTGGACTCTGCCTTAATTTTTTGACCACTACTGTAACTACATCCTCACAGCTCGATTGCAGGGGTGCTCCCAAAATTGGTCAGGAGGCACCTTGTGAGATTTGTCATCTTTGCCAAGCTGATTGGATGGCCCAGCCCAGTGGAGAACTTTCAGGCTTGCTCTCTGATATGGGGTTGGGCCTGAGCCAGCACGGTGCAGCCTGATGCAGGGTGACCCATTACCCCAGAGATCCCTCATCAGCTATGGACAAAACTGCCAATCATCTGCTTGAAACAGTCTGAGGCTCTTCTAATCCAGAGAACCTTTACCCTGGCATTCTTCGCAGCCCTGAGGGTAGGCAAACTTATCACTAAGTCAAAATTGGACATGCAGGGACATTGGACGGATGTACAAAAGACAAGCAGTGGAATTCTCATCATGATATGGAAGTCAAAGACATGCCCTAACACTCACACAGATGCCCTACCTACCAACTTGCCCAAGTGCAAACCTGACTATCTATCTGCACACACATCCCCGGTATGAGAGGCCTCTCCTCATACACAAGGATGCCACTCCACTGATCTGCTTCCAATTCATGGCAGTCTTCAGATGCTCTTCTTGAAATTGTCCTAGACCCCACCAACTTCAGCATCCACTCCTTCTGGATAAAGGTAGCCACAGCTGCCACCATGAGTGGCTTACCCTCCGACACCATTCAGTGCATTTGGTGCTGGAAGTCTGGAGCATACAGGGGATGCATTTGCTCACAGGCTTGACCACAGCCCAGTTTGTGATGTCTCCTTATCAATTTTGTTGCAGGATCAGTCAGATGCAAGTCTGTGTGGATCATTGGTCACTCCTACACTTGCTGGGCAGCACACAGAGTGGCATACACAACCTCTTGGAATACAGCTTGGACTCATGAAGCAGAATACCTAGCAGCCCATCATGCCCTGGCTGATGGCTCACCACCCATCCTGATATCATCATCAACCTCTCTAGTAACACATATCAGCACCTCATCCAGACAATCAAGCATGACCTCAGTGCAGCAGCCAGCACATTTCCAAACACTCTCTTCATCTGGTCTGACATTTTTTTTTTTTTTTTATACAACAACCATTTCCAGGACAAGATGGAGACTCGGCAGTTTACATTTTAACAGGGACATTGATAACTTGGATTTTTCTGAGGCAATGGAGGGTTAAGTGACTTGCCCAAGGCCACAAGGCATGCTAGTGGGAATCAAACCCTGGTCCTAAGCCAGTGCTCTAACCACTAGGCTACTCCTCCACACCACACCACTCCACTCCACTGACATGATCCCAAGGTTCCATTGGTTCAACACCAGACTTTGGAACCATGGGCTAAAGAAAAGAAACTGGCAGGTCAGCCAGTGGCTCCTCATGGCTGGCAGACAGCAGATCAGTCACGACAGGGCATAACCAATTCTTCCTGGCAACTATTGGATGGATGCCATGTACTTATCAGGCGTTGCCAACAACTTACTCCTGAACAACTTCCTGGAAGCGCTGGAGAGAACCGTTATCCCTAGACATGCGTCCGCTGATGATGATCCATAGAACTCCTGAGAACTGCACCTCGCGCAGCAGTGCCCGCGAATAAACTCGGATGGGAGACATGGAGCAAGCTGTGCTACCCCATGTCAGTGGCAGGCACCCAAGCCAAAAATTTACAAACTCAAATGGTCGATGGACCAATGAGAGATTGGACAATCTAGCTACTTGCAAGGCAGAGTGCCCCAGCAAACTCTCTCTTATGCAGTGACCTGCCTGGCTCAAGGCAGCCCCCATCCAGCATGAGGAAAATTGATCCCGATGGGCGCAGACTGTCCAGTGGTGCCCAGCGGCAATGGCCTTTGGCTCGGGTAGAACCAGGGATCCCATAATCTCTTTGTCTTGCATTATCATTTTGACATTTGACAATAAAGTTGCAGTCTCATTTTTTATCCACATGAGTTCTCAGTGTCTGTTCTTGCAGATTCATTCCAAACCATCTGCCACGCCATAATCACCCCCACCCATGACTACTGTAACATAATATATCACGGCCTCCCCAAACCAACCCTACACCCTCTCCAAATAGCACAAAATACGGCTGTGAGAATAATCCATAAAACCCCAGACAAACTCTCATCACCCCTACCCTAAAACACCTACATTGGCTCCCTATCCAACCTAGAATAAGATATAAAGTACTCCTTATGTCTCACAAAGTCATACACAAATCAGCAACCTGTCTTCACTTCCTCCTCTCCAGACCCAAAAGTAACAGACACAGAAGACGCAGCACTATCAACCTCCTTAACATCCCAGTCCAAAAAGCAAAAAGCAAACAATCCACTTGTAGTCGTGCTTTCTCCCTTTTTGCTCCGACCACATGGAATGCCCTCCCACCTGACCTGAGAGGATGCACTGACCATTCAGACTTTAGAAAGAAACTAAAAACCTTCCTGTTTCATGAATCTTATAACACACTCACAACATTGACCTGCGGTCAAGCGTGACTTAAGTGAGACAGACCTCCAACCACTCAACTGTCACAGACCAGAACCATACAATGAGTATAGAAAATGCCTCACTGATCCCAGAATATGTATCTTCCCCCTACCCACCTCGGCCCCACACACCTTCTACATAGTTTAAGTAGTTACTGTAATTATATCCACTTAAATTGTTTGTGTATTGATATATGTAATTAAGAATTCTTGTTCTCTGTACAACAGTCGCACCCCTGCACTGTTATTCTGTTTTGTTACTTGTAAACCACCTTGACTAGTAGAATGACAGTATATAAATCAGTTTAAATCAATAAATAAGATAAATGAGTCACCCTTCCTCCATGCGTGGAGCATGTCCTGCCTGCCAGTTTTGAGAACAGTTTTGAGTGCCAGACTCTGCGGCGGCCCACAGCAACATAGCAGTGGGTGCCACCGCAGGGGTGATCGATCGCCTGGCTGTGCTCCTACTCCCCTGGCTCCTTCCCAGGTCAATGTGAAAATTTCACGTCTCTTACCTAGGTCTCACGACAACAGCCGGGATCGGGAGGGGCTGGGGGGATCACAGTGGACCCAGTGAGTATTTAAGGACCGAACCTGTGAGAGCTCACCCTCAAAAGTATTGTATTTACTTGGTGTGTTTGCTGCAGGGCTCTGGGGAAAGGGGGAACCTTTCTTCTCCCATTAGGTTCCCTGTGGAGCCCTTTTAGCTGCTGGACCTCTGCTTTTCCTTAATCTGGCCCTGGCTCCTACTGCAGATAAAAAGAACCTACATGTCTTGTCCCATTGCAGTCAGTTTGAAAACTGGCTCCGGAATGATCACACAAACAAATCCTCTGCTATATATGAACCTGTAAAAATAGTAACATAATATATGACCATAATTCAAAGGCATCAAATATGATGCTGGCAACGAATACTGTATATACCATGGACTGCCTGAAGAACAAGCCAGTCAGTACTATAGATCAAGCCTAAGCTTTCTTTAGAAACTCAGATGACAAGACTTTGACTTTCATACTTTGAACACATCATGCAAAGAGAGAGATCATTAGAGAAAGATATCATGCTTGGCAAGGTAGAAGGTCAACGCAAAAGAGGAAGGCCAGCAATGAGATGGATCGATACAATAACAGCAGCTACAGGTACCAGTCTGTCAACAATGAGCCACCTGACTGAAGACCGAACACAATTTAGGATAACTATCCAGAGGGTCGCCATGAGTTGACTCCGACTTGATGGCACTTAACAACAATAACAATATATTGTGGCAGGCTATGGCCTAGAATAGCCTGTAAACGTATGAGAGGCCTGTAAGCTAGGCCTGAGTCCCAGCCCCCACCTGAGAATAATAATGCTAAGAAAAACCAAAGTCAGTAAAAGTTAGAGAAACTGCTTTAAACTGTTTTTGATAAGGTTGTATGAATCCTTTATTGAATTCTTCTATGCTGATGACAGATATGTTCCAGTGCTCTGTATTCACACATTCTCTAAGCTAGAAGTGACCTTGTAGGAGAAAAGTATCAAAGTCTAAGAACTGTGCCTTTGTTAGAGAATTCTGAGCAGGGGGAACAGTGTTAGGCCCAGAGAGAGTTCCCAATTGGATAGGTGTGGGACCAATAGAAAGTTTGCCTATGTTAAACTGAAGAAGAAAGGTATATAAGGTGTTGTTTGCTGGACTTCAGCAATAGTAGTAGTCAACCAGGCAAGCTCTCGCAACATGTGTCCCCAACAATGTAAAACACCAAACAGTATCCTTCTCTCGCTACACTTCTTATGTATATAGTTTACCCTGTTATCCAAGTTCCATATCCTGTTAATTGTAATGACCAGACATATGCAACTTGTCGGATGTTTCTGTTCCGTGTAAACCGCGCTGATGTCGAATAGTGCGGTATATAAGAAATGTTAATAAATAAATAAATGCTTGCTAAGCTCCAGGCGCAGGTATCCTTTGTTGAAGGAGGGAAAATGGAAATGACTGTAAATTCAAAATCCGCTGGCCTGATGGTGTTGACTGTCCCCCGAGAAGAAGAATGGTTCTATAGTCTACCTTCATCCAAAGCAGCTGGCCCCTGTATACCTACCTGCATCTCAGCTCCGCCCAGAGTGTGGGCGGAGGATAATCCTCCTGGCCTAGCAAAAAATATAGCTCCTGTGCTCGTCACCCTTAAACCGGGAGCAGAACCAGTGCATGTACGACAATATCCTCTCCCACGACCAGCAATCGAAGGCATTCATTGTCACCTAAAGAAATTACTACAGTATGGACTCCTCCGAGAATGCCAATCGCCCTGGAACACCCCCCCTCCTCCCAGTCAAGAAGCCTGGGACAGGCGACTACCGCCCAGTGCAGGATTTACGATGAGTGAACAATGCAGTTGAAACTATACATCCAGTAGTACCAAATCCTTACACTCTCCTGGGACTGATTCCAGCAGAAGCTACTCATTTCACTGTTCTGGATTTAAAAGATGCCTTCTTCTGTATACGCCTGGCATCCGCCAGCCAACTTTTGTTTGCGTTTGAATGGGAAAACTGCAATGGAAAAAGCTCTAAAACCGTATTTTTGTATCTCATTGTTGGGACCCTTAACTGCCTCAATAGCCCGAAAATGTGTAACCTGTGCAAAGAATAATGCCCGGCAGGGTCCTGTCCCACCTTCAAGAGTTCAATCAGTGGGAGTTACCCCCATGGGAAATATCCAAATAGACTTTGCAGAAATGCCACGAGCAAATGGATATCACTACTTATTGGTTCTAGTTTGTACTTTTTCTGGGTGGGTGGAGGCTTTCCCCACCAGAACTGAAAAGGCCAGAGAAGTCATTAAGGCTCTGCTCTATGAAATCATTCCTCGGTTCGGAATACCCCTGGCCATAGGGTCAGACAATGGGCCCTCCTTTGTGTCCCAAGTAACTCAGCAGTTAGCCCGTGCTTTACAAATACAGTGGAAGTTGCATACAGCTTATAGACCCCAAAGTTCAGGGAAAGTAGAGAGAATGAACCGAACCCTGAAGTCCCAATTGTCCAAGCTCTGTCAGGAAGCTCACCTGAAGTGGCCCCAAGCGCTCCCCATGGCCCTTCTCAGAGTACGTTCAGCCCCCACCAAGTCATTAGGAGTTTCCCCATTTGAGGTTTTATATGGGCGATCCCCGCCCATAGTTCAGGGGATAAGGGGGGATATGAGTCAGATTGGATCAGAAATCACTAGACAAGAATTGTTGGCTCTAAGTTCTGTCTTGCAGGGCCTCCATACCTGGGTGCAGGACCAGTTGCCTAGCAATCTGACAGAGCCATTGCATCCTTTCAAGCCTGGAGCCTCGGTGTGGGTCAAAGAGTGGAAGAAGACACCATTGGCGCCTCATTGGAAGGGACCATATGTCCTTCTGCTGTCAACGCCAACAGCAGTTAAAGTGGCAGAAATTGACTCCTGGATTCACCACAGTCGAGTAAAGTCAGCAGCAGTTCCTGAGAGTCATCCTTGGACTTCGACCGCCGATCCTGCATCACCATTGCAACTGACACTGCGAAGAAAACCACCACCATCATGAGAATCTGAGAACCCCACTCTTGGAAGCTGAGGAAGGAGAAGTCTTCACGTTCTGAGTTATCAAAATTTCAGTTTACCCATCATCAGAGACTATGATCATGATGATCACCTACTACTGTTTCATCTTTGCGGTAGCCCTGGGACCCCTTGGACAACTTTTGCCCTGCCCCCTTGTGCTGCTTGTATAACCACTACCCGAACTGGGATGAAGGTCACCCAGACTTTACTTTATCACTCTTACTACATTTGCACTGGTACTGTTAGCCAGTGCATGTATAATGGCATGGAACTGAATGTCTGCACAAATGGAAAGACTCGTACCTGTTTTAGACCCCGGCAGAATCCTTCTTACTATGTCCTGGAACTACGATGGAATGATGAAGATGGAGCCCTCATAAATGCTACAAGTCAACTCTGATCCCACCCGACCTGTACCCCTGTATTTTGATTCTTGTGATCTGATAAACAGAAATGACTATTACAGATGTGGGTCATGGGAACAAGCTTACTACTATGATGACAAGTATATGTGTCCCAAAGGTGCATACAGATGGGGAATATGCACTGGGATACATTCTCCATCCACTTATGGTAAGCCATCAAAAGATGACTATTTCTGTCCAAAACGGGGCTGTGTGTACTATGCTACCTGGTCTGGTAGCCCTACTGGACAAGATGGAGATAATCGTAAGGCCAATTTAGAGAGATTACCCCTACTGGAACCTCAGAAGTGCAAGAAAGATGCTTGTAATCCCCTACGGCTCCTCATCCTCGACCCGAGCCAGTGGAAGCAGGGATTCCGATTCGGTTTACGTATAGCAGGAAGTGGAACTGACCCTGGAACTTTTCTATATATCCAGCTTAACACGAAAACTCATGTCTCTTCACCTTATCGAATACATCATACCTTTTATGAGGCCATGAAAGCAGAGTTTGTAGTTCCTCACGCTTCCTGAAATTTGTTCATTGAACTAGCTGGAGCTGGAGCATCAAGTCTCCATGTCTCTGACTGCCTTTTCTGTGGGGGAACTCAGATGGGAGACCAGTGGCCTTGGGAAGCGCAAGAATTGAACTATTCCGTACCATACAATCAAACTGATCTGCATAAAGCTACCAGTGAATGGGTCCTAGCTAACCCCATTGTTGGTAACCTATGTTTTTCTCGTGCTGGACCACAGTTGACTATGCTAGTGGGACAATTGGTCTGTTTAAACCAGAAGTACTATAATGCTACTACCAGAAAGACATCCTGGTGGTCAGGTGCCAATGCCCCGGAACCCTCTAATCCTCTAATTATCTTTCCTAACCTTGCCAGGTTATGGACAAATCTGGCTTCTCACAATACCTAGCAAGCTCCACCTGGACTGTATTGGATCTGTGGAACCCGAGCATATGCTAGACTCCCTGCTAACTGGGGAGGTGTGTGTGTTTTGGGGACCATAAGACCTTCCTTCTTCCTCTTGCCTATTTCCCACAGGGAACAACTGGGATTTCCCATATATAGAAGTCGACAGAAGCGAGAGGTTCTGAAGATAGGCCAGTGGGACAAATGGGATGCGACATCTGAAGAATGGCCACCGGAGAGAATTGTTTCCTACTATGGACCTGCAACCTAGGCACAAGATGGCTCTTGGGGTTACCGCACCCCTGTGTATATGTTAAATCGTATTATATGTTTGCAAGCTGTTATTGAAATAATAACCAATGAAACTAGTAGAGCACTAACTCTGTTAGCTAGACAAGCCACGCAGATGCGTACAGCAATTTATCAGAATCGCTTAGCATTAGATTATTTACTTGCAGCTGAGGGAGGGGTGTGTGGAAAGCTAAATTTAACTAACTGTTGTTTGCAAATTGATAATGAAGGACAGGTTGTAGAAGATATAGCCAATCATATGAGAAAGCAAACCTATGTACCGGTCCAGACCTGGCATGGCTTGCAACTCGATGGATGGTTTGGTTCTCTGTTTTCAGGGATGGGCGGCCTGAAAACACTTGTGTTCATTGTCCTATCAATATTGGCTATCTGCTTGTTTCTCCCATGTTTTCTACCCTTATGCTTGCGTGTGCTGAACTCAACTATTGATAGTACTGTTGAACGTAAAGCAGCTACAAAGATATTAGCTATGTGGCAATATTCCCCTATACCCCAACATGATGCTGAGGACCACGTGTAATGTATGATTTGATTCTCACCCTTTCTCACTTGCGGGTGAGAATAATCAAAGGGGGGAATGTGGCAGGCTATGGCCTAGAATAGCCTGTAAACGTATGAGAGGCCTGTAAGCTAGGCCTGAGTCCCAGCCCCCACCTGAGAATAGTAATGCTAAGAAAAACCAAAGTCAGTAAATGTTAGAGAAACTGCTTTAAACTGCTTTTGATAAGGTTGTCTGACTCCTTTGTTGAATTCTTCTATGCTGATGACAAATATGTTCCAGTGCTCTGTATTCACACATTTTCTAAGCTAGCAGTGACCTCGTAGGAGAAATGTATCAAAGTCTAAGAACTGTGCCTTTGTTAGACAATTCTGAGCAGGGGGAACAGAGTGTTAGGCCCAGAGAGAGTTCCCAATTGGATAGGTGTGGGACCAATAGAAAGTTTGCCTATGTTAAACTGAAGAAGAAAGGTACATAAGGTGTTGTTTGCTGGACTCCATTGCTCAGACCTTTTTGAATGTGACATTGCCTGAGACTTGTGCACAATAAATTGGCTTGGATCTTTGCACTGACTCCTGGTATTATTCATTGCGTGCACTTCGCTGCAACAATATGACTGCAGATAAAGACCAGTATGGTCCATCTAGTCTTCCCAGTAAGGTGGCTAGAGTAGGTGTACCCACTGCTCTGTACAGGACACCCCCCTCTATGTCTTTATTTAGGGGTATACCTGCCACTCTGTGCAGGTCACCCCTCTATTTATTGAGGTATAAGAAATAGTTACGTTTATTGTGATTTTATCCTTTTGCTATAAAGGGATCTACTGCATCTGTCCCATGCCATTTTGAATTCCATCACTGTATTTGCCCCAGCACCTCCATCAGGAAGGCATTCCAAGCTTCCACAACCCTTTCAGTGAAAACGTATTTCCTGACGTTGCTTTTAAGTTTACCTCTTCACAGCTTCATATTATGCCGTCTAGTTTTACAGCTTCCCTTTCTTTGAAAAGGATTGGTTTGTTCATTAATACCCTTTAAGTATTTAAAGATCTGTATCATATCTTTCCTTTCCCTCTTCTAGCGTATACATATTTAGGTCTTCAAGTCTCCAAATCATTTTGGTCGCCTTCCTGATTTGGAGCCAGCGCCAGAAGATGTTTGAGAAGAGACTTGAAGACCTAAATATGTATATCCTAGAGGAGAGGAGAGGAGAGGAGAGGAGGAATAGGCGAGAAATGATACAAACTTTTAAATACTTAAAGGGTATTAATAAACAAACCAAAATTTTTTAAAGGGGAAGCTGTAAAACTATAGGGCATAAAATGAAGCTGAAAGGAGGTAGACTTAAAAACGTCAGAAAATCGTCTTTCACTAAAAGGGTGGTGGATGCTTGGAATGCCCTTCTGATGGAGCGGAGCAATACTACTACTATTATAATTTATATAGCGCTACAAGACTTATACAGCGCTGTACATATGCATGAAGAAAGACAGTCCCTGCTCAACGGAGCTTACAATCTAAACAGGACAGACAATACAATAGGTGAGAATAGGGGTGCAAATAGGGACTAGCCCAGTGGTTAGAGCAACAGGCTAATACCCAGGAGATCTGGGTTTGATTCGCACCGGCACTCCTTGTGGCCTTGGGTAAGTCACTTGTGTAAGGCCTAGCAATCTACTACAGTCATATCTTGCCAAGAAAACCCAGGGGCTGCTGGGTCACAGGAGTCAGCATTGACTTGAAGACACTTTAAATAAAGAAACAGCGCTTACCCAAAGTCTCCGGTGCTGTTGGTGCCATGCTTTGACCAGCTGCTTCCGCCCTCTCTGACACAGACTTCCAGTTTTCATGGAGGTGGAAGCGATTGGTCAAAGCATGGTACCAATAGCACACAGTGTTGTAGGCTTTAAGTAAGCATTGCATTACGGGTTTAATGTCATTGCCACGGCAATGGGACATCCTCAAATTTGGCGCATCTATGTAATCGCCTAGTTTGCCAAATGGGTAGTGCCAGCCCCGTCCTTTTGCAAAGACATAGAGATCGACAACTCTAACTTATAATCTGTCCTAAAATAGGTAATCAAAGGCAAATGCCCCTGAACATTAATATACTCAATGCCTATTCAATTAAATCTAAGATGTCAGTAATACATGATATACTCATGGGAAACAACTTAGATAGTTTGAGGTCTATATTTAAAAGCTTTTATGCAGTTGGCAGTGGTGCTGACAGAATAAGTATTTTTTTTAAATTCCAGGATATTCAGACAGATAACTTCAACACTTTAAGTTGCTGAACAGCCAGAGTTATTGCTGTTAAAAAGATGCCAGCTCTGTAGATGATTGAGCAGCTCCAATGTTCTTTCCTGCACATCTCTAGCTAGGGAGCCGCGAATCCCATGATGCAGGAAGGAAGTACTCGTCTCCCTGGTACTACTCCTATTTCCCCAGGATTGGCATTAGGGACGGCACGCAGGGCGATTGCCCTGGACCACCCTGCCACAGGGAGCCCCTAGCTTGCCTCAGGTTGAAGCAGACATCACCTGCAAGCAGGTTTTGGGGGCCCCCTCACTATTTTCTCCCCGGAGCCCCTGCATCTCTTCATGCACTTCATTGGCTGGCTAAGAAACATCTGACCAATCACCTGCAGAGGGAGAAGAAAGCATCAGAGGTGTAGGACAGACAGGCTTCCTGCACTGCTGATTCCATGAAAAAGAGGGGGAGGGGTGCTAATAGAGGTTCAGGGAGGGGAAAGAGGGTCAGAGGACCTATTAGAGCAGTGAGAGAGGGGCTGAGAGGAATAGAGGACCCATGATGGGGACTGAGAGAGGTTCTGGGAAAGGGAATGAGGAGCTGATAGAGGTGCAGAGAAAGGGAAGGAAAGATCACAGCCAGCCAGGGGTATCAGACACCCCAGGTGATCTTCAGTCAGGCAACCCTCCCCCCCCCCCCCCCACTGCCTCCCTATTCCTGTTCCTAGGTGTCCAGCATCTCCCCTTCTCTTGCTTACCCTCCAAAAGTGTGTTCCCTCGTTCCCTACTCATAAGGTTTCCGGCATCTACTTCCTTCCCCTCCCCCCCCCCCCCGGGTGTCCAGAATCTCTCTCTCTCTCTCTTTCCTTTCTTACCCATTCCTCCTCAAAGTGTCCAGCATTTATTTATTATTTTTATTTGCAGTATTTAGCTGTTTACAGTCCCCCCCCCTTCCCTTCCCCCTGTCACCGCTGCTGCTATCATTGTCACTGGAACTTGGAGCCGAGCATGTGCATGGCGGCCTCAGCATCCCATCCCATCTCTTCTAATAGGAACATCGGGGGGGGGGGGGCAGGATGCACAGGTCTTACAGGTCTTCAGGATTCACATTCAAATAAGAAATGCCATACTGGGTCAAACCAAGGTCCATCAAGCCCAGCATCATCTTTCCAACAGTAGCCAATCCAGGTCACAAGTACCTAGCAGGTTCCCAAACAGGTACACAGGCTCCACAATGCTTATCCCGGGGCAAGCAGTGGATTTCCCAGGTCCTCTTTAATAATGGTTTATGGATCTTTCCTCCAGGAACTTGCCCAAACCTTTTTTAAACCCGGTTACACTAACAGTTTTTGCTACATTCTCCGGTAACAAATTCCAGAGTTTGATTAAGTGTTGAGTGAAAAAATATTTTCTCTTATTAGTCTTAAATGAGTTACACTGTAGCTTCATTGCATGTCCACTAGTCTTTCTACTTTTTGATGCCATAAACAATTGATCTACATTTACCCGTTCCATTCCATTCATTCATTTATAGACCTCTATCATATCTCCCCTCAGACGTCTCTTTTCCAGGTTGAAGAGTACTAATCTTTTTAAGCCTTTCCCTATAGGGGTATCCTTCCATCCCCTTTACCATTTTGGTGGCTCTTCTCTGTACCTTTTCTAATTCCACTATATTCTTTTTAAGATACGGTGACCAGAATTGCACACAACCTACCACCTAAACTACAAACAGAATAAGGACACACATTACTGTTTAAGTTATATTCACCAAGGGGGTCATTTTGAACCACGAATAGCGGAGCATCCATCCCTGCTATTCGTGCCGGCTTCAGCCCCTGACTAACTTCCCTGCCGGTTGTGCGGGGAAGTTAGTCAGGGGTGGGGAATGGGCGGCCAGGGGACAGAGATGGGTGGGCAGTGGGCGGTCGTCGGCCCTCGGCCCCACACACCTTCTACATAGTTTAAGTAGTTACTGTAATTATATCCACTTAAATTGTTCTTCAGAAGTCCAAGGGTCGATTTCCTCGTCCACTGCTGGTTTCAGTCTACTGTGATGTATCCATGGAGCGAGTTCTACCACCTTTACTGCGGTGGATGTTGAGAGTTGGATAATGTAGGGCCCCCTCCACTGGGGGGCAAGAGGGTCCTTTTTCCACTCCTTAACCCACACCCGGGCACCAGGCAGGAATGGGTGCAGGGGTTCAGTTAGCGAGACAGGCAAATGGTCCTGAACCCAAGTGCGGAGACTGCAAAACAGAACTTAAAGCTAACAGTTCCTGCCTAGTAATTTCCAACCCAATCTGGCCCATGTCCCCCTTTATACCCTGGACAATGGGGGGTGGCCTCCCATACAAGATTTCAAATGGGGATACCCCTAGTGCTTTGGTTGGGGAGTAGTGTATCCTGAGGAGTGCTATGGGTAGAACTTGGGGCCACTTCAGACGAGATTCCTGGCAGAGCTTTGAGAGCTGGGCTTTCAATGAACGGTTCATGTGCTCCACCTTTCCTGAACGTTGGGGCGGTAGGCTGCATGCAACTTCCAGTTAATCTGTAGGGCATGGGCCAGCTGCTGGGTAACCTGAGACACAAAAGATGGGCCATTGTCTGAGCCCATGACAAGTGGCATACCAAACCGGGGAGTAATTTCATGAAGGAGGGCCTTGGTGACTTCCCTTGCTTTTTCAGTTCTAGTGGGAAATGCCTCCACCCACCCTGAAAAGGTACAGACCAGAACTAACAAATAATGGTAGCCGTTTGCCCGAAGCATCTCAGTGAAGTCTACTTGAATATTTTCCATTGGAGCTGTACCTACAGACTGAATTCCTGGATGGGGCAGGGGGACCCTGTTGCGGATTGTTCTTTGCACAGGTCAGGCACCACTGGGTTACTGAAGTGGCCAAGGGCCCAAGCATGGAGATGTAAAAATGGGGCCTCAAAGCCTTTTCCATGGCGTTTTTTCCAAAATGGGTAGCCTGATGGAAGGCTTTAACAAAAGCGGGGCCCAGGGATTCGGGGAAAACAGTGGGGCCAGGCGGGGGTTCCTCCCGTACGGGGGTAGGATTATCCAGCCTTGGTCATTCAGAACTCCCCCTTCCTTACAGCAAAAGTAATCCAGCTCATCCAGGGCGTAGCGGGGCATCCAGTGGCTAAGAGGCACTGGAAACAAAGTGGCCTGAACAGGGCAATGATCCCTCAGTGAGACTTCGGAGAGGGCAGCTCTCCGGGCAGCGGCATCAGCCATCCGGTTTCACTTAGCAACCTCCCTTCCCCCTCTTTGGTGGCCTCGACAGTGCATTACAGCAACTTGCTTCAGGGCCCAAAGGGCATCTAACAGGGTCAGGATTTCACGACCATACTTTATGGGCTTCCCTATCGATGTTATTAACCCTCGCTCTTTGTGAAGGGCCCCATGGGCATGCAAGGTAGTGAAGGCATATTTGGAGTCAGTGTACACATTTATCTGCAGACCCTCCCTAATAGTAAGGCTCTAGTAAGGGCCACCAGTTCTGCCTTCTGGGCCGAAGTTCCCAGGGCAAGGGCCCGAGGACTCTATTACCGCACATAGGGTCACCACCGCATACCCTGCACGCCGCTGACCATTGGCTATAAAGCTGCTCCCATCCACAAAATAGGTTACATCTGGGGTCTTGAGAGGGAGATCTGTCAAGTCCAGGCGGCTGGAGAACACAGTATCCATAACTTCCAGGCAGTCGTTGTCAGGGGGCCCAGGACCAGCAGGTAGGAGCGTGGCCGGATTCAGGGTCTGGCTGGAGAGTAGCTCAAGTCGTGGATTTTCACACAACATACTCTGGTACTTGAGCATCCGAGAGTTAGTGAACCAATAGTTTCCCTTGTGTTCCATGAGGGTCAGGACGGAGTGTGGAACTGTGACCTGTAGGTTCTGGCCCAGAGTTAATTTGTCTGCCTCCTCCACCAGGAGTGCCGTGGCTGCAATGGCCCGCAAACACGGGGGCCATACTTTGGCAACTGTGTCCAGTTGTTTAGACAAATAGGCAACAGGGCGCTGCCAGGAACCAAGGGCCTGAGTTAGGACTCCCAGGGCGGTGCCTCCGACCTCATGGACATAGAGGCAAAATGTTTTCTGTACGTTTGGGAGTCCTAAGGCTGGTGATGACATCAGAACCCTCTTCAGGGCCTTGAAGGTCGTATCTTGTTCAGCCCCCCACTCCATGGGGGCCATTTCTGCTCCTTTTGTCGCCTCGTAGAGGGGTTTCGCCATCAGTGCAAAGTTTGGGATCCAGATAACCTACGGCCCCTAGAAAGGTCCTCAACTCCTTCCTGGTCCGGGGGATGGGTATGCGACACGCTGCCTCCTTTCTTTTGGGACCTAGTCGGCAGATCCTGGTGGACAGGTGGAATCCCAGGTACTTGACCTCCGTTTGGCACAACTGCGCCTTGTTTCTGGAGACCCGGTATCCTGCCTCCCACAGGAGGTAAAGCAGATCGTTGGTGGCCCGCACGCACTCTTCCACGGAGTCTGCAGTGACTAGGAGGTCATGAATGTACTGCAGTAGGATTCTTTTGCCAGGAGTGACATGGTAATTTGCTAGGTCTTGACTGAGAGCTGCACTGAAGAGCATGGGTGAGTTCTTGAAGCCCTGAGGTAATTGGGTCCAGGTAAGTTTGCCCCGTGTTCCGGTGACGGGGTTCTCCCATTCAAAGGCAAACAGAGGTTGGCTGGCTGCCGCGAGGCGCACACAGAAGAAGGCATCCTTTAAGTCCAATACTGTAAAGTGGGTGGCCTTGGCAGGGATCAGTCCCAGGAGAGTGTAGGGGTTTGGGACTACAGGGTGTAGAGCAATGACTGCCTCATTTACCCTTCTTAGGTCTTGGACCGGACGATAATCCCCCGTTCCGGGCTTTTTGACAGGGAGGATGGGTGTATTCCATGGTGATTGACATTTTCGCAGTAGTCCGTACTTAAGTAGTTTTCTCAAATACTGGTGGATTCCCTCTACTGCAGTCTGTGGGAGAGGGTATTGTTTCACATGTACCGGTACCGCCCCTGGCTTGAGGGTGACAATAACTGGGGGGGGCATTCTTCGCCAGATTGGGTGGATTTCCTTCCGCCCATACTTCAGGTGGGGCTCGGATACCGGGTGGGACACGGGTCCGGGGGCTTAGACGGGGAGGTACTGTAGAGTCGCCACTCCTCTTCACGGGGGACGGACAGAACCAGTATGCCGGCGGGCTTCCCTTTCAGTGTCATTTCCATGTGTCCCCCTTCAGCAAAGGATATCTGTGCGTGAAGTTTGGTAAGCAAGTCCTGGCCCAGGAGGGGGACAGGACATTCCGGCATGTACAGAAATTGGTGGGATATCCTCTGTCCTCCTAGTTCACAGGTATGGGTTTGCAGGAAGGAACTGGTGGCCTGAGCACCAGTGGCCCCCACAATAGTGACTGCATGGGAAGACAGGGGGGCCACGGGCCTTGCCACCACAGAGTGTTCGGCCCCGTGTCCACCATAAAGTCCATAGGTTGGTCCCCAATTTTCAAACTGACCATAGGCTCCTGGGGACCTAGCAGAAACTTGGAGCCCGGTCTGGCCTAGTAGTCATTTGTGTAGTATTGTTCTACCTCGGCCAGACCCTCAAATGCCGTATCATCCCTCCACTGGTGTTGATGTTGAGATTCAGCGCCGTTTTGTGCCTCCCTTCTCCCTGATGCGAGAGCTCCTCGCCTTCCATTCCGTGGGGCCCCGCGGTTCAGGCATTCATTCTTCCAATGTCCTTCTTCCTTGCAATAGGCGCACTGATTTGCACCTAAGGGGGGTCGCGTAGCAGGAAAACGAGGAAGATGACCCCTACCTCTTCCCTTCATCCTTCCAGCAGGTGGCCCTCCCCGGCGATACTCTGTGAGAGCGGCGGCGAGGAAATCAGCCTTTTTCTTCATCTTCCGATCACTCTCCCTTCTCTGTTCTTGATCACGATTCACAAATACCTTCTGCGCAACTTCCATTAACTGTGTAGCGTTCATGCCCACGAATCCTTCCAGCTTCTGTAGCTTCCGCCTGATATCCCCCTGGGACTGTTCCATGAAAGCAGCATTTACCAGTCGTTGGTTCTCGAGGGCCATCGGATCGTATGGAATATAGAGACTATATGCTTCTGACAGGTGCTCATAGAAAACGGAGGGGCTCTCATCGGGTCGCTGCAGAACCTCAGAAACCTTTCCGATGTTCATAGCTTTTTGGTTGCCTTTCTTCAGGCCCTCTATTAGGGCCTGGCGAAAACGGGCTAGTGAGGCTGCACCAATTGCATCATTCGGGTCCCAGTGAGGGTCTTCGCCAGGGAAATCCTGGGCTGTGTCCTGTTGCGCATTAAGGGCCCCGGCAGGAGGATTTTCTTCCAACCATTTAATGGAAGCCACCAATATTCGGGACCACTCTTCAGTGTTAAAAAGGGTAGACAAGAGTTGTCGGCAATCCGACCAAGTTGGCTGGTGAGTCTGCATAATAGTGGCCATAAGGTCAGTGAGGTCCTGAGGCTTCTCTGTATAGGAGGCATAGTAGGTCTTCCAGTTAAGCAAGTCGGTGGTGGAAAAGGGTACGTAGACTATACTTGGAGGGCCCAAGATGACTTCCTGTCGCTTGTTCAGCATGGGGAGTCCCTGGACCTCACGCAAGGGGATAGCCTTAGCGTCTCGACCGGGTATATTCCTTAAGCCGTACACTAGATTAGACTTCTGTGATTGTTGTGGCAGGGTTTTGGAGGTATCGGAGTTATCTGAGGATGACCGCATGCTGGCAAACAAGTCTCGGGTGTCCCCATCACCCACATATGTGGAGTCAGATGAGTCGGGGCTGGTGGAGGGGTCCCTGTCCTCGGGAGAGGACTGAAGAGCAGGGTACATATGGTAGCTGGTGGAGGGGGCACCTATACCTGCTGGGGTAGCGGGAGAATCACCCAAAGCCTGTTCCACAGGCTCCCTATATGGCAGTGGGGCAGGGGCACTGTTCCAAGACAGGAATCCTTGAGGGAGGGGCTGGGGCTCTGGTTGTTCAGGGGACTGATAAACCGGAGGGTGGAGTGTCCGGTTAGGGTTTATACTCCCTATTTTTTTTTAAACTAGAATCCTACAATGTTCTTCATAACACTTAGTTATCCAAGGGGGTTGTTTCTGGCAGACCTCTAACCAGGAATCTATATATGGGAATTGATCTGGGTGCTCTTGGCGTACAATTTGATCGACTAAAGAAACAATACCGACATCCAGAGTCCCTGAGGTGGGCCATGAGGTAGACAGAATTGGCCACTCCCTCTCATATAAAACTTGCAATCTAGGGACACCCATTTTTACACCATAATCCCCAGAGAAACCCTTTTTAAAGTTTTTGATCATACATTCCAGAGGCGTCAAAGTGGATTCGGACCCACCCATAATGACCCACAGACTTCAAACAAAAGGAGTGGATAGGCGGACTGGAGGTAAGGGGTCTGTCCAGTCCTAGAAACAAAGAAGGAGAGACAAACACCACATGCTTCCTCCTTTTTGCGACCAGGGCACGGTCGCCCGGCCAGGAAATGCGCTACTCAGAAGTCCACAATCACTCGGTATTTATTCTCAATACCTCTCATACATACACAAGCAACCATACAGACACTTCCCATCAATCCCAGTAACTTACTGACTAACAAAACGTCGTTGGTTTCAGTCACAAAAGCAGCTTACTCGGACCGACCAGAGAGGTGATCATGCTCTCATAAAAGACCCAACCTGTGATAAGGAAGCTTACCATAGCTCAGGAAGGAGCTATAGAAAAGGTGAAGTGACTCTGAACAAGCAACCTGTCAGTTCTGGTAGAAATAAGAAAACAGAATTTTCCCATAAAAGACTACCAGTCCCAGAATGCACCAGGTTTCCAACAGCCATTAGAGGAGCTGAAGTGGGAAAACGTGTGTTCAATCAGGAGGGCTATGAGGTAATCCCTAAGCACCCCCTCATCCTCCACACTCACTCTTTCCAATCTGTCCTCTCTTCCTCTTCCCTGGTCAGACCACTTCTGCCTTTCGGTCTCCTGCTGCCACTCTGGAATCCCGACACCCCTCCCTACATCCCCCTCTGTCTGTCATCTCTCTCGCTCAATCACTCCCTCCCTAGCCCAGCACCTTCCCTCAGCCTCAGCCATACTCCCCCCTGACTTCCCCTCCTTGCCTCTCGACTCCCAAGCGTCCGCTTGGTTCTCCTCTCTCTCCACTGCTCTCGATCACATAGCCCCTCTTCGACCACGTCCAGTCACTCGTCGTCCCTCACACCCCTGGTACCATCCTGGTCTTCTCCTGCTCCGATCCCAACTTCGTAGAGCTGAGAGACGCTGGCGCAAGACCCCATCGCCAGCCTCCCTCTCCCTCTTCAAATCCCAACACTCCTTCTATCGCTCCCAGGTTCACCTAGCCAAAGCCACTTTCTTTTCTGCCACTATCGCCGCTGCTCCCAATCAGACACGCCATCTCTATTCCACACTTACCTTTCTTACATCTCTTCATCCTTCTGCTCCCACCAAGCCCACACATCCACTCCCCCCCCCATCCCACCAAGCCACCACCATCCACAACAAGGTTTCCACCCTGAGGGCCTCTCTGCCCTCTCATCCCCCACCTCTCCCTTCTCCCCCTCCCGTTGCCTCGCCCCCTCCTACCTCCCCACTCTCCCATACCTGGTCTTCCTTCTCTTTAACCACTACCGTCGAACTACATCACCTCATTGCTTCTTCTAATATAACCTTCTGCCCTCTTGATCTTATTCCATCCTCCTGTCTACTCTTCCCATCTCTGTCTCTCCTCCCCCCCATTCAAACCATGCTAAACTCTAGTCTTTCCACTGGTTCTTTTCCCTCCCCCTGGAAACACGCCCTCATCCGCCCTCTTCTTAAGAAACCCTCCCTTGACCCTCTTGACCCCAACAACTACCGTCCAGTCTCCAACCTTCCTTTCCTTTCCAAACTACTCGAAAAAATCGTCTTTGCCCAGCTTTCTCACCATCTTGACTCTGCCAATCTCCTTCACCCCCGTCAATCCGGCTTTCGCCCTGGTCACAGCGTGGAAACCACCCTCCTTGCTTTCACTGATTCCCTGCACACTGCCCACGATCGAGGTGACATCTCGGTGGCGGTAGCACTTGACCTCTCCGCTGCCTTTGACCTGGTTGATCACTCCCTTCTCCTGTCCCGCTTGCATGACGTTGGTCTCCGTAGCACTGTCTTGCGGTGGTTTCACTCTTTTCTATTCTCCCGTTCTGGTGCTGTTCTCCCATCCTCTCCCTCTCTCCCACCTTCTGACTCTTTCCCTTTGACCTGTGGGGTTCCCCAGGGCTCTGTACTGGCTCCCCTTCTTTTCAATCTATTTCTCACCCCCCTCACATTACTCATACAGCAATTTGGAATCTCTGCCTTTTACTATGCCGACGACATTCTTCTCCTTCATCACACTTCCCCTACTTCTCCTGATTTGACTCCTTTAAACAACTGCCTCACTGCTGTTTCCCACTGGCTGACGCAAAACTGTTTACATCTTAATCTTTCCAAAACCATAGCTATCTGGTTCTCACATGGTCGCCCACCCCCTTCCTTAGCCCCATCTTTTCACAATGCACCTATCTCGCTGGTTTCTACTTTCCGCTACCTCGGGGTTCTTTTTGATTCTGATCTCTCCTTCTCGTCTCACATTTCCCACATTTCTAAACTCTCTTTCTTTCACCTCCGCCAAATTCGTGCCATTCGTCCCTTTCTCTCTCCCTCCGCCTTAACTACCCTGTTACTGGCCCTCGTTATTTCCCGCATTGACTTTTCCAATTCTATTCTTTCCGGCATCTCCAAACAGCAACTCTCACGGTTACAGCGAATTCAAAATACCGCCGCCCGACTCATTTCCCACGCTTCCCCTAGAGATCATGTCACCCCCCTCCTCCTCCGTCTCCACTGGCTCCCTATACCTTTCCGCATACAATTCAAACTCCTCACCCTAACCCACAAGGCACTGCACACTTCCACCCCTCAATATCTTGCAGATCTGCTCCGTTTCCACACCCCCCGCCACACTCCACGCTCCTTTCACCTCAACCGCCTCACACTGCCCTCCCCTTCACGTGCTCATTTACAGTCTACTCGCTCTTCAGCCTTCTTCTTCGCTGGTCCCTCACTATGTAACTCTCTCCCCCCTACCCTTCGGCTCGAATCCCACTTCCCTACCTTTAAACGTTCCCTCAAGACTTACCTCTTTTCCCTAGCCTTTGACCTCCCCCTCTCCCAGCCCTGACCCTTCTCCCTCATCCTTTGTCCCACCTCACTCTTGTCTTCTTCCTTTACTGTCACATTGTAACTTCCTTTCACTTTCTGGCCTCGCGCCACTCTGTCTTTGGAATTTTGTTACCATTGTAAACCGCCCTGCTTACCACTGAAGGGCGGTCAAGCAAATAAATAAAGATAAAGATAAAGATAAAGGGCAGGGCCTGATTCAGCACAGCTGCGCTGTATTAGGGGGGAGCACTCATCTAGGCAGAATAAAGGTAGAGTTTATTCTACAGAGAATTATCCTCAGGATCATCATCAGCTTGAGCTTGATCATCAGTTTCATCTGAAGGATCATCAGAAGCAGAAGCCAACCCGGACGGACAGAGAGGGAAAGAAACCCTTTGGAAGAAGGAAGAGAAAAGCCTTTGAGAGGTCTAGAAGAGTCCAGAGCAGTACGTATACTGGGAGGCATTTCAAGGGCCAGCATACACCATTGGACTGGGGAAAGCCAGAGGAATGGTGCTGCAGAGCTAGGAATCTCCAGACGCTACCTGTGAGGGAGACGGCTGCACGTGGAAGGGACCCTAAGACCCGTGCCAGAAGGTATGTGAAGAGAGATCCAGTGTCCAGGATCTGGATTGGAAGGCTGGACATAAGAACTGGACTACATACTGGCCAGGCTATATAGAGAGGAACTCTAACAGCAATGGAAGCTCAGGTATGAACACTGATCTATGCCCTAGCTATAACCTTGAAAGACAGCAGGGAAACAAGTATTCTCCTGAAAGTGCTCCATTGAGAGATTCATCTGTGCCAATCCATGATATTGAACCCATGCTTGTTGAAGAAGGGGGAATGATTGCAGATGAAGAATGTGTTTATATGGACTGCTCTCCGTCCAAACTCCTTTGGTGATTTTCTGTTATAAAGTACAGCAACCATCACAAAGAAATACAAACTTGTTCTTTAATCTACTCAGAAAAGGTCCTGAGTAAGGTTTCTAGCCACGAAGTAGAAAGCAAGTCAGCTAAGGGGTTTCAGTGGATAACTGCTAGCAATTGAGCCTTACCTAATTGCTTGTGAGCTAGGAGAGAATCACTTCTGAATCTATGTGGGAAGTTATCAGAAGTTAACCTGAAAAGAACAGTTTTTTTCTTTCTTTGTGGCTTTTCGTTTGTTGTTTGATATATGCTAAGAAAACATTAGCTAATGCCTGACAAGTTTAAAGGTTGTTTTCCTGATTTTGTTTTTTTTCAAGTTTAACACTGAAAGCAAGTAACCTGATTTATGTGCTACCAAGCATATCTGTGTTGGGAGAAATAACCCCATAAATAAATTTCTTATTGGCTTTAACACTTGACCACAACTAAATTATTGTCAGCAGCTGTGTCTGGTGTGAATGAACTGCATTGCCCACAATCCCTTGCAAATCATATAGATATATGCACTTGCCAAGACTGTGAAGATTCTCACCCAGGCAGCCGTCTGACAAACCTTACAGTCTAACTATATCCCCTTAGTACTCACCGGATCCGGTACAGGTAACAGGACAGGGTTGGTTCCCAAACTCCGCACGGGTTCAAGGGTGTCGGCCGGAAGGAACCGGCAGCTCTGGTGAGGCAAGAAGGAAATTCTCCCCGGAACAACTGCCCAGTGGCGCCTGAGATTTCTCCCCGGTTCCGACCGGTCCAAACCCAGAGGCGGTAAACGCCGAACCTTTACCGTGAAACTTTACCGCTCTTTCCTGGTCAGGGAACCAGAGAAATGCTGCGGCGAAAGAGTCAGGAAAGGACACCCGGAGTCTCGTGGGAATACAAGCCAAACTTTATTTGTGCTAGCACAGACCCAGCAGAATAATTTCCAAAAACTCTGAGCCCTGAGTCAGGGGCTGTACAATCCTTATATACTCAGTTCATACCATCAGTTCATACCTACGTTCAGTTTTCTGACTGGTGCTCCCTTGGGTTCCTGCCCAATCATATTCTCTTAGGTAAGGGGCTATCACTTCCCCCTACAGCACCAGAATCGAAACCTGTCAGACGGCTGCCTAGGGTGAGAACTTACACAATCTTGACGATGCATATATTCATATGATTCTTGCAAGGTATTGTGGGTATTGTAGTTTATTCACTCCCAAACACAGCTGATGACAATAATTTGAGTTGTGAAACCAAGTGGTAAGATCAATAAAATACTTCTTTTATTGATGGGGTTTAATTCACCCAGCACATGTATGCTTGATAGCACTATAAATGAGGTTACTTGCTTGCAGTGTTTAAAATGGATAACAAAAAGTCACAAAGTAAACCAGAAAACAACCTTCAGCTTGTCAGGCAATTAGCTAATGTTTTCTTAGCAAATAATTACCAAATACAAAGGCACAAAGTAAAGAATAAACTTTGCTGGTTAGGTTAACTTCTGCTTATTTTCCACGCCGATCTCAGCAGTGATTCTCCCTTGCTCACACACACAATCAGGTGCAGCCCTAATTACTATCAATGGACTAGCTGAAAGCCTTTAGCTGGCTGGCTGCTACTGTGTGAGCCCAAATCCTGCTTTAAGAGCTGTTTGCAGTGGAAATAAAGAACAAAGTTAGGTTTCTTTGTGATGGCTGATGTGTTTGCTCATAGAAAACTAGCAATAGCATTTAGATAAAGAACAGTCCATGTAAATAGTTTCATCTGCTGTATTTCCCCCTGCATCAACAATCATAGGGTCAATATCATACATTGGCACAGATGAGTCTTTCATTAAGGCACTATCATGAGAATGCTTATTCCCTTGCTGCCATTCTCTATTATAGATAGGGTCTGGATCAGTGTTCATACCTGAGCCTCTCCTGCTATCATTATTCCTCTCTGTATAGCCTGGCCAATATGTAATCCAATTCTGATGTCCAGCCTTCCAATCTTGATCCCTGGACGCTGGATCTTCTCTCACATACCTTCTGGCCTTGGTCTGAAAGTCCCTTCCACATGCAGTCTTCTCTCTTCCAGGTAGCCACTGGTGATTCCTATCTCTGCCACTCCATTCCTCTGGCTGAATCCAGTCCAATGGACTCTGCTGGCTTTTGGAATACCTCCCAGTATGAGTACTGCCTTGGAATGTCCCAGACCTTCCAATGGCCTTTCTTCTCTTCCTTCCAGAGAGTTTCCTTCTCTCTCTATCTGCTTGGCTTGGCTTCTGTTTCTCCAGGTGATACTGGTGCTTGTAGCCGTTGCTGTCTCTGTATCTCTTCCTCCCTCTGTAGCTGTTATCTGAAGAAAAAGCTCTACTCTTATCCTGTTCTAATGTGTGCTGCTCCCTAACACAGCGCAGCTGTGTTGAATCAGGCCCTGCCCTTTGAGATGAGTGCTTAGGGATTACCTCATAGCTCTCTTGATTGCACACACATTCTCTCACTTCAGCCCCTCTCATGGCTGCTGGAAACCTGGTGCATTCTGGGACTGGTAGTCTTTTATGTGAAAACTCTGTTTTCTTGCTTCTACCAGAACTGACAGGTTGCTTGTTCAGAGTCACATCATCTTTTCTATAGCTCCTACCTGAGCTATGATAAGCTTCCTTATCACAAACCAGAAACCTAACAAAGAGAACAAAGAAGAGAAAGGGAAAGGGGCAGCCCCTCCTGTGGGCTACAGGTAGGACAAATGGCCTTGGATTACAGTACACCCCTTCTTTGGCCGTTTGTCTCTGCAATTTGTTGTATGGGCGTATTTACTAGCCAGGGGCTGAATTCCTTTCATCCTGAGGTGACTGCCACAACCTCCCGCTTAGTGCAGCTTCGCCCCCCCCCCTTAGTGCTGTGCTGCTTCTCCCCCCCCTCCCTTAGTGCTGCTTCCACCTCCCCTTAGTGCTTCTTCACCCCCCTTAGTGCTGCTTCCACCCCCCCCCCTTAGTGTTGCTTCCACCTCCCCCCTTAGTGCTGTGCTGCTTCTCCCTCCCTCCCTTGGTGCTGCTTCCACCCCCCCTTTAGTGTTGCTTCCACCTCCCCCCTTAGTGTTGCTTCCTTCCCCCTTAGTGTTGCTTCCTTCCCCCTTAGTGCTGCTTCACCCCCCCCCTTAGTGTTGCTTCCACCCCCCCTTAGGGTTGCTTCCACCCCCCCTTAGGGTTGCTTCCACCTCCCCCCTTAGTGTTGCTTCACCCCCCACTTCCTTAGTGCTGCTTCTGCTTTGCCCCCGTGCAGCTGCTGCTTCTGCTTTTTATAGAGCAGCGGCTGCAATAAACTTAATTTGAAAAGGAAAGACAACCTGTGAGGAGCCCTCCGGTCGTCCTTCTGCAGCTCCCGAGGAAGTGATGTCAGAGGGGGCGGGCTTCTCACAGGTTTCTTTTCCTTTTCAAATTAACCTTATTGCAGCCGCTGGTCTGTGAAAAGCAGAAGCAGCGGCTGCACGAAGGATCGATCGGGGATCACGTTCGTGCCGCGGACTGTGGGAGAAAAGCCGTTTTTTTTCTCTGGCTGCTCCCAATCTCGCGGCCAGAGCAAAAAAAACGGCTTTTCAAGGGCCGGTTTTATATCTGTGCCGGCAGCCGGCCTGGCCATGGAAAAACCGGCTGAAAACCGGCCGGTTGGCAATCCTAGCTCCTCACCACAAATAAGGTGCCAAAAAATGCTTGTTTCATGGCTGCAATTTTTCCATAGGGAAGAGCAAAATGCACTTACATCACAGCGGCTAATATGTCCTGGCTGAAGAAACCAGCTGTGAATGCATACGGCAAACATATTACTAGCCCACCACTGCACATCTCAGCATCTGAAATGGCTTGTCTCATCCTCCTTCTGACCTACCCTGGCCGAGGTGTCCAAGAACCCGGTTTTACGGGCGTGTTTTTCAGGGACATCTACATTTGTGAAATGTCTTACACTCATGCATGTACCCAGCCTTGTTAGCTGTGTAGGGCCTGTCTTATTTTTAGTATTTAGCTCATGCCTTTCCAGTGGTAGTTCAAGGCAAGTTATATTCAGGTATTTCCCTGTCCCCAGAGGGCTTACAATCTAAGTTTGCACCTTATTTATTTAACAGGTTTTTTATACTGCTTTATCTTTTCAGTGAAAGCGGTTTACATTGTAACTGAAACTTGGTAATGTACATTAAACAGGGACATTTTTCTGAGGCAATGGAAGATTAAGTGACTTGCCCAATGCCACAAGGAGTGCTAGTGGGAATCAAACCCTATCTCTCGGTTCCCAAGCCAGTGCTCTAACCATTAGGCTACTTCTCCAGTCTACCTGAGGTAACGGAGGGTTAAGTGACTTGCCTAAGGCCACAAGGAGTGTCAGTGGGATTTGAACTCTGGTTTCTCTGGTCATCAGGCTGCTACTCTTCTACTTTCTTCAGAACCAGTTACTGGGACGTTCATTTTTCAGGATGGAGATGGCGAGATTTCAGAAGATACTTATACATGCCTCCCTTCACTGCCACGCCCCTGGTTTTTGGACATTCTGCTTTGGACGTCCCAGATGTTTTTAGACATCCCTTCTACAGTGCCACTTCACATTCTGTGTTTATCCAGACAGTCAGTGCTATTGCTTTATCTGATTTATGAACAAAACATTTTGAATAATACTCCTGAAGGAGCAGATAATTCTGTAGCGAGAGCTGTAAAATAGAAACAAAGAAACACCATGTGGCCTATCCAGTCTGGCCATCCATAAGAACTATAGGACCCGATCTTCAGCACCAGCAACTAGCCACCAGCGCTGAACGTTAAAGCTGGATATTCAATGCTGGGGCCATATCTAGGCTCTGGCATTGAATATTCGGGTTGCCCGGATTGCCGCAAAGCTAACCTGGCTACAGCGATATTCAGCCCCTACCTGGTTAACTTCTGCGGTGAAAGTTGGGCGAGTATTTCCAGCTCCTGACTTTCACCATGGGCCGCTAACCGGGCAGCAGCTCAATATCAACACTGCCTGTTTAGTTATTTATTTACCATCTCTTTTATACTGCTTTTCAAGTTACCCGAGTGGTTTACATTGAAATCAACTTATGGTTATACATTGAACAAGAACTTAGCGGTTACATTTAACTATGGGGTAGGGCGGTATGGATTCTATAACTTATTTACAGATGGGTCTGATTGAGGCGGTTTTTAAATTGACTGGCATGTGTCCTTGAGTGAGGGATAAGTTTGTTATTTTAAGTAGGGTGGGTGATAGTTTTTATCCATGAGACGGGACATGGGTCAAAAAGAGAGATGGTAGTGTTTAGCCTGGATAAGATTTGTTCTAGATGTTCACTTGAGATTGGTTCAAATGAGGTACACAACTGAGTGTTTCCTGTGGTACTGAGGGGTGGCTGTCCTATTATTGTGGGGTCACTAAAGGACATAAGTTTGTTCTGCAGATAAGTGGTGAAGTCATCTGGATGCAACGCGGAGTCTTTCTGCATCGGTGGAGCCCATGTGAATGATTTGGCTATTTCAAATAATTCTCTGGGATGGTTCAGTGATTTGTATGATACTCTCTTCTTTGCTTGTGGATTAGGTTGTTGTATTCTTCTTGTTTGATAGAGTATTCCTTGAGGTGTAGTGGGTCCCTGGTTCGTCTCCATCATTGTTCTATCTGTCTCAGTTTGCGTTTGGATTCTTTTATTTCCCGGGAGTACCGTGATGCTTTCTCTTTTCACGTAGACATCCTTCTCCGAGGAGCTAGTGCAAATAGTGCTATTGTGTTGTTCACTATGTACCGCTTTTACCCACTGCCTGTTTAGCAATGGGTGCTTCCCCGAAACACCCCAAGCACATGCCGATGCTAACCAGATAGCATCGAGGTGTTTAGCAGTGGCACCTCTGGATATTCAGCAGTACTGTGTTAGTGCCACTGTATAGCCCACTGAGCAGCATTTACATGGTTTACAGGTCTAGGAACCACAAAAGGAGAGCAACGGCCCTCGCAGTACGTAGAAGACCGAAACCACAACAAGCGAGTGGTGTATGGAGGTCACAGGTGCCTTTATTTGTTAAAAAAAACCTATGCAGCGTTCCTCAAGGGGAACATAAAAATAATAAAAATATAAATATATGTTATAATGAGTTAAAAATATATATTAAATAATAAATAAATAAATAAGCAATATAAAAACAGACAAAATAAGCATAGAATCATGATTAAAAACATATAATAAAAAATACATTGTTAAAAACATAAAAAACTATAGGTTAAAAATATGTGTATTACAAATCATAATAAAAGAAAACAAAAGAAAACAAAGGGCAGAGGGATATACCTGTTTTTTCCACTTGTTCGGTCTTAATTTTCCCCCTTTTCCCCCTTCCCTCTTCCCCCTCCCCTTCCCCTTTTTCCCCTTCCCCCTTCCTCCTTCCCTTCCCCCCTTCCCTCCCCCCCTTTCCCCTCCCCTCTCTCTCATCAGGCACCATAACCCTCTCATGGAAGTCTGTTCTTGTGTATCCTCTTCTTAAAAAAACATCTCTTGACTCTTTGGTTCTATCCAACTATAGGCCTGTCTCTCATTTTCCTTTTCTGTCTAAAGTCCTTGAGTGACTAGTTTTCGTCTAGCTCACAGACCATCTTCATCAAACAGCACTCTTCATCCCCATCATTCTGGTTTCCGTCCATCTCTCCTGAGTGAAGTTCACCAATATTTTGACCATGGTAACATCTCTCTTCTGTTGTCTTTGAATCTTTCATCTGCTTTTGACTTGGTCAACTATGCTATTCTTTCTTGTCTCTCTGACATTGGTCTTCATGAGACTGTCCTTCAATGGTTTTGTTTTTTCCTGACTAATCGCCAGGGGCATAAATTCCGCCCAAGCAGCCCCCACAGTGTGGGGGGGGGGGGGCGGCCCAGGCAGAAAGGTGGCCCATGCCGTGGCTGCGGCAAACTTACCATTATCATCATTGCCACACTGCCTCAGCTCTGGGTACATTTTTCTCAAACCTGGCGATTGTTCCCCACTGGGTCAAAGTCTCATGATAACAGCCGCACCACGAGAGTTAGGCCCAGCGGGGAACAGCCATCAGGCATGCAGCAAGCTTGCAAAGCGGAGGCAACATGGCAATGATAATTGGGGGGGGGGGGTCCACATGGGGAAAGGGCTGCTGCATTACAGAGGGGCCTACATGGGGTGGGGCACTGCCACAGCCACTTCGACAATGAGGGACCCTCAGCAAAATTTTGCTTGGAGGCCCCTCATTGGAACTAATGTCACTGCTAATCGTTCTTTTGCAGTTTCCTTTAATTCTCTCACCACTTCATCCTACTCTCTCGACTGTAGTGTCCTTCAGGGCTCAGTGCTTGCACCTCTTCTCTTCAATATCTTTCCAGCCCCACTCGCCCTCCTAATTAAGCAGTTTGACATTTCCACATATTACTTTGCCAACGATATTCTCCTCATCCTCCATAGCAACCTGCTTGCCACTGATCTTGCCTCCCCAAAATGCCTGTTTCTCTGTGGTTGCATCTTGGCTCTATGATAATCTTCTCTTGTTCTGTAGTAGGCTATGGCCTGTAAACTAGGCCTAGGTCCCTACCCCCACCTGAGAGTTGTGCTGGGAAGAATCAGAGTCTGAGAAACTGCTTTAAACTGCTTTTTTACTGCTCTCTGAAAAGTCTGAATAATTCCTTTCTTACATTCCTCTACACTGATGACAGAACTGGTGATAGCAGTTCCTGTTCCTGCATTCTCTGAGCTAGAAATGGCCTTGAAGTAGAAATGTATCTATGTCTAAGACTGTGCCTTTGTTAGAATAGTCTGAGCAGGGGGGAGCAAGGAGCTAGGCCCAGGGAGTGTCCCCGATTGGACAGGTGCAAGGGGCGTTGGGACCAATAGAAAGTTTGCCTGTATCGAACTGTAAAGATTGTATATAAGGAATTTGCTCCTGTTTTCCATTGCTCAGTCCTTTTTGGATGCTTTCCTGTCTGAGCCTTGTGCACAATAAATTGGCTTGGAACCTGCGATTGACTCCTGGTTTCATTCATTGCGTGTACTTCGCTGCTACAGTTCAATCTTCAAAAAACAGCAGCTATTTGGTTATCCCCATCCTCTTGGTCTCCAACTCTTGCCCTTATGCTTGCTGATACCAAACATCTGCTCTGACCATCACTTGCAAGTATCTGTGCATGGCCCTGATTCCATATGATTCATGGGGGGATGTTTACTAAAGTGCGGTAAACGTGAATTACGCGCGTTGTATGACGTTAACGACTGTAAGTGTAGTATAACGCGCGTAATCACGCGCCAACGGCCGTTAACGTCATACTACGCGCGTTAACCGTAGTTAACGATCGTAAAGCTCCGCGGCGCGTTAAAACAGCGCAGAAGGTGGAGAGTGGGCGGATAGAAGGGGTCAATGGGCGGAGAGTGGGCGGGGAGAGGCTCCCCTCATACTAACGCGGTGAATTTCAGAGCTGAATCCCAACGCGAATGAAAACCTGCCGTTAAAGGCATATTAAAGGGAAGAGAAACCATTTCCGTCAGCAATGTACAGCAAAACCGGGGAAACCTACACAACGTGAGCAGTGTGATACATTTGCAAAGACCAAAAGTTCACATAAAACCTTAAGAATGACCACAAGAAACATTGTAAAAAGCACAATTCAGCTGGGCAACAGTGATAGCAATGGGCAACAATGAACAACACTCCCTGGAAAGCACCAAAGAAAGAAATAATGTTTGGAAGGGTCTACGCTCCGTAGACCCTTTCAAAGATCATTTCATTGTGATGGAGCTTTCCTGGGAGTGGTGTGTAATGTTGCCCAATGATATCATTGTTGCCCAGCTTGGTTATGGGTGTTTGCCCCTTTTTTTGAGGTCTGTTTTGAGGTTTATGTGCACCTTTGTCTCCATACAAGGTAAATGAGCCCACAGTAAACCTGTGCAGAGCAGGGTTTCTGACTCGTCAGGCCGCTTTAACTAACTCCAGGGACGGCACCATTTCTGTGGCTACAGTGTGGTGCAACAGACACAGCCAGTGCCTGTAAGACCAGAGGGTCACAGGTTCAAATCCCAGCTGGGGCTCCTGCCAACCCAGTCCCCATAGTTTTACCCACCACTAAACAGTGATAGTAAAGACACCCCTTTATTGCAGAGAACATACACATGGTTAATATGCCTATATTATACCACACCAAACACAGACACCAGAAACAGGCGCATTACCCAGAGCAGAGTCTCGCAATTGCAGTCCTGGAGGGTCCCACACCATTCAGGTTCCATGCTGCCTCTAATAAAGATGCCTGTGCTGCATACCTATGCACCACCCCCATGGTATGCAGATGTAGCTCATGCATATTTATGAGGGACAGCATGAAAACCCGAACAGGTTTGGAACACCAGGACTGGAGTTGGGGAACTCTGCCGTAAAGCAGCAGCCAACAGGGCCAGACACACCCACAGGCCCCATTGGCCAATGCCTCCTGGAGAAGCAGGACATTGGGACCTGCCTGTATCTCCCAATTCAAGCAGTTGCATACCTTAGCAATGCCACCCTACACCTGGGTATATGGTACACAGCTATCAAACGTTTCCTGTGATAACTGGCAGATATCAATTCCTACATTAAGCACAGTTTGTTCAGTGAGCTCCACCATAACAATCATTCTGCTGTCTGTGGTTTGTGCTGCAGGTCTGGTCTCTGACAGTGCGTACCACCATGGGGAGTGACCCCCAACAGTCTTGTGTACAATATCCATGCCTGAACTGTGCCCAGGACTGGTGTGGTGGGTATGGCTGCTGAATACCTCTATAGTTGCACAATGCTGGAATAGGTGTGGGGGTGTCTGTCTGTCTATCCAGTATGTGGTGGCTGCAAACACCTTTCACAGCCCACACTGCCAGCAATGTTGCCAGTAGTGAGCTGCCAATGTGCATAATGAGGAGCAAGGTACCATGGGTATAGGCCGGACAGGGTGGCCTGGCCAGGGTGCATCTGCACAGGGCATAGGGCAGTGACAGGCACATTTTAGTGCCCGGCCACCACCTACACAGACAGGGTGACCTCAGTATGTCCTGCTGAGAGATCACTCTCACCCTGACTGTGCAGTGACCACAGCATGGCTAGGCACCCCCATAGTGCTATATAGTATTTCTCTCATGTGATAGATATGGGTTTCCTTTTGGGGCCCAGTCACTGATTTATCTGCTTGCTGTGTATGCTGACATCCCAGTTCTGGGTGCATGCATCTCCACTGGGCACATGCATTATGGACTAACTAGCAGACTGTTTGCAGCTGGTATGTGTCTTGATGGAGTGGCTTGCAGGGTGCAGTGGCTGATGGCTTGCTGCAGGAGTATATCAGATAGTGGTGGGGTGCAGCTTACCATATCCAGGCCTGATGTCTGTCTGCGTACAGAGCTGCGGTGCCTGCCCTGTGGGGTGTCTGTTCCTCACCAGAACTGGGGTTGATGTTCCTCTCTACTGCCACCTTTGCAGGGAGGTAGAAAGTGGTCTATTGTTAGGAGACCCTGTTTGCCGCACTTGGGGGGGGGGGCGTACATGGGCCCCCTAGGGGTCCATGGGGGCTACACCTGACTGCAAGGTGTTTGTGCAGAAACTACCTATCTCGCACATTAACACTGCTTTGGACCTGCGCCATGGACGGTGCTGTGGACCTGGTGCTGGGCGCCTCACTGCACCCTCAGGGTGAGCACAGTACCCGCACAATGTGACGGTGTGTAGCTACTCTGTGCCAGTACAACACCCGGTCAGTACCTCCTACCAGGCCGAGGTGCTGTGGGGGTGCACATGGTCACTTCCCCCTACCAGGCCGAGGTGCTGTGGGGGTGCATTCCCCATGGTGTGTATCTGTGGACAGCTGATTTGCATGTGCAGTGCATCATGGGTGTGACTGGCACAATCCAACCCTGGGAAGATCCAGCGCCTGCTCTCAGGCTCTGCTAAACCATAGGCCATCACACGTACATCTGTTAGCATAGTGCATAGGTGCAAGACACCCTAAAGTGTCTGTACTATAAGGTGCCCACGCTGGTAAAAACACACGTACCCACGCACGATTGTACGCACATACCAATGAACGTACCAATGCACATACCTACGCACGGGGCTACGCCCGTAACAACGCACGCAGCCACGCACGTACCAACGTACATGGCTATGCGCACTGCGAGAGTGTGTTTCACTAACAACTACTGAACGTAAAGAAAAACATGCCTCCTCATTCCCTATGTAATGTACAGGGTGCTGCCTGGGACAGCATTCTGCGTTAGGCACACTGGGGACTCGAACCCATGCTGCCTGTAACAGCAGTGAGTACACTAACCATTGTGCTACAGCTCTGTTTCAATGATTTGTGTCTGTACGCCTTCATATGATTAACGCGCAGTAACGCGCCACGGTGCCCTGTACCACTCGTTAGTTTTTGGAACACGCATTAGTCGTTACGATGTCCCGCCCATGTCCTTTTTTGGCTTTCCTTTCACTAACGCGGCTCCTAACGCGATTTGCACTAACGCAGTTTAGTAAACATACCCCATGATCATATCAGCAGCATCATTAAGCGTTCCTATTTCACCCTCTGTCAAATCTGTTTTCTTCATTCCTTTTTGTCTCCATCTGCTCTTGCAACACTTCTCTCAGTTTGGTTATCTCTAGGCTGGACTATTATAATAGTTTTCTCAGGTCTTCCCGATTATGAAATCAAGAGGCTGCAATATGTTCAGAATTTCGCTATCTGTATTCTCACCCATACTTCTAGGTTGGACCACATTTCCCCCTCTCTGATCAGCCAGCATTGACTCCCTATTTCCTTCAAAATTCAATACAAAATCCTGATTCTAACTCATAAAGTGATGCATATGGGTCTCCCTTCTTATCTCTCTTCACGTATTCCTTTGCACACTTCTCATAGAGTTCTCCGGCCATTAGACGCTAACCACTTTCACCTTCCCTCCGCTACACAAGCAAGACTGGAGTCTACAAGACATTCGACCTTCTACTTCCTTGCACCAAAACTCTGGAATGATCTCCCTCCCGACCTCTGATTGAAATCCTCCTATCTCAAATTCAAGGCTTCTCTTAAAACACACCTGTTTTTACAAGCTTTCCTTTCCCTGGATAACCTTACATTCTCCTGTATTTCTCATCTTTACTCTTCTCTCCTTTGACTGAATGGTCTTTCCTATTTTGCACTGGAGTTCTTTTCTGGTTTACTGTTGTTTTACTGTGCCTTGCTGTTATGAAGTGGCAGTATATCAAATTTTAAATAAATTAAACTAAACTTCGCTAGATCCCTCTGTATGCTATCCACACCTTCCAGGGTGTCTACCCTGCTGCTGATTTTGGTATTATCTGCAAAGAGACAACCTTTTTATGACAGACCACCTGCACTGTTGTTGTTAAGTGCCATCGAGTCGGAGTCGACTCATGGCGACCCTCTGGATAGCTATCCTAAGTTGTGTTCGGTCTTCAGTCAGGCGGCTCATTGTTGACAGACTGGTACCTGTAGCTGCTGTTATTGTATCGATCCATCTTATTGCTGGCCTTCCTCTTTTGCGTTGACCTTCTACCTTGCCAAGCATGATATCTTTCTCTAATGATCTCTCTCTTCGCATGATGTGTCCAAAGTATGAAAGTCGAAGTCTTGTCATCTGAGCTTCTAAAGAAAGCTTAGGTTTGATCTCCTCTAGTACCGACTGGTTTGTTCTTCAGGCAGTCCATGGTATACACAGTATTCGCCGCCAGCACCATAATTCAAAGGCATCAATTTTCTTCCTGTCTGTCTTTTTCACTGTCCAGCTTTCACATCCATATGATGTTATTGAAAATACCATGGCTTGAACAAGTCGAATCTTTGTATGGAGAGAGACATCTTTGCTCTTGAGAATCATATCTAGGTCTTTCATAGCCATTCTGCCAAGAGTAATGCGTCGTTTGATTTCTTGACTGCTTGTTGCTTCTTTATTGATAGTTGATCCAAGTAGGTTAAAATTGTTCACAATTTCAATTTCTTCTCCTTCAACGATGAACCTGTTGATTATGCCAGTTGTCATGATCTTTGCTTTCTTTACATTAAGGTGCAGGCCCATTTTGAGACTATGGGGTATGTTTACTAAAGTGCGTTAGTGCAATTCGCTTTAGGAGCCGCAGTAGAGACAGAAACCCCAAATAACGAAATGGGCGGTACATCGTTACCACTAACGCGCGTTCCAAAAACTAACGAGCATTACAGGGCGCCGTGGCGCGTTAACGCGCATTCATCCTAAGAAGGTGTACAGACACAAATCACTGAAACAGAGCTGTAGCACAATGGTTACCTCACTGACCGCTGTTATAGGCAGCATGGGTTTGAGTCCCCAGTGTGCCTAACACAGAAGGCTGGCCCAGGCAGCACCCTGTACACTACATAGGGAATGAGGAGGCATGTTTTTCTTTACGTTCAGTAGTGTTGTCAGAAACACACCCTCACAGAGTGCGTTGGTGCGTGCGTGGCTGCGTGCGTTGGTACGGGCGTAGCCACGTGCGTTGGTGCATGCGTAAAATCGTGCGTGGGTACGTGTGTTTTTACCAGCGTGGGCACTTTATATTACAGACTCTTTAGGGTGTCTTGCACCTATGAATTATGCTAACAGATGTAAGTGTGATGGCCTATGGTTTATCAGAGCCTGTGAGCAGATGCTGGATTTCCACAGGGTTGGATTGTGCCAGTCACACCCATGATGCACTGCACATGCAAATCAGCTGTCCACAGATACAAACCATGGGGAATGCACCCCCACAGCACCTCGGCCTGGTAGGAGGAAGTGACCATGTGCACCACCTCAACGGCTCGGACTGGTAGGGGGTACTGACCGTGTGTTGTACTGGCACAGAGTAGCTACACACCGCCACATTGTGCGGGTACTGTGCTCACCCTGAGGGTGCGGTGAGGCGCCCAGCACCAGGTCCACACCACCTTCCATGGCTGAAAGAGGCCATGCTGGAGGTCCAAAGCAGTGTTAATATGTGAGATAGGTAGCTTCTGCAGAAACACCTTGGATATCTCTGTCTGTCTCAGTCAAGTGTATCCTCATGGACACCCTCCCCCCCCCAGGAGGATCATGCACCACCACCACTCTCCTCCCCCCCCCAGGGCTGAGGGTGGCAAACAGGGTCTCCCATCAACAGATCCACATTCTACCACCCTGCAATGGTGGCAGTTGAGGGGGCCATCAACCCCAATCCTGCTGGGAAAACACCCTTCAGGGCAGTCAATGCAGCTCTGTACATAACCATAACACAATGGCAGACAGACATTAGGCCTGCATATGCTAAGCTGCACCCCACCACTATCTCATATTCTCCTGCAGCAAGCCTTCAGCCACTGCACCCTGCAAGGCACTCCATCAAGACACATACCAGCTGCAAACAGTCTGCTAGTTAGTCCATAGTGCATGTTCCTAGTGGAAATGCATGCACCCAGACCTTGGATGGCAGCACACACAACAAGCAGATAAGTCAGTAACTGGACCCCAAAAGAAAACCCATACATATCACATGAGAGAAATACTATATAGCACTATGGGGGTGCCTAGCCATGCTGTGGTCACTGCACAGTCAGGGTGAGAGTGATCTCCCAGCAGGACATACTGAGGTCACCCTGTCTATGTAGGTGGTGGCCGGGCACTAAAATGTCCCAGTCAGTGCCCTATGCCCTGTGCAGATGCACCCTGGCCAGGCCACCCTGTCCGGCCTATACCCATGGTACCTTGCTCCTCATTATGCACATTGGCAGGCCAATACTGGCAACAGTGCTGGCAGTGTGGGCTGTGGAAGGTGTTTGCAGCCACCACACACTGGATAGACAGACAGCCACCCCCACACCTATGCCAGCATTGTGCTACTATAGAGGAGATCAGCAGCCATACCCACCACACCAGTCCTGGGCACAGTACAGGCATGGATATGGTACGCAATACTGTTGGGGGTCACTCCCCAGGGTGGTAAACACTGTCAGAGACCAGACCTGAAGCACACACCGCAGACATCAGGATGATTGTTGTGATGGAGCTCAATCAGCAAACTGTGCTTAACGTAGGAATTGCTATCTGCCAGTTATCAGAGGAAACGTTTACTAGCTGTGTACCGTATACCCAGGTGTAGGGTGGCATTGCTAAGGTATGCAACTGCTAGTATTGGGAGATACAGGCAGGGCCCAATGTCCTGCCTCTCCAGGAGGCATTGGCCAAAGGGGCTGTGGGGGTGTGTCTGGCCCTGTTGGCTGCTGCTTTACGGCAGAGTTCCCCAACTCCAGTCTTGGTGTGCCAAACACTGTTCTGGTTTTCATGCTGTCCCTCATAAATATGCATGAGCTACATCTGCATACCATGGGGGTGGTGCATAGATATGCAGCACAGGCATCTTTATTAGAGGCAGCATGGAACCTGAATGGTGTGGGGCCCTCCAGGACTGCATTTGCGAGACTCTGCTCTAGGTAATGCGCCTGTTTATGGTGTCTGTGTTTGGTGTGGTAAAATATAGGCGTATTAACCATGCATATGTTCTCTGCAATAAAGGAGTGTCCTTACTATCACTGTTTAGTGGTGGATAAAACTATGGGGACTGGGTTGGCAGGAGCCCCAGCTGGGATTTGAACCTGTGACCCTCTGGTCTTACAGGCACTGGCTGTGTCCGTTACACCACACTGTGGCCACAGAGACAGTGCAGTCCCTGGAGATAGGAATCCTGACCGGACGAGTCAGAAACCCTGCTCTACACAATTTTACTGTGGGCTCATTTACCTTGTACGGAGACAAAGGTGCAAATAAGCCTCATAAATGACCTCGAAGAAAGGGGCAATAACCCATGACCAAGCTGGGCAACAGTGATATTAATGGGCAACCATAAAAAACACTCCCAGGAAAGTTCCAATAAAATGCAATGCTTTTTGAAAGGGTCTACGGAGCGTAGACCCTTCCAAACATCATTTCCTTTTTTTGGAGCTTTCCTGGGAGTGTTTTTTATGGTTGCCCATTAATATCACTGTTGCCCAGCTGGATCATAATGTTTTTTGAATTTGTTGTGGTCATTTTCAATTTATATTTGCTATTTTGTTCTGTGCACATGTATCACACTGCTCACGTTTTGCAGGTTTCCCCGGTTTTGCTGTACATTGCTGATGGAAATGGTTTCTCTTCCCTTTAATATGCCTTTAACGGCAGGTTTTCATTCGTGTTGGGATTCAGCTCTGAAATTCACCACGTTAGTGTGAAGGGAGCCTCTTCCCGCCCACTCTCTGCCCATTGACCCCTTCTCTCCGCCCACTCTCCACCTTCCGCGCTGTTTTAACGCGCCGCGGGGGTTTACGATCGTTAACTGCGGTTTACGCGCGTAATTTACCATTAACGATCGTTCGCACGTCAGAACGCGCGTTCGGACGTGCGAACGATCGTTAACCGTACATTACGCGCGTTATTCACGTTTACCGCGGTTTAGTAAACATACCCCTATGTTCTTTGATTGTGAGAAGCAAATGTTTCAGATCATCTTCACTTTCAGCCAGTAATGTAGTATCATCAGCATAGCGAAGGTTGTTGATGAGTCTTCCACCAATCTTCACACCTCTGTTGTCTTCATACAATCCTGCTTCTCTGATGATTTGTTCTGCATATAAATTAAACAGGTAGGGGGAAAGTATGCAGCCTTGTCTTACACCTTCACTATCACTTACAAAAATGTTAAAAAGAACAGGAGCAAGGACCAATCCCTGAGGCATGCCACTGATAATGGCCCTATCTTCAGAGTGAACTCCATTTAATACTACCCTTTGGCACCTCTCACTCAGCTAGTTTCTTATCCAGTCACTCACTTTACGGTCCATCGCTAGGGTACTCAGGTTATTTATGTGGAATGGTGTCAAAGGCCTTGTTAAAATCCCAAGTATATCACATCCAGGGCTCTCCCTAGATCCAGTTCTCTGGTCACCCAGTCAAAGAAATCAATTAGATTTGTCTCACAAACATGCAGTGTTGGATCCTATAATCCCCTTAGATTCCAGAAACTATACCATCCTCTGATTTAACAGTGTTTTCATTAATGTACTAACCAGTTGCTAGTTGTCTCTTCTGCTTTTGTGGACAGGAAGTGCATTCGCCCATCTCCAGTCCTCCGGGATAACTCCTGGCTCTGAAGAAGCATTGAAAAGATCAGCCAGTGAAGTCACTGGTACTAATTCATTTGCTGATCATTTCTTTCAGAAATTCATAGTTTGGGGGGGGGGGGGAAGGGGAATATTCAAAGGCATTTAGATGGCTTGCAGACCCTGTAGTAGATAGGGTCAGTAAATGCTGGCTAGCGGGTTAGTCAGCAGCAGTAACACAGTGCCGCTTGATATCCGCGGGTGCTGCTGCTACACGCCCCGATGCTATGCAGTTAGCATTGGCGCATTCTGGAGCAGAGCAGAGGTGGCACCCGTCGCTAACCGGGCGGCAACAATATTGAGCCGCTGACTACTTAGCTTCCAGCTTCTGCAGCAACCCGGATATTCAGTGCCGGTGGCCAGATACGGCTCTGGCATTGAATATCTGGGGTTAATTTTCAGCGGCAATGGCTAGCCGGCACTGCTGAATATCCCTCCCTGCATTTATAAGATGGACGAGCGTAGATTACCCTGTTCAGCCAGCATCTTTTGTTTCAGCATTTCAACCTTTAACTATTAATGAAGTAGAATCCATCATTGTGATGTCCAAACTCAGGGGCAAATAAGCCAACCTCTATCCATGCCCTTCCCCCAAGCTCTCTAGTTGCCTCGCAGAGCAAACATCTGTCAAGCCATAGCTCTGGTGACCCACCGTGTCCTGCTGCCTACATCTAAAACCTAGCAGGTGCCCCATTGATCTGTACTCATTTTGGCTAGTCATGAAACAGGTTAGACATTCCATGAAACAAACAACCAGCAGACTAAAAATCGGTGAAATTTCTTCAACAAAATTAACTTCACATCTTGTACGTTTCTTTGGGAAGGCAGATATCATGCCCATATGACTATGTTCCATATATAAATCTCTTATTGACTTGAAAACAAATGATAGAAAGAATTTGTTCACAAAGCCCACAATTATGTTGTTCTGATACCGGAGGACATGGTTAAGGTGATTGACATAGTGAGGTTCAAAAGATGTTTGAACAAGTTCCTGGAGGAAATGTCCATGAAAAATTAGCCATGTAGACTTGGGAAAGTCATCACATATCTCTGGTAATGAGTTAGGAGAAATCAATCTATTTTTTAGGATTTGTGAGGTACTTGCAGGGTCAGCCCATCCACTAGGTGGCCGCTTAGGGCGGCAGGCTCTGGTAGCTAGTACACAATGATTTTTTAAAGTGGTGGCTTTCTGCTGATGCTTTGGTGCAAACAGCAGGCCATGACCTTGTCATGAAAATCATGGTCTGCCGCTCCTGTCCCCCTCTGACACATCTTCCTGTTAGAGAGAGTCAGGGGCGGCATGCCTAGTGTGTGGGCGCCGAAGCACATGGGCCTGCTGTGAGCACCTAAGCAGCAGCACAAAGCCACCGCTTTCAAAACAGGGGTGCTGCCAACACCCCCCCTTGCCACAGAATGAGAAGATGGATTCAGGCAATGATGGCAGGGGGAACAGCGTGGTGGGAGTTTCTACCTGAGGTGGCAGAAACCTTCGGGCCGGCCCTGGGTACTTGTGATCTGGACAGGATGCCAAGGTTAGTGGATCTTGGCTTTCCTTACATTCTTATGTCTGTTGGAGAGAAATCAACAGAGGTAATGATTTGTTCCTTCTTTATAAAACTAAATTTAGACGTTTATATGAGGGGTCCCTAGATCTTTTAAGAGAAAAGCCACATAGGATATTGAGATCAATGAGAGGGCTGGGAAGGGGGTGTATCTTCGGAGGCTGCTGTGCCAGAAGGGCCCTAAGCATTGTTTGCTGAGAGAGGTTTCAGGGGGAACCATGTCAAGTTCCTCCAGTGATCTGAAATGTTCAGGAAAAGGAGAGGCAGAGGGCAGGGATCCCAGGGGTGTAGTAGATAGGGTCAGTAATAATATTTCTAAATGTCCTCAAAACTGATATTAGCCTCGCTTTTCCTTAGTATTTGCTCGCTAGAGGAGTGAGAAATGGGTGGCTAGATGGATAGCAAGGTGGATTGTATGTGGTGTCTACCCTGGTATTCCCTCTCTACTTCTCTTCCCTTTCTCACTTATGTTCCCTAACCCTTCTCCATTCTCCCCCAAACTCCTTTCTGTTGAAACATACCAGGTTCATGTTATAGCAAAACAACGCTTTCTGGAGTCTCTGCCCCAGGAGGAGAGAGTTAAACTCACTGTCTAGGTTATAATAATGAGGATTTCTTCACTCCAAAGCCCATAGCTTTAGGGTTGATATCTGTACTACTCCTACAACTCCTGCACTGGCATGGTTAGCAGATTCAGGAACCACTGTCCTTACCCGACTGCCCCTAAAAGCCTCACAGAACCCACAGCTCAGTGTCTCCCATGCCTTCTTTCCCACACCCTGTACCACACCACCACACTGGGCCTTCCAGGTGGCTCTGAGAAACTCTCATGTTTACTGTTGCAGTCAGTGGTGAACTTGCAACAGTATGCCCTACTCACCCTGTTTTCATGTGTTGCCACTGAAATTAATTCTGTCAGTGTGTAGTTTCAGAACCCTTGTTTTACTGATTCAAAATTATTTAGAACAATAGTTAATCTGCCATTTTTAGGTAAACTGACTGAACATCCAGAGGCTTTCCAGTTAATTCAGATCCAGTTAAATTGAATTTTCATGATTCCTATCAATTGGCTTTTGTGCTGGGTTTAGCAACAAGACAGATGACCTCCAGCGAAGACTCGAGAGGGGCCAAAGTTCCTTGATGAATCTTTTGAAAATGTCAGCAGCCCTTGACACCATGGACCTTGTTATTTGTTAAAGTTGTTTGCAGGGCCTGGGGAATAAGGGGCAAAATATTAAGGTGGTTCTCATCTTACTTTGTTTCTGTTTGCTAGCAAGGGTTGTCAACTTTTTGAAAGAGAAAATCCCACTACCCCTGCCCTTTCCCCGCCCCATGTCCTGCCCCTACCCCACCCTTGCTCCACCCCCTGTCCCCAAAAAAATTGCAGAGAGGGCAATGTGCAAACTGAACAAGCAAGATTGTTACACATTCTTAAACAGAAATTCTATACTGACAGAATATGCAGCATTGGTTGTACACACACACACACATACACACACAATAAATGAGCACAAAACAAAAAGAGAAATATAGAGACAAAAATTAAACCAAAACCCCAAGAAGCCAGACTCTGCATGCAGTGTAAATCAGATAAGAGATGCAATTCCCCATACTGTGTAAAATATAAAGGTTGCACAAAATCCAGTCATTAAATGGAAAATAAAATTATTTTTTCTACCTTTGTTGTTTGACCATTTTATTCTCTGATCATGCTGGTCCCAATATGAGGCTTCTGCTTTTCTGTCTTCTCTTAGCTCTCTTTCTGTGGTCTATGGTCCATCTGCCATTTCTTGTCTCTTCTTTTGTTTTCTTCACTACCTTCCATCAGCCTATTTCCAGTCCCAGTGCCCCCTCCCTTCCAGCCTCCTCCCCATTACCCAGTTACCTACCAGTACCATCCCCAGGTGTAAGCTCCCTTCGAGCCCCCTCCTCCTTACTTCCTCTGTCAGCTTCTTTCCTGCCCCCTCCTTCCTCCCCTCTGTGTCATCTCCCTTCCAGCCACCTCCTTCCCCCCTATTTCAGTTGCCTTCCTGCCTCCACCTTCCCCCTGTCAGTCCCTTCCAGCCACCTCCTTCCCCCCTCTTTCAGTTCCCTTCTAGCCACCTCCTTTTTTTCCCTCTTCCAGCTCCCTTCCAGCCACCTCCTTCCCCCCCCCCCTTTCAGTTGCCTTCCAGCCCTCCCCTTCCCTCCTCTTTTAGCTCCCTTCCAGCCCTTACCTCCCCCCTTCAGCTCTCTTCCAGCCAACTCCTTCACCCTGTCAGTCCCTTCCTGCCACCTCCTTCCCCCCCCCTCTTTCAGCTCCCTTCCAGCCCTCATCTTCCCTCTGTGTCAGTCCCTTCTGCCATCTCCTTCCCCTTGTAGCCGTGGCTCCTGCATCTTACAGAGTGGCGGCTGCAATAAAACTAATTTAAAAACAAAATGAAACCTGTGTGGAGCCCTCCGGCCCTATGGAACCCCTGCTGCAGCGCCCCCGCTCAAAAGGAAGTGATGTTACAGGGGGCGGGATGCTGCAGCAGGGGTTCCATAGGGCCAGAGGGCTTCGCACAGGTTCCTTTTGTTTTTAAATTAGCTTTATTGCTGCTGCTCTATAAGAAGCAGGAGCAGCAGCTGCAACGGGAAGGTGAGGCTGCACCGGGCGGGGGGGGGGGGGGGCCGGGGAACGCAGATGAAAAGCTGGTTTTCTGCTATATGTAAAATATAGCCAGAGCAAAAAATACAGCTTTTCAAGGGCCGGTTTTCGGTCTCTGCCGGTAGCCGGCCTAGCCATGGAAAAAACGGCCAGGCCAGCTGAAAAACGTCCCGTTGGTAACCCTATTGCTAGCCCCTCTTAACAGAAATTTTAGGTGTCCCCTCCCCCTACCACACACACACACAAAAACAGAATTCTACTTTCTCTAAAGCAATTACCTCGATTTTGTTTTTTCAGCTGGTTAACAGGGGAACTCTACTTACTAGTCCCTCTTTCAAATTTAAGAGCTTAGGAAATAGCAAAATTAATACTTCATGGTTTCAAAACAGTGAGAGCACAGGGGATTATGAGAACAAATTCTTCCCATAGCCCACAAGACCTATATAGTCCAGTGCCATACTAACAAGAAAGCCGTCTTGCGTTTTATAGTTTTCTGCAGTTTGGATTAAAAATTTCCAGAGAAATGAAAAAAAAAAAAGAATTATTTTTATGCCCAGGACAGAGGCTTTCTAAGAGAGTGTTCATTTAAGGATTACACTTCAGTATGTGTTACAGCGAAGTCTAGCAAAATTAAGGGCCCTTTTACTAAAGGGCGCTAAGCAGCTAACACATGTTTTTGCTTGCGGTAAGTGCGCACAAAGGCCTGCGGCAACTTTTATCCTGTAGGCATTAACTGTGAATCAAGCGGCAGGGCGTGGGCGTGGTGAGAACACATTGCACCATATATAAATGAATCCAAAAACATTCCATTGATGAGTCTTGGAGGAAGGCGGAGAGGAGTAGGAGAGAGGGAAAGGTGATCAGAGAGTGACCAGGCTGTAAATATTTATAGTTTGTAATGTGATAGAAAGCATATATCTTTATCTTAAGTCCTGTCTGGTCCGATTGAAAGTGCCTTACCGTCTTCATTTCACATGTTTTATGCTCTTGTTCTGATTTGAACCTTTCTCTTAGGACTCTCGCCATAAAATCATTGACTCTGTGTTCTTATCCTGAGAAGTACTCTCCAACATTTGAGGTGACAAATATGATTCTGTGCTGGGTGATCTTATGGCTTAATGGGAGACAGCCAATATGGATTTAGCCAAGGAAGGGTCTTGTTTTACTAATCTGTTATGCTTTTTTGAAGGTGTGAATAAACATGTAGACAAAGATGAGACAGTTGATATAGTGTATCTGGACTTTCAGAAAGCCTTTGACAAGGTCCCTCATGAGAGACGTTTGGCAAAATTAAAAAGTCATGGAATAGGAGGCAGTGTACTATTGTGGATCAGGAACTGGTTAAAAGATAGAAAGCAGAGGGTAGGGCTAAATGGGCAATTTTCCCAGTAGAGAAAGGTGAATCATGGAGTACCCCAGGGACCTGTGCTGGGTCCACTGCTTTTTAACATATTCATAAATGACCTGGAAATGTGAATAACGATTGAGGTTATCAAATTTGCAGATTACACAAAACTATTCAAAGTGTTAAAACCCATGAGGATTGTGGAAAATTGCAAGAGGATCTTGATAAATTGGAAGACTGGGCATCAAAATGGCAGATGAAACTTAATGTGGACAAGTGCAAGGTTATGCACCTAGGGAAGAACAACCCAAACTATGGTTACACGATGCAAGGTTCCACATTAGGAACCACCACCCGGGAAAAAGATTTAGGCGTCATTGTTGATAACATGTTAAAACCCTCGGCCCAGTGTGCAGCGGCGGCCAAGAGAGCAAATAGAATGCTAGGTATCATAAGGAAAGGAATGGAAAATAAAACAAAAGATATTATAATGCCTCTATACCGTTCCATGGTGAGACCGCACCTTGAATATTGTGTGCAATTCTGGTCACCGTATCTTAAAAAGGATATAGCGATTTTAGAAAAGGTACAGAGAAGAGACACCAAAATGGTAAAGGGGATGGAAGGATACTCCTATGAAGAAAGGCTAAAAAGGTTGGGGCTCTTCAACCTGGAAAAGAGACGGCTGAGGGGAGATATGATAGAGGTCTATAAATTAATGAATGGAGTGGAACGGGTAAACGTAGATTGTTTATGCCATCAAAATATAGAAAGACTAGGGGACATGCAATGAAGCTACAGGGTAACCTATTTAAAATTAATAAGAGAAAATATTTTTTCACTCAATGTGTAATCACTAAAATTTGCTACCGGAGGATGTAGTAAAAGCTGTTAGTGTAGCTTGGTTTAAAAAAGGTTTGGACAAGTTCCTTGAGGAAAGGTTCATAAACCATTATTAATGTGGACCCAGAATATCCACTGCTTGCCCCAGTACAAGCATTGTGGAACCTGTGTCTTTTGGGGAAACTGCTAGGTACTTATGACCTAGATTGGCCACTGTTGGAAACAGGATAGTGGGTTTGATGGACCTTGGTCTGACCCAGTATGGCATATCTTATGTTCTTATGTTCTGTGACTCGATTCTTGTCTTTAACATTTGGCTTGCCTCTCCAATGTAGCATCCCATTTCACATTTTTTGCATTGAATATTATGTATCACATGGAATGATTTTGCGATCACTTATATATTCTGGTATTGTCATCTGTTGATCATACTGTCCTGACGTAAAGAAGAAAGTTTTAACTTTCAAAAGCTAGTCTAAGAATATATTAAGTTAGTCCAATAAAAAGGCATCTCTTTATTTTCCTTTTTTGTTCCTCTTTTGTTTTCTACCTACCATTAAAGTGGACCAGCATAGCAGTCACACTACTTCTATCAGGAAAAAGGCGAAACCGGTAGCAGCATCCACTGATGCCACTGAGGGAACATTTTCCTTCTTAACTAGGTGCTTTGAGCTGTCAGGAAAAATCCTGATACTACAAACCTGGAGTTTAAATATAGCCTTTCTCTCAGTTCTGGAAACTAGTAAGAGCTGTTCTAGATTCAGTTCTAACCTATATTGAGGACAGTTGCCCCTTGTAATGTCAAATTTGCCAAGTTACCCAGTTCCAGGTGTGAGATTTTAAGCCAGTCCTGGATTTCTGACAATTTCATTCTGATGCATTTATTTAGCTGTATTTATATCCCGCTTTTCACCGGGTCAAAGCGGTGGAACATACAATTGCAAGGGTTTGGGGCCGTCACCTGGTGGCCAACAATAATTTATTTATTTACATTCTCTTATATACCATACTATTCTGCATCAGTGCGGTTTACATTGAACAAACTGAAATTACATTGAACAGGGTATTATAACTTGGAGATAACTATTTTACAGGGAACATGGGCTATGGAGGGTTAAGTGGCTTGCCCATGACCACAAGGAGCACCTGTGGGACTAGAAACCCCAGTCCTTCTGGCCCAAGGTTGCTGTCATCTAGTGGGATATGAACCCCTGACCTTCCGGCCTGAAGTACCTTGCCCCAACCACTAGGCTACTCCTCCACTCCAATTGTTAACAATTAATTGGGACGTAGACATAGACATTGTGTTATGGTTACATATGACATATGTTCAGGGGGACGAAATATGGTGGTTGGGAGGGAGTCAGTGGTGGGTGCTTGTTTCTGGTCCGAGGAATTCTTGGAATAGTGCAGTTTTAAGTTGTTTCCTGAAAGATGATGGGTCTGTGTTGCTTCTGATGTGATTCGGTAGAGAGTTCCAGAGGGATGGTGCATATAGTTCGAAGGCTCTGTTGCAGGTCCATTGATTGTATTTCGTTCTTTTGTGAGGGATACCGAGAGAGTTATTGGTGGTTTGTCTGGTTGTTCTGTTGTGGGCTGGCTGAGGCAGTAGAGTGCGGAGCTGGGAGGTTTGAGTTTGGTAGAGAGCTTTGTGGGTGAGTAGGGCGGATTTGTATTTGATTCTTACTTCTAGAGGGAGTATGTGTAGCTCCCTCAGGACTGGGGTGATATGGTCCTGTTTTTTTGCATTCTTGATAATTCTTACTGTGGTGTTTAAGGCAATTCGAAGTGGGTTGGTATGAGTGGCTGGAAGTCCGTGGTATATTATTGCAGTAGTCCAGGTGGGGGAGTGTCAAGGCTTGCATCACTGTTCTGAAGTCCTGTGGTTCAAGAAGAGGTCTGAGACGTTGTACTGTTTTAGCCTTGTGGTAGATTGTTGCGGTGGTTTTTTTGATCTGTTGATTGAGTGTGAGTGCTTGGTCTATGATGATTCCCAGGTATCTTATTTGTGGTTGTATTTGTATTTTTGTGGTTCCAATGTCGAGGTGTGTAGGTGGTGTGAAGTCTGGGTCCTTTGTTACTATGAGGGCTTCAGTTTTCTTTATGTTGATGGATAGGTTGTTCTTTTGTAGCCAGCTGGATATCTCGGTGAAGCATTCTGATAGGTGTTTATTGGTTGGGTTGGATGTTGTGATTGGAGCATAGAGCATTATGTCGTCCGCATAGATATGGTAGTTAATGTTGTATGTGCATATGATTGAGCAGAATGGTTGCATGTAGATGTTGAAGAGCATGGCAGATAATGTGGATCCTTGGGGTACTCCTTGGTGTTGCTGGAACGGGGGGGGGGAGGTTGATAGGTTTGTGTGGATCAGTTGTTGTCTATTGGTCAAGTAGGAACGGAACCATTGGAGTACGTTATCTTTGATGCCGATTGCTTGTAGTCTGTGTATGAGGATGTTGTGGGAGATGGTGTCGAAGGCAGCTGATATGTCCAGGAAGACATATGGCATATCCAGAGTGCTTGGCTTGAGTTCCCATGAGGAGGGTGTTCATTAGCGACGTCATGAGGGTCTCGACTCCGTGGAGTGGACGAAAGCCATGTTGTTGTGGGTCCAATATGTTGTTAGCATCTAAATGTTCTTGGAGTTGTCTCTGGACTACCTTCTCAATGAGTTTGGCGGTAAACGGGAGGCTTGCTATAGGTCTGTAGGAGGTAGGTTCGAGGGGATCCAGGTTGTGTTTCTTTAGGGTTGGTCGGATGATTGAAGTTTTAAGGAGATCCGGCATGCATCCTTGGCTGAGGGATTCGTTAACAATGCGGGTTAATGGTGTGCTCAGGTCATCTTTTGTTTTCTTTATCCATTCTGTAGGACAGGGGTCTAGTGGGGAGGTGGTGGTATTTAGTCGAGAGATGGTGGATATTTCCTCTTTTGTGACTGTTTCAAATGTGTTCCAGTCTCTGTCTGTGGTGATGGGGTGGTTTGCTGTTGTTGTCTCTGCGTTCAGTTGTGGATTCTGTGGATGTTGAAGCTGCTTGTAATGTTGTGCTAGTAGTTCAGGTGGGATGTTTGGTTTGCATGAGACCTGTGGCAGTGATTCCAATGGGTAAAATCAGGGACTACAAATACCATACTGCATTGCCCTGCCAATTTCAAACCAGAACAGGTGAAAAATCTCACTCACTCTTAAAGCATGCTGCAGATCCTCCACAACTAAACTCAGAAAAACGCCATGCATGTGCCGCATTAAATATCAAACCAGAAGCCTCCTTCCAGGCCCGTAAATACCACGCACCAATCAGAACCCAGCTGGAAACCATATAGGACTCCACTAGCCAAGCAAAACCTACCAAACCCTATCAAAACATCATGGAAAAGCTTTCCAGGCCACATATCCAAGCATATACCTCTTTCAACCCAATGCAACATAAACACACCTTCACCATTCATCAGAATAAACTTCCCAACAAACCACTCAGAAACACATATTCCAGTCAATCTGTGCATTAAGACCTACAGGATATACAGTGTTAAGATGAAATATCCATTTTTCCTCACACTGTAAAAGGGACTGCACAGTCAGACCCGGATATTCACTTCCGTTGCCACAGAAGTGAATATCTGGGGTTTGGGGGTGAGCGGGAAGGGCTAAGCGGCTATGGTGCTTAGCCCTGCCTAGTTGAATATCGGGCCCTAGATCTTTTGTTCCAAGAGAAGGGTCCTGGATCCTAAAAATATGAAGAGGATAATGAGTCCTCTGGACTTCATGGAAAGCATGATGTATGCCGACAGCAGAGGTAACGACTAGAGAAGGATTGCTGATGAGAAAGCAGAACAGTTGAATAGTTTTGTTTATGATTTAACAGCAATTTATTTGCTCTTTGGATGGCTGTGAGTTTTGATCAGTGTTTTCTAGCATAATAAGAGGAGTTTGTACATCATTACTAAGAATGGCATTCCTTATCAGAGAAAATTATACACATACACTAATGCAAAGTGAGATGGCAGCTCGTGTGGAGATAACACCTTTGGTTCCCTAAACAGACATCTTTGTGATTGGAATACAAGAACCCGTGATGAGCTATCAGGCTGAGCTGGACCAGGTTACACAATGATTTATGATGTCTGCAAGAAGGCTGATAGGTCCAAAATCTCTAAAGTGGTAAAAGTGTCCAGGCCCCTTGCTTCCACATTCTCCATTAGCCTACCCATTGGCAACTAGAAACATAGAAATATGATGACAGAAAAAGACAACATGGCCTATCTAGTCTGTCCTTCCATATCAACAACTACAACAGTCCCCTTTTTTCCTTTAGAGATCCTCTGTGTTTGTCCCATGCTTTTTTGAATTCAGTTACTGTCCTCATCTCTACCACCTCCACTGGGAGACTATTCCACGGATCCACTACTCTCCATAAAGAAATATTTCCGCATATCACTCCTGAATCTATCCCCCTTCACCCTCATCCCATGTCCCCTCATAACAGAACTTGCTTTCAATTGAAGGAGGCTCTATCCCTCAATTGCTAAAGCCCACTAAGGAATTGACATTAACACGCCTGTGTTAATTGCATAGCCTCTGTGTTAGCTGTTGGGGGTTATGGTGGGTTCACTTACAACTCCTATAGAGGTATTGTTATTTGAAACCATGCACATGGCAATAATCGGGGATCTCACGCTAATGCACTTTCCACACCCATGTGCTGCCCAATCTCAACCCCCATCCCACAATTGCCTTTTAGCGTGCAGCGGCAAACCACTGACCATTTTAGCAGCCACCCTCTGCACTGTCTCCATCCTGTTTATATCCCTTTGGAGGTGTGGTCTCCACAATTGCACACAGTACTCCAAATAAGGTCTCATCAGAAACTTAAACAGAGGCACTATCACCTTTTTTCTTCATGCTGGCCATTCCTCTTCCTATGCACCCAAGCATCCTTCTGGCTTTTGCCGTCACCTTTTTTATCTGTTTAGCCACCTCAAGATCATTAGATACTATCAGTCTCTTGGGTCCCGCTCTTCTTTCATGGACATGAGTACGTCACCCCCTATACTGTACCACTCCCTTGGGTTTTTGCAGCCCAAATGCATGACCCTGCATTTTTTAGCGTTAAATCTCAGCTACCAGTCATTCTTAAAGCTTTGATAGATCCCTCCTCATGTTATCTATACTTTCCAGGGTATCTATCCTATTGCGGAGGCAAACCATATCTGACAGCTCTTCCACAATATCACTTACAAGAATGTTAAGAATCGGACCAAGGACAGATCCCTGTGGCACACCGCTGGTAACACCTTTCTCCTCAGAATGAACTCAGTTTACCACTACCCTTTGTTGCCTACCACTCAACCATTTTTTAACCCAGTCAGATACTTTAGGGCCCATCCCAAGGGTGTTCAGTTTATTTATAAGTTGCCTATGTAGAACCATGTCAAAAATTTTACTGAAGTCTAAGTACACCACATCTAGTGCTCTCCCTCAGCCTTCTGGTCACCAAGTCAAAAAAAAACAGATTTGTCTGACAAGACCTGCCTCCAATCCTGCAATCCATTGTATTCCAGACACTGCACTATCCTCTAGTTAAGAAACATTTAAATTAACTTACAGCAGGGGTCAGATTAACCGGCCTGTAGCTCCCAACTTCCTCATTACTTCCACTTTTGTATAGAGGGATCACAAGTGACCTTCTCCAGTCATCTGGGACCATTACTGTCTCTCTAAAAAAGCATTGAGTCAGATAGCAGACATTCCAGAACTTCCCTGAGTTCCTTCAATACTTTTGGATATATCCCATCTGGTCCCATCGCTTTGTCTACCTTTGGTACAGCTAGCTGCTTACAAACACATTCTGAAAATCATTCAAGATACACCCCACTTTTGTTCCTATTTGTGTGTGCTTTCTTAGCCCCACTCCTGGCCTTTCATCTGTGAACACAGAATAGAAATATTTCTTAAGCTCATCAACTTCTATATATTCCTTGAGTCTGACAATACCACTTTTGCACTTCCTCTTGTCAGTAACATATTTAAAATATGTCTTGGTTCTCCATTTTACTGCATTGGCTATATTTTTCTTTCATTTTCATCTTTGCTTTCGTGACAACTTTCCCAGCTTCTCTTAGCTTTTCCAAATAGTGTTGCTTGGCTTCCTTATTCTATGATCTCTTGTATGTGATGAAGGCTGACCTCTTTTTCCTTACCTTACCATTTCAGCTACTATTTTCAAGAACCTCCCTTTCTTCCTACCCTGTCTTTCCTGAATTAATTATAGCCTGGTATAATTATATCCCAGTCATGGTTCTTTGTGAATTACAACTCTATGGCCACCATTAAATTCAAAACAGCCTCTGCCATTATAGCCTCTAAATCCAGAATCTTACTTTGATTTACATTCCTAACAAAAAGGTTTGTTGCCCTTAAAATACCCCCTTTCAGTTTTGCCCACTACTTTTCTATATCCCCTAGTTGTTCCCATCCATTTAATGATTCACTGAAGTGTTCCCCCTTCTTGATAAAGTTAGTTTTACTTTTGAATGAACCATCTCCGCTCTTGTCAAATCAGCTCTACCATTAGCCTCTAGATCCAGAATCTTATTTCCCATTCTACAGACATTAATGGAGTGGAGGAGTAGCCTACTGGTTGGGGCAAGGTACTTCAGGCCGGAAGGTCAGGGGTTCAAATTCCCACTAGAGGACAGCAACCTTGGGCCGGAAGGACTGGGGTTTCTAGTCCCACAGGTGCTCCTTGTGGTCTTGGGCAAGCCACTTAACCCTCCATAGCCCATGTTCCCTGTAAAATAGTTATCTCCAAGTTATAATGCCCTGTTCAATGTAATTTCAGTTTGTTCAATGTAAACCGCACTGATGCAGAATAGCGCGGTATATAAGAGAATGTAAATAAATAAATAGAATAAATAAATAAAAATTTAATACACACCACTTTCCAGATGTTGTCCTTTTTTCCCCATTTCTATAAAGGAATTTAATATTTGACTTACCTGAGGGGCTTTGTTCACCCATCCCCTAGTTTAAGGCCTCTTCAGTAGAATAGCACATCTGCTGCAGAAGACACTTCGACCCTTCTTCGCTAGGTGGTTGCCACTTTTGCTCAGCAGCCCTTGGAACATCATCCCATGGCCCAGGAAGTTGAAATGCTCTCATTGACCATCTTCATGCAGCTGAGCATTCATCTCCAGGATGTGATCTTTTCTGCTTCAGCCTTTACCCTTGACAGGGAGTATTGAGGAGAACACCACTTGTGCACGTGATCCATGAAGTCTCTCTTAATATGCTCAGAGGGACACCTAACAGTATCATTTGTGCTAATATAGATGAGCGGCATTGGATAATAGTCAGTCGGCATGATGAGTCTCGGCAAACTCTGTAATGTCTCAGATTTTGGCATCTGGTAGGCAGCACACCTCCTGGGACATCATGTCGGGTCTGCTGATGGATGCTTCTGTACCCTTCAAAAAGGAGTCACCAACCACCACTACCCTTCACCTTCCTAGTGGTCACTGATTCAACAACATTGGGATTTTTGAGCTGTTCCTGGGATGTTCTTGCCTCCTCCACTTGCAGTGTTAGGGTGACTTCAAGGAGTATTGATCAGCTTTCCTCCCCTTTCATCTACAGCAGGGGTCACCAACCTGCGGCCCGCGAGGTCCCTTCGTGCGGCCCGCGAGGCTCTACCCCGGTTAACATTACGTGCGGCCCGCCAAGGATTCCCGCCATTGTATCCACGCGCTCGCAGCTCACCGACGACCACCTGCAAGCGTCCCTTCTCCTGTCAGTGTCATCTGTGAAGCCGGACTTTAAGCGTTTGTCTGCTAGCATGAATCATCAGCCATCTCATTAAATTCAATAAAGGTGATCAGCCATTGTTTTCATCATTTTGCGTTTGTTGTTTTTTTTCGCGGGGGCGGGGAGAAGGGGGGTGCGGCCCGCGAGGCTCCCGGTAGTCGGCTGTGCGGCCCGCGGCCCTCTGGAGGTTGGTGACCCCAGATCTACAGTTTAACAACAACAAAAACAGCCCTAGAGCAAACAAATATGCTCCTTTAAAAAAACCCACAAAACCTCTGTTAGAGTAACAAAACCCCACTGCTAACTCAGCAATTATAAAATTGTATTAAAAATTTATTTTATTTATTTATTTATTTATTTTACAATTCTTATATACCGCACTATTTGCAATCAGCGCGGTTTACATGTAACAAAAAACATCCGACAAAATGCATATGTCTGGTCATTACATTGAACAGGGAGTGGGATTTGGAGAACAAGTATCAACTATATAAAGGAACTTGGAGAACAAAGGTGAACTATATACATAAGAAGTTCAATGGAAAAGGCTCCTGTTTGGTGTTTTACATTTTTGGGGACGAACTATATGAGAGTGGCTGGGGTTCAGGGCTGTAGGTGAGGTGTTTGATAAAGAGGAAATGTTTCAGGGCCTTCCTGAACTGGCTCAGGTTGGGGATTGCTCTGATGTGTGGTGGTAGGGTGTTCCATAGACTTGGGGCGCAAATACTGAAGGCTCGGTTGGATGTTGTTTTGGTGCAGTTTATTGTTTCCTTAGGTATAGATAACATATTGGTCTCTGCAGTTCTTCTTAGTCTGCAGGGGGCGGGCGATTGTATGACGTCAGAGAGAGAGGGGGATGATAGCCCCTTGATAGCTTTGAACGTCATCAGCAAGGTCTTAAAACTGATCCTGGCTTGAATGGGAAGCCAATGCAGCTGTTTCAGGAGAGGTGTGATGTGTTCTCTCCTTGAGGCTCCGAATAGTATCCGTGCTGCACTGTTCATGGCCAGTTGCAGGGGGTTTAAGGTTGCTCGGGGAAGTCCTTGAAGGATGGCATTTGCAAAATCGAAATGAGGAATGATGAGGGCTTGGTAAATGGTGCGGAAATCATCTGGTTCGAGTAACGGGCGTAAGTGTCTGAGGGATCGAATTTTAAAGTAGACCGCTCTGACAGTGTTAGCTATGTGTTGCTTCATGTCCAGATGTTGGTCCAACGTCACCCCAAGGTAACGAATAGTTGATTTCACTTGTAGCTCGGCATTGTGTACCTTCAAACAACTGGGTGGTGTGAAGTTAGGGTTTCTCGAGATGAAAAGCACCTCAGTTTTCTTGTGTTGAATTCTTAAATTTTGTGATAGCAGCCAATCGGATATGGTGTTGAAGCATGCAATCAAAGGGGTAAGGTTTGGGCAGTCAAGTGAAATCGGCATGTACAACAGTACGTCGTCGGCGTATAGCATACAACTCACGTTGAACGATCTGATGATGTTGCAGATGGGTTGAATGTATATGTTGAACATCAAGGATGATATGGAGGATCCTTGAGGCACTCCTTGAGTTTGAGGAAATGGTTCGGATGTGGCCCGTCTGATCGAACATGTTGCCATCTTCCTGACAGGTAAGATCTGCACCACTCTAGTGCTGATCCGCTGATGCCTTTTTCTCTTAGCCGGTATATGAGAATCTCATGACAAACAGAGTCGAAAGCCGCTGCTATATCTAAAAAGATGAGCGCAAAGCCATGTCGTATGTTGTCAATGCCTGAGATTACAGTGTTGAGGAGAGTTGTGAGTAATGTTTCAACTCCATGTGACTCTCTAAATCCATGTTGAGATGAATCCAGTGGGGCATTGGTGTCGATATGATCTTGGAGTTGCCTGTAGACTGTTTTTTCAATGATTTTTGCAAGCATCGGGATGCTGGATATTGGCCTGTACGACTCTACCTTTTGGGGATCTAGCTTGGCATTCTTTAATAGGGTCTAACGGAGGTCTGCTTGAGAGTGGAGGGGAATGACCCAGTGCTAAAGGATAGCTTTATCATGTTGGCTATGATTGGGGCGAGGTCACTGCGCAACTCTTTTATCCAATATGCTGGGCATGGATCTGTGTGTGCAGTGGTGGTGTTTAGAGCTGAAATGGTGTCTTCGATAATTTTCTTTGAAGGGGTGGAAAAGGAAGTTAGAGAGGTTAGGTATTCTTGTTCGCTGAGGGGGACAGGTATTACTATCCTGTCAGTCTTGCACATTTTGGACTGCATGAAGACAGCATAGTCCTGCGGGTTGATGCTGGCCAGTTGCTCGGGGGTAGGTTCTTTGGTAAGAGATTTGACTAGGTTGAACAGGTCATGTGGCTTATTCAATGACCGTTTCAAGGTGTCTGTGTGGTGTTGCTTCATCTTGTCTGTAATGGCTTTGCGATGTGTGTGCAGGTGTTGGTTGTATGCTGCTTGGTCACTACTGGTGCGTGATTTCCTCCAGCGTTTTTCAAGCCTTCGTAGAAGGGTTAGGGAAGCCTTAAGGTCGGGTGTGAACCATGGTGTGGAAGGTCTTTTCTTTGGGGCCTTGTTAGTTGAGGAGCGAATTGCGATTGTGCTGAGACTGTTGTTCCAGGAGGTGATCAACTCCTCTAGGTCTAGGGAAGACTTCTCAAGGAACTTGTCTGTTTCAGCGAGAATCAGTTCTCTGTTAAAAGGGAGGAAGCTTCTGGTCGTTGGTTTAGAGGTCTTGCTTTCATCCTGTTGGGGTCTTTGTGGCCGCGGGGTAGGCATCTGAAAGGTGATGAGTTTATGGTCTGACCATGGTACTGATGTCAATGATAGCATGATATTTTGTGGTTGGTTCAGAACTGCTTGAGGGGCAAAAATGAGGTCCAGCGTGTTACCTTTTGTGTGAGTCGGTTTCTGCACCAGTTGGGTATACCCCAGAATATCTAGAGCTTCTATGAATGTGGATGCTTGATTGTCCTGTAAGGATGGGAGATTAAAGTCCCCTAAGATCCAATTAGGTTTGTATGGACTCTGCGTGTTGGATGCTATATTTATGATGGTAGACAGGTTATCTGGATCCGCAGTTGGAGCTCTGTAGAGTAAGTTTATAGAACATGTGTTATTGGAGATTGATACGGTTTCCAGGTTTTTAATGCAGTTGGACTCGACCATTTTGAACTGGAGCTCAGTTCTGGTGATTATAACAACTCCTCCCCCTCTCTTGTTCTGCCTATGGCTGGTGAAGGCAACAAAGTTGGATGGAAGTAGTTGATTGAGAATGGTGTTGTCTTCCGTGGAGAGCCAGGTCTCAGTGATCATGATGATGTCTAATTTATGGGATGTTATCATTTCAGTGATTGCCGGCCACTTTTTGCGAAGTGATCGAGCGTTAATGAGTGCGCATTTTAGGGCACAAGGGAAAGGGTTTTTACCTTGCTTGGCCTTTGGGAAGTACTGTAATGGGATGTGCAGTAGGTGGTTACGATGAGAATAGTGAGACTCATGGGAATTGCGGTAGAAGTCACCAGACCATTTCCTTCCACCAGTTGAGACTATGGGAATGTGATTATGTGATGTAAGAAGGGCTAGTGAGCTGGGTGGCCAGAATACGAGGAGCAGGAAAAGGCTCAATAGGGATGTGAATGTATGCTCCATTCTAAAGTCTTTTGGGCTAGTTGGGTGAGAAAGGAGTTTAAGTTGGAGGAGGGGCTTGGTGTGGTGCTTTAGTAAGAATGGTCCTAATCAAGCTGATAATGTTTCAGTTGCTTTGACATAGGTGTGAAGGTTCTCTCCTAGGTGTGTGGGTTTTGGCAAAGTACAATGTAACAAGTACAGGTACAATGTAGCAACAATGGTTAAAGATATTTGATAACACTCTTATTTGGCTGTTTAAATACAGTGCAGATCTATTTATTGCACTGTTGCGTGTAAACACTATATGATCATCATTGTTGCAGTGATGGAGAAACCTGCTATGAATAAGTTATAAATGTTTTATAACATACTAAACCGCATAGAATACTGGTATGGGAGCGGTATGCTATTTAAATATAATATGTGAGTATCCAGTATCCAGTATGTGAGTATCCAGTAAATAAACCTGCTGTGACATACTTCAGACTACTTGGCTATGGTAAACGTTACATTGTTGATACATATTTACTTTGTGTGCTACAGCAGATAATAAACATCATTGATACAGTGTAAAGTACCTGAGCTGATGTTTCTTGAGCGCAACAACAAATTGTGGATTGTAAAAGGGAGACACAGAGTCCAATCTTAGCGTTCGTAGGGACACATGGGATAATAAGCCTCTTTTAGTGAGCTGGTCTTGTCGACCTCTGCCAAGTAGCGATGTTTGTGGCTCTGGTGCTGCACTTGCTAATTGTTCGGTAGGTTGCAGGTTGTTTCTCGCCTGACGTGCCCCGCCTAAGGGCCACGCCAAAGGGCCCTCTTGCGAGGCCCTCAGGCGCGGGCCCGCAAGGCGCGGGTGCGCCTGCCAGCGTTGCCTTTTATTGGAGCCGCTGTGTCCTCCCACAACCCCGATTTTTAAAGAAATCCCCCCTTTTTAAAGAAAATCAGGCAAAGGCCCCAAAAATTACTTCAGTTTGTAGTCAGTTCTCTTGGTAATGTTTTTTACTGGATGATTCGAATCAGATTAGCTGTTATCTTCACACTGGGGCAGTGTATTTAGGCTGAACAAAAGAAGGTTTTGTCTCAGGAATCTGCTCCTGATTGACAGGGAAAAGGAAGTGGGTGACTTTAAAGAAGTTACAGAAAATCCAAATATAAATCTCCACTGTGATGTGTTCTTTTAAATAAAATAGTTCACCTTTATTTTGGTGAAATCCTCAATTTAAAAGTGCAGGCAAACAAAACAGGTTCAAAGGGCATTTACATATATCAATTGGGGGCAACATTGTGATATGTTTACTAAAGCGGGGTAACGTAGCATCGGTAATGTTAACGTGCATTAATGTTACCGGCAACGGTAACTGTCCTGGAGGGCAGAAAGAAGGGGTCAATGGGCGGGGAGTGGGCGGGGAGAGGTCCCTGCTACACTAATGCTATAACATTAACGCTGGAACAGTACCGCGATTGAAAACCTGTTGGTAAATGCACATTTGCAGGAAAGAGAGACCATTTCAGTGTCAGCAATGTACAGCACAGACAGGGAGCCCAAGAAAAGTGATAGTAGTGCTATATGTGCAGCAACAGCATAGTGCCCAAGTATGAAAGGGCACTATTTATTTATTTTATTTATTTATTTATTATACCACGCTCTTTAGAATCAGTGCGGTTTACATGTATACTAACAGGTACTTTTTATTCCCTTGTCCCCAAAGGGCTCACAATCTAAGTATACCTATGGTGATGCTGCAAATGGGGCATAGGGGACTGCAGGTGGGACATGCAGTGGGGCCAGCTGGGGCACAGGGTGGACTAGGCAGATACCTAAGTGGCACATAGGAATGCAGAAACTGGAAATCAGCAAGACAGCAACTGACCAAGGTCAAACATGCCCAGGAGTCTGTGTCCCACAGTGTCCCATCCAGGGGACATTACCCAGCAGGTACCCCAAAGGTCACACAGGTACCACAATGCCTGTAATAGGGCAATCAGTGCACATCTGGGGACCACTCGAACAAGGGTCTACAGACCTTCCCAAGGATGCATCCCAAACAGGTCGGAAACCCAGGTAAATGAACACCCTTTGCTGCAGCCCGTAAGAAGGCATTTCAGGGTCTGACCACACGTTGTCTGAAACTATCTACACCCAGTAGGCCAAACCGGGTACACCGTACCGGAGTTGCATGCTCTAGCCTATCCATAGTCTGCTGGCATAACACAATCTATCTACATTTACCAGGTCCACCCTAGACAATAGTGGCTAGATCACCAACCTGACACCCCCGAGCCGTCTTCCCCCCGGAATGGCAGGCCCATAACATTGGCAGGTGGTGCCCGGGGGGGAAGTGTAGATGCCTATGTTGGCACCCCTACCCCAGACCCCACACCCTAGGCAGCCGCCTACCTGCACATTGGATGGCCTGGGACTGCACACCACCAGCATATGGGCATGTCAGCATGGTGGAGGAGGGGTGCTGGTGGGGGAGGGGGCAGTGGCATTTGCCCACAGCAGACCAAGGCCAAGCCTTGTTCAGGTGATTGGCGGGCAGTGCAATAGATAAGGTCTGTCTGATGAACAGTCATGGTATCCACAGGGAATGACCTCCTCTGTGGCAACAGTATGGTGCAGTACACAAAGCCAGTGTGTCCTAGGGCAGAAAGTCACAGGTTCGGGTCTCAGCTGTGGTTCCTGCAGACCTTGTCCCTACATTTTACCCTACATAGCACATATAACATAAACATGTGCACTCCCTAGAGCATCGGCCAACAGGGGCACAAACACCCACACCCACAGGCTCCACTATCCAAAGCCTCATGGAGAGTCAGGCTGTTGGGTCCGGCACGGAGCAGCAGTTACCACCAACGCACTACTACTAGCACCTGCATACCTCAGCAATGCCTGCACTGTGCTCAGGACTAGTGTGGCGGGCAGGGCTACCAACCACCCCTATCTTTGCACAATGCTGAAATAGTAGTGGGAGTGTGTGTATGTCTAGCCATTGTTTTGTGGCTGCCTATACCTCACTGGGCCCACAATGCTTACACTGTTTCCAGCGTTAGCCTGCCAATGTGCATAATGAGGAGCAAGGTATTGTGGGTATGGCGGACTGGGCAGGATGCATCTGCACAGGGTGTAGGGCAATGGCTGGGACATTGTAGTGCCTGACCACCACCTGCATGGACAGGGTGGCCACAGCATGTCATGCTGGGAGGTCACTCTGACTCTGACTGAGCAGTGACCATGGCATGTCTAGGTTCCCACATAGTGCTATACAGTGTTTCCCTCAAGTGATATCTGTGTGTTCTTTGTTCTGGGGCCCAATCACTGAGGTACCTGCTTGGTGCACATAGTTCCTCTGTGAGCATGCACTATGGACTGTCTGCAGTTAGTCTGTGCATGGTTGGAACACCTTGTAGTGTGCAGTCTGGCTGTGCCCTTTGCTGGTGACTGTCAGGTCATGTGGGGGGGGGGGGGTGTAGCTGAGCTTTACCAGGCCTACTGCCTGCCTGCCAGTGCTCTTGTGACACGTACAGATCTGCATCAACTGCCCTGGACAGCACCCCTTTGCCAACAGGACTGGGGTTGCTGGTCCCACAACCCTTCATCATGTCCCTCTACTGCCACATTGCAAAGATGTAGAGTGTGAGTCTGTTGGGGACAGATCATGTCCACCACCTTGACACAGAGAGGGAGGTTTGGTAGGTGGTGCTACATAATCCGCATTTGAGTCCAGACACACACACACCCCTCCTCCTCCTCCCCTTCCTCCTCCCCTCCCCTTTCTCCTCCTCTCCCCCTCCCCCTCCTCCCCCTCCTCCTCCCCCTCCCCCTCCTCCCCATCCCCCTCGCCCTCCCTCCTCCCTCCCCCTCCCCCCTCCTCCCCCCTCCCCCCTCCTCCCCCCTCCTCCCCCCCTCCCCCCTCCTCCCCCTCTCCTTCCCCCCCTCCCCCTCTCCCTCCCCCCTCCTCTCCCCCTCCTCCCCCTCCCCCTCTCCCCCTCCTCCCCCTCTCCCCCTCCTCCCCTCTCCCCCTCCTCTCCCCCCTCCCCCTCCCCCTCCCTCCCCCCCTCCTCCCCTCTTCCCCCCTCCCTCCCCTTCCCCCATCCCCCCTCTCTCTCCCCCTCCCCCCTCCCCCCATCCCCCTCTCCCCCTCCCTCCCCCTCTCCCCCTCTCCCCCTCCCCCCTCTCCCCCCTCCCCCTCTCTCCCCCTCCCTCCCCCTCTCCCCTCCCCTCCCACTCCCTCTCCCCCGCTCCCCTCCCTCCCCCTCCTCCTCCCCCCTCCCCCCTCCCCCTCTCTCCCCCTCCTCCTCCCCCCTCCCCCCCCCTCCCCTCTCTCCCCCTCCCTCCCCCTCTCCCCCCCTCCCTCCCCCTCCCCCCCTCCTCCCCCTCTCCCCCCCTCCCTCCCCTCCCTCCCCTCCCTCCCCCCTCCCCCTCCTCCTCCCCCTCCCCCTCTCCCTCCCCCTTCCCCTTCCACTCCCCCTCCCCCTCCCCCTCCCCCCTCCTCCCCCTCCTCCCCTCTTCCCCCCCCCTCCCCCCTCCCCCCATCCCCCCTCGCTCTCTCCCCCTCCCCCCCTCCCCCCCCATCCCCCCTCTCTCCCCCCTCCCCCCCCCTCTCCCCCTCTCCCTCTCTCCCCCCTCCCTCCCCCTCTACCCCCTCCCCCCCTCCCCTCTCTCCCCCCTCCCTCCCCCTCTCCCCCCTCCTCCCCCTCTCCCCCCTCCCTCCCCTCCCTCCCCCCTCCTCCTCCTCCCCCCTCCCCCTCCCTCCCTCCCCCCCCTCCCCCTCCCTCCCTCCCCCCGTCCCCCTCTCCCCCTCCCCCCCTCCCCCCTCCCCCTCCCCCCCTCCCCCCTCCCCCCCCCTCCCTCCCCCCCTCCCCCCTCCCTCCTCCTCCCCCTCCCCCCTCCCCCCTCCTTCCCCTCCCCCTCCCCCTCTTCTTTCTCTTATGACAAGTGGCCATGGCAACCACACTGGATATGCACTATTCTGGGTGCATCATGGTCCACAAGGGCTAGACATGACTGGGGAATACAGGTGGACACAGGATTATCCTAGTTGTGTCTGCAAGGAATACCTGTCACACAGTAGCACTGATGAAGACCTGCTGCAAAGTCTATCTCAACCAACCTGGGTACTGCGGACCTGGTGCTGGGCGCCCCACCTCACCCTCAGGGTGAGCACAGAACCCGCACAATGGCATGGTCTGTAGCTACTCTGTGCCATTATCACACATGGTCAGTTCCTCCTACCAAGCTGAGGTGCTGGAGAGGTGCATACCCCATCTGGTGATCAGATGTAGACTGCTGTTCTGCATGTGCATTTCATCAAGGGTACTGGTGGGTTTACCCTATCCTGGTAAACACAGCAGACATTTTGTGCGGTGACCTGCAGTCTTTCTGTAGCCAGCCATTGCTAAGACAAAAGCCATAGCGGTATAGCCCACTGGTTAATACAATGACTTCCTAGGCAGAGGTCATGGGTTCAATCCCTCCATAGTCTTATTTTATTAGGCCTGTCCGAGGCAAGTTCTTTTCATTTCTGTGACAGTCATATCTCTGCAGATCTGTGCTGCCAGCACATAATACCCTCATCACAGTTGCAAGCCATCCTTCTGTCTGTCTATCTGCGTCTGACAGCTGTGTAGCGTCCCGTCTTCATGTGCAGGCTGCTACCCCATGTCCTGCACTGGTACCCTTTTCTGCATTACGGTTCTTCATGCTTGCCTTTCCTGTGTCTGCTCCGCATGGCACTACTACTCCTCTGTCCTCCTATCATTGCAAATATCTTGCCACCTCTACCTCCATTGGCGGACATATATTCGCATCCTCTTCCACCCACTGTCATTGTAGCACTTTACATTGCCAACACCCTTTGCATCAGTACAGCTGCCTCTGATATGTTTGTCCATTTTACCGGCTGCCACATAGGCTGCCCGCAGATATGGCAGATCCATCAGCTCTCCTTCCTTCAGTCACTTGTCCATTGCCTTTCCTTGGTGCTCTGTGCAGTGTTAGGGTTACATTTCATGCTTGTCAACTTGGGGCACCTTAACATCCTTAGGGCACCTTATAGGGTGCCTTAACCTAAGGCGTCTTGTCAGCCTTAATGTGCAATGTCCCATTAATGTGCGATAACTGGCCAAGGACCCCTTTACCATGCGTTAAACAGCCATTGCTACCTTAATGCCGGTACGCCCACTTCCTTATATGGCGTTGGTAACGTTGCCGCGCTTTAGTAAATATACACCATAACGTCCTCGTTCAATGTTTATTTCACAATCAGAAAAAAAAATTCCTCTTGAGTACTGCAGCTCCTCAGGGGTGGCCTAAGGGTGATGTGGGAAAACACAAGGAGGAGCAGGCCTCCTGCAGGCAACACCAAAAGACACAAGAGGCAGGAGACGTTGGATGAACTAGTGAGTCTTTTATTGGTAAGGACCCCAACGCGTTTCGGCAATGCCTTCCTCAGGGGGATTAACACTTAAAACAAACAATGAAAACAAGAACAAAATTAAAATCACAATAACATCTAACAATTAAAACCAATTGGCATGATATCAAATGTATAACGACAAACATCATATATAAATCAAATATAATATTATGTATAAAAAATAAATAAGTAAAATACAAACTGAACTGTACTCTTGAGTACTGCAGCTCCTCAGGGGTGGCCTAAGGGTGATGTGGGGCCATGTGTGGAAACTCACTGCAGGGCCTCATTTGCATATCCACTGGACCTCATTTGCATAAATTTAATTGATTTTATTTTAAAATGTCTATGTTGCCCATGTAAAATTTTAGGCAGCTTTCAAAGGAGCCCTTCACAAGACTCTTTTGTCTCCTTGCAATGACTTAGGGGCATGTTTACTAAATATTAATGTGTGTTAAGTGCCATTGTGCCAATAGAAATAAATGGGTGTCCCTGCACTTAACGCACATTAACATTTATAATGGTCTGAATACCATTTGCATTGGCAATGAGAATAAGGAAAGGCTACCACATTTCTACATTACTATACGCCAGTGCCAGCTGTCAGGAAGTACTATAAACTCTGCTCATTTAGAACCCATAACAAACCCGCCGTATCATAATAGCACTACCAGGACTCCAAGCACCAAACCCTACTTATCAAGAGGCAACACTGCAAATATTAAACCAATACATCTCAGAGAATACCAATACATCTCTACTAGAGAAAGCGAACTATTGGCACTGTCACATAGAAACTACATGAACAAAATACTTCAGCTCGGTTACACATGCAGAACATAGACCGTCACCAAACAAAGAACAAGGGATCTCAATTTAGAAATATGAAGACAATAATTAAACCGGGAACCCCAAAAGCCAAACATGAAATGTACAACACTGGAGAAATAAAACTATAAATTAATTTCCTCTTGTACTAAAAAAACACAAAAACGTTAGTGATGCACATTTCCCAGAGCTGGCATATTCCAGTTAATAAATTCAAGATAAAAAAAGTATTTTTCTATCTTTTGTTGTTTGGGCATTTTATTTTTCAGTTGCAATTGCTCCAATCACTTTTTTCTGGTTTCTTTGGGGTATGTTTACTAAACTGCGGTAATGTCATTCGCGTTAGTTTCCACGGTAAAGGTACAGATGCCCATATAAAGGCGTGGGTGGTGCATCGTTACAGCAAGCCGCATCACCTAACACATGTTACAAGGTGCCTTAGACTAACGCGTGTTACAAGGCGCCTAATAAGGCACCTTACAAGGCAGATTACAAGGCGCCTTATAAGTCGCCTTATATGGTGCCTCATAAGGCGCCCTGTAGGGCTCCTTAGGCTAAGCGCCGTATTAGGCACCCCTGGACAAGGCACTGTAGAAGGCACCCTGGGCTATGGAACCATAGGTTAAGGTGGCCTAACAAGGTTACGGTGCCCTAGGTTAGTGTGCTCTGAGGTCTGCAAGGTGCCGCAGGATGACATGCATGACCTGTGAGGCATAGAAACAGATGTAGCCCTAACACTAGATGGAGCACCGAGGAAAGACAATGAACAGGTGAGTGAAGGAGGGAGAGCTGGGAGCTGCTGGACCTGCCATATCTGCGGGCATCCCATGTGGCTGCCAGTACTGATGACAAACATGGTGGGGGCAACTGTACCACAGCACAGCGTGTTGGCAATTTAAAGTACTGGAAAGACAGTTTGTGGCAGACGATGAGAATACGTGTCCCCCAGTGGAAGCGGAGGTGGCAGGATAGTTACAATCATGGGTGGACAGAGGAGTGGTGGTGCCATGCAGATCAGGTACAGGCGAGGCAAGCACGGTGAGGCACAATGCAGAAAAGGGTAGCAGTGCAGGACATGGGGTGGCAGCCTGCACAGGCAGACAGGACTCTACATAGCTGACAGACGCAGATAGACAGACCGAGGGAATGTTGGCAATTGTGGCGAGGGTATTATGGGCTGGCAGCACAGATCTGCAAAATATGACTGTTACAGGTATGCACACTATTTGAGTAAGACAGGCATGAGAGGAGGGAACAATGAGAAATTGAACCCATGAACACTGCCGAGAATGGCATTGTATTGACTAGTAGGCTATACCTCTGTGGTGTATGTCACAGCAATGGCTGGGTACAGAAGGACTGAAGATCACTGCACAAACCGTCTGCTCTGAGTGCCAGGATAGGGTAACCCCACCAGTACCCATGATGCAATGCACATGCTGAATAGCTGTCTACAGCTGATCACCAAATGGGGTCTGCACCTCTCCGGTACCTCAGCTTTGAAAGACGAACTGACAGTGCGTGATACTGGCACAGTGTAGCTACAGACCATGCCAGTGTGCAGGTTCTGTGTTCTCCCTGAGGGATTGGATGGGTGCCCAGCACTAGATCCGCAATACTTGTGGTGCTAGAGATAGGTCCTGCTGTACATCCCCATCACTACCAGTGTGTGACAGGTGTTCCTTGCAGTGCAGTTGAAGGTAATTTGGTGTCCATCTTTGTCCTGCAGTCACATGTGGTCCTCTGGGACCAGACACCACCCAGATTAGTGTGTACCCCTAGGGTCTGGCTGACATGGGCACCTGTTAGCAGGGCAGAGGGGTTTCTAGACCTGCATGAGGTTTGTGTAGCAGTGCCTTTATAAGGTCAAAGTGGTATACACTACATACCCCAAAGGGCCCACATCACCCTTTTTGTAGGTAAGGGACAGGTACCCCAGCCCTAGTGAAGCAACCTCCATCCTGCTGGTATAAGAAAGCCCTCCAGGGTTAGTGGGCCAGAGCCATACCTGTGACTGGGGCAGTGGGAGACTGGCAGCAATGTTGAGATTAGGTCTGGTAAACCCCAACTGCCTCACACCACTGTTTGCTAATCACCAGCAGACAGCACCTTATAGGTGTTCCAACCATGCACAGTCTAACATTCTACTAGCCAGTCCATAGTGCATGCTCACAGAGAAACTACATGCACCAAGCAGGCATTGCAGTGATTGAGGCCCCAGCACTGAGAACACAAAAGTATCACTGGAGGTAGATATTGTAGTACGCTATGTGGGAACCTAGACATGCCATGGTCACTGCTTGGTTAGAGTGAGTGCCCTCCCAGCATGACATGCTGTGGCCACCCTGTCCATGCAGGTGGTGGTTGGGCACTACAGTGTCCCAGCCATTGCCCCACGCCCTGTGAAGATGCATCCTGGCCAATCCACCCTGACCGGGCCATTCCCACAATACCTTGCTCCTCATTATGCACATATTCAGGCTAACGCTGGTAACAGTGGGACATTTTGGGCCCAGAGAGTGGTGGGCAGTCACAGAACAATGGATAGACATATATATATATATATATACACACACACTCCTACTGCAGCATTGTGCAAAGATAGGGGTGGTTGGCAACCCTGCCTGCCACACTGGTCCTGATCACAGTGCCGACATTGCTAAACTGTGCAGGAGGTAGTAGTAGTGCTCTGGTGATAACTGCAGCTCAATGCTGGGGCCAACAGCCTGACTCTCCATGCATCTTTGGATTGTGGAGCCTGTGTGGGTGGGTGTTTGTACCCTTGTTCGCCGCTGCTTTGAGCTTTGCACATGTTGCTGTTGTATCTGCATTGTAAGGTAAAATTTAGGGACATGCTCTGCAGGAACCACAGCTGGGACTTGAACCTGTGACCTTCTGTTCCTGGATACACTGGCTGGGTGTACTGCACCACACATGCATGGTAGTCCCTGGGGCTACCTGTACTTTTCCTCAGCCAGACCCTTTATGTTGCACTGCACACCACGTCTACCACTGCCATCATACTTGCCCACCTATGTACCTCTGCCAACTCCTATCCTGTGACCCCAAGACACCCCTCTACTATCTTTGAGAGGATCAAGCTCACCTCACCATCCCAACAATAATGACTGCACCGTTTTGACTGGTAGAAAAACGGTACACCAAAACCAGTTAAATAAATAAATAAGCTGCAAACCAAGTGAGGGTTAAATTCCTAGATCAATAAATATTTTCCATAATTTCCAGTTGTTTGTGAATTACATAACTATCCTTAACGATAGAAGCCATAGCGGTCTGCAGTGTGCCCACCTGGGAGGACACTTTCTTTAACTGATGGTCCTGCTCAGCAAACTTAACATCTGAGTGGCAAACTTGTCTACAGTTTCTTGGGAAAAAACAGACAACTGTTGCAGCAATCCAAGAACAGCCTCCTCAGTCCTAGTAACAACTGTCCAAATATCTTTTAAGGTAACATCCTTGTCTGTAGGAAGGGCTGCTGCCGAGGATTGCACCAAAGGTGTTGGCAAAAACGTCACCACCTTAGGCATCTTCGCCCCACCCAGCCTACCACCAGAGATGATGCCAAGATGGGAGGAATCATCTCAGAGACCGCTGTGGGGGGGCCAGAACAACCTCCAGTTCAGTCAGGAGAGATTTGTGCACCATCCCCCAGTGAAACAACAGAATGAGAGGGTAGGGTCTATAAACCCGAAATCACCAAGGAGTCACTGGGGGACGATATACTCACTGGAAAAGAAGAGATGTCCTCCTTCGGAGTCCGCTGTAAATTTAAATCCATCAGAACAAAGAGCTTTACTGCCTTCTCTGTACCAGACTGATGACCCTTCTTCTTCCTTTTACCCATAAGGGAACAGACAAGAACAAACACCTATTGCTTCTACTCCGTGCTCCTCATGACTCCAAAAGGGCTCCTAAGGGGCATAACCTGCTCCTTAGGACACGCCCCTTTGGAATGTCCCACCCCCTGATTTTCAGGGATTGTCCTTGATTTTGAACTAATATTCCTGGCTTCTTGGACTAAAACCACTTCCTGTCCCCGATTTCAGTGCGGACAAAGGCACAGGCCTTTCCTTCTCCCACAAGCTCCTTTGATGGAGTGCAAGTGACCTATTAATTCTTGATTCCCCCTCCCCCACCCCCACCCCCACCCACCACACACACACACACACACACACACACACACACACACCTGCAGCAGAAAAGATGCTCATTAGAACTTCAGCTTCCTGTGCCATGCAGAACCAGCATCTTTTGTAAATCAGGAGGACTTCTCCCCCCTTCTGCTCCTCGGTCCCAAAACTCCAAGACACTACCTTTTCTCCAAATATCCCAGGATTATTCAGGGAGGGTTGTTGGTGGGGTAATCATAATTGTTGAGTTTAATTCACAGGTCTGCAAAAAAATTTTTTCGAGAGCTGTTTTGGTTATTCCACATAATCTTTATGTTTTTTGGTGCGCTGAATCCGAAAATGACCTCCATTTTATCATAGGACATCACGTTTCCTGACAATTTAGTTAACTATGTTAAATAAGGCAATACCTCAAAATAAATGGACATAGACTTATAAAATTAAAGTTTTATTACAATATTTTCATGAAAATCCTTTTTTGAACTGAAATGAGCTCACCTACACACACTAAACTCGATTCTTCTTCCTTGTGAGGCTCCTCTTGGTGCATTTACGCTTGTAAGTAGCATTTGGAATGTCTCTCTGAAGCATCCAACAGTAGTCTGCCATCATTGTAATGCTCCATTTTCCCTGGTATCTCCTTTCCATCTCTTTAATGTCTTGGTGGAATCGTTCACCTTGTTCCTCACTCACAGCTCCCAAATTTTCAGGAAAGTAGTCAAGGTGGGACTGGAGGAAATGCACTTTCAAACTCATCAGGCAACCTAAAGCTTAAAATGCTTTCAGCATTCGTCTGACGATCTTTTTGTAGTGAGGATCTTTGTTATTGCCTAAAAATTTCTGTACGACTTCTTTAAATGCAATCCACCCTTCTTTTTGAGGATCCGTCATGGTATTGACAAACTCTTGATCAACTATAAGCCTTCTAATGTCTGGTCCGACAAACACACCTTCCTTCAATTTTGCCTCCGACAGGCCTTGAAACTTGGTGACCAAGTATTTGAAGCATTCTCCATCTTTTGGAAGTGATTTTACGAATTGCTTCATCAATCCCAATTTTATGTGGAGAGGTGGTAGAAGAGCTTTATGGGAAGGTACAAAAGTTTCTCGGAGGACATTTTTTTCACCGACTGTTAGCACCCTCGGCTGCCAACTCTTCTTGGTCCAGTGATTTTGTCAGTCTCGACTGTCCCATAGACACAGAAAACAAGGATATTTGGTATACCCAGCTTGTTGCCCGAGCAGCATGCACAAGACCTTCAAGTCCCCACACACTTGCCAACCATGGTCTTCATATTTAAGTTTACGAAGAACCAATTCCAAGTTCTAGTATATTTCCTTCAATTGTACGGAATGATTTACAAGTATGGACGCGTAAAAACCGTTGTGGAGTAAAACTGCTTTGAGACTTCTTTTTGAAGAATCTATAAAAAGACGCCATTGCTCTGAATCATATTGGATTTTAATTTAACCCATCATACCTTCAACATCTATGCAATAAACCAAATTGTCTTCCTGGGCGAAGTAAGGAACGAACTCCTTTTCACGATGTCTGAACCATGAAGATGACACTCCTGGCAACAATAAATTCCTGCTTTTCAGCCTTGATCCGAGTAACTCAGCGGCATCTTTGGGAAGATTCAAGTCTCTTACCAAATCATTCATCTCCTCCTGAGAAAACAATTTTGGTCTTGTACCATCTTCAAAGTCAGAACTTGATTCGTCATCTGGTTCAGGTATGACTTCACCTTCATCGGAGCTAGGTATCTCTTCCAAGGTAGCAGAGGGCTTGGGAACTGGTATATCTGTGCCATGGGGGATGAGACGAATTGCCGAGTGAAGATTGGGGTATGAAATGGAATGCTTCCATTTGGAATTAAACCCTTTCACATCGCATGAACAAAAGTAACAGTCATCACTATGGTTCTTTTGCTCTCGCCATACCATAGGAATCCCATAATGGAAAGATTTTTTCTTACCCTTGAACCAGTTTCGGAGGTCCTCAACACACCGTTTGCACACTTTATGAGGCACCCAGACTTTATCTTGATCTCCAATTTTTAGTCCAAAGTATGCAAAGTATACTTTTTTCACAAAGTCTGTAATATTCTGCTGTTTCTTCAACACTGTATATTCACCACAGATGAAACAGAAACAATCTGGCAAATTAATATTTATTATTTATTTATTTAGACAGTTTTGTATACCACCTTATCCTTCAGTCAAAGCAGTAACAACACAATTGGGGGATACATTTAACACATGGGGATATGAGTCACATACACTAATACTTACAGGGAACATGGGCAATGGAGGGTTAAGTGGCTTGCCCAAGACCACAAGGAGCATCTGTGGGACTAGAAACCCCAGTTCTTCCGACCCAAGGTTGCTGTCCTCTAATGGGATTTGAACCCCCGACCTTCTGGCCTGAAGTACCTTGCCCCAACCACTAGGCTACTCCTCCCTACACTTTTGCAGAGCCATAACATAATGGTTGAAGAATGACGAGCTAACACGAATTGCGATGAAAAAGTGTAAACAGACTAGAACCAAGAACTTGATGATGATTCGTGCCCAAGTGTGGCATGCAGGAGAGAGCAGCTCTGTGTCTGTACACGAGACGTCACAGTGCTGGCCACGCCCCCCTGCACTGACCGGAGCTGCTGCTATCTGCCCTGTGTCTCCCTCCCATTGGATTCTTCAGGAAAGATTAACCCCTTCTACCATTAGAAGCACGGACTTAAAACTTGCTTAGCGTATGTATATATTGCTGACCATCAGATTTACAGTGCTATTTTTTTTTTTTTACATAACTTGGACAACCCCTTTAAGGTTTTTTTTGGCATTTTATATCTTAAATGCCAAAAAATTAATTAATAGTGAATTAATTATTAGTAATTTGAAAAAATTTGATAAATTTGAAGACAATTTTGCATGTTATGGCAAATCATGAGGTCTAGGATTTTTTTAAATATTTTATTTGTTTTCAGCACACCAAAATACATGGAAATTAGATGAAAATAATCATACAGCTTTTTAGTAGCAGACCTGTGTTATCAAAATATTTGTGGAAGGCTTAGCGGTCTTTAAGTTGATAAGGTGGAGACAAGGCCCAAGATTTGTCTAAGACTCCTCATACCCTTGCAGTCGCCCTGCTGAATAATCAGGCCAGCCTCGCTTGTACAATCTTGTGTGTAGAACCATTTCCTCTACTTCTGGTGCCCTACTTCTGAACTGTGTGAGCAAACTGACCTGAAGACTTTTTGCACTTTTTTTACAACCCTTAAAGCTCTCTTAGGTATATCAGTTACAAAAGTGGCTGCAATTCTTTAGCTTTTTAAAAAGTCTCTAATTCACGTGTGTTCCCAGTGAGCTTTCTAGAATACTGCAAGTTAAAAAGAATTGTTCAGCTGAAATGAAGGCAGTAAGCCTAGCACTATACAAATGTAACACCTGGTAACTCTCTTTCCCAGAATTCAGGGTACAGTGAGGGTAGGTTGCTAATTGCCTTCTTTACCTCTGGGGCTGCATGCGAAAGGGGAAGGGAAACCTCAGCTTTAAGAGGCCTACCTTCATTGAATGCTCTCTTCATTCACTACCCAGCCCCCACTCACACAAAATAAGTGCAGCCCCAGGCTGGTTGTCTGAATAAAAATGCCCACAGAGGGGAAGAGCATCTACCAATCCAGCCATCTGCTACCTTCAATGATCCTTGCCGCTTGATTATACCCATAATAAAACAATTTCCAATTGTTCCAATGGGTCAGTAAGGACAATAAACATCTCCTGGGAGCAACAGTACCTAGGAGAGGACAAGCAACAGAGGCCTATCGGAGGAAGCATCTGTGGGATCATTACAGCAGAGGTTAAAGGGTTAGCACCTGTCCTGGGCCTGCAGGATGAGGAAGGAATTGTGGTATCCTAAATCTTTTTTTCTCAGCATTTGGCTGACTTGAAGAGGAGGGGACCTTAGTTTTCTTGTGGATAGTTTGAGAGTATTATTGCTAGTCAGTAGAATCGGCCAATCCTGTTACTTCTATTTGCATATCTTTATACCACAGAGACTTCTGTAAGAGAAAAAGGATTTGAAAGATTTTCATTTATTTGTAGCCCACAGTTTGCTGGGGGAGTGTATTGACTTGCCAACCCCAAGGGTACACAAAAATATTTGTAAAAAATCAACAAGTTTCTGGTGGGTGGGAAGAAGCTTAGGCCCCGGGGCCCTGACTGCCTGATCACCAAATGGAAAACTCTTCAATGCTCCGCACTTTAAAGAACTCCAGTCCAGTCCACTCCAGGGGATATGTTCTTAAAAGCACCTTTATTTATTTATTTATTTATTTAAAGTCTCTTTTATACCGCGCTATTCAGCATCAGCGCGGTTTACAATAAACAGTGAACATACACATTTCCAATAGTACTTTGTGTTTACATATGAACAGGATAATCAACTTGGCTAACAGGGTAACTATGTACAACCACAAAATATACAATATATACAATTTGTAGGCTGATCATGTGTTTGTATGGTTTTAGATAGTGGTGATTTGGGTGGTTTCGGCAAAAGGTGCTGAGTTTCTATTAGGTTCAGGGTAATGTATGAGGAAGAGGTATATCCTCTAAAATTTGTACTTTTTGTATTTGACTCAAACCTTTCCAGTAGCAGGTCAAGGCACCCCTTCCGCCGCAGACTTCCGATTTATACAAAAGCAGAAGCCTGGGACCAAAGTGAAAGATTGAACAGAATGAAACCAAGATGCAGCCCTGAAAATGGAGGGTAAGCGCTGTGCCACAGTTTTAGGGGCAATTGCTGGCACTGTTGGCCCTGGAGAGAGGTGCCTATGGCAGCAGTGGGTGCAGGGGGTGTCAGGATGAAGGTACCTCCTAGGGCACATCCAGTCCTTGCACTGACCCTGTTCAGGTACAGCAAATATTTCCTTAGCCTCGGAGGGCTTGCAAAACTGCAGTAAGAACATAAGATATGCCATACTGGGTCAGACCAAAGTCCATCAAGCCCAGTATTCTGTTTCCAACAGTGGCCAATCTAGGTCATACGTACCTAGCAGTTTCCCCAAGGGACACAGGTTCCACAATGCTTGTATTGGTTCAAGCATTGATATCCTGGGTCCCTTCTTAATAATGGCTTATGGACCTTTCCTCCAGGAACTTGTCCAAACCTTTTTTAAACCCAGCTACACTAACAGCCTTTACTACATCCTCCGGTAACAAATTCCAGAGTTTGATTACACGTTGAGTGAAAAAATATTTTCTTTTATTAGTCTTAAATAGTTTACCCTGTAGCTTCATTGCATGTCCCCTAGTCTTTCTATATTCTGATAAGGTAAACAATCGATCTACGTTTTACCCGTTCCACTCCGCTCATTAATTTATAGACTTCTATCATATCTCCCCTCAGCCGTCTCTTTTCCAGGTTAAAGAGCCCTAACCTTTTTAGCCTTTCTTCATAGGAGTATCCTTCCATCCCCTTTACCATTTTGGTGGCTCTTCTCTGAACCTTTTCTTAGAACTCTATATCCTTTTTAAGATACGGAGACCAGAATTGCACACAATATTCAAGGTGCGGTCTCACCATGGAACGATATAGAGGCATTATAATATCCTTTGTTTTATTTTCCATTCCTTTCCTTATCATACCTAGCATTCTATTTGCTCTCTTGGCCGCCGCTGCACACTGGGCCGAGGGTTTTAACATGGTATCCACAATGACGCCTAAATCTTTTTCCTGGGTGGTGGTTCCTAATGTGGAACCTTGCATCGTGTAACCATAGTTTGGGTTGTTCTTCCCTAGGTGCATAACCTTGCACTTGTCCACATTAAATTTCATCTGCAATTTTGATGCCCAGTCTTCCAATTTATCAAGATCCTCTTGCAATTTTCCACAATCCTCTTGGTTTTAACAACTTTAAATAGTTTTGTGTCATCTGCAAATTTGATAACCTCACTCGTTATTCCACTTTCCAGGTCATTTATGAATATGTCAAAAAGCAGCGGACCCAGCACAGATCCATGGGGTACACCACTATTCACCTTTCTCCATTGGGAAAATTGGCCATTTAGCCCTACCCTCTGCTTTCTATCTTTTAACCAAGAAAGAAAAGTCAGCAAAATCACTGGCACCATTCAAACAGTAGTTCCAAAGGAAGAGCACAATTGGTAGCAGGTTTCTTTACAAATCCACAGGTAAAACTTCCTTCCTCTTTACCATAGCAAGGGTATAGCCATGGGTGGACCTTGAGTTGCTCAGGCCCCTTCAGTTTTGCATCAGGCCCCTACCACGGCTTTCTCCAATTTCCTACCATGGCACCATTTCCTGTTTTAACATGCACACTGCGGCTGCAAATCAGAGAAGGAAGGCCATGTTGGGAATAGAGTGAGTGCCGTGGAGGGGGGAATACCTGTTGTCCCCCATGTTAACCCTGGTCCTCCCCAAAAAATTGGGTTTTAGCTACCCTTCCTATGTTTAGGATACCAGATGTCCTTTATTTTCGGGGATTGCCTCTGTTTTTAGAGCAGTGTCTCTGACTCCCACTTGTTTGTCAGCCCCCCCTGTACCTGATTCCAGCAATGGGGACAGAGGCACCACAAAAAAACAAGGCAGCGCTACACAACCCTCTCGCCCCCTCTCCTCTTTGTCTGAGGCCACTTTTAATATTACGACTGCTGCTGTAGTCTTATATCCTCTACTGCAGCTGCTGAAATTTATGCGCCTCGGCTGGCACCACCGTGAAATCAGCGCTACCTCGGGCTCTCGGACCCTCCAATGCATGCTGGAGCAGTGCTGTTCAGCGGGACTGTTACTGGGCTGGAAATTTGATTGCTGTGCTGTTGGGTTTGGTTTCTGGTCCTGTTGGGACTAGACTCGGACTGTGTCAATGGGTTGGGTCGGGTCAGTTGAGCTGGTGCCGTGTAAAAGGTTTAGGCTGCTGGGGACAATTAATCACTTGATCTTGCTGCGCTGTGCTGTGGGAACTCTGCTGTCATCAGTCCTGTGAAAGACTGTCGCCGTCATCAGGTCAGAGTTTGTGACGGTTTGCATGATCCTGTTCCTCAGTGTCCCTCTCTTCCGGTGGATGGCTGCCTATGTATGCCAGTGGTGGGGAAAACAGCTGCTTGGCAATCTGTCTTTATTTTGGCTTGACTGAGGCCAGGATTACCAGTGCTGCTGCTTGGTTGACACACGTGGGGAAGCTGGTGCTGGGAGTAGATCTGCTCAGGGGCAGCCCAAGGGGGGGTGCGGGGCCATGTGCGGAGACTGGGTGCGGGGCCTCATTTGCATAAGGTGCCTCATTTGCATAAATATTTGCATAATGTTACCATACACTAACCTTTAGTAAACATGCCTCTTAATGAGTATATGGATAAAGAAAGACTAAAAGATTTCTACATTACTATAATCCAGAACCAACCGCTAGGCACATTAGGAACTACTACAAACACTGCCCATTTAGAACCCATAGCAAACCCGCCATATCCTAACAGCACTACCAGAACTCACAAAGCACCATACCCTACCTATCAAAAGGCAACACTGCAAATATTAAACCAATACATTTCAGAGAATAACAATACATGACCTACTGGGGAACGAGAACAAGTGGCAATGTCAAATAGGAATTATATAAACAGAATACCTCAGCTCAGTTACACATGCAAAACATAGATTATCACTAAACAAGGAATCACAATTTAGAAACAGGAAGACAATAATTAAACTGAGAACCCCAAAAGCCAAACTTGGAATGTACAACACTGTAGAAATAAAACCAGAAATTAATTTCCTCTTGTACTAAACAAAGCACAGACGTTATTGATGCACATTTCCAAGAGCTGACATATTCCAGTTAAAAAATTCAAAATAAAGAGATATTTTTCTACCTTTTGTGCATTTTTTTTCAGTGGCAATTGCTCTAGCCACTTTCTTCTGGTTTCTTTGTGTCTTCTGCTAACTCTCCATCGTCTGCTGTCCATTTGTCCTTTCTTCTCTCCTAGTTTTTTTCCATTCTCTCTCTACATCTGCTTTAACATACTAATCTTTCTCCTTTTGCTCTTTCCTCATTCCTATTTCATCCACTCAAATTTTACCCCTCCATCCTCAATCCCCACTTACTCTCCCAATATCTGGCCAATTGTAGATTTGTCTTCCCTCCCACACAAAATATTTTTCCCTCTCCATTTCACTATCCCAGCTCCATCCCATTCTAATCCTCCCCCAGCATCCGCTCCCTTCTAGTCCCTGCATCAGCCCATTTCCAGTCCTAGCCCCCCATCAGCCCATTTCCAATCCTGTCCTAGCCCCACCATCAGCCCATTTCCAGTCCTAGCTCCCCCATCCATTTCCCGTCCTATCCGAGTCCCTCCATCAGCTCATTTCCAATCCCAGCCCCCCATCAGCTCATTTCTAGTCCTTTCCTAGCCCCACCATCAGCCCATGTCAAATCCTAGCTCCCCTCCACTCAGCCCATTTCCAATCCAAGCCCCCCATGAGCCTACTTCCAGTTCTAGCCCCTCCATGAGTCCATTTCAATTCAAGCCCCCACCACAGCCCATTTCCAATCTTAGCACCCCCCAACAGCCCATTTCCAGTCCTAGCCCCCCCCACTCAGCCCATTTCCAGTCCTAGCCCCCCCCACTCAGCCCATTTCCAGTCCTAACTCCCTCCCCTCACAGCCCATTTCCATTCCAAGCCCCCCTCCCCATCAGCTATTTGCAGTTCAAGCCCCCTTCCACTCAGCCCATTTCCATTCCAAGCCCCTGTCCCCATCAGCTATTTGCAGTTCAAGCCCCCTTCCACTCAGCCCATTTCCAGTCCTAGCAACCCCCCAGCCTATTACCAGTCCTAGCCCCCCATAGCCCATTACTAGTCCTAAGCCCCCATCAGCCCACTTTCAGTCCTAACCCCCCCCCCCCCCATAGCCCATTACTAGTCCTAACCCCCCCATCAGCCCACTTCCAGTCCTAATCCCCCATCACCCCATTTTCAGTCATAGGCCCCCCACATAGCCCATTACCAGTCCTAACGCCCCCATCAGCCCACTTGTAGTCTTAGCCCCCCCATAGGCCCCCCATAGGCCATTACCTGTCCTAACCCCCCCATCAGCCCACTTCCAATCTTAGCCCCCCCATAGCCCATTACCAGTCCTAACCCCCCATCAGCCCACTTGTAGTATTAGCCCCCCCATGGGCCCCCCATAGCCCATTACCTGTCCTACCCCCCCATCAGCCAACTTCCAGTCTTAGCCCCCCCATAGCCCATTACCAGTCCTAACCCCCTCCCCCCCCCATCAGCCCACTACCAGTCTTAGCCCCCCCCATTAGCTCATTACCAGTCCTAACCCCCTCCCCCCCATCAGCCCAGCTAGGTTAAAAAAAAAAAACGGCTCCTGCTGCCGCTGCCACCGTGGCAGCAGCAGAATCGAGCATCCCGCGGGCCCCCCCCCTGCTCTGCAGATTCCTCCATGCGGCCTCAGCCCCGCATCAGCCCCGCGGCGGGATTAACAGAGCCGCGAGAGGAGAAGCTCTCTCTCTTTGCGCGGCTCTGACAGCCAACAATGAGGCTGCATGGAGGACTCTGCAGGGCAGGGGGGCCCCGTGGGATGCTCGATTCTGCCGCTGCCACGACGGCAGCGGCAGCAGCAGCTGGGTTGTATTTTTTTAACCTAGCTGGACTGATGCAAGATGTTTTTTGCGCGGGGCCCCCTGAAACGCGGGGCCCTGTGCAAAAGACATTCTTGCTCAATGGACGGGCCGGCCCTGAATCTGCTGAATACTGCAGCTTGTTGCACAGTACCAGTGGGGGTTCAGCTGAGGCCAGATAAGGCCAGAGAGCAGGCTGCACACTGTCCTATCCACAGGGCCCAGCCGAGCAGCTGCACGAGTGAGCTGCAGGCTAGGGCTGGGGGGGGTGGGGGGGGGAGTCCTGTTATTTCACCTGTTCTCTATTTCTCTGCACAGAGATTGTGGCAGGCAGACATCAACATGTGTTTTTTTGGTGCCAAAAGACTGCTGCCTGGTGTTACATATGCAGAATGGAGGGTACATGACCAAGCTTTATTTCTTTCCATCCGGGACAAGACCAATTGGGGACTTGTATGTAAATTCTGGGTCAATCCCTGAAAACTGGGGACATCTGTAACCTTGCCTACAGTAAATCTAGAGAAGAGGTTCTCAACCCAGTCCTTGGCAGGCATCTAGCCAGTCAGGTTTTCAGGATAACCACAATGAATATACATGACAAAGATTTGCATGCAATAGAAGCAGTGCCTGCAAATCCCTCATTTATATTCATTGTAGTTACCTCGAAAACTGACTGACTAGGTGTGGCCCGAGGACTGGACTGAGAACTATTGATCTAGAGCGGTGGTTCTCAACACAGTCCTCGGCACACACCCAGCCAATCAGGTTTGCGGGATAACCACAATGAATATATAGTACGTGAAATAAATCTGCATGCAGTGCCTCCATTGTATTCTTTTTTTTTTTTTTTATATACTTTATTTTCATTTTCCAAAGGTAAACAGATAATAATACAAACATAAACACACAACCCCCACACCTCCCGATTCCCGTAACTTCCTTCCCCCCCACCCCCCCTCCCCTCTCCTCTAGAGCCGTCTCATCAGCTAGAAAGCAATATACCACTCTTACAACTCTTACAATACGCAACCGAAAGCATATCCCTTTGTATCCCTGAATCAGCGTTGGCTGCCGGATGGTGGACAAAGGCTAAATCATCCCTGAAGAGAAGCCACATGGGCTGCTACCCCACTTTGGCTACCGCTATAAAATCATTTAATAACTGCCATTTAAGGAGCTGTTGAGGTTGTGGACATTTTTGTTGAAAAATTTGCTCGTACTGGCTATATAAACACACACGATTCCACCACTCCAGCGCACTAAGTTTAGAAGTACATTTCCAATTGCTCACCAGCAAAAATATTGCAATTCCCATCATGAAATCAAAAAGAAAGGTACCCTCAGTGGGCAACGAAGACAGCTTCGCCGCCGATCGTAAGCAGATAAGTCGCCACGACAGGGCTTCCTTAAAATTAAGAATAAGCTGTATTCGTTTCCACACCCAGTTCCAGAACTCTTGCACCCCGGGACACGTATACATGATATGGATCAAGGTACCATTCTCCCTGCCACACGTCCAACAGAGAGGGCTGCTATTCTTATCCCATTTAGCCACTTTTACGGGGGTGCAAAGGCCTCTATGCGCAAAGAAGAAGAGAGACTGAGTTATTGAAGCCGATCTCGATACTCGTACCTGCTTGCTCCAAAACTTCCCCCACTCCCGGGCAGTAAGGTGCACCATGATTTCCTGTTCCCATTTAAGCTGAGTTTTCCGGATCAGAGCATCTGAGGTAAAGGTTAACTTCTTATAGAAGCTGGAAACTACACCAGCATCTTGCATAACCATGTGCAATATATCATTGATTCCCGCAGGGCCCATCCCACTAGCAGGGTCAATGTCTGCAGCCTCCAGACAATGCCGAAGTTGCAGCCATTGAAAGTAACAATGGGAAGGGAGGCCAAATTCGAGCCGCAAAGCGCTGAAATCCTTCCATTTGCTGCCCTCTATTAATTGAGAAACTGACCAAATCCCTTTCCCGTACCAGTACCGCCATACAATAGGCTGCTTTTGAATTTTAAAAAGAGGATTGTGCCATATGGGCAACTTAGCCAAGGAACACTGATCCTTTCCGCAGGTCGTAATTAAATCTCTGACAGCATGTAAAGTATCTGCAATCATATATGGATATCCTAACCCTTGGTCCAGTTGCATCCCTAAAGCATATTCCAAAGGTAGCGGGGCAAGGATCTGTTCCTCAATATCAACCCAAATAGGTCGGGTAGTAACCCTATCTTGTAACCATCGAGACCCCTGCTTAAGGAGAAAAGCCTTATGATAGGCATGGAAATCCGGGAAATTCACCCCCCCCCATGCTCACGATCAAGCTTCAATTTCTGTCTCGCTATTTGCGGGGTCTTATTACACCACAGAAATTGAGTCAGTAGTTGGTCTATTCGCCGATAGATAGTAGGAGGGAACAGACATGGAACCATTTCTAAAATATAATTAACCTTGGGAGTTATCATCATCTTAATTGTTTCCAATCTGCCCCACCAAGAGAGAATTAGAGGGGACCACTTCAAAAGCAGATCCCGAACCATCTTAACTGCCCCATCCGCATTCCGCCGGATCGTCTCCTCTAGCGGATATGTGTAAGATACACCTAGGTACTTCACCATACCCGGCTCCCAAACGAAAGGATAGTCACTCACATCAACTTTATGCACCAGGTTATTTAGGGGAAAAACTACCGATTTAGACCAGTTGATTTTATAGCCCGATAGCACGGAGTAATTCTCAATTTGTTTTAAGATCTCAGGAATGGAGGCGGGGGAAGTAAACAGAAGTAGATCGTCCGCATATGCGGAAAGCTTAATTTCAAGGCCCGCAACTACCGCACCACGAATCTCGACACACTGCCGAATAGCCAGCGTCAAGAGTTCCAGGGCAAGATTGAATAACATGGGGGAAAGAGGGCAACCTTGCCTGGTGCCTCTCTTTAGCACAAATGGTTGGGAGTCGGTCCCATTAACACTAATCCTCGCCTCCGGGTGATCATACAGAACTTCGAGAGCTTGCAGAAAGCCATTTCCGAATCCAAACCAGCGCAAAACAGCAAATAGGAAAGGCCACTCTAGCCGATCAAATGCCTTTTCGGCATCGAGAGATAGCCCGATTAAAGGCGTCGGCATCGTTGCAGCGCCTGCCAGCACATGACAAAAAACCCTGGCGTTATCAGCTGTCGATCTACCTTTCGTAAAGCCACATTGATCCGGGTGAACTAAAGCCGACAACCGTTCAGCCAGCCGGGCCGCTAAGACCGAAGCGTAGATCTTATAGTCCGCATTTAGCAGCGAAATAGGTCGGTAATTGGCTGCTGACCGCGAATCCCTACCCGGCTTTTCAAACACAACCAGATTAGCCGTGGCAAAAGTTCCCGTGTGTTGCTTCCGTTCCGCTAACAGATTATAATAGTAAGCAAGCACAGGGACCAGCTCTGTCGCAAAAGTCTTGTAAAATTCAGCCGGCAGACCATCCGGGCCCGCAGCCTTACCGGAGGCAATAGAAACGATCGCAGTTCGGATTTCCTCAGCAGTAAAGGGTCGATCAAGCTCCTCCCTATCATGATCGCTCAGTTTTGGTCGTTGAATCCCGGAGACCAATTGGTCAAAACCAACTTGTGAAAATTCACACTCAGAGGTATACAAGCCGGTGTAGAACTCCCGAAAGACTTCCGCAATCTCCGAGTCTTTTACCGCCAGCCCTAGGCTATTCGGATTCCAGAGTGCCGCGACTCTTTTGGCCTCCCTATTGCCTTTGAGGACATTCGCCAGCATTCGACCCACTCTATTCCCTGCCCGATAATAGTTCCCTTGCTGTGCTTGGATGCTTTGCCGGGCTGTGACAGTGAACAACTCGTTAAATTGAAATCTTAACCGTTGTAGTCTGAGCAAAATACATGCATCAGAGCGACGGCTCAATACCCGCTCCCCTACTTTAATTTGTTGTTCAAGAAGGAGCAATTGCTGTTTCCGCAGTTTCGCCTGTTTGATAGCATAACTAGTAATAACTGCCCGTATTGCTGCCTTAAAGCCCTCCCACCAGGCCCATCCCGCCGTAGCTTGTGGAGGGTTGAAGTGGAAGTATTCAGCAATGGCTCCTTTCACTTCAATACAAAATGCAAGGTTATTAAGAAGAGTTCGGTCAAATCCCCATTTGACTGAATCCGCTTGCAGTGCACCAACTTGGAAAACCAAAGAAATGGCGGCATGGTCGGATACATGGGTGGCATATATACTCGTATCTACCACATTAGGTATTAACGTTTTAGAGACTAGAAAAAAGTCAATTCTTGATTGTGACGCATGTGGAGCAGAGAAAAAGGTAAATTCTAAGTCCGTGGGATGAAACAACCGCCATATATCCACCAGCGCCATGTCCTTGATTAAGGAGGTAAGCATCAACTGCCCTTTAGAAGGTGTGAGAGTACGCGGCGGTAGTTTATCTACTAAAGGGTCAATGACTTGATTAAAATCCCCCCCGATGATGAGAGGCTTAGACGCCTCTAGATGCGCCACACGTGCAATCTCCGCAAAAAAGTTAGAGTGATCACTATTAGGGCCATAGACACAGAGGATAACCACCTCCATTTCCCCCATTTTCATTATGGCTTTGGCCCAACGTCCTTCTGTATCAGCCTGACTATGCAGCAACGTGGAGTTGAGGGACTTTCGCACTAAAATGGCAACGCCATTTTTTTTCCCCAAGGCCGCCGAGTACGCTACCACCTCATAAGGCTTAATATTCAGCTTTAATGATTCCCTGCTGTTTAAGTGAGTTTCTTGTAACAGCAAAATGTCGGCTTTCTTGTGCCGTGCATAATCTATAATTTTTTTCCTTTTAACTGGGTTGTTAATCCCTTTGACATTTAACGATACAATATTACATAGGGCCATCACAATGTAAATGAAAAGATCGAGCCCCTAACCCAATATAGCATAACCCTTCATGTTGTACCAAACCCATGTAGCTGACCCAGGGTACCTCCCCTCGGTTGCGGAAGTTCTTAACCAAACGCTTACTGCCATCATACTTGCATGCCCAAATAGGCTCTAAAGGAAAATCCCTTCCCAGAATGCGTATAGGTGGGCTTAAGGGAGCAGGACAGGCCCGGGAGCCCGCACTTCTGAGAAACTTCACACAAAATCAGGACATATCACAACTACCTGTAAAAGTACAAGCACACTGAAGTGTGCATGTTTAGCCACTGCCCCAAAATGGCCGTCGCTATCATCTCCCCCCCAGTAAAACTCTACGGACAGGTCACATCCAGGAGACACATTTTATTCATGTGCCCCTGGGTATGCGATATCCGCTACTGCTAGAAAGCCATATCCAACAGTTTATTCACTGCGGACAACTGGATTGCTATTAAGTCCGTGAGGTACAGATGTGCCACCGTTGAGGACAGCTTAGATAACTACATCTGTCCTCAGCGCATTTGCGCCGCTTCTTTTTCTTCCAGATAAGATAATAAGGCGTCCGGTTCATCAAAAGTCCGGGTCTGATTATGGAGGGTAACTCGCAGTTTCGCCGGATACATCAGCCCAAAACGCGCTTGCAGCTGCAGTAATCGCGGTCGCAGGGAGAGGAAACGCTTCCGCCGTTCAACAGTATTTTTAGCCAGGTCAGGATAGATGTGGAGCCTTTGACCCTCATATTCCAATGATGCACAAGTTCGCGCTGCTGCCATAATCTGCGCTACTTGCTGGAATCGTAGCAACCGCATAATGACTGGTCGGGGCCGCAAATCCCGCTGTGTGACTTGCGCAGGTATTCGGTGAATGCGATCAATTTCCAACTCCCTTTCAAAGGTAATGTTAAGTATATTAGGGAGGAGCTTTGTTATGAAAGCTCTAAGATCGGAGCCTTCTGCCCCTTCAGCTAGGCCCACAATCCTGACGTTGTTACGACGAGCACGATTGTTGCCATCTTCAACATCTTTCTGCAGAGCTCGCAGTTGCCTCTCTAGTTTTTCAATTTTCCCTAAACGGGCCTCATGAACAGTGACAATTCCTTCCAGTTTATCTTGACGCAATGACATACCTTCCATTTTATTATGTAATGCACTTATTTCCTCTTGAACCGAGAGCAGAGAAGCGCCGTTTGCCTTCACCAGCTCCTTCACTCCCCTTATTTCAGCTAGGAGTTCCTGCTGGATATCAGGCCCTTCTCTTGCCGACGCCATCTTTTGCGGGGAGATGGGCTCTGTTTTAGTGCGCTTTGCGTTGCTATTTAGCGCTCCTGCAAATTCTAGCCGGGTCGGCTTTGACACCGCCATCCCCGATGCTGTTTCGGCAGCTAAAGGTAAGTGAAAATCGTCAAATTAGCCAATGTTTTGCCGGATTCTTGACGGGACTCCCGGGAGCCTCCACGTTATGCGGCTATCCTGCTCGGCATCAAGCTCCGCCTCCCGCCTCCATTGTATTCTAATCTCTATCATCTCTATCAGGTTATTCTGAAAACCTGACCAGCTAGGTGTGTCCTGAGGATTGGGTTGAGTTCCCCTGATCTAGAAGATGCTTATATACCACCCTGGTGGCCAAATTCTTAATTGAAATGTAGGTTTCAGTTCATGTTCTGAAGAACGCTTATTATTCAATGCCTGCTCTTTTTGTGATCCAGCAACACAGATACACAAATTAAAGTAATTAGACTGGTCTGTATGGATAAGACTGCACCTAAGGAGTACAGCTGAGTCTTTTGCTTCAGTTTAGTTTACATTATAGCAAGAGGATAAAACCAAAATAAACTTAAGTATCTTTTATACTTCAACAAACAGAGGGAGTGACCTGCACAGAGTGGTGGGTACAGCCCTAAACAAGGGCATAAAGGGGGGTGACCTGCACGGAGCAGCAGGTACAACCACTCTAGCCACCTTACTGGGCAGACTAGATGGACCACACTGGTCTTTATCTGCCGTCATATACTATGGGCCTGATATTCCTTTGCGACAGTTCTGCGCCTCTAAGGTGCAGAGCCAACGTAGCCAAACCTTACCCCTAGATATTCAATCCGGGGCCATATCCAGCCGCCAACATTGGATATTCAGGGTCGCCGCACAGCCACATATGGCACTGAAGTTAACCGTCCAGCGCTGATATTCAGCCACTGCCCGGTTAGCTCCAGCGGTGAAAGCTTGGACAGCTTTTGCTGCACCCGGAACACCTCCAACACACCCTGATGCTAAGTATGGGGGGGGGGGGGGGGGTAGCGGCATTACTCAGGGATATCAGCGTCATTGAATATCCTGCTTGGGGGCATTTACATAAGAACATAAGAACATAAGATATGCCATACTGGGTCAGACCAAGGTCCATCAAGCCCAGTATTCTGTTTCCAACAGTGGCCAATCTAGGTCATATGTACCTAGCAGTTTCCCCATGTAAATGCCCATGTAAATGCATGGGGAGCTCTGTAAACCATGTAAATGTCTTTGAATATCAGGTCCTATGTTAATATGTTATCTCTTTGTTGCATGACATCGTAAAGAAATGACAGCTATTCACCCCTCTGAACATTAGAAACACGAGTTTTGCAATGCATTTCTTAGACTCAAACCAACACAGTATTCAACTTATGGAATCCAGCTGGGAAAAATCAGGTGTCATTTCAAAAACATGGAAGCTATAAAACTAGAGGACAGGAAATGAAAGTGCAAGGAGGTAAATTAAAAACAACTTCAGGAAGTGGTTTTTCACAGGAAGGGTGACGGATGCCTGTAATGCCCCCCTGGTGGAGGTGGTGAGGAGAAAAACGGTTGCAGAATTCAAAAAGGCATGGGACAGACACAGAGGATCCAAATATAGCACGAGGAGCATTCCTGCTCAAAACAAAACTTAAATTACTTTTATATTTCAAAAAAAGGCAGAACAGGGGTAACCAAGTATGGAGCAGCAGTTACACCCCAAAGTGAAAGCACAGAGCCGGGGGTAACCAAGCACGGAGCAGCAGTTACAACCCAAAGTGAAAGCACAGAGCGGGGGTAACCTGCACGGAGAAGCAGTTACACCCCAAGGTGAAAGCACAGAGTAGGGGTAACCTGAACGGAACAGCAGTTACACCCCAAAGTGAAAGCACAGAGCAGGAGTAATCTGCACAGAGAAGGTAGTTACTCACCTGTAGCAGGTGTTCTCTGTGGACAGCAGGAATAAGTCCTCACGCATGGATGACGTCCCCTACAGAGCTCCACGTGGGAATGCTCCTCAGCTTCTATTGGAAGCTTTTGGGAGCCTCCACTGCACTTGTGCACCTCCTTTCCGCCTGCAACGGTGGCACCATCTTCTCCAGTTGCGATAACATAGCTGTAGCAGAATACAACTCCTCGGGGAGGGTTGTGACGACTTATTCCTACTGTCCACAGAAAACACTTACTGCAGGGAGTCAGCTACCTTTTCTCCAGGAACAAGCTGGAAGTAAGTCTTCACACATGGGATTCCCAAGCTACTGGCTACCAAAAACCGAGGAGGCTGCTGAAAAACACATAACGTCATAAAAAGGAAATAAATTCCAAAATATACACAACACACAACCACTGTAAATATCCAATGTAAATAATTTAATGGTTGTTTGTAATACTAATACATCTTGAAGCTGAAGTTTTGTTCAATGTAAATAGTTAAACTTAACCGTTCATTGTAAATAGTTGAATCTGATTGTTCAATGTAAATGTATACATCTGTGTACAATTGTTAAAATGTTCCTTGTAAACCGCCCTTGATCGCTGGAAGGGGCGGTATAGAAAAATATAGATAAATAAATAAATAAATAAACAGGGGCAACATTAACTACGGAAAAAGGAAAATCAACTACATATAGCAAAGGCAAGTTTCACCTCATCTCATCTCTGTATCACTTCATTTTCTCTTTTTCACTTTTTTTATTGTGGTAGCCTGGGCAGACAGAAGGACGTTGTGAGGACAGAGTTGGATTCTGATCCCTAAACAGGTGCCGGCGTACAGATTGGCCGAAGTTACTGTTGTGCTGGGAATCCCCTTCCAGGGAGTAGTGAGATGTGAACATTTGGACAGGAGCCCACACTGCAGCCTTGCACATTTACTCCATGAAGACCAGGTGTAAGCTGGCCACCGATGCAGCCATAGCTCGGACATTGTGAGTTGTGACATGACCATCAAGACTCAGGCCTGCCTAGGCATAAGTGAAGGAGATGCAGTCTGCTAGCCAAATTGAAAGAGAGCATTTGGAAAAAGCGTCTCCCAGCTTGCTGGGGTCAAAAGAAACAAAAATTTGGATGGACTTCCTATGGTCCTTTGTCCGCTCCAAGTAGAAGACTAAGGTCCGCATGCAGTCCTACATGTACAACTCGCTTCCCCCTTATGTGTGTGAAGTCTAGGGAAAATGTAGGTAGCACTGTGGATTGGTTGACTGGAAATCTGAAACCATCTTTGGAAGGAAATGGGAATGCATTCGAAGAACCACTCTATTATGGTGGAATCTAGTATATGGTGAATGAGCTGCCAGAGCCAGAAGCTCGCTCACTTGGTGCGCAGAAGTGACTGCTACCAGAAACAAGATTTTCCAGGTCAGAACTTCAGTGGACAAGAGTTGAGCGGCTCAAAGGGAGCTTTCATGAGCTGCGCTAGTACTACATTGAGGTCCCAAGCCACAACAGGAGGCTTGTACGGAGGCTTCAAGAGGAGCAGCCCCCACATGAAGCAAACAATCAAAGGCTGTGCTGGGATGGACTTCCCTTCTTCCCTGTAATGATATGTCGTAATCATGCTGAGGTGAACTTGGACAGAGTTGGACTTCTGGCCTGGGTCAGAGAGCTGTAGAAGATACTCAAGCAGTCTCCTTGTAGGACAGACAAAAGGATCCAGGGCCTGACCTTCACACCATACTGCAAGCCTCTTCCACCTCTATCCTCCTCGTCAGGGTCTTCCTGGAGGCCAACAGAACATTGGTTATGTTGTCAGGCAGACTGAGCTCTGACAGAAGTAGCTTCACAACATCCACACCATAAAGGGCCAAGGACCAGTCGTTGGAACGTAGCATCCTCTTGTTGTCCTGAGAAATGAGATCTGGAGCATTGCCAAATCAGAGGGGTTCCTGAGTGGAGAGCTGCAGCAGTAGCAAGAGCCAAGGTTGTCTGGGCCAATACGGCGCAATGAGTATCATTGTACCTTCATCTGTCCTGAGCTTCATTAGGGTCTTTGCTATGAGAGGTATTGGAGGGTAAGCATACTGAAGACCCTTCCCCAGTGCAGGAGGAAAGCAACTGACGCCAGTCTCCTGTGCGATCCCACTCTAGAGCAGAACCGATCTACCTGGGCATTTTGTGGAGTGGTGAACAGGTCTATTGAGGGAGTGCCCCACTTCCAAAAAATGCAGGCTGACACAACACTGTTCAACATCAATCATGTGGCTGAAGAATGTGGCTCAGTCTGTCTGCCAGAGTGTTTTGGTCTCCAGGCAGATATGTGGCCCTCAGCTCCATTTCATGGGTGATGGCGAACCTCCACAACCTGACCATCTCCCAGCACAGGAGATAGGAGCCAGTGCTCCCCCTTCTTGTTGATAAAGAACATAGCGACTTGATTGTCAATCTGAATGAGGACAATATGGTTGGCTAGCCAATACAGGAAGGCCTTTAGAGCATTTGCTATGGCTATCAATTCCAGGAAGTTTATCTGGTGAAGACTCTCTTGGACAGACCAGTCAGCCTGAGTGTTGGAGATATCGAGATGAGCTCCCCATCCCAATTTGGATGTGTCTGTTGTCAGGATCGTCTGGGGCGAGGCCTTTTGAAATTGGAAACCCTTGAGCAAATTTTGAGGAACTGTCCAACAATGCAGTGATTGGACCAGGGGATTGGTGACATACACACATTCCTGGAGGCAATCCGTGGCCTGGGCCCACTGAGTCCATAGAATTCATTGAGTCTGCCTCATCTGAAGACGTGCCAGATGCAGAGGGTTGTGTTGATATGCCCTCGAGGGCCAACTTGGAGGTAATTTGAAGAAGTGCAACCTGTATCTGCTCTGGATTATCTGTAGCACCCAGGAGTCCGAGGTTATGAGTGGCCATCTCTGGGCAAAGAGATTGAGCCTTCCCCCCACTGGAGGGTTTATCATGGCAACCCCTGGTAGGTTGACTATGATGTGGAGGAACCAGTCCAAACCCCACCCTGAGCTTTAGCTGCGGGGATGGTTTATTTATTTATTATTTATTTGGTGTTTCTTGCGATCAAGGGCGGTTTACCATAAAACAACAGTAATACATAGAACACATCTTAACAGTCTGTGACTCCAACGGAAGTCAGCACAATGTACATAGAACTAAGAACAATAACTACTTATAAACAGAGAGAATCTGTAAGTTTCTACATAATGGGTGATTCTTCTGGGGAGGGTTAGTTTTGTGATGGCTCGTGGGAGGAGTCATTCACGCCAGTATTGTCTCCAAAATGCTGAATGAATAGGTAGGTTTTTAAGCTTTTTTTCTAAATGTTTGCAAGTCTTTGGAGGAGCGTAGGGAGTCCGGGAGGGTATTCCATAATATGGGAGCAGCGAATGAAAAGGCACGTTTGGTAGTGACTTGCTTTGATTTTTGAAAGGTGGGTGGAATTGTTAGTGTGTTCTGCGAATGTTCTCTCCTAGATCTGGTATTTGTGGCGTGGGAGATTAATGTCGAGAGGTAAGATGGAGCAATTGTATTTGCCGTCTTAAATGTAGTCATAAGCATTTTATATTTGATTCTGCTTGAAATTGGTAACCAGTGTAGGTCATACAATATTGGTGTTATGTGATCGGACAGACGCGCTTTATATATAATCCTGGCAGTGACATTTTGTGCAGTTTGGAGTTGATTCAGATACTTTTTGGAATACCGTATAGGAGGCTATTGCAAAAATCGAAGTGGGGTGTGATGAGTGCATGTACTACAGATCTGAAATTGTACATATCAAGAAGGAGCCTGAGGTGCTGTAGTGTTCTTAGTTTGAAGTATATCATTTTAGTTAATTGTTTTATGTGGGGCGCTAGGGATAATGTTTGGAGAGTACCCAAATATCAGGTATTTGCATGCAGAACAAAATCTGAAGCTCGTGCTGCACGTTTATAGTTCTGGGAAAAAGGAAAAGGGCAATGAGACCTGCCCATCAGCTATGTCAGCTGCTGAGACCTGGAGTTGTATACTACATACAAGTGCAAAATACTAGGCAAACCAAGGGCCCAATATTCAGCACCAGCAGCTAGTGCCACTAAAGCGGTTAGCCACTAGTGCGGAAATTAAATCCCGTAGATTCAATCCGAGGGCCATATCTGGGCTCTGGCATTGAATATCTGGGCTGCCTGGATTGCTGAGAAGCTAACTGGGCAGCAGCGATATTCATCGGCTGCCCAGTTAGCTTCCGCAGCAAACGTTAGGCCAGGATTTCCTGCTGCTGAATTGTGCCAGGTATCGTTAATCGGGCAGCAACTCAAATTCCTGCCACCTGGTTGGCAATGGGTGCCACCCCAGAGTGCCCCTGGCATGCCCTGATGCTAACCAGAGTGAGCAGCAATATTACATTTCAATGAGATTGACCTTGGTTTGGCAAAGGAATAGCCTAGTGCCAGCACAGAAGCCTCACTTTCAAACCCAAGGTAGAGCGCGCAGAAAGGAGAAATTAGACCTTACCTGCTAATTGCCTTTCCTTAAGTTCTCTCCAGGCCATTCCAGGAATGGTAGGGTTGTCAGCTCCCTCCAGCAGCTGAGGACTGAATCACACAGTCTTGCTGACACCCTATACAGCACCCTCTGGTGCCAGAGACTCAGTCTTCTATTGACTCTCGAAAGGGAGACTATGATAAAATGAGGAAAATAGTTAAGAAAAACTAAAAGGAGCAGTTGCAAAGGTTAAAGACTTTTATCAAGCTTGGGTGGTGTTGAAAAATATTATCTTGGAAGCCCAGACCAGCTGTATTCCACGCTTTAAGAAAAGTGGAAGGAAGTCCAAAAAACTGCCAGCATGGTTTAAAGGTGAGGTCAGAGAGGCTGTTGTTGCCAAAAAAGCATCTTTCAGGAAATGGAAAAAAGAGCCAAACGACGAAACCTGGAAACAGCACAAGCACTGGCAAGTCAAATGCAAGGCATTGATAAGGCAAGCAAAGGGAGAATTTGAGAAGAAGCTTGCTGCGGAAGCAAAAATGCGAAATAAAGACTTTTTCAAGTACATTCGTAGCAAAAACCTGTGAGAAAGTCAGTTGGTCCATTAGATGATAGAGGGGTTAAAGGGGCACTAAGAGGCGACAAGGCGATAGTGGAGAGACTGAATGAATTCTTTGCTTCGGTCTTTACTGAGGAAGATGTAGGGATGTAACCCATGACTGAAGTGGTATTTAAAGGTGCGGAAGAATTGAAGGAAATATCGATACATCGGGAAGATGTATTACAACTTATAGATAAACTGAAGAGAAGCAAATCACCTGGGCTGGATGGTATACATCCAAGGGTGTTGAAAGAACTGAAATATGAGATCGCAGACCTGCTATTAGTAATCTGTGAATTTTCATTAAAGTCATCTGTAATACCTGAAGATTGGAGGATTTCCAATGTAACGCCAATTTTTAAAAAGGGTTCCAGGGGTGATCCGGGAAACTACAGACCGGTGAGTCTGATGTCAGTACCGGGAAAAATGGTAGAAACCATCATACAGAACAAAATTACTCAGCATGTAGATAGTTATGGCCTAATAGGAGACAGCCAACATGGCTTTAGACAAGGAAGATCTTGTTTTACTAATCTGTTATGTTTTTTTGAAGGTGTGAATAAACAGGTGGACAAAGATGAGTTGGTTGATATAGTGTATCTGGACTTTCAGAAAGTCTTTGACAAGGTCCATCATCAGAGACTTTTGGCAAAACTAAAGAGTCATGGGATAGGAGGCAGTGTACTATTGTGGATCAGGAAATGGTTAAAAGATAGAAAGCAGAGGGTTGGGCTAAATGGCCAATTTTCCCAATGGAGAAAGGTGAATAGTGGTGTACTCCAGGGATCTGTGCTGGGTCCGCTGCTTTTTGACATATTCATAAATGACCTGGAAAGGCGAATAAGAAGTGAGGTTATCAAAATTGCAGATGACACAAAACTATTTAAAGTTGTTAAAACCCAAGAGGATTGTGGAAAATTGCAAGAGGATCTTGATAAATTGGAAGACTGGGCATCAAAATGGCAAATGAAATTTAATGTGGATAAGTGCAAAGTTATGCACCTAGGGAAGAAGAACCCAAACTATGGTTACACGATGCAAGGTTCCACATTAGGAACCACCACCCAGGAAAAAGATTTAGGTGTCATTGTGGATAACATGTTAAAACCCTTGGCCCAGTGTGCAGCGGCGGCCAAGAGAGAAAATAGAATGCTAGGTATCATAAGGAAAGGAATGGAAAATAAAACAAAGGATATTATAATGCCTCTGTATCGTTCCATGGTACGACCGCACCGTGAATATTGTGTGCAATTCTGGTCGCCGTATCTTAAAAAGGATATAGCGTTATTAGAAAAGGTTCAGAGAAGAGCCACCAAAATGGTAAAGGGGATGGAAGGATACTCCTATGAAGAAAGGATAAAAAGGTTAGGGCTCTTTAACCTGGAAAAGAGACAGCTGAGGGGAGATATGATAGAAGTCTATAAATTAATGAACGGAGTGGAACGGGTAAACGTAGATTGATTGTTTACATTATCAGAATATAGAAAGACTAGGGGACATGCAATAAAGCTACAGGGTAAACTATTTAAGACTAATAAAAGAAAATATTTTTTCACTCAACGTGTAATCAAACTCTGGAATTTGTTACCGGAGGATGTACTAAAGGCAGTTAGTGTAGCTGGGTTTAAAAAAGGTTTGGACAAGTTCCTGGAGGAAAGGTCCATAAACCATTATTAAGAAGGGACCCAGGATATCAATGCTTGACCCAGTACAAGCATTGTGGAATCTGTGTCTTTTGGGGAAACTGCTAGGTACGTATGACCTAGATTGGCCACTGTTGGAAACAGGATACTGGGCTTGATGGACCTTGGTATGACCCAGTATGGGTCATACCAAGATAGATAACTCAGATAGATAACTCAGCACCTGCTTTAGACAAAGGATAAACAGGTATCTGTCTACATTAAGCAAAAGCCCTTAACACATATCCATAATGACCTCACAGCCTATGTCCTTTCACCTCCATGTATATATATACATATACAAAACTGTATATAGTTTAATCTGTTCTATATTATCTCACATTGTGTAGACTGTATACGCTATATATAGTATGATGTTCCTTGTAAATATGTTCTGTTATAATATGACGTTCCCTGTAAAACAAACTTGCTTTGTTAATTGTTGTTCACTGTGAACCGCAACTGAACTTTGGAAGATGCGGTATATAAATGTATGTATAAATAATAATAAATAATAAATAATATCTTATGTTCTTATGACAAAGCAGCTCCTTATACTCCGTATTCTATCACCTTACACTAACACTAATAACCAAAGTAAGAACTCTTTTTTTTCCCTTTTATTAATTTAATTTTTTTTTCTTCTCAGTTTCAGCTATATCGACAATGTACTACCTCATTGCCAACCTGCTTACTGAATAATGCAGACTGAACCCAACTGAACCTCCGTACTACGCAAATGTACTCACCAATCAAGGGATGGATGCAGTCATCACCCAGCAAAAAACCCGCACAACCGAAAATGCAAACCAGTACCAAGAATGGGATACCTTCAGAAAGATAGATGACAGGCAAATCCTGGACATAATCACTAACCTAAACACCACAACCTCCCCCCTCGACCCATGCCCAGCATCATGGATCAAGACTGTGAAGCAAGAAGCTGCCAAGTATATCGCCCATATAGTAAACCAATCTCTACTGCAAGGGATCATGCCAGCACAACTCAAGCAATCCCTCATACGACCCATCCTGAAAAACAAATCTCTTAACGAGAACGACCCAACCTCCTACCGCCCGATATCAAGCATACCCTTTCTAGCCAAGATCATTGAAAAGGCAGTCCAGCAACAATTGCAAGACCAAATCGATGTCAACAATGCCCTTGATGAGCACCAATATGGCTTCCGCCAACACCATGGCGTGGAAACTCTTCTACTAGCCCTAATGGACAAACTACTCAAAGGTCTTGAAAACAGAAACAAAATGTACATGCTCATTTTCATAGACATATCAGCCGCCTTTGACTCGGTACATCATTCCACACTCCTGAACAGACTTGCTTCCATAGGCATATCAGGGACCCCCCTGAAATGGTTCACATCCTACATAAATAACAGAATGCAACAGGTCCACTTCAACAACACAAAGGCTGCCGCCTTCCCTCAAACTCAAGGCATACCACAAGGCTCTGCACTATCCTCACTCCTGTTCAACCTATATCTGCGACCCATTTGTGAAATCCTACAGGACCACAAGATCAGTTACCACATCTATGCAGATGACCTGATGCTCTACACTCACCTCGACATAAACAACCCTGACCTCACCCAACTCAAAAAATGCCTAAGCGAACTACAAACCTGGCTGCAACGCAACAATATGTCAATCAACCATAAAAAAACAGAAGTGATGTGCATCTCCAGGAAACAGGACTTCAACCCTCCACCAACGGTTACCATGAACAACAACGTTTATACCACAAAGCCCGAAATAAAATACCTAGGAGTAATGCTGGACAGCAACCTAAATATGGACAAGCACCTCCGAATTACCAATCGGGCCATTTTCCACAAATTAAGAGTCCTGCAACCACTATGGAACATTATTGATCACACCGACTTCAGAACAGTGGCACAAGCCCTCATCATTCCCCACCTGGATTATTGCAACGCCATTCTACAAGGTCTGCCTAAAAAAGCCATTAACATTCTTCAACTGGCACAAAACGTAGCAGCCCGAGTCATCATGAAAAAAGGTCTAACAGAGCACATCACTCCCGTCCTAATTGAGCTACATTGGCTCCCCATCACGGCCCGCATCCAATATAAGATATTAGTAACCACATTCAAGCTTGTTCATAATGTAGCACCCTCTTACCTCAACACCTTAATCTCAGCACAACCAATCAACAGAAGCAAAAGAACAGTGAATAGCAATACCCTTCAAGTCCCGAGTAGCCTGAGAAATTTCAATGCTAACACCACTAACAGAGCGTTCTCCTTTATGGCTCCACGACTCTGGAACCAAATGCCCCACGAACTGAGAGCAAATAAGGAGCTGAAGGACTTCAGGAAAAAAACTAAAGACTCACCTATTTCAGACTCATTACAACCTAACCTAGTCGAACAACATGGCTACTAAAAATCATATGCAACAAGAAATGCATCCTGTAATTATGTAATTTATGTATATATGTAAAGCCTCCTCTCAAGAAATCAAATGTAAATCTGTAACCGTTTGCTGTGACTTTCACCCTCCCCTGCAATCCTACTGTATGCTTAAATTCTGGTCTGTACAACCGCACCCTTTTGTATAGAAAACCGCCACTGATCGCTGGAAGTGGCGGGATACAAGTGTACACTAAATAAATAAATAAAATAAAATAAATAAATAAATGTGGGAGAGTCCTGCACTGGCCTGGAGAGAACTCAAGGAAAGACAATTAGCAGGTAAGGTCTAATTTCTCCTTCCTATTCGTCTCTCCAGGCCAGTCCAGGAATGCTAGGGTTGTACCAGAGCAGTACCTAAATCCGGGAGGGTCCCGCCAGCCCAGCCATAATGGCTGCAGCCCCTACATTTGCATCCCCCCTCGCCTGGACATCTAATCTATAATGTTTCGCAAAGGTGTGAAGGGACAAGCAAGTCGCCGCCCTACAAATCTCAACCGGAGGCACTAAGGCAAACTCTGCCCAGGACGTTTCTTGCCCACAAGTAGAATGGGCCCTGAGTCCCTTAGGAGGAAGTGCTCCCTGTGCCACATACGCTGCTCCAATAGCCTGTTTTACTAATCGAGCAATGGAAGCTTTGGAAGCAGCCTCTCCCTTTCGAGGACCGGAAAAAAGCACAAACAAGCAATCCGTCTTGCAAAATGACTCCGTTCTCCTTAGGTAGCGACGGAGCACTCTTCCGAGATCCAACTTCCGCAGAGATTGATACTCATTCTCCCCTTCTAGATTTGGAAAAGTCGGAAGGGAAATAGCCTGATTTACATGAAAAGACGACACTACCTTCGGCAGAAAAGAAGGCACTGGACGTAACCCCACTTTCTCTGCCGAAAACTGAAGAAACGGTCCTCTACAAGAGAGCACCTGAAGGTCCGAAATCCTCCTTGCTGAGCACAACGCTACTAAGAAGACTCTTCCAAGCCAAATGTCTCAACAACACCTTCGACAATGGCTCAAAGGGAGGAGCAGTCAGCGCCTCCAGCACCAAGTTCAAGTCCCAAGGAGGAATAATTTTCCGGATCGGCGGCCTAACATTCTTAACCGCTCTGAAAAACCGCAGAACGTCCAGATGAGTCGACAACACAGACCCCCCGTATGCTACCCCTATAGCATGCTAAGGCGGCTAACTGCACTTTAAGGGAACTAAGCGCTAGACCCTTTTCTAGCCCATCCTGTAGAAACCGCAAGATATCCAGCAGCCCCGAGGAGAACGGTCTAATGCTTTTTTCCGCGCACCAATTTTCAAAAATGCGCCAAACGCGAATATAAGACAAAGATGTAGAACGCTTCTTCGACTGTAACATTGTTGCTACTACTGCCGCGGAGTACCCCCATTGACGCAACCGTTCCCTCTCAAGAGCCATTCCGTAAGTGAGAATCGAGCCACCTGCGGCATCAACACTGGTCCTTGACTCAATAGATTGATCCGCTTGGGCAGCCTCCATGGCTTCTCCACCAGAAGACACATCAGATCTGCATACCAAGGCCTCCTTGGCCAATCCGGAGCAATCAGGATCAACGGACCCTCGCGAACTGCAATCCTCTGCACCACTCGACCTAACATTGGCCATGGCAGAAAAACGTAAAGCAACTTGTTTGTCGACCACAGTTGTAGAAGCGCATTGAGACCTTCGGACATGTGCATTCTGCATCTGCTGAAGAATCTCGCAGCCTTGGTATTGGTGATAGTGGCCATCAGATCCATGATCTGTAGGCCCCACTGCAAGGTGATGTCGTGGAATACCGCCGCATTCAGCTCCCACTCACCGGGATCTAGGCGATTTTGACTCAGATAGTCGGCCTGAACATTATCCTTGCCTGCCACATGTGCCGCCGACAAGGCTCCCAGATGAGTCTCTGCCCACCGTAGTAACAGCTGGCTCTCCTCTAACAAGAAGGCGCTGCCCATGCCTCCCTGCCGATTGATATAGGACACTGTCACCGCATTGTTGGAGAACACACGAACAGCTTTGCCCTCTACCAGGTCCTTGAACTGTACTAGCACCCGACGCACTGCCCTCATCTCCAATCGATTGATCGACCACCCCGATTCTTCCGTGGTCCAACTTCCTTGTGTCACCTGCCCTAGACAATGCGCCCCCCAGCCCGAGAGACTGGCATCCGTGGTGACCAACTGCTGTAAGGGCATGCCTGCTTGAAGATGCTTGGAATCCAACCACCAGTCTAGACTGGCTCATACGTCCAGCGGACACAGCAGCTTCTGAGACAAGAGCTGTTCCTGAGGAGACCACCGAGAAAGCAAAGCTCTCTGTAGTGGCCGCATATGAGCCCTTGCCCACGGCACTAGGTCTAACGCTGCCACCATGGAACCTAACAGCTGCATGTACTGCTATGCTGTTGGAGCCTGCATGTTCAAAAAACTCCGCACCTGACCCTGAAGCTTTTTCATTCTGTCTTCGGGCAGAAACACCAAACCGGCGACCGTGTCGAATACCGCTCTGAGATATACCAGACGCTGCACTGGCTGAAACTGACTCTTGGCCCGATTCACCACCCAACCAAGCCGTTCTAGAAACTCTACTACATGCCTGGTTGCTACGATCGACTCTGCTACGGAGTCTGCTCAAATCAGCCAATCGTCCAAATAGGGATGCACTCGAATGCCCTCCTTTCGCACTGCCGCTGCTACGACGACCATGACCTTTGTAAATGTACAGGGCACCATTGCCAGTCCAAACGGCAGAACCCGAAACTGGAAATGTCCCATAGGAACAGCAAAGCGCAAGAACCAGTGATGTTCCGGTCTGATCGGAATGTGCAAATAAGCCTCTGTGAGATCTATGGAGGACAGCACCTAGCCCGGTTTCACCACTAAAATTACCGATCTCAATGTCTCCATCCGGAAATGTGGTACTTTCAAACAGCGGTTCACATGCTTTAGATATAGAATGGGCCGAAAAGAACCCTCCTTTTTGGGAACCACGAAATAGATCGAGTATCGGCCTAATCCACACTGGTCTGTAGGTACTGGAACTACGACCTGAAGGTGCAAGAATCTTAGAAGCGTGTTGTGAACTGCCTCCCTCTTCACTTGGGCCTTGCAAGGGGACACAACAAACACCTCTGCCAGAGGTCGGTCGAAGTCCAGCGCGTAGCCCTTTTGAATGATCTCCAACACCCACTGATCCTTGGTGATGGTGGCCCAGGCAGAATAAAACTCCTGTAAACGTCCCCAGACCGGGACTTCCGCCTGAGCCTCCCCGACTTCATTGCGGCTTTTTGGACTGGGACTGCTGGGGAGGGAGATAACCTCTGCCAAATCCTCGTGCTCCCCAAAAGGACGGCCCTCTGGCCACAAACTGACCTCTCTGATAAGGAGTATACCGAGCCATCCTAAACCTGCGGAACTCTCTCCCTTGTCCGCGCTGCAGTCCCCCTGGCCTCGGACTCTTCGGACGGTCTTCCAGCAGCCAGCCTCCCTTTGAATCGCCCAAATCTTTGACGATCGTTTCCAAGGCGTCCCCAAAGAGTAGCTTACCCTTATAAAGGAGTTTGCTGATCCGCGCTTTAGAAGATGCATCCGCGGCCCAATTCCTTAGCCAGAGAAACCTCCTAGCCGCAATAAGTGATGTCATCATCTTTGCCGAAATTCTGACCAGATCATAAAAAGCATCCACTAAATATGCCGCCGCTGATTCCAGCTTGGCCCCCTCCAGAGACGGAGTCTCCTCCCCTGCAGGAGAAACGTCCCCTTAGAGACAACGAATAGAGGCCCTTGACACATAAGCCCCACAAGTCGAGGCCTGCAATGCCAATGCACTAGAATCAAACGCCTGCTTGAGGATAGATTCCAATTTCTCATCCTGAATATCCTTAAGGGATGCTCCACCCTCCACCAGGTTGGTAATCTTCTTCGTCACCGCCGAGACTAAGGCATCTACCTTTGGCATATGCAGCAAGTCTTTCTCGTCCTTGGGTATCAGATACAACCGACCTATTGCCCGACTACCCCTCAGAGAAGCCTCCGGGCACTCACACTCTGATTCTACCATTTGCTTAATGACTCCATGAACTGGAAAGCATTTCTGCTCTGTCTTAAATCCCTGGAGTAGCGGGTCTTCCAGCGGCTCCTCCTGAGCCACCGGAAGGCTAATATTCAATGCCGCCAAGGACTGCGCAATGAGAGCCCCCAGCTCCTCCCTGCAGAACACTCTGAACAAATTCAGATCTTCACCCGGTGCAATCTCTCCTTTCTCTAGTTTCATGGCCCACAGGTCGTGCCCTGAGTCTGACAGGCCCTCCCCGTCGTCTGCCAGCTGCAGTTCCGAAGTCTGCTGCCCCCACGCATCGAAGCCGGGATCCAAATCAAGGTTTCTATGAGAGGGACCCTCCTCCGGGTCCTCCTCCTCTGTAAACGTCACTTTTTGTGACCCCGAAGAAAAGGTGGAACCAGATCTGCTCTGTGTCTGCTCCCTCTTGAGGCAATAGGCCTTATGCAGAGAGAATAAAATCTGCAGAAAACAATGTTTCCACCCCTTCCTGCAGTCCCAAACCCTGAGCTTGGGCAGGAACCGCTGGCAAGGAAGGCACATTAGCTTTTCTTGACTTCGTTTTCTCTTTTACCTGCTTGCCAGCTAACGCGGGAGAAATGGAAGCATCAGCCAAGATGGCCGCCTTTCCCGCTCGATCCTGAGTCCTCCCTGCAAGCTCCCGCTGAGGCAAACTCTCCTCCATGACGGCTAACCGCCGCTCCAAATCACTCCCTCGACGAACACAAGACCTGCAGAGCCCCGGTCCAGCCAAACCGTGAACACCCCCGCACTGCACGCACGCTGCTGCGATCGGCGGAATGTGTCTGAACTGGAGCCCCCTCCACCTTCAAATCTAACCTGCCACACCGCTTAGCTTCTCTCACCGAGCGATCGCACCCCGTATCTCTCCTTACCTTCCGCCGGGGTTTTAAACAGCTGATCACCCGATCCCCGCTGCTAGCGGGCGGCGATCAGTCACTGCGGCGGCACAAGAGGAGTGCAACTGGGGCTCCCAGGCACTCATTTGCGGGCAAATGTCGGCTCCGATGACCTCGAGGCAGGCTCTGCCCCTGCTGCCCTCACTCCCTCTCAGTCGTGGGGATGTGCAATTCTGCTCTCCGGTTTTACAGCCCTGCTAGGACCCACTAGCATTTGCCTTTCCAAACCAAATCACCCAAAAACCAAAGGCTTCTCTAATCTATTCTCCTAATTTCAACGGTGGAGCCAGAGAAAAACAAAAAATGGTCCTATCCAGCTGCTGAGGACTGAAAGACTGAGTCTATGGCACCAGAGGGAGCTGTATAGGGTGTCAGCAAGACTCTGTGTGATTCAGTCCTCAGCTGCTGGAGGGGGCTGACAACCCTACTATTCCTGGACTGGCCTGGAGAGACGAATAGGAATATCTGAGGGCTCCATGCTTAGGTAAGAAACAAGGTAGGATGAAAGATTGCAATGACACATAGGGCAGTAGTTTCCAGAAGTCACTGTTCCCAACAGTGATCAATCTAGATCACAAGCACCTGGCAAGTTCCTAAAAAGGTACACAGGTTCTACAATGCTCTTCCCGGAGTAAGCAGTGGATTTCCCGGGTCCTCTTTAATAATGGTTTATGGACCTTTCCTCCAAGAACTTGTCCAAACCTAAGTGACCAGGGAGTTGGACCGAGGGAGAGCTCTAGATGTGGTGTATTTAGATTTCAGTAAAGCCTTTGACACTGTTCCTCACAGGCGACTTATAAACAAACTGAGCACCCTAGGGATGGACCCTAAAGTTACTGCTTGGGTTAGAAATTGGTTGGGTGGGAGGCGACAAAGAGTACAAGTAAATGGAGCTCACTCTGAGGAGAAGGATGTTACCAGTGGTGTGCCCCAGGGATCTGTCCTTGGTCCGATTCTTTTTAACATCTTTGTTAGTGATATAGCAGAAGGGCTGTCGGGTAAGGTTTGCCTCTTTGCAGATGATACCAAAATCTGCAATAGAGTAGACACCCAGGAAGGTGTAGATAACATGAGGAGGGATCTAGCTAAGCTTGAAGAATGGTCTAGAATTTGGCAGCTGGGATTTAATGTTAAAAAATGTAAGGTCATGCATTTGGGCTGCAGCAATCCAAGGGAGCAATACAGTATAGGAGGTGAAGTACTTTTGTCCACTAAAGAAGAGCGGGACCTAGGTGTGGTTGTGTCTGATGATCTTAAAGTAGTTAAACAGGTAGAAAAGGCGACGGCAAAAGCTAGAAGGATGCTTGGGTGCATACGGAGAGGAATGGCTAGCAGAAAAAAGGAGGTGATAATGCCTCTGTATAAGTCTTTGGTGCGACCTCATTTGGAGTATAGTGTGCAATTCTGGAGACCGCACCTTCAAAAGGATGTGAACAGGATGGAGTCGGTGCAGAAGGTGGCTACTAAAATGATTAGTGGGCTTCATTATAAAGCATATGAGGACAGACTTAAGGATCTTAATATGTACACCTTAGAGGAAAGGCGGGATAGAGGTGATATGATTGAGATGTTTAAATACTTCCGTGGCATAAATGTTCAGGGAGAGAGCCTCTTTCAATTGAAAGCAAGTTCTGCTACGAGGGGACATGGGATGAGGGTGAAGGGAGATAGATTCAGGAGTGATATGCGGAAATATTTCTTTACGGAAAGAGTAGTGGATCCGTGGAATAGTCTCCCAGTGGAGGTGGTAGAGATGAGGACAGTAACTGAATTAAAAAAAGCATGGGACCAACACAGAGGATCTCTAAAGGAAAAAAGGGGACTGTTGTAGTTGTTGTTATGGAAGGACAGACTAGATAGGCCATGTGGTCTTTTTCTGTCATGTTTCTATGTTTCTATGTTTTAAACCCAGCTACACTAACCGCTTTTACTACAACCCCCGGTAACGACTTCCAGAGTTTGATTACACATTGAATGAAAAAATATTTTCTCTTATTAGTCTTAAATTGGTTACATTGTAGCCTCATTGCATGTCCCCTAGTTTTTCTACTTTTTGATGGCATAAACAACAGATCTACATTTACCCGTTCCACTCCATTCATTAATTTATAGACCTCTATCATATCTCTTTTCAGCCATCTTTTTTCCAAGTCGAAGAGCCCTAATCTTTTAATCCTCTCCTCATAGGGTACTACAGTCTTATTTTTCCCAGCCAGGAGTACTAGGCTGCTAATACATGTCTCGATGCTGCAGGCTGTAGTTTTAAAGGATCTGCAATGTGAAAAGTCAACCAGAGGTCTCATTCTTGGCACCTCCAAAAAATCCGTCCCCTGTCCCCCAAATAAATCCCCTCCCTACACATGCCTCCAAATCTCCAAGACACAATGAAAGTCCGAGCTCCCCAGCCCCTGATTTGAACCCCCAAACTCCCCTTAGGCCTCCCTGGTCCTACCTTTAGGAAAGTCTGTTAGTCTAGTGCAGCGATGGCGAACCTATGGCATGCGTGCCAGCTGTGGCACGCGAAGGCCTTGCAGCTGGCACGCGGGAAGGTCCGCAACCAAGATATGCGGCATTAAAAAAAAAACAAAAAAAAACAAACCTGCCGCTGCCGGGGCCGGGGCCGGGGCCGCCGCGGCAGAATCGAGTGTGCCGCGGGGCCCCCCCGCCCAGCAGAGCCTGCCCTCCGTCCCCGGTATCACTTCTCTCAGCTGCCTCCAGTCACACGCGCCGGCTTTCAGAGCAGCGAGGGGAGTTTCTCTCCCTCGCTGCTCTGTTAAGCCCGCGGGGGCTGATGGAAGTTCCCATCAGCCCCCGCGGGCTTAACAGAGCAGTGAGGGAGAAACTCTTCCCTCGCGCTCTGAAAGCCGGCGCGTGTGACTGGAGGCAGCTGAGAGAGGTGATACCGCGGATGGAGGGCAGGCTCTGCTGGCGGGGGGGCCCCGCGGCACACTCGATTCTGCCGCGGCGGCCCCGGCCCCGGCAGCGACAGCCTTCTTTGTAAAAAAAATTTCGCTGGGGGGGGGGTTAGGACTGGTGATGGGCTGTGGGGGGGGTTAGGAGTGGTAATGGCGGTGGGCTGTTGGGGGGATAGGACTGGTGATGGGCTGGGGGGGATAGGACAGGAAATGGGCTGATGGGGGGGTTAGGAGTGGTGAAGGGCTGGGGAGGTTAAGAGTGGTAATGGGCTGGGGGGGTTAAGAGTGGTAATGGCTGTGGGCTGTTGGGGGTTAGGACTGGTGATGGGCTGGGGGGGTTAAGAGTGGTAATGGCTGTGGGCTGTTGGGGCTAGGACTGGTACTGGGCTATGGGGGGCTAGGACAGGAAATGGGCTGATGGGGGGTTAGGAGTGGTGATGGGCTGGGGGGGTTAGGAGTGGTGATGGGCTGGGGGGGGTAAGGAGGGGTAATGGCGGGGGGGGGGGGATAGGACTCGTAAAGGGCTGGGGGGGGGGAAGGAGTGTTAATGGCTGTGGGCGTGTGGGGGGTTAGGACTGGTGATGGGCTGGGGGGGGCTAGGACAGGAAATGGGCTGATGGGGGGGTTAGGAGAGGTGATGGGCTGGGGGGGTTAGGAGTGGAGATGGTCTGGGGGGGTTAGGAGTTGTAATGGCAGTGGGCTGGTGGGGGGTTAGGAAAGGTGATGGGCCGGGGGGTTAGGAGTGGTAATGGCTGTGGGCTGTTGGGGCTAGGACTGGTACTGGGCTATGGGGGGCTAGGACAGGAAATGGGCTGATGGGGTTAGGACTGGTAATGGGCTGGGGGAGGTTAGGAGTGGTGATGGGCTATGGGGGGGCTATGGGCTATGGGGGAGCTAAGTCTATATGGGCTGATGGGATTAGGACTGGAAGTGGGTTGATGGGGGCTTAGGACGGGTAATGGGCTATGGGGGCTAGGACAGGAAATGGGCTGATGGGGAGGGGTTAGGACTTGAGGTGGGCTGTTGGGTGGGGTTAGGACTGGTAATGGGCTATGGGGGGCTAGGACAGGAAATGGGCTGATGGGGAGGGGTTAGGACTTGAGGTGGGCTGTTGGGTGGGGTTAGGACTGGAAATGGGCTGATGGGGGGTTAACACTGGAGGTGGTCTGATGGGGTTAGGACTGGTAATGGGCTATGGGGGGGTTTAGGTCTGATAATGGGCTATGGGGGGGCTGGGACAAGAAATGGGCTGATGGGGAGAGGTTAGGACTTGAGGTGGGCTGATGGGGTTAGGACTGGTAATGGGCTGTGGGCTGATGGGGGGGGGTTAGGACTGGCAATGGGCTCTGGGGGGTTAAGACTGGTAATGGGCTGTTGGCTGATGGGGGCTGTCTGGTAATGGGCTATGGGGGGTTAGGACTGATAATGGACTATGGGGGGGGGGCTAGTACAGGAAATGGGCTGATGGGGAGGGGTTAGGACTTGAGGTGGGCTGATGGGGTTAGGACTGGTAATGGACTGTGGGCTGATGGGGGGGTTAGGACTGGCAATGGGCTATGGAGGGCTGACTGGAAGTGGGCTGATGGGGGTTAGGACTGGTAATGGGTTATAGGGGGGGCCTTAAACTGAAAATGGGGTGATGGGGGGTTAGGACTGGAAGTGGGTTGATGAGGGGGGGCTAGGACTGGTATTGGGTTGGGGGGTTGCTAGGACTGGAAATGGGTTGGGGGGCTGCTAGGACTGGAAATGGGCTGATGCAGGGACTAGAAGGGAATGGATGCTGGGTGAGGCTGGAACTAGAAGGGAGCTGGTGTTGGGGGAGGATTAGAATGGGATGGGGCTGGGAGAGTAAAATGGAGAGGGGAAAAATATTTTGTGTGGGAGGGATAAAAAATCTACAATTGGCCGGGTATTGGGAGAATAAGTGGGGATTGAGGATGGAGGGGTAAATTTTGAGTAGATGAAATAGGAATGAGGAAAGAGCAAAAGGAGAAAGATTAGTATGTTAAAGCAGATGTAGAGAGAGAATGGAAAAAAAAAAACAAGACAGAAGAAAGGACAAATGGACAGCAGATGGAGAGTTAGCAGAAGACACGAAGAAACCAGAAGAAAGTGGCTGGAACAATTGCAACTGAAAAAAATGCACAAAAGGTAGAAAAATATCTCTTTATTTTGAATTTATTAACTGGAATATGTCAGCTCTGGGAAATGTGCATCATTAATTTTTGCGCTTTGTTTAGTACAAGAGGAAATTAATTTATAGTTTTATTTCTACAGTGTTGTTGTATATTCCAAGTTTGGCTTTTGGGGTTCCCAGTTTAATTATTGTCTTCCTGTTTCTAAATTGTGATTCCTTGTTTGGTGATGGTCTGTTCTGCATGTGTAACTGAGCTGAGTTATTCTGTTTATATAATTCCTATTTGACATTGCCACTTGTTCTTTCCCCAGTAGGTCATGTATTGTTGTTCTCTAAAATGTATTGGTTTAATATTTGCAGTGTTGCCTTTTGATAGTTAGGGTATGGTGCTTTGTGAGTCCTGGTAGTGCTGTTAGGATACGGCGGGTTTGCTATGGGTTCTAAATGGGCAGCGTTTGTAGTAGTTCCTAATGTGCCTGGCGGTTGGTACTGGATTATAGTAATGTAGAAACCTTTTAGTCTTTCTTTATCCATATGCTCATTAAGAGGCATGTTTACTAAAAGTTAGTGTATGGTAACATTATGCAAATATTTATGCAAATGAGGCACCTTATGCAAATGAGGCTTTAATTGACGTGCTGGCACTTTGAGGAAATTCTTTGTTTTTGTGCGGCAGTTTGGGCACTCGGGCTCAAAAAGGTTAGCCATCACTGGTCTAGTGGGACCCAGGGAGGCCTAAGGGGGTTTGGGGGGTTTTAGATCAGGGTTCAGGGGGATGGGAATTCTTAAGGGAGGGGGGGCCTTTGAATGTGCCTATAGAGAGTCAGAGTCTTATGTGTCTGCAGCTCCTGCCACCTCTGATGCAAATTTCATGTCAGAGGGGGCAGGAGCAGCAGGCTATGAGTGTACACATGCGCATGGCTGCTTCAAAGCCGCCACTTTGAAGATTGGTGAAGGGGTCACTATGCCGTCCACCAGGGTTTGCTGCCCTAGGCAGCCATCTTGTCTGCCTAGTGGACAGGCCAGCCCTGAGAACAATATAGTACAGCACATGCTCAAATAGGTGCTTATAAAAGTGCCTGGGTTATGCAAGTGGGGTATTAACGTAGGTGTTCAAAAATCATAGGAGTCGCATGATGCCAGTGAAAGGAATGTTCAGTGACGCTATCCATATAATGCTGCTAGATGTTTCCTCTCACAGCCTCAGCACTATCCAGATAGTACCAGGACAGACATGGGGCAGAGCTGGAGCTATTCAGATACCTATCTGGATAAAGTCAGGCTGTCCAATTTTATCTGGCAAGCTACTGTATCTGGATAGCTGACTGACTCTCACCACTGTCTGGAGAGCACCTGTGGCTAGCGCTGAATCCAGATATTCAGCACCGATCACTATCTAGATACTGGCACTGAATATTCCGACTTTATATAACTGCGGCTGCCGTGTTTAAAAAAATGCTGACCATTGCAGGTCAATATTGACCATATAGGAGGTAATTTTATAGGGAGCTGCATAAAGGTGCTGTCAACATGTGTATTTTAGGCCTTTATGTGCATGCTCTCGGCAGGAGCTATTCTGTAATGCATTAGGCCAATGGCGTGTCCTTTCCGTGTAGGCATGTGCATGGGTGCAGCTTGGGTAGAGTGTAGGCGGGGCACAAATTTATGTGCCTAAGTTCTGAAATACTGTAACTTACACACATTCTCTAGACACAGGCATTTACACTAAGGGGTATGTTTACTAAACTGCGTTAGTGTGATTCACTTTAGGATCCGCGTTAGAGGCAGAAACCCCAAATAAGGACATGGGCGGTACATCGTTACCGATAACGCGCATTATAAGGCGCCGCACAGCAACAATTGTTACAGGGCGCGTTACTGCGCAGTAAGCTTAAGAAGGTGCGCAGACAACCAAATACAGTAACGGAGCTGTAGCACAATGGTTACTACACAGACTGATGGTACAACGGTCATGGGTTTGATTCCCCAGTGTGCCTAATGAATAAGGCTGGCTGAGGTGTCATGTGTAACCCTTTGAAGGCCTACTATAATATTTTAATCCACATTCTGCAGCCGGGTTAATGTTTGCATATTTCAGGAAAATTGTACCCGTCTTATTCAATATGTTCCAATAGTGACGTTCCCTCTGCCATGGTCATGTATTATATACCATTTGATAGGAATATTTAGCAGAAGTTTGGATCCCAAAAGTTTTGGGCTTGGCCTGGAAAGGGTTTTTAAGTATTGGGCTGTGAGGAAGTTTAGTTGTACTTTAATAGTGCTGCCAGCAAACACACCCTCACAGTGGCGTAACCTAAGGTGCCACATAAGGCACCCTAGAAGGCACTCCATAGGGCACATTATAAAGTGCGCTGTCTGCCAAGGCACCCTATAATGTCCCCTATAGGACACCATATAAGGCACCTTATAAGGTGCTTTATAGGGCGCCATATAAGGCACCCTATAGGGCGCCTTATGAGGCACCCTAAGGTGACAGTACTCTGAGGGTGTTTCTGCTGGCAGCACTAATATACAATAAAAATAGACAATGCCTAAGACAGCCCTATTAATGAACCACACTGTGGGTTTTGAACCCATGACCTCTGGCTCCACAGGCAGTGAAATAACCAGTGGGCTAGAGCTGCTAACAAACACCTGGCTGGCTACAGGAGGACTGCATGGCACCACACCCACATTCTGCTGTGGTTACCAGGATAGGGTCAACCCATTCGTACCCAGGATGCACAGCACATGTAAATCAGCAGTCTACAGATGATCACAAGATGGGGTATGCACCCCACAGCACCTCAGCCTGGTAGGGGGTGCCGACGGTGTGTGTTAGTGGCACAGAGTAGCTACAGACCGTCATAGTGTGCGGGTCCTGTGCTCACCCTGAGGGATAGGTATGGTGCCCAGCACCATTCTCACAGCACCTGACTTTGCTGAGATAGGCTATCCTGCAGGTCCCCGTCAGTGCTAGTGTGTGATAGGTAGTCCTTGCAACCACCCCTAGGATATGCCTGTGTTCATCTGTATGTCACATCTAGCCCTTGTGGACTATGATGCACCCAGAAAAGTGCATACCCTGTGTGGGTGCCATGGTCACATGATGTACATGAAGGGGGGTGTTGGGACCCACTGGGAGATTACATACCACCACCCAACGCACCCTCTGGGGCTCAGGGTGGGGGACAGGATCTCCCGCCAACAGATCCACTTTCTACCCCCCCCTGCAATGGTGGCAGTAGAGGGAACCATCACCCCAGTCCTGCTAGGGATCAAACACCCTACAGGGCAGGCAATGCAGAGCTGTACACATCCATAAAGCAATAGCAGACAGAAGGCCTGGAAATGCACAGCTAGCCCCCCCCCCCAATCCCCCATCCCCCATCCCCCATCTGACATTCTCCAGCAGCAAGCCTGCAGCCGCTGCACCCTGCAAGGTGTTCCAACAACACACATACTAGCTGCAAACAGTCTGCTAGTTAGTCCATAATGCATGGTCCTGAAAGAGATGCGTGTACCCAAAACTGGGAGGTCAGCATACACACCAAGCAGATAAGTCAGTGATCAGGCCCCAAAAGAGAACCCATAAATATCACATGAAAGAAATACTAAATAGCACTATGGGGGAACCTAACCATGCCGTGGTCACTGCTCAGACAGGGTGAGAGTGACCTCCCAGCAGGACATGCTGTGGCCACTCTGTCCGTGCAGGTGGTGGCTGGCCACTACAATATCCGAGCCATTGACCTATGCTATGTACAGATGGACCCAGGCCAGGCCATCCTATCCTGGCTGTTCCCACAGTACCTTGCTCCTCATTATGCACATTGGCAGGCCACTACTGGCAACAGTGCTAGCAGTGTGGGCTGTGGAGGGTGTTTGCAGCCACCACACACTGGATAGACAGACACACACTCCCCACACCTATGCCAGCATTGTGCAGCTATAGAGGTGTTTGGCAGCCCTGGCCACCACACCAGTCCTGGGCAGAGTGCAGGCATGGCTATGGTAAGCAATACTGTTGGGGTCACTCCCCAGGGTGGTAAACACTGTCAGACACAAGACCTGTAGCACACTCCACAGACATCAGATAGGTTGCTATGCTGCAGCTCAATCAGCAAATTGTGCTTAACTTAGGAATTGCTATCTGCCAGTAATCATAGCAAACTTGTGATAGCTGTGTACTGTATTCCCAGGTTTAGGGTGACATTGCTAAGGTATGCAAGTGCTAGTATTGGGAGATGCACGCAGGGCCCAGTGTCCTGCCTCTCCAGGAGGCATTGGATAATAGAGCCTATGGGTGCGGGTGTGTCTGCCCCTGTTGGCTGCTGCTTTACGGCAGAGGTTCCCAACTCCAGTCCTGGTGTGCCAAACACTGTTCGGGTTTTCATGCTGTCCCTCATGAATATGCATGAGATACAACTGCATACCATGGGGGCGGTGCATAGCAAGACAGCACAGACACATTTATTAGAGGCAGCATGGAACCTGAATAGTGTTTGGCCTTCCAGGACTGCATTTGGGAGACTCTGCTCTAGGTAATGCGCATGGGTATGGTGTCTGTGCTCTGTAGGGTAAAATGTAGGTGTTTTGGGCATGTTTACGTCATCTGCAATAAAGGTTCTGTCTGTATTAGCACGTTATAGTAGTGGGTAAAATATGAGGACTGGGTTGGCGGAAACCACAGCTGGGACTTGAACCTGTGACCTGCTGCTTCTGAATACACTGGTTTTGTGCACTGCACCACCATGTTTTCACAGAGATGGTGCATTCCCTGGTGATACCATGACTGTTGGTCAGACAGGGCCTGTCTGTTGCAGTGCATGGCACCCACCTACACAGGGCTAGGCCACGGTCTACTCTGGGCAGCTGCCACTGCCCCCTCCACCACCGGTAACCCTCTGCCACCATGCTGACATTCCCTTCTGCAGGTGGTGCTGGTGGAGCGCAGTCTCAGGCCATCCAGTGTGCGGGTAGGCGGCTGCCTATGGTGCGAGTTCTGGGGTAGAGGTGCCTTCATAGGTGTCCACGCTTCCCCCCAGCACCGCCTGCCAATGTTCCGTGCCCTTGGGGGTAGCTGCTGGGTACTATCCCCTGTGACACTGTGGGACACACAGTCGTGCCCATGTTGGGCCTTCAGCAGTTGCTGTCTGGCTGCTCTGCTGTTTCGGCATTCATATGGGCCACCTAGGCATCACCCTAGTCCGAACTGTGGCCCAGCTGCACCACAGCATGTGCTGCCTGCGGCCCTCTGTATCCCCTTTTCCGGCATCTGTCCAGTTGCCATTCCGACATGCCCGCCCTGCTGTTGCTGCACATGTGCACGCCATAGGACATCTGTCCAATGGAGAGGAAAACCCTGCACAGCGCAATTTCACTATGGGCTCATTCACTTTGTATGGGGACGGAGCATAGATCCTTCCATGATTAATATCGTTGTTTTAGAGCTTTCTTGGGGGGGGGGGGGGTTTGATGGTACCCATTAATATCACTATTGGCCAGCTTGGTTATGGTTTTTTTCCAGTTTGTTGAGGTCATTTTCAATGTTTATGTGCCCTTTTGTTCTGTGCACATGTATCACACTTATCACTTGTTTTAGGTTTCCCTACCTATGCTGTACATTGCTGACACTTAAATGGTTTCTCTCCCCTGAACTGTGCATTTAACGGCAGGTTTTCAATCGCGTTAGGATTCAGCTCTTCAGACCAGCGCGTTAGTGTGCAGGGAGCCTCTCCCCGCCCACATTCCGCCCATTGACCCCTTCTCTTCGCCCTCTCTCCACCTTCTGCGGTATTTTACCGCGCCGCGGAGCTTTACGATCGTTAACGCATCATAACGCGCGTTATGTAACGTTAACGCTCGTTATCGCATCATAACGCGCGTTATGATGCGCTAACGATCGTTAACATTACATAACGCGCGTTATGTACCGTTACCGCAGTTTAGTAAACATACCCCTAAGTCTACAGTAGGGGCAAGTGGTTGCGCCTAGATTTTATAAAGTAAACTATGCGTGTACTTCACTCTATAAAATAGGTGCGATAGGCACATGTAAGAATGAGTGTTGACCTAGGCGCACCTTATAAAATTACCCTCCACGTCTCTGATGAGGTAAATGCATACTGTAAGCATTCCTGGGGGCAGGAATGGGCAGACTCATGGCAGGACTGGTTGTTAGACTTTTTGTAAGACACGCATAAAATATGCACTGATTTCTACTGGAACATGCATGCACAAACAGGGACAGCGTGGGTATGGGGCAACCAGGACATTTGTCTGAAATTGAAGGAGGCATAGCTGGTAGGTGGGCCCTTCCCCAGATTCTGCTTTGGGCCCCAGCAAGTCTAACATCGGCCCTTTGCACAAAGTTGCCGCTGTCTCAAAGCAGATGTAACTGTGCAGGAGCCTATGGGTAGGCTATTTTGTAAAGAAATGTCACTGCAGATATTTAAGGTTACCTGAAGTTTTGCAGGCAGATCTGGGACACTTGTTATCCAAAGCAGGAGGGGGCGGGGAGGAAGGGACACCTTAGTTCCAGGTTTGAACAACAAGGTGTAGAGGGAAGAGAAGTTATTTCCCTGCCCCTACCATCCATCCCACAACTTCCAAGCAGACCAGTCCACAGAGAAATAGGAACAATGATGCATTTCCCACATACCACGCAAACCTAAAGTATGTAAAATCTAACAATGTGCATATTCCAGTCTCTGAACTGAAAATATTTTTCTCGACCCTTTCTGTCCCTGTTGCTGAAATACAGGACAGGAAGCTGCCAATTAGGGGGAGTTGGGAACACAGCTCTAAAATCGGGGGCAGTGCCCAAAAATCATGGATATCTGGTAACCTTAGGCATATATTGCCTTTTTAAAACAGGCCTATGTGCCTTCCTTACTCTTTACTTTACAACCAATTGAGTCTTCAAACCAGAGACAGTCTTAGGCCAGAATGACCTAAGCACTTCTTGAGCAGAGGGCATGGATGGGTTCACCGAGGCCCAAGTCTGCAGGACACTGCGTTTTAAAGTGTAGAGTTCCTGGCAGTTCCCATCCATTCCAGGCCCTGAAAAAGCCTGAGGTCTTTAATGACATGAACCTTACAGTGTCTCTCTTTCCACACAAACATGCTGTGCTTTCAACTTTCACATAGAAAATTGGTAGTTGTTTTTTTTATCCCTCCGGTTCTTAGAAAGGCAATCCAAGTGAAGTAAAGCTAAAATTATAGACAAGAATTATTTGCTTAACTGTTTGCCAAAAATCCCCTTAATGGAAGAATAATAGAGAACAGTGGAGAGGTTTCCCCGGGGTCCTGCTAATTCTTTCCAAACATGCTTATCTGTGCCCAGCCTTTCCCTGCCCTTCACTTCCAGCCTTCTGTCATTTTTGGATCACTGTAGGAGAATCACCTCAGGCCATCCATTTTGACTCTCCCTCTGCAGACAAGACCTCAGAACTGTCTCCATCTCTCTGTTTTCTTTCTTTTTTTAACTCCCTAGTTCTCCTCGCCCGCTTGCTTCCTACCCAGATCAGGGCACAGTGCCTGAAGAAACCACATTTCAGCATACTTTGGTGAGGTTGAAAGGCAGAAATGGTCCGTAAAGGTGTGTGGGTGGTTATGTAGTGTTAACATTTTGAATGATACTATGTCAGAATAGCTTATCAGGTACCTCCTGTTTGTTCGCATAGCTTGATTCAGTCCTGCTTTTGCCTTCCTACGTGCATGTTCAGATTTCCTAAAAATAACCAAACTGACCAAATTGTGCAGTGCAGTTAAAACAGCCAACCAGCCCCAATAAGAACAGAAGTACATAAGAACTGGTGTATTGGGTTAGTCCATCAAGTCCAGTATCCTTTTTTCAACAGTGGCCAATCCAGATCACAAGCATCTGGCAGGATCCCAAAAGGTAGAGAGATTCCATGCGGCCTTTCCCAAGTCTACCTTCATAATGGTTTGTGGACTTTTCCTCCAGGAACTTGCCCAAACCTTTTTTAATTGCAGTTTCACTAACAGCTTTTATCACATTCTTTGACAATGAAATCCAGAGTCTGATTACGCGTTGAATGAAAAAATATCTTCTTCTATTTGCTTGAAATATACTAGTTAGTATTTTCATGGTTATCCTCTAGTCTTTGTAAGTTTAAAAGCGTAAACAATTCATTCCACTCTGTTATTCGTTTAGAAGCTTTATATAGTTCACACATCCTTTGTGTAAAAGGTTAAGAATGCCCCTTCCTAGCTATTTGATAACTTTAGAGATTAACTCAGCCTCTGTTGGCATATTGGCAACATAGCTTCAGTTGTACCACTGCTACCCGAGTAGCAAGATGAAAGAAATGGGAGTTTGTAATTCATTGCATCTTGAATGACTACCAAAAAGGACTGCTGCTGCTGGAAAGAAATCTGCATTTGTAAGTACTTACATGCTGGGGAATTATTTGGGTTAAAGCTGATAAATCTGTGTATTTTAGAATTCAGTGTTTACGTTACGTCAGTCAGGACTTAGTACCACCAGAGAGCTTTTCATTTAAATCAAATCAAAGTATAGCTTAGCATAGAAGGTAGAATAGGGTAAATATTCTTTGAGTAGCAACCTCAGGCTGGAGGGACTGGGGTTTCTAGTCCTGTAGGCACTCCTTGTGGCCTTGGGCAAGCCACTTAACCCTCCATTGCCTCAGGTACACATAGATTGTGAGTTCTTTGGGGCGAGGGATTGTACCCAGTACCTGCTTGTAGTGATTGTAAACCGCTCTGATGCCTTTCAGCCTGGGCATAAAGAAATTGCATAAACATAAACATAAAGAAAGAAATTGTTTCTAGAGACCCTTATAAAGAGGCCTTCCAGTTAAGAGGCAAGAGACCTGTGAAATTGTTTAAATAGGTATTAAAGTCAAGTGACAGATCAAAGGGGCAATTTGAAAGGCTCCCTCTATCAAACCAAAAGCTGTGTGAATCACCCAGGAAATTGTTAAGAGATTATCTTAGAAGCACATGTCAGGGCACTGTGTAGCAAGCCAGCTTTTACTAAGGGGTATGTTTACTAAACTGCGTTAGTGCAAATCGCGTTAGGAGCCGCGTTAGTGAAAGGAAAGCCAAAAAAGGACATGGGCGGGACATCCTAACCACTAACGCGCGTTCCAAAAACTAACGAGCGTTACAGGGTGCCGTGGTGCGTTACTGCGTGTTAATCGTATGAAGGCGTACAGACACAAAGCACTGAAACAGAGCTGTAGCACAATGGTTAGTGTACTGACCACTGTTACAGGCAGCATGGGTTTGAGTCCCCAGTGTGCCTAACGCAGAAGGCTGGCCCAGGCATCACCCTGTACATTACATAGGGAATGAGGAGGCATGTTTTTCTTTACGTTGAGTAGTGGTGCCAGAAACACACCCTCGCAGTGTGCCTAGCCACGTGCGTGGCTGCGTGCGTTGGTACGTGCCTAGCTACGTGCATTGGTGCGTGCATACAATCGTGCGTGGGTACGTGTGTTTTTACCAGCATGGGCACCTAATATTACAGACTCTTTAGGGTGTCCTGCTCCTATGCATTATGCTAACAGATGTACGTGTGATGGCCTATGGTGTATCTGAGCCTGTGAGCAGGTGCTGGATTTACCCAGGGTTGGATTGTGCCAGTCACACCCATGATGCACTGCACATGCAAATCAGCCGTCCACAGATACACACCATGGGGAATGTACTCCCACAGCACCTCAGCCTGGTAGGGGGGAAGTGATCAGGTGCACCCCCACAGTACCTCGGCCTGGTAGGGGGTACTGACCATGTGTTGTACTGGCACAGAGTAGCTACACACTGTCACATTGTGCGGGTACTGTGCTCACCCTGAGGGTGCAGTGAGGCGTCCAGCACTAGGTCCACAGCACCGTCAATGGCTAAAAGAGGCCATGGCACAGGTCCAAAGCAGTGTTAATGTGTGAGATAGGTAGTTTCTGCAGGAACACCTTGGACATCTCTGTCTGTTTCAGTCAGATGTAGCCTCCATGCACCACCCCCAGGGCCGAGGGTGGCAAACAGGGTCTCCCATCAAAAGATCCACAGTCTATCTCCCTGCAAAGGTGGCAGTAGAGGGGAACATCAACCCCAGTCCTGCTGAGGAACAGACACCCCACAGGGCAGTCAATGCAGCTCTGTACACATCCATAACACAATAGCAGACAGACATTAGGCCTGGATATGGTATGCTGCACCCCACCACCATCTGATATTCCCCTGGTGCAAGCCATCAGCCACTGCACCCTGCAAGCCACTCCATCACAACACATACCAGCTGCAAACAGTCTGCTAGTGCCCAGTGGAGATGCTTGCACCCAGAACTGGGATGTCAGCATACACAGCAAGCAGATACATCAGTGACTGGGCCCCAAAAGGAAACCCATATCTATCACATAAGAAAAATACTAGATAGCACTATGGGAGTGCCTAGCCATGCTGTGGTCACTGCACAGTCAGGGTGAGAGTGATCTCTCAGCAGGATATACTGAGGTCACCCTGTCTGTGTAGGTGGTGGCCAGGCACTACAATGTGCCTGTCACTGCCCTATGCCCTGTGCAGATGCACCCTGGCCAGGCCACCCTGTCCGGCCTATACCCATGGTACCTTGCTCCTCATTATGCACATTGGCAGCCCAATACTGGCAACATTGCTGGCAGTGTGGGCTGTGGAAGGTGTTTGCAGCCACCACACACTGGATAGACAGACAGACACCCCCACACCTATGCCAGCATTGTGCTACTATAGAGGTGGTCAGCAGCCATACCCACCACACCAGTCCTGGGCATAGTACAGGCATGGATATGGTACACAAGACTGTTGGGGGGTCACTCCCCAGGGTGGTGAACACTGTCAGAGACCAGACCTGCAGCACACACCGCAGACATCAGAATGATTGTTATGGTGGAGCTCAATGAGCAAAATGTGCTTAACGTAGGAATTGATATCTGCCAGTTATCATAGGGAACATTTGATAACTGTGTACCATATACCCAGGTGTAGGGTGGCATTGCTAAGGTATGCAATTGCTAGTATTGGGAGATACAGGCAGGGCCCAATGTCTTGCCTCTCCAGGAGGCATTGGCCAATGGGGCCTGTGGGTGTGTGTGTGGCACTGCTGGCTGCTGCTTTATGGCAGAGTTCCCCAACTCCAGTCCTGGTGTTCCAAACACTGTTCGGGTTTTCATGCTGTCCCTCATAAATATGCATGAGCTACATCTGCATACCATGGGGGTGGTGCATAGCTATGCAGCACAGGCATCTTTATTAGAGGCAGCATGAAACCGGAATGGTGTGGGGCCCTCCAGGACTGCATTTGCGGGACTCTGCTTTAGGTAATGTGCCTGTTTCTGGTGTCTGTGTTTGGTGTGGTAAAATATAGGCCATGCGTATGTTCTCTGCAATAAAGGAGTGCCTTTACTATCACTGTTTAGTGGTGGGTAAAACTATGGGGACTGGGTTGGTAGGAGCCCCAGCTGGGATTTGAACCTGTGACCTTCTGGTCTTACAGGCACTGCCTGTGTCTGTTGCACCACACTGTGGCCACAGAGACAGTGCAGTCCCTGGAGATAGGAAAACTGGCCTGACGAGTCAGAAACCCTGCTCTGCACAATTTTACTGTGGGCTCATTTACCTTGTATGGAGACAAAAGTGCAAATAAACCTCAAACAGACCTCGAAAAAATGGGCAAACACCCATAACCGAGCTGGGCAACAATGATATCATTGGGCAACAATGAAGAACACTCCCAGGAAAGCTCCAATAAAATGAAATGCTTTTTGAAAGGGTCTATGGAGCGTAGACCCTTCCAAACATCATTTATTTTTTTTGGAGCTTTCCTGGGAGTGTTTTTCATTGTTGCCCATTGCTATCACTGTTGCCCAGCAGGATTATACTTTCTACAATATTTCTTGTGGTCATTTTTAAAGTTTTATGAGAACTTTTGTTCTGTGCACATGTATCACACTGCTCACGTTTTGTAGGTTTCCCCGGTTTTGCTGTACATTGCTGACGGAAATGGTTTCTCTTCCCTGTAATATGCCTTTAACGGCAGGTTTTCATTCGCGTTGGAATTGAGCTCAGAAATTCAGCGCGTTAGTGAGAGGGGAGCCTCTCCCCGCCCACTCTCCGCCCATTGACCCCTTCTCTCCGCCCACTCTCCACCTTCTGCGCTGCTTTAACGCGCCGCGGGGCTTTACGATCGTTACGTGTGGTTAACGCGCGTAGTATGACGTTAACGGTCATTGGCGCGTGATTACGTGCATTATACTGCACTTACGATCGTTAACGTCATACAACGCGCGTTATTCACGTTTACCGCACTTTAGTAAACATACCCCTAAGTGTTTCTTTCTGTCTCACCCACCCAGACTATTAAATGGAAAGAAATGTCCAAATTCACTTTCAGGTTCAGCTGGTTATCCTCATTAGGAATAGATTAATTAAGGCCCTGAAATTATGTAATTAAGGCCTTGAAATTAATTAATTTTGAGGTAAACAAAGTCCCTTAAACTTATTAGGTATAGTTGTATTGGTACAAGTATCTTTAGCAACTTTAAGTAAGTAAACAAATATCTAAACAAATCCTTAAAACTAAGATGCAGACAGCAGTCCAGCAGTAAGAAGGGGGCTATCTAGTCTTTTACATTGATTGGCACATGTACAATTTTGTTCCAGTTGGTGAGGGGTCTTACGTGTGCACTAGATGCAAGGAGCTCTTTGCTCTCAGGGAACAAGTCCGATCTCTGGTAGCTAGAGCAGCGGAGTAGCTAAAGAAGACAGAGAGGGGGGACTTCCGGTTTTGGCAATGAGCTGACCTGACGGGGGTCGATCGGCTCCGGGACATCTACCCCACAAACCTGCAACATTTCTTTTATAAACGCGGTGGATCATCGCGATTCTCCTTGACAAACATTCACTGAACCACCGGGTGCACAGAGGCGGAAAATCCGAGTGCCAACGATGGCCACAAAAGCACTTCGTAGGGAGAAACCGCGTGCCCCAGAGAGCAAGATGGCGGAGGGGTCACCTCGAAGCCCTAAGCCCGGGGAAAATCAGAGCCTGGTGGCTGAAGTCAGCGCCGCGGTGGTGCTAGCCCTGGACGCCCGCTTTCAGGACTTAGCGGAGACGCTGCAGAATGTAAGCCAGCGATTTACAGAATTTTCAGGGCGCATGGAACAGGCAGAAACGAGGATTTCGACTTCCGAGGATACGCAACTCTCTATGTGGGCCCAGATTGAAGCACTAGAAAAGACGGTGAAACAACAGGGTGAAAAACTTGACGACCTCGAGAATCGGGGTCATCGGAAGAATCTCCGCTTCGTCGGCATAGCAGAAACCGTGTCAGATGGAGCCCTGATGGGTTTTGTCAGCGCTTGGATTGAAAAACTCCTGAGCGGCAGAGGAGAAGGCCCCATTCGTTTGGAGCGGGTCCACCGGCTGGGCCAGAAGCATGATCAAGCACAGAAGCCGCGTGCGGTCATTGCAAGGTTCTTAGATTTTCGCCAGAAAGAGGAGGTGTTAAGGGCTGCCCGAACCCGCAAGCAACAACCCGGGGATCCGGACCGGCTACTTGTTTTTCAGGACTATTCTGCTCTGGTGAGTCAGCAACGTCGTGCCTTCTCCCCTGTCTGTACCCACCTGATCAACCGGGGAATGCGTTTCTCTCTGCTCTACCCAGCTCGGCTGCGGGTGGAGTTTCAAGGCCGGACCCGATTTTTGCTGACTCCAAGTGAGGCCCAGTCTTTTCTGGATGGTCTGCCGGCTACGATGGAAGCTGCCCAGTGAGAGTGGGGGAGAACGAAGCCGATTGATGCAAACTTGAAGTAGGACTGGTCCCTGGACTAAGGATAACATCATCGGAGGGCCTGTGCAGATTACAGGGCCCTTCCCGCGCTCCGGAGCCTGACCCTACCGACGGGGAAGGCCTGGCCTGGAATTAAAGAGGGAGGTTTGGGGATCCTAGGGGTGTGTGTGTGCTTAGCTAACCTTAGTAGTGTGTTGTGTGCTTAGTGAGAGTGCTTATTTGATACATTTTGCTACATGTCTACCATTGCTTCTTTGTATATCTTTCCCTGGGTCATAGTAGTTACATTGCTGATTATATTGTATCAATTACAGATTCCTTTTACTTTCCATTCTAAGAGGGGTAGCGAGGATTGTTTGTGTCTGCTATGGGTGCAATGGGGGATGGTTTAGACTGTATGGGCTCCTTATTGGATTCCTGATGGGGGGGGGAGGCACTCGGTGTCTAGGTTGATTGGGGAGGGTGGCACAGTCCTGGGGTCTTGATAAGGGGATAGAGGTGGCCTTAGCATAGACACAATGGGCCCGGTGTAAAGATATGAGGTGATCTGGGAAGAGGGGTGGACCCGACTGCCAAAGGAAGTCAGCACGGTCCATGGAGGGACATGGGGGGCATGCAGAGGGGAGGATGGGGGGTGTAAAAGGGTGGGAGAGGGTAGGGAGGGGAGGGGGCTCTGCGGGAGGGGTAGCATACACTCCGTTATTCTTTAATGGACAGACCAGTAGACACTCAATTACTAGAGGGAGGGGGCTCCAGGCTGGGGGGGCCCCTTCTGGGCAGGTAGGATTTGGCTTATTGACACATCGTGACACTGCCCCGTGCCACTGAAGATTATCACATGGAATGTCTGTGGGTTAGGGAATCCCATCAAATGATATAAAATATTGCAGGCATTAAATAGACAACGATGTGACATAGCATTTATGCATGAGACGCACCAGACGGCTGAAGAGCACAGTAAACTGCGTAGAGACTGGGTGGGACAAGTGTGGGGTTCACCTGCCCGGGGTAAAAAAGGGGGCGTAGCTATTCTAATCCATAAACGTATTCGTTTTGAGATGATCACTGCTGCAGGAGATGAAGAGGGGAGATTCATATTGGTGTATGGGAACTTAGAGGGTAAACCCGTGATCTTGGGAAATCTTTATGGACCTAATGTGCTAGATCCAAGTTTCTATAGTACTTTGGCCTCGCAGGTGGAGAGCTTGCCGGAATGCCCCCTGCTTCTCGGCGGAGATCTCAATGGAGTCCTTGACGTGGACTTGGACACATCTCGGGGTGAGGAGGCGAGAGAGCGTGCCCCACAGCTCGGATGTTGCAACGTTTTTGTAAAAGACTGGGCTTGGTGGATCCATGGAGGCTGGTCCACCCACTAGAGCGTGATTATACGCATCAATCTCGAGCCCACGGATCCAGTGCACGTATTGACTATTTGTTGTTATCCGGGGGCTTATTCGCCCAGGCGGGCGATATTCAGATCGGTCCCACCGAGATCTCAGATCATGCGTGGGTCTGGATGGAGTTAAGTTGGGGGGCGAAGCAGGTGCGACCACAATTATGGCGCTTCCCGCTGGAACTCTATCATGATGCTCGATTCCGAAGCTTCCTCCTTCAGCGATGGCAGGAGTTCGAGAGTGATCATAGCTCCCATAAAGAAGACCCTGAATTAGTCTGGGAAACGGCCAAGGTGGTATTCCGGGGCGAGATCATTGGCTACATGGCTCGGAAGCGTCGGCTGATCGCAGAGCGTATCATACGTCTGGAACGACAGGTTTCTGGTCTGCGACGACTATCGGTGCGCAACCCGACGGGGGGAAATAAAAAGAGGTTTTGGGAAGCCCAGGCGGATCTCAACGAACTTCTACACCAGCGGGCCAAGAAGTCGGCCCTCTATTATCGCCACCAGTTGCATTGCCATGGAGATAAACCAGGGAAGCTGTTAGCCAGATGCCTGAAGGGCCATAGAGGCTCCTCATTGGTTGCGGCGCTTCGGGATGGGGGGGGGGACGCTTCATCGGGAGAGCACCGAGATTGCTCGAGTATTCCGTGTGTTTTTTCAATCCCTTTATACGGCGGAGCCTGCTCCAGATGCGGAGCTGCATGACTTTCTGAGCAAGTTGAATTTGCCCCAATTGTCTGAGACGCTCATCTCATACCAATCGTCTATTCCTTCCTCCTCCATCCCAGGCCCACCTCGAACTTACCCGCCACTCTGCCTTCTTTTTTCTGGCCCCTGCCCTCTGGAATTCCCTCCCTCACACCCTTCGTATTGAACCCTCCTTCCCCCATTTCAAAACTCTCCTCAAGACTCACCTTTTCTCTCAAGCGTACAACCTACAGGTCTCCCCCTGATATGTAGTCAACATACCAATTCATGCCCCTCACGTTACCTCCAACTGCCACTCAACTCCTGACTCCCACATCACATTCAACTCCCACACCCTGTCTCCCTTCCCTCCCCATGTCCCTGTGTTTAGCTCTGTAGACTCTACTCTATTTTTCTCTCTTTCTCTCTCTTACTCTTTCCTATTATCCAATGGCGTTCCTTTCTCTCTTTGCTTTTCCACAGCTGCCTTTTATTGTACACCGCCCTGATACCTCGGTCTTGGGCGGTATATCAAGCCTAAATAAATGAAAATGAAAAATGAAAAAATTTTTTTGGTGGTCTATAAATAAAATATTTAAAAAAAAAAAAAAGAAGACAGAGAGGTATATAGACATGACTTACAGGGATGTAGTACTGAAATCCCACCTCCAGTATGGCAGCCTCTCTGTTGCCATAGAGGAGAGAGGTCATGTGAAAGGAGAGTGTCACCTTGGTGTGGCAGGAAGTGATCTGTAGCTAGGACCTGTCCTCAAGGTAATGTAAAACCCTCTTGCACTGAGGTGGTTTCTCCAGGGTCATGTGCCCATGAAGGAAGTGTTAGGACGGCCATTATAGTTGGTGATTTGATCAATAAGCATGTAGATAGCTGGGTGGCTGGTGGACATAAGGATTGCCTGGTAACATGCCTACCTGGTGCAAAGGTACAGACCTCACGTGCCACCTAGACAAGATTTTAGATAGTTCTGGGGAAGAGCCTGCTGTCTTGGTACACGTTGATACCAGTGGCATAGGAAAATGTGGAAGAAGGGTCTGGTTGCCAAATTTAGGCTTTTAGGTAGGAAGTTGAAATCCAGAACTTCCATGGTAGCATTCTCTGAAAAGCTTCCTGTTCCATGCACAGGACCCAAAAGGCAGGCAGAGCTCCAGAGTCTCAATGATCAGAGAAGAGCAGTGCTTTTTACAGTGCTCTGCTAGAGAAGTGGATATTTGTCTCCTCTGACACCTTGCTGTGAGTTCTAGCTGTTTATTAATTATTTATTGTTTGTCTAACTGTTTATTTAATTATTAATTGTTTGTCTTAGTGGTGTGCTAGTTCAGCCTTCTCAGCTATAACTTACCTTGCCTCTCTCAACTAACTGGGCTTTGTGTGGTAGCCAGGTTAACTGTTCATTTTAAATTAAATCTCTCTCCCCAGAACCTGCTGTGTGTTAAACTTTTTTTCCTGTCCTAGCCTGCCTGAGTGAATCCTCCCCCTCCCGCCCCCCTGCTGAGGTATTGTGTAGCCTTCTTCCTGTTTCCTCCACGTGTGCATAGTCTGTTTTAGTCTGATTTTCTCTGATCAGAGAAGAGCAGTGCTTTTTACAGTGCTCTGCTAGAGAAGTGGATATTTGTCTCCTGTGACACCTTGCTGTGAGTTCTAGCTGTTTATTAATTATTTATTGTTTGTCTAACTGTTTATTTAATTATTAATTGTTTGTCTTAGTGGTGTGCTAGTTCAGCCTTCTCAGCTATAACTTACCTTGCCTCTCTCAACTAACTGGGCTTTGTGTGGTAGCCAGGTTAACTGTTCATTTTAAATTAAATCTCTCTCCCCAGAACCTGCTGTGTGTTAAACTTTTTTCCTGTCCTAGCCTGCCTGAGTGAATCCTCCCCCTCCCCCCCCCTGCTGAGGTATTGTGTAGCCTTCTTCCTGTTTCCTCCACGTGTGCATAGTCTGTTTTAGTCTGCTTTTCTCTGATCAGAGAAGAGCAGTGCTTTTTACAGTGCTCTGCTAGAGAAGTGGATATTTGTCTCCTGTGACACCTTGCTGTGAGTTCTAGCTGTTTATTAATTATTTATTGTTTGTCTAACTGTTTATTTAATTATTTATTGTTTGTCTTAGTGGTGTGTTAGTTCAGCCTTCTCAGCTATAACTTACCATGCCTCTCTCAACTAACTGGGCTTTGTGTGGTACCCCCTTCCCCCCTGCTGAGGGTTCAGGACAGGGTACCTTGTAACTGCCCTCTTTAATAGGACTTATCTCCCTCCCTCCCTCCCCAGCACCCACCCACCCCTGGGGTAATTGTAGTTTTATAGGTACTTGCACATCTTAGAGGAAAGGGGCTGCTCTCAGGTGCAGCTCGTTATCCAAATCAGTCATACACAGAGGACCTGAGATTAATTACTTAAGCTTCAGGTACACAAGGTGTATTAGGGGTATTCGATACACTTTTATTGGTATAAGCATCCACACCAATCCTTATTATATACAGAGTTTAAAAGACCTAAACACAAGCTTTAAACTAAGATGCAGTTCAAAAAGATACCGTAAACAATCCCACCGGAATTCTTATTGCTTTTTTGTTGGACATAGATCACAAGGAGGAGGCACTATGAACCCACCCCCAAATGCAATACATGTCCCTTTTATTCAACCACTTAGGTTTAGACAACGTAGCTTAAATTCATGAATGCTTTCCAGCATGTAAAGAAAAAAGAGGCACTTATCTTATAATATGTGTGATGTGCATGTTTTGGGGGGTGAAGCCCCTGTATCAAGTGCTACCAAATGTGTTTCAAGGTGATCCAATTGGTTTGGGGGGGGGGTGCCTTGGCCACCTAGAGGTCCATGGGGGTCTCCACTAACTGAGACAGACAGAGATATCCAAGATGTTTCTGCAGCACCTTCCTATCTCACAGGTTAGTACTGTTTTGGAGTTCTGTCATGGCCTCATTCAGCCATGGCTGGTGTTGTGGACCTGGTCCTGGGCGCCACATCACACCCTCAGGGTGAGCACAGTACCCGCACAATGTGACGGTGTGTAGCTACTCTTTGCTGGTAGTCCACCCGCTCAGGACCCCCTACCAGGCCGAGGTGCTGTGTGGGTGCACACGTACAATTCCCCCTACCAGGCCGGGTAGCTGTTGGGGTGCATTCCCCATCTTGTGTGCATCTGTGGACAGCTGATTTGCATGTGCAGTGCATCATGGGTACGGGTGGCCTAACCCTATCTTGTTTACAACAGCAGACTGTCTGTGAGGTGACGTGCAGGCTCTCTGCAGCCAGCCAGGGGCTTGCTGACAGCTATAGGGCTGTAGCCCAATGGTTACATCACTACCTTTGCAGCCAGAGGTCATGGGTTCAAGCCCACTGTGGGGTTACATAGAAATATGACGACAGAAAAAGACCACATGGCCTATCTAGTCTGTCCTTCCATAACAACTACAACAGTCCACTTTTTGCCTTTAGAGATCCTCTGTGTTGGTCCCATGCTTTCTTGAATTCAGTTACTGTCCTCATCTCTACCACCTCCACTGGGAGACTATTCCACGGATCCACTACTCTTTCCGTAAAGAAATATTTCCGCATATCACTCCTGAATCTATCTCCCTTCACCCTCATCCCATGTCCCCTCGTCGCAGAACTTGCTTTCAATTGAAAGAGGCTCTCTCCCTGAACATTTATGCCACGGAGGTTCTGTGATAGGGTTGTCCAGAGCATTATCTTTGTTTACTGTACATATTTTTATGACAGCAAACACACCCTTGGCATACTGTACCCATAAGGTGCCTCTGAGGGTGCTCTTTAGGGTGCCCTATAGGCCACCTTATGGGTGCCATCCATATTGGGTGCACTATACATTGTCCTGTTTCGCAACATACATGGTGCCCTATAGGGGACATTCTAGGGTGCCTTGGCGGACAGTGCACTGTAACATGTGCCTTACGGGCATCCGTATGTTAACACACTGTGAGAGCGGGTTTACTAGTAGTGGGAAATAAAATAAACCTTGAAGGCCTCCTACAGCACTCCTCACCATAATACATACTGCCCCAGCCAGCCTTGTTCACTGGGCACTGTGAGGGGTTGAACCCCTGACACCTGCACCATTGGTCAGTGTCTTCACCATTGTGCTATGGCTCTGTTCCTGTGTTTGAGCAGCAGCGCGCAGCCTTGTAGCCATCGGCGCACCGTCTTGTGGCGCACAAAAGTAACAGCACGCCGCCTTCTGCCGCGTAACATTAACAGCGTGCTGCCTTATGCCGCCCAACATGGGCATGCCTCCTAAAATAATGCCTCAGCTAGCTGTCTTCAATGGGCACTGTGGGGATTTGAACCCATGATGTCTGCACGAGTGGTCAGTGTCTTAACCATTGTGCTATGGCTCCATTCCTGTTATTTGCACATCAGCGCACCACTTATCCCTCCCACTATTGGGTTGCCCCCTCACACATCAGCGCGCCGCCTTCTGCCCACCGGCTCGCCGCCTTCTGTTGCCCGATTTTATCAGCGCGCCGCCCTCTGCCGCCCAACCTTAACAGCGTGCCGCCATCTGCCGCCCACAATGAACAGTGCGCCGCCTCATGCCGTATAAAAAAAGAGTGCGCCGCCTTCTGCCGCCCATAAGCAGTATGCCTCCTACACCACTTTTGCCCATAAAAGTTGATGCCTCAGCTGGTCTATTTTGTTGAGCACAATGGGGGTTTGAACCCCTGGCCCCTGCACCATAGGTCAGTGTTTTCACCGTTGTACTACGGCTCTGTTGTTTGGTTATGCAGCAGCGCCCCACTTAGCCTTTCCACGCGATAATGTGGGCCCTGCACATTAGCGCGACGCACACACGTACGGTCTGGTTTTTTCCTTTTTTCTGCCTGGCCCGCCCACTCCTTATATGGCACCAGCACACTAACGGGAACCCGCACAGCAACGGTGTTTATTAAACATGCCCCTTTGTCTTTTACTACAAGAAGTCATCCTACAAGTATATCGAAAAGAAGAGAAAGGGCATCCACTTCAGAGAAGAAAACCCACTAGCTTTTGTCTAGCTTATGTCTAAGTCACTGCTCTGTCAACCCCAGGGTTGTCCACATTTTTTCAACAGTGGGCCATGCAATTACAAGTCTGTGGGGTATGTTTACTAAACCGTCTTAATGTTACCGGCGTTAGTTACAGTCTTACTGTGACGAATGCCATATAAGGTAGTGGGTGTTCCGGTCTTAAGGAAGCATTTCGGGTTATCGCGCAATAAAGTCCATTATCGTGCGATAGAGGGAGCCGTGGCACGTTAACGTGTGTTAGCCTTAATTAGGCGCGCTGATCTACAAACACAGCAACAGAGGTGTAGCATACTGGTTAATACAATGACTGATGAAACAGGGGTCATGAGCTTGATCCCCTAGTGGGCTTAATGAGTCAGGCTGACTGAGGCATTATCCTTTACTTTAAATCAGTGCCGTCTGAGGCATTTTCTTTTTTAATTTAAATTAGTGCTGCCAGCAAACACACCCTCACCATGCCGTAACCTAAGGTGCCGCATAAGGCGCCCTATAAGGCACTCCAGAGGGCACATTATAAAGTGCACTGTCCACCAAGGCACCTTATATGGCGCCTTATGAGGCACCTTAAGGTCACAGAACTGTGAGTGTGTTTTTGCTGGCAGCACTAATTTAAATTAAAAAAGGAAATGCCTCAGACAGCCCTATCAAATAACACCACTGTGGGATCAAACCAATGACCTCTGCCTCTACAGTCAGTGAAGAATCCACATAAACCCAATGTAGTGAATAACTAAATGAATAATAGCATAAAAAGATTCACCACCTAAACACCCCAGTTATTTTCATACTATTTTTTATTTCGAAGCGTATCGAGGGAAGGTAAGAATTGAACGTCTAACCCACTCCAGATGACAAGCTGCTTTTTTTATTATATAAGGCTCTCCACCTCTAAATAAAACTTAACACTCATGACTTATCTATCCATAAGGTCCAAAATTTTCTGATAAAGTTGGCAAATATACAATATTCCGCACGACATGCACGTTTTGGAAATAATTCCTGTTTCAAGTGCCTTCTCCTCTGTATATCCAACCAATGCAACTGTGAACTCAAAAAACGCCATCTTGCAGCTTGAGGCTTACTCTTCAATCAATATGGTCAAGACTTCATTCGCTCAATTCAAAGGAGAACCAACCAATGAGAAAGGGGAAAACTCACTATCAAGGGAATCCCTCATCTTATTGGTTCAGCAGAGAAAAAGAAGCTTCTCTATATGTGAGGACGTCACAATAAACTAAGCAAATCAATTTCACGATTTTGTCCTGTAGGAGACATTGTATTAAGTTGGAAAATCCAACGTTGTTCTTTCCATTGTAGTTTGCTCTCTCGATCACCACCCTGAGGGTCCCAGGGAACGTGATCAATTACTGTCCACCGAAGATCTTCAAAATTATGTTGATGAATGATACAATGAGTCACTATCGGTGCAGCTTGCAACTGTTGCCGAATCCTTGAAGAATGCTCAGCCAAATGCTTCTTAATCGGGCGAATAGTTCGGCCCACATACAATAAGTCACAAGGTCACCAGAGCAAATAAACTACATAGGAAGACAAACAAGTAGTATGCCACTGACGCTTATAAACATATTGTGTCCCCGGATGCTGCCACTCGGACCCTGATATTGTAGAAGAACAATACATACAGTGTAAACAAGGATTATGTGTCCCCTCCATCTCTAAGAAAATCGGACGATCCATTGTTGCAGTTGTTTTTACTAAATGATCAGACAGATTTGGGCCCCTTGAAAAAGCAATCTGTAAGGGTTTGTCAAAACAGGTATGTAATTGTAATATTGACCAATGCGTATGAAGAATGTGTAAAACTTCAGAACTTCGTTCCATATAGGGTAAAATTCCTCCCACAACCTCCTGGGACCGCTGACTAGTTGAAGGAAAGAGCGGATCCAAAAGCCATTCCCTATGTATATTAGAAGCCTTGCGATAAGCTTTTCGTACTACCGAAACAGGTTAACCTCGAGCCAGGAGCCTTTTTCAAAGATCCAATGCATGACATTTAAAATCTTGAGGAGAATTACACAATCTCCGTAGCCTTAAAAACTGACCAAATGTGAGCCCCTTCCGAAGGGGACGTGGGTGGAAACTTTTAAAGTGTAACAAACTATTTCGTTGAACCGACTTTCGATACAAAGTCGTTTCTAATTTTTCCCCTTCTTTATACACCTCCATATCCAAAAATTCAATTTTCTGATTTTCAATGTGTTCGGTAAAGGTGATATTAGGCCGCAAAGAATTCAGCCATGCTATAAATTCTTGCAATGAACATAAATCAGCCGTCCAAACCAAGAACACATCATCCAGAAATCTCTTCCATAAAAGTACATTATTGAAAAATGGAGATAACCGTATTTGTTTATCTTCCATTTCTGCCATATAAACTGTTGCTATTGAGGGGACCACTGTAAGTCGAAAGTCGGTTCAATGAAATAGTTTGTTACACTTTAAACGTTTCCACCCACGTCCCCTTTGGAAGGGGCTCCCATCTACGGAGATTGTGTAGTTCTCCTCAAGATTTTAAATGTCATGCATTGGATCTTCGAAAAAGGCTCCTGGCTCGAGGTTACCCTGTTTTGGTAGTACGAAAAGCTTATCGCAGGGCTTCTAATATACATAGGGAATGGCTTTTGGATCCGTTCTTTCCTTCAACTAGTCAGCGGTCCCAGGAGGTTGTGGGAGGAATTTTACCCTATATGGAACGAAGTTCTGAAATTTTACACATTCTTCATACGCATTGGTCAATATTACAATTACATACCTGTTTTGACAAACCCGTACAGATTGCTCTTTCAAGGGGCCCAATTCTATCTGATCATTTAGTAAAAACGACTGCACCTATGGATCGTCCGATTTTCTTAGAGATGGAGGGGGCACGTAATCCTTGTTTACACTGTATGTATTGTTCTTCTACAATATCAGGGTCCGAGTGGCAGCATCCGGGGACACAATATGTTTATAAGCGTTGGTGGCATACTACTTGCTTGACTTCCTATGTAGTTTATTTGCTCTGGTGTCCTTGTGACTTATTGTATGTGGGCCGAACTATTCGCCCGATTAAGAAGCGTTTGGCTGAGCATTCTTCAAGGATTCGGCAACAGTTGCAAGCTGCACCGATAGTGACTCATTGTATCATTCATCAACATCATTTTTAAGATCTTCGGTGGACAGTAATTGATCACGTTCCCTGGGACCCTCGGGGTGGTGATCAAGAGAGCAAACTACAATGGAAAGAACAACGTTGGATTTTCCAGCTTAATACAATGTCTCCTACAGGACAAAATCGTGAAATTGATTGGCTTAGTTTATTGTGATGTCCTCACATATAGAGAAGCTTCTTTTTCTCTGCTGAACCAATAAGATGAGGGATTCCCTTGATAGTGGGTTTTCCCCTTTCTCATTGGTTGGTTCTCCTTTGAAATGAGCAAATGAAGTCTTGACCATATTGATTGAAGAGTAAGCCTCAAGCTGCAAGATGGCATTTTTTGAGTTTACAGTTGCATTGGTTGGATATACAAAGGAGAAGGCACTTGAAACAGGAATTATTTCCGAAAGGTGCACGTTGTGCGGAATATTGTATATTAGACAACAGTGACAACTTTATCGGAAAATTTTGGACCTTATGGACAGATAAGTCATGAGTGTTAAGTTTTATTTAGAGGTGGAGAGCCTTATATAATAAAAAAAAGTAGCTTGTCGTCTGGAGTGGGTTAGATGTTCAATTCTTACCCTCCCTTGACACGCTTCGACATAAAAAATAGTATGAAAATAACTGGGGTGTTTAGGTGGTGAATCTTTTTATGCTATTATTCTACAGTCAGTGAAGCAACCAGTGAGCTACATCTCTACAGCAGCTAACAAACCCCTTGCTGGCTACAGAAGGACTGCAGGTCACCCCACAAACTGTCTGCTGTGGTTATCAGGATAGGGTTAACCCACCAGTACCCATGATGCACTGCACATGCAGCTCAGCAGTCTACAGATGATCACAAGATGGGGTATGCACCCCCACAGCACCTCGGCCTGGTAGGGGGAACTGACCGTGTGTGTTACTGGCACAGAGTAGCTACAGACCGACACATTGTGGGGGTACTGTGCTCACTCTGAGGGTGGGTGAGGTGCCCAGCACCAGGTCCGCAGCACCTGGCTTAGCTGAGATAGGCTATACTGCAGGTCACCATCAGTGCCAGTGTGTGATAGGTAGTCCTTACAGACACACCTAGGATACAAATGTGTCCTTCTCTATTTCCCAGTCACGTCTAGCCCTTGTGGACTATAATGCACCCAGAATAGTGCATATCCTGTATGGGTGCCATGGTCACATGATTTAAGTGAAGGGGGGTGTTTGGACCCATAGGCGGATTATGTAGCACCACCCAACCCACCCTGTGGGGGACCGGATCTCCCACCAACAGATCCACATTCTATATCCCTGCAATGATGGCAGCAGAGGGGACCATCAACCCCAGTACTGCTGGGGAACAGGCCCCCTACAGGGCAGTCAGTGCAGATCTGTACGCATCCATAAGGCAATGGCAGACAGACAGCAGACCTGGAAATGCTCAGCTGCCACCACCACACCACCCCCAGACATTCTCCAGCCACTGCACTCTGCAAGGTGTTCCAGCCATACATATACTAACTGCAGACAGTCTGCTAGCTTTTCCAGAGTGCATGTTCCTGGAGAAGATGTGAGCACCCACACCAAGCAAATAAGTCAGTGACTGGGCCCCAGAAAAGAGAACCCATAAATATCACTTGAAAGAAATACTATATAGCACTATGGGGGAACCTAGCCATGCCGTGGTCACTGTTCAGTCAGGGTGAGAGTGACCTCCCAGCAGGACATGCTGTGGCCACCCTGTCCGTGCAGTTGGTGGTCTGGCACTACAATGTTCCAGCCATTGCCCTATGCCCTGTGCAGATGCACCCTGCCCAGGCCACCCTGTCCGGCCCATACCCACAGTACCTTGCTCCTCATTATTCAATTGGCAGGCTAACACTGGAAACAGTGCAAGCAGTGTGGGCTTAGTAAGGTGTAGGCAGCCACAACACACTGGATAGACAGACACACACTCCCACACCTATGTCAGCATTGTGCAAATATAGAGGTTTTTAGCAGCCCTGGCCACCACACCAGTCCTGGGCACAGTGCAGGCATGGCTATGGTACGCAATACTGTTGGGATCACTCCCCGGGGTGGTAAACAGTCAGAAACCAAAACTGAAACACACTTCCCAGATATCAGAAAGGTTGCTATGATGCAACTCTATCAGCAAATTGTGCTTAACTTAGGAATTGCTATCTGCCATTAATCATAGCAACCTTTTGATATATGTGTAACGTATTCCCAAGTTTAGGGCGGCATTGCTAAGGCATGCAAGTGCTAGTATTGGGAGATGCAGCTGCGCGCATTGCCCAACAGCCTGACTCTCCATGAGGCTTTGGATAGTGGAGCCTGTGGGTGTAGGTGTTTATGCCCCTGTTGACCGCTGCTCTAGGGCAGAAGTTCCCAACTCCGGTCCTGGTGGGCCAAACACTGTTCAGGTTTTCATGCTGTCCCTAATGAATATGCATGAGATACATTTTCATACAATGGGGGCGGCGCATACTAATGCAGCACAGGCATATTTATTAGGGACAGCATGAAACCTGAATGGTGTTTGGCCCTCCAGGACTGCTGTTGGAAAACTCTGCTCTAGGGATTGCACATGTTTATGGTGTCTGTGCTCTGTAGGGTAAAATATAGGCGTTTCAGGCATGTTTATTTTATCTGCAATAAAGGTTCTGTCTTTATTACCACGGTTTAGTACTGGGTAAAATATGGGAACAGGGTTGGCAGTAGCCACAGCTGGGACTTGAACTTGTGACCTTCTGCTCTTGAACACACCGGCTGTGTGAACTGCACCACACTGTTGCCACAGGGACAGTCTTTTCCCTGAGGATACCATGACTGTTCGTCAGACAGACCCTGCCTGTTGAATTGCACGGCACCCACCTAAACGGGGCTAGGCCATGGTCTGCTGTGGGCAGATGCCACTGCCCCCTCCGCCACCAGCACCCCTCCGCCACCATGCTGTCATGCCATTATCCCAGTGGTGCTGGTGGTGCGCAGTCCCAGGCCATCCAGTATGCCGGTAGGCAGCTGCCTACGGTGTGGGTTCTTGGGTAGGGGTGCCTACATGGACATGCGTGCTTCCCCCCGGCACCGCCTGCCAATGTTATGTGCCCTTGGGGGTACCTGCTGGGTAATATCCCCTGTGACACTGTGGGACACACACTCATGCCCATGTTGGACCCTCGTCAGTTGCTGTCTTGCTGCTTTACAGTTTTGGCATTCCTATGTGCCACATAGGCATCTGCCTAGTCCGCACTGTGCCCCAGTTGGACCACAGCATGTGCCTCCTGCAGCCCTCTGAATCCCATTTACAGCATCAGTAGAGTTGCCCTTGCCTACGTGCCCACTCTGCTGTTGCTGCGCATGTGCACGCCATAACAAACCTGCCCAATCTAAATGACAGAAACCCTGATCAGCGCTATTTCAATGTGGGATCATTCACTTTGTAGTGGGACAGAGTATAGACCCTTCCAAACATGATATCTTAATTTATACGCTTTGTCAGTAGTGTTGCTTTATGTTTATCATTAATATCACTATTGGCCAGCTTGGTTATTGGAATTTTAGATGTGGTTCTGGTCATGTTATATGTTTATTTGCCTTTTTGGTTCCTGCACATGTATCACAACTATCACTTTTCTGGGTTTCCCTGCCTTTGCTGCACATTGCCGACTTAAATGGTTTCTCTTTCCTGCAAATGTGCCTTAACGTGAGGGTTTCACTGGCGTTAGTATTCAGACCCGGATTTCACAGCGTTAGTGCCTCTCCCCTCCCACTCTCCGCCCATTGACCCCTTCTCTCCGCCCTCTGGGAAGCCTTACTCCACCCTTCAGACCCAGATTTCACAGCGTTAGTGTGCCTTAACGCCGCCGCTGCGTTATCGCGTGATAAGTGATGTTATCACGCGATAAATTATCACACGATAACGTCACTTATTGCGTGATAATACCACCGCTGCAACGTTAAGACGGTTTAGTAAACATACCACTATATGCTTGCAGGCTACCTGAATATTTTAGCCTGTTATAGCATGATTTATACTCATCAGAATGTGTGACTCCCAAAATTTGACTTCATATCCACAAGTAATGCTCTTCGGATTATTGCAATACAGAGAAATGGAGGAGCAGTGACAGTCTCTGTCTTTCTCTTCTAACCCCCCCCCCCCCTCATTTTTAATTCTCATCTTGTGGTTCCTTTACCTCTTTATCTCTGCCGCTGTTTCCTCTCCTTGTGGTACTAAGGCTTAGCCAGTCAAAGTCACCTGTTACTGCGTCTGGACTGGGGATTTTTACCGACTCAAATTTCCCTCCAGAGTAGTCTTCTGTTACTAGAGTTAGAGACTCCTCCCATGTTCTGGAAAGTTATAAGGGGCATAAAAGGGTCACATCAAAATACACTAGAGGTCCCTGCCACTCAAATAAGGCAGAACCTTAGAGGTCTCTACAGACATATAGAGATAGCCTACGATCTAAATGAATTTGTAGTATTTAAACCCAGTGTGATTGCATTGCTTCTTCCTTGATCTGATACAGAGAGGATAACTCTCAAAGGCTTGTCAAAGATACACTGAGTTAGTCCAATAAAGAGGTATTTATTTAAAAGGTTCTTTATACCGCTTTATCATATAATCAACGTGGTTTACATTGTTACTTAAACTCGGCAATGTGCATTAAACAGGGACATTGATAACTTGGATTTTTCTGAGACAATGGAGGGTTAAGTGACTTGCCCAAGGCCAGAAGGAGAGCTAGTGGGACTTGAACCCTGGTCTCTTAGGGCCCGATATTCAAAGGTCCTTATATGGGTAACCTCCTTAGGGCCTTATCTGGGATATTTGAAGGGCACCTACACGGGCAGTGCCTTAGAATATCCCGGCTGAGTCCTTAATGCTCTCAGATGCTCTCCGCATAGCATTGGGGCGTGTTAGGGGCATTCCGGGGAGGAAGGGGCTACATGGACAGCAGCGAGTTTCATTGCTACCCGTGTAACCCTCTGCACCTTAAAGATAGGCAAGAAAAAACCTCGCTTATCTTTAAGGCGCAGGGCTATGCGGGTAGCAATGAAAATCGCTGCTACCCATGTAGCCTCTGCGGCTGCCAGGGCATCCGGGCTAACCTGGATATTCACTTCTGCCAGTGCAGAAGTGAATATCGGGGTTGGCGGGCAGGCTATGCGCCATCATGGCGCAAAGCCTGCCCAACTCATTTTCGGGCCCTTAGTGCCTAAGTCAGTCCTGTAACCATTAGGCTACTCCTGAACTCTGGGATATGCAGCTTATTTTTTTACTTTTATTTCTACATACACAGGTGCCCTCGCATGACAGCTACAGTTCTCTACTAAAAAAGAACATGGCATGCACATCTGAATCACTAAAAGGAAGCCCATCAATGATAGGGATATGCAGGGCATCTTTACTATCATTTATTTTTTTTTCTAAATTTCTCACATGCCTATCTTAACTTCTAGGCGAGGCACAGAAATGCATTCATAATTCACACATCATACAATTATCCAGACAGCATGCACATAAAATAAATAATAACATCAATAAAAAGCCTGCTGAGAACAAAAAGCTTTATACTGCTTCTGAAAATCAATGCTATGAAGCATTGGTCAAAGTGGCACTGACAGTTTATTCCATTCTTGTGGTCCAGCTATAGAGAATAGCCTGTCCCTGTATTCGCTTAAATGTGTGTCACGAACAGATGGGATATCGAGTTGTTGGCTGCCTCAGGTAGCTCATTTTAGGGGGCCACAGAAAGTGCTCTCAGTCAGGCCAATTCATGTGCTGCCACTGTCTCCCCCACTGTTTCTGCTTTCCTAGACCTGTAGCAGCAGCAAAAAGACAGAGAGAAATCAGAGACGTTGAGCTTGCCTGCTACTGGCCCCTCTGAAACAATAGGTGTATGTCAGAGGGGACGGGACCGGCAGAGCCTTTACTGACGCAGGCACGTCTGTGGTCCTGCCCCTTCTCCTTCCTTTATTGCCACTGCCAGAAGTTGAGGAAAGAGACAGCAGAGAGACCAGAAGGGTTGGGCAAGAGAAGAGAAGGTGTTAGATCAGGGGAGGGCAGAAACAGAGGAAGATGCTACGTAGGAGGGGGAAGAAATGGTGGACATGGTAGGGGGAAAGATAGAGATACAGAATGATAATGGAGGGAAGGGGGTGACAGTGGAAATGCTGGTCATGGAGGGGATGAAATAGGGAGATAGAAGATGCTGGACAGAGAAGGGTAATAAGGGGATGATAAAAATACAGTAGAAGGGAGATAGGGACAGAGAAAGGGAATGCAGGACATGGGGGGGGGGGATAGGGAGATAATGTGCATGGTGGGGGTAGTATGAAGAAAGAGAATATTGAATATTGTGTGCAATTCCAGTTGCCATATCTTAAAAAGGATATAGCAGAATTAGAAAAGGTACAGAGAAGAGCCAACAAGATGGTAAAGGGGATGGAACGATACCCATATGAGGAAAGGCTTAAAGGATTAGGGCTTTTTAACTTGGAAAAGAGACGGCTGAAGGGAGTTATGATAGAGGTCTATAAACAAATGAATGGAGTGGAACGGGTAAACATAGATAGCTTGTTTACTCCATAAAAAAGTAGAAAGACTAGGGGACACTCAGTGAAGCTACAGTGTAGCCCATTGAAAACGAATACGAGAAAATATTTTTTCACTCAACACATAATCAAACTCTGGAAGTTGTTACCGGAGGATGTAGTAAAAGCTGTAACTGGGTTTAAAAAAAGATTTGGACAAGTTCTTAGAGGAAAGGTCCATAAACCATTATGAAAGAGGACCTGGGAAATCCACTGCTTGCCTTGGGATAAGCATTGTGGAATCTGTGTACCCTTTTTGGGAACCTGCCGGGTACTTGTGACCTGGATTGGCCACTGTTGGAAACAGGATACTGGGCTTGATGGACCTTGATCTGACCCAGTATGGCATTTCTTATGTTAAGAGATACTGGACATGGAGTGGTGTAAGTTCCAATGAGGGGCCCCCTAGCAAAATTTGCTTAGGGCTCATCCTGTCCCCTTTCGGCCCCCCTGAAAGCTTTAAAAAATAACAAGTGACAGGCAGGCAGCCTGAAAGCATCATGCTTACCGTATAAGAGGTTTACTGTGCTGCTGTTGTTTCCTCTTTCTCTTTAAAGCCCTGCTCCATGGCAGCCAGCGAGGCAGATGCTACTGCCAGGCTGCAGTCTCGAGCATTGTGAGACTTCTTCTGGCAGAGGGAAATGCTTTCACAGGCCTCCGGCTCCCACGGAGCAGGGCTTTACAGGCAACGATGGCGGTGGTGCGGCAAACATCCTTTAGAGTCAGTGTGACGTTTGCCATGCTCTGCGGCTGTCACTGCAGTGTAGGGATTGCTGGGCTGAGCGGGCCCTCTTCTATCTAGAGCTCTCCCTTCCCTGCATTGTGGGGGCTGCCTGGGCAGTATTTACACCCCTATAGACATGGGAAGGAGGACAGGGACTCAAAAAAAGAATAGTCAACGGGAAGGGGCAGGTGAAATGCTAAAAGGCAAGATAGGGAAAGCAAAAAGGTAACTGGATTTAGTTCACACTGTTTTCAGAAGTTCGCAATGAATTGTATTCAGGTACAACGGGTATTCTCCTATCTCTTGGAGGGCTTACACTCTAAGGTTATGCTGCAGGCAATGGAAGTATAATAACTTGCCCAAGGCTGCAAGGAGCCGCCATGGGATTTGAACCTGGATTTCCTAAGTTACAGGCTACTCCTCCAAAGAGTAAATGCTGGATATTGAAGGTGGGGGGGGGGACTAAAAAGACAAAGGGGAGATGCTAGACATTGGAGGGGGGGAGAGAGGAGTAAGAAGACAAAGGGGAGCTAATGGATGTAGGAGAAAGGATAGGAACAAACGCGGCTGGTGCTAAGGAGGCGTGGCCTAGTGGTTAGAGCAGCAGCCTAGAGCTGGAAAGACCAGAGTTGAAATCCCATTGGCCTTGGGCAAGCCACTTAACCCTCCATTGCCTCAGGTACAAACTTAGATTGTGAGACCCCTTTGGGGACAGGGAAATACCTACTGTACCTGAATGCAGCTCACTTTGATCTTCTCCTGGAAAGGCATGAGCTATATACTACTAAAAATAAATCTGGTGGACATGGGTGGGGAGATGCTGGACACAAGAGGAAGGATAGGAATGATGCTGAACACAGGAAAGGGGGTGTAGGGAGACAGAGGGAGGATGTTGGACATAGTAGGGAGATAACAAGGAGATGCTGGATGAAGGATGAGGGAGAGAGGAAGTATCAAAGAAAGGAGAGATTTAGTGAAAGACTGGGGAATGGGAGGATTTGTGAGATGGGAAGTTGCAGGTAAATGCACTAAAAGGAAGCAGATTGAGAACTGGATAGTAAGAAGGAGGCAGAAAAATAAGTGGAAGAGAGCTGAAAAGAAAAGATCATTGTCAGAGATGGAGATAAGTGAGGAATGAAAAAGACAAGAGAAGTATTCGATGGACTAGAGACCCTGGAAAGAGAGTTTAAACAAAGGAAAGCAAAAGCCAGAGACTAATACCAACACAATCCGAAAAATAAAATGGCCAGACAACAAAGAAAAAAATAATTTTAAGGCTTATATTCAATGGCGGGGCCAAGTGCATGTAAAGCACCTGGTTACTGCCACATTAACTATACCAGATATTCATCATCGGAACTTATCCAGCATCCGGCACTGAATATCTGGTTTTGCCGGACAGCAGAGTCACTATCCGGTGAGCAGCAATATTGAGCCACTGACCAGATTGAGAAAACCAGTTAAAGCCAACGACCTGTCTTAACTTTATCTGGTTAGCAGCTTTATACAGTCACTCACTGGATAGCAACTGGAGCTGCCCCAGTTTTAACCGGCACCTTTTGTGCAGTCTGTGGCAATATCTAGATAGTGCCGCTGGATATGAAGATCGCCATGGTTTAGCCGGTTAGCTGGTGTGCTAATCAGCTATGCTCCCTTTATTTTTAATTTAGTGTTGAAATATGTCAGTTTTGGGAATTTACATCTACTGGTTTTATTTTGCAGAGTGCAGGGGGAAATGCTTCACTTTTTTCTATTTCTCCGGGGTTGCACTACATGCGGAGTGTGACTTCTTGGTGTTTCAGGTAAATTTTTGTCTACATATTTCTATTTTAAGTTTGTGATTACTTATTCTGTGTTGGCAAGGGTATCTATGTATTCTGCATGTGCGACTGAGGTCAGGTATTCAGTTAGCACTGTCTCTAGGGATCTGTCATAATCCAGCTTGTGTGGTTTCCCAGTAGATGTCTTGATGTTCTAAGGCCCACTGCAATAGTTATGCTGCTGCTTTTTCCTAAACAGGTCCTTGTTGTGTGACTTCTGTAAGTTAGCGCTTTTATGGAATGGTGGACTTGCTAAACAAGTCTACGGGACCTTTGTAAGGTTTTCTATTAAACATAGAAATACGAAGGCAGAAAAAGACCATAGGGCCTTCACAATTTGCCCTGGTACCAGAGAGACTTTATACTCCAATTATGGAAATTGGGGAGGTTTGTATGGTGTCTTAGTTCTGGCTCTGCACCCTTTGTTGGTGGACAGACCATGTGGTTTCTATGGATGCATTTTTTTTTAAGCTCTGTCAAGTCAATGCTGACTTGTAGTAATTGCTGGGTTTTCTTGGTGAGGTATGACCAGAAGCAGATTGTCAGGCCTTTTCTTCCAAGGCAATGGAGAGTAAAATGACTTACCCAAGGTCACATGGATTAGTAATGTGAATCAAACCCAGATCCCTTGAGTACAAGGTTGTTGCTCTAACCATTAGGCTACTCCTCCATGGGGAGGTAGGTGCCTTTAGGGAAAAAGAAATTCATTCAAACGCACAAGTCCAACACACTAACACCAAAGAACGAAGTGATCAATACACTACATCTCACACCAGCAATAAAATGTATTTGCAGTTCACTGGTGTGAGCTGTAGTGTATTGATCACCTCACTCTTTACATATCACACCATAATGGTGCAGTGTCAGGGGTCAGTATTTTTTATATTAGAGTCCTAGGTGACATAAATAAACTGCTACTATTTTTTGTTTTATAGGCTGGCAATATAAATTGTCTTTTCTTGTCTTGGACAACTGCCTGGCCAGCATTCTGAGTGATGAGACCTCCCCCCCCCCCCCCCACACACACAAGATGAGACCTCTCTTTTGGGGAGCACCATCTTATCTCTTGCCTCAGGCAGCAGATTGCCTTGAGCTATCCCTGGGGGTACAGCAACATGGGGGGAAGTGGCATCCTCATGGAACTATTACTACTACTACTACTATTCATCACTTGTAAAGCGCCACGCACGCAGCGCTGCACAGCTGACCTAACAAGAGGTAGCCAACATAGAAGAGACAGTCCCTGCCCGTCAGAGTCAAGCTCATCGGAGCTTACAATCTAGTTAGAACAAACATAAGTTAGAACAGTATAGAGCATTAGTCAGTTCTGCGCAAGGTAGAGCGTTAGTCAGTTCTGCGCAAGGTACGGTTTGGTCAGTAGTTTGGTCATAAATGAAGACGGGGTTTAGGATTATATGAGGAAGGGGTCAGGATCTAAATGCAACAGTGAAGAGGTGGGTCTTCAATCTGGATTTGAAGAGGGCCAAGGAGGATGCCAGGTGCACAGACGTAGGTAGGCTGTTCCAGGCGTAAGGTGCAGCAAGGTGAAAGGAGCACAGTCGGGAGTTTGCAGTGCATGTGAAAGGCATTGATAGAAGTAATTTGTTAGCAGAGCACAGATTATGAGAGGGGATGTAGGGAGAGATAAGAGGTAGTTAGGGGCCATAGAGTTGACGCACTTATAGGTTAGCAGGAGAAGCTTGAATTGGATGCGGGATTGGACAGGGAGCCAGTGAAGCGACCTGAGAAGAGGAGTAACGTGGGCATGGTGAGGTTGGCAGAAGATTAGTCGAGCGGTGTGATTTTGTATAGATTGGAGGGGAAGGAGGTGGCTAGCGGGAAGACCAGCGAGGGGTAGGTTGCTGTAATCAGTGAGAGGAGATTAAGGAGTGGATAACGTTTTGGTAGTGTGTTCAGAAAGGAAGGGACGGATTTTGCTGATGTTGTAGAGGAAGAAGCGGCAGGTCTTAGCTACAAGCTGGATGTGAGCAGAAAAGGAGAGGAGGTGTCAAAGATAACCCCCAGATTGCGGGCCGAGGGAACAGAAAAGATAGTAGATCCATCTACATGGATTGAGAGAGGGGGAAGTGGGGGGGAGGAGTTAGGTGGAAAGACAAGGAGTTCAGTCTTGGCCATGTTCAATTTTAATTGGCAATGAGACATCCAGGCAGCGATGTCCGAAAGACAGGCAGAGATCTTGGACTGGGTTGCCGGGGAAATATCAGGTGTAGAGAGGTAGATTTGTGAGTCATCGGCATAGAGATGGTATTGAAAGCCATGGGAGGAGATGAGCATGCCAAGGCCTTGGGTATAGAGAGAGAAGAGGAGGGGGCCCAAGACAGATCCCTGGGGTACTCCTACATGGAGTGGGGTAGGGGAGGAGGAGGAGCCACCAGAGCATACACTGAATGAGCGATGGGAGAGGTAGGAGGAGAACCAGGATAGTACAGAATCCTTGAAGCCAAGCGAGGAGAGGATGATGAGAAGGTCGTGGTCGACGGTGTCAAAGGCAGCAGAAAGGACAAGAAGGATGAGGATAGAGTAGAGACCCTTGGATTTAGCCAGGAACAGGTCGTTTGTGATTTTAGTGAGTGCCGTTTCAGTGGAATGTAGGGGACGGAAGCCAGATTGAAGTGGGTTCAGGAGGGCCTTGGAAGTGAGGAAGTCAAGGCAGCGACAGTGGACTGCTTGTTCTAGTAGTTTGGATATGAAGGGAAGGAGGGAGATGGGTTGATAGTTAGAAGGGCATGTGGGATCAAGTGAGGGTTTCTTGAGGAGGGGTGTGACAACAGCGTGTTTGAAGTCAGCAGGGAAAGTTGCAGTGGAGAGTGAAAGGTTGAGGATATGAGTGATGGAGGGGACAATGGTGAGGGAGATGGAATGTAGGAGATGGGTGGGGATAGGGTCTGAAGAACAGGTGGTGGGTTTGGAGGATGAAAGAATGAGTGTGGTTTCATCGTCAGAGATCGAAGGGAAGGAGGAGAGGGTGGCGGGGGAGTATGGATGGGGAGGAGAAATGGGAAGGAGGGGAGGTAGATGAGGGGGTAGGGAATTGGAGTGTAATTTTGAGGATTTTGTCATGGAAGCAGTCGACTAGGGTTTGGGCAGAGAGGGAGGGCAGGATTGGGGGTGGGGAGACCTTGAGGAGAGAATTGAGGGTGTTAAAGAGACGGCGAGGATCAGAGGCAAGAGTCAGATGAATGTAGTAGTCTTGTTTGGCAAGTGCTAAGGCTGACTGGAAGGAGCCAAGCATGAATTTGAAATGTAGAAGGTTTGCTGGGGAGCGGGATTTGGACCAGGCTCGTTCGGCAGAACAGGCGCAGATGCGTAAGTAACGGATTGTGGGTGAAAGCCAGGGTTGGGGAGTAGATCGTTTAACAGGATGTGGGGTGGAAGGGGCAAGAGTGTCAAGCGCTGAGGATAGTGTAGCATTGTATGAGGATAATGCCTCATCGACGGATTCGGATGATAAAATGGAGGAAAGAGATGGAGAAATGGTGGAGGATAGAGTCAGGGGATCAATATTATGCAGATTTCTAAATAGGTCGGAGGAGACAGGACGAGGTTGGGATGGCGGGAGCTGTAGAGTAAAAGTTAAGAGGTGATGGTCAGATAAGGGAAGGATTGATTGTCAGTTTCTGGGAGCGTGTGTATGCTGTGTGCATGTTTACTAAAGGTTAACGCACATTAAGTGGTGCCACAGCTCATTCATTTCTAAGGGCCATTGCAGGACTTAATGTGCGTTAACCTTTAGCAAACATGCCCGTGTGTGTGGTTTTCATTTGTATTGATTCTGTATATGTTTGTGACCAGAAGGGGAGAGGCAGTTTGGAAGGAGTAATCCCCTAACTGCTATATTCCACTGTCTCAAATCTTCTATGTTGCAGAAGCTGGAAATGTTTCTCCCATAGAAATTCATTGGACCATTCTTGGAGAGTTTATTTTCTGGAACAATTAGTCTAATCTGGCCCCTTGTCAAGCTTAATATATCCTTTCACCATTTTTCCCCCAGGCCAAATTTGGTCCTGTTTTGTTGAATTTTCAAAGAGATATTTTGTCGTCAGACAGAGAGGCAGAAATTCTTGACCCCGTAGGCATAATTTCTTTCCAACATCCACTGGATTAGAAAGAATTAAAGAATGAGAAAGATCACAACCCGTTCACACTAAACACAGCTATAGGGAGTCCGAGGCAACGACCATTTGGCAAAGAACATTTAATATGCATCTCCGACTCCCTCTTCCGCCCTCTGGCCGGATACGCTCTTATGAAATGTGTAAGTAATACCTGATTCACAGTTCTTGGTTTCCCCCAAACTTCAGAAATCTGCTACAAATCTATTATGCATTTCTCTGACTGAAGAAATATGACATTACAGAAGAGTCCATGGAGATAAAGTACAAAAGTCTATTAATAGAGCCCAAATCAAATGCCAAAATATGTAACAAGCAGTAGACTGTGAAATCTAAGCTGAAAAACAACCCAGCATCCAAACCATATAAAAGTCAGCGCATATAAAACTCCAGCGGCACTGGAAGCTCCTCTGGTAGGAAAATAATTTAATATTTGCAGTCACATCAAGAAGAGATGAATTAACCATATCTTCAAAAAGATAAAATCCATCTCAGCTGGATGACTTAGAGAACTGGTGCTGAGACACAGATAGGATTGCCAAATGGTTGGTATTCAGCCGGCCTGGCCGGTTTTTATATAACCAGGCCAGCTGCCGGCAGCGAGCTAAAACCGGCCGTTGAAAAGCTGTTTTTTTGTTCTGGCCATGGGACTGGGAGCGGCCAGAGCATAAAACCGGCTTTTCATTTTTCTCCTTGCCTCCCCCGCCACAATCTCACCCTCCCTCCGATCCAGCCATGGCTCCTGCGTCTTACAGAGCCGCGGCTGCAATAGCACTAATAATTTAAAATAAAAGCAAAACCAGTGTGGAGCCTTCCGGGCTCTGCTATGGTACCCCTGCTGCTGTGTCCCGCTCCCTCTAGCATAACTTCCTTTTGGATGTGGGACGCAGCAGCAGGGATTCCATAACAGAGGCCGGAAGACTTCGCACCAGTTTTGCTTTTATTTTAAATTATAAGCACTATCGCAGCCGTGGCTCTGTAAGACGCAGGAGTCACGGCTGCCAGGGGAAGGAGAGGGCAGGAAGGGAGCTGATACAAGGAGGAAGGTGGGGCTGGAAGGAAGATGATGGGGGGGAAGGAGATGGCTGGAAAGAGCTGATATGGGGGGAAGGTGGGGGCTGGAAGGGGGATGGCACAGGGGAGAAGGAAGGGGCTGGAAGAGAGCTGATTCAGGGGATGAAGGGAACTGGAAGGGAGCTGACATGGGGGGAAGGAGGGGACTATAAAGGAGCTGCCATGGGGGAAGGAGATAGCTGGAAGGGAGCTGACAGAGGGGGGGGGGGAAAGAGGGGGCTGGAAGGGAGCTGATACCTGGGTTTGGTACTAGAGGGGGACTGGAAGGGCGATGGCACTAGGGAAGGGAGGAGGGGGCTGGAAGGGAACTGACACCTGGAGATGGTAATGGAGGGGAACTAGAAGGGATCTGATGCCAAGGGGTGGGACTGGAGGGAGCTGATACTTGAGGATGGGACTGATAGGTAGATGAATAATGGGGAGGATGCTGGAAGGGAGGGGGCACTGGGACTGGAAGTAAACAGACACGTGGGATGGCACTGGAAGGTGGATGGACAGAGGGTAAGGTGACTGAAGGGAGCTGACATGGGAGTGGAAGTGAGGTGATACCTGGGATGATATTTGGAATAGAAGGGATGGACAGTGGGGAAGGAGGGGGACTGGAAGGGAATGGACACCAGTGGCAGTCCTAGGAATTCAAGGGAGTTGACATTGGAAGATACTGGGAGGGGAGGACTGGAAAAGGGGCTGATACTGGGGAGAGTTACTGGGATTGTAAATAGGCAGATGGAAGGAAGTGAAGAAAACAAAAGAAGAGACAAGAAATGGCAGATGGACTATAGAGCATAGAAGGAGAGCTAAGAGACAACAGGAAAGCAGAAGCCTCAGATCAGGACCAGACAACAAAGGTAGAAAAACAAGATCAGACAGCAAAGGTAGAAAAAATAATTTCTTGGTTTAACTTTTGTCTACATATTTTTATTTTTATCTTAGGTTGTAGTCACCTATTCTGTACTTGGTGAGGGTCTATGTTCTGTGTGTGTGACTGAGGCAAGGTGTTCTGTTAACATGGAGCTTGTACATAGGGATGTATATGGTACTGTAGTAATTTGACTTGTTCAGCTTTTCAAATAGGTGTATGGATATTCTAGGGCCTGCTGCAGTATTTATAGTACTGCTTTTTTCTGAGTAGGCCCCTTGTTGTATGAGTTTTGGAAGTTTATGGTAGATTTGGCCGTGTAAATCTTTGGTGACTTTTGTAGGGTTTTATATTAGTTCACCTTTATGCCTGGTACTGGAGACCGTTTATGTTGTTAATGAGATGACCAGAATTAGATTTTTTTTGGACCATCACAGCCTGTTTGAATAATGCTAAGTAGTTATTTTACTTCCGATTATGTATTTTCCCTTTCACTACAATTTTCTTACATTGGTTTTGAAGGAGAAATACTGGCATCACATGAAAAGAGTGCAAAAAGGAGTTTTTGGAAAAAGGAGGGTGGGGTATAGCCAACATTAATAATAATGAGGGAGAGGCGCTGATTTATAAGTTAGAGGGGAATGCCAGAAAACCTAGCGTGGCCCTGCCGGAGCTGGCCGTACATATGCAGCAGGACAGCTTCAGGCTGCAATCAGAGCTTTCAGTGGCCATGGTGGGCCTGAGTCAGTCCTGGGCAGCAGAGGCAGAATTTAAAAAGAAAAGTGGAGTCGCAGAGCTGGGCTCAGGCACCATATAGGGTCATGCAGGCATCGGGGAGAGCTGCGATCACCGTGGCTGCTCCCTTTAAGGCCACGGTGCTTGTGGCTACTCTAAAGTGTTGGACTGCTGTCAGGATTGCTCCCCGACGCCTTCATGACCCCATATGCTGCCTGAGCCCAGCGCTACACATTGAATTGCCTAAAGCCGACTAGTCAGATGTGCCTTTTTCAGTCTCAGACAGGTCTGAGGCCCTCTCTGGCTTGTAGGTTCAGGGCAATTGCCAGGTTGCATCCCTCCTAATGCCAATCCTGACATCTGCTGTACAATACGGGGGAAATGCGTTTCTATTTCTCTTGTGTTGCACTACATGCAGCGTCTGGCATTCTGAGGTTTTAGTTCAATTTTTGTTTATATATTTTCTTTTCGTTTTGTGCTCATTTATTGATGAAGGCCTGTCTGTATTGTGTGTGTGTATAATGGGGGTAGCGGAGGACAAAACCACAGCCAAATACAAGAGAAAATATCCAAAAAGATTTTATTGTGGACCCAACTTTAATAAGTTTCGGCCCTGGGCCTTCTTCAGGGGTCTAAGGACAAACATAAACATAAAATGAAAATATTTATTTATTTATTTATTTAATTTATTTAACAGCTCTTCTATACCGCGCTCTTTGTTATCAGTGCGGTTTACATTCAACAATATGACTTTCAGACAGTGGAAGATCTGTCCTAAGTTTACATATAACAGAGAACGTAACATGGATTGAACTGGGGGAAACTATGTACATTTTATAGTTACAATATTGGTAGTCTATTTACATATTGGCCAGTCTATTTACAGTAAAGTACATCTTGAGGCAGTACCATTTGAATACAAGTACTATCTGGTCTGTGATTCATGCTCCGTAAGTACATATTAAGAAATCATATTGAGGGATTGGGTTATGAATAATCATAAAACAAATTAAAAATAAAAAACATTAAAAGTTTATAATACATTGAAAATTGTATAATACATTACCAAAAAAGACAAACAAGAGACGTCTAAGGGGTGGACCAAACCACTCGTCCCAATCTATGGTGTATAAATAAGCAAAATAAATGTAAAAACATGAAAACCAAATTCATAATATGTGTACATTTAAAAATAATAAATAAACATGAAATCTAATATGCTACTTATTTTGTGTATAGAAATTACATATTGAAAGTATAATTCATAGATCATAAATATAATAAATAGAGACTAAGGGGTATGTTTACTAAAGCGTCTTAAAGTGCGCCCAGCGTAAGTGTGCAGGATGCCATAAAAGGAGTGGGCGTTCCCAGTCTAAACGTCACAAGCACGCGTTATCGCGCACTAATGTGTGCCGAGTGCATTAGCGCCCAAGAAAGGGACCAGCGCATCAACGCACGTTAATCTGAAGTAGGCGCCCTGACCCAGAAGCATAGCAACAGAGGTGTAGTACAATGGTTAAGACACTGACTGATAGTACAGGGGTCATGAGTTCAATCCCCAAGTGGGCCTGATGAATAATAAAACTTTTACCCAGTGCTGTCTGAGGCATGTTCCAGTTTAATTTAAATCTGTGCTGCAAGCAAACACACCCTCAAAGTGCCGTAACATAAGGTGCCACATCAGCCACCCTATAAGGCACTCCAGAGGGCATATTATAATGTGCACTGTTTGGCCAGGCACCCTAGAATGTTGCCTATAAGGCGCTTTATAGGGTACCCTATGAGGCAGCGCAAGGTTACAGCACTGTTTGTGATAGCAGCACTGTGCATGTTAACGCATGGAAATCTTAAGTATGTGCGCTGACATGTAAGCAGGAACAGCAGTGTAGCACAATGGTTAATATACTGACTGGTGGTACAGGGGTTACGAGCTTGATTCCCAAGTGGTCCTGATGAATAATAATACTTTTAACCAGTGCTGTCTGAGGCAGTTTCCAGTTTAATTTAAATCTGTGCTGCAAGCAAACACACCCTCAAGGTGCCGTAACGTAAGGTGCCGCATCAGCCACCCTATAAGGCACTCCACAGGGCATATTATAAAGTGCACTGTCCGCCCAGGCACCCTAGAATGTTGCCGATAGGGTACCGTATGAGGCCCCGCAAGGTTACAGCATTGTTTATGATGGCAGCACTGTGCATGTTAACGCATGGCAATCCTAAGTAGGCGTGCTGACATGCAAGCAGGAACAGCAGTGTAGCACAATGGTTAATATACTGACTGATGGTGCAGGGGTCATGAGTTTGAGTCCCCAGTGCACCTAATGAATACGGTTGGCTGAAGTAATTCCTTTTTCTGCTTGCAACTGTACAACAATCTGTGCTGCCATCTAAAAAGAACTGCACCCTAGTGCCATAAATTAATGCACCTTTTAGGGTGCACCAGAAGACACATCCTAAACCACCACGTCAGCCAAGGCGGGTGATAATGTGCCCCAGAGGCCATGTTGAAAGGTTGCCAACTCCAAAGGCACCATAGTAGGCACCCCATAAGCTGCCTGAATCGAAGGTGTGTGTGGCATAAGATGCCCCAAGGATGTATAGGTCAACCCAAAAACGTTGGCCAAGAGCAGTAAGGTCCCCCAATTTGAAGGGCAAGAGAGGTATGTGCCAAACACACACGTAACCCAAACACTGCGCAGAGCAGCAAGGAACGACAATGCATAAGTAATGGAAGGACATAGATCAGAGCTGATGGACCACACAAATCAGCCTCCAGCCCATGTGGCAGCTAGAAAAATGGACAAACATATCGGGGGCAGCTGTAGCTATGCACAGAGCGATGGTAATGTACCATGCAATAATGACAGTGTGTGGCAGAGGATGGGAAGATGTGTGCAGCAGAGGAGGCAGAAATGGCAGGATAGGTGGAATGTCAGGATGACAGTGGAGTAGCAGTGCTATGCAGAGCACATACAGGAGAGGCAACCAGGGATAGCTGCAATGCAGGAATGTGTAGGAGTGCAGGACGTGGGGTAGCAGCATGCACATCAGGCGTGGATGGCACACAGCTGGCAGAAACACGTAGATGGACAGAAGGATGGTTCACAACTGTGATGAGAGTACAATGTGCTCACAGCACAGATCTTCACAGATATGACTGTCACAGGAATGAAAAGTAGTTCTGCAGGACAAGCATACAAATGAAAGAGAACAGAGAGGAATCACACCTATGACCACTACCACAAATGGCACTGCACAAACCAGTAGGCCACACCACCAACGTGAGCTCATTAGCAAAGGCTGCATGCAAAAATAGTGCAGGGCATCACACAAGACGCCTGCTGGTTGTCAGGACAGGCAAACCCCCAACAGTAACCATGACCAAATGCACATGCAGATCTGCTGTGTACAGATCAGATCACAGTCTGTAATTGGGACCAGAGACACATAGAACTACATGCGCACACACACAATGAAATGTTATGCAGTGGATACAGCATGCAAAAGAGGAAAGAATCGAAACCCCAAGGGCAGCAGAGGATGCACTGTGGAGCTGGTGCCAAATCTGGAACAGGACAGGAGAGAATTCAACATGCAAACAGGTGTACCACACACCAGCTGAACCACAGCAATACCAAACCCCCAAACACACTGCCATGTAAACACCATAAAGAAAGAGACCTATGTAACAGATAATATGTGATGGCTAGGCAGCACAGAGGGCACACCTTGGTGTACAGTGAAGAGAGGGAAGAGTGTGTGTAGAGGTGATGAATCTGCTGGTACCTAATGGTCAAGTTAGCACAACAGAAAAGAAAAAGATAAACCGCATGTGGGGATCTAACCTGCAACCTATGGCGTTATAACACATGCCTATAACCACTACCCCAAACAGCACACTGAGCACAATGCAAAAACACTACCCCAAAGGGAGGGTGTGTATGGGAACCTGTAATACCCAGTGATGTGGCAAATGGCTGGCAGATACACAGCTGCCACCATACAAGGATGTGAGCACAGGTGGGCCATGTACATGACCAGCAAATCAGTAAATACAAGTGTCAATGTGATCAAAGAGTGGAGTAGCCTAGTGGTTAGAAAACTGGTTTGGTCACCAAGCAACCAGAGTTTAATTCCCACTAGCACTCCATGTGGCCTTGGGCAAGTCACGTTACCTTGGAAGAAAGACCTGACAATCTACTTCCAGTGACACTGACAAGAAAACCCTGGAGTCTCTGGGTCACAAGGAGTCAGGACTGACTCAAAGGCACACAATGTATTGCATGTTTGTCACCATGATCAAGCAGCAGCAGAGACAAATGTATATCAAACACATAATTTTAATTGGGTTCATCTTCACAGATAGTGTAGATAGCGCCATCATAATATCAAGGTGAGTGGATCCCAGGTGAAAGACGGAAACACATTTAGCAGGGCAGCAACCCACATCCGACAGAAAGGTCACTGGCCTGTCTACAAATGAAGGGCAGGAGACAGAATGTGCAGCACGTGCATGGTATGCAGTATGCATTAGGCCCCCACCCCCCACATGCTGCTGCACGCCTCAAATGTGTTACTCACATATGAGTGCATGTAGACAGTAGGCGGTGCATGATGAGGGACCAACACACATCAATCATGATCTGTTCCCTAAAACATATCTATCTGGCCACACAGGAGGCACACAAATTAAAACAGCATATGTTGTTGAAACGTTGTAACTTTAAAAACACAGATTGAAAGTAATGTTGCAGCTATCACATAATGCCAGAGATAGGAATCCAAGCTGCAACAATGTAACCTTAAACAATCATCAAATGCACAATGAGGATATGCTAACAGGTAGCAGATGAACATGAACACAGAGAGAATTCAAATGAAAACTACCTGCAGAAACATGCAGAGATAACACCATGCAGGAGGTCCCCATGCACTGGTTGGTGTGTACATAGTGTCTGTACACATATATCATGGTACATGGAATGCACAATTGAAGGAAGGCAACGGACACTCACACTGGGACACTCCAAATATAATGTGGCAATGTGAGTGTCGTTATCTCAGGGGATAAATAGGACTGTACAGACATGCAATGCAAGGTTTGTAAATCAATGCAGAGTGTCACGTCTGTACAGTAAACAAACACAAGAAACAGTATATAGAGATGGAAATTAAGGGCAAACATGTTACAGTAAACCACACAGAAGCCATATTGCCATGTGTTGTGCTTCGCCAACATAGTCAGTCATATGCACATGCACCATCGACATTTCAGCATGATTCAGTGATGTCACACATGCACACAAACACCCTTGGTGATTGAAAACATCAATCCAGGTTGCTGGTGTGCATTAAAGTGGTGTTGTGTCAAAACCTGTATCATGTCCAGGTGGAGAGTAGGTGGACATAGACAACAGGACCTCTTCATCGCTACCCCTATGCCACACGCATGGCTGTATGCTTGTTTTGAAACAAACAGATGAGCGTATCCTGTGTTCCATGTCACACACATGGCCAAAAAACAACTGTGGAGGAATGTGCAACATACAGTGACAATGTCAGTCCCTGCTTCACACGTGGGGACCAGTACACAGTGTGCAAAGTCCTAAGCGTATCTGCAATCCAACATGTCAGGTTAAGACTATCCTTGCAACCCTGGGCATGCATAGTCAAGTGTCACATCCCAATATGCCACAGTACATGAAAGGTCCTGCATGTCTCCTGCAATGAGCATGACTCCCAACCAGAGCACGGCAGCAACAGTGTGTTGGACAGGTCTGTCATGGCCAAAGTAGCAATCCAAACATAATACTGTCCATCCTAGGCATGTGTCCCACTCGCAGAGGTCAAAAATCCTATGGCACCATTTTCCAGGGAAAGTTCCATGGTGTTGTGTCCCCCAACAGGTGGGTGATGGCGATGCCAGATGCACTGTAATAGATGTGTGTGGTTTGTTCTCTGCCCTGTGTCAGAAGAGGAGAAATATTGTATTGGTATGCACCTTGCAACATCAGCACAAATTGCAGAGTCAAACATTAAGAAACACATAATAAAGGCACACACAGTCAAACATGACATGATCACAACACAAAACACATTGCATGTTGGGGACATTTTGAATTGGAACCGTACACACGGGTGTCACATGGATATGGTTCTGTCCATGCCCATGTGACACAGGTGTTTCACAGCTCCATCCTATGTGCATCAGTGTCCGTGAACAGAGAGCCAACATGAAATGTACATGAGACAAACAGTAAATCATTAACATATAAAGGCTGATGTCATACCCAAAAGAACAAAGGTGCAAAGTACCTTGTGATTGCATCAGGTGTATGTCTCGGATCCCCTGAGCCACTCAACGGCCATAACAGGTCACAGTGAAGGGAGACAATGTCAGCGAAATATGTATAATCACCATGTCACACCAATATCTGTGATACAAAAAGCAGGTCAACAGTGGTATGTCAGAACACAAGACACAGTTCTGTTCCCAACACACAACACATGTCCACAATGGTCACACGGTAAACAGCAGTAAGGTAGAGATAGCACAGTCACCACTGCCCCCCAGGTATACAGACCACTCACACCACATGATAATGTAAAAAGCCTGAACACTGTATCATCACACAGCCAACACAAGAACACACACACACACACAGTATGCTAAGGGCAGCGTGCCAGCAGTAGCATACGGCCTGTATGTCCACAAGTGGAGATTTGTAGACATAAAGGCCCTGTGAATTGCAATGATACCCTGGTGTTGGCTGATGGTACAATGTCGGGGAAGGGTGCACGTGTAGGCCACACCCAAAAACCTAGGACCATCACACACATGCAGCTCTGTTGGACATGTCCCAGAGACAGTGTTGCAGAAGACATACTGGACAGGAACACATGGGGATATGTGTGCCAACAGCAAGATATGGGTTAGGGAGGTGCAGGGAAAAGAGGTGAATCACAAAATCTGGACAATATGACAGATCACCGAGGACATGTGTTTCCCCTGACTGCTGGCACAGACAATATAGCTGTAGGTATACTCACCCCAGACCACAGCATGTTGGCTGATGTACAGTCCCCTGCCAATGCACCACAGCACCAGGAGCTTCAACAACTATGTCCTGTGCATTGGGAAACACAAGGGAAACATACATATGTCATGTTTGAGCTATGCAACACACACTGCACCTTCCTGTCCCCAGCTTACACATCCCCCAACATCCTTTACAGACTGACTGTTCACCATCACACTGTACACATTTCTCCCATGTGAGAGGCATCAATGACATGTCTTTGCCAAACTACAGGGGTCTGTACTCTGTGTGTCCCCTCCCTCACCTCTCTGTTGTCATACACACTGGTGAACAGAAGTGTTTGCTCCCTACCATGTTCCTAACTCACTCCAAGGCTGCAGTATTATCCTGGGTTCCCCATATCGCTCCCAATGCTCCTTCACTGTGTGTACTGGTGTCCCAATGTTGTCTGATATCCCGCTGTCAATTGCTGTAACACACGGAAATATGCAGGGCCACCTCCGGGATCCTCTGTCCAAACACATTTCCTGGTGTGTATATCTCATATTTTGACTAACATTAACAGCTGTGCGCTAATGAGTTGCTAAACATATATCTCAATGTCTGTGTTATGTCCGCTAAACCACACCCCGATGTCTGTGACCTGACCTTGATGGCTGCATGTCATCCCACTGTGTGAAAGTGATAATGGCAAAACATGGATAGGCAATATGTGCACCTGATAACCCCCCTCCCATCAGAGTTTCTTTGTGTATGTGGACATAACTTTCCTTCTCTAGGGTATGCAATGTAGTTGATGTCTTGGAATGCACTCTCCTCCTCTACACACTTATACAGCCTGTAGTTGAGTCATGTGTTTATGTCGATATGTCATCACCTAGATTTGCTGAAAACAATTTGCTGAAAACAATATAAACATTTGTCCTGAAAACACCCCTAAAACACAATCCACCCCCACATTCATCTCTCTGCTTGCCTACTGTAACCTACTGTAACCTGTAACCTTGCCTGAATCACCTCTGTTTGTGTGTAAAAATGCAACACTGCACTGCATGGCTATTCTACACTGGGAGGAAAAAAATTACCCCCCTGGCTGGACACTGCACAGGTCCCCTATCCTTCACTGCATCCATGTTAAGGCTACGTGATGACTTATACAGTCAGCCACACTGTGGTGTTCCACTAGCTCCCCTTAAGGATTTTAATTACCATTATGACAAATAGTACTGAGCATGTATATAGTGCTACATATCACATGTAGCGCTATACAAAAATTACAGACCCACAGATCCAGCTTACAAGAGCATACCATACACACAATCAGCTCAAAATACAAGATGAAAAACACGCACAGCTGCACAAGTGGCCCCAAACATGGTCCTCTCTCCCACTGTGAAACCCACACCACATGCCTCTCACCTTGCTGCACCACAACCATAACACCAACTAGCTGTGGTTGCACAGCAGCCGCTATCACAATCATCCACAAACCAGGAATGTCAGCCCAAAACCTCCCAAAAGCCTAAAACCACCCACCCACATCATCCACCTCAACCCGCTGTTCTGGCCTGCCCACATCGTTTGGTTCTCAGTCATGCTTATATTTGACGGTGTGATGGCCAGCCAGTGTCTGTTACATCTCAATGCAGTGTTGCATCCTACTAATATTGGTTTACAAATGTTAACCTGTATTAGCACTACACACATATACCAACAAATGTAGGTGGGAACATATGCAGTATGTACATGAGAAGAGCTGTGCAATCACCTGCTGCCTGATTGGTGTGCCCTCACATGTGTCACCACGGGCACGTACAGGGGGGCATGTCGGATCATCCTCCAGACCCTCATTAATCTCGGCAGGGATATTGTGCCTGAGAGCAATGTTGTGCAGGATGCAACAGGCTATGATGATCTCTGCCACAGTCTGTGGAGTATATTGTAAGGCACCGCCTGTCCTATCCAGACACCTGAAGCGACTCTTTAAAACGCCAAAGGTGCACTCTATGACAGAGCAGCTGGTGGCATGGGCCTCATTGTACCTCCGCTCTGCACGTGTCCGTGGTTGATGCACAGGGGTCAGCAACCAGGGGCAACACCCATATCCTGCATCACCTGTAGAAAGAAATGAGGTAAGTTAAAGCAGGAGCTCATGTCCCACCAAATGGACACAGGTAGATATGTGCAAAACAAATGCATAACACATCCTGCAAGAAACATATGACACCACAACTATGCAGCATAGCAACATTGACATATGATGACACATAATGACCACATGGCCTATCTAGTCTGTCCTTCCATATCAACAAGTAAAACAGTCCCCTTTTTACTTTTACAGATCCTCTGTGTTTGTCCCATGCTGTTTGGAATGCAGTTACTGTCCTCATCTCTACCACCTACACTGTGAGAGTATTCCACGGATCCACCACTTTTTCACTAAACAAATATGTCCCCATTTCACCCCTGAATCTATCTCCCTCCACCCTCATCCTATGTTCCCTCGTAGCAGAACTTGCTTACAATTTGAAGAGGCTCTCTCCCTCAACATATACGGCACGGAGGTATGTCTACATCTCCATCAGATCAGCTCTATCCCGCCTTTCCCCAAGGTGTACTGTACATATTAAGATCCTTCGGTCTGTCTTCATATGCTGTATAATGAAGACCACCAATCATTTTAGTAGCCACCCTCTGCACCGACCCCATCCTGTTCACATCCTTTTGAAGGTGCAGTGTCCAGAATTGCACAATGTAACCCACATGAGGTCGTACAAAAGACATATAAAGAGCCATTATCCCTTCCTGTTTTCTGCTAGCCATTCCTCTCCGTATGCACCCAGGCATCCTTCTAGCTTTTGCACTCGCCTGTTCAACCTGTTTAGCTACTTTGACATCAGCAGACACAACCATGCCTAGGTCCCCCTCTTCTGTAGTGGACAAGAGTACTTCACCCCTTATACTATATTGCTCCCTTGGACTGCTGCAGCCCAAAAGCCTGACCTTACATTTCCTACCATGACATCCCAGCTGGCAAATGCGAGACCATTCATCAAGCTTAGCTAGATCACTCCTCATGTTATCTACAGCTTCCTGCGTGTCTACCAATGACAGATTGAGTGGGGGGACCTAAGAAACACAAGAGAAGGGGTAGCTGTATGGATTGCTGACAACATAATATGTAGCAACCACACAAATGCTCGCATCCAATCCAACAGCATCACACAGCACCATAGCAGGGCGCATTTGGAGGGCACCAATCCCCCCCCCCTATATCCTACACAGGCAGATGAGACACACACACACAGTGAGGGATCTACTCCAAGACAGACATTTGCACATAAGCGTAGTCACATGAACACCATGTGAATGTCAGAAATGGGAAATACCCACCCAGCAATATACAGTCCTCATACTGTCCTGCCTCAAATTGTCTGAATAGTGCCGAGTGATGCAGGATATAGGCGTCATGGGTGGACCCTGCAAACCTGGGGACCACATTCAGAATATGCATATTTGCATCACATACAACCTGATCATTCAGGGAATGATAGTGTTTGCGGTTGTGGAACACTAACTCCCTGTCTCTAGGCGGGACCAGGGCAACATGTGTGCAATCAATAGCTCCCATCACGTGTGGTATCCCGGCTAACGCCTCAAAGGCCTGGTTCAGGGTCCACCACTGTTGCCTAGTGTGTGGAATGGCAATATAATTCCGCACCCGGCTGACCATGGCACGCAGTACTTGGTGGAGACAGCGAGAGAAGGTGGGGCGGCTCATGCCACCCACTGTGGCCACAGATGACTGGAAACAGCCAGAGGCAAAGAAATGTAGGGCAGCAAGGAGCTTGACCAAACCTGGTATGGCATGTGACCGATCAGTCAGGGGCTCGAGGTCAGGTCTGAGATCCTCATAGAGCTCCCTAATAGCCCTGTGCTCAGTCGGTAGAGGAAGATGACCTGGTCCTCTCACATGCCCTGAAGCTGGGCCCTGGGCCTGTAGAGGCGTGGCTGGCGAGCCTGCACCTCAGCATGCCTCCTGCGCCGTGCGGGCACAGCCCCTGCCTGCCCTGCCCCCACAGCTGCAGGTCTGATTTGCAGCGGGACTACACCCATGCCCTGTGCCTCTGCCCCATAGACACCATCTCCCCTGTCACGCAACCGCACCACCTGCCCAACTCCCGATGCAGCTGCAATAAACACAAAGGCCGCCATAACCTCCACCCATCCTGCTCCTCTAACACACTCCAACACAGACACCACTTCACTAACCAAGACACACACCGTACACACCACACAGAAACACAGCCACACAATACAACCAACAACAATCACAAACCCTGTCACACTGCACAATACACCTGATTCAGACTCGCTCCTTCCGTCACTGCCAACACACACCTTCTCTCCCTCGCCTACAAAAAACCCTTCAACGTGCAACATTTGTTCAGGGCTATTTATAGGGTTTTTTTACCTAGCGCATGTTGCACGAGCGCAGTTGCGCGAGCGCGATGGCTGTGCGCTTTGCATATGCCCCGTGCACACGCCGCACTGTGCATGCACCACGCCTCACATGCAAACGTATGCATGCACGCACTTCCTGTGTCTGCGTGGCACATGCGCAATGTGCACAGGCAAATACACATGTGCAGTGTGCGCGACGGCTGCGTGCGCCCTGTGTAGTTGACTTCCCCTTGCGTATGCACCGTGCTTACCGTGCAAGCACGCACGCACGCACGCATTTCCCGCTCCTGCGCACCGAATGCACAATGTGCACAGCCAACTATGCACGCGCAGTACGCGCAGCCACCGTGCTCATGCAACTGCGCACGTGCAACGCGCGCAATGTAAAAAAACCCTATAAATAGACGTGTACATGTGCTGCACATTGAGGGGTTTTTGGTAGGCGAGGGAGAGAGAAGGTGTGTGGTGTCAGTCAGAGAGAGAGAGAGAGAAGCAGGTGTCTAGTAGAGCGAAGTTAGTGTGCTGCGGGTCAGAGTGTTAGAGGCTGTGTTGTGCAGGAGAGGTGTGAGGTAGAGCAGGGGATACAGAGAGGAGGGGAGGCAAGGAGCAGGTGAGTGAGAAAGGAGGTGAGGGGAAGAGCAGATAGCAGGGAGAGGAGGGAAGTGTGAGGTGGAGTTGAGAAGGCCAAGAGAAGGAATGTCTGACAGGGAAAGAGAGGGCAGGGAGATGGAGCCACAGGACAGGGCAGGAGTGGAGAGGGAGAGGGACAGGGAGAGGGAGAGGGAGGGGGGGCCACCTGTTGGGGAGGACACAGATATGGCAGGGAGTGTGTTGGAGGCTGCAGGCCCATCGGCCCAGCCCACGCAGGGTCCTCTCACTGCAAAACGTAGGCGCAAACCAGTGCCAGCTCTGCAACGGAAGAGGGCTCAGAAATTCACCCAGCAGGAAAACCACATCCTGCTGGCATCTGTTCTTGAAAATTGTGAGGTCCTATACGGACGACTAAGCAACACCACCACTGTTGCAACACGCACCCAGGTGTGGGAGGAGGTGCAGGAGGCAGTTGCACAGGCAGGGGTCCAAGCAGAGACCTGGACAGCCTCAGGAAGAGGTTTAACGATATAAAGAGGGGTGTGCGCTCACACATGGTGGCAGAGTGGCAGCATGCCATGGGCACTGGAGGGGGAGGCCCCTTTACACCCTCCCTAATACCCCTGGAGCAGGAGTTGGCAGAGCGGCTAGGGCCAATCTACCTGTATGGACTGCCAGAGACACTGGACACTGCCCATCCCCAGGCAGGTAGGTACCCAAATCACACCTTGCTGCTCCCAAACCATAAAGTACATGCCCCTTGGATATGCATCAGGCATCTTATTAGCACCTCCTCATACCTGCTCCCCTGGATCATCTCCTACCCTCTGCCTTTGGCTTATGAGTGTGCTGTCCCCCATTCCACCCCTTTTACTCTGTGTTTTTCTGCCCTCCAACCACATGTATCAGTAACACCATCCCTTTTTATGTCTGCCCTGCACATGTGGCTACATGTCTGCTACAAGCCCCCTCTCAGACCTGTCCTTGTTATGTCTGTGTCTAATCTAAGTACTGCTGAGCAGGGATGGTCCTTCTGTGGGATAATGCACACCAGGGGTCTTCAAACTTTCTAAACAGGGGGCCGGTTCACTGCCCCTCAGACCGTTGGAGGGCCGGACTATAGTTGAAATGAACACTATGAACAAACACCAAAGCACACTGCATAAATTCAAAATAAAGGGAACGTTTGCTACCCTTATTTTTGTCCTTTTCCAGTGGCAATTGCTCCAGCCACGTTAGTCTGGTTTCTTTGTGTCTTCTGCTAACTCCCCATCGTCTGCTTTCCATTTGTCCCTTCTTCTCACTTCTAGTATGTTTTCCATTCTCTCTCTACATCTGCTTTAACATAGTAATCTTTCTCCTTGTGCTCTTTCCTCATTCCTATGTCAGCCACTCAAATGTTAGACCTCCATCCTCCATCCCCACTTACTCTCTCAATATCCGTCCAATTGTAGATATCTCTTACCTCCCACAAAAAATATTTTTCCCTCACCATTTCACTCTCCCAGCTCCATCCCATTCTGATCCTCGCCCAACCTCACCTCCCTTCTATTTCCAGCCCCACCCAGCATCTGCTCCCCTCTAGTCTGTGCATCCATTCCAGTCGCCCCCCATCAGCCCATTTCCAATCCTATCCCTGGCCCACCACCCGTCCTAGGTCCACAGCCATTTCCAGTCCTGTCCGAGTCCCTCCATCAGTGCATGTCCAAACCCCAGCCCCCCAACAGCTCATTTATAGTCCTCTCCTAGCCCCACCATCAGCTCATTTGCAATCTTAGCACCCCCAACAGCCCATTTTGAGCCCTATCCTAGCCCCTCCATCAGCCCACCTCCTGTCTTAGCCCCACACTCAGCCCATTTCCAGTCCTAAGCCCACATCATCCCACTTCCAATCTTACCACCACCCATAGGCCATGACCTGTCCTAACCCCCTCCCCCCCATCAGCCCACTTCCAGTCTTACCTCTCCCCCCCATAGCCAATTACCACTCCAAACCCCCTCCCCCCCCATCAGGCCAGCTAGGTTACGAAATAAACCAAACACGGCTACTGCTGCTGCTTCCACCGTGGCAGCAGCAGAATCAAGCATCCCGTGGGGCCCCCTCCCTGCTCTGCAGCGTCCTCCATGCGGCTTCAGTGTGGGCTTGTCAGAGCCGCAGGAAGGGAGAGTTTCCCTTTCTCACGGCCATGTCAATCCCGCCATGGGCCTGATGGAAAATCCCATCAGCCCCACGGCGGGATTAACAGAGCCACGAGAGGAGAAGCTCTTTCTCTTTGCGCGGCTCTGACAGCCAACACTGAGGCTGCATGGAGGACACTTCAGAGCAGGGGGGGCCCCGCGGGATGCTTGATTATGCCGCTGCCATAGCGGCAGCGGCAGCAGCAGCAACAGGTTTGTAAGTTGTTAAACTAACTGGGCTTCTGCTCAATGAATGGACCAGTCCTGGATAGAGCTGCCCCTGAGGACTGGCAGCGGTGGCAAAAACACCCGTCGGACTGCAGAAATGTCCTTGGCGGCCCGCATGTGGCCCTTGTACCATAGTTTGAGGACCCCTGATGTACACATTGATGTGTCTGCTAGGTACTGGCCTATATATGCCTAATAGTGGTAGCAGGAGCTGTAGTGGTAGCTATGTAGCACGTGTACAGGCCACGGCCAAACACACATTGATTGTGGGGTGAATGTGTTACACAGTTGTATGTAGTTGCACCGTGCAAACCGATCTGTGCTGTGTATGTCTTCCACAACCCAGGTGACTACACAACCATGGCCCCAGCTGAGGAGGAGGAGGAGGTACAATTGTCCGAGGATGTGCCAGAGCCCCAGCCTACAATGTCCAGGGGCAGCATGTGTAATGGTGACTGGACCCCAACCACACATGTGGAGGCTGAACCAGAGGACCACACCCCAGACTTCACTACCACAGAGGTCTCAGACGTCATCACAAGCCACCACCCCATTCATGCGCCAGCACCAGAAGAAACCCCTCCTGCAGACATGGACCCAATCATTTCAGAGCTGCGGAAACACACTGCAGCTGCACAGCGCAATGCAGAAGGTGGGTAACAGCATACCCCACAATCCCCACGGGGTTGTCCTAACATCCACAAAATAATTGCATATTGCCCACATAGCATAGCGTTCTGATGTTGGGGGGGGGGGGGGTTGTCTTATGTCCTCTGTGTTTCTACCTCCTGTAACATGGCTTGTCAGGTGTCAGCATTTGTGAGGGGCTGAGACACATGCACACTGTGCTTGGCCATATACCCCACATAAGCCCAAAGAGGAGAGCAATGATGGCAGGTCACCCAGACACCCTATGTGACAGAGACCAGTGTATTGTCACCCAGCATCATTTGACAACATAATCTGCAGTGTGCGCCAGCATTATAGAAATGGGGGCATCCCAGATATGTGTGTGTGTGTCTCATGCCCCCTCAGATCATCTGACCTATCCCAGGAAAGCAGTGTGCAGACCAGGCATTGACATATTAAATGTTGCCAATGTGCCATGTGTGAGATCTGTGATTCTCATGACCCCTCATCCAGACCCCTTCCAGACAGGGGGATGACTCATGGGAGACACAGATCTAAGCATGGTCATGTGTTGCTAGGTTTGGCAGACATGACTGTTCTGCAGACTGATCTTGTGTGATATGTGTGACATGTGTATGTGTGATGGTTGGTAGTGGAGAGGTATCTCACATATCACTCTCTGTCCCACCCATAGGCACTCATCAGGCCCTCCAGCGTATCTACCTGGCTATGGGGGAAAATACCAGGGAGCTGCGGCTGCTGTGGGAGGAGGTATGGTCGGGGGCACTTGCCCGCATTGCGGATGCCATGGAGGACATTGTGGGCCTACTGCGGCAGCCAGCACCAGCACCAGCACCAACACCAGCACTGTCACCTGAGGCGCCAGGACAAGGTGCAGCACCGCGGGGGTTGTTGGGCCGTGGGAGGCGTGGGCGGCCATGCAGGAGGTGACTGTGTATGTAATAAACAGCCTTTAAGCAGTACATACAATGTGTGGTTTCCAATGTGTGTCCCTGTGTTCCCCTAAGTAGTGTGCAAATGCATGTCCTGTCCCTGACCATATGAGCCACACAAGGCCCCTCACTGGTGAGGTGTCTGTACTGCCAGGTATCACTGCACAGACGCCATCACATGCCGTGTGTGCCATGCATTGTGTCAGGTCCGAGCCCCTGGGCCACAGTGTGGCGGTTTACACATACTCCCGGGTTGCACAGGGGGAATGTCCTGAAGCTACATGTGCAGTGTTGGCATGCGTCACCATTTTCCTCCCCGCATACCCCCTACATTTGATGCAAATGTGTGACCATTGTCCCTGCCTGCAACACTGCCTACGTGCCTGCCCTCCCACATAGGCATGTGGCACACGCAGATAAGGGTGGCTTGCGTAGTTCCGCTGCTCATACCCACAAACATATACAGTTACTCACCGACCATCCCTGTCATATGTATTTTCCCAGGACGCACACAACAGCTTTACCCCTGAGTAGGTCCTGGGCACAGCAGTACATCTTACCCTGCCAGTGCAGAAGTAGTGGTTTGCCAGTTGTACTATTGACACACAGGCATGTTGCATCAGAAACGGTTCCCACACATTGTACACAGCATGCACGTGGCTCAGTATCCTGGGACGGCCTCTACATTGCAACATCTCAGAGTCCACCCTGGTCTCACACACCTACTCACATGGTCAGCCCCCAAGACTGCATGTGGAGCCTGTCCACGTATGCTACCCATGTCTACCTTTACTACACATACCTGTCTACACACATATCCCATGCTTGCATCCATAGTGTGTTGGTAAGGGAGACACATGGCTATTGTGACATATGAACAAATGTGTGTATATTTATCCAAAACAACAAAACAGAACAAGAGCAAACCCCATCCCATTATGCCTGCCCAGTGATGGAACACAGGACAGCACAGAGCACATGTGTGGACATCACAAGTGCCATCACACACTCCTGTGATGCCCTTCAGGGGATGGCCACTGGCAGGGCAGATGCTCCACCTCGGCGGCCACCCGCTGAATGGCTCCCATCAGCCACTGGTATGTGTGACTAAAAGATGTATGCGGCGGTCCAAACCATCCAGGGCCCCATACAGGTCCCGCACACACCTGCCACCACACACACACACACACATAGTGCCAGGGGTCTGTGTTGTGGCATGTGCATGTGACCTGTGTGTGGCCCTGGATGGTGTATCCATGTGCCGTGGCTGGCGGGAGCCCACAGTGCCCTGTGCTGCTCTGTGTTCCCCATCACCCTCACACACCCACACATCCTCCTCCTCCCCCTTCCACCTCCCACCCACCCTCCACATCCTCCTCCACCCCTCCCCACACCCCCACATCAGCCACACCCTCTCCCTCCCCTGCCACCCCGCCACCCACCCCTTCCTTGCCCCCATCAGCTCCCTCCTCCGCTGCTGTGCTGACCGGCTCTTCCGCCTCCTCCTCGGCCTCCCCCTCCAGCTCATCCCCGTCCTCCACCACCACCACCACCTCCACCTCTGTGGCACGGTGGGCAGGGGGGCACCTCAGGGCATACGCAGAAGTGGAGGGGTCCTCATCATTGTCATCACCCTCTGTGGAAGATGACAGTCATCAGCACATTATCATGTGTGTCACATAGCACATGTACATATGCAGGCACCACACAGGCTGGTGGGCCAATGTGACATTTGTTACTGGGCAGCAAGGTCGCCAATACTCACCGTCACCCTGTGACAGGGCCCCCCTATGGAGGCGGGCAAGGTATTCAGGATGATGGAGGCGCAACTCTTGCCCCTTCTTCCAGAGATCCTCTACCTGTGTATGTGAAAACAATGGGTGGGGGCATCAGTGACCATTTATCTCTGGTGGGTGGCCAACATAAACAAACATCTGTGTGGGCAGCATCTTGCTGCTCCTGCTCCACTGCTGTGTGTGTCATGTACAGTATAGTTACGCACCTGTAACAGGTGATCTCCGGGAACACCAGGAATAATTCTGCACATGTGGGTAGCATCGGTAACAACTGAGCCTGTGCGGGAACGCTCCCCAGCGTCCTATAGGAAAGGTTTTGGGAGCATCCCACAGCGCCTGCGTGCTGCCTTCCCACCTTTCCCAACTGCCTCTCTCAAGTTGAGTTGAAAGCTGAGACAAAGAGAGAGAGATAGATAGGGAAAGAGAGAGAGAGACACACACAACCCCTAGGGGAGATGGGTGGGTTGTGAAGATTTATTCCTGCTGTTCCCGGACATCACCTGTTACAGGTGAGTAACTATGCTATCTCCAGGAACAAGCAGGAACTAGTCATCACATGTGCGGACATCCTAGATGTAGATGCCAGGGAAGGATCCCCAGAGTGTTGAGACCCTGTGGAGGGGTTCCACTTCCTCCCATGGATGTCTGGCATCCTGTAAGAGAGGCGGCTAGGAGTTGATTACGTATGGAAGAGGTGATGGAGAGCAGCCTGACCAACCTGCAGGAGCCTTTATCCAAGCAGTAGTGGGCCGTGAACCAAGGACCAGGTAGCTGCTCCACAAATGTCCTTAATATAGACTGCCATGACTCTCACATTGTGAGCAGGAACATGGGCTTCCAGTGAAAGGTGTTTGTTATGATAGATAAATGTCATACATTGGGCAATCCAGGTGGATAGAGATGTTTTGGAAACTGCTGTACCCAAATGGTAAGGATCAGAGGCTATGAATAGCTGAGAGGACCTTCTGTGTTGCTGGGTCCTCTGCAGATGAAAAGGCACAGCTCTTTTACAGTCGAAAGTATGAGGAGTATTATCTGCATTTGAAGCATGAGGCTTTTGAACGACTACAGGTAACTAAACCTCTTGGTTCAAATGAAAGGAGGAAACCACCTTAGGCATGAAGTGTGGATGTGTCCTTAGGACTACCTTATCATGGTGAAACGGTGTGTAAGGTGGATCAGCCACTAGAGCTTGCAATTCACTGATACGACTTGCTGATGTGATTGCAAGAAGGAATATTACTTTCCAGGACAGAGACTTTAAGGAAGTAGTGGCTAAGGGCTCAAGAGGCGGCAGCATAAGCTGGCCTAGAAGCAGATTGAGATCCCATGCCACTGGAGGTGGTCTAAGGGGAGGTTTTGTTAGATGCAGGCCTCTCATGATTCTGGATATGAGAGGATGGGATGAAATGGGTTGTCCATTGATGGGTTCAGAAGAAGCAGCAATGGCACTTAAATGGACTCTGACTGACTCAGGTTGGAGACCAGTGTTTGATAAGTAAAGGAGTTAGTCCAAAAATGTTTCTATAGGGAAGACAAGAGGGATTGATGCACTTTTGTGATCACCAAATGGAATCTCTCTTCCACTTGACGGCATAAGAATGCCTTGTGGAAGGTTTCCTGGAAGCATAACGGACATCTCTCACTTCCTGAGTGAGGGGAGGCCAAAGCAGTTAAAACCTTCAGTAGCCAGGCTCTGAGGTGCAGAGAGTGGGGGTTTGGATGTCATACTTTCCCCTCCTCCTGCGACAGTATGTCTGGAGCTGATCCTAAGTCCAGGGGTGGAACCTGGGACAGATGTAGAAGCTGAGGGTACCACACCTGGTGTTGCCAGCATGGGGCTATGAGGATCATGTTGCCTCTGTCCCTCAGGAGCTTGAATAGGGTCTTGGGCAATCAAGGGAATGGGAGGAAAGGCAAATAGGAATTCCTGCCCCCAGTTGAGGAGGAAAGCATCCCTCGCTTAGCAGCCCTGAGCCGGAATCCGTGAACAGAACCGGGTAAGTTTGGCATATGATGGACTTGCAAAGAGGTCTACATCTTGACTTTCCCAGAGTTGCAATACTGTGGAGAGTTGGTCCATGTGTAGAGACCATTTGTGCAGACGCAGAACACGACTGAGTCTGTCTGGCCAAGAGTTCTGATTGCCAGGGAGATAGACTGGCAGAAGATGGATCTGCTGCTCTGTGGTAAACATCCACAGTTGAAGAGCTTCGTTGCAAAGGGACAGAGAGCCTGTTCCTCCTTGTTTGTTCACATAGACCATGGCTACCTGATTGTCTGCGTGAAGTAGTATTCTCTTGGCCTGTAGAAGGGAATGGAATACTTGAAGAGCCAGGCGAATTGCTCTGAGCTCTAACAGATTGATGTGGAAATGAATCTCCTGACACTTCCAGGTGTCTTGGATGGAGGTGTCCAGTAGATGTGCACCCCACCCCACTTTGGGGGCATCTGTTGTTAATGTGATATGAGGAGGGGGTTGCAGGAAAGGTAACCCCTCCAACAGGTTTTGTGCTGACCGCCACCAGTCCAGGGACAGGGTACGGCGGTTTGAGCTTACTATCAGATCTGAGAGACAGCCTGTTGCTTGCGTCCACTGGGAAGAGAGGGCCCATTGGGCTGGTCTCATGTGGAGACAAGCGTAGGGGAGCACATGCACCGTAGATGCCTTGTGACCCAGCAGCTGAAGCATCTCTTGAGCCGAGAGGTGAGTCTTTTGTAGTGCTGAAGAAGAAACCAGTTGCACAATGGGAGGACAGCGAGGCTGAGGCAGGTAGGTCTATGGCAGTCTGGTATCTAGCCTTGCTCCTATGAACTCCAGCGATTGCATGGGAGTCAGAAAGGATTCCTGGAGATCTATGACAAGGCCTAGATTTTGGAGTCCACACATTGTGTACGAGAGAGAGGCCTGGGCTTGTGTTTGTGACTTTGCCCAGATGAGGCAATTGTCCAAGTAGGGGCAGACAAAGATTACCCTGGTACGTAGAAAACCGGCTGCCACAGCCATGCACTTTGTGAATACTCTGGGTGCTGAGGCAAGGCTGAAGGGAAAACTTTGTTTTGATAGTGCTGTCCTTGATGGAGTAACCAAAGGAACTTTCGGTGTGATTGTTGGCTGAGAACATGGGTGTACGCATCCTTGTGATCTAGAGAACAAAGGCAGTTCTGCCTGTGTAGGTCAGGAAGTACGTTTCCTAGAGAAATCATTTAGAATTTCTCTTGGAACAGGAACTTGTTCAGTTCTCTGAGATCAAAAATGGGTGTGTGACCTCCTGTTTTCTTTGGTATGAGGAAATAGGGGGGGTAGAACCTGGAAACCTGTTGAAGCTGAGGTACCTCTTCTATTGCTCCTTGAGGTAAGAGATGTTTTACCTCTGGATTCAGTTGGGGGGAATTTTGAGAACTGAATGTCCTTACTATTGTAGGTGGCAGCAGGCTTTGTGAATGACGCCTGTACCCTCTTCTATGATGGACAGAGTCCAGGGTTGTGATGTTATTTGCCTCCATCTGTGGATGAGGTGACCTAACCTTCCTGGAATTGTTGTAGGTTTTTTTCTCTGGAGTGGCAGGAAGGGCAGGTACTCTATCACGGAGTCAAAGGCCCTGTGGGGGCTGAGGCTGCTGGGTCTGCTGAGGCTGAGTAGCTCTCGGCTTTCTCTGCTTAGTAGATTGTTGACCCTTTCTAGCAGCTTGTCCTGCAGGTTGTTCTTGCTGAGCATAGCACTGATAGTATCCTTTCTTTTTGGAGAGGAAAGGCTTTTCTAAGGCTCTCTTCTTTGCAGGATTGACAATTTTTGAAAGCCTTGTCAATGTACAATTATCAGCATCCAAATCTTTGGCTTTTTCCTGCTGGTTCTTCCTAAAAGGTTTTCACCAGTACAGGGGATGTTGGCCAGTTTATCCTGTACCCAATGTTCCAGGTGAGAAGCTTGCAGCCAGCCAAGTCTCCTTGCCCCAATAGCAATGGGGGAGACTCTGCCTATGCATGCAAAACAGTCAACAGTTGCCCTGTTCACAACTTTAGGATTGTTCTGGGCATGCTTGACAAGTGCTAAATAGTCATGTCCTCTGTCATCTGGGAAATGTGGACTTACCAGTTGTAGATCTCCTGTCACCTCCTTCAGGAACATTCCCATGTACAAGCTATAGGAACCTATCCTGCCTGAAAGCATGGATGTTTGGACGACACGGCAACCAAAAACATCTAAGGTCTTACACTCCCTACCAGTAGGGTTGGTGGCATGTTGTTTGTAACTTTTAATTCTCCTCATAGCAGACTCCACCACGATGGAGTGATGAGGGAGCTGTCTTTTGTGAAAACCAGGGGACAGAGGCACACAATACAGAGTAGACAGCCTGTGAGAATGTGGAAAGGTGGTAAGAGGAGTCTCCCACATTCTCAAATGACGATCCTGTAAGATCTGATGTATTGGCAGGGTGTCTGCCTACTTTGGAGTTTGGGGATATTGGTGAATCTGTAGCTCCTGTGCCCTGTGCTTAGATTCAGCTACTACTGAAATGGAGAGGCCCTTGACTACATGTGTGATGACATCCAGGAGGAACATATCCTGAGGAGGGCACAATCTCCTCTTGGGAGAAGCAGGCTCATCCTGGAGAGGTACATCGTTACCCTCTGAGCTGTCAGAGTCATCAGACTCCTCAGAAGATTGGATGTATCTTCTCTTAGAGTGCTCAGGTAACCTGTGTTATCGGTTCCGATTGGCCTCGGTATCGGAGTGACCCGGTACCGTGGTGTCGATACCCATACTCATCGGCACCAATGATGCAGTTGCCGATGCCAGTCCCGCAATTGCTGCGGATACCGGTCCTGGAATTTGCGGGGTCTGGGGTGGTACCAAGGTCTATGATGCCACAAGGATAGCCGCCAGACTGCGTTCGATGGCCACGATCCTCTGGTCCATCAACACTGCCGATGCCTGTGTATGAGTACCGGCCAAAGCCAGTACCCCAAAGCATGGCACCAGGAGTTAAGACGAGGTTGAGGCCTCCAGAACTTCCTGGAGCCCCAAAGTGGCTTTGGAGGCCTGGGACTCCCACCAGGGCTGTTTGGCTGGAGCATGCTCCTCAAGGACAATGCCGGAGGCATTCCAATATTTGGAGGGGATCTACCCTTTGAGGAACGGCCAGATTTGTGTTTGGTTACCTGAGATCCATGGGAGGAAGAGGAAGCCCTTGAAGACATGGCTGCCACCGAGGCCGCGTCGGAGGGAAAGAGGGTACCGAGCTTGGTTGCTCTGTTCTGCCAATCCCTCTTGGATAACATCCCATAGGCCAAACATTCAGACATGGAGTGATCCGGCCATAAGCATTTGCGACACCAATCATGGTTGTCAGTGACGGAGAAGGTACCGTCACACTTTGAGCATATTTTTAAAACCCGAGGTGTGCTTTTCCATGATGGAGGAGGGATTAGGGCCTAATGCCAAACCGGGGGGAGACCTACAAAGGGGATTTTCCCTCTTTGTTTTTTTTAAATTTTGTTTGTGTGAGGAAATCGGACCTTTTAGAGAAAGAAATTACAAGACCGGTGGTACCGGTAAAGAAAAAAAGGCAGATGCTGCCACAGGAGTGGCAATACAATAGCTGTTTTTCAGCAATGACAGGAACTATGACCTGCTGCCTCTGTGGAAAACAACAAACTGGAGAGAGACATTTGGGAAAGGGGGGAAAGGCAGCACGCAGGCGCTGTGGGATGCTTCCAACAGCTTTCCTATTGGACACTGGAGAGCGTTCCCACGCAGGCTCCATCGGTACCGATGATACCCACGTGTGAGGACTACTTCCTGCTTGTTCCAGGAGATTAACTGTTCCCAGTGCCACCTGCATGCGTAGCTGTGGCTCTGGGCATGTATGCAGTGACACCTATGTGCAGTGTGCGTGGCACCCTGAACACACCATTCCATTCCCCTGTGACCCCCTTGCAAGACATTGCACGACCATGCCACGTTTGGGTTGCAAATGATGGTGTCCAGGGTGACCCCCCTAACCCCATATGTGGTCTGGTGAACACATTTATGTTGTCATGATCTACACACATCATCGGACCCAACCCCACTGGCAACCTGATATCCTAACAAACTTGGGTGATGTGTCCATACATGGGACATTGGGTGGGTGGCCCTATGCACCTTGCCAGGGGCCACTACCATGACATTTGGGTTTCTACAAGGCCCAGGATACCAATGCTTGACCCACTACAAGCATTGTGGGACCTGTCTCTTTTGGGGATATTGCTAGGTACGTATGACCTAGATTGGCCACTGTTGCAAAGCGCATACTGGGCTTGATGGACGTATGTGTGACCCAGTATGGCCTATCTTATGTTGTTATGTTCCTATGACCTGGCCCTTGTATGCTTAGGGCAGGTGAGGCTGCCAACACCAGGGGCAGGGGCCATTGCACCAGAATAGGCTATTGCCACCTGTGCTAATGTCAGGGTTTCAGTCTGTGTTGTGCAACCACAACAGGTGCATGTATCCTTCCAACACCATCAGTAATGTTCATCTGCAACCAGGTGTGGGATTCCTAGCAAGTGGGCAGATGTGTGACCTGACTCAGCATACAGTTCTGGGGACATGGCTCTGTTACAGGCCTTCATAATCAGATTTCATAGCTCATGGGGGTGGGGTGCTGTTACGCACATCCACATCTGCACCTACCATACCATCTGGATACATCAAAGATGTGTGTGATGAGGTGTTGACCTCACAGACTATGGGAGATGTGCAACCTACCCGCCATAACCTAACACAATATCTGAATGACATACCCACCATTGCAATCAGGTCTCTGGCCCCCTGGGGTTTGGGTGTCCTAGTACACATCATCAGCACCATACACCATAGCACCAGGGTGACTGACAGTACACCTTACACAGGTCTCAGGACTCCTAGGGACAGGGAGAATGTATTGAACTGTATAGGCACACAGGACCATATCACCAGGGTGACTGACAGCCCACTTTGATGGGCTCCCAGGACTCCTGGAGATAGGGAGACTTTCTAGAACTGTATAGGCACACAGGACCATATCACCAGGGTGACTGACAGCCCACTTTGATGGGCTCTCAGGACTCCTGGGGATAGGGAGACTTTCTAGAACTGTATAGGCACACAGGACCATATCACCTGGGTGACTGACAGCCCACTTTGATGGGCTCTCAGGACTCCTGGGGATAGGGAGAATGTATTGAACTGTATAGGCACACAGGACCATATCACCAGGGTGACTGATAGCCCACTTTGATGGGCTATCAGGACTCCTGGGGGTAGGGTGGATTGGAAAACAGCAACAGCAGCATATTCCATACCACCAGGGGTGCTGGGGACCCACTTTATTGGACTTTCTGTGCAAGTGGGGGTAGGGCAGATGTTTTAGACTGCTAGGCCACACACACCCATATCACCAGCGGGAATAACATACCATTTTGGGCAGGTTTCACAACCCCTGGGGGTGGGGCAGATGTTTTAACCTGCAACTGCAGGACCCATCATACCAGCATGATGTTTAGAAAACCTCCTTAGTCAGATCTATGGGCTACCTGTGTTACGGTGTGTTGTAGCACATCAACAGCAGCAGCTGCCATGACACCAGGATGGCATCAGGAACTCTGTGAACAGGTCCTTAGCCTCCTAGGTACAGGGCAAACCACTCAGATGCGATATATAGACAATATGGCATGTGAGTTTACCTGATACACATAACTGAGATAGACTACCTACACACAGCAGCATGCACAGCTACAGTCAACACTGGATATGTATATGGATCTACTGACCTGTCTCCATACACTTACCTCACGTGGGTAGTCTGCCACACGATTATACCGGCGTGTCAGCTGCTCCCAGGCCCTCTGGACCCTCACCAGGTCCTGACGCCTGGAGGAGCCAGGAAACAACTTGTGCTGCCTCACAGCAATGAGCAGTGCCAGGTAGCGCCGCTCCTGCCTGGTGAATGCAGGCTTGCGTGATCTTGTCGCCATGTTAACAATGTCAACAATGAGAAATGCACGCACGTACGCAGGTGCATGCGCACCACAAAATGCGTGCATGCGCACCGCAACACGCGTGCATGCGCACCGCAACACGCGTGCATGCGCACCGCAACACGCGTGCATGCGCACCGCAACACGCGTGCATGCACGCCGTGCGCATGCGTGCCGCACGCAGTTGGGCCCCGCGCCGCACGCATCTTTCTGCCGCACAGGATATGGTGTCGCCAACAAAATTTATACCGATCTATGCTGCAGACACACATTGCACTGATGTGTCTGACATTTAAAAGCACAATTAGAATTTTAGCTTGTGGTTTACACACTTGGGTCTGGGGGGGGGCGGGGGGGGGGGGGGGCGGGGGGCGGGGGGGGGGGGGGGGGGGGCCAGCGGCTGTTTGGACCCATAGGTGGATTATGTAGTACCACCCAAACTGCCCTCTGGAGCTCCCACCAACAGATCCACATTCTACATCACTGCAATGGTGGTGGTAGAGAGGACCATCAACCTCAGTCTAGCTGGGGGACAGACAACCTAGAGGGCAGTCCATGCATTTATGTACACATCCATCTGGTGATAGCAGACAGACAGGAGGCCTGGAAATGCTCAGCTACCCACCACCACTATCTGACATTCTCCAGCAGCTAGCACAGTGAATCTGCAGCCACTGCACCATGCAAGGTGTTCCAGCCATACACATACTAACTGCAAACAGTCTGCTAGCTAGTCCATAGTGCATATTACTGGAGAAAATGTGTGCACCCAAAACTGGGATGTCAGCACACCCACAAAGCAGATAGGTTAGTGATTGGGCCCCAAAAGGGAACCCATAAATATCACATGAGAGAAATACTATAGGGCACTATGGGGGACCTAGCCATGCCATGGTGACTGCTCAATCAGGGTGAGAGTGAGCTCCCAGCAGGACATGCTGTGGCCACCCTGTCCGTGCAGGTGGTGGCCGACCAATACAATGTCCCAGCCATTGCCCTATGCCCTGTGCTCATGCATCCTGCCCAGGCCACCCTGTCCGAGCTTTACCCACAGTACCTTGCTCCTCATTATGCACATTGGCAAGCTAACACTGGAGACAGTGCAAACAGTGTGGGCTGAGTAAGGTGTTGCAACCACCACACACTGGATGGACAGACACACTCCCAAACCTATGCCAGCATTGTGCAAATATAGAGGCTTTTGGCAGTCCTGGCCAACTCACTAGTCCTAGACAGAGCACAGGAATGGCTATGGTATGCAATACCGTTGGGGTCACTCCCCGGGGTGGTGAACACTGTCATATACCAGACCTAACACACACTCCAAACACATCAGAGAAATTGGTATGATACAGCTCAATGAGCATATTGTGCTTAACTTAGGAATTTCTATCTGCCAGTAATCATAGCAAACATTTGAGATATGTGTACTGTATTCCCAGGTTTAGGGTGGTATTGGAGAGGTATGCAAGTACTAGTATTGGGAGAGGCACGCAAGGCCCGATATCCTGCCTCTCCATGAGACTTTGGATAATGGAGCCTGTGGGTGCGGTTCTTTCTGCTCCTGTTGGCCGCTGCTCCACGGCAGAGGTTCCCAAATCCAGTCCTGATGGGCCAAACACTGTTCATGTTTTCATGCTGTCCCTAATGAATATGCATAAGCTACATCTGCATACCATGGGGGCGGTGCATGGAAATGCAGCACACACATCTTTATTAGAAACAGCATCAAACCTGAATGATTTGTGGCCCTCCAGGACTGCATTTGGGGGAATGTGCTGTAGGCAATGCACATGTTTCTGGTGTCTGTGCTCTGTAGGGTAAAATATAGGCGTTTGAACGATGCTTCTGTTCTCTGCAATAAAGGTTTGTCTTTATTATCACAGTTTAGTGGTGGGTAATATATGGGGGCTGGGTTGGCAGGAGCCACAGCTGGGACTTGAACCTGTGACCTTCTGCTCCTGCACACACTGGCTGTGTTCACCACACCACACTGTAGCCACAGAGACAGTGCAGTCACTGGAGATACCATGGCTGTTTGTCAGACAGAGCCTGTCTGTTGGAGTGCATGGCACCCAACTGATCAGGGCTAGCCACCGTCTGCTGTGGGCAGCAGGCACTGCCCCCTCCACCACCGGTACCCCTCCTCCACCATGCTGACATGGCCTTATATTGGAGACAGCATCAAACCTGAATGATTTGTGGTCCTCCAGGACGGCATTTGGGGGAATGTGCTGTAGGTAATGTGCATGTTTCTGGTGTCTGTGTTCTTTAGGGTAAAATATAGGCGTTTGAACCATGCTTATGTTCTCTGCAATAAAGGTTCGTCTTTACTATCACGGTTTAGTTGTGGATAAAATATGGGGACTGGGTTGGCAGGAGCCCCAGCTGGGACTTGAACTGGTGAGCTTCTGCTCCTGAACACACTGGCTGTGTTCACTGCACCAAAGAGACAGTGCAGTCCCTGGAGATACCATGGCGGTTTGTCAGACAGAGCCTGTCTGTTGGAGTGCACGGCACCCACCTGAACAGGGCTAGGCCACCGTCTGCTGTGGGCAGCAGACACTGCCCCCTTCACCACCAGTACCCCTCCACCCCAATGCTAACATGGCCTTCTGTTGGTGGTGCTGGGGCTGCACAGTCTCAGGCCATCCACTGTGCAGGTAGGCAGCTGCCTATGGTGCAGTTTCTGGGGTAGGGGTGCCTGCATAGCTGTCAAAGCTTTCCCCCCAGCACTGCATGCCAATGTTCTGTGCCCTTGGGGGTACCTGCTGGGTACTAGCCCCTGTGACACTGTGGGGGGCACACTCGTGCCCATGTTGGGCCCTCATCAGTTGCTGTCTGGCTGCTCTGCTGTTTCAGCATTCCTATGGGCCAGCTAGGAATCACCCTAGTCCGCACTGTGGCCCAGCTGTACCACAGCATGTGCCGCCTGCAGCCCTCTGTGTTCCCTTTTCCGGCATCTCTCCAGTTGCCCGTTCCAACATGCTCGCCCTGCTGTTGTGGAACATGTGCATACCATAGTAAACCTGGCCAATGGAGTCAGAAACCCTGCTCAGCGCAATTTCACTGTGGGCTCATTCACCTTGTATGGGGACGGAGCGTAGACCCTTCCAAAATTCATTTCTTTTTTTTTGGAGCTTTCTTGGGAGTGTTTTTTGATATTTCCCATTGATATCCCTATTGGCCAGCTTGGTTATGTTTTATTTCCATTTTGTTGAGGTCATTTTCAATGTTTATTTGCCCTTTTGTTCCGTGCACATTTATCACACTTATCACTTTTTGTGGGTTTCCCTTGGTTTTGCTGTACATTGCTGACGGAAATGGTTTCTTTTCCCTTTAAATCGGCTCTAACGCCAGAGTTTCACTGGCATTATTTTTGAGCCTCGGATTTCACAGCATTAGTGTGCGGGGAGCCTCTCCCCTCCCACTCTCCACCCATTGACCCCTTCTCTCCGTCCCTGGGGAGCCTTCCTCCGCCCTCCAGGAGCCTTTCTCCGCCTTCAGCGCTCGTTTGCGCCTTAGCGCGCGTTATCGCGTGATGTTACCTGTGCGCCTGCGGACGCGCCATTATCATGCGATAACGTTACAGCACACACTTTAAGACGGTTTAGTAAACATACCCCTTAGTGTTTTATAAAGACAACATAGATACCGATGCCTATGTACCTTAATAAAACAGGCACCCAGAACTAGCCCAAGTAATGCACAGATCCTCTAACACACAATTACACCAGCTCCAAGGCAAGTGTGAATTTGTGCATGCACTTTCTACATGAACTCCTGTATTCTATAAAATCTGTGCATATCGTATCGCAAATCTGTCCAAACTATGGCCCATGGAATGCCTGTGCACTATCTGTGTAAATCTTGGTATCCTCTTTCTGCGCATTTATTTTCTATGTATATATTCCTGTGTTATTTTATGAGTCCTTTTTTTTGCATGCAAAGAATGCTTTACATGGGATTAAAGCTTTACAAATTGGCTATTGTTGCAAGAACTCTGCTGGAACTCGGCAGACTCAAATTTTTAACTTTGAATTCATGTTTAATTTTTTTTTTATCTCTTACTGCATGTTACTTACATTTAATCAAGTTTTCTTGACTTTTGCCATGAGCTCTGCTTCTCTCTGCGCCCTTGTCTTTGCCCTCTATTTTTGGATTATTGAAACCCACAAAGCTGTTGCAGGTTGTCAAAGTCACTTCGGTTGCTCTGTGACTCTGCTGTCAAAGTGACGAGAGTGGCTTCTGTAGCTGTGAGTCTATGAGCTGACTAAGAGATTGACAGTTAGTTGATAAAACGGTCTCTAGTGAAAACAAACTGCAACACGAAATGACTTGAAAGATTGACAGTTGGTAATATCAGTTGACTGAAAATAACCAGTATGAGTATCTTATGGAACAGTGCTGGTAGAAGGAGGTCAATAAGTGCTGCTAGAGGAAAGGTCAGTGAACATGGAAATTTGAGAGGAGTAGGCGAGAATAGCTAGTGGAGAGGTGGAAGGAACTGGCACAGAGGATCTCATGATGGACTGGGAAGCATCACTGATGTGTAATCGTTGTGCTGATGGTATTGATTATCATCAGGAAAAATGACTGCTAATGGCTGCTAATTGGCTGACTATGGAGTTGAGAAAATGTAATTGTTGATTGTATAGGAATCTTAGATGTTAATGGATGACTGATTTCCTATAGCCAGGTATTACTGTTAATGCCATGTTAGACTGACTTGTAAGAGTTGGCTGGTTTTGTTGTATTACCTCCAGCTGTCTTTTAGGTAGAGCACTCTAGATCTATTCTGCAAACATGGTTGTGTAATCATCAGTGTTTACTCATAAGAGAATTTCCAAATTAGATCAATTAATGCACACAAAGCTAAAGCATAGGATGTAGGACTCGCTATTCAAAAGGGTTTATCTGGTTAGCAGGACCAGCTAACTAGATAAACCCTGCTGAACCCAACACTCAGTGGCACTAACCGGAGAGTGCCATTGAATATTCCTTCTAACCGCCATAGTACTATTGAGTGGGCTGGTCCATGGGCATTTATTTGGTTTGCGGTGAAAATTCAGGCCAAAAAAAAGCAGGCTTAACTTTATGTGGTCTGGCTATCTGGATAGTGGCCGACCATCACCACAAGCCACATAGCCAGCAGCAGCTACCTCTGAAACTGGATATTTAGCAAAAGCCATTGCCTGGACAGGTCCACTAAATATCTGGATCCACTTTTGCCCATGGACCGCTGTGGGCTGTCTATTGCCCCAGTAGTTATCTTGGTGGAAAACATCATAAATTGACTGAACAGGTATAAGTGCCCCGCCCCCGCCCCCCATCACTTGAAAGCACAGATGTAATTTTCCTGCATTTACAGTTCAAGGTCCTTATACTAGCTTAGTCCTATACTTCCAAATTAAGTATACCAATGTGACACCTCCTCAGTCATGATAAAGTAAAACACAAGCAATTAGTTTTGTCAACAACATTGGAGGTGTTATAAGAACAATTCTCAAAGACAGCTGAAAGCAAGACCTACAGTAGATACCTTGGTTCAAGGGTCCTAAAATTTTGCCACCTAAATTCGGTGGCAAAGTTTCCTAATGGGCCTTTTACCAAACTGCATTGAGCAGTTGATATGGGAATTAGCATATGCTTTTAGTACATAGCTGTGCTAACAGTTCACATGGAGCCTGATTCAGCAAGGCAACGTCCAGGCTGTCTGGACAGCCTTGAGCAGGATGGGCCTATTAGCACCCGATTCTACACCATGGGAGCAAGACCGGGCCTGGGGATGGCCTGGTGTGCCTCTACAGTCAGCTGGGGGACGTCCTCACTGCCTCCCAGCCAGCTGACCGCATTGCTGTCCCCCTTTACTCCATCACCCAACCCCTGACAGGGCCAGCCAAGGCATGGATCGGGCGGCGGGGACTCACCTTGCCTGCCACTGATGCTGCCAGCAGACTGGCTGGCCAATCCAGGGGAGAGGGCAGCCAGTGCTTATTCCACCTCCAAGGTGGAATAGTCTGGCTGTCCCACCGGTGCCCTCAGGATGTATAGGGCTGTGACTGGAATCGGTTCTGTATGTCTGGGTGCAAGACCTGCCCATTCTTCTCCCACTCTTTGCCCCCTTGCCATCCCCATCCTCGCAGTATGCACAGTGGCTCTGTGCATGCAGTGGGGACGGGAGGCAGAATACGGCAAAGGTGGATAGCGGGTCTGCCTGTCCCAGCGGGACGTGCAAACCCACAATCCACCTCACAGAATTGGGACCATAGTGGTTTGTCATTTAGCACTCTCAATTTCCCAAGTTAACTACATAGCACAGAATAGGGCTGAAAAAGGGCAGAGAGTAGGCATGGACCACACCTTACAATTAATGCAAGGTAACATACTGCATATTAGCTGTTAACACAGCAGATGATGTGACATGTAGTATAAGGTACATGTTACAAATGACATTCAAATTCAATCTGGGATGTCCAAATCAGGATGTTTGAAAAAAAAGCACGCAAAGAAAAGATCCCAATTCCAATATACATGCCAACAAATAGACTGTGCTAGTATTCGTATTGTCGGAGCTTCAATCAAGAGGGGGTAGTAAAATATCTCACCTCCTCACCATAGATGCTCCTTTTTAATTTTTTAATTTTTATTTCTTAATTCTATAAATCCTCTGACAGAACATTGAAGAGCCACATCCCAAAAGAATATAGTTACTTATCTGATCGTGTACTGAAATGCTGTCAGTCAACAACAACAATGTGCCATGTTTCAGACCACTCAAAACTGGTCCTGCATCAGGTTTGAAAATATTTTTGACAGGTTTTCAAACACGTCTCATATTATGACTCCAAAGGCTCTGATCAAAGTGTCCACAATGAAATCCAGTCTAAAGAGCTTTTCAAAAAAATGGCATCTGACGTCATACTTATATTACTCACTAATTGGCCAATAAGCAAAGGAGACCTCCCATGCTTAGCCTATGAACAGGGGAAAGCCTTCCACCAATAGGAGGGATCAACCCAATTCATTCATAAAGTATAGACTGAGGCCATCAGAATTATTATAAGCTGGACCATTCAAGCTCGGCATTAAGGAGTCACTGTTTGTAGATGAAAAATCCATTGTTGCTCTCTTTTTTGTAATTTGTATACCCAATCCCCTCCTCAGGGATCTAGGGGAATAAAAGCCAATACTTGCCAGCAAAGTTGGTCAAAAGTATGTCCTAGCATAAGACAGTGCTCCACAATCCGAGCCAACAAAGTTTTTGTTTGTAATCGAGAAGTATGCTCAGTCAGTTGCACACCTTCACTGATCTCATAGTGTGTCCTATACAGTACAAATCACAGGGGCAAACAATGAGATACACTACAAAAGATGATTGACATATAGTGGGCCAGAATGAAGTCCATATGTTTCCCCCCCCCAGAGATCATGCCATGCATGTTGGGATGTCCAACCCTGCTATTCGTGGTACAGAATGATCCCCTATGTGTCTTGTAACATTACTTTAATAGGTAGCATTAAGTAGATGCACACTGTCAGGCACTTACGTGTGCAGTAAGAACAGTATCTCTGCATTAACTGCATATGCAGATGCTGGGCACACCTCCAAAGGTTAATGCAGAGGCTCTGCAGTTATCGGGTGGTATTAATCTGAGCAATTGCTTTATTGTTACTGCAAACCTCTACCATATTTTAGTAAAGGGATCCCTAAGATTTTGACTGAAAATGTGCCAAGCTTCAGGAGCCTAAAACGGAAGTGCCTAGATTTAGGCCTGTTACTAATTCTCAAAACTTTAGGTTCCTAAATTAGATGCTTAGCATCAGAAATCTATTACTAGTCTAACTTGTTTCCTATGATCTTTTCCCGCCTATGGCCCTGTCTGGTTTTTTAGAAATATATCTAGGTGCATGGATCTTTTAAATATTAACCAGTTGTTACCTGTGTGCACAGTTTTAAAATTGTCCCTGTATTTTCCAATGAGATAGTAATGTTAAGGCACTGCACAATCTCAATACAATTGGAAAGTGGTGCAAAATGACTTTCTCTAGAATTGCTAATTTTGATCTTTGCATTTTTGTTGCTTGATCTCTGAAAGATGATAAATCATTTATGTCTTTGAATGCTTGGAACCGGAAAGTTCTGCAAACAGGAAATATCTTTTACTTTACATTTACATTGCTGTTATGGTATTTAAAGTGCACAGCTGTTTTTAACCTGTGTACTTTAGGTACATTTTTAGAGAACTGGCCCACGCCATTTCTATTTGTAAAGTAGCAAGTGGAAAATATGCAGGCTAAAAGCATCCACAAACTTTGCTCCTAAAGAATAGCTTGCTTAGGCTTCAGAACTGAATGTGTATGGTCTATTTCTTCTCTTAAACATGCCTATGGGAATACTTCTTTCATTCAGCGCCAAAGGTGAACATGTGATGGAATCTGCACATCCTTTTAGTCTCCTTTGAGGAGGCCAATTTTCAGTCAGGCCATTTCACCCAGGTCAACACCAATTTACTGTCCGTGGGTAAATGATTTTTTTTTTTAATGTTCCTGAGGAGCAGCTGCAAGTCTGCTCCAGTTCTCTCTCTTCCAGCAAGTGAAGCCATCGTCACAAAGGGATTTATCTGAGCACTAAAGAGCTACTGGTATTTAGAAGAAAACATTTTTACACAGCAGTTTATCAAACTTACAAGATGGGTATTAATGGAAGCCAGTCTGGCAAGTTTAATACCTAGAAAAATAGGGCTTTCACTCAGGTATCTTTAATGCTCTAGTTTTAGCTTTCTGGGGAATACAGACTGGACTTAGCACAATACTGACAATTGCAGCTGCGGGCTAAGGAGAGATTGAACCGCCATTCTCTTTGCAGGCATCCCCCTGGCTGTTTGCCTAACACCACTTCTGTTTCATTGATGCTGGCATTGCCTGGTTCTTTCTCCTGCCGATGTAATTTCTGAGCCATCCCTTGAAAGAGCAAACTAGGACAGAGAAGACTTACTATTGCGTCTATATTGTATGTCATTTAATATCCATGCCATGTCTTTCTTACCCTTTATTAAAGGGAATTGTATCCATGCTGTCACTTGTCAAAATGGTTGATGCAAGTTTTCATTTAATATTTTGGTTAATTGCATACAAGGAAATAGCTTCAGCAGTCATACACAAGCTATCTTCCTGTCCCATTATTTCCTATAGTGGAACACAAAAAACACAGATGTGTTGTAGAAAAAAATTCTAAATATCCATATGCTGCAGCTGTTTGGGAGGAGTGGCCTAGTGGTTGGGGCAAGTTATCTCAGGCAAGAGGGCCATGGGTTTGAATCCTGCTAGCAACCTTGGGCTGGAAGGACTGTGGTTTCTAGTCCCACAAGTGTTCCTTGTGACCTTGGGCAAGCCACTTAACCCTCCATAGCCTCAGGTACAAAAACAGAGATTGTGAGCCCTTCAGAGACAAGGGAAAAATATATATACAGTACCTGAATGTACATCACTTTGACTGGTAGAAAAGCTGTATATAAGCCTAGTCAAATAAATATTTCTAGTTTCTATGTCTTGAATTGGTCATATCTATGGGATTAGTGTCATTACCTAGCAATGTCAGGAACCCCAGTGGTCCTGTTTTTCTTATTTCTTACTATATTGAATTTGAGTCTTTATGTGAGGTTTGTGATACAATCTACTTACGTTGCTTTCTAACCCCGCCAAAAGCATGACTTTGGAAATGTATCCCCTCAATCCAGCTAATTGTACTCTTGCAGTGGAACCTTTATACTGTAGCTGGAACGAGTGAAGGCACTTTTGTATTATTGTAATTAGTTAATATGCTACATTATTAATAGCAACGTTCCCATGAAGCTGAGCGGGAGTCCCCCACCCATGCTGCTGCCGGTAGGAGGGGTGCAGTGATATTTTACTTCCAATCACAGGAATGCTCATTACTAGGTATTTTATTATTTCTAGTATTTGGGGGGGGGGGGGGGGGGGGGGGGGGGGGGAGGGGTTTGTAAACTACTTAAGGTTACATTTTTGTTGAAAGAAGATGGCATTTTTGCTATTGTAATTAGCATTTCTTGTATTGTTTATTTTAATTTGTATATTTGCAAAAGCTTAATTAAAAAAAAAAAAAGAAAGATGATGGCATATAAATGTGGAATAGCCCAGTGTTTCCCAACCCAGTCCTACGGGGCACACCGGCCAGTCAGGTTTTCGGGATATCCCTAATGACTATGCATGAGATATATATGCATTAGAGATATCCTGCCAACCTGACTGGTTTGTGGCCCTCCAGGGCTGGATTTGGAGACCCCTGCCTTACACCTCTGTCATTTAAGATTGTGAGTGGGCAAGGTGCAGATGTCCTAGACATCGAAAGGGTATATAGAATGTGACACATTCCTCCTCGATTCTCACCACCACCAAAATATTGTCTATTAGACAACTTTTTGGTGGTGGTGAGAATCGAGGAGGAATGTGTCACATTCCATATACCCTTTCGATGTCTAGGACATCTGCACCCTGCCCACTCACAATCTTAAATGACAGAGGTGTAAGGCAGGGGTCTCCAAATCCAGCTCTGGAGGGCCACAAACCAGTCAGGTTGGCAGGATATCTCTAATGCATATATATCTCATGCATAGTCATTAGGGATATCCCGAAAACCTGACTGGCCGGTGTGCCCCGTAGGACTGGGTTGGGAAACACTGGAATAGCCAACTTAACATAGCCCGACATAGACAATTGCAGCAAGGAGCTGATGAGAGACAGTACATCCATTCTCTTTACAGTTCACCCCTTAGCTGCCCACTGAGACATCACTGCTGTCTGGTCGGAACCAGTGTATCCTAGTTTCCACCCCTCAACATTTCCGGGCTGCTGTTTGAAAGACTGGCCCAGGACATATGGTAGACCAGAGTCACTGACTGGGTATTGCCTAAGAGGCTTGCTTTTTAGGTAACCCTTCAGGTATTACAGTAGGGTTGGCTGTTATTTTTATCTAACTTTTATTGGTTTTATTTCATTTTTTATTTGTTTTGAGTCATATTTGTATTTTTTCTGTCCTGTTTCAATTGTCTGCCAATTTTTAATGTTGCCATGTCTTATGAATATTGTCTTAGTTATCTAACTCTGTGATTTAGGTCAACTTTTCTTTAAATATAAGGTCTTAAAATGCAATTTGCCAGTTTCATTTGGACATTTTGGAGCCTTTGATTTTTTTTGGAAAGATTAGGAAGTACCAGTATGCATTTTAAATCTTGTTATACAGTAGGGTGGTGAACTGGGAATTTGTTTTGTTTTCATGTACTAGAGAACTGGATTGAAGTGGATTGAAGCATTGACTCCTTGATTCATTGTTTACAAATGGTTACTTTACCAACTACCAAAGAACACGTCATATGACACTCAAAGGAGCATGCCTACCAAACTGTTGTTGCCTTTTGCAGCTATCACAGTGTGATAGCTGCAAAAGGCCCATGGTAAGTCCAAACCCTAACCAGTATCTGCAGGGGCCGTTCCCATCTTTCTCCCTGCAGATACTACAGATGTTTTGGACCTGCAATCCCTGAATTGGTAGGTAGTGCGGGAAGTCTGTCAGTGCCTGTTGATGCAGGGATCACAGGTCTCTGCGGTAAGTGCAAAGGGGAGGTAGTGATTGCCTGGACAGAGCTCTTGTTAGCTACTGATTCCACCTCTGATCTGACAATATTGTCGGTGCTGCAGATGTACAGATCCCCCGGCATAAAAAGAGACCTCCCTGCCTTCAGCACGATCCTACCCTGGACAGCTCCCAGTTCCCATCAGGAACTGTTTGGAGGGGGGGGGGGGGTAGTGATCAGTGCGCCCACATACACAGAACACCTTCCTGGCTAGTCAGTCGGCCCTCCTAACACCCCCCTCCTGGTTCAATCTAGCCAATCAGGGCACCGACATCCCTCCTTCCAAACTTGAAATCCTGGCTAGTCAGTTAGCCTAAGTGGTGCCCTCTTGGCCCCCTGCCCCCTCCCGAAAGCCCTTACCTTAATTATGTAGTGGTCTAGTGGCCACAAAGGACAGGAGCAGTCCTCCCTGCTTCTGGCTGCAGTCATGAGGCCGCAATTATGAGGCCATTTTTGTTAGTACCACTGAAGAGGCCAGGAACATTGCTCTGCTCGTGTGTGGCATTATCTGCAGCCGAAATGGGGCCTAGTTTAGCAGCCATCTCGTGAAAACGTTTTGCATGATGTCTGATGACAATCGTAACACCTACTCCCTACCCAAGCTTGCCCCCCCACATTACAACACGTGAAATGCAGATATTGCAGAAAAGTGCCTGCGATATCTGCATTTCCGCTGCATGCTATTTTTGTGTTAGTTCTGTGGTAGCAGCTAATGCCCTTTAGTAGACATGCTCCTAAGAAAATTTATGACAAAGTTACAGCCATTGCTTTTATTCCAAACTTTGCAAACAATTCAACTTCTAGTTCTATAGGTGTTCCATGTGGCCTTGGGCAAGCCACTTAACCCTCCATTGCCTCATTGAGAGCCTTTGGGGACAAGGGAAATATGTATATATGCAGTACCTTAATGTACACCACTTTGACTCATAGAAAAGTGGTGTATAAGGCCTGAGGTTGCTTGTCCCCATGAAGGTTTCAATTCCCGCATGGGGACAAGCAACATCAGGCCGGAGGGACTGGGGTCTCTAGTCCCATGGCCACTCCTTGTGGCCTTGGGCAAGCCACTTAACCCTCCATTGCCTCAGGTACACTTAGATTGTGAGCCCTTCGGGGACAAGGGAATAAAAAATACCTGTTAGTATACATGTAAACCACACTGATTCTAAAGAGCGCGGTATAAAAATAAATAAATAAATAAGTCTAGCTAAATAAATAAATAAACTTGTCCCCAAAATTAACAAAAATAAAAATCACTTGAACAAAAAAATAATCCTGTAAAGAACATGAGAAACTAAATAAAATGAAAAATGTTGGCCTACACATCTCTACTAGATATTAGGAAGCAAATATTAACTATTCCAGCTAGAATGAAAGTCAGTTAAAGTAAGGCCTTTACTTTCCTTTTAAGTCAATTAAGAACATAAGAACATAAGATATGCCATACTGGGTCAGACCAAGGTCCATCAAGCCCAGTATTCTGTTTCCAACAGTGGCCAATCTAGGTCATACGTACCTAGCAGTTTCCCCAAAAGACACAGCTTCCACAATGCTTGCACTGGGTCAAGCATTGATATCCTGGGTCTCTTCTTAATAATGATTTATGGACCTTTCCTCCAGGAACTTGTCCAAACCTTTTTTAAACCAGCTACACTAACAGCCTTTACTACATCCTCCGGTAACAAATTCCAGAGTTTGATTACACGCTGAGTGAAAAAATATTTTTTTTATTAGTCTTAAATAGTTTACCTTGTAGCTTCATTGCATGTCCCCTAGTCTTTCTATATTCTGATAACGTAAACAATCGATCTATGTTTACCCTTTCCACTCCATTCATTAATTTATAGACTTCTATCATATCTCCCCTCAGCCGTCTCTTTTCCAGGTTAAAGAGCCCTAACCTTTTTAGCCTTTCTTCATGGGAGTACCCTTCCATCCCCTTTACCATTTTCGTGGCTCTTCTCTGAACCTTTTCTAATATCACTATATCCATTTTAAGATACGGCGACCAGAACTGCACACAATATTCAAGGTGCGGTCTCACCATGGAACAATATAGAGGCATTATAATATCTTTTGTTTTATTTTCCATTCCTTTCCTTATGATACCTAGCATTCTATTTGCTCTCTTGCCGCCGCTGCACACTGGGCCGAGGGTTTTAACATGTTATCCACAATGACGCCTAAATCTTTTTCCTGGTTGGTGGTTCCTAATATGGAACCTTGCATCGTGTAACCATAGTTTGGGTTGTTCTTCCCTTGGTGCATAACTTTGCACTTGTCCACATTAAATTTCATCTGTCATTTTGATGCCCAGTCTTCCAATTTATCAAGATCCTCTTGCAATTTTCCACAATCCTCTTGGGTTTTAACAACTTTAAATAGTTTTGTGTCATCTGCAAATTTGATAACCTCACTCGTTATTCCACTTTCCAGGTCATTTATGAATATGTCAAAAAGCAGCGGACCCAGCAAAGATCCCTAGGGTACACCACTATTCACCTTTCTCCATTGGGAAAATTGGCCATTTAGCCCAACCCTCTGCTTTCTATCTTTTAACCAGTTCTTGATCCACAGTAGTACACTGCCTCCTATCCCATGACTCTAGTTTTGCCAAAGGTCTCTGATGAGGGACCTTGTCAAAGGCTTTCTGAAAGTCCAGATACATTATATCAACCGACTCACCTTTGTCCACCTGTTTGTTCACACCTTCAAAAAATCATAACAGATTAGTAAAACAAGATCATCCTTGTCTAAAGCCATGTTGGCTGTCTCCCATTAGGCCATGACTATCTACATGCTGAGTAATTTTATTCTTTATGATGGTTTCTACCATTTTTCCCGGTATTGATGTCAGGCTCACCGGTCTGTAGTTTCCTGGATCACCCCTGGAACCCTTTTTAAAAATTGGTGTTACATTGGCGATCCTCCAATCTTCAGGTATTAGAGATGATTTTAAGGATAGTTCACAGATTGCTAATAGCGGATCTGCAATCTCATATTTCAGTTCTTTCAACACCCTTGGATGTATACCATCCGGCCCAGGTGATTTGCTACTCTTCAGTCTATCTAATAGTTGTAATACATCTTCCCGATGTATCGATATTTCCTTCAATTCTTCCGCACCTTTAAATACCACTTCAGTCATGGGTAACATCCCTACATCTTCCTCAGTAAAGACCGAAGCAAAGAATTCATTCAGTCTCTCCGCTATCACCTTGTCGCCTCTTAGTGCCCCTTTAACCCCTCTATCATCTAATGGACCAACTGACTCTCTCACAGGTGTTTTGCTACAAATTACTTGAAAAAGTCTTTATTTCATGTTTTTGCTTCCGCAGCAAGCTTCTTCTCAAATTCTCCTTTTGCCTGCCTTATCAATGCCTAGCATTTGACTTGCCAGTGCTTGTGCTGTTTCCAGGTTTCATCATTTGGCGCTTTTTTCCATTTCCTGAAAGATGCTTATTTGGCAACAACAGCCTCTCTGACCTCCCCTTTAAACCATGCTGGCAGTTTTTTGGACTTCCTTCCACTTTTCTTAAAGCGTGGAATACAGCTGGTCTGGGCTTCCAAGATAGTATTTTTCAACAACACCCAAGCTTGATGTAGGTCTTTAACCTTTGCAACTGCTCCTTTTAGTTTTTTCTTAACTATTTTCCTCATTTTATCATAGTCTCCCTTTCGAAAGTTAAAAGGTAGTACTGTGGATTTCCTTACTATCCCTCCTCCACTAATTAAATCAAAGGCGATCATGCTATGATCACTATTGCCAAGTGGCCCCAACACCCTTATCTCTTGCACTAGATCTGGTGTTCCACTAAGGACTAGGTCTAATATGGCTTCCCCTCTGGTCAGTTCATGAACCAGCTGCTCCAAGAAGCAGTCATTTCTTTCATCTAGGAACTTTGTCTCCCTAGCATGTCCTGCCGTGACACTGACCCAGTTGATACCGGGGTAATTGAAATCACCCATTATTATTTCTGCGCTGTAACTTTTGTTAGCTTTCTTGATTTCTTTGAGCATCTCGTCATCCATTTGTTGATTCTGGCCAGGCGGTCAATAGTACACCCCCACTGCATCGCCTTCCCCTTTTTACATGGAATTTCAATCCATAGAGATTCTACAGCAAATTTTGTTTCCTGCAAAACTTTAATCCTTTCTGACTCAATGCCCTCTCCCATCTAATTTTTTTAGACTTCTAGCATTTGCATACAAGCATTTTAGAGACTGTATTTTATTCATATTAATTTGGCTATTGGTAGACATGGGTAATTTGGGATCTTTAAGCTCTATGTCCTCCATACTCAAGGGCATTTGGGCTACTTTACTCTTTTTTGGAACCTCTCTGCTTTTGGTAGTATCCTTCAAGGATACATTCTTCCAAACCATCCGCTCTTGGGTGGTTGTCGGCTTTCCCCTATTATCTAGTTTAAAAGCTGTTCTATCTCCTTTTTAAAAGTTAATGCCAGCAGCCTGGTTCCATCCCGGTTAAGGTGAAACCCATCCCTTCGGAAGAGCCCCTCCTTTCCCCAGAATGTTCCTCAGTTCCTAATAAATCCAAGCCCCTCATCTCTGCACCATTGTCTCATCCACGCATTGAGACTCCGGAGCTTTGCCTGCCTTTTGGGTCCCGCGCGTGGAACGGGAAGCATTTCAGAGAATGCTACCCTGGAAGTTCTGGATTTCAACTTCCTACCTAAAAGCCTAAATTTAGCCTCCAGAACCTCCCTATCACATTTTCCTATGTCATTGGTATCAACATGTACCAAGACAGCAGACTCATCCTCAGCACTATCTAAAACCTTATATAGGTGGTGCGTGAAGTCAGCTACCTTCGCACCAGGCAGGAATGTTACCAGGCGATCCTCATGTCCACCAGCCACCCAGCTATCTAAATGCCTAATGATCGAATCACCAACTATAACGGCTGTCCAAACCCTTCCCTCATGGGCACATGGCCCTGGAGAAACTGCCTCAGTGCGAGAGGGTTTTACATCACCTGGAGGACAGGTCCTAGTTATAGGATCACTTCCTGCCACACCAGGGTGATGCTCTCCTGTCACGTGACCTCTCTCCTCCATTGCAACAGGGATGCTGCCAGACTGGAGGTGGGACTTCAGGTCTATATTCCTGTAGGTCTCGTCTATGTACCTCTCTGTTTTTCTTATGTTTTCCAAGTCTGCTACTCTAGCCTCTAGAGAACGGACTCGTTCCCTGAGAGCCAAGAGCTCCTTGCACCTAGTGCACACGTAAGACCTCTCACCAACTGGGAGAAAATCATACATGTGACACTCAATGCAAAAGACTGGAAAGCCCCCATCTCGCTGCTGGATTGCTGTCTGCATCTTAGTTTTAAGTTTGTGTTTAGATCTTTAAGTTCTTTACTTACTAAGGGTTGCTATGGATATTTATACTAATAAAACTGTACCTAATACGTTTAATATACCTTGTTCACCTGAAGCTTAATTAATCTCAGGTCCTTAGTGTATGACTGATTTGGGTAAGGAGCTTCACCTGAGAGCACCTCCTGTCTTTTAATATGTGTAAGTACCTATAAAGCAACGATTATCACAGGGGTGGGTGGGTGTTGGGGAGTGAGGGAGGGAGGGAAATAACACTTATTAAAAGAGGGCTGCTACACAGTACCCTGTCTTGTGCTGCTGAGGTAAGCTATATTCTGATTTGATTTAAATTATAGCTCTTTGCTGCTGCTAGGCTCTAACTTATTATGAAATTTAAACTACAAGCTCTCTACTGGGTTCCAAATTTAACCAGCAAGCACTCTTCTGTGTTTTAAATTTAAACTAAAATTACTTTGCTGATGCTAGGCCCTGAGTGACTATTAAATTTAAACTACATGCTCTCTGCTGGGTTCCAGATTTAACCAGAAAGCTCTTTTTTGTGTTTTAAATTTAAACTAAAAGCACTTTGCTGATGCTAGGCCCTGAGTGATTATTAAATTTAAACTACAAGCTCTCTACTGGGTATGAAATGTAACCAGTAAGTTCTCTTCTGTGTTTTAAATTTAAACTTAAATTGCTGCTTCTAGGCCCTGACTGAGTTAACAAAAAATAGTGGGTTCACAGATTAATTAGCTTTAATACAAATAATTCCTTTCAGAAAATTCCCAGAAGTATATACTCACAATTGCAGATCTCTCTCCAGAAGTAACAGTCCCCTTTTCTAGTCCTTCAAGAATTGTATTATCAACCACTGTAATGTTACTACTAAGAGTGCTATATTAAGAAACCTAATAAACATAAACATAGGGACTCTTTTACTACAGTGCACTGTGGGTTTGCACCTAATCCCCCTTTAGGGAGACATTTGGAAGCATTATTCATGACTTGGGTACCTGAAAATGGGCATCTGGATGTGCAAATCACAAATACGTCCCTGGAGTCATTTTAGAAAGCTGAGTATATAGACATCCCTAGTCCATGTGCATGGAAGCCATACATATCTGGCCCTGGCTGCTGACACATCCATGGCAATACTACTCACAACCATGAATAAGTGGCAGAAAAGTGCTTGTTTCATGGCAGCAATGCAGGGGGAAGATTGAAATGTGCTATTACTGCTATAGTACTTTTCGCCAGAACTCTCTTCCCCTGGATATCTACTCACAAACTTCCCATAAAAAAATTAAAAACAAATAATAATTTAGCTGTTCCATTAGACCTTTCAAGATTATATGTAGTTGTCAACATTATTGGCACCCTTGCAGTTCAACCACTTACTGTCCAATATCTCCTAAAAAAAAAAGCAGTTGCCCGGGAATTGGCTTTGGACCATATATGCACACACATTTGACACATAAAAGAATCAAAACAAGACCAATTAAAAAAGGAAATAGTAGGAAATAGTATAAAATGGGGATATTTCCAGGACATGATTATTGGCACCCTTATAAACAATTTCAAATCAGTTTGAACAGAAAAACCACATTCCAATTGTAGCAAAATTAGACATGCCTGTGATCAATTCTCAGTACTCATATTACTTGAATCAACCAGTGAATGATGGCTCTAATGTTTAAAATGGCCACATTCACTCTCTATTCGACTTTCACAATGGTGAAGACAAGAACTGCCTGAGATCATCAGAAATGCCATCATCACCAAACTTCAAAGGGATACAAGGCCATCTCCAAAGATCTTGGGATTCCTATGTCTACAGTTCACAATGTTAAGAAGTTTTCTGCTCATGGAACTGTCAAGAACCTCCAGGGACATAGTGGGAAAGGAAAATTAATCCAAGAAGTCTTCGAAGGTAAGTGTGAAATATTGGTAAAACACCACATACAACATCCAAAGAGTTTAAGGCTGACCTGAAGCAATTTGGAGTGGTCGTTTCAACCCGCACCATATGCCGTGGACTTCATGGGCAAAGGCCAAGGGGGAACCATACTGCTCAAAGACTGATATAAAAAGGCAGGCCTGATCTTTGCCCAAACCTACCTTGAGAAATCACAATCCTGGGAAAATGTTCTGTGGACAGATGAAACCAAACTTGAGCTCTTTGGTAATGCAGACCAGTGCTACATTTAAAGGCAAAGAAATGAAGCTTATAAGGAAAATAAACACCCTTACTATAGCTAAATATGGTGGAGGTTCCATAATGTTGTAGGGCTGTTTTGCTGCCTCAGGCACTGGAGGCCTGGAATGTATTAGAGGAATCACAAAGTCAGAGGACTACCAAGATATTTTGGAATGAAATGTGCTACCTGGTGTCAGAAAACTAGGTCTGGGTTGAAGGTCATGGGTCCTCCAGCAGGACAATGACACAAAACATACATCCAAAAGTACAAATGAATGGTTAAAAAGGGACAAATGGACTGTTTTAAACTGGCCAGCAATAAGTCCTGATCTCAATCCAATTGAGAACCTTTGGAAAGAGCTGAAATCTTCCATTGGCAAAAGGGAATCCTGGAAACATTCATGAGCTGTAACAAATCACAGTTGAAGAGTGGGAGAAACTACCAGAAGACAGATGTACAGGATTTATAGATGTATAGCTACAAATATTAATTAAGCTCCACTATTTATCCTAAATTATTGTGACCACCTTATCATAAAATTTCCCCACATTTATTGTGGTTAGCTAATGGTAATTTAATTAAATTAGCGATCAGGTCTCAGATTTAACCTCGGCTACTCACTGGATCTGCTTGCATGTGCGGCGTTTTTCAGGAGTTGGACCACAACCGGATAGAGCCGTATCTTTTTACTCATTGGAGAGCATTGTGACCGATTCACACTTTACTTCAAATTTAAACCAAGATAAATGCTTTTATATCTATTTTTATTAAAGCATTCCCCTGAAGAAGCAATCATTTGTGAAACGCTACGGCGCCAAGAAAGTGCGTTGGGAACAGGAGTTGCATATACCGCTTGAGAGCAGCAGTAGAGGGAGCTGCCTATGCAGTAATTGCACGAAGATTTCATCAAGAAGAGAGTAGCTGTTGCATTACTGCTTGCGGTAGCGCTGTTTACACTGTAACCATAACCGTAAGAAAACCGCGCTGAGAAGTTGAGAACAGAAGTTGTAAACACTATTGGTGCATAGGAGTGGAGAGGTCGAATTGCAGGAAGATTGAAATGAGTTGTTTTTGCTATCGAGTTATCGATCCGCTACTGGAGATCCCATAGTGTTAAAATCAACTTAAAGTGATCTAACAACCTTTTAAAATTACGGGTATTAAAGACATGGTTACAATTAACAGCTTTGATAAGATAAGCTAAGGAGGAAAGCATAATAAACCTCTGGTTAAAAATTAAAAACAATAGCGATGTTCACAGGTCATTGATGTATGAACAGCGCGTTTCACTGCATCATACAAGCAGTTCCAGTGAGTAGCCGAGGTTAAATCTGAGACCTGATCGCTAATTTAATTAAATTACCATTAGCTAACCACAATAAATGTGGGGAAATTTTATGATAAGGTGGTCACAATAATTTAGGAAAAATAGTGGAGCTTAATTAATATTTGTAGCTATACAGCATAAAAGCTCTGGGAAGTGACGATATTGTAATTTGTCAGGATTTATAGATGGCTACAAGAAACATTTCGAGGCTGTCATCACTGCCAAGGATTGTGCAATGAAATATTAGTGAAGGGTGCCTTTATTCCTGTCCAGGTTATATTTTTTTTCTCAGAAATTACTATGTCTAAGTTACATAGATATCTCTTTATTTTGTTGTATACCTTTTGAACATATTATTAAAATATTATGATGACATACAGTTGGAATATGTCCAATTAGTTCTCAAGATATTGTATGTAACATACCTAAAATGCAAGGGTGCCAATAATGCTAACCACAACTGTAACTCCCTCTCCATCCTGCCCCTTCCTCCTATGGCCTGTCCTTGATATAGTTTAGTGTCATCTGGAGAATTATTATTGTCCTACTCACCACCCTTATATGTCATTTTTCTGTAGGCCACCACTTAGGGGCTTGTTTACAAAGCTGCGGTAGCGGTTCGCGATCGTTATCGGAGCCGCGACCCCATTGATTTCAATGGGGCCGCGGCTCCGATAATGACTGCGAACCGCTACCGCGGCTTTGTAAACAAGCCCCTTAATGTTTTTCTTATTAATGAGATTGAGAATTATATTTTTATTTATTTATTTTATTTATTTATTTAATGCTTTTATATACCGCGCTTTTTAAAATCAGTGCGGTTTACAGATAGCATTTTGTGCAGAGTAGGAAGATCCTACTTTGCACTTACAATGAACAGGTAGTACAACTTGGATTGATAACAGGGGAAAGCATATACAGGCTATATACAAATTATATACAATGGGAGGGAGGTCGCTATGTGGTTATAGCAACATGGCTTGTCCAGAGGGCTATATACAAGGATGTGAATTATTGATTGGGTTGACTGTAAGGTAAGGCCAGGTGAGGATGTGTTGTTGGCCTGGGCATAGTGTAGGAGATAGAGGTGGTGCTTTAGTGCCTTTCTAAATTGGGCAAGGTTGGTGATAGTACGGATGGTCACTGGGAGTTCGTTCCAGCAGGTAGATGCGTAGAACCTAAACGCTCTGTTTCTTCTGGCATTAGTGCATTTTGTTACTTCACTGGGGGTTACTAGAGTGTTGGTGGCGGAGGATCTTCTTGTTCTAGAAGCAGGTGTGGGGAGGATAAGGTTTGTCAAAGAGCTGGCAGTTCTTTTGTTAATGGCCTTGAAAGTTAAAAGAGCAACTTTGTATATGATCCGGCAGTAAATTGGTAACCAGTGCATATCCTTTAGGATTGGAGTGATGGGCTCCCTTCTAGAGGCCCCATGTAGGAAACGGGCGGCAGCATTCATTGCTAGCTGTAGTGGGTTAAGTGTGTTCTTGGGGAGTCCCTGAAGGATTATATTGGCGTAGTCAAAGTGAGGGGTTACTAGTGCCTGGAAAACTGTTTGGAAGTCCTCTGGTTGCAGCAAGGGTCGGAGATGTCGAATTGTCCTCATCTTATGGTAGACCTTCTTTACAGTATTGTCTATGTGTGCTTTCATATAGAGGTGCTGGTCCAGCATGACTCCTAGGTAGCGGATGGTGGGACGGCTCGGGAGTTCGGCGTCTCTTGTCTTCAGTGTTGCCGGTGGGGAGAAGTTTTGATTTCTCGTGATGAACAGCACTTCTGTCTTGCTGAAGTTTATCCTGAGACTCTGTGAGTGAAGCCAGTCCATGACGGCGTCAAAGCATTTTACTAGTGGAGAGAAGTTTGGTTGATCGATGGTGAATGGGGTGAAGAGTAGTACATCATCTGCATAAATCAGGCAGGATATGTTGAAGGAGTGGATGATTGCACATATGGGCTGCATGTATATGTTGAATAGTAGGGTGGATAGCAAGGAGCCTTGGGGGACTCCATGTTTTTGTTGAAAAGGCTCGGAGGTCGCAGAGCCTGTCTGAACCTGCTGCCATCTATCTGTTAGGTACGACCTGCACCAACTCCAGGCTGAGCCCTGGATTCCCTTTTCCTGGAGACGTATTAGGAGCTGTTCGTGGTTGACTGAGTCAAAAGTTGTGGAGATGTCTAGGAAGATCAGGGCATATCCTTGTCTGTAGTTGTTAATCCCTGTGATTAATGTGTTAAAGAGCATGGCAAGAAGCGTTTTGATGCCATGTGCTTCCCTAAAACCATGTTGGCATGGATCAAGAGGGGCCATGGAGTTGATGTGTTCTTGGATTTGCCATTGAACTACCTTCTCAATAATCTTGGCTAGAAGCGGGATGCTTGAGATTGGTCGATAGGATTCAACCTTCTGGGGGTTCAGCTTGTTGTTCTTCAGAAGGGGCCTGATCGACGTCTGTTTGAGGCATGCTGGGAACGTTTCTGTGGAGAAGGACCTCTCCATGATCCTGGCTAGGGCTGAACTGAGTTCTTTGCACAGGGATCTTATCCAATGTGCTGGGCAGGGGTCATTTGGAGCTGTGGTGGCATTGATAGTTGCGATGATGTCCTTGATGCCTCTGGCTGATGGTGTCGTAAGCAAGTTGAGCGGTTGTGATTGATATGGGTTGTGTCCAGGGGTGGGTTTCATGGTTATGCTGATATTGCTGGCTTTGGCTAGTATGTAGTCTGCATATTCCTACGGGTGCAGTATTATACTCTGTGTGGGCGAAGGTTCTTTCGTCATGGACTTCACTAGGTTGAAGAGGTCGTGAGGTTTGTTTAGCGAAAGGTGTAGGAGTTCAGAGTGGTATTCTCTCATTTTCACTGATATAGAGTCACAGTGTGCATTCAGGTCGGCGGAGTAGGCTGCCTGGTCGGTTGGGGACCTGGATCACCGCCATTTTCTTTCTAGTTTCCTAAGGAGAAGTAGTGAGGACCGTAGCTCAGCAGAGTACCATCGTGCTGGTTTCCTACCTCTTGGTGTTTTGTCTGAGGTCTTGATTGAGGTAGGTAGGCATGCGGCAGAGTTCAGGCTGTTATTCCAAGTGGCCATCAGTTCATCCAGGTCAGGAGAATCTAGCTTGAGGTTTGGAAGGACTTCATTGAGGATTGCCTCTTTGTCGAATGGTCTGAAACGTCTCATGGGTGGGGATGAACTTTCGGCAGCTTTCCTAGGTAGGTTGCTGTCCTGATGCATGGGTATCTGGAATTTGATTAGGTTGGACCATGGGATTGGGGAGATAACTAGTTCAAAGTTGTGGTTCGGGCTTATGTCAGGTCATGGAATGAATATGAGGTCTAGTATATTTCCTTTCCTGTGGGTGAATGTTTCAACTATATGCTCGTAGCCCAGATCATTGAGTGCTTCAAGGAAGGCTTTAGAGTGGGTATCTTGGAGGGCTGGGAGATTAAAGTCTCCCAGTATCCAGTTTGGCCTGTGGGTGTTCTTGGGGTTACAGGCAAGGTCAATTATGGTTGCAAGGTCATCAGGGGAGGAGGATGGTGATCTGTAGATTAGGTTGATGGTGCTGTGTCTGTTGGTTATGGTAAGTGTATCGAGGTGTGTTGTGTTGCTGGATTTGACCAGTTGGTATTGGAGCTCTGCTTTTGATAAGATGAGTGCGCCACCTCCTCTGCGGTTGGGTCTGCGGCAAGTGTGGCTTGAGAAGTTGGGGGGGGGGATGAGTTGGTTAATAAGGACTGAGTCTGAATCGGCGAGCCATGATTCAGTGACCAGTAGGATGCCTAGTTCAAGATGGGTTGAAAGGTCGGTGATGGCTGGCCATTTCCTGCGGACTGAACGTGCATTTATGAGGGCACATTTCAGGCTTTGCTGGCTTTGGGGCTGTGCTGCTTTGGGTTTTGCGGAGTGTTAGATTGGTATGTAGATTAAGTGTGGGTGTGAGTCTTGATGTAGTTCTGGTGGCTTATAGTATGTGGTGCCTTGATATCTTTTTCCTCGGCCTTGAAGGGTTGGAATGGGGTTGTGGTTGGAGGCCGAAGTGAGGGGGCCAATGAGTGTGTTGCTAAGGAGGTACAAAATGGTTAGGGTTAGGATGGATATGGCCATGTTGAATTGTAGAGCACCACTGGGCGCTGGTATAGGAGATAGCTAGGTTGACAATATTGGGGCAGCAGTAATTGCATGTATGGGAGATATCTGGGTTAACAATGCTGGCTATCTTGCACAACAATAGATAAATACTTTGTACTTTAATGAGGCTAGCTTGTACAACAATAGATACTTACACTTCAATGAGGATAGCTTGTACAACAATAGTTACTTTGCACTTCAATGATGGCTATGTAACTGACCTTGAGTATTTTTAGTGGGTATTTTAAACGACTAGCTTACATTCTATAGATCTGGTTAGCTTAACGAGGGTGTCTAACTTGTGCAGCAATGTACTTTTTAGGAATAACAATGGCTACTTGAATAAAAGTAGCTAGTTACACATCAGTGTCCATTTGAAACGGCAGTAGATTTGTTAGAAAATGGAACTGTTGTAGGGAATGGCTACCTGAGTATTTTAGCTCTTACAAGTATGTCCAGTAATTAGCAAGTGCAGTTTCGTGCAGTCTTACATACGTTTTGTGGAGAGCTCAGCGTTCAATACTGCTGCTTGGTTCCGTGGTTCTGCAGTTCGTCTTCAGCTTGCTTGGTTGTTTCTTACCGAAGACTGCAATTCTCCGGGGTTAGGGGTGACTTCCACTCAGGACCCCGCCTAAGGGCCACGCCAAAGAGCCCTCTGGCGAGGCCCTCGGGCATATGCACGTCAGGCGCGTGCACACCAGGAGTGACTGCAAACTTTGTAAAGTGGAAGAGGGCCCTGATTGGCCTTGTCGGAGGGGAGCGGGGCGGAGCTTACCTTCCCGCTCTCCCTCGATGATGCCGATCGGGGCTGGAGCTGCGGTGAAAAGGCTGGTCTGCTGTAGCAGGGCTCCTTTTAAACTGTTTGCCTGTAACTGTACTATATTTTGTATGTTGAGACTGTAAACTGCTATGATGCAAGCTTTTGGTATCATAACTAGTGGTATAACAAATGTCCCAAAGAAATAAATAGTCCTTTCATTTTCACTGCCCTTCCACTGCACATCTACAGATCTAAAATGGCAGGCTAGGACATGCATGTATCATAGCATAGAACCGGTTTGTGGGGACGTCAAGGAGGACATGGAGCAATTTCATGTGCTTCCCTTCACTGCTTCCACTGCCCCGGTATTTTGTAATGTGTGACCTCAACATCTCAAATTTTTCCTAGACGTCCCTTCTAAAATGCTACTTCATGTACACAAAACCAAGGCAAGCTACATGCAAAACCACTGCATTACTTGTGGGGGTCATGGACAGCATTTACTCAGTAGGTAATGCTCAGTGTACAAAACCTAATGCAGGTCGGGAATGATGCAGATACACTTAGGGGTTTGTTTACAAAGCCGCGGTAGCGGTTTGCGATCGTAATCGGAGCCGCGGCCCCATTGATTTCAATGGGGCCGCGGTTGCGATCGCGATCGCGAACCACTACCGCGGCTTTGTAAACAAGCCCCTTAGTATCACCTATTAAGATGGAGGTAATTGCACCTGTGCTATACGCAAGACATGCCATTAGTGTGTGGTGTATACCAGTATGCTGATGTGCTACTCACCATTCCTACTCTCTTCCCCTAATCTGACCATTTCAGTCTCCACTGCAGAAATCTGCCTGTGCTAACTGTACTGACTGCCTGCTAACAGTTACTGCGGGCTACAGCATGTGATTAGTGCATGGCAAAACTCACGCTCGCTGCATAACACACTTTACTAAAAGGGCCCCATTGTTTTGCTAGTCACTTAAAGTAAGACCTTATAAATATCATGGAGCCAATATTCAGTGGCGGTGGCCAGCACTGTTAAAGTGGCTGGCTGTTGTCACTTTAACTTAGACCCAGATATTCAATGTCGGGTGATATGCAGCCACCGACATTGAATATCCAGTTTGGTTGGATAGCTAAAGTGGTTAAAGTTAGGAAAACCCTTATTCTTCCTAAATTTAGCTGCTTTAAGATGTAAAAATCTGAGTTAAAATGTAAACTACTTTGATAACCCTGAAAGGCAGTATAGAAAAAATGTTAAATAAATAAGTGACCATTCCAGCAGCTGAATATCGTTGCTGACTGGTTATCTTTGGTGCTGCCCTCGGCTAAATATCCCACTCAGCTCAGTTACTTTTTTAATCACTTTGAATACGCCTCCGTTGTTACTAAATATCAGATCAGTTAATAATAAGTTTCTTTGATTTATAGCCTGTGAATAGATGATTCAATTGATATTCTTTGCTTTATAGAGACATGATTGCATGGCCATGATAATGTAAAAGTAATGATTTGGCCAGTTCCATCCATCAGGTTATTCCATAAAAGACCAATCTAAAATAGATAAAACCTACTTGGATCAACAATTAATAAAGAAAGGACAAGCAGTCAAGAAATCCGACGACACATTGCTCTTGGCAGGATGGCTATGAAGGACCTAGACAAGATTCTCAAGAGCAGAGATGTTTTTCTCCATACAAAGATTCGACTTGTCCAAGCCATGTTATTTTCAATAACATCAAAATTTGGACAGTGAAAAAGATATAGGAAGAAAATTGATGCCTTTGAATTATGGTGCTGGTGACGAATACTGTGTATATGATGGACTGCCTGAAGAACAAACCAGTCAGTACTAGAGGAGATCAAACCTGTGCTTTCCTTAGAGGTGCAGTTGACAAGACTTCGACTTTCATACTTTGGACACATCATGCGAAGAGAGAGATCATTAGAGAGACATAATGCTTGGTAAGGTGGAAGGTCAATTCAAAAGAGGAAGACTGCCAATGAGATGGATTGATACAATAACAGCAGCTATGGGTGAAACTCTATCAACAATGACTGACAATTTTACAAATTTATACGAATCCAATCTTATTGATACTCTTTGTGGCCTTGATGACTGAACACAGTTTAGGTCCACTATCCGGAGGGCTGCCTTGAGTTGACACTGACTCAACGGCACTTAACAACAACAACAAAATGGATATAAAGGATTGGGGGCGTATCTACTATCATGATATTTGATATTTTATTGATTGGTATATCTTATGTTTATGTATTGCAAACTACCTTGAATGCTGCATTAACAAGGAAGTGGTAAAGAAATTGAAAAAAAAACCCTAACAAAATTGATAGTCATTATGGCCAAACTCGTGCTTGAACTGGCAAGCTCATGGTATTCACCGACTTTAATGCTCATAGTGATACTCTTTATGAGAACCAAGAATCAGATTTCCTAGAGAACATGACAGTGTTAGGATTTAAAACAGTTGATCAATGGAGAAAAGTAGGATGCAGAGTTTGCGATAAATGACAGACTTCTTTCTTTTTATGCTCATCATTTTGGGGTAAATTTAAAAGGCATTTCTGAGAGTAAAATTTTGTTTTGTACACAGTAATGGACTTTTGTAAACCCATTTATATAATAGGTATAAAATTATTTATTTATTAGCATTTCAAGGCAATTTACTTTCAGGTACAATTGGCATTTCCCTGCCCCGATGTAGTTTGTGTCTGAGGCAATGAAGGGTTAAGTGATTACCCAAGGCCACAAAGAATTATCAGGAAGATTGGACTCGTATACATTTTTTCCACATACAATTCAAAACTCATACTGATCTACAAATGCACTCGCTCAGCAACTCCCCATTACTTCTCCTCCCTTATCTCTCCCTACAACCCTCCTTGGGACTCCACTCATCAGGCAAATCAATCTCATGGTATACTGTATGATTGATGGTTTATTAAAATCTTAATATACCACAGTTCATATAATAGCAAAGTGGTTTACAAAGTTAAAATACTTATAAAAGAAAAGAACTCCATAGTATGACAGGACAGAAGAAAACAGTAGAAAAGGAACATTATTGGGTATGGGATTTAGGTGTAGCAATCATGCGCCGAAGACCACACCTTTAATGGAGGACAGATGCATTTTGGAAAAGCTGTGTTTTTAAGGCAGTTTTAAAGGCTTTGTAAGATGTCCCAAGTTGCAATGCATGAGGAACAGCATTTCACAGGAGAAGACCTCAAAGAAGAAAATGGATTGATGTATAGATGCTCTTCTCTTCTACTGTCAGCTTCAAACTATGTTCATTCCACCTTGCTGTACCATATGCCTAGAATAGTCTACTTGAGTCAGTATGTCAGGCTCCATCTCTCGCCCTATTTAAATCCAGGCTAAAATCCCACCTCTTTGAGGCTGCTTTTGGTTCCTGACCTCCTTATTCTCTTATTCAACACTCATGTATTTTCTAATAATTTCCCTCTAGAACAATCCTACCATCATTTGTTCTATTTGTGTTGAATAGATTGTAAGCTCTCTGAGCAGGGACTGTGTCTTATCTGTTTATGGGAACAGTCCCAAAAAAGGAAGGACTTCACACTTGCAGAGCACAAGAAACCCAAGTCTGGAGTGAGGTGATACCATAAAGGATGATGTTTATTGGCATGTACACTTAAAAACAATAACTCAACATGGCCATGTCTCGGCTGAGCCTTTGTCAGGGGTAATGAGATGTACTATAAAATAAAACACACAAAATGAACACATAAAGTGATAATCATAAAAAAAAGTTATGATTATAAAACAAATAAAAATCATAACATAAAAAGTATATAAAACATAAATAATGTATAAAAATATATAAAAGCAAACTCAAAATCAAAAAAGCAGAGAATATTGGAGATCTGTGATAAAATATATACAACTGAGCAGTAAAAGAGGGTATCCAAATAAAATTATAGAAGAGGACTCAGAAAGAACAATCTGTTCGGTAGAACTTATAAAATGAACAAGCATCATAAATTGTGTAAAACAATATATAATATTAAGTAATAAAACAATAAATAATAGTAATGATGATAAGAATCATGTAAAATTGCAAACATATTACAGTAAATCACATAAAGTTCAAATTGAACAAATGACGGACATTAAAAAGAAGGAGATGTGTATATGGAACCAAAAGCAATGAAATTAAGAAAACACATTTACATGAAAGAACACTGTAAGCAGGAGTGCTGTCAGGTTCAAAACAATTCCAGTGTAATTTCTATGGAGGCAAATAGCACATAAGTGAAAAACGGAACTACTAGGGGAAGGGAGGACACCAACCCTTACAGGATCAATTAATTTGCAAAGTGAAAAATGCTAGCATGCACGGTAACTACTACCAAAGGGGTAGGGAACAGCAATGAACAAGATTTGTTGGGGAGGAAGAACATGAAGATATTTGTAAAGAGAATGTAAACATATTTCAGTATGGTGGGACAGGAGAAACTTAAATAGGACATATGTGTAATTATATCCTGAGGGATAGTGCCACTGGTCAACATTGAAATTGGTACTGACTTTAAAAGGCCCTAATCTGTAGTATCTTGGTGAGCTGAACATGAATATAACATTACAAAATTTTTATTGGCTCTCGTTTTGAAGATATTGCATATAGTTCATTTTTGACGTTTCACCATGTAAATTTATCCAGTCGGACATCAACAACATCCCAAATAAGCCTTGAATGAATAATATTGCATCACATTGCATAATACCAGCATGCACACATCATCCAGAGTTTATTGCATCATTTTCTGATGCAATGCAATGCTACTGCCAGACGTCTGCTGAAGCCATCTGACGTCAGCGGTGTACTATACGCAGTCGGAAAGGAAAGTAATCTGATATTCTGTTCCGATATTGAAAGCCTCATGAATGTCTTAAAAATCACTCATGACCCACAAGACTGGAGACTATTTATAGACTCTTCGAAACTGAGTCTGAAGGCTGTGCTTTTGAACAATCGAAACCGTCTTCCATCTATTCCAGTAGCGCATGCCGTCCACATGAAAGAGACATATGATAAAGCATCTACTGACTTCCATTAACTATAACAAGTACAGCTGGCACCTCTTTGGTGACTTGAAGGTAGTTGCCCTTTAATGGAACTGCAGCAGGGATATATAAAATACATGTGTTTCTTATGTGAGTGGGATAGCCGAGCAAGGGATTGACACTACTTGCGGAAGGAATGGAATCACAGACAAAATGTAACAGTTGGAGAGAAGAATATCCAGCACCCAACTCTGGTTGAGGCTCACAAAATCCTGCTACCACCCCTTCACATCAAACTAGGTTTGATGAAAAACTTCATGAAAGCCATGGACTGCACTTCGCCAGCTTTCCGATACCTGAATGAAAAATTCCCTCGACTCAGCGAAGCAAAGATTAAAGAGGGAGTTTTTGTGAGTCCTCAGATTCAAGATCTCTTCAAAGATGACCGGTTCAACAACTTGCTGCAGGGTGATGCGAAACAAGCATGGAATGCTTTTCGCCTAGTGTCAACAAACTTTCTCGGGAATGTTAGGGCAAAAAACTACAAGGAACTAGTAGAAGACATGCTGATGCAGTATCAGAAACTTGGCTGCAATATGTCTCTAAAGATCCATTTCCTTGATTCCTATCTCGATTTTTTTCCTGACAACTGTGGTATGGTTAGTGATGAACAGGGCAAACATTTTCACCAGGATATCGCAATGATGGAGCAAAGATACCAGGGAAAATGGTCCATTACAATGCTGGCTGACTACTGCTGGACACTCCCCAGAGAAGCTCCTGAACAGCTGTACAACAAACAGACAAAAAAAATCTAAGAAGTAGTCTATGACTTGGTTTTTTACAGGTATTAACCAAAGGCCTATTACATTTACTATTGACATGCATTTTGTGATGTAAACATTAATTCTTGTAGATTACAAAAAAACTAGAGCCAACTTTGCAATTTCACTGTCATATTCGTGTTCAGCATTTAAAAATTGATAAGAAATGACTATTTTTATTTCAGTAACATAACTTTTGTAAAACTTTGTTGACCAGTGTACTCAAAATAAGTAACCATAAGTAAGGCAATGTCAGGAAATACTTTTTCACTGAAAGGGTGGTGGATGCTTGAAATGCCCTCCCGATGGAAGTGGTGGAGGCAAACGTAGTGACAGAATTCAAAATGGCACTCGACAGACATAGTGGATCCCTTTATAGCAACAGGATAAAATCAAAATAAGCATAACTATCTCTTATATCTGAACAAATAGAGGTGAACTACATGGGGCAGTGGGTACACCCCTAAACAAAGGCATGGGGAGAGGTGACCTGCATGGAGCGGCAAGTACACCTACTCTTGCCGCCTTGCTGGGCAGACTAGATGGATCATACTGGTCTTTATCTGCCATCATATACTATGTTACTATGTAAGAATATGCCAATGAGAAAATGTGTACAGTAAAGCATCATCTCAGTGAAGCAGTGTAAAAGCTGAACAAAGAAAATCTAAAGCTTGAGCAACGGTCTAAAATAATGCAAGGCCGGCCACGGAGGGGCTGGCTGTTAACCGGATGGATGGCTGGGGAGATCTCAGGAGGAGGAGACGGCAAGCCATTGGTAGGTCTGGCAAGGGGGAGGGGCACCCAGCAGATTAAAAAGCAGGACAGAAGGGCCAATCCCTTCTCTTTCGAACAGGCTGGTCAAGGAAGTGCCACGCAAGGCTCGCTGTTGCAGTTCCCGGCAGCTGAAAAGGAAACAAACGCTAGCTCACTTCTTTCCCACTTGGCATTGGCATCGTGCCCCAGTGACTTGCATCCAAAATGCTGTGCATTTACCAGCAGGATCTTGTGCAGTGTTTTCACCAGTGGTAGGGGGTGCTGCCTAGCGTGTGGCTCACTTCTGCTTCGAGGACTGGAGAATGGCTGATGTGGTACCTCTTCACAAAAGTGGTGACAGGGAAGAAGTGACAAACTACAGACCCGTGAGCCTTACCTCGGTGGCGGGAAAAGTATTGGAAGCGCTCCTGAAAGAGCAAATAGTGAACTTTCTCAAAACCAACAGGTTGCAAGATCCAAAGCAACAAGGTTTTACCAAAGGACGATTTTGCCAAACAAATCTGATTGAGTTCTTTGACTGGGTGACCAGAGAACTAGATCAGGGGCATGCGATGGATGTCATCTACCTGGATTTCAGCAAAGCCTTTATACTGTTCCTCAACAATGTATTTGTGAGTGATATTGCTGAAGGACTGAATGGAAAAGTCTGTCTTTTTGCAGATGACACAAACATTTGCAACAGAGTGGACTCCCCTGAGGGAGTGGTTAACATGAGGAAAGATCTACAAAAGCTGGAAGAATGGTCTAATGCTTGGCAATTAAGATTTAATGAGACGAAATGCAGTGTCATGCACTTGGGTAGCAGAAATCCCAGGGAAATGTACGTGGTAGGTGGCGAGAGGTTGGTGTGCACGGATCAGGAGAAAGACCTTGGTGTGATTATTTCTGAAGATCTCAAGGTGGCAAAACAGTGCGACAAGGCGGTGGCAAAAGCCAGGAGGATGTTGGGCTGCATACAAAGAGGAATTACCAGCAGAAAGGAAGAGGTACTTATGCCACTGTACAAGTCAATGGTGAGGCCTCACTTGGAAATACTGTGTTCAGTTATATCTTGCAAAGGATGTAAAAAGACTAGAAACTGTTCAGAGGAAGGCGACCAAAATGATTTGGAGCCTGCGTCAAAAGCCTTATGAGAAGAGACTTGAAGACCTAAATATGTACACTTTGCAGGAGAGGAGGGATAAGAGAGATATGATTCAGACCTTTAAATACTTAAAGAGAAATAATGAACAAACAAACCTCTTCCAAAGACGAGGAAGCTGTAAAACTAGAGGGCATAACATGAAGCTGCAAGGTGGTAAATTGAAAGGTGATGTCAGGAAATACTTTTTCACTGAAAGGGTGGTGGATGCTTGGAATGCCCTCCCGATGGAAGTGGTGGGGGCAAACATAGTGACGGAATTCAAAATGGCATGGGACAGACACAGTGGATCCCTTTACAGCAACAGGATAAAATCAAAATAAACGGAACCATCTAATTTCTCAACAAATAGGGGTGTCCTACATGGAGCGGTGGGTTCACCCCTAAACAAAGACATGGGGAGGGGTGGCTTGCAGGCGCAGGTGCACCTACTCTTGCCATCTTACTGGGCAGACTAGATGGACCATGCTGGTCTTTATCTGCCTTCATCAGAGCAATCCCTAACCTGAGCCAGTTCAGAAAGGCCTTAAAACATTTCCTCTTTATCAAGCATCTCACTTACTGCCCGAACCCCAGCCACTAAGCATGTCCAATACCCAATAACTCCCTCTGACATGTATATAGTTACCCATTCATGGTTATGCATATGTATATAGTTTACCCTGTTTTACAAGTTACTTGTTCCTGTTCAATGGTAATGACCTGACTTTTGTTAATTGTCGGTTACCTTCTTGTTTTTATGTAAACCGCGCTGATCGCAAATAGTGCGGTATATAAGAAATGTAAATAAATAAATAAAATAAATAAATAAATTTACTATGTTACTGTGTTACATCCTTCAGCAATGAATTCCAGAGTTTGATTAGGTGCTGAGTGAAAAATATTTTCTACGATTAGTCTCAAATGTGCTACATTGTAGCTTCATTGTGCGTCCCCTAGTCTTTCTACTTTTTGAAGTAGTAAACCGATTTATGTTTACCCATTCCACTCCACTCATTATTTTATAGACTATATATAGATATATAAATGGTACCATCAGCTGATTTTTAGTGGATGACATGTAATGACTTTTTATTTTGGTCCAGGTTCTGTTTAGTGCCTTTGTAGTGTGGACACAAATAGGAACATTATTTCCCTTTTCCCCTAGGCTTTCTGTTACAAAATTAACCCTTATAATAGTGAAAATTCTTCATTAATATTTATGCAAAGAACATATCTCTAACAGCCGAAGCCTAAAGTAACATCCTTGTTACTTTAAGAAGCATTTAGATTATACTTTTGGAGGAGGTATAAGTGAAGTTTATAAAAATCACTTCAGATTATTCTGTGCAAGTCTCTGAGGATATATTATTCCTTGGTACGATTTATTCTTGATTGATTGATTGATTGATGTCTTCTTCACTATTACCAATGGCTCTTCAGGTTGCAGCATTCAGTTTTGTCTTTGACAAGTTACTTTTTTAGTTTTCTTTTTTCCAGGTTTCTGTTCATTTGTAATCTGATAGAATAATCTTTCTTTCTGATTGCAATGTTATTGCGGGACCTAATTTTATAATAGGATATATACGTGAAAAGTGAAAAAAATGTGCCATTTTATAAAGGCACAACTGGCCAATTAAACAAAAATTCCTCCAAGGAGTAGAAATGGTTATTGAAAATGCGTACTCCAAAATCCAATCCTACTAATGAAAATACTTGTGATCTGGATTGGCCTCTGTTGGAAACAGGATACTAGGCTTGATGAACCATTGGTCTGACCCCGTTTGGTAAATATTATGTTCTTAATAGTGCTATATTAAAATGTAAGAGACCCTCAGAGTAATGAACTTCACTAATGCAATAATCAAATGCAGTAAACTAAGGCCTAAATTGTAATCCTTGATCCATCCCATATATGTTTTGAAATCATCACTTACACAGTTTATTTTCTAAACTTTTTAGAATGCAATTAAAATATGCATGAAAACTGATACTTACCAGAGTGAAGTACAATGAATCCCAGCAGGTGTTGACTTGGTCCTGAGTTTCACTGCAAGTACTGCATTAGGGATGATGTTTTCTCTTGCTTGCTGAGTGTTATTAAAGCTGCACACGGGAAAGTGCCTTCTTATCTTCATTATTCCTTACATTCAACTGAAATCGCCATCTTAGGAAATGCACAGTTAAATACTTTCATGCACCATTACCAACAATGTAATGATATCAAACATCTAAACAATAGCCTTTTCAAAATAAATTTTTGCCATTACTCCAATGACAAACCTAAAGAAGAAATCATTCCAGACTTTGGTACTTTAAAACTGAAATGTACTCGACTGAGGAAATCGCAGATTGTTTGGAACTGCATGACATTTCATTATCGAAATCTGTTAAACTATAAATGATTCCTAGGGGTCTGCACATCAGTAGAACCTAAACTTTTCCTAGATAATAAAGAATAATCTAGTTGCTGGGCAGAGATATTAAGTGTTAATTGGATTTAATGGTTTGTTATTGAGACCACTCAGAAGTCATCAGAAACATCCAAAGCAATATTGCTAATATCGGTACACAAATCTATACTTTTCTAGACCAAATTAAGTTTGATGAGCTGATAAATTCTTTGAAACGGATCATGGATCAATATAGATCTACCCTTAACCAATCAAACATTAAAACCTTTCAAAGAGATAAAAATGATTATGATTAGGTGTCCATTTACACTTGGTTGAATACGGATTACAAGAAGGCTAATTCTAGGAAAGTCACATTTGATCAGATGTCTGCAATAAATCAAGGGCAGAGGAAGGCAATGAATTGGCTTTTTATGTTCTAACACCTTTTTGAGGCATACAATTCTGGGGAAATGCAGGTTTTTGAGGTTACAGAAGGAAGAGGATACTATCGAGAAAGAATATGTTTATGTTTATGTTTTATTTCATTTGATAAAAACCGCCTTTCAGTGGTAAGCAAAGCGGTGTACAATAAAACCAAATTTAAAAGAAGGCTAAAGCCAACGAAATAGAAAAGAAATACAATTTCTTGATAGAAAAGCAATAAAACAGGAGAGACAGGACTAAACATAAAGGAGAACAAAACACGAGGAAAGCAGAGGATAGGACAAGTGGGATTCACACAAAGGGAGAGGGGACATCAAATGCCAGGGAAAAGAGGTGGGTTTTCAGGTTCTGTTTAAAAGTGGGGTGGTGAGGTTCCAGGCGGAGTGAAGAGGGGAGGGAGTTCCAGAGGGCGGGGCCAGCAAAAAAGAAAGCAGAAGAACGAGTGGATTGTAGGTGGGCGCGGGAAGGGGAGGGAAGAGTGAGGCGGTTAAGATGGAAGGAGCGAGGGGTGTACCTAGGAGAGCGAAAGGAAAGAAGGTCGGTTAAGTATTGAGGGGTGCCTGTGTGGAGAGCTTTATGAAACAGAATAAGCAGCTTGAAATGAGCACGGTGAGGAAAGGGCAACCAATGAAGACGAAATAGTAGGGGTGTTATGTGATCACGGGGGGAAGAATGGGTGACCAGACGAGCAGCTGTGTTCTGAATCCGTTGTAGGCGGGACTGTTGGGATTTGGAAAGGCCGACGAAGACTGAGTTTGCAAAATCAACCCGTGATATCACCAACGATAGCAACAAAGTGGTGAGAGCTGAAGGAGATAGGAAGGGGCGAACTTCACGGATTTGTCGGAGGAAGAAGAAGGAGGATTTGGTGACGTGTGATATATGAGCATGGAAAGATAGATCAGAATCAAAGTGAACCCCAAGATAACGAAAGGAGGAGACTAGGGGAACAGGAGAGCCAGAGAAGGAGGGGGCCAGTGTAGGGGATGGGTTGTTGTGAGAGAACCAGATAGCAATAGTCTTGGTGAGATTAAGGTGAAGACAATTACGAGTCAACCAGTCAGCCACAGTGGAAAGACATGAGTTTAACGCGGAGAGGTCAGGGCAGGATGGGGAGGTGTGATGAAGCAGAATAATGTTGTTAGCATAGAAAAAAGCAGATAAACCGGACTGTTGGATTAAGAGGGCTAAGGGGGCTAAGAAAAGGTTGAAAAGAAGGGGAGCCAGGACAGAACCTTGAGGAACCCCACAGGGAAGAGGGAAGGAGTCCGAGGGAGGGGCAGAGGAGGAACGTGGCAGGACAGCACACGAACGAGAGAAAAGAAAGGAATGGAACCAGAGGTGAACAGTACTGCAGAGATCCGCTTCCCGTAGACGAAGAAGAAGGAGGGAGTGGTCGACTAGATCAAAAGCAGCAGAAAGATCAAGTGCAACCGCCACCGAGATGTCACCACGATCATGAGCTACATGCAAAGCGTTAGTAAAGGCAAGAAGAATAGTTTCGACGCTGTGACCCTGACGGAAACCCGATTGACGAGGGTGGAGAAAATTAGTGGAGTCAAGGTGATGTGAAAGTTGTGCAAAGACGAATTTCTCTAGGAGCTTTGAGAGAAAAGGAAGGTTGGAGACAGGACGATAATGGGCGGGAACCAAGGGATCAAGTGAGGGGTTTTTAAGGAGGGGACGAATCAAGGCATGTTTCCAAGAGTGGGGGAAGGACCCTGTGGAAAGACTGGAGTTAAACATAGAAAGAATATAGGGAAGGAGACCCAGTGAGGATTCCAGGAGCCAGGAGGAAGGAATAGGGTCTAGAGAGCAGGAGGTCTTCTTTGAAGAGGAGATGAGATGGTGAAGTTCAGGAGGAGTGATCAGTGAGAAGGATGCCCAACAGTGAGAGGTTTGTGAGATGGGCGGGGGAGAGGCAGTGGGGGGAGGGGAGAGAATCGGAGCAGGGCAGGAAGGTAAAGAAGCTCTCAAAGAAAGATCTTATTGCTGAAGCAGGCGGCTAGAAGGGAAGGCTGAGGAGAGGGAATGACCGGAGGAGCTGAGGCTGGGGAGTGAAGGGAGGTAAGAGACCGGAGGGAGGAATAAAGGTGCCGAGTCTGATTTGGGGCATTCAGAATGGCATTAGAGAAAAATGTGCGTTTGGCGAGATGGACAGAAGAGCGATAGTGAGAGTAGCTGGATTTAAAGAATGTAAGTGAGGTGGGTGAAGGACTCTTACGCCACAGTCGCTCTGCTCTGCGAAGCTGCGTGCGTAAGAGCCGCAGACCCCCATGATACCAGGGATGCATGGAGTGGCGGCGGGATGGCTGAGGACGCAAAGGGGCAATACGGTCAAGAGCAGTTGAGAGAGCTGATGACCAGAGGGTGGCTTGAGAGTTGGGAGAGAGGAGGGAAATGTCAGAGGGAAAAAGCTCAGTTGCTGTGGGAAACTGGTGGATGGTAAGAGATGAAAGGGCACGGGAGAGCCGCGGAGGAGGAGGGGTAGAGGGAGGAGGAGAAGAGGAGGAGGAGGAGGAGGAGGAAGAATGAGGCCCCTGTGAATGAGAACACAGGACAGAGAGGCAGACATGGTCTGTCCAAGGGAGAGGCATAGCAGAAAGATTAGAAAGTGCAAGAGAGGAAGAGGATGATGTTAGGAATAGGTCCAGGGTGTGCCCGGCCTGGTGGGTAGGGAAAGGAACATGCTGCACGAGGGATAGATCCTGTAGGAGAGAGGTAAAGGCGAGATCCCTGGTTGAGGTGGGTGAGTCCAAATGTAAGTTGAAATCCCCAGTAGAAAAAGGAACAAGTCTGTTATCAGATCTTCAAGTCCAAAGAGTTCACAGGAATCCAGATATTTGTTTGAATTGGGATTAAATTAATGATTTGAATAAGGCCTGACTTTTGCTCCCACCATGTTTCATGATCCTTTTCACAGCAGAGTAGAGTTGGCTCACATTAATCTGAATTTACAGGTCAGATTATTTTTCAGAATATTAGAAGAAATGTATCAAAATGTTTCAGTGATGATGCCTACATCATGGTGGATGCCTCCAGAAAGGAAAGGCCGTGGGCCCACATGCCCGCTTGCCGCTGCTAACCGGGGATGCAGCGGGTGCGCGTCCCCTGCCCCCACGTGGAAATGAGAAGGCTGCCGGCGGTAGCGTGGGGAATGTAGCTGAACCCCATTGGCTCCCGTGGGTGAGTGAGGAGTGCGGGAGCCAATGGGGGATCATGCAGGTCTGGGGGGGAGGTGGGGTGAGGGCGGAGCAAGCCGGCTGGTCGTCAGTCACCGGAGGAGGGCAAGAAGGTGGCTGGCGATCACCGGAGCTCCGTGGTGGCAACATTTTGAATTTTCGTGCGGCTGAGGCACCGGAGAGGCGGGGGTCAGCGGGAGCACCTTAAAAGGCTGCCCGTTGGTCCCGGCAATTGCTGCCGCACTGGTGAGCAGGGGAGGCGTATGAGGACGTGAGGCCTCAGAGGAGCGGAGCGCGAGGAGTGGCAGCGGCGGAGAGAGCAGGCCAGTAAATCATTTGTATCAGTTAGGAGAATTTTGCGGGAGTGGGCCTGGTTTTGAAGGTTTGTGGTTAGGGGTGGCATGCCTACACGGTAAGGCTATGGGGACAGGGGGAAAAAGGGGGTGAGCTGGGGGGTGAGCAGGTGGGTGGCTTCAGCAGTTAGGGGGTGCTCTATGGGGGGAGCTGCAAAAAGGTGGGGGGTTTGAGGGGAAGACGTGGGGTGGGCGCGGGCCGGGGGGGACGGGTGAGGAGGTTCTTGCCCATCAGTGGCGAGGTGGTGCGGGCACCGGTGAGGGGTGGTGTAGCATTAGGGGAGCGCTGGGCGGTGACTCTTGCGAGGGGGGGTCGGGTAGGGCTCCCAGGGACTTCAGGAGTGGAGGAGTAGCCTAGTGGTGGGAACACTGGCTTGGTAACCAAGCAACCAGGGTTCAATTCCCACTAGCACCCCGGGTGGCCTTGGGCAAGTCACTTAACCCTCCATTGCCTCAGAAGAAAGGCCTGGCAATCTACTTCCAGTGACACTGCCAAGAAAACCCGGGAGCCTCTGGGTCACCAGGAGTCAGGACTGCCTCAAAGGCACACATTGCATTTGGGGTGCGGCTGGGGCAGTCGGGGAAAAGGGGGTCCTCCAGTGGGGGGCAGGGGGCAAGGATGGCTGAGTGGCGGGGCAGGCCAGGCAGGTGGGGTGCGGGCTTGGGGGCCATTGGGGCTGGCCTATGATGCCAGGCGGCTGTTATCCGGCTGCGTGGGAGCATTGGCTCGGTGGAGGGCAGGGATCCTCACGGGCGGAGTGGTTGGGAGCATGGCACTCCCCACCCCCTGGGTTATGGCGGGCCCTCCCCCTCCCTCCCTTGGTGTGCTCTGCTTTTTTCTTCACAGATGCTGCCCGGAGGGTTGCCTGCGGCGGGCCTGAAGAGGTGCAATGCAGAGGAGTGCGGTCGATGAGGAAGCTGCGCGGGGTGAGCAGGTTCCTGAGACGACGGGGGACTATGGGGAAGTGCTGCAGTCGGACAGTGGGCGCCTGGCTCAGGATGGCGGTGCTCGGTTGGTGCGGCCGTTGGCTTCTGGGGCAGGTGAGTTGCACAGTGGGCGATGTCACCAGCTCTCCTTAAACCCCCGTATATAAGTGAGTAGAGGTTAAGTGAGTGGGTCTTCCCCACTGAAGCAGCTACTTTACAAATCCTGAAGCTGGGCTTTTTGGGAAATGTAGTCCCTTCACCGAATCAATGAGGAGCAGTTGTGGAAAAGTGGTTTAAGCAACCAAAGGATTTTATTTCCCCTCCCGGGGTGGATTTCACCATGAACAAAGTAACACAAACCAGGTATTTACTGGCATAAGGACAAATCAAAGGTTCTTTAACAGAAAAGGCTTACTTCAGCAATAAACAGGTTGATATCTAGCATTCCAATGTAACAATGCTGTTTCTTCACAGCTCTCTGCTTCCCAATGCTAGTAGTGCTGTACTTTCTCTTTCAAAACATGCCTTCAGCGTAATGAGATTATTTCATTAGCAAGCGATATCGTACAGTCCATGATATCTTCATCAATATTCACACACTCAGGTTCAAAGTCCATTAACTCTTCTTGGCTAGAAGGAAAAGTTTGTAACGGCAATCCTGATGCCACGCCCTTTCTAACTGCTTCAGGTTTCACCTGATATTCCTGAGTTAAATACTGGTTTTCACCAACGTTATCAGCACAGGTATTCTCTTCCCAGCTCCAACCCTCTGGGTAAATACAGTCACTGTAACTATTTTTATACCAGCCTTTTGGCTTACCTTTTAGCCTAGCTGATGGAGGTTTTCTTTGTGGCTTTAGACTGGCTGTAAGTTCCCAACCTAAGCCTTGCACAGAAGAATTCACTTGCCTTCCTGGCTTCCTTTCACTTCTGTGTTCCCCTGGATACTGCATGTAATCCACTCTGCCCTTATTATATCCTTCCCTTGGGGTTTCTTTTCTTTTCCTGAAGAAAGACTCTGTCTCACCCTTCCACAGAGACTCTGGCTTTTTCCTGGCACTGCTGTCTTCACCGTAGCTCTCATTAGCTTCCTTATCCAGCACACATGCCTCATCCACTTCTCCTTCTTCTCCTTCTTCCCCTTCTAACTCCATAAGCTCAACTGAACTCTCTTTATCAGGGTGAATTCTAGGGCAGTGCTCAATTCCACCCCCTAGCAGGTGTCCTGCATTAGCTCGTGACTCATTCCCTGAATGGTAGCATGGGTGTTTCTCTTGCCTCTGTGCTTGGTTTCTAAGGTAACCAGGAGCCATGTGCTTTTGTTTACAACTCAGCCCTACTCCTGTTCCTGGCTTTTTAGCCTCATCTAATGGGCTGGAAGGACCCACTATGTCACAGCGAGCAGAGCTTGGGAAGGAGGGGGAAGAGCAGGGGGGGTGGGGAGTAAGGCAACAAAGAAGCAAAGACTCTCTTGTAAGAGACGACATAGGTCGGGGTCCACGGCGTCTTCGTCATTCGAGGCGTCATCATCTCAGTGGGCTTGGAGAGCGGGGTACGTGTTGAGGATGGTTCCGTCACGGGGGGAGCAGTTTCGGGTCGTGCGGCGCCCACGCGTGCTTCTTTTGCTGCGCTCGGGGAGGGAGTGCCACAGAAGCTGCGGCGGAAGATCCGAAAAGGCGGTATATTGACATTTTAGGCTCCTGGGGGGTAGGAGGCAGTTGGGTGATAGTAAACGGAGGAGGAAGGAGAATGAAAAGCAGGGAGGATTCGGAAGGTGTCGCGCAATGTCATTAACTGGACGAGAGCCCTCCTGAGGTTGGCCAGTGTCGGGGGTCATCGCTACTCTGGGCAGTACGGGATGCCATTAGCCTATGCGGACCCTATCTTAGAAGCGGCACAGACTCACGACGGTTGGGCATGGCTCAGTTGCACGGAGAGGTTTCGCGGGATAAGACGGAGGAGCATAAGTGGTTGTCCTGTGGAACGGAGGTTATCAACCTATTTGCTGCCGTAGATGGCAGCCGGGCGGGGCGCAGGGGGCGGTGGGGGACGAAAAGGGGGGCATGGCGATGTCGGCAGGTATGGGGCGGCCCGTTCGGGGGGGGGGAGGTGTGCGGGGGGGCATTCAGCAATCAAATGTTTCAAAAAAGGGGTGGCTAGTGGCTCCCCACCCGCCCCAAAAAGAAAAAAAAAAAGTAAGGATTTTATGGGCCTGGCTCCGACGGGTTGAGGCGCTTAGGCTCTGGTTTCAGTAGTATGGGAGGCGACGGGATAGTGGGGTGTTTGAGGGGGATTTATGTATGGGCTTACTGTGCCGGATTAAGGGGTGGGTTGGAGAGAACGATTTCGGGAGGAAATGCGGGACGGGGAGTTTGATGGCGAAGCTGGATATTGGATCCACGTTTTGATTGTTGCCGGTACACCCCTCAGCATTTCCTTTGTTGGTTTTTTGTTTTGAGGGTCATTACTATTTGCTAAGTGCTTGCCAATGGGTTGCTCAGTGTCCTGTTCTTATTTCGAGAAGTCAGCGGGTTCATGCATTGGGTCTGGGTGAGACGGGGGATGGGCGACCGTGGTCCATTATTTGGGCGATTTCCTGTTTGTGGGCGAGGCGCAGTCCGCTCGGTGCCAGGAGCTGCTGGACGGGTTCATGGGGCTGGCTCGGGAATGGGGTGTCCTGTTGGCAGGGGGTAAGATGGAAGGTCTGGCAGCCTGCATCACATTGTTAGGGGTGGAATTGGACACGGTCAACATGGTGGCGCATGTGCCGATGGGCAAAGTGATGTGGTTGCGGGTCCTGGTTGCAAACAAGATGGGAGCTTCTAAGGTAGCACTGCGAGACATGCTGGCCCCTGTGAACTTCGTGTGCCGGGGCATTCCGAGGGGGCGGGTGTTCCTGCATCAGGTGTCCTTGAGCCACATCACCGCATCAGGGTATCGCGGAGTTTGAGGGATGATTGGGGTGGCTGGGATGAGTTCCTGAATGGTTCAACGGGGTATCAGTATTAATGGAGAAAGATTTTCCACATGGGATTTGCAGATTTTCACGGATGCGGAGGGCGGCCTGGGATTAGGTATATATTTGGGGGGCTCTTGGTGTGTGGGGGCATGGACACAGGCTTGGCGGGAGGTGGGTATGACTGACAACATAACCTTTTCTGGAGCTGTTCCCAATATTTGGGGTTTTGCAAATACCAGGTTGCTTTGGTGGTGCGACAATGAAGCGGTGGTCAGTGTGATTAATTGCTATGCTCCGCGCTGTTTTCGGGTTGCGGTTTTCATGAGGGAGGTGGTGCTAGTTTGCTTGCAGTTGAAGGTTTGTGTTAGGGCTCGTTATATACCAGCGCTTTTGGCACACTGGCCTGTGGATATGCTGAACCTGCTGCGAAGTTCGGGGTCAGTGGCGACATGGCGGGCTTATCGGTGAGGCTGTGACAGCGTAGTGGAATTGCTGGTTTCGCGGGGTTGGCGGCAGGGTCCGGCATCGGACCATCTATTGGGCCAGTATGTCCTGGCGGCGAAGGCCGCCGGAGCAATAGGATCAACAGTGCGGGCACATTTAGCGGGGTTTGCATTCTTTGCGAAGGCAGTGGGTTGGGAGGCATCTGGCGGGGGGGGGGGGGGGTGTTTCTGGGTTCATAGGCAGCTGCTGGGTTGGGAGCGGGCTCATCCTTTGCCGGTCGACAGCTGCTAAGGGAGTTTGGTGCAGCGTTACCCTTGGCGGCAGCATCAATATATGAGGCCGCGCTTTTAAGGCAGTGTGTTGTTCGGCCTTTTTGGGGTTTTCCGGGTGGGGGAATTGTTGGCTGCATCCAGTGCGGGGAAGGCGGGCTGTGCCTTCCGGTGCAGCATGTGACCTTGAGTTTGGGGGAGTTGCGTATAGGCTCGGCTAAGTTGCGTATAGGCTCGGCTAACCAAACAGCTTGTTGTTCTGGTCTTTTGTTGTACTGTAAACCGCGCTGATCCCAAATAGTGCGGTATATAAGAGCTTGTAATAAATAAATAAATAATAAATAAATAAGTCCAAGACGGATCGGAAGGATAGAGGAGTGGGGGTACGCCTGAGAGCAATCCGTGGTTCCCTGACTTGCCCGGTGGCAGACATGGATGCCTACCTGCGCGGGAGGCCACGGGGGAGTGGCTACCTCTTTGTGCATGAGAATGCTTGAGCACTATCGCGGTTCAGTTCACAGCGGTTCTGCGGATGACACTCCGCCATTTCGGGGGCTGGATCCGGTTTACTTTGCTCCGCATTCGTTTCGGATTGGAGCAGCAACTAGCGCTACGGAGACTGGGTTGACTGCACAGGAGAATCAGCGGATAGGCCGATGGCGGTCAGGTGCGTTTCATGGGTCTGTGTGCTTATGAGGTGAGAAGGGCAGAACAGATACTAACTGTTTATTTTCTTTTAGATGTCGGCCGGACTCCAGGTTGCTGCGGGTTGATAGGCCATTTGGTCGTGTGCGGGGCTGGTCAGCGAGCAGTGTCAAGACCGTCGAGGCCGAATTTGGGTTTGAACGCCTTTGAGGTGACCTTCTCATGGCTGGGCGGGCATGGGTTGCGGTGGATGCGGCTCCTGCCTTTGCTTGGGCACCTTGGGCGTGAGATGGGTGCGCCAGTGTTACTGTTGCTGCATTTGGGAGGCAACGATTTGGCGTCCTGGACTGGTAAGCAACTGATCAGAGCAGCAAAAGGGAGTTGGCCGAGATGCTGTCAATGTTTGACAATGTGTTTTGTTATGGTCGGATATACTTCCAAGGCCTGCTTGCTGGGGCCACTGGTGGTGGTCTCGTGGGTTGATTAAGATTAGTCAGCGCATTGGCCAGTCAGCAGGGGGGATGGTAGATTTGGCATTCATGGGTCGAGGTGGAGTGCGCCGGTTTATATCGGCAGGAAGGAGTGCGTCTGTCCCCGGTTGGGGTGGATTTGCTCTGGAACGACTGGCAAGAGGCTTTGGAATATGTGGGGCAGGGAAGGGCAACTGGTCGCAGCTTAGCCTTGGGGGGTGGCACAGGGACGGTGGTCCCTGTGCCTGTGGCGGGATCCCGGAGGTGTCCGGGGTCCAGAGCCAGTGGTGAGATGCAGGGCGGGGGTGGGGTACCCCCGACCCGGAGAAATCCTCGGGGCTCTTGCTAATAATATGGCGGAGCCGGAAGAGGGGGGGGGATGGAATGGCCTGGGGCCGGTTCACGGCGGAAGCGGGCGGAACTCACCTTGCTACTCACACGGCTGGTGAGGATTCGTTCCACGGCCAGAATTCAGTTGATGAAGGATTGCAGTTGGTGGTTGTTGATGGATAATGTTGTATGGTTAATAAAGCTGCGACCAGTTTTGATTCCCAATCGTTGTATTGTGGTTATTTGTAAGGGGGGTGGCAGGGCGTGGGGTGAAAGGGGGGGTGGGGCAGGGACAGGAGCACCATGTCCGCCTTACCCGGTTAAGGAAAGGCCACGGGCCCACGGGCCCGCTTGCCGCCGCTAACCGGGGGGGCGACGGGTGCGCGTCCCCTGCCCCCATGTGGAAATGAGAAGGCTGCTGGTGGTAGTGTGGGGAATGTAGCTGAACCCCATTGGCTCCTGTGGGTGAGTGAGGAGTGCGGGAGCCAATGGGGGTTCGTGCAGGTCTGCGGGGGAGGCGGGGCGAGGGCGGAGCAAGCCGGCTGGTCGTCAGTCACCAGAGGAGGGCAAGAAGGTGGCTGGCGACCCACCCACCCATCCCTAGGTTTGGGCACGAAGGGGGGTTGCAGCTGGAGGGGGAAGGCGGGATCCCGGAGGTGTCCGGGGTCTGGAGCCGGTGGTGAGATGCAGGGCGGCGGTGGGGTACCCCTGACCCGGAGAAACCCTCGGGGCTGTTGCTAATAATATGGCGGAGCCGGAAGAGGGGTGGATGGAATGGCCTGGGGCCGGTTCACGGCAGAAGCGGGCGGAACTCACTTTGCTACTCACACGGCTGGTGAGGATTCGTTCCGCGGCCAGAATTCAGTTGATGAAGGATTGCTGTTGGTGGTTGTTGATGGATAATGTTGTATGGTTAATAAAGCTGTGACCAGTTTTGATTCCCAATCGTTGTATTGTGGTTATTTGTAAGGGGGGGTGGCAGGGCGTGGGGTGAAAGGGGGGGTGGGGCAGGGACAGGAGCACCATGTCCGCCTTACCCAGTTAAGGAAAGGCTGCCGCTAACCGGGGGTGGCGGGGGGGTGGCGGGTGCGTGTCCCCTGCCCCCACGTGGAAATGAGAAGGCTGCCGGCGGTAGCGTGGGGAATGTAGCTGAACCCCATTGGCTCCTGTGGGTGAGTGAGGAGTGCGGGAGCCAATGGGGGATCGTGCCGGTCTGGGGGGGAGGTGGGGCGAGGGCGGAGCAAGCCAGCTGGTCGTAAGTCACCGGAGGAGGGCAAGAAGGTGGCTGGCGACCCACCCGCTCATCCCTAGGTTTGGGCATGAAGGGGGGAGGGGGGATGCAGCTGGCGGGGGAAGGCGGGATGCCGGAGGTGTCCGGGGTCCGGAGCCGGTGGTGAGATGCAGGGCGGGGGTGGGGTACCCCCGACCCGGGGAAACCCTCGGGGCTCTTGCTAATAATATGGCGGAGCCGGAAGAGGGGGGGATGGAATGGCCTGGGGCCGGTTCATGGCGGAAGCGGGCAGAACTCACCTTGCTACTCACACGGCTGGTGAGGATTCGTTCCGCAGCCGGAATTCAGTTGATGAAGGATTGCTGTTGGTGGTTGTTGATGGATAATGTTGTATGGTTAATAAAGCTGCGACCAGTTTTGATTCCCAATCGTTGTATTGTGGTTATTTGTAAGGGGGGGGGGGTGGCGGGGCGTGGGGTGAAAGGGGGGGGGGGGTAGGGCAGGGACAGGAGCACCATGTCCGCCTTACCCGGTTAACAGTGGATACTTGGATACAAGCTTTCTAAATGTAGCTGCCTAAGGATTGTAAAGAACTAGAAAAATCTTTTCCTAAGACATATTTTCCCGATTTTAATAGGAGTGAAAAGCTAGTTCTTAAAATTTGACCTTAAATGTTAATCTGGTTATTAAACAAGCAGACAAGGGAGGATCCATGGTATTTTAATACAGATCCCGATATATTGCAGAAGAATAATGTTAGCTCAGTAGCAGTTATAATTTAAAATAAGCTGAGGACTCTACTCCAGATCTTATAGTTTTTATAGCAACTTTGATGAAACTTTAAATTTAAGCTTCATCATGAAAAATGAAGCCAATTTCCTTAAGGATTTATACTCAAGAGTTGTATATTTATGCCCAAAATACACAAATCCTGTCACCCACCAAGGTGCCCCAAAGGTTTGACCAAAAATTACATATTAGAGCCTTTATGATTTTTTGTGGATTCTTTTATTAAACCTTTTATATCTTTGTCTAGATCATGCATTAAGGATATTGCCTACTTGATAAGAGAGCTACAAGACATAGTCCAAATTATTGAATCTATGGAGACCATATTCAGGGGTGGAAAGGCGAATCAAAGCACCTAGCTGCCGCCACCTTAACAAAATCCAGATACTCAGCGGCACAACATATCTGGTGTCTCCTGTTGAATATCTGGGCTCCCTGGACACCAGCGCTGCTGTCAGCAGTGATATTCAATCACTAACCAGAAAGTGCCAAACTCTTAAAGTTAGGACTGGTAAATGGCTGTCCTAAATTTAACCAATTAAGTTATCTCATTAGTGGCTGAATATCACTGCTAACTAGAAACATAGAAACATGATGACAGAAAAATACTACATGGCCTATCTAGTCTGTCCTTCCATATCAACAACTACAACAGTCCACTTTTTACCTTTAGAAATCCTCTGTGTTGGTCCCATGCTTTTTTGAATTCAGTTACTGTCCTCACCTCTACCACCTCCACTGGGAGACTATTCCATGGATCCACTACTCTTTCCGTAAAGAAATATTTCCGCATATCACTCCTGAATCTATCTCCCTTCACCCTCATCCCATGTCCCCTCGTAGCAGAACTTGCTTTCAATTGAAAGAGGCTCTCTCCCTGAACATTTATGCCATGGAGGTATTTAAACATCTCAATCATATCACCTCTATCCCGCCTTTCCTCTATTTATTTATTTATCTATTTTTATTTATTTATTTAACTGTATTTATATCCCGCTTTTCACCTAGTCAAAGCGGTGTTACATATAAGGGTAGGGAAAATTAAGTATCAGGGTGGGGCCATCACCAGGTAAGCAACAATGATGATTTCGACAATAGACAGACTTTAGACATGGACAGTACAGTGCAGATATCGCGCAGAGGTTCATGATAGGTGAGTTCAGGGGTTGGTGCATTTTTTGGTGGGAGTTGTCTTGAAATATTCTTGGAATAGGATGGTTTTTAGCTGTTTTCTGAATGACAGGAGATCGTCATTGTTTCTGAGGTGGCTCGGTAGAGAGTTCCATAAGGACGGTGCGTAAAGTTCAAAGGCTCGGTTGTTTGTCCGTTGAGAGCATTTGGTTCTTTTGTGGGGGACGGTGAGGTAGTTGCTGGAGGTCTGTCTAATTGTTTTGCCGTGGGTTGGATGGGTCAGCATGGTGCGAAGCTTGGTGTTCGGTGCTTGGTGGATGGCTTTGTGGATGAGTAGGATGGATTTGTATTTAGTTCTTGTTTCAAAGGGAAGCATGTGGAGGTCTCTTAGAATTGGGGTGATGTGGTCGCTTTTCTTTGCTCTCTGAATGATTCTTGCTGTGGTGTTCAATGCAGTTCGGAGGGGGTTGGTCTGTGTGGCTGGTAGTCCATGGTAGATTATGTTGCAGTAATCCAGATGTGGGAGTATCATAGCTTGCATCACCGTCCTGAAGTCTTGAGGTTCGAGGAGAGGTCTGAGGCGTTCCACTGTTTTCGCTTTATGGAATATATTTCCTGTGGTTTTGGTAATTTGTTGCTTGAGGGTTAGAGCTTGGTCAATGATAATGCCTAGATATCTTATTTGTAGCTGTATTTGAATGCGTGTGGTTCCTATGTTGAGGTGTGTAGGTGGTGTGAAGTCTGGGTCTTTTGTTACTATGAGGGCTTCAGTTTTCTTTATGTTTATGGATAGGTTGTTTTCTTGTAGCCAGTGGGACACTTCGGAGAAGCATGCTGAGAGGTGAATATTTGTTGGGTTTGTGGTTGTGATTGGGGCGTAGAGTATGATATCGTCAGCATATATATGTAAGTTGATGTTGTGGGTACGTATGACTGAACAGAGTGGTTGAAGGTAGATGTTGAAGAGCATGGCAGACAGCGTGGATCCTTGAGGTACTCCTTGGTGTTGCTGGAAGGGGGGCGAGGTTGTGGTGCTGGTACGGATCAGTTGTTGTCTATTGGTTAGGTAGGATTTAAACCACTGAAGTGCGGTGTACATATTAAGATCCTTAAGTCTGTCCTCATATGCTTTATAATGAAGCCCACTAATCATTTTAGTAGCCACCCTCTGCACTGACTCCATCCTGTTCACATCCTTTTGAAGGTGCGGTCTCCAGAATTGCACACTATACTCCAAATGAGGTCGCACCAAAGACTTATACAGAGGCATTATCACTTCCTTTTTTCTGCTAGCCATTCCTCTCCGTATGCACCCAAGCATCCTTCTTGCTTTTGCCGTCGCCTTTTCTACCTGTTTAGCTACTTTAAGATCATCAGACACAACCACGCCTAGGTCCCGCTCTTCTTTAGTGGACAAAAGTACTTCACCTCTTATACTGTATTGCTCCCTTGGATTGCTGCAGCCTAAATGCATGACCTTACATTTTTTAACATTAAATCCCAGCTGCCAAATTCTAGACCATTCTTCAAGCTTAGCTAGATCCCTCCTCATGTTATCTACACCTTCCTGGGTGTCTACTCTATTGCAGATTTTGGTATCATCCACAAAGAGGCAAACCTTACCCGACAGCCCTTCCGCTATATCACTAACAAAGATATTAAAAAGAATCGGATCAAGGACAGATCCCTGGGGCACACCACTGGTAACATCCTTCTCCTCAGAGTGAGCTCCATTTACTTGTACTCTTTGTCGCCTCCCACCCAACCAATTTCTAACCCAAGCAGTAACTTTAGGGTCCATCCCTAGGGTGCTCAGTTTGTTTATAAGTCGCCTGTGAGGAACAGTGTTAAAGGCTTTACTGAAATCTAAATGCACCACATCTAGAGCTCTCCCTCGGTCCAACTCCCTGGTCACCCAGTCAAAGAAATCAATCAGATTTGTCTGACAAGACCTGCCTCTGGTGAATCCATGCTGCCTCGGATCCTGTAATCCGCTGGTCTCCAGAAACCTCAGTATTTTGTCTTTCAGCAGCGTTTCCAATAATTTACTCACCACCGAAGTTAAACTAACCGGCCTGTAGTTTTCAACCACATCCTTACTTCCGCTTTTGTGTAAAGGCACCACATGAGCCTCTCTCCAGTCCTTTGGCACCACTCCACTCCCGACTCCAACGAGGCATTGAAAAGGTCAGTCAGTGGAGCTGCTAGAACGTCCCCAAGTCCCCTCAGTATTCTAGGGTGTATCCCATCCGGTCCCATCGCTTTGTCTACTTTAAGTTGAGCTAGTTTCTCACGAACACAGTATTCTGAAAATTGTTGAAGATGTCCCTCGTTTCTGTTCCTATTTGTGGGTATTTTCTGAGGTCCTGCTCCTGGTTCTTCATCTGTGAACACAGAACAAAAATATTTGTTAAGCAATTCCGCTTTATCCTTATCAGCTTCTACATATTCCCCCCTCCACCCTTGAGTCTGACAATACCACTCTTGCCCTTCCTCTTCTCACTAATATATCTGAAAAATGTCTTATCCCCCCATTTTATTGCATTGGCTATTTCCTCATCCTTTTGAATCTTTGCCTTCTTGACTACTTTGCTAGCTTCTCTAAGTTTTTCCAAATACAGGTGCCTGTCTTCCTCTCTCTGTGATCTCTTGTATTTCATGAAGGCCTCCCTCTTTTTCTTCACTTTTTCAGCTACTTCCTTAGAAAGCCATAGCGGTCTCCTTTTACTTTTGCCTTTATTTACCATTTTAACAAAAAGGTTGGTTACCCTTAAAATATCCCCTTTCAGTTTTGCCCACTGTTTTTCTACATCCCCCAGCTGTTCCCATCCCACTAACGACTCCCTGAGGTATTGGCCCATCTTCGCAAAATTAGTCTTCCTAAAGTCTAAGATCCTCACCTTGGAATGGATTCTAACAGCCCTAGTCCTAATACTGAACCACACCATCTGGTGATCACTGGATGCAAAATGATCTCCCACTACAACATCAGAAACACTTTCACCATTGGTAAGCACCAAGTCCAGTATGGTCCCTTCACGTGTGGGGTCTGTTACCAATTGCCTGAATAGTTCTCCCTGTAGAGAATCCAGGATCTCCTTACTTCTAGATGATACTGCAGCAGGAATGTGCCAATCAACATCTGGCATATTGAAATCTCCTATCAGTAGCACTTCCCCTTTCCTAGCAATGCTGCGTATGTCTTCAGTTAACTCTCTGTCCACCTCTTCCTCTTGTGAGGGAGGTCTGTAGAGTACACCACAGCAAAGACATGTCTCTTTCCCTCTTTCTAGTTTAACCCACAATGCCGCCTCTCTCCCTTTTAAGCTCTGTAATTCCAAAGCTTTAATAGTAGTTTTTACATATAGTGCCACTCCTCCTCCCCTTCTTCCTACCCTGTCCTTTCTGAATAAAGTATAGCCAGGTATAGTTACATCCCAGTCATGGTTTTCTGTGAACCATGTTTCTGTAACTGCCACTAAATCCAAGTCAGCCACTCCCACCAAAGCTTCAACATCAGGGATCTTATTTCCCATGCTACGGGCATTTATACACACTGCTTTCCATATCTTACCCCTGTTATCCATTTCCATAAAGATATTTAATGTATCACCTACCTGGGGGCTTTCACTTACCTGGGGGCTTTCTTCACCTATCCCCAACGAATCTAGTTTAAACTAGGTAGTGGCCATCACCACCCCGATTTTAATTGGCACTAACCAATTACTGCTGCTGAATATCGAAATGACTGCGCTATTATGGAGCTTAAATGTGCCCCTTGACAACAACAACAACAAAAAAAAACCCTTTCAGAGACTTGCTTAAGTGTGAATTCCTTTTTGAGCTGACTTGTCCCCAAAAGTTCCCTGGTTTCCCAATTCAGCTCACACGCTTCTAACAGAAAGTAAAAGCTCTTCTGGTTATTTCTGATGTCTGTAGGACTTTCCCCTTTGGCTGTCCTCATGTATCTCTCCTTGATCTCAGGCAGGCTGCAGCTCATTTCTGCAGTAATTAGATCTGTCCCTAGGGGAGCCTTGGTCTGGTATGCAAGCAAATAATGGTATTTTACTGTACGTAGAAGCTCTCTGGTTGTTCATCTCCCCTTTCCCTTTGAAAATCCTCCTGCTTGCTTTAGTCCCAGGGAATAAAGGACTGCAGTGGCTGCTGAGAGGCGAGCTTCTCATGCCATCTCTGGTCTCTGCCTGCTTTCTCTTTATACATCATTCTAGTTACATGTGAGGCATCCCATAGTTCTAACAGCATATGGAGGTTAACCCGGTCACTACTGGCAGGTGCAGAATGAGTCAAGCAGCTTTCTGCGAGTTCCACCAGAATGGTCTAAATGAATCCAGTTCAGGATTTGCTAGTAGCTGCCTGCAGGATTTGCTTTAGTCCTACACCAACAGCCTAACCTTGAGTTCTGATTTCACTCCAACCAGGGAGAGAAAACTGCAGAATGTTATGTTTTTAATACAGTTCTTTGTAAGCTCAGAGGACTGGAACTTTCTTTTAGTAAGGCCCCTTGCAACTGATTTTTTGTCAGATTCTCCTTGTAGTTCCCTTCAAAAGTTATTTAAATCTATGACACTCAGGGACATGTTCTTGATTTGTCTTCATTTGTAGTGATCTCATCATCACTACTTTCATAGCAAATTGCACAATTTTTGTTGAACATTTGCAGGCTGCCTCCAGACAAAATATTTTTTGTATGTTCAATATAGAAATAAGGATCTACAAGCAAGCTGGAGGTGATGCTTTCTTAATTGGACTAACGGTACATCTTGAAAGAATCTCTTGACCGAGCATCGCCAAGTAGTAAAATTCAACCTTGGATCTTTGACTTCAATTCTTTAAATTCAAGTAAGGAATGAAATGAAAACACATACATAGAAAATTATATTAATAACAGTACTAAAAGCCTTAAGGGAGGGGGCCACAAGCCTGCATCTGGAGCAGTTTCATGTAAATCCCTCACCTTAGTGTGGTCACAGGACTTTTTTTTATTAGGAAAACCTGCTACATTCCATAGCCGGCATTCTGTCCCACGAATAGTGAGATTGGATGTGCATGTCAGACGTCCAACCCAGTAGGAAACGTGGAATGCAACGGAAAGACGTGAAGTAAAAAACTTTTATTTCTTTGTACAACTCCAGCCACCGGCCCGACACTGGCCGTGTTTCGTGATAGCCTTCCTCAGGGGAAAATGATGGCTATAATACATAAAATATATAGATAAGGACAAACATTTAAAATAAAATTAATGAACAATGAGTTGTTCCAATAGTAGCGAGAATGAACAAGGCTCAAATTACTAAAAAGACCAATATACCATAAAACACAAAACCATAAAAACCACCACAGTACAGCCAATAATAAGAGCTGAAAACACACAAATAGAAAACAAAACACCTTAAAAAGAACTGGTCAACAAACTAATAAATATCAATAAATACATGTGGATAGGCAGCTTAATATAAATAACCATAAAAACATATTAAAATAATGAATAAGGTAACTAATATTATAAATTAAGCAAAACCTATGCATATAAATACATAAATAATTAAAATATGAAAGTCATTATAACCAGACAAAAGGCATATCACAGATAAAAAGGTAATCAAAACAATAAACATACATGTATAAAAATGTATATAGACAAATATATATTATAAAAATTATGTGTCTTCAAGGATGTGAGAATTGATAAAATCAAAAAACATACCTGTATGTCGTGTAAATATACTATTGTGAATTGCTCTTCCTCTGAGAACACAGGAGAGCCTAAAGCATTGAAACATAAACAGCATCAATAACATTCAAAAACAAAACATGAGATCAAAGAGGGATGAGGACGAGATCTCAAAAAAACTAATTAATCGTATGATGAAAGAATAATAAAGGAAAAGTATAATAATAGAATAATAACTCAATTTACCTGTACAACGACTTACATCTAAAAACAGTGTGTTCCTAAAGTGCCAGAGTGCTAATCCTACAAAAGGAATGTTACAATTAACATTTGTGATATAAAAATTATCACAGAAAACGTTCATAACTCAAAGGGGGACTTGGCCATTGTCTTTTTGAGAGATGTAAATAAATAGTGAATCAAAACCAAAGGGAAGGGGGAATATTGAGATGCAAAAATGATAGTACATAAAATGCTGTCAGAACAGCATTCAAGTGAGAGATTGAATGTGAATATATATATTGAAACTAATATTCAACTTTTTATTGGATAATAAACTAAGGTAGGATCTATTAAATCAGACTACATGCCTCTAGGAGACAAAGACGGAAGAGGATCGTACTATCATTACAAAAAGATACTATGTAACATACTTTGATAGTATGAGAACCATTGTTAGAGGAGGGGGAAGGACAAACTAAAAAATCACTTAACACCAGCGAAAATGTAAAAAATCAAAAAAATACACCTTAAGAAAAGTAATGACAAGAACCTACTAAAAACTTGTACAATTGGTGATATAAAATGCAAAATCTAATCACAAAATGCCTGTTGCGTTAAAACCAAAGGAACATGCAGGTCTTGAGAAAGCCTGGCTTGAAAGCACGGCAAATGTACAATGTCAGCTTACACAAACAGAAACAAAAAATAACCGTTGACAATGGAACAAGCATAATGAAAAAATGCGATGAGTAGATGGGAATTATAGCACAGGAAGGTGACGAACCACCTTAAGGAAACCCCTATGGCCATGAATAAGTGCGTAATGCTTCATAAAGGAAAGAAAGGACACTTTTGTCACCAAATATAATCATGTTTAAAAAGTCTCATAAAGCTGTTATCTATGACACAGGCTTACACTCTTCAGCAGTATATCTATGTAAAACGGGAAACAGAAAAACAAACTCACATAATAGACCCGCAGGAAACCGCACTGCTAAATGGTAGAAAAACAGCACCACCGCACACGAACTCTAAAATCAAAAAACGCCGGCGGCTGTGCACTGAATTGATTAAAAAGGGGGAAACATTAACGTCATAATGAGGGCACATCCATGCGTATTTTGACATAAACTACCATGCGCTCTATCAAAAAACATCATGCACAAATTTACTAGTAGCAATTTAAATACGTGTGAACTGAAACCCAAAAAAGTACAACAAAATTCAACAGTAAATCCAATGAGCTAAAAATGAACCCACTCTAAACAAAAAAGCATTTAAGAAAGGGGCACATATATGAAAATCAGTAAAAATGATCAGGAGTCATAATATGTGAAAAAAGATAATAGACATATATCAGCCAAAAAAAGCTAACAAAGGAGCGGCCAAGCCGACTTGGATATTCACGAGGGGACCACACTATAGACCAAAGGGCCAAATGGGATCATAGAACGCTTGTCGATTTTCACAACAGAAAAAACTGTTTATAAAAAATGTTTTGTGACTTATATTAAAATTATACAACAAATCGTAAAAGACAACTAAAGAAACACAGAAAAGTCTCTATCCATGTTCAAACCGTGTGGGTGCAAACTATTCAGATTATAAATAAAACGTTGTTCAAGGCGCAAAAGTGTGTCATTAATATTACCCCCTCACCAGTTTATCTTAATTTTCTTTATAACGAAATATTTTAAATCAGATAGTTTGTGCCCTGCTGTCTGCCAATGAGAGACAAGTGGTTTATCTGCTACTAGTCTCTTGAGACAACTCCTATGTTCAATAATACGAGTTCGTACGGGACATGCAGTTTTACCCACATATAGTTTTTTGCACGGACACATAACAATATATATCACATTACTAGTAGCACAGTTGGAAAAATCATCCAGGTGAAATTTCCGATTGGTTCCCGGATGTGAAAAATGGTTCTTAACAGTGAGAGTGTGCACGCAGACAGAGCAAGACCCACATTGAAAATGCCCCTTATGTTTGGAGAGAAACCTCCATTCTGTGAGGGCTGATGGTACCAATAAATTATGAAGATTGATGTTCCACTTCTGAGCTATGGTGAGAGGAATTTTTTCAAAACCTGGAATGGCCTGTATAAGGTGTGTGGTGAAGAGCGCCCTCCTGAGGAAATGGAGACTGAAGGAAATCCTGAAATGCAGCAGGATTTACACAGGATTTACAATCCTAAAAGGAAAAAAAACCCCTCTTCTTGTGAGCTGAGAATGAAGACCAGCCCAGGGGAGGAGTTGAGCAGTGATGATTGGGCACACCCAGGGGTTGGACGGGGTGTGTCTGAGAAAGAATCCCTTTATGAAGTGGTGAAGGACGCTGCTAAAGAGATCAAGAAGAACAAGAAGAGCGAGAATAGCTTGAAGCAGAATTCCCAGGAGCAGAGGACCTGTGAGCAGAGGGCCTGGAAGCAGAAGCAGAATAGCTGTGAGAAACAGGAAAGCCATGAGCAGTTGACCAGGAAGCAGTTTGGCTGCACGTCTGAGCCTGGTAGCAGCAGAGGACCTGCAAGGATCTTAACAGGTGCTTGGAAAGGAAGTCCTACGAGAAGTGGACGAAGCCCTGGTTTAGAGTCTTGGGAAAAGGCAGAGCCCTCGTGGATACAGTTTGGACCGGAGAGACCCAGAAGCCCTCACAGCTACAAAGCTTTTGAGCTACCTAAAAGGAGAAGAGCCTGGCAGAAAGACAGCAGTTTCTATAGGAACCTGGATAGAGAAGGTAAAGTCCCATCTCCTATATTTAAGGCTGTTTTAAAAGATCCCAATTGTTACCCTGAGTCATTCAAGCCAAGAGCTGAAGGGGGAAACATTATTGACTGGGAGAAAAACTCAGTGTTGGCTGACAACTGTTTGTCAGGAACTGAACAGGCTGAATTGCTCCTTCAGGACTTTAAAGAATTCTTAGAATTGAAAGCAGGCAGACAGTCAAAGCTGAATGAGGACAATAGTTCTGTGCAGTCAGAAGATGTTATGCAAGTGGAAAATGCCTTACCTTTGATAAACTCTGACGATAATAGCATGGACTGTTCAATATGCTGTAAGGAAATAGCACTATAACAATGCTTGCCTGTACCTTGTGTGAAAAGAATACAACGTGGCAGTTTCTGCTGCCGTGCTCTGAAAACCTAATTGTTTGCACCTGAGTTTGAGTTCGCACTGTGAATGGAACAGTGATTGCATGAGGCTGCAATACATGTAAGTCACCTCTTGAGGCAGAGCTGTTAAGCTCCATAGAAGAAAAGCTGATCTCACTTTACGTTGTCTTATATTCCTGAGTTTCTTCTGTTACCATTTAAAGCACCATTTATGTTCATGTATCTGAATTTTGATGCGCTGGAGGAATCTCCCCAACACGAATAAAATATTCTTGCAAAGCCTTACCGTCTCTGGCACAACTACATTTATCAGTGAGAGAAAGGAGAACAAAACTACATCTCCCATCATTCCAAGGGAATAGTTTTAATCCATTCCTCACGGGACAACAGGCCACTCCTGTCCTTTAGCCCTAGGGCAGGGACAGGAGCATCGCAAGTGGCTTCGTTTCCGAGGATTCTACGCATGCGCTAAAGGTGCCATGCGGAAGACCTACAGGAAGGCAACTGCCCAGGAGGAGCCCGACTGCAGACTATCCAGAAGGGAAGAAGTCACAGCATCAGAAGGCTACTGGCTGCAACGTGGTTGAACTGCCTGAAGCAACACCTAAGCCAGGTAAAAAGTATCCACCCGGGAGTGGTCAGGATACAGGGCAAAGGGGTGATTGCTGGGCCAGGTTGAAAAAAAAAAAAAAAAGAGAAGGTTTTTTTTTTTTGTGTGTGTGATACCGCACTTGGTTTTTTTTTTCTTTGTGTTTGTATTCACAGAGGTTCCAAGATGTCTCTTGATACCCAGGAAGTGTTTAAGTGGATGGCCACGCAGCTGGAGAGACCGAGGGACTTGACCTTGGAAGCCCAAGAAAGAAATGCTGCCAGCCTTCAAGCTCAACAGAAGCCATTATTGGACATGTTACAAGCATGGGTAGCCGAGCAGAAGAAACCATCGGAGACACCAACCGCTCCCCCAGGTTTTTCTGCAGCAGCTGCACCTAGCTTAAACACAGGGACAATGTTCAATTTTGGACAATTGAAAGATACAGATGATGTAGATGATTACATTGAATGTTTTGAAAGAGTGGCACAGTTAAGCGCTTGGCCAAAAGCACATTGGGCCATTCGGTTTGCGGCGTCCCTTACAGGGGAGGCTATGGCCGCATATAGAAGCATGCCACCTGATCTCGCTGGAAATTATGATGAAATTAAGAAAGTGGTCAGGGAGAGGCTTGGCCTTACTCCGCTAGTTTATCACAATCTCCTGCGAGCAGTAAAATTAAAACAAGATGAAACCCCAAAAGCATTATGTTATAGGATTCGTATGCTGATAAACAAATGGCTTGATCCAGGGGGTAAATCTAAAGAGTCCATCATAGACAGTCTCATTGTAGAACAGTATTTGAGTGCTGTACCCGCCGAAATACGGACCTTCCTGATTTTGCAGAGCTGTAAAACCCCGCAAGAGGCTATTGACCTCACGGAGCGCTTCTTGGAAGCCAAGTTAGTGGCCAAGGAAGGCGGCAGGGCTCCTAAGGGGACAGCGACATGCGAATCAGAAAGGAGGTGGAGGTTAAGTGATGAGACAGGAAAAATGTGTATGCCAACTATGAAGGATACAATTTCGCCTAGGAAATGTTTTAAATGTGGGCGAGAGGGTCATCTGCAGAAAATTGCTATTTTAAGACTGCTTTAGTAGCAGTAAATGCACAGAAGGCCAGAGAAGGATTTCTCATTGAAGTAGAGGTGCAGGGAATTGCCACCACCGCGTTACTTGACTCCGGCGCGGAGCAGACAATGCTGTCCAAGACGCTGTGGCAGCAAATCGAAGCATCGGGGGTAGCAATGCAGCCTGTGCACAATGTAAAAATCCGCTGTGTTCACGGAGGCACTTCATTATACCCTGTGTACAACCTCCAGGTGAAAGCGCTAGGAGCTATTAAGAAAGTTCCCATAGCAGTAGTGCCCAAGCTACCGCACAATATAGTCCTGGGTAGGGACTGGCCGCAGTTCCAGAAGGGGGTGGAACAGGGCCTACTCCTAAAAGAACCGGAAGCTTCCCGAGAATCACCAGTAGAGGCTCTAACCCAGACCTCAGGGAAAAATATGATTCCTAGTCCCTTGTTTGCTCAGCTGAAGAAGCAAAAAGGAAAAACACGAACCCTGAAAGAAGAAGTAGTGAAAAAGCCAGTTTTCGTGCTTAAATATTGCAAGATGAGCCCAAATGCTCAGGCCCCTAAAAGAGCCTCAAGTAACTCTGCAGGTTATGACCTTTATAGTGCAGAGGATGTGGTGGTTCCTAGGCAAGGGAAAGCCTTAGTTGATACGGCTTTACAAATGGAGATGCCATTGGGTTGTTACGGCCGAATAGCCCCACGGTCGGGCCTCGCCATAAAACACTTTATTGATGTAGGAGCCGGAGTTATAGACCCGGACTATAGGGGTTCTATAAAAATTCTCCTGTTTAATTTCAGCAAGGAGGACTTCAAAGTAATGGTTGGAGATCGAGTGGCTCAACTAATCTGTGAGCGCGTGGGCCTGCCTCCTCTGGAAGAAGTGTCCAGCCTGTCAACAACGGCCCGTGGAACAGGTGGTTTTGGGTCGACAGGAGGCACCGCTCTCCAAGGCTTAGCGGCGATTCTGGAAAAGAAAGAAGAAGAAGATCTGGGACCACAACTTGCCGTATGTAACAGTAACCCAGAGCCCAGAATCGATGAAGGCCTTTCCTGGGCACAGAAGCAGGAATTTGCCCAGCTACTAACCAGATACAAGGATGTCCTCACACCAATGCCGGGTAAGACGGACTTGATCGCCCATGAGATCATAACGCCGCCCGGTGAAATAGTACGCCAACGCCCATATAGTTTGCCAGAGGCGAAGAAGGAGGAGGTCGTGTGGCAGGTACAAGAAATGTTACAGATGGGCGTTATTGAGGAGTCGCGGAGCCCATGGAACAGCCCAATTGTTCTGGTTCCCAAACCCGACGGTTCCATAAGGTTCTGTATCAACTTTAGAAAGGTTAACTTGATATCTCGCTTCGATACTTATCCGATGCCACGGATAGAAGAACTCCTTGATCGCCTAGGTCTTGCCAAATACCTCACTACATTGGATATGTCGAAAGGGTACTGGCAGGTCCCACTGACCAGGGATGCCAGACAGAAGACCGCATTCAGTACCCCAGTCGGCCTGTACCAGTTTAAAAGAATGCCTTTTGGCCTACACGGAGCTGCCGCCACGTGTCAGCGCCTAATGGACCTGGTTTTGCGACCACATCAAACATACGCTGTAGCCTACATGGATGATATGGTCATTCATAGTGACAACTGGACACAACATCTCCCTAGAGTTGAAGCCATTCTTATGGCACTACGGGATGCTGGCCTCACGTTAAACCCGGCCAAATGTCTATTTGGAGGCTGGGAAGTAAAGTATTTGGGCCACCTGTTGGGTAATGGGGTGGTGAAACCTCTTACTGACAAAATAGCCGCTGTTCAAGCCTTCCCAAAACCAACTACTAAGAAACAGTTAAGGAGCTTCCTTGGGTTAGTGGGGTACTACAGACAGTTTGTTCCAGGTTTTGCAGAGAAAAGCACCCCTTTAACTGAGATGTTGAAAAAGAACGCGCCAAATCAACTGAGATGGCGGGAGGATGCTGAAGGGGCATTCCAATTGCTGAAAGATAAGTTGTGTGCAGCACCCGTTCTGAGGGGTGTGGATTTCACCCAACCGTTTCTAGTGCAGACGGACGCATCGGAGGCAGGCCTTGGCGCAGTGCTATCCCAGCGGCACGACGGTACGGAACACCCGGTGCTGTATCTCAGCCGGAAGCTGGCCCCCGCTGAAAAGCGATATTCAACGATTGAACGCGAATGTCTGGCCATTAAGTGGGCCATTGACGCACTCCGCGTTTATCTCACGGGAAGAAGATTCACCTTGATTACGGACCATGCACCACTAAAGTGGTTAAATCAGATGTATAACCATAATGCAAGGTTAACCCGTTGGTTTATGGCTCTTCAGGCATTCAAATTTAACGTGGAGCATAGAGCGGGAAAGCTCCATCAGAACGCAGACGCCCTGAGTAGAATCATGTGCTGTGCCCCTGGTCAGAAGCCAGCCCGTGATATCTTAAGGGGGGATCTGTGGTGAAGAGCGCCCTCCTGAGGAAATGGAGACTGAAGGAAATCCTGAAATGCAGCAGGATTTACACAGGATTTACAATCCTAAAAGGAAAAAAAAGCCCTCTTCTGGTGAGCTGAGAATGAAGACCAGCCCAGGGGAGGAGTTGAGCAGTGCTGATTGGGCACACCCAGGGGTTGGACGGGGTGTGTCTGAGAAAGAATCCCTTTATGAAGTGGTGAAGGACGCTGCTAAAGAGATTAAGGGGATCAAGAAGAACAAGAAGAGCGAGAATAGCTTGAAGCAGAATTCCCAGGAGCAGAGGACCTGTGAGCAGAGGGCCTGGAAGCAGAAGCAGAATAGCTGTGAGAAACAGGAAAGCCATGAGCAGTTGACCAGGAAGCAGTTTGGCAGCGCGTCTGAGCCTGGTAGCAGCAGAGGACCTGCAAGGATCTTAACAGGTGCTTGGAAAGGAAGTCCTACGAGAAGTGGATGAAGCCCTGGTTTAGAGTCTTGGGAAAAGGCAGAGCCCTCGTGGATACAGTTTGGACCGGAAGCCCTCACAGCTACAAAGCTTTTGAGCTACATAAAAGGAGAGGAGTCTGGCAGAAAGACAGCAGTTTCTATAGGAACCTGGATAGAGAAGGTAAAGTCCCATCTCCTATATTTAAGGCTGTTTTAAAAGATCCCAATTGTTACCCTGAGTCATTCAAGCCAAGAGCTGAAGGGGGAAACATTATTGACTGGGAGAAAAACTCAGTGTTGGCTGACAACTGTTTGTCAGGAACTGAACAGGCTGAATTGCTCCTTCAGGACTTTAAAGAGTTCTTAGAATTGAAAGCAGACAGACAGTCAAAGCTGAATGAGGATAATAGTTCTGTGCAGTCAGAAGATTTTATGCAAGTAGAAAATGCCTTACCTTTGATAAACTCTGACGATAATAGCATGGACTGTTCAATATGCTGTAAGGAAATAGCACTATAACAAAGCTTGCCTGTACCTTGTGTGAAAAGAATACAACGTGGCAGTTTCTGCTGCCGTGCTCTGAAAACCTAATTGTTTGCACCTGAGTTTGAGTTCGCACTGTGAATGGAACAGTGATTGCATGAGGCTGCAATACATGTAAGTCACCTCTTGAGGCAGAGCTGAGTTAAGCTCCATAGAAGAAAAGCTGATCTCACTTTACGTTGTCTTATATTCCTGAGTTTCTTCTGTTACCATTTAAAGCACCATTTATGTTCATGTATCTGAATTTTGATGCGCTGGATGAATCTCCCCAACACGAATAAAATATTCTTGCAAAGCCTTACCGTCTCTGGCGCAAGTACATTTATCAGTGAGAGAAAGGAGAACAAAACTACATCTCCCATCATTCCAAGGGAATAGTTTTAATCCATTCCTCACGGGACAATAGGCCACTCCTGTCCTTTAGCCCTAGGGCGGGGGCAGGAGCGTCGCAGGTGCCAACATTTACGAAGGCACTTACCAATAGTGCGGGAGTGATGAGATTAAAGGAGGGAGCACACCATCCCCACATCTGATGACTTGTGCTTGGTCTGAAGTAATTCTGCATCTGTGGATTCACGAGCTCTAGAATATGCTTTATCAATATGCTGATGGGGGTACCCTCTTTCCACAAACCTATCCTTCATAAGGGATGCCTGTCTCTCAAAATCTTGAGTAGTGGTACACATTCTCTTGGTGCGCAAGAGCTGTCCAACGGGAAGATTATTTCTAAGCGCCATATTGTGAAAACTAGAATAATGTAGTAACTTATTTCTATCTGTTGGCTTTTGATATAAATCAGTATGTAATCTATTAACTGATTTTACATTCAAAAGATCCAAGAACGGAATCCGATCCCAATTGTATGTGAGTTGAAAACGTAGATTGTGATCACACTCATTAATCTAAATATTGAATTGTCCCAATTCGTTAACAGTCCCCCGCCAAAGTAAGAATATGTCATCTATGTATCTGATCCACCGGATGATATGATGACTAAATGGATTATTATTCTTAATAAATTTATCCTCAAAATCAGATACATAGAGGTTTGCCACATCCGGGGCCATGGATGAACCCATCGCTACACCTTTGGTTTGTTCGTAAAATAAACCACGAAAGCAAAAATAATTATGACACAACGCAAACTGTGCTAAATGAACTAAAAAAATGGTGGGGATACACCTATGAACTTTCCTCTGAAATAGAAAATATTCAATAATATACAATGCCTCTATCTGTGGTATATTGGTATATAGAGATTCGACATCAAGCTTTACCAAAATGACATCTGTTTCAAGGTTATCTAGAGATGCCAAAATTTGAATAACATGAGAAGAATCTCGAACATACGACCACATTTCTTCAACAAAGGGTCTAAGTAGGACATCTAAAAATTGAGAAAAGGGTTCGAGGAGTGACCCAATAGTAGACACAATGGGTCTTCCGGGGGGATTGTGCAGTGATTTGTGGATTTTAGGAATTACATAGATGGTAGGTACAATAGGAAAATCCACAATCAAAAAATTATTTTCTTTAGCGGTAAGATACCCAGCTTCAAAACCACTGCCCACTAAACTATCAATGGATTTTTTTAAAGCCGGTGTAGGATCGTCACTCAAACGGGTATAAAAAGTTGTATCTCGAAGTTGTCTTTCAACCTCTTCTATATATAAAGACTTATCCATCACCACTACTGCTCCCCCTTTGTCTGCAGGTTTGATGATAATACTGCTATTCTGTTGCAAAGATCTAATTGCATCTTTCTCTCCGACAGTGAGGTTATGATATGGAATACGAGCTTGGTTATTTAACTTACCAACCTCCAAAAGAACCAATTTCTCAAAAGACTCAACAAGAGGATCTGTGTTAGATGGAGGGATCCACCTAGATTTATCTTTTATAATAGATATGTCATTATCTATGCATGATTGATTATCAAAAAAAAATTTTATGCGTATTTTTCTAAAAAATTTATAAAGGACATGAGGGGAGTGGTTTGTTACAAGATGGCGGCAGAGAGGTTCTAAGCAGCAATGCCTAAACATAAGGGAAAGGCTCGGGCTGTTCCCGCGGAGCCTGCGCCTTCGTCTTCAGGCCCGATGGATCGTTTTGTTCTGCTGGCTGAGGAGAAGAATTTATTTATTTATTTTTTTTATTTTATTTTAGCTGTATTTATATCCCGCTTTTCACCGGGTCAAAGCGGTCAATTGGGAGATACATTTAACATGAGGGGATATGACACACATACGCTAATACTTACAGGGAACATGGGCAATGGAGGGTTAAGTGGCTTGCCCAAGACCACAAGGAGTGCCTATAGGACTAGAAATCCCAGTCCCTCCGGCCTGAGATTGCTGTCCCCAGGTGGGACTTGAACCCCCGGCCCTCCGGCCCGAAGTACCTTGTCCTAACCACTAGGCCACTCCTCCCTAGAAGAAAGGGGAAATTCGGCGGTGTCTGGTGGCGCCGGCTCTGGAGGTATCGGCGGCCCCTGCCTTGGAAATTTCTTTTTCCCCTGAGGACCGTTCGCCTCCTGTAGCTCCGGCACTGCTGGTCGGTGCCTCGGAGCGTGGATCCTCAGTTCCACCAGGCAAGGTGTTTTCTGAGAGTCCGGAGTGGGACGCTCCAGAGGCTGGGGCCGGCGAGCAGACGTCCGGAGCTGAGATCCAGGTAGTAAATCCTGGGGGTGATCGTGGCCTGGAGGTTGATTTTACCGGTGGTTTGGGGACTGAGCCTGATAGGAGGAGGGTGACCCCCGGTTTGGCGGTTCCTGCTAGCCTTCCGGCGATAGCACTAGTGCGCCCAGCTAAAGTTACCCTCGAGAATATTTGGGAAGCGATAAGTCAGCTTTCCCAGTTCATGAATCAGCATTTGGCCAATTCTTCTTCTACTTTTGTTAATATGGATAATAAGATACTGGAGTTGAACACTATCTGTGTGGAAACTAAGAATCAAGTTGGGGCTTTCGAACAAAGGCTTGTGCAGGTTTCTGATACAATGGATACATTGGTGAAGGATAATATTATGTTGAGAGGCAAAGTGGAGACTCTGGAGAATGCTTCCCGCGCTTCAAATTTACGTCTATTGAATTTCCCTGTTGTGCCTGCGGTAGCTCCGGTGGAACTGTTTAAAAGATACTTACAAGAGTCCCTGATGATTTCAACTGACTTGCTACCTCCTGTTTCGAAAGCATACTATCTGCCCCTTGGTAAAAAAAAAGAGGGGAAATGTGATGTTGGGGAGTTACAGATGGACTCACTGGATGTGTCTGCATTGCTTCAATCCCCTCCAATGGAAGAAGTGAAAGTTTCCACATTATTGGTGACTTTAGCCCTTTCCTCTGATAGAGATTGGCTCTTAAAAATTTATTTTAGGAAGAGGAATATTTTGTTTATGGGGAAGAGGATTTCTATTTTTCCCGATATCTCGAGGGATACTCAGAGAAGGCGTAAGGCCTTCCTACTGTTAAAACCTGGGGTTCTTAGTTTGGGCGCTACATTCTTGTTAAGATTTCCATGTAAATGTATTATATTACATAATTCGTTTAAGTATATTTTCTTTCAACCTGGGGATTTATCTTCCTTTGTCAGTGCTCAATTATTAACATCTTCGCCCACATGAGGTAGTTTGGGTTCTCGTGTGTTTGATGCTCTCTTCTCTCTGCCCCCACCTTTATGCTTTGAATATATTTCTATGTATGGCCTGGGGAGTCCTCCCTCCCTAGTGATTTTGTTTGTCCACTGTTCCCCTCACTTAATATGAGGACTATAGATGTGTCACTGTTTGGGAGTTACGGTATTTTTTTTTCTTGTATATTATCCTGTGGTGCATCTTCTCTGTACAAGTATATTACTTGATTGTTTTGGAAAAATTGATAAATAAAAAATTAAAAAAAAAAAATTTATAAAGATCAATCTGCGTTTCAAAAGGATCATAATTTTTAGCTGGTACAAATGACAATCCTTTATTTAACAAAGATTCTTCATCGGAAGTCAACTTATAATGTGAAATATTTATAACATTATTGGCCATTGGTACTAATTCTATCTCCTCTCTAGGTATCTCTCCGATCCCCTGCGGCCTCTCCCCCAACCTCGGCCTCGACCTCTCCTTCTGTGATATTGATTCTGTACAAAGGGTTTTCCTTGTTCCTTGTCCTGGTCCCAAAATTGGCCTGTCCGGGGAATGCGTGACCGTGATCGTCCTCTGCCGCCCCCTTTCCATAAGGAATCAATGTTTAAAAAATTATTTTCTTTTTTCTTCTTCTTCGTCCCATCTTCTACCACATCCTCTTGTCCTTTATTGGTAGAAAAAAGGGGCCTTGAAGTGGGACTCAAATGTACTGAATCTTTTCTGCTTCTTTTCTTAGTCTGTTCTAGACCATTATCTACCTCCTCAACTACACTAAATTGTTCTTTATCAAAAAACGTACTACGTTTCTTAATATATAGTCTATCCCCTTCTACCTTCTTGCACCAGGGGTAAACTTCAAGGCCTCTTTTTTCTACCAATAAAGGACAAGAGGATGTGGTAGAAGATGGGACGAAGAAGAAGAAAAAAGAAAATAATTTTTTAAACATGGATTCCTTATGGAAAGGGGGCGGCAGAGGACGATCGCGGTCACGCATTCCCCGGACAGACCAATTTTGGGACCAGGACAAGGAACAAGGAAAACCCTTTGTACAGAATCAATATCACAGAGGGAGAGGTCAAGGCCGAGGTTTGGGGAGAGGCTGCAGGGGATCGGAGAGATCCCTCGAGAGGAGATAGAATTAGTACCAATGGCCAATAATGTTATAAATATTTCACATTATAAGTTGACTTCCGATGAAGAATCTTTGTTAAATAAAGGATTGTTATTTGTACCAGCTAAAAATTATGATCCTTTTGAAACGCAGATTGATCTTTATAAATTTTTTAGAAAAATACGCATAATTTTTTTTTTTGATAATCAATCATGCATAGATAATGACATATCTATTATAAAAGATAAATCTAGGTGGATCCCTCCATCTAACACAGATCCTCTTGTTGAGTCTTTTGAGAAATTGGTTCTTTTGGAGGTTGGTAAGTTAAATAACCAAGCTCATATTCCATATCATAATCTCACTGTCGGAGAGAAAGATGCAATTAGATCTTTGCAACAGAATAGCAGTATTATCATCAAACCTGCAGACAAAGGGGGAGCAGTAGTGGTGATGGATAAGTCTTTATATATAGAAGAGGTTGAAAGACAACTTCGAGATACAACTTTTTATACCCGTTTGAGTGACGATCCTACACCGGCTTTAAAAAAATCCATTGATAGTTTAGTGGCCAGTGGTTTTGAAGCTGGGTATCTTACCGCTAAAGAAAATAATTTTTTGATTGTGGATTTTCCTATTGTACCTACCATCTATGTAATTCCTAAAATCCACAAATCACTGCACAATCCCCCCGGAAGACCCATTGTGTCTGCTATTGGGTCACTCCTCAAACCCATTTCTCAATTTTTAGATGTCCTACTTAGACCCTTTGTTGAAGAAATGTGGTCGTATGTTCGAGATTCTTCTCATGTTATTCAAATTTTGGCATCTCTAGATAACCTTGAAACAGATGTCATTTTGGTAACGCTTGATGTCGAATCTCTATATACCAATATACCACAGATAGAGGCATTGTATATTATTGAATATTTTTTATTTCAGAGGAAAGTTCATAGGCGTATCCTCACCATTTTTTTAGTTCATTTAGCACAGTTTGCGTTGTGTCATAATTATTTTTGCTTTCGTGGTTTATTTTACGAACAAACCAAAGGTGTAGCGATGGGTTCATCCATGGCCCCGGATGTGGCAAACCTCTATGTATCTGATTTTGAGGATAAATTTATTAAGAATAATAATCCATTTAGTCATCATATCATCCGGTGGATCAGATACATAGATGACATTTTCTTACTTTGGCGTGGGACTGTTGACGAATTGGGACAATTCAATATTTGGATTAATGAGTGTGATCACAATCTACGTTTTCAACTCACATACAATTGGGATTGGATTCCGTTCTTGGATCTTTTGATTGTAAAATCAGGAAATAGATTACATACTGATTTATATCGAAAGCCAACAGATAGAAATAAGTTACTACATTATTCTAGTTTTCACAATATGGCGCTTAGAAATAATCTTCCCATTGGACAGTTCTTGCGCACCAAGAGAGTGTGTACCACTACTCAAGATTTTGAGAGACAGGCATCCCTTATGAAGGATAGGTTTGTGGAAAGAGGGTACCCCCATCAGCATATTGATAAAGCATATTCTAGAGCTCGTGAATCCACACGTGCAGAATTACTTCAGACCAAGCACAAGTCATCAGACGTGGGGATGGTGTGCTCCCTCCTTTACTCTCATCACTCCCACACTATTGGTAAGTGCCTTCATAAATATTGGCACCTTATACAGGCCATTCCAGGTTTTGAAAAAATTCCTCTCACCGTAGCTCACAAGCGGAACATCAATCTTCATAATTTATTGGTACCATCAGCCCTCACAGAACGGAGGTTTCTCTCCAAACATAAGGGGCATTTTCAATGTGGGTCTTGCTCTGTCTGCGTGCACACTCTCACTGTTAAGAACCATTTATCACATCCGGGAACCAATCGGAAATTTCACCTGGATGATTTTTCCAACTGTGCTACTAGTAATGTGTTATATGTTGTTATGTGTCCTTGCAAAAAACTATATGTGGGTAAAACTGCATGTCCCGTACGAACTCGTATTATTGAACATAGGAGTTGTCTCAAGAGACTAGTAGCAGATAAACCACTTGTCTCTCATTGGCAGACAGCAGGGCACAAACTATCTGATTTAAAATATTTCGTTATAAAGAAAGTTAAGATAAACTGGCGAGGGGGTAAAATTAATGACACACTCTTGCGCCTTGAACAACGTTTTATTTATAATCTGAATAGTTTGCACCCACACGGTTTGAACATGGATAGAGACTTTTCTGTGTTTCTTTAGTTGTCTTTTACGATTTGTTGTATAATTTTAATATAAGTCACAAAACATTTTTTATAAACAGTATTTTCTGTTGTGAAAATCGACAAGCGTTCTATGATCCCATTTGGCCCTTTGGTCTATAGTGTGGTCCCTTTGTGAATATCCAAGTCGGCTTGGCCGCTCCTTTGTTACTTTTTTTTGGCTGATATATGTCTACTCTATTGCAGATTTTGGTATCATCCGCAAAGAGGCAAACCTTACCCGACAGCCCTTCCGCTATATCACTAACAAAGATGTTAAAAAGAATCGGACCAAGGACAGATCCCTGGGGCACACCACTGGTAACATCCTTCTCCTCAGAGTGAGCTCCATTTACTTGTACTCTTTGTCGCCTCCCACCCAACCAATTTCTAACCCAAGCAGTAACTTTAGGGTCCATCCCTAGGGTGCTCAGTTTGTTTATAAGTCGCCTGTGAGGAACAGTGTCAAAGGCTTTACGGAAATCTAAATACACCACATCTAGAGCTCTCCCTCGGTCCATCTCCCTGGTCACCCAGTCAAAAAAATCAATCAGATTTGTCTGACAAGACCTGCCTCTGGTGAATCCATGCTGCCTCGGATCCTGTAATCCGCTGGACTCCAGAAACCTCACTATTTTCTCTTTCAGCAGCGTTTCCAATAATTTACTCACCACTGAAGTTAAACTAACCGGCCTGTAGTTTTCAACCACATCCTTACTTCCGCTTTTGTGTAAAGGCACCACATGAGCCTCTCTCCAGTCCTTTGGCACCACTCCTGACTCCAACGAGGCATTGAAAAGGTCAGTCAGTGGAGCTGCTAGAACGTCCCCAAGTTCCCTCAGTATTCTAGGGTGTATCCCATCCGGTCCCATCGCTTTGTCTACTTTAAGTTGAGCTAGTTTCTCACGAACACAGTCTTCTGAAAATAGTTCAAGATGTCCCTCGCTTCTATTCTTATTTGTGGGTGTTTTCTGAGGTCTTGCTCCTGGTTCTTCATCTGTGAACACAGAACAAAAATATTTGTTAAGCAATTCCGCTTTATCCTTATCAGCTTCTCCATATTCCCCCCCTGCACCCTTGAGTCTGACAATACCACTTTTGCTCTTCCTCTTCTCACTAATATATCTGAAAAATGTCTTATCCCCCCATTTTATTGCATTGGCTATTTCCTCCTCCTTTTGAATCTTTGCCTTCTTGACTACTTTGCTAGCTTCTCTAAGTTTTTCCAAATACAGATGCCTGTCTTCTGCTCTCTGTGATCTCTTGTATTTCATGAAGGCCTCCCTCTTTTTCTTCACTTTTTCAGCTACTTCCTTCGAAAACCATAGCGGTCTCCTGTTCCTTTTGCCTTTATTTACCATTTTAACAAAAAGGTTGGTTGCCCTTAAAATACCCTCTTTCAGTTTTGCCCACTGTTTTTCTACATCCCCCAGCTGTTCCCATCCCACTAACGACTCCCTGAGGTATTGACCCATCTTCGCAAAGTTAGTCTTCCTAAAGTCTAAGATCCTCACCTTGGAATGGATTCTAACAGCCCTAGTCCTAATACTGAACCACACCATCTGGTGATCACTGGATGCAAAATGATCTCCCACTACAACATCAGAAACACTTTCACCATTGGTAAGCACCAAGTCCAGTATGGCCCCTTCACGTGTGGGGTCTGTTACCAATTGCCTGAATAGTTCTCCCTGTAGAGAATCCAGGATCTCCTTACTTCTAGATGATACTGCAGCAGGAATGTGCCAATCAACATCTGGCATATTGAAATCTCCTATCAGTAGCACTTCCCCTTTCCTAGCAATGCTGCGTATGTCTTCAATTAACTCTCTGTCCACCTCTTCCTCTTGTGAGGGAGGTCTGTATATCACTCCAATGCAAATAGATTTCTGTTTCCCTCTTTCTAGTTTAACCCACAATGCCTCCTCTCTCCCTTTTAAGCTCTGTAATTCCAAAGCTTTAATAGTAGTTTTTACATATAGTGCCACTCCTCCTCCTCCTCTTCTTCCTACCCTGTCCTTCCTGAATAAAGTATAGCCAGGTATAGTTACATCCCAGTCATTGTTTTCTGTGAACCATGTTTCTGTAACTGCCACTAAATCCAAGTCAGCCACTCCCAACAAAGCTTCAACCTCAGGGATCTTATTTCCCATGCTACGGGCATTAATACACACTGCTTTCCATATGTTACCCCTGTTACCCATTTCCATAAATGTATTTAATGTATCACCTACCTGGGGGCTTTCACTTACCTGGGGGCTTTCTTCACCCATCCCCAAGGAATCTAGTTTAAAGCCCTCTTCAGTAGATTAGCCAGTCTACTACCAAAGATGCGTTGACCTCTCTTGGACAGATGGATGCCATCTCTGCTTTGCAACCCTTGGAAAAGCATCCCATGGTCTAGGAAACCAAAACGCTCTCGATGACACCATCCACGCAGCCATGCATTTGTCTCCAGGATGCGAGCCTCTCTGCCTTGGCCTGCCATGATTATATTTGGTGACAAAAGTGTCCTTTCTTTCCTTTATGAAGCGTTACGCACTTATTCATGGCCATAGGGGTTTCCTTAAGGTGGTTCGTCACCTTCCTGTGCTATAATTCCCATCTACTCATCGCATTTTTTCATTATGCTTGTTCCATTGTCAACGGTTATTTTTTGTTTCTGTTTGTGTAAGCTGACATTGTACATTTGCCGTGCTTTCAAGCCAGGCTTTCTCAAGACCTGCATGTTCCTTTAGTTTTAACGCAACAGGCATTTTGTGATTAGATTTTGCATTTTATATCACCAATTGTACAAGTTTTTAGTAGGTTCTTGTCATTACTTTTCTTAAGGTGTATTTTTTTGATTTTTTACCTTTTCGCTGGTGTTAAGTGATTTTTTAGTTTGTCCTCCCCCCTCCTCTAGCAATGGTTCTCATACTATCAAAGTATGTTACATAGTATCTTTTTGTAATGATAGTACGATCCTCTTCTGTCTTTGTCTCCTAGAGGCATGTGGTCTGATTTAATAAATCCTACCTTAGTTTATTATCCAATAAAAAGTTGAATATTAGTTTCAATATATATATTCACATTCAAGCTCTCACTTGAATGCTGTTCTGACAGCATTTTATGTACTATCATTTTTGCATCTAAATATTCCCCCTTCCCTTTGGTTTTGATTCACTATTTATTTACATCTCACAAAAAGACAATGGCCAAGTCCCCCTTTGAGTTATGAACGTTTTCTGTGATAATTTTTATATCACAAATGTTAATTGCAACATTCCTTTTGTAGGATTAGCACTCTGGCACTTTAGGAACACACTGTTTTTAGATGTAAGTCGTTGTACAGGTAAATTGAGTTATTATTCTATTATTATACTTTTCCTTTATTATTCTTTCATCATACGATTAATTAGTTTTTTTGAGATCTCGTCCTCATCCCTCTTTGATCTAATGTTTTGTTTTTGAATGTTATTGATGCTGTTTATGTTTCAATGCTTTAGGCTCTCCTTTGTTCTCAGAGGAAGAGCAATTCACAATAGTATATTTACACGACATACAGGTATGTTTTTTGATTTTATCAATTCTCACATCCTTGAAGACACATAATTTTTATAATATATATTTGTCTATATACATTTTTATACATGTATGTTTATTGTTTTGATTACCTTTTTATCTGTGATATGCCTTTTATCTGGTTATAATGACTTTCATATTTTAATTATTTATGTATTTATATGCATAGGTTTTGCTTAATTTATAATATTAGTTACCTTATTTATTATTTTAGTATGTTTTTATGGTTATTTATATTAAGCTACCTATCCACATGTATTTATTGATATTTATTAGTTTGTTGACCAGTTCTTTTTAAGGTGTTTTGTTTTCTATTTGTGTGTTTTCAGCTCTTATTATTGGCTGTACTGTGGTGGTTTTTATGGTTTTGTGTTTTATGGTATATTGGTCTTTTTAGTAATTTGAGCCTTGTTCATTCTCGCTCCTATTGGAACAACTCATTGTTCATTAATTTTATTTTAAATGTTTGTCCTTATCTATATATTTTATGTATTTTAGCCATCATTTGCCCCTGAGGAAGGCTATCACGAAACACGGCCAGTGACGGGCCGGTGGCTGGAGTTGTACAAAGAAATACAAGTTTTTTACTTCACGTCTTTCCGTTGCATTCCACGTTTCCTACTGGGTTCTTTTTGCACGTGGGATCGTGCTTCTTTGAGACGTCCAACCCATGCTCAATCCCTGATGCCAATTCTGTCCCCAAGTGCTCCCAGCAGGTCTAAAGCATTTGTGTGGGGATCACTGGATGGGGTGGGAGGGGACGGTGCTGGGGCAAAGTGGGGGAATGGCCAGGTACCAGGACGTACAGAGGCAATTCAGGTCATGCCTCTGTATGTTCTCCGGCACTGAGTTAGATGCCCAGTTTATTTCACTCCAGTGGTGGAATAGAAACATAGAAACATAGAAATATGATGACAGAAAAAGACCACATGGCCTATCTAGTCTGTCCTTCCATATCAACAACTACAAGAGTCCCCTTTTTACCTTTAGAGATCCTCTGTGTTTGTCCCATGCTTTTTTGAATTCAGTTACTGTCCTCATCTCTACCACCTCTACTGGGAGACTATTCCACGAATCCACTACTCTTTCCATAAAGAAATATTTCCGCATATCACTCCTGAATTTATCTCCCTTCACCCTCATCCCATGTCCCCTCGTAGCAGAACTTGCTTTCAACTGAAAGAGGCTCTCTCCCTGAACATTTATGCCACGGAGGTAATTAAACATCTCAATCATATCACCTCTATCCCGCCTTTCCTCTGTGGTGTACATTTTAAGATGCTTCAGTCTGTCCTCATATGCTTTATAATGAAGACCACTAATCGTTTTAGTAGCCACCCTCTGCACCAACTCCATACTGTTCACATCTTTTTGAAGGTGCGGTCTCCAGAATTGCACACTATACTCCAAATGAGGTCGCACCAAAGACTTATAGAGAGACATTATCACCTCCTTTTTTCTGCTAGCCATTCCTCTCCGTATGCATCCAAGCATCCTTTTAGCTTTTGCCGTCGCCTTTTCTACCTGTTTAGCTACTTTAAGATCATCAGACACAACCACACCTAGGTCCCGCTCTTCTTTAGTGGACAAAAGTACTTCACCCCATATACTATATTGCTCCCTTGGATTGCTGCAGCCCAAATGCATGACCTTACATTTTTTTTAACATTAAATCCCAGCTGCCAAATTCTAGACCATTCTTCAAGCTTAGCTAGATCCCTCCTCATGTTATCTATACCTTCCTGGGTGTCTACTCTATTGCAGATTTTGGTATCATCTGCAAAAAGGCAAACCTTACCCGACAGCCCTTCCGCTATATCACTAACAAAGATGTTATAAAGAATCGGACCAAGGACAGATCCCTGGGGCACACCCCTGCTAACATCCCTCTCCTCAGAGTGAGCTCCATTTACCTGTAATCTTTGTCGCCTCCCACCCAACCAATTTCTAACCCAAGCAGTAACTGTAGGGTCCATCCCTAGGGTGCTCAATTTGTTTATAAGTCGCCTGTGAGGAATAGTGTCAAAGGCTTTACTGAAATCTAAATACACCACATCTAGGGCTCTCCCTCTATCCAACTCCCTGGTCACCCAGTCAAAGAAATCAATCAGATTTGTCTGAGAATACCTGCCTCTGGTGAATCCATGCTGCCTCGGATCCTGTAATCCACTGGACTCCAGAAACCTCACTATTTTCTCTTTCAGCAGCGTTTCCAATAATTTACTCACCACTGAAGTTATACTAACCGGCCTGTAGTTTTCAACCACATCCTTACTCCCGCTTTTGTGTAAAGGCACCACATGAGCCTCTCTCCAGTCCTTTGACACCACTCTCGACTCCAGCGAGGCATTGAAAAGGTCAGTCAGTGGAGCTGCTAGAACATCCCCAAGTTCCCTCAGTATTCTAGGGTGTATCCCATCCAGTCCCATTGCTTTGTCTACTTTAAGTTGAGCTAGTTTCTCACGAACACCGTCTTCTGAAAAGTGTTCAAGATGCCCCTCACTTCTGTTCCTGTTTATGGGTGTTTTCTGAGGTCCTGCTCCTGTTTCTTCATCTGTGAGCACAGAACAAAAATATTTGTTAAGCAATTCCGCTTTATCCTTATCAGCTTCTACATATTCCTCCCCTGCACCCTTGAGTCTGACAAGACCACTTTTGCCCTTCCTCTTCTCACTAATATATCTGAAAAATGTCTTATCCCCCCATTTTATTACATTGGCTATTTCCTCCTCCTTTTGAATCTTTGCCTTCTTGACTGCTTTGCTAGCTTCTCTAATAAATGCCAGGCACTGTAGTGTTCGCGGCCTACAGCCCTCACCCCATCGCAATGCTGTTTGTGAGCCCCTGCCACACGATCACGGCCTTGGAGGAAACTACTGAGGGTCAGACGGTGGGGTGACATAGCCACTCTGCATCTGGGCATTTGGTTCTCCGCTGGACATGCCGGTGCCATGGCAATGGGTTGCCACTACACTGGCACACCAGCCAGAGGGCTGTGCAGGAGGGATGGGCAGATTCCAGGACGTCTCCCTGCAGGAATCGGGTACATGCCAGCCCATCTAAATGTCCAATTCTGAAATCGTGGGAACATATAGCTCCTGCGTTTCCAGAATCGGGTACAAATAGGCCCTGTCCAAGTTGTGGGTGTTCAGATGGCCCAAGTGTGCACACAATAAAACTGGCCTCCACATGTTTTAGGTCAAACTAGGCACAGACCTTGCTCAGTTTAATCAGGACAAACAAAAACATTCTGTCTCATTTTTTCATAAACATTTACAAAATTCAGCCTTAGCTTATATAACACATTTTACTAGGCCAGGGGATTTCCATCCCCAGTCCTGAAGGCCCCTGTACTTGGCTGTCAGCAAAATTCCAAGCAATTCTCCATATTAACCCTTTCAGAGGGTCCTGGTACTCCAAGTCCCTTTCTACACATCTGTGACTGACTTTCAAGTGCTATACTGCATTCATCAGGTGAGTCGAACAAATATGGAAATCAGAATACTTTACTGTTCAAAGAAATACATCTCCATGGCTATTGTTCCTTAGCCCAAGGGATAGTTGTATCATCATGTTTGTTTTCTTTGCAGCTGGTAAAGCATTGACCTGTCGTTTCATATTAATGCTTGACTGCTTTGCTGTGCTCAGTACCAGGTTGTTTCCTGTTATTTAGGGGGTCATTCTTTTTTCTATTATGTTTAGAGTGAATTCTAATTGCTGCTTGGGGAAAAATAAGAGAATCTACCTCCTTATCGTCACTTCTTATTCATGGAAAATCAAGAAATATTTCTTTAGTTTTTTGATGAAGTCAGGGGTGAAATTCTGTCTCTTTATGCTATTCCAGTGTTTGGTTTTTCTCTTTGCTTTCTACTCCTTTGTTTTCCAATTTCAGGCTTGTGATTGTTGATTCCCTTGGGGCTTTTACACTGTTATTAATCTATCTATTGATACATGTCCTTTTCCTTTTCCACTTCTCCATTGTTCAGATTTCATTTTAACATCATATTCCTCAATAGTTTATCTTTATATTTTAAGAAGTTATTTTTCCACCTGTTCAGAAAGTATTTTATTCTATTTTTTTTTAAATCACTATTCTATTTCTGATATTTTGTTTGGGTAACAGATGTGGGAGCTGAATTTTCAGAGTTATGTAATGATGCCCATATATTAGTGTAGCATCCTTACTGGGTAGTATGCCATTGACATCCTTGAAAAATAGTTCTGTTGGATAGGTGAGAAAGAGAAAGAGTCTTAGTGTAGCATTATAAGGAGTGCATGGGCAAATATATAATGTTTATAGATGATGAGTATCTTCTTTTGCCCTGATTTTTGACTTTGTGCTCAAACTTATCTTCTTATTTAGTGCCTATTTATCTACCATGTTTAGGCCCTAGGTACGTGTTTAACCACCTTAAATAACAAGTATACCGCCCTGCTGAGTAGATTATAAAATACTATAATTTGCACACTTTTGTGAAAAATACAGGTGCAGGCAGGAGCAATCCCTGCTGAGACTACTACTAGGGAATGCCAGGTGCCATTTTGCACCCCGAGCCAGCACTGGCAGCAGTGAGGTGAGATTGCTCCTGCTGGTCTCTTTGACTAGACCACCATGGACTAAAGAGGTAGGCTCCGATGGCCTTGCGGCATCAGGAGGGAGGTCTATGGGGAGGTTGATTTTGAGATTGCATGACGTGAGGGTACTTGGTGGGGTAGTTTCATGAGGCCCAAGTTATTGGTGGTGCCAGGGGAAGGAGACCCTCAGATCACCTGTTGTTTGCTAGGCGCAGTTCCTTTAATTTTGTGGCCTCCTACGACTACTACTACTATTACTACTACTGAACATTTTTTTAGTGCTACGAGATGTACGCCCTAGCTTATCAGAGCTTACAATCTAGTCAAAGACAACACAGTAACTGTAGACATGAGATACAGCTAGGGGGAACAGTAAAGAATCAAAAAGGAGATTAGTTGAGTCAAGATCTGAAAGTGGCAGCAAAGAGGTAAGTTTTCAGCTTGGATTTAAAAACGGATCAGAGAAGGCACCTGACGTACAGACTCAGGTGGTTTATTCCAGGCATAAGGTACAGCAAGGTGAAAGGAGTGCGGTCTGGAGTTAGCAATAGAAGAGAAGGGCACAGATAGAAGGGATTTGCCAGAAGAGTGGAGTTCCCGAGGATGGGTGTAGGGAGAGATAAGAGAAAGAAGGTTGTGAGAAGCTGCAGAGTGAATGCACTTATAGGTCAGCAGGATAAATTTGCACTGGATGTGGAAACGATAGAGAGCAAATGAAGTGTCTTCAGAAGAGGGGTAATTTGAGCATGATAAGGCTGGCGGAAGATTAGCCGCACAGCAATGTTGAACAGATTGAAGGGGAGAGAGATGATTCAGAGGGAGACCAGCAAGGAGTAGGTTACAGTAGTCTAGACAGGAAGTGACTAAGGAGTGGGCAAATGTCTTAGTAGTGTGTTCAGAAAGGAATGAGCAAATTTTGTTGACGTTGTAGAGAAAGAAATGGCAAGTTTTAGCCATCAGTTGGATGTGTGTGAACAGAGAGAGGAATCAAAGATGACCCCAAGGTTGCGAGCTGAGGAGACAGGGAGGAGTAGAGAGTTATCCACAGTGACTGAGAAAGGAGGAAGGAGAGAGAAGGGTTTGGGAGAAAAATAATAAGCTTAGTTTTGGTCATGTTCAATTTTAAGCGGCGGTGAGACATCAAAGCAGCAAGGTCAGAAAGGCAGGCAGAGATCCGGGCCTGGATTGCCTGAAAGTTTTCAAGTGTAGAGAGGTAGATCTGAGAGTCATCAGCATAAACACGGTACTGAAAGTCATGGGAAGAGATGAGTGCATCAAGGGACTAGGTATAGAGAGAGAAAAGGAGTGGACCTAAGACAGATCCTTGATGTACACCAACTGAGAGTGGGATAGCAGTAGAAGAGGATCCACCAGAATAAACACTGAAAGAGAGATGGGAGAGATAAGAAGAGAACCAGGATAGCACAGAGCTCTTAAAACCAAGCAAGGACAAGGTATCAAGAAGTAGGTTGTGGTCAACAGTGTCAAAATCAACAGAAAGGCCAAGAAGGATGAGTAAAGGCTCAGATTTTGCCTGGGACAGGTCACTGGAGACTTTGGCAAGAGCCATTTTGGTAGAGTGTAAAGGACAAAAGCCAGATTGTAGAGGATCCAGAAGGGCTTGAGAGGACAGAAAGTCAAGGAAATGGCAGTGAACTGCACATTCAAGTAGTTTAGAAATGAAGGGGAGGAGGGAGATGGGTTGATAGTGAGAAGGACAGGTAGGGTCTACTGAGGGTTTCTTGAGGAGAGAAGTGACAACAGCATACTTGAAGGATGCAGGAAAATTTGCAGTGGAGACCAATAGGTTGAGAATACAGTTTGAGAGATGAAAGGTACTACAGTGGGGGAGATGGAGTTAAGGAGATAGGTGGGAATCGGATCAGAGGAGCAGTAGTGAGTTTGGATATGGAAAGAAGGTGAACGATTTCCTCCTCAGAGATCATAGAAAAGGAAGAAAGGGTAGAAGAGATGGGGGGGGGGGGAGTTGGGAGTGAAGAGGTGGAGGAGTGGAAGTAGCTGACCTCGTGGGGGAGTGTGATCTTGTAGATTTTGTCAAGAAGTAGTCAGCCAGGGTTTGGGCAGAAAGGGAGGGAAGGGTCGGAGGCAGAGGCACCTTGAGGAGAGAGTTGAGTTGTAAATAGGCGGCGAGGGTCAGAGACAAGAGAGAACTAGTCAGATGGACATAATAGTCCTGTTTGGTGAGTTCTATGGCTGACTGGAAAGAGACAAGCATGAATTTGAAGTGTAGAAAGTCTGCAAGAGTTCGGGATATGAGCCAAGCTTGCTCAGCTGAGTGGTAGGAGGAACGTAGATAGTGGGTAATGGAAGACAGCCAGAGTTGAGGTACAGTACACCTCACAAGATGTGGTATAGGCAGAACAAGAGCATCCAGGCCTGGAGCATCAGGCTGTGTGTTAATGGCCTAATGCTCCCAGCCAGGAAAAATAATGCCAGCTTTGGCTGACATTACTTTTCCCCGAATTACACAGCAATAGCAGTAAACTTGAGACTGCAATATTTCACAAATTTTGGCTTAGGTGTGAGGTTCATTACTGTCATGGTGAACCCAAAATTAATCCATTTGGAGAAATTGACTCCATGTAAGATATAGCAGTTAGGGAATTTTCTCTTTTTGAACTCTCTCCTATTTTCAACTATCCCCAAACCCCAAAGTGCCCCACTCCCCCCAAAATACCCTTGCAACCAAGACTGGTGCTAGGGTTTCTGGTGTCCCCTTGCAACCTATAGATCAGCACCTCCTCCCTCATTACTATTAATGCTGGCTACACCTCACCTCCTATTTTCCCAAACTCCTTTCTGAACTCTTTTTGCATGATGCCAAACATCAAGAAGGGCTTGGCAACCCCAACATAACCCCTCTGAAACTACACACTGGACCATCATGGTGTTAATGTAATTATATATTCTGCAAAAAAACAAAGGAGATGCAAGATGCTCACATCAAGGAACTAAAAGAAAAAGCAAGAACCAGAGTGCAGTTTATAACATTATAACTCATTATTATAAAATTATAACTCATTTTATTTTGTTGTGATTAATTGTGGTATGGTTCTTACTTGTTTTTTTTAACATATATTCTGCATCCACAGAAACCCCTCCCTCAACAAGGGTGCAGAGAAGTATTAGGATGTTCACCGATAAACTCAATATATATATTAAAAATTCTGACTGTTTTTTTCCAGTCCGAGGCATATTGTGAACAAATACAAAACCCTTCAAAGGTCACTGTGGATCCACAAAGCAACTTTCAAAACTCACACAAGGAGCCTACCCAGAACAAAGCAGCACTATAAATATTGTAGCAAGCCCTAGAATATCTATACACCTATTTGAAAAGCTGAACAAGTCACATTACTACCATACAGATCGCTATGTGTAAACACCATGTTAACAGAATACCTGGCCTCAATCACATACTCAGAACACAGACCCTCACCAAAAACAAAATAAACCTCAACCTAAAAATAAAAGTATGTAGACAAAAATGAAACTGAAACCCAAAGAAGCTAGACTCTGCATGCAGTGCAACACCAAAGAAATGGAAAGAGATGTATTTCCCTGTGCTGTGTAAAATATAAAGGGGCATGTTTACTGAGTGAGTTTTTATTTATTTATTTTTTATTTAACTGTATTTATATCCCGCTTTTCACCAGGTCAAAGCGGTTTAACAAAAAAAAGGGGGGGGGGGCAGTAATCAATTCACAGAGAGGGTCAAGGGGGTCAACATTGATGATGATCTGAACAGAAAATAATGACTTAGACAATAGACATAGGTCTCTTAGTAGGTAGTTCTGGGGTTATGTCAGAAGGTCTGGAGGAGTTGTCAGTGATGGATGTCTGATGCATAGCTGCTAATGTGGGATTATCGTTGGGTGCTATAAACTAACATGAGTAAATACAGATAGCAGAGGGCTTTCCTGCACTATCTGCAGATCGTGTATTAACTGAGCACCTGGACAGAGACGGCAGAGAGTAGGAGTACCCGATACTGCGAGCATCAACAACACACGGTAACTGCAAGTTGAACAGACATCACAGGTGCAGCAAATGCCACATCAATCAGCCTTTAGTACTGCTGCCCCATGAACCCTGCAGTTTGGCGGTTCCTCTCCATGTCTAACATCCCACACCTTCCCCATCCAGTGTCTCTCCCCTCTCTCTCTCCCTCCCTCTTTCCCTCCATCCAGCATCTCCATTCTCTCTCTCTCTCTCTCTCCTTCCTAACCCCGTATCCGTATCTTCTTTACCATCCCCCTGACCAGCAACTCCTCTACCTCCATACCACCCCCTCCTTATTACTCCCATATCCAGCATCTCTGTCTCTCTCACCCTACTTACCTCCATGTCAAATTTCCCCCCTCTCTCTATTACCCTATGTCCTGTATCTCCCGTTTCCCTCTGTTCCAGCATCTTCCCATAGTCTCCCTCTAACCCATGTCCAGTATCCCCATCCCATCTCAAAAATCTACACTCCTTGCTTGTCCCTGTGACCTTTCTCCTTATGGCCACTTCCCATGTCAAGTGTCTCCCCTTGATCTCCCTAGCTCCAGCATTTTGCATGTCCCTTCTGCCTCCCTTTTCCACCCTTGAATTTAGCATTTCCCTTTCATCTCCCAATGCCCCCCATGTCCAGCATCTCCCGTTTTCCTGTGACCTCTCCTTGTCCAGCATCTGCTATCTGCTTTTCCGTGATAGCCCTCCTGCCTCCAACATTTTCTCTCCATGTTAATTTCCCCCTCCATCTCCCTATGCCCCCTCTGTGTCCAAAATTTCCCTCTGTTTCCCTAGACCTCCATTCCCAATACTTTGCAGTATCTTCCCTCCATCCTCCTGCCTCTATCCTGCCCCTCTCCTGCTATCCCTCTTCCCAGACTCTGTCCCTTTATCACTTCCCCTTTGCAGTCTCATCCCCCCAAGTCTCTGTCAATCATTGCCCCTTTAAATCTAATCCAACTTCTCGGCTCCTCTCTCTCTCTAACCTTCAACAACTGCCTTTGCTTTCCATCCTTAGAACCTGCAACCAGCGCAATCTGGTCAGCAGCTCTTCTGCCTGCAGGACTTGCTGCATGGGCACAATCTTCCCCTCTGAGTTGCAAAGAAAAGAAGATCATGTTCCCACGGGCAGCAGAGCTCTGCATGCAAGGCCACAAAGACAAGAAGATCGTGCCCATGGTAGCAGCAAGTCCCATGGTCAAAACAGCTGTTGCCTCCAGCACGATCGTCTTGTCTTTGCGGTCTTATGTGCAGAGCTCTGCTTCCCATGGCATTTACTGCTCCCATGGGCACTATCTTCCTGTCTAGACCATGATCACAATGCAAATCACTGCCCAGACAGGAAGATTATGCTCGCGGGAGCAGCAAGTACTGCAGGCAGCAGAGTTTTGCATGCAAGGCCACATTTGGGGCCCAGAAGGGAAGATTGTGCCCGCGGGACATGTCTTAACAGTTGCAACAAGTAGCCTGTTCACCAGTGAGCGAAACTTGAGTTGACATTTCAGTCTTTTGTGGTGTGGTGGCAGGTTTAGGAGTCGGGACTTTAATGGGACTTCACTTTAAGTGTTGGTCTAGGTTTTTCGATTCATCTAAATGTATTTAAAAATTGTAAAAAATGTACACTGCACCATAGAAGCGGATGAATGAAGGGCTGAGGGGAATCATTAACATGCTGTTATCAGCAGCTTTTGTCGCGTTAGGTGCAGCTGTTAGCCCTGATCTGAGGCTTCCTTTCCCATTGTCCACATTAAATATAGGGCTATGTATGGCTCTTTAGAAGTATTTTTGACCCATTTTGGATCTGGGTTGTCTGCAGGGTTTAGAGGTGTAGAGGTTTCTTCTAAAGTATACATATTAAGATCCCTAAGTCTGTCCTCATGTGCTTTATAACGAAGACCACTAACCATTTTAGTAGCCACCGTCTGCACCAACTCCAACCTGTTTATATCCTTTTGAAGGTGCGGTCTCCAGAATTGCACACAATACTCCAAATGAGGTCATACCATCCCTCCATCTTATACAGAGGCACTACAGACTGATACCGAGGCACTACCATCTGCTTTGTTCTGCTGGCCATTCCTCTCCCTATGCACTCAAGCATCCTTCTAGCTTTCGTTGTTGCCTTTTCTACCTGTTTAGCTACTTTAAGATCATCAGACAGAATCACGCCTAGGTCCGCTCTTCTTTTTTAGACAGAAGTACTTCACCCCCTATACTGTACTGCTCCCTTGGATTGCTGCAGCCGCATTTTTTTAACATTAAATCTCAGCTACCAAATTCTTCAAGCTTAGCTAGATCTCTCCTCATGCTATCTACACCTTCCTGGGTGTCTACTCTATTGCAGATTTTGGTATCATCTGCAAAGAGACAAACCTTACCCAACAGCCCTTTTACAACATCACTAACAAAGATGTTAAAAAGAATCAGACCAAGGATAGATCCTTGCGTCACTCCACTGGTAACCTTCTCCTCAGAGTGAGCTCCATTTACCTGTACCCTTTGTTACCTCCCACTCAACCAAGTTCTAACTCAAGCAGTTACTTTATGGTCCATCGCTAGGGTGCTCAGTTGGTTTATAAGTTGCCTGTGCAGAATGGTGCCAACGGCTTTACTGAAATCTAAATACACCATACCCACGGCTCTTCCTCTGTTCAACTCCCTGATCACCCAGTCAAAGAAATCAATCAGATTTGTCTAACAAGACCTGCCTTTGGTGAACCCATGCTGTTTGGATCTGGTAATCCATTGGACTCCAGAAACCTCACTATTTTCTCTTTCAGTAGTGCTTCCAATAATTTACTTACCACAGAGGTTAAACTAACTGGCCTGTAGTTTTCAACCACATCCTTACTTTCGCTGTTGTGCAAAGGGACCACATATGCCTTTCTGAAGACTGCTGGTACCATTCCCGACTCAAAAGAGGCACTGAAAAGGCCAGTCAGTCATTGGAGCTGCTAGAATAACCTCAAGTTCCCTCAGTATTCTCAGATGTATCCCATCTGGTCCTATCGCTTTGTCTACTTTCAGTTTAGCTAGTTCCTCACAAACACAGTCTTCTGAAAATAGTTCAAGATGCCCCTCACTTCTGTTTCTGTTTGTGGGTGTTTTCTGAGGTCCTGCTCCTGGTCTTTAATTGGTGAACACAGAACAGAAATATGTGTTAAGCAATTCTAGTTTATCCTCATCAGCTTTTACATATTCCTCCCCTAAATCCTTGAGTTTGACAATACCATTTTTGCCCTTTCTCCTCTCACTAACATATCTGAAAAATGTCTTATCCTCCCATTTTGTTGCATTGGCTATTTCCTCCTCTTTTTTGAATTTTTGCTTTCTTGACTATTTTGCCAGCCTCTCTAAGAGTTTCCAAAGCCCGTCTTTCTCTCTCTTTGATCTCTTGTATTTCATGAAGGCCTCCCTCTTTTTCTTCACCTTTTCAGCTACTTCTTTTGAGAACCATAGCAGACTCATTTTCCTTTTATTTACCATTCTAACAAAAAGGTCAGTTGCCCTTAAAATATCCTCTTTCAGTTTTGCCCACTGTTTTCCAACATCCCCAGGCTGTTTCCATCACGCTAATGACTCCTTGAGGTCTTGGCCTATCTTGGCAAAGTTAATTTTCCTAAGGTCTAAGACCCTTGCTTTTGAATGGATTTTAGCAGCCCTAGTCCTAATACTGAACCATACTATCTGATGATCACTGGATGCGAGATAATCTTCCACTATAACATCAGAAACACTTTCGTCATTGGTAAGCACCAAGTCCAATATGGCCCCTTCACATGTGGGTTCTGTTACCAGTTGCCTGAATAGTTATTCCTGTAAAGAATCCAGGATCTGCTTACTTCTAGATAATACTGCAGCAGGGGTGTGCCAATTAACATCTGGGATATTGAAATATCCAATCAGTACACTTCTCCTTTCCTGGCAATGCTGCATATGTCTTCTGTTGAATATCTGTCCACTTCTTTTCCCTGTGAGGGAGGTCTGTATATCATGCCAATGCAAATGAATTTCTCTTTCTCTCTTTCTAGTTTAACCCACAGTGCCTCCTCTCTGCCTTTTAAGCCCTGTATTTGCATAGTTTTAACATTATTTTTTACATAAAGTGCCTCTCCTCCTCTCCTTCTTCCTACCCTGTCCTTTCTGAATAAAGTATAGCCTGGTATAATTACATCCCAGTCATGGTTGTCTGTGAACCATGTCTGTTACTGCTACTAAATCTAAGTCAGTCTCTCCCATTAAAGCCTCAACATCTGGGATCTTATTTCCTATGATATGGATATTTATACACACTGCTTTCTAGATGTTGCCCCTTTTGCCCATTTCCATATGATATTTAATGTTTCACTTACCTAGAGGCTTTCTTTACCCATCTCCAATGAATCTAGTTTAAAGCCTTCTTCAGTAGGTTAGCCAGTCTGCTACTGAAGACAAGTTGACCCTTCTTGGACAGATGGATGTCATCTCTGCTCTGCAATCCTTGGAACAGCATCCCATGGTCTAGGAAACCAAAACGCTCTTGATGACACCATCCATGCAGTCATGCATTTATCTCCAGGATGCGAGTTTCTCTGCCTTGGCCTTTACCCTTAACAGGAAGGATTGAAGAGAATACCACCTGCACATCTATCTGCTTCATCCTATTTCCCAGAGCCATGAAGTCACTTTTAATACACTCAGAGGGATTCTTGGCAGTATCATTTGTACTGACATGGTAATAGTCAGTGGGCATGATGAGTCTCGGCAAACTCTCCTTAACATCTCGTATTTTGGCATTTGCAGACAGCATATCTCTCTGGACATCACCTGCTCAGCAGATGGATACCTCAGTACTCCTTAGAAGAGAGTCACCAACCACCATTACCCTTCATTTCTTGTGGTCACTGATTCTACAACTTTGGGTTGCTCGAGCTGTGGTTCTTCCCTTTCCTGGGATTCTTTCACCTCCTCCACTTCCAGAGCTGCACAATGATTCTTCATTACAATGGCTGGAGGAGTTGGATTGGTGATTCTGCAGGCCCTGGTGACTTGAGTACAACCTTTGTCATTCTGTAGGCTCCCATCTTCACCTCTGTTGGAGAGTTTGGATGTTTCAAGAAGCATCTCATCAATGTACTTTTCACTGTCTTGAATGTTCCTCAGCCTTGCCACCTCTTCTCTGAATTCTTCCACTTGTTTCCTGAGAGCTTCAGCATGCAGGCATCCTGCACATGGAACTGGTGCTTCAACTGGCATGGAGATCTCTGTCTGGACAGAGGCAGAAGCTGTAGCAGGGCAACAGCTTTGGCGATAGGTTTTTCCCAGCCATTTTTCTGTTGGTGGAGCTTTGATACCTGTGAATCAAAAGAGAGAGACTTACCAAAGTACCAGCCTGTTTCTCAGCTGTCCTTTCAGAGACAAAAATAGTTAATCTCTTTTAAGTGTGTCCTAAACATGCTGTGTAGCTAAATGGGGAGTTGCCATATAAACCAAGAATGTTTGCATGAGGTGGGTGGGAGCTGAGATGGGTAGGGAGGGAACTAACACCTGATGAGGTGTTAGGGGCATCAAAGAGCTGGGAAAGAGAGACTAAAAGCAGAGTTTTAAATCTACACCACTAAAGAAAATATTTTCCCTTTTGAAATAAAGCACCAAAAAGAATAACTTTGTTTTAAAAATGTACCAAAACCCTTTTAAGAGCTCTCAGGCAGAGAGCTAGTAATTAAAAGCCACACACTCATAACTTTGCTTGAAATGTAGAGCCCCTGTTAGGAATGCCTTGGTTTTATTCTCCATTCCTTTCATAGCTTACAGTACCTCAGAAGCAGAGGCATAAATAGTTTAATCAGAGTTCTCGCTTCTCAGTCTTGAAGGACTACAAAAGGGGACTCCTACTTCTGGAAAGAGATTTGCAATTGTAAGTATTTACTTCTAGGAATATTTCTAAATCTTGGAAAAAAAAAAGAATTCTTTAGATTAAAGCTGATTAATCTGTGAACCCAGTGTAATTGTTAAAATGGTCAGGACCTAGTAGCAGTAAGAGTTTTCAGTTTAAATTTAAAACACAGCAGAGAGCTTTCTGGTCTAATTTAGAACCCAAGACTCCCTCTATCAAAGCAAGGGCTATGGGACTTCCCCTGGAGATTGGTCACAGATCACCTTAGAAGCACAGGACAGGGTACTGTGTGGCATCCAACTTTTAATAAGGCTGTTGTTTGCCAAGCAAGCATCTTTCAGGAAGTGGAAAAAAGAGACAAATGACGAAAACTGGAAACAGCATAAGCACTGGCAAGATAAATGCAAGGCAGGCAAAGAGAGAATTTGAGAAGAAACTTGCTGTGGAAGCAAAAACATGTAATAAAGACTTTTTCAAGTACATTCGTAGCAGAAAACCTGTGAGAGAGTCAGTTGGACCATTAGATGATAGAGGGGTAAAAGGGGCAGTAAGAGCGGACAAGGCTATAGTGGAGAGACTGAATGAATTCTTTGCTTCGGTCTTTACTGAGGAAGATGTAGGTATGTTACCCATGACTGAAGTGGTATTTAAAGGTTATACTGTGGAAGAATTGAAAAAAATATAGATACACTGGGAAGATGTATTACAACTATTTGATAAACTAAAGAGTAGCAAATCACCTGGACCGGATGGTATATATCCAAGGGTGTTGAAAGAACTGAAATATGAGATTGCAGACCTGTTATTAGTAATCTGTGAACTATCATTAAAATCATCTGTAATACCTGAAGATTGGAGGATCACCAATGTAACGCCAATGTTTTAAAAGGTTTCCAGGGGTGATCCGGGAAACTACAGACCGGTGAGCTTGTCGTCAGTACCGGGAAAAATGGTAGAAACCATTATAAAGAACAAAATTACTCATCATGTAGATAGTAATGGCTTAATGGGAGACAGCCAACATGGCTTTAGACAAGGAAGATCTTGTCTTACTAATCTGTTATGTTTTTTTGAAGGTGCGAATAAACAGGTAGACAAAGGTGAGACAGTTGATATAGTGTATCTGAACTTTCAGAAAGCCTTTGACAAGGTCCCTCATCAGAGACTTTTGGCAAAACTGAAAAGTTATCAGATAGGAGGCAGTGTACTATTGTGGATCAGGAACTGGTTAAAAGACAGAAAGCAGAAGGTAGGGCTAAATGGCCAATTTTCCCAATGGAAAAAGGTGAATAGTGGAGCAGCCCAGGGATCTGTGCTGGGTCCACTGCTTTTTGACATATTCATAAATGACCTGGAAAAGGGAATAACGAGTGAGGTTATCAAATTTGCAGATGACACAAAACTATTTAAAGTTGTTAAAACCCAAGAGGATTGTGGAAAATTGCAAGAGGATCTTGATAAATTAGAAGACTGGGCATCCAAATGGCAGATGAAATTTAATGTGGACAAGTGCAAAGTTATGCACCTAGGAAAGAACAGCACAATCTATGGTTACACGATGCAAGGTTCCACATTGGGAACCACCACCCAGGAAAAAGATTTAGGTGTCATCGTGGATAACATGTTAAAATCCTCTGCCCAGTGTGCAGTTGTGGCAAAGAGAGCAAATAGGTATCATATTTGGTATCATAAGGAAAGGAATGGAAAATAAAAGAAAGGATATTATAATGCCTCTGTATTGTTCCATGCTGCGACTGCACCTTGAATATTGTGAGCAATTCTGGTGAACGTATCTTAAAAAGGATATAGCGTTATTAGAAAAGGTACAGAGAAGAGCCACAAAAATGGTAAAGGGGATGGAAGGATACCCCTATAAAGAGAGGCTAAAAAGGTTAGGGCTCTTCAACGTGAAAAAGAGACGGCTGAGGGGAGATAAGGTAGAGGTCTATAAATTAATGAATGGAGTGGAACGGGTAAACATAGATCAATTGTTTACATCATCAGAATATAAAAAGACTAGGGGACATGCAATGAAGCTATAAGGTAACCTATTTAAGACTAATAGAAAATATTTTTTCACTCAACATGTAATCAAACTCTGGAATTTGTTACCGGAGGATGTAGTAAAAGCTTTTAGTGTAGCTGAGTTTTAAAAAGTTTGGACAAGTTCCTGGATGAGAGGTCCATAAACAATTATTAAAAGGTACCCAGGATATCACTGCTTGACTCAATACAAGCACTGAGGAACCTGTGTCTTTTGGGGAGACTGCTAGGTACTTATGACCTAGATTGGCCACTGTTGGAAACAGGATACTGGGCTTGATGGACCTTGGTCTGACCCAGTATGGCATATCTTATGCTCTTATGATTCCTAGCATTCTATTTGCTTTCTTGTCTGCCGCTGCACACTGGGAGAGAGTTTCAACATATTATCCATGATGACACCTACATTCTTTTCTGGGGTGGTGGTTCCTAATGTGGAACCTTGAATCGGGTAACCATAGTTTGAGTTGTTCTTTCCTAAGTGCATAACATTGCCCTTGTCCACATTAAATTTTATCTGCCATTTGGACTGCCAGTTTTCCAATTTACTAAGGACCTCTTGCAATTTATCAAGGTCTTCTTGTGTTTTAACAACTTCGAATAATTTTGTGTCATCTGCAAATTTGATCATTTCACTCATTATTCCTATCTCCAGGTCATTTATGAATATGTTAAAAAGCAGCAGACCCAGTACAGTTTCCTGGGTATTCCACTATTCACCTTTCTCCACTGAGAAAACTGACCATTTAGCCCTACTCTCGGCTTTCTATTTTTTAACCAGTTCCTGATCCACAATAGTACACTGCCTCCAATCCTATGACTTTTTAATTTCATGAGGCACCTTGTCATAGGCTTTCTGAAAATCTAGATACACTATATCAACTGGTTCATCTTGGTCAACCTATTTATTCACACCTTCAAAAAAATTTTAAAAATTAGTAAGGCAAGTCTTTTCTTGGTTAAATCCATGTTGACTTTCTCCCATTAAACTGTGACTATCTACATGTTCAGTAATTGTATATCTTTATAATGGTTTCTACCATTTTGCCTAGTATGGATGTCAAGCTTACCAGTCTGTAGTTTCCCGAATTGGAAGCCTTTTTAAAAACTGGCATTACATTGGCCATTCTCCAGTCTTCCGGTACTACAAATGATTTTAATGATGGTTCGCAGATTACAAATAGTCAGTCTGCAAAGTCTTTTTTTCAGTTCTTTCAACACCCTTGGATGTATACCATCTAGTTCAGGTGATTTACTACTCTTTAGTTTATTAAATAGTTGTGCCCGTGGCCACCCTCCCTACTGTGCCCCAGATGCTCCACAGCATCTTCCCGGTTTATGGATATTTCTTTCAATTCTTCCGATACATCACCTTTAAATACCATTTCAGGCAAGAGTGACTTCCCTACATCTTCTTCAGTAAAGACCAAAGCAAAGAATTAATTCATTCTCTCTGCTATGTCCTTGTCCTCCCTTAGCACCCCTTTTACTCCTCTATCATCTAATGGTCCAACTGACTCTCTCACAGGTTTTTTGCTATGATTGTACTTGGAAAAAGTTTTTATTATGTGTTTTTGCTTCCACAGCAAGCTTCTTCTCAAATTCTTTCTAATTTATTTTTCTCTCAAGCATTCAACTCCCATTCTAGCCCTCCTACTATTTTTTCATGAGACACTTTGTCTTGTGCTGCTTTAGAGAACTGGTTCTACCTAAGCATTACCTTCTTTTTATTCCTAGTGCTATTTTACCATGATTGATCCTTTCACCTTGCTGCTCCTTATGTCTGGAACAAACTACCTGTATCTTTACATCAGGTTTCATCTCTCCCCTTTTTCAAATCCTTGCTAAAGTTCACCTCTTTTGGGCTGCTTTTGGATCTTAATCCTTTGTTCTCCTTCTGTCTCATTACACTTCCCTACTGTACCCTTGTTCTCATCTGTTGTACTGCCTGTCTTGATTAGATTGTAAGCTCTGATGAGCAGGGACAGTCTTTTATATGTGTCTATATAGTTCTGTGTATGCCTTTTGCACTATACAAAATGTTAATAGTAGCATTAGAAGTAATAGTTATTTTATTCTATAAGGATATTGTATGGGTATTCATTCTATTTTATATTCTCTTTTTATTTCTAACTTTTAACAGTATTTTTATTTTCATTTTCATTTTTTTAATGTTATTGTTAACCACCGAGTTATATTCCCCAATTCTCAATGGTATATCAAATCTAATAAAACATAACCAGAAACCAAAAGAAAAAAATGAAGGGCACACTTCTAAAGATGACTCATGCAAGATAGGGCCCCCCTCAAGGAAACACCAGTAGACCCAAATAACTAGTGAAAATACCAAGAGAAAATTCCTTAAAAGAGTTGAGTACAAGTGCTGAGTATCTATAGATATGGTGCGAGTAGCTGAACATCTTGAAGCAGTCCTTGGAGGTACAGAGAGAACAGAAAGATTTTACACAGGCCCTCTTGGAAGAAATGAGAGGACTTCGTCATGACCTGAGAGAGACTTTCAGCCTGCATAGTTCTCCCTCCATCCATGTTCAACCTCCACCGAGGGCACAGAGCAGCATCTCTTCAGTTTCAGCTCACCATCTGCCAGCTATACCACCACCCAGCAACAGAGGTTGCAGACTGTCCATATTTCTCATTGCAACCCTCCACTGAGCAATATACTGGGAGATCCAGCCACAGTTGGCCCCAGATTTGGTTCAAGATATTGGCACCCTAGGTAGACCTTAAGCCTTACACCCCTCGGGGCAGTCAAAATCTACTGTTTAGATTTAAATGCCCTGTTCTTTGCCACCCCCATTCACATTGTTTAACTAATGGTTGGCTCTGCTCTGGTTCCACCCTGTGGTTCCTACTCCAGCCCATGCTTTACAGACTTCTACAGCAGCAACCAAGGGTAAGGAGAGGAGGATGATAGCTCAAGTTCTAGAGACAACAGTGTTGCACCCTCCATCATCCTTCAACATTCCCTCCAATTCAGGGAAAGGCAGGATACAAAAAGTAAGGGCACATGAGGTAGGGATAGGGGAGAACGTGCAGCCTAGCTCCTCAGGAACCATGTTAAGTAGCAGGGTGTGCAAATCATCCACACATCATGGCAGTTCCTATGCCACTTATATGGCCATCTCGCCTTTGCCTCACCAGATATTGCCATTGTTTCATTGGAGAAGTAACACATTGCAAGACAAGGGGTGGAAGGGACATCTTGGAGACTGTTTGCTGTTGTATGGTGGAAAGGGAGCTGGTGGTTATTGTGGTGGGCAATATTGGTGGGTGTGATAGGGTGCTTGTGAGTTAGTGTGGTGGGTGATATTGGTATTAAAACACAAGAGGATTGTAAAAACTTGTAAGAGTACCTTGAAAAATTGGAAGACTGGATGTTCAAATGGCATATGCAATTTAATGTGGACAAGTGCAAAGTTATGCACCTAGGAACGAACAACCCGAACTATGGTTACACGATGCAAGGTTGCACATTAGGAATCACCACCCAGGAAAAAGATTTTGGCATCATTGTGGATAATACGTTAAAACCCTCCACCCAGTGTGCAGTGGTGGACACGAAACAAATAGAATGCTAGGAATCATAAGGAATGGAGAATAAAACCAAGGATATTATAATGCCTCTGTATCATTCCATTGTGTGGCCACACCTTGAATATTGTGTGCCATTCTGGTTGCCATATCTTAAAATAGATATAGGGAATTAGAAAAGGTACAGAGAACAGCCACCAAAATGATAACAGGGATGGAAAGATATCCATATGAGGAAAGGCTTAAAAGGTTAGGACTCTTCAGCTTGGAAAAGAGATGGCTGAGGGGAGATATGATAGAGGTCTATGAATTAGTGGATGCAGTACAATGGGTGAAAGTAGAATGGTTGTTTACTCCATCAAAAAGTAGAAAAACCAGGGGACATGCAATGAAACTACAATATAACTCACTCAAGACTAATAAGAGAACTATTTTTTCACTCAACACATAAGCAAACTCTGGAATTCTTTACCGGAGGATCTAGTAAAAGCTGTTAGTGTAGCTGGATTTAAAAAAGATTTGGACATGTTCGTGGAAGGAAAGATCCATAAACCATTATTAAAGAGGCCCCAGGACAAGCATTGTGGAACCTATGTGCCTTTTTGGGAACCTGCCAGGTACTTGTGACCTGGATGCCACTGTTGGAAACAAGATACTGAGCTTGATGGACCTTGGTCTGACCCAGTATGGCATTTCTTATTTTTTATGGTGAGTGTTATAGGGAGCTTGTGACTGAAAAGGTGATGGGCTCAGACTTGCAGTGTGTGTGTGTAATGGGGATGGTGATGGGGAGGATGAGTACAGATAACTGTGCTCATATGTAGCAGTGCCCTTTATTGTAATAAAACACTTACCTTCACATGAAATGTCTCTTGATCAGTTCATTTCTGGCTGTCTAGTCTTGCTTGTATGGCTGCTCTGTCTCCTCCTGGCTTGCAGCTGGCACCTCCTTGGTATCTGTCTCCATGGGTAGGTCTTTGTGGCAAAGGTTGTCGCCTCCTCAGTGCTAGTTTATGCATCATGCAACAGGCCATGAAGATCTTGCACACTCTGGTTGGGTTGTAGAGTAGTTCGCCTCCAGATTCCATTCAGGCATTGAAAACAGGTCTTCAGATGGCCAAACAAACATTCTTTCAGTGATGTTTCCATCGAACCACCAGAGCAATTATATCACTCCTCTGCCTCAGTCCTGGAGGCCATGATCAGAGTCATGAGTCTCTCTTAAGCCCTATCTCACCCTCCAATTCCCCACAAAGTCAGCTACTTTCCCTCTTCCCCCTCTTCACTCCCAGCTTTCCCCCTCTACCTCTGCTACCCTCTCTTCCTTTCCTGTTATCTCTGAAGAGGAAATTGCACACCTTCTTTCTTCCTCCAAACTCACCACCTGCTCCTATGATCCTATCCCTACCTGTCTCCTAAGCCCCATCTCCTCCACTGTTGTCCCTTCCATCTTTCATCTTCTCAACCTATTGCTCTCCACTGCAACTGTGCCTGCAGTCTTCAAGTATGTTGTAGTTATACCTCTCCTCAAGAAACCCTCATTTGATCCCACCTGTCCTTCTAATTATCGACCCATCTCCCTCCTCCCCTTTGTTTCTAAACTACTATATCGCCGCTGCCTTGACTTCCTCTCCACTCATGCCCTCCTGGATCCTTTACAATCTGTTTTTTGTCCTCTACATTCTACTGAAATGGCTCTTGCCAAAGTCTCCAGTGACTTGTTCCTGGCTAAATCCAAGGGCCTTTATTCAGTCCTCATCCTTCTTGACCTCTCTGCTGCTTTCGACTCTGTTGACCACAACCTTCTCCTCGATACCCTGTCCTCGCTTGGTTTTAAGGACTCTGTACTATCCTGGTTCTCCTCCTATCTCTCCCATCGCTCTTTCAGTGTTAGTTCTGGCGGATCCTCCTCTGCTGCTATCCCACTCTCAGTTGGTGTACCGCTCCTTTTCTTTCTCTAAACCCAGTCCCTTGGTGCACTCATCTCTTCCCATAACTTTCAGTACCATCTTTATGCCGATGACTCCCAGATCTACCTCTTTACTCCTGAAATCTCCCTGGCAATCCAGACACAGATCTCTACCTGCCTTTCTGACATTGCTGCTTGGATGTCTCACCGCCTCTTGAAATTGTACTTGGCCAAGACTGAGCGTCTTATCTTTCCCCCTAAAAACTCCCCTCCTCTTCATTCCTTCTCAGTCTCTGTGGATAACTCTCTACTCCTTTCTGTTTCCTCGGCTCACAAACTTGGGGTTGACTTTGACTCCTCCCTCTCCTTCTCCACACACATCCATCTGATAGCTAAGATCTGTCATTTCTTTCTCTATAACATCAACAAAATCCGCCCTTTCCTTTCTGAACACACTACTAAGATGCTTATCCACTCCTTAATCACCTCTCGTCTTGTGTGATGGGGCATGTGGTTAGAGGCCTATTTAGCCCTATATAGGCGGTTGCCTAGGGCGTATGCACAAGTAATTGCTCTGGCCTTGTAAATAAAAAGTCTTTCAGAGCAACTTGAAATGAAAAGTGGGTTTTATTCCCCGTCCCGCTCGGACTTTGTCAAAGGAAACAGAAACTTTAAATCAGATAAGCTTAGCAACAAAAGTGGTGACACACGTATTTTCTCTTGTTATATTCACAGAGTTCTCTTCATCCAGTATTTACATCATACGGTTGCATTTAACACAGACACTGCAATCCATAGGAATATCCTCTTGCAGACTAGCAGCGTCTTCCCATATCATTTCCCCAGCACTACTCACACTGCTGGTATCAGACCCTTCTTGAGAACGGTATTCAGCTATAGCGTCTTGTGACACTTCACTATAACAGTCACTGGAGGCTTTTCCCCCTTTGGGTCTATATCTCTCTTGGTAGCTGGTTCTGCCTGGGCTTGCCTCCCAGAACATTAGCTCTGAAACATCTTGCTTCTTATGTCTGTAATCAGAACCCTGCCCTTTGCAGTTATAAGCTTTAAACTTCTCTTTGTTATTATAGGGAAGTTTCCTTCTCTCTGCAGGGCTTGTCTTTATGCTTGGCTCTCTATAGCCTTTGCTTCTAGCCTCCCGGGCTGGTTGAACAGGAATATATTTGTTCCTAACTTTACACCTATTTCTTAAGCTGTAGCCATGCATGGAGTGCCCATCCCCCAACACTTCCCTCTCACCGTGACCTCTGCCTTGAGCTGGCAAATACTGGCCTCTGGGGTAGTGGGGTAATCCTGGCTTCTCTCCAAAGCTATTCTTGGTAGCAGGTCTTCCCTTAGTGCAGCTTGCCTTGAACCTTCCTTCTCGAGAGCTGGAGACAGACTCACTTCCTGACTCCTCGTGAGAAGAATTTCCTCCCAGCAATCCCCTGGGGCTTCTGTTCAGCTGACCTGGGACACACCTCCTGCTCCTCTCTCTCCTACTGCTTCCCGTGGTGATCCTGCTTCTGATTCTCCTCTCTAACTGACTGGAACCCTGCCCTAAATAATCCCTAGCTCTACACGTGACCTGGGGACTCTCACTCAGGTGTTCCTGATGGGACTTTTGTTTGCTACGTAGCAAGAATTTCCCTTGCTGCAGTGAATCATGGTGCCTAGTGCTGCTTTCTAAAGCTGACTCTGAGGTAAGTCTCTCTTTTATCTTATTTTCCCTGGGCTGTGTGCCCCTTGCTGCATCACACTTGACTATTGTAACCTAGTCCTGGCTGGTCTCCCTTTGAATCATCTCTCTCCCCTTCAATCTGTTCAACACTGTGCTACGCGGCTAATCTTCCTCCAGCCTTGTCATGCCCAAATTACCCCTCTTCTCTAGTCACGTCATTGGCTCCCTATCCATTTCCACATCCAGTTCAAACTTCTCCTGCTGACCTATATATGCATTCACTCTGCAGCTCCTCACTACCTTTCTTCTCTTATCTCTCCTTACACCCCACCTCGGGAACTCCACTCTTCTGGCAAATCGCTTCTATTTGTGCCCTTCTCTTATATTGCTAACTCCAGACTTGGCTCCTTTCACCTTGTTGCACCTTACGCCTGGAACAAATTACCTGTGTCTGTAGGCGGGCCCCTTCTCTGACCCTTTTCAAATCCAGGCTGAAAACTCACTTCTTCTCTGCTGCTTTTGGTTCTTGACTCACCTGATCTCTTTGTTTCTTTACCACTCCCCCTTGTTTTATCCCTGTCTGCACCATCTGTGTTGTCTGTCTTGGCTAGATTGTGAGCTCTGATGAGCAGGGACTGTCTCTTACATGTCTGTGCAGTGCTGTGTATGACTTGTAGCGCTATACAAATGCTCAGTAGTAGTAGTAGTAGTAGTAGATGTGGGTAGAATGGACATTGAGGAGGAGTGCACATGGCTTTGGACATAGTAATTTCTAGGGCCCTGACCTATGTACAACAATGTTTACTTGCTCTTGCCAGGCACAACTTTAGATCCATTGGTGCCTGTGGCTGCTCTCCAGTACAAGCTCCTCCAGTTACAATCGCAAATCAGCATAGACAGCAAAGTCCCTTACCTATTTGTGATTTATAGCAGGTGTAGGGCAGAATGTCTGCTTATTGTGCCTGGTACATCCTGAACACTATGCAAAATATGTGTTAAATGTGTAGATGCTTGCTTCTTCCTATCTGTACCGAAAAATACCCCCAAACATGCCCACTCCAAGATGTCCATGCTTGGATGTGGCTACTGTTGGGGTGTGCATAACTGCCTGGTTCTGAAATCACCTTGAGCATATTCCAGCATTTGTGACCATGGCCATGTTAACATTTTGGGGTGCCAATTTCACATTTATCTCTTCTAAAATGACCCCAATACTGTTTTGTTCATTAAACAATGCACATCCCTAATTGGCAGTCATTTTTTTTAATGTTCTGATTGCACTGACTAGCTGGCCTTTCAGTGACTTATTAAATACTGACCTGTGCAACCAGTGTTTGTTTCTTTATGTAAGTCCTACACATGATTGAATTCTGAAATCATTTTGCCTCTGATGAAAGTCATTTCTAGGTTACTACTAATCTGTCAGTGAAAAAATATTTTCTATCATTCTTGTAGAACATCTTCATACGATAAGGCTTTGCCGAACTTTTCTTTCCAAGAAATATGCTGCCTTCTGATACCTTATTGAAGCCTCCTAGCTATTTGGATGTTTGTACCACATCTCCCCTTTATTGCCTTTCTTTTATGAAATGCACCTTTAGCTTCTTAAATATCTCTATGTTGTGTATCAGGGTGTCCCGAGAGTGTTCTAGGGACAGCACCCAGCAGCCCATCGATAACTGGGCAGCGGCAATATTGAGCCACTGTTTGGTTATTATAAAGCCATGAAAGTCAGGCACAGTAAAAGTCGGACTAACGTTTGTCACTGAAACTAATCAGGCGGTGACTGAATATTGTTGCTGCCTGGTTAGCTTCCCGGCAATCTGGGTAACCTGGATATTCAATGCCAGGGGCCCGAAAATCAGGTTTAAAGTTCAGGGGTGGCAGCTAGCTGCTTTAATAGTGCTAGCCGCCACTGAATATTAGACCCATTGTGTTTTCAATTCTCTGCACATTAACTTCATTAGAAATTTTACCTGCTCAAAAAGTAGGCACAAACGTCTGGCGGCAATTTAAGTATGCACTGTCCTCAAGGTGGGATCTCTCCAGAAAAGTATACGAATGTATCTGAAGATAACATTACTTCTCTTGGCCTACCAGTGAATTGACTGTTTATGAAATGTTATCTAACAGACAGATTTCTAAGTCCTATTTTCCTGTGGTACATTTTACTCTTGAGAGATGTCAGGAATTATGGATATCTCATTACCTTCAGTTTCCACTTCATTTTTTTCTGTTTGTTTCATTTACCTTTCCCTCATTGACTTTGTTCCGATTTTTGGAGACATTGTTAACCTTTTAATAAAGTGACTTGAGACCTTTCGAAAATGGTATAACAGAAAATGAGTAAATCAATAACAAGTATTATAGAAGATTAATTTAAATTCCTTCTGTATTTTCAGCATCGATTGGTAGTACCAGGCTTGAAATGTAATTAATTTTGCATTAATGATGAGAGATATTCAGGGACAATCATTACGCTCTAATCAAATGCACACCTGAAAATATGTTTGTTAAGGCTCATTAACCTATAATAACAGATATAATTCTTAACTTTAGCATGGAGGTCCTCCCATAGTTTCTCTATGTTCAGCAGTTCATAGTAACATAATACATGGTGGAACATAGAGGGCTAAAATAGACTATCCCAGTGGTTCCCAACCTGTCCTGGGGGCTCCTCAGCCAGTCAGGTTTTCAGGATATCCACAATGAATATTCATGAGAGAGATATGCATAGAAAACCACCATTGTATGCAAATTCCTTTCATGCATATTCATTGTGGACATTCTGAAAACCCGAATGGATGGAAACCACTGGATTATTCAATTTATTCAGTAGTGATCTATTCACTTTTGGGCAGATATCTATACAAATTCACAAATGGGACCCCCTTCTTCTCTGTGTATCACCTAAACTATTGAAGTAGTACCATTGTCTTTTACATTTACATTTACATTTATTCAGGCTTGATATACCGCCCAGGACCGGAGTATCAGGGCGGTGTACAATAAAAGACAGCTACAGAAAAATAAAGAGAGAAAGGAACGCCATTAAATAATAGGAAAGAATGAGTGAGAGATAGAGAGAGAAAAAAAAGGACAGAGACTGGAGAGCTAGACACAAAAACGCAGGGGGAAAGGAAGAGTGGGGGGTAGCAGTCGGGTGGGACATGGCGGGCAGGAGTGTTGGATGATGGTTATAGTTCGGGGGAGGCTGGAAGATCAAATGCTTGAGAGAAAAGGTGGGTTTTAAGGAGAGCTTTAAATTGAGGGAAGGAGGACTCAGTACGGAGGGTGTGAGGAAGAGAGTTCCAGAGGGCGGGGGCTAAGAAGAAGAAGGCGGAATGGTGGGTAAGTTCAAGGTGGGCCTGAGATGGGGAAGGGAGGAAGAGGCGGTTGGTATGAGATGAACGGTGGAGACGGGGGGTAGGCTGATGAAAGATAAGATCAGAGAGATACCGAGGAGTGCTAGTATAGAGAACCCTGTGAGTGATGATGAGATATTTATAGATGAGCCGAAATTTAACGGGGAGCCAATGAAGGGAGAAGAGGCAGGGTGTAATGTGATCAGAAGGGGAAGAAAAAGTGAGGAGACGGGTGGCAGTGTTTTGGAGGAGCTGAAGACGACGGAGTTGACAGGAAGGGAGGCCAGCAAGGATGGAGTTACAATAATCCAGACGGGAAGTTACAAGAGAAAGAACTAGAGTGGTGAGGGATTGAGGGGAAAGAAAAGGCCGGAGAGAACGAATGCGGCGTAGGTGAAAGTGACAAGTACGGACGAGGGAGGAGATATGAGGATGAAAGGAAAGGGAAGAGTCGAGGGTAACACCCAGATAGCGGAGGGAGGAGATGACGGGAATAGGGAGGGAGGACATTACAGGGGCTAAGCTAGGCGAAGGAGAAGAGAAAGAGAACCAAATAGCAGAGGATTTAGAAGGGTTAACACAAAGAAAATTTTCGGAAAACCAAGAGGCGACACGGGATAGACAGGTGTTGAGTGTAGAAAGGTCAGGAGAAACAGAACTAGTGTGATGGACGAGGAGAATGTCATCAGCGTAAAAATAGAAAGAAACACCGGATTGCTGGATGAGAAGGGCTAGGGGAGCAAGAAAAATATTGAAAAGTAAAGGGGCAAGGATGGAACCCTGCGGGACACCACAGTGCAAGGAGGAAGGAGCAGAAGTAGAGGCACCTGAGCGAACAGAGAAGGAACGATGGGAGAGAAAAGAATGAAACCAGTGTAGTACAGTGCCGTGGATACCGGAATCGGACAGACGAGTGAGAAGAGTGCGGTGATCAATAACATCGAAGGCAGCGGAAAGATCTAAGAAACAGCAATGGATAGGTCACGACAATCGTGAGAACGGTGAAGGTCACTAAGGAGGGCGAGGAGGACAGTCTCGGTGCTGTGACCAGATCTAAAGCCAGATTGGCGAGGGTGAAGGTAGAGAGTAGAATCGAGATGTGCTGAAAGTTGTGCAAAGACCAGTTTTTCAAGAACCTTAGAAAGAAAAGGGAGGTTAGAGACGGGGCGCCAATTGACAGGTAAGCTAAGGTCAAGAGAGGGTTTTTTCAAAAGAGGGCGGACTAAGGCGTGCTTCCAGGAGGTGGGAAAAGTACCGGAGGAAAGACTAGTGTTGACCATAACGAGGATGTATGGAAGAAGATGAAGAGAGGGATCAAGAAGCCAAGTGGACGGAAGAGGGTCAAGTGGACAGGTGGTTTTGTGGGAAGAAGAGATTACCTGAAAAAGCTCAACAGAGGAAACGGGAGTGAAGGAGCACCAGGTATGAGAACAGACATTGGAGGGAGGGGGGGAAAGAGTAGAGGAAGCAGAAGGAGAGGGAGGAGGGAGAGGGGAGGGGGGCAGAGAGGGAAGGAGGAACAAAGGGACTGAATTTTGTGTACAAAGAAGGAAGCAAGAGCTGTTGGACTGGGGGCAGTGGGGGGGAGCTCTGATGAAGAAGAGCAAGTTGACGGAGTGGACAGGAAGTGGAGAACCCGATATGGGCAGCGAGAAGAATTGGAAGAGGTAGTGATGAGATCTGAGAAATAGGCCCTCTTTGCCATATTAATCATAACGCGGTATGAGCGGTGGACGCAGCGGAAGGAAGTCAGGGTGGCAGGGGAGGGACGTTTGCGCCAGTGACGCTCAGCACGCCGAAGCTGGGCGCGCTGAAGGTAGAGACCGGAGTGATACCAGGGGTGATGAGGAGAAGAATGACAGGAAGTTGGGCAAAGGGGTGCAAGCATGTCAAGAGTGCTGGAGAGGACAGAAGACCAGGAATCAGCTTGATGGCTGACAGGGAGGGAAAGAAATTCAGAAGAGAAAAGAGAGTCAGCAGGAGGGAAGGTTTGCAGGGTAAGAGGAGTGATGCGGCGCTTAAGAGCTTTAAATGAGGTGGGGACATTGGAAGCAAGGGTTTGCAGAGGAGGGAGGGTGAAAGAGAAGAACAGGCAGTAATGATCGGACCAGGGAAGAGGGACAGAAGAGATGGCAGAGGTTACATAGGGGGAAGAGGAGGACGTAAGGATAAGGTCTAGCGTGGAGCCGGAGGAGTGAGTGGGACAAAGCACATGTTGGCGAAGGTCAAGGTCTAAGAAGAGTGAACTGAGGGCCTTGTCACGAGGACGGGACGGGGAAAAGAGGTGGGCATTAAAGTCACCAAGGACAACCAAATGAGAAGTGAGTAAGGATGCCTCAGAATTGTCATTGCCATTGCTGCTCCGGGCAGGTTCTCGCACCAGTGTTTTCTCAAAGATTCACAGATTTCAGAGTTTGAACTATCTTAAATTGCAGGATACTCCAATGCTATCTTGTTGTTCGGGGTGGTAACTGTCGTTCCTGCAAGTTTTGAAGTATTTTGCTCTATTTTTCACATGAAACACTTTTGCTAAGTTGCTTCACGCTTTAGTATAAGATCTCTAATTTGGTGAATCAGCAAAAATAAATTAGTTATCTCAAAACAAATCTCTGTGAGAAAGCAGAGAAAAGGCTGGGAAGGTGTGAGACAAGGTTGGAAGGAATTAAGTTACCCAGATTAGTTTTACAGACATATTCTCAAGTGCTGTAATAATTGGGGTGGGCTACTTATGAAAAGTCACCTGAAACAGACTTTATTGTTAAAACTGAAAGTAGCATAATTAAAAAAATATATAATCTTTTCTTTCTTACCTGAAAAGCAAGCAGCTGACCACAGAGGCAGTGTCTCCAGGTTTCTAAAATCTGCTATCTAAGGTTCCTTCAATCATCATGAATAAATTCTTCGTACCTGGTCCAGATTACAAAGACTGCATCAATGTCAAAGCCATGTTTAATTTCAACATCTTCATCACTTGAAGCTTCCACAAAATAATTGTGGGTTAGCTACTCATAAATAGGAAACACTCCTAAGGTGACATGAAAATGACATGAATGACTGACTGTATGTGCATTAGGTTTATTCTATGTTCATTTGAAACAAATTTTCTAATTGTTCATATTTGTTTCACATTTCTTTTTTGAGCACACAATCTATATGTGCAAGAATAATTTTTAACATGTGTAATCTATTATATGTATATTACTTCATGTGTACAAGCGATTGATATATATTTTACATTTTTAAGCACGCAAGCAGACGGAATGCACTCACAAACACACACCTCAAATGAATATTTAGAAGCAGATAAGCTTGCCATGACAGTGTGTTCAAGAGCAGACTTAATTGCTAACTTAATACATAGGGACAATTTTCAAGCTATCGACAGTGGTACAAAACGGTGCCTACTTTTTTTTTTATCCATGGGCTTTGTAACAATTTCAAAAGTGTAAGTATACACCTTTGTTTGCTTTGAAACTTTCAACAGGCATAAATTACACAAGGTGACTTTCATTTGATGTTTTTGGTTAGATAGATTACTGTTGCAAAGATAAACTGAGGGCTCCATAGAGGTGTTACTCTACTTTACCTTGATGGTATAAGTGTCACGGATGGCTGAGTCAGTCACCAATGGAAACTCCCAGCTTAAGAGAAATTTTGTTTTTTTAATTTTTTCTGCAATACACGCTACAATTTCTTGAACTTTAAATTCAAATCACAACTTACAAAAGGGGTGAGAACCAAGGGGTGAGAACTCTCTCACAAGGAACCACTTGAACAATAGAAGTTTTCAAAATTTTCTACTTTAAAAAAATTGAATTTGCAATATCTTTTCAAATTAAACAACAATAACAATCTTTATAAATGCAGTCAATTGTTTTCTGTGAACAAATCTTTAAATGCTTCTATTCAAAAGTGTTACAACATTGTCTGTTTCCAAAACAGGCAAGTATTACTTAACCGGTTTAAAGCTTGACATTTCTTTACTCTTTAATATGCAAAAAGTTCAGTTCTAACGCTCTATTTTATAAGTAACTTTGCAGGTGAATGAGTATTATCATTAAGGTACAGACACCTTTGTTTCAAAAAATGTAACTACTAGTGCACTAGTGTTTTGCCATAAAATAGTCACTGTGGTGTGTCAGTCATTTTATCCCAAATCTTCTTTCAGGTCTTGCTGCTTTCTTGATGTTGGGCAACTTAGGATCTCCTCTATGCTCTTGCTATATCCAGCTGTAGTCCAGATACTTACTCCCTATATTTAAATATCAGTAAAATAAACTGCCTCTCTAGCTATGTGTGCAAAACTTGAAAAGTGTTCCTGTCCTATTTTTTTCTTTTATTTCTCTCTATTACTTGGGATGCTTGCTATTCCCACAAAATAAAAAATCAAGTTCCCTATCTTTTCCTCCCCTAGAATTTCTATGCAAAAGAACATTGCCAATCAGTTCTGGAAAACTACACCAATTGCCAATTAACTTTAGTTCTCTTAAATTTGGCAAAGGCTTTTTATGTTATTCACACATTCAGACATACACTTTCTTTCTCACTGAAATAGACTGCATCAGGATTAACCAATTCCTGTGAGCAGTACTCAGTTTTAAAACCGCTCACTTTCAGGATTTTTCTTCTCACTGCACTGGGAATTTTATAACTTTAGCCTTACATTTCTTCAGTACTTGAATGATTCCAGTGCTATCGAAAGCAATTCTCACACTCTTAATCTAAACAGTGCTCAGAATTAAACACACTCTCCAATAAATCACTTCAAATTCTCACTCTCAAACAAATCACTTCAAATCCTCATTTAGCTTGGATTTAAAACTGCTTGAATGAGATAAGAACATAAGAAATGCCATACTGGGTCAGACCAAGGCCCATCAAGCCCAGTATCCTGTTTCCAACAGTGGCCAATAAGGTCACAAGTACCTGACAGGTATCCAAAGTCCACAGCTTCCACAATACACTTCATGAGGTAAGCAGCGGATTTCCCGGGTCCTTTTTAATAATGGTTTATGGACCTTTCCTCCAGGAACTTGTCCAAACCTTTTTTAAACCCAGCTACACTAACAGCTTTTACTACATCCTCCGGTAATGGATTCCAGAGATTGATTATACGTTGCATAAAAAAATATTTTCTCTTATTATCTTAAATGGGTTACATTGTAGCTTCATCGCATGTTCTCTAGTTTTTCTACTTTTTGATGGTATAAATAACCAATCTACGTTAATCTGTTCCACTCAATTCATTAATTTATAGACTTCTATCATATCTCCCCTCAGCCTTCTCTTTTCAAAGTTCAAGAGCCCTAACCTTTTAAGCCTTTCCTCATAGGGGTATCCTTCCATTCCCTTTGTCATTTTGGTGGCTCTTCTCTGTACCTTTTCTAATTCTGCTATATCCTTTTTAAGATACGGCAACCACAATTGCACATAATATTCAAGGTGTGGTTGAACCATGGAACGATGCAGAGACATTATAATATCCTTGATTTTATTCTCCATTCCTTTCCTTATGATCCCTAACATTTTTGGCAGCCGCTGCACACTGGGTAGAGGGTTTCAATGTATTATCCATGATGACTCCTAAATCTTTTTACTGGTGGTGGTTTCTAAGGTGGTACCTTGCATTGTGTAACCAGAGTTTGGGTTGTTCTTTCCTAGGTGCATAACTTTGCACTTGTCCACATTAAATTTCTGCCATTTGGACGCCCAGTATTCCGATTTATCAAGGACCTCTTGCGATTTTTCACAATCCTCTTGGGTTTTAACAACTTTAAAGAACTTTGTGTCATCTGCAAATTTGATCACCTCACTCATTATTCCCATTTCCAGGTCATTTATGAATGTTAAAAAGCAGTGTGCCCAGCACAGATCCCTAGGGTACTCCACTGTTTTCTTTTCTCCATTGAGAAAATTGGCCATTTAGCCACACTCTCTGCCTTCTATCTTTTAACCTGTTTCTGATCCACAATACTATACTGCCTCCAATCCCATGGCATTTTAATTTTGCCAAGAGTCTCTCATGAGGGACCTTGTCAAAGGTTTTTGTGAAAATCCAGATACACTTTATAAACTGTCTCACCTTTGTCTACCTGTTTATTAACAACTTCAAAAAATATAAAATTAGTAAGACAAGACTTTTCTTGGCTAAATCCATGTTGGCTTTCTCCCACTAAACCATGACTATATAATGGCCAATAATTGTATTCTTTTTAACGGTGTCTACAACTTTCCCCAGTACTGGAGTAGCCTACTGGTTAGAGCACTGGCTTTGGAACCTAGAGACCAGGGATTGATTCCCACTAGCACTCTTTGTGGTCTTGGTCAACTCACTTGACCTTAATTTCCTCAGAAAAATCCAAGTTATTAATGTACTTACCAAGTTTAAATTACAATGAATCCACTTTGACTGAAATGATAAAGCAGTATAAAAAACCTGTTAAATAATAATAAAATAGTACAGAAAAAGCAGTGACAGGGCAGGTTAGGGGCAGAGTATGGTTACTGACAAACTACAGGGAGGTGAGCCTTACCTCAGTGGCAGGAAAAGTAATGGAGGTGCCCCTGAAAGAGCAAATACGGACTTTCTCAAAACCAAGAGGTTGCATGATCCAAGGCAATGTGGTTTTACCAAAGGACAATCTTGCCAAACAAATCTGATTGAGTTCTTTGACTGGGTGACCAAAGAACTAGATCAGGGGCATGCGATGGATGTCATCTACCTGGATTTCAGCAAAGCCTTTGATACTGTTCCTCATAAGAGGCTTATCAATAAACTCAATAGTTTGGGGATGGGTCCCAAGGTGGTAAACTGGATCTGAAATTGGTTGACTGACAGATATCAGAAGGTGAAGATAAATGGAGCTCACGCGGATGAAAGTAAGGTGATTAGCGGGGTGCCCCAGGGTTGGGTTATGGGCCCGGCACTGTTCAATGTATTTGTGAGTGATATTGAGAAGGACTGAATGGAAAATTTTGTCTTTTTGCAGAGGATATGAAAATTTGCAACAGAGTGGACTCCCCTGAGGGAGTGGATAACATGAGGAAAGATCTACAAAAGCTGGAAGAATGGTCTAATGCCTGGCAGTTAAGATTTAATGCAAAGAAGTGCAGTGTCATGCACTTGGGAAGCAGAAATCCAAGGGAAATGTACACGATAGGGGGCGAGACGCTGGTGTGCATGGACCAGGAGAAGGACCTTGGTGTGATTATTTCTGAGGATCTCAAGGTGGCAAAACAGTACGACAAGGCAGTGGCAAAGGCCAGGAGGATGTTGGGTTGCATACAAAGAGGAATTACCAGCAGAAAGGAAGAGGTACTAATGCCACTGTATAAGTCACTGGTGAGGCCTCACTTGGAATACTGTGTTCGGTTTTGGAGACCATATCCCGCAAAGGATGTAAAAAGACTGGAAACGGTTCAGAGGAAGGTGACCAAAATGATTTGAAGCCTGCATCAGAAGTCTTATGAGAAGAGACTTGAAGACCTAAATATGTACACTCTGGAGGAGAGGAGGGATAGAGGAGATATGATTCAGACCTTTAAATACTTTAAGAGCATTAATGAACAAAGAAACCTCTTCCAAAGACGGTTAAGCTGTAAAACTAGAGGGCATAACATGAAGCTGCAAGGGGGTAAATTGAAAGGCAATGCCAGAAAATGCTTTTTCACTGAAAGGGTGATGGATGCTTGGAATGCCCTCCCCATAGAAGTGTTGGGACAAATACAGTGACAGAATTCAATACGGTATGGGACAGACACAGTGGATCCCTCTATAGCAACAGGATTAAATCAAAATAAACTTATCTAATTTTCAACAAACAGGGGTGCCCTTCATGGATCGGTGGATTCACCCCAAACAAAGACATGGGGAGGGGTGACCTGCATGGAGCGGCAGGTGCACCTACTCTTGCCACCTTGCTGGGCAGACTAGATGGACAATACTGGTCTTTATCTGCCATCATTTACTATGTTACTGATGTCAGACTACAGGTCTGTACTTTCCCGGATCACCCCTGGAATCCTTTTTAAATATTGGCATTACATTGGCCATTCTCTATTCTTCAGGTACTACAGTTTATTTTAATGATAGTTCACAGATTACTAATAGTAGGTCTTCACTCTCAGATTTCATTTCTTTCAATACCCTTGAATATATACCATCCAGTCCTGGTGATTTGTTACTCTTCAGTTTATCAAATAGTTGTATTACATCTTCCCGGTTTATTGATATTTCTTTCAGTTCTTTTGATACATCACTTTTATGTAACATTTCAGGCACAGGTAAATTCCCTACATCTACTTCAGTAAAGTCCAAAGCAAAGAATTCATTCAGTCTCTTCGCTTTGGCCTCATATTCACTCAGCGCTCCTTTTTCTCTTCTATCATCTAATGGTCTCACAGGTATTTTGCTACTAATGTCCTTGAGAAAGTTTTTATTAGGCATTTTTACTCCCACAGCAAGCTTTTTTTTTAATATCCTCTCTTTGCCTGCTTTTTCAATGCCTTGCATCTAACTTGGCAATGCTTATGTTGTTTTCCATTTTTATCATTCGGTTCCTTTTTCCATTTACTGAAAGATGCCATTTTGGCTGCAACAGCCTCTCTGACTTCCCTTTAAACAATGCTGGCAGTTTCTTGGCTTTCCTTCTACTTTTCTTAAAGCATGAAATACATCTGTTCTGGGCTTCCAAGATAGTATTTTTAAACAATGCCCATGATTTATGCAAATCTTTAGCCTTTGCAGCTGCTCCTTTTAATCTTTTGCTAATTATTTTCCTCATTTTATCATAGTCTCCCTTTTGAAAGTTAAATGGGAGTACTGTGGAATTCCTTGCCTTCCTTCTTTCATTTATTAAATCAAATGTGATCATGCTATAATCACTATTACCAAGTGGCCCCTACACCCTTATCTCTTTCACCAGATCCTGCATGTCACTAAGGACTAGGTCCAAAATAGGTTTTCCTCTTGTCAATTCATGAACCTGCTGCTCCAAAAAGCAGTCATTTATTTAATCTAGAAACTTTATCTCCCTAGCATGTCTTACTGTGACACTGACCATGTCAATGCCCCCGGGTACTTGAAATCAACCATTATTACTGTGTTGTAACTTTTGTTAACTTCCCTGGTTTCTTTCAGCATTTCATTATACATCTATTCATTCTTGCCAGGCAGTCAGTGGTACATCCCCACTGCCATTGCCTTCCACTTTTAACATGGAATTTCTATCCATAGAGATTCTACAGTGTATTTTGTTTCCTGCAAAACTTTAATCCTATGTGACTCAATGCCCTCTGTAACATAGAGCACAATCCCTCCACCAATTCAATCTACTCTGTCATTGTGATATAGTTTGTACCCAGGTATCACAGTGTCCCATTGGTTGTCCTCCTTTCACCAGGTCTCTGAGATACCAATCAAATCTAACCTCTCATTTAGAACTATATATTCTAATTCTCCCATCTTATTTTTTAGACTTCTAGAATTTGTATACAGCATTTTAGAGGTTGCATTTCAATCATATTAATCTGATTATCTGTAGATAAGGGCAATTTGGAATCTTTCAGCTCTGTGCTTAAGAGCATCTGGGTAATTTTTTTTTTTTCAGCAGCCTAATATAAACTTTTATTTTCATTTTGCAACAAACAAAAGAAACAACACACCAAAGGAGACAAAACAAGTATACAATAAAGAAAAGTAAACCCAATTACCCCCCACCCCCACGCTTCTTCTCTAGCTGATTATGTCAGCATGTGAGCGCTTCTAACCAACAGTGATTATACATCAAAACAATCAAAAGAGTATCTGCGATACAGAATAATCATGGGACAAAGATATATACAAATCTAGACAGTCAGATGAGAGCATTGAGCAGAATGTACATAGTCATTGAGCATCTTCCATTTAGACCGATGATGAGGAGTCTGAATGGGGGAAGCAAACATACGAGGTATTTGTTCATATTTACTGTAGAGACAGACATGATTCCACCATTCATTGGGGCTCAGCTGGGAGCTATTTTTCCAGTATTTCGTAATTAGGGAAATAGCAATACCAAGCATAAAGTCCAAAAGGAAGTAAGCCGTTTTTGGAAGAGAGGGGATCCCCGCAGCTGAGCGAAGTCCCACTATCCTCCAAGAAAGGGGCTCTTGAAAGTGCAAAATAGACTGGATACGACCCCAGACCCGACGCCAGTAATACTGTAGTGCGGGGCATTCATACATAACATGAGGTAGTGAACCAATGGCCACATGGCATGTCCAACAACTATTGCCCTGAGTAGTGTTCCATTTGGCTAATCTGTCAGGAGTGTAAAAACATCGGTGGGCTAGAAAGAAGAGTGTCTGAGTGAGTGAGGCGGATCGGGAGACCCGTGTCACTCTACTCCAGACAAGGCTCCATTGCTCCGGGGTCAAAGTCACATGCAATTCTCTCTCCCATGCTTTCTGCGCTATAGGGGTATCTCTAGTTATAGCATTACATAAGGTTTTGTAAAAATTGGATGCTACACCCGGTGAACTACCGATAGATCGGATAGTCTCCAGCCAACCTTGTGTAGGGGAGGCCGATGGCGGGAGCACCTTAGCACTCCGAAGGCAATGCTGAAGTTGCACCAACTGAAAGTAGTGTTTCGCTGGGAGACCAAATTCAATTTGCAATTCACTAAAAGTTTTCCAGCGACCTTCATGGAACAACTGACTAGGAATCCAAATGCCCCTAGTGTACCAGGGGCTCCACGCCATCGGCTTATTTTGTATTCGAAATCGAGTATTATACCAAAGTGGGAGCTTGTCTAACGGACAGAGTCGGGAGTCTAAAGAGTGCATAAGATTATTAAAGGCACCTAAGGTGTCTAAAAGCATTGGTGGAAAGTGGGAGTCTGATGGGAGAGTCATACCAGGGAGAAAAGTAAGAGGAATCGGTTTGCAAAGGTCCTCTTCTATGTCTAGCCACACAGGTCTACGCGGTACTGGATCTTCCAGCCAGCGAGCGCCTTGTTTGAGAAGAAAAGATTGATGATACTTCAGGAAATCAGGGAATCTGACACCCCCATTTTCCTTATCTGCTTGCAGCTTATGTTTCGCTATCCTAGGTGTCTTGTTTTGCCACAAGTATCTAGTCAGAAGGCCCTCTATATCTTTATATATACGTCGAGGGAAGAGACAGGGCAACATTTCTAAGATATAATTCACTTTCGGAACAATCATCATTTTTATGGTTTCTAATCGACCCCACCAGGTAAGTGTTAAAGGAGTCCAGCGGTGAGTTAGCGCCCGGACTTTAGAGGTTAAGTCTTTGGCATTGAAGGAGATAGTGTCTTCCAAAGGAGAACAATAGTGAACCCCAAGGTATTTGACCATGCGAGGTTGCCATAAAAAGGGGAAGGGTTGCATATCTGCCTGATGAAGCAAAGGATTTAATGGAAAGGCTACCGACTTGGTCCAATTGATCTTATAACCGGACAGTTGTGAGTATTTACCAATTTGCTCTAGGACAGCCGGTACTGAGTCTATAGAGACAAAAAGCATAAGGTCATCAGCATACGCTGAAATTTTGATTTCCCTATGGGTGAAGGGGACTCCATGAATCTCCTCCGATTGCCGGATTAGTAAAGCCAAGGGTTCAAGTGCAAGATCGAAGAGAAGTGGAGACAGTGGGCATCCCTGGCGAGTGCCGCGTTGAAGGGGAAAAGGCTGAGACTTTAAAGCATTGGCACATATACTGGCTGTAGGCTGTGCGTACATGGTGCGAAGACAACGGAGAAAACCTTCCCCAAATCCGTACCAGCGGAGGACTGCAAACAGGAAGGGCCACTCTAAGCGATCAAAGGCCTTCTCAGCATCAAGTGAGAGGCCAACAAATGGGCGATCAAGATTAACTGCGGTAGTCAGTACATGGCATAGAGTCCGAGCATTGTCAGCAGTTGATCTACCAGGAATGAAACCGCATTGATCTGGGTGTATTAAGGTAGGCATCCTATCCGAGAGCCGGGTAGAGAGAATGGTGGCAAATATTTTATAGTCCGCGTTTAGGAGGGAAATTGGACGATAATTAGCTGTTAGTTGCGGGTCTCTCCCCTCTTTCTCAAAAACTACTACATTTGCCATTGAAAAGGACCCAGAAGGAGAACCCTCCTCGGCCAGAGCAGAAAAATAAATTTTCAAAACTGGAGCTAAGTCAGCGTGAAAAGTTTTGTAGAATTCAGCAGGGAGACCGTCTGGGCCTGCGGCTCGACCTGAGGCACATGTCTTGATAGCAGAATGAATTTCTGAGACAGTAAATGGTGTGTCCAAGGCCACTCTATCTTCGTCAGATAGGGTCGGTCTTTGTACCCCTGAAAGTAAGCGTTCAAATACATCTGGCTCAAAGTCACATTCAGATTGATAAAGCCGGGTATAAAAATCACGAAAGAGTTCTAAGATTTCGGTATCTTTAGTGACCAAGCCCCCCCCGACGGATTACGGAGGGCGGTAACACGCTTGGCTTCTTTTTGACCTTTTAGGGCGTTTGCTAATAATTTGCCAGCACGATTATTTTCCCGATAATATAGCCCTTGTTGTGATTCGATATTTTTAACAGCAGCAGTGTACAAAAGCTGATTGTATTGAAAACGCAAGCGTTGTAAACGGAGTAAAATACATGGGTCAGTACGGGACGTGAGGAGACGCTCCCCAGCTTGTATCTGCTGCTCTAGAATCAGTAAATGCTGCTTTCTTTGTTTCCCCTGCCGAATTTGATAGCTAGTTATAGTGGCGCGGATAGATGCTTTAAAACCCTCCCACCAAGCCCAGCTCGCTGTGTCATGGGGTGAGTTAAAATGAAAATAATCTTGGATAGCGGCCTTTATATCAACCTGAAAATCTTTTTGACCCAGTAGGGATCTATCAAAAAACCAAGCTCGGGGAGAATCGTCCCGCGCAGTGACACGTAATGATAAAGATATGGCAGCATGATCTGAAATATGGAGAGGATGAGTCCTAGTCGTGTCTACTTGAGAAATCAGTGCTTTGGAAATGAGAAAGAAATCTATTCTAGATTGGGAGTGATGGGGGGCAGAAAAGAAAGTGAACTCTAAGTCGGAGGGGTGAAGCAGCCTCCATATATCTACCAGCGCAAGATCTTGCATCAGAGCTGTAAGGGTAGCAAGACTCTTGGGTGGACTACTCGTTCTAGGCGGCTGTCTATCTATCAGAGGGTCTAACACTTGATTAAAATCACCACCAAGTATTAATGGAGTATTGGCAGAGGCCTGTGCCAACTGCGCAATACTTGCATAGTAAGCAGGGTTGTCCACATTCGGGGCATAAATGCAAATACATGTAAATTCACTATCTCCAACCTTAAGATGTACGCGGGCCCATCTACCCTCCTTGTCAGCGCTAGTATCAATTACAGTAGCTTGCAAAGATTTCTTAACCAGAATGGCTACCCCGCACCGTTTGGAAACGGCGGGAGAATAGGCAGCCACCATGTAAGGCTTAACATTGAGTTTCAGTGTTTCAGCAGAGTTTAAGTGCGTTTCCTGAAGAAACGCTAAATCAGCATGCTCATGGCTAAGATAGCTAAGGATTTTCTTTCTCTTGATTGGACTATTAATGCCCTTTACGTTGAGTGATAAGATTTTACATAAAGCCATTCAGACAAGTTAAAAATTCTGAGCATGATAGCGCACATAATTTCACAATGTCCCTCATATTGACTGTATCTGACTGTACATATGGCATAAAAGAAAATAAGCTTAGATAATACAATGAAGCGCCCCACATTAAAAAAGAAAAACCGCAGCGCGGTAGAGAAGAAGCAGAACCCCAAAAATTACTGGCGACCATGTGTCTGCGGGGAGAAGCCCCAGAGAAGGCCGAAATTGAAAAAACACATAACCTGTAGGACTGTGCGTGCTCCGAATCCGACCGAGGCACACATCATGGAGGGATAGGAGACCACAAAACAAAAGTCATAGAAAGAGAGAAGGAAAGTCCAGGTAGTCTCTGTGCTGAACTATGACCGCCGCATCGGGCCCTTCAAAATGGCGGACAGAGCCGGCAAATAAAAGTCCAAGTCGTTGGATTAGCGCATCTGCTCTGCTTCTTTGGAGTCTAAAAATGTTGATAGTAGATCAGGATCTTCGAATGTCCTGGTTTGGTTGTGGAGAGTCACTCGGAGCTTCGCGGGATACAACAGGCCAAAGCGAGCCTGTAGCTGTTGAAGTCGAGGGCGAAAAGCAAGGAGTTTCTTCCGTCGGTCGACTGTAGGCTTTGCCAAATCAGGGAAGAAGGAGACTTTGTGACCTTCAAATTCCAAATGATGGTTCGCCCGGGCAGCATTTAAAATTTGTTCCACTTGTTGATATCGTAGCAAGCGAAAGATAATAGGCCGGGGGGTCGTTCGGTTGAGCGCCATGTGGGTAGGAACACGGTGTGCTCGATCGATTTCCAGTTCTTTATGAAAGGTGATCTTCAACAAGGAGGGAAGAGTTTTGAGCAGGAATTCTCTCATATCTCCCGCTTCCACCCCCTCCGGTATTCCAATGAGCCTCACATTGTTGCGACGGGCTCGATTATTGCTATCTTCTAACTCCTTTTGAAGATTCTGTATCTGGCGCTCAGCCTTGTCCAGTGTGCCCAAGCGCACCGCGTGCGAGTCGAGGACCCCCGCCATATTGTCCTGCCGTAATGAGAGACTTTCAAGTCGGTCCTGGAGCACTCCAAAGTCTTCTCGCATGGCTCTAAGCGCTTCTCCATTGGACTGCACCAATTCCTTCACGCCGCGTATTTCCTCTAAAATCTCCAGGTGCATTTCGGGGTTCTCCCGAAATGGAACCATCTTCTGTGGGGAGGACACCTCTGTTTTGGAGCGTTTTCCGTGAGAAGAAGAAGGAGACCCGAAGTCCAAGCGCGCTGGTTTATGGGCCGCCATCCCCCCCGAGGTACCCCGGTCAGCCCGGAGCGAAATAGTAAGTTTGTATAGGTATTATGTCAGGATTCTAAGTAGGCCTCTCAGGAGCTTCAGCGCGAAGCGTCTTACCCGCTGGACATCAGGCTCCGCCCCCCCCGCATCTGGGTAATTTTTATCTTTATTGGAACCCCTATGTTTGGATCTCCTAATTTCCCTGTTTTGTTAGTATCCTTCAAGGATTCATTCTTCCAAATCATGAGCTCTTGGGTGACTTTCAGCTTCCCCTTATTATCTAGTTTAAAAGCAGCTCTATCTCCTTTTTAAAGGTTAATGCCAGCAGTCTAACTCCATTCCAGTTAAGGTGGAGCCCATTCCTTGGGAATAGCCCCTCCCTTCCCCAGAAAGTTGCCCAGTTCCTAACAAATCAAAACCATAATCTCATCCACACATTAAGATTCTGGAGCTCCACCTGCCTTTTGGCCCCTGCATGTGATATGGGAAGCATTTCAGAGAATGCTATCCTGGAAGTTCTGGATTTCAACTTCCTACCTAAAAGTCTAAATTTGGCCTCCAGAATCTCCCTCCCACATTTTCCAGATTAATATGAATAAAATACAGCCTCTGAAAAATGCTTGTATGCAAATGCTAGAAGTCTAAAAAATAAGATGGGAGAGTTAAACTATATAGCACTAAATGAGAGGTTAGATATAATTGGTATATCAGAGACATGGTGGAAGGAGGACAACCAGTGGGACACTGTGATACCTGTGTACAAACTATATTGTAATGATAGAGCAGATCAAATTGGTGGAGGGGTTGCACTCTATGTTAGAGAGGGCACTGAGTCACAAAGGATTAAAGTTTTGGAGGAAACAAAATACACTGTAGAATATCTATGGATGGAAATTCCTCCCCCCTCCCTGCCAGAGCCAACAGCTTCTTAAGGTCCAGAAAGGCTCAAGGCTGCTCAGGGGCAAAGAAGATATATTTTACCCCAACATACGATCAAAACACTTACAGGGGTAATGTAATTAACATAAGAACATAAGAAATGCCATACTGGGTCAGACCGAGGTCCATCAAGCCCAGTATCCTGTTTCCAACAGTGGCCAATCTAGGTTATATGTACCTAGCAATATCCCCAAAAGACAGGTTCCACAATGCTTGTACTAGGTCAAGCATTGATATCCTGGGTCCCTTTTTAATAGTGGTTTATGGACCTTTCCTCCAGGAACTTGTCCAAACCTTTTTTAAACCCAGCTATACTAACAGCCCTTACTACATCCTCCGGTAACAGATTCCAGAGTTTGATTACACGTTGAGTGAAAAAATATTTTCTCTTATTTGTCTTAAATAGTTTACCCTGTAGCTTCATTACATGTCCCCTAGTCTTTCTATATTCTGATAGCGTAAACAATTGATCCACGTTTATCCGTTCCACTCCATTCATTAATTTATAGACCTCTATCATATCTCCCCTCAGCCGTCTCTTCTCCAGGCTAAAGAGCCCTAACCTTCTTAGCCTGTCTTCATAGGAGTAGCCTTCCATCCCCTTCACCAATTTGGTGGCTCTTCTCTCTACTTTTTCTAATAACGCTATGTCCTTTTTAAGATACGGTGACCAGAATTGCACACAATATTCAAGGTGCGGTCGTACCATGGAGCGATACAGAGGCATTATAATATCCTTTGTTTTGTTCTCCATCCCTTTCCTTATGATACCTAGCATTCTATTTGCTTTCTTGGCTGCCGCTGCACACTGGGCGGAGGGTTTTAACATGTTATCCACAATGACTCCTAAATCTTTTTCCTGGGTGGTGGTTTCTAATGTGGAGCCTTGCATTGTGTAACTATAGTGTGGGTTGTTCTTTCCTAGGTGCATAACTTTGCACTTGTCCACATTAAATTTCATCTGACATTTGGATGCCCAGTCTTCCAATTTATCCAGATCCTCCTGCAGTTTTCCACAATCCTCTTGGGTTTTAACAACTTTAAACAGTTTTGTGTCATCTGCAAATTTGATAACCTCACTAGTTATTCCCTTTTCCAGGTCATTTATGAATATGTCAAAAAGCAGTGGACCCAGTACAGATCCCTGGGGCACTCCACTATTCACCTTTTTCCATTGGGAATATTGGCCATTTAGCCCTACCCTCTGCTTTCTATCTTTTAACCAGTTCCCGATCCACAATAGTACACTGCCTCCTATCCCATGACTTTTTAGCTTCGCCAAAAGTCTCTGATGGGGGACTTTGTCAAAAGCTTTCTGAAAGTCCAGATACACTATATCAACCGACTCACCTTTGTCTACCTGTTTATGCACACCTTCAAAAAAACATATCAGATTAGTAAGACAAGATCTTCCTTGTCTAAAGCCATGTTGGCTGTCTCCCATTAGGCCATGACTATCTACATGCTGCGTAATTTTGTTCTTTATGATGGTTTCTACCATTTTCCCTGGTACTGACGTCAGGCTCACCGGTCTGTAATTTCCTGGGTCACCCCTGGAACCCTTTTTAAAAATTGGTGTTACGTTGGCGACCCTCCAATCTTCAGGTATTACAGATGATTTTAATGAAAGTTCACAGATTACCAATAGCAGGTCTGCAATCTCATATTTCAGTTCTTTCAACACTCTGGGATGTATACCATCCGGTCCAGGTGATTTGCTACTATTCAGTTTATCAAATAGTTGTAATATATCTTCCCGGTGTAGCGATATTTCTCTCAATTCCTCTGCAGTATCACCTTTAAATACCACTTCAGTCTTGGGTAACATCCCTACATCTTCCTCAGTAAAGACCGAAGCAAAGAATTCATTCAGTCTCTCTGCTATAGCCTTGTTTCCTCTTACTGCCCCTTTTACCCCTCTATCATCTAATGTCCAATTGACTCTCTCACAGGCCTTTTGCTACGAATGTACTTGAAAAAGTCTTTATTTCGTGTTTTTGCTTCCGTAGCAAGTTTCTTCTCAAATTCCCGTTTTGCCTGCCTTATCAATGCTTTGCATTTAACTTGCCAGTGCTTGTGCTGTTTCCAGTTTTCATCATTTGGCTCTTTTTTTCATTTCCTGAAGGTTGCTTTTTTGGCAGCAACAGCCTCTCTGACCTCACCTTTAAACCATGCTGGCAGTTTTTTGGACTTTCTTCCACTTTTCCTAATGCGTGGAATACAGCTGGTCTGGGCTTCGAGGATAGTATTTTGAAATAACACCCAAGCTTGCTGTAAGTCTTTAACCTTTGGAACCGCTCCTTTTATTTTTTTCCTAACTATATTCCTCATTCTATCATAGTCTCCGTTTTTAAAGTTAAAAGGTAGTACTGTGGATGCCTTTACTATCTGTCCTCCACTAATTAAATCAAACATGATCATACTATGATCACTATTGCCAAGTGGTCCCAACACCCTTATTTCTTGCACCAGATCTGGCGTTCCACTAAGGACTAGGTCCAGTATAGCTTCCCCTCTGGTCGGTTCATGAACCAGCTGCTCCAAGAAGCAGTCATTTATTCCATCTAGAAACTTTATCTCTTTAGCTTGTCCTGCTGTGACACTGACCCAGTCGATACCGGGGTAATTGAAATCACCCATTATTACTACTCTGTTGTGACTTTTGTTAGCTTCCTTGATTTCTTTGAGCATTTCATCATCCATTTGTTCATTCTGGCCAGGTGGTCGATAGTATACTCCCACTGCCATCACCTTCCCCTTCATAAATGGAATTTCAATCCATAGAGATTCTACAGCAAATTTTGTTCCCTGCAAAACTTTAATCCTTTCTGACTCAATGCCCTCTCTAACATAGAGCGCAACCCCTCCACCAATTTGATCAGCTCTATCATTACGATATAGTTTGTATCCAGGTATCACAGTGTCCCACTGGTTATCCTCCTTCCACCATGTCTCTGAGAGTGCAATCATATCTAACCTCTCATTTAGTGCTATATATTCTAACTCTCCCATCTTATTGTTTAGACTTCTAGCATTGGCATACAAGCATTTTAGAGACTGTATTTTATTCATATTAATCTGGCTATTGGTAGGCAGGGGTAATTTGGAATCTTTATGCTCTGTCTGCTCCTTACTCAAGGGCATTTGGGCTACTATACTCCCTTTTGGAACCTCACTGCTTTTGGTAGTATCCTTCAAGGATACCTTCGTCCGAACCATGCACTCCTGGGTGACTGTCGGCTTTCCCCTATTTTCTAGTTTAAAAGCTTCTCTATCTCTTTTTTAAAGGTTAATGCCAGCAGTCTGGTCCCATCCTGATTAAGGTGAAGCCCATCCCTTCGGAAGAGCCCCCCTTTCCCCAGAATGTTCCCCAGTTCCTAACAAATCCAAACCCCTCATCCTTGCACCATTGTCTCATCCACGCATTGAGACTCCGGAGCTCTGCCTGTCTTTTGGGTCCTGCACGTGGAACAGGAAGCATTTCGGAGAACACTATCCTGGAAGTTCTGGATTTCAACTTCCTACCTAAAAGCTTAAATTTAGCCTCCAGAACTTCCCTACCACATTTTCCTATGTCATTGGTACCAACATGTACCAAGACAGCAGACTCCTCCCCAGCACTATCTATGATCCTTTCTAGGCGGTGCGTGAGGTCCGCTACCTTCGCACCAGGCAGGCATGTTACCAGGCGATCCTCACGTCCACCAGCCACCCAGCTATCTACATTCCTAATGATTGAATCACCAACTATAACAGCTGTCCTGACCCTCCCCTCATGGGGACATGGCCCTGGAGAAATGTCCTCGGTGCGAGAGGGTTTTACATCACTTGGAGGACAGGTCCTAGTTACAGGATCACTTCCTGCCACACCAGGGTGATGCTCTCCTGTCACATGACCTCTCTCCTCCATGGCAACAGGGATGCTGCCAGACTGGAGGTGGGACTTCAGGACTGTATCCCTGTAGGTCTCGTCCATGTACTTCTCTGTCTTTCTTATGTCTTCCAGGTCTGCTACTCTAGCCTCCAGAGAACAGACTCGTTCCCTGAGAGCAAAGAGTTCTTTGCACTTAGTGCATACGTAAGACCTCTCACCAACTGGGAGAAAATCATACATGTGACACTCAATGCAAAAGACCGGAGAACCCCCATCTCGTTGCTGGACTTCTGTCTGCATCTTAGTTTAAAGCTTGTGTTTAGGTCTTTTAAATTCTGTATATAATAAGGATTTGTGTAGATGCTTATACCAATAACAGTGTATCTAATACCCCTAATACACCTTGTGTACCTGAAGCTTAAGTAATTAATCTCAGGTCCTCTGTGAATGACTGATTTGGATAACGAGCTGCACCTGAGAGCAGCCCCTTTCCTCAATGATGTGCAAGTACCTATAAAACTACAATTACCCCAGGGGTGGGTGGGTGCTGGGGAGGGAGGGAGGGAGATAAGTCCTATTAAAGAGGGCAGTTACAAGGTACCCTGTCCTGAACCCTTAGCAGGGGGGATGGGGTGCCACACAAAGCCCAGTTAGTTGAGAGAGGCAAGGTAAGTTATAACTGAGCAGGCTGAACTAGCACACCACTAAGACAAACAATAAATAATTAAATAAACAGTTAGACAAACAATCAATAATTAATAAACAGCTAGAACTCACAGCAAGGTGTCACAGGAGGCAATATCCACTTCTTTAGCAGAGCACTGTAAAAAGCACTGCTCTTCTCTGATCAGAGAAAAGCAGACTAAAACAGACTATGCACACGTGGGGAAACAGGAAGAAGGCTACACAATACCTCAGCAGGGGGGAGGGGGAGGATTCACTCAGGCAGGCTAGGACAGGAAAAAAGCTTAACACAGAGCAGGCTCTGGGGAGAGAGATTTAATGTAAAAAGGACAGTTAACCTGGCTACCACACAAAGCCCAGTTAGTTGAGAGAGGCAAGGTAAGTTATAACTGAGAAGGCTGAACTAGCACACCATTAAGACAAACAATAAATAATTAAATAAACAGACAAACAATCAATAATTAATAAACAGCTAGAACTCACAGCAAGATGTCACAGGAGGCAATATCCACTTCTTTAACAGAGCACTGTAAAAAGCACTGCTCTTCTCTGATCAGTATATTTATTGAAAACTAGTCCCTAAGTCAAGCATCTCTAATCGCATTGCAAGAAATAATGGTCTCTGCTCCTGCATGGTGTGGCTCACATCAAGAAAAGTTTTTATAGTCTCCCCCATAAAAGGTACCGCCAAAGGTTTTGAAGTACAGTGACAAAACTCTTGAAAGATCTGTTTCAAACACAAAACTAACTAATAATGTAGACTGAGCAGTAACTGAAACAAGAACTTTCAAGGAAATTAGATAAATTATCAGGAATAGCAGGAAGAGAACTAGGTAAATCCTGCACAACTTTCTCAACAGGTAAACAATAAGCACTTGTTATCAGAGGAAAAGCAGATTCAGGAATCAAGAGAACGTCAAGCATATACTTCTTAAAAGTATCCAAGGGAGAAAGATTTAAAACACGTGGAAAGTTTAGAATTCTCAGGTTTAGACCCATGAATTTGTTCTCAAACTGTTCCAATTTCTGATGAACAGATACTTTATCTTTCACAAGTTGATCAATCACAGTCTTAGCGTCACTGACCTCTTCAGGAAGTTCACCTAGTTTCTGCTGGGTTTCCTTTTCAGAATTTTGATGTTGCAAAGAGTTTTGAGCCACCATCTGCACCAAAGCAGAGACATCCGCTGCACTCTTTGAAACAGCAGATTCTAACTTGACTAGCATAGTCCAAATAGCAGACAAAGAGATCTCACCCAAGTTTTGTAATTGAGATGCTGGAGATGGAACTTCCAACTGTTTAGCCTTAGCAACTTCTGGTAAAACGCCCGGTGTTGACCCTCGGGCTACTTAGTAAAGGCTGGCTTAACACACAGGTCCCAGACCTGTGCTTCTAAGGTAATCTGTGACCAATTTCTTGGGTGATTCACACAGCTCTTGCTTTGATAGAGGGAGTCTTTCAAAATTCCCCTTTGAAACAATTTCACAGGACTCTTTCCCCCTATCTCAAAAGCCTCTTTGTAAAGGTCTCTAGAAACAATTTATTGCTCAAAGAATACTGACCTTGCTTTTCCTTTTATGTTAAGTTATACTCTGATTTGATTTAAATTAAAGATGTTTGCTGATACCAGTCCCCGACTGAGTATTAAATTTAAACTAGAAGCTCTCTGCTGGATTTTAATTTTAACTGAAAGCTCTCTGCTGGGTTATGAATTTAAACTGAAAGCTACCTGCTGAGTTTTTAATTTGAAGTTAAAGCTCTTTGCTGATACTAGGCCCTGACTGATTTAATAAATATACTGGATTCAAATTTACACAGATTAATCTGCTTTAATCTAAAGAATTCCTTTTCCCCCCAAGATTTAGAAAAATTCCCAGAAGTAAATTCTTACAATTGCAGATCTCTCTCCAGAATTAGCAGACTCTTTTTGTAGTCCTTCAAGACTCTTTTGTAGTCCTTGAAAACTCTGGGAGCTGTAGTCCTTCCTAGGAGGGACAACCACTTGGGATTGTCATAGTGCACTCTGAGAGTGTCTTAGTACACTCTGGGAGTGATACTCCTTTCTAGGAGGGACTGATGTGTGGGAGAGTCACAGTGGACACTGGGTGATGTAGTCCTTCCTTGGAGGGACTACTGTGTGGGATTGTCACAGTGCATTCTGGGAACTGTAGTCCTTTCTAATAGGGATTACTGTGTGGGAGTGTCACATTGCACTCTGGGAGCTGTAGTCCTTCACAGGAGCAATTACTACATGGGCATGTCATAACTGCACTCTGGGAGCTGTAGTTTTTCTTAGGAGGGATTACTGTGTTGAAGTGTCATGGTGCATTCTGGGAGCTGTAGTCCTTCTTAGGAGGGATTACTAGGCGGAACATATTTATCTACTACCCATCTTTTAGGGGAGGCAAATTATTGGGGGACTGAGAGGGCATTTACCTTTTATCCCTACTGGTAACATCTAACGGAATCGAGCACTTTTGAAATGCCTGCTAGTGTCAGGAGGCAGGTCTAACTATGGATATGTCCACCAGTGAGTTTAATAAGCTATACATGTGTATCTTTTTTGGATGGTCCTGGACATGCCTCCATCACAGCCCCATGAGTTTTAGCTATGATTAAGCAGACGCATGTACATTGGATTCATTTTAAAATAGCAATTGGGACGTGGATGCGATTTGCAAGTGTGAATGATCATTTTCACAAGTGCAAATTACAAACAGGGCTTCTAAAATGACCCCCTTAATGTATAGGGCCGGTGTACTGATTTGCAAATAATTTGAAATCAGTTTCTAATTTCAACCATGTTTGCAAATCTTTGGAAAAAGCAAATATCCCAGTGGAAGTGGTAGAGATGAGGGCAGTACCTGAATTCAAAAAGCATTAGAGAAACACTGAGGATCTTTAAAGGAAAAAAGGGGACTGTTGATATGGAAGGGCAGACTAGATAGGCCATGTGGTCTTTTTCTATGTTTCTATGTGTGCGTCATGTGTCTATGTATATTCACTCTTCATACATGAAAAAGTTGGGGGGGTGGGGCTGAGCGTCTGAAGTTTATTCTCACTGTTCACTTGTGATAGTAAACGTCTGAGCTGGTTCTGGAGGGTGGATGGATACAGCCTTGGTTTTGCCCCAGTACATTCATGGACTTGTAGTTCTTCTTTTCTTAGGGAAATAAAAAATTTAAATTCATGCATGCAACTAGATCAATCCATCTTGAAAAACTCTAGTCAATTAACAATCCTACATGGCACAGATTTTCAAGCTTCACTCCTTGTAAATTATGAATGAATGGAGGTAGTTCTATAATCTATGAGAATACAGCTTTGACTTAATTGGAAACCATTGTAGACTGCACATACGCCTATAGCCTTGTGCATAGTAATCTCTCTTCACAACAAACATTATATTATCAAACTGAAGCCTTGACTGCTTTAACATCTTTTCTTCAGCGATCCTCATTGTCCTCCTGGGAGATTTTTTTCCCTAGAACATATCTAAAAAAATCAGTCTTGACCTCCTTTCTTTTTTCCAAATTTAAAAGAACAAAATTAGCTTAAGAATTGATATTATAGCATTATTTGAAAATGTAAATTGCCCCATGTTATCTCTTTCTGAAAGAAATCTCCCTAGGTTTGTGATTAGCCTCAGCTGAGGAGTTTTAGATTTCTCTGGAGTTGGTAATCAATCATGGTAAAATCAATTACCTAATTAAGAAACACGCTACAAGTGAAATCAGCTGAAACAAGACAAGTACACCAAGCCGAACATCAACACCTTTTTTTTCTTATATTATGATGTTTACTTACATAGATTTTGCACTTTAAAACATCCCCCCTTCCCTAAAAGTAAGCTGTGAAGTTCATGATTTTGAAGCTTTGCTGAACTATTCGGTATATATGAAGCTAAAATCTCAAAAGAAATTCACAGATTTTAACAAGTATAGTGCATGCTATGAGAGCCTAAAATACTCTTGCAGCACACACACACATGCGTTTCTGATTATATGTGAAAAAAATAATCTTGCGGCCCATGGATTTTGGATCCTGTGGCCTGTTTTTGATGCCCATGACCGAGCTGATTTTATTTTCATCCACACAGAACTCAACTTACCAGCATGATTTTTATTCTGCTCTCTTCTGTTCTAAGGTGCATTAATTGTAGTCTCTCTTCTTTCTTTATTTCATGTCAAGAAACCTGAATGTACTTACACAGAGAGGAATGCCAGCGGAGAATTTGAGAGAATAAGATCATCTACAACATACTATGGCATAGGAATGAGATTTGTTTCTGTTGTGGAATGCACTAGACTAATCCAGCTGGAAACATATCCTGAGGAAAACCACAACTCTTCACTAGAGATCTCTTCAATCTTCACCATAAAATATATTGTACATTCTCCACTGTATTTCTCCACCGTCTCTGAGCCATGCGATTGATCTATTAGGAAGCTAGGATGGATAGTACAGCTTTCATTTCCTAACTCCAACAGAACAGAAAAGTACAACTTGTTGCTCTTGATAGAGCTGCCAACCTTTTGGAAGAGAAAAATTCACAGCTTGCCCCCCCAAACCTTCCTTTGCCCACCCAAATCCTCCCTCATGGACTACTTCTTCAATAGATAGGCAAATAAATTGTGCATTATTAAAAGTGCACATTCTTTAATCTGCGGACAGGTTGGGGCTGTTGGGTGTTTGCGTGTCCTAAGTCCTAATCGGGGAGCAACAGCCACTGGAATCATAGTAACATAGCAACATAATATATGACAGATAAAGAGAAGTATGGTCCATCTAGTCTGCCCAGGAAGACAGCCAGAGTAGGTGCACTTGCCGCTCTGTGCAGGTCACCTCTCCCCATGCCTTTGTTTAGTGGTATACCCACTACTCCATGTAGGTCACCCCTATTTGTTCAGATATAAGAGGTAGTTATGTTTATTTTGATTTTATCCTGCTACTTTAAAGGGATCCATTGTGTCTGTCCTATGCCATTTTGAATTCTGTCACTGTATTTTTCCCCACTACTTCCATCGGGAGGGCATTCCAAGCATCCACCACCCTTTCAGTGAAAAAGTATTTCCTGACATTGCCTTTCATTTTACCCCCTTGCAGCTTCCTGTTATGCCCTCTAGTTTTACAGCTTCCTCATCTTTGGAAGAGGTTTATTTGTTCATTAATACTCTTTAAGTATTTATTTACTTTATTTGGAATGTTTTTCTATACCACCCCTTCCAGAGATCAGTGGCGGTTTATAATGAAACAAAAACATAATACATTGAACATAGTTGTAACAGTTAACTATTTACAATAAACAGTATGATGTGAAAACTATTTAGAATGAGCTCTACAACATTTGTGAATCATAGGGTAGCAGTTGATGAGTATAGGGACGGCATCTTATATGCAGTGATGTATATTATTGGAGAGTAGTGTGTATTATGATTCTGTGTGGGGTTCAGTGGTTATACTGGTTTGTGATGTGGGATTGGAAATGGGTTTGGGGTAATGAAGTGTTGAATGCATAGGAATGATTTAAATTCTTTTCGGAATGTTTGTAGGTCTTTGATTTCTCTTAATGTTTCTGGGAGGCCATTCCATTGGGTGGGGGCAACATATGAGTATGCATTGTTATTCATTGTTTGCTTGGTTTTACGGATTGAGGTTGGTAATGTGAGTGTGTTTTGGGTGTTGTGTCTTCTAGCCCTAGTATTTGTGTATGTGTGGATTAGAGATGTTAAGTGAGAGGGTGCTATATTATTGAACGTGGTTATTTGATTTTGTGTTTTATTCTGCTGGCAATTGGCAGCCAGTGAAGGGTGTAAAGGATGGGGGTGATGTGGCCTGATAGGCGTGCCTTAAAGATTATTCTGTCTGTGACATTTTGAGCCATTTGTAGTATGTTTACATTCTTTTCAGTTGTATCTTGTAATATAGCATTATAGTAATCGAAGTGGGGAGGTATTAGTGCTTGGACTACTGAACTGAAGTCATCTCTATCAATCAGGAGTCTGAGTTGTTGAATGGTCCTTAGTTTGTAGAATATAGTTCTGGCTATCTGTTGTTCGTCTAATGGCACAGTGGTGTCTATAAAGTCTTGGAGTTGGATCACTTTTTCACTGGTCTTTCCTATGAACGGGATGCTGGCAGTGTTCTGTTTTTTAATATGGGTCAGATTGTGGTGTTGACTAGTGGTTTGTCAATTGGGGATGAGTTTATATGGATTAGTCTATGAGGAGGTCTTTTATGGTTGGGGTGTGGATTTCCAGTGAAGGTGTATCTGTAAAGATAACTGAGGTGATTCTGTCTAGTGTGATGGTGTACAATTGGTATGTGGGAGGATTTGTGGGTGTTGATTTGAGGGGAAAGGGAGTAGAGAGGTGGGGTGCATAAAAGCAGGAGACAGAGTGAGTAGCATTTATTTTCAGGGAGAACATTAGTATTTTCATAAGTTTCATCATAGTAGTTCTTAAGCCTGTTGTAAATGATACAGTAGAAAAAGACTAATTCTGTGTGAGCGTTTAATTTTAGAATTACAGTTTAATGCTTGGGGTGTGGTTGGTATATTGCTTTAGTGGAAGTCTCGGGAGAGAGAGATAATTCATACTTATGAGGAAAAGGCTAAGAGCTGTGATTAAGTTGTGATGTCAGAGGTGGTGAACATAAGGTGAAAAATCTGGTACAAATAATGTGGTAAGATTGTTTACAAATTATAAGCAGAGTGGCAGTGCACGTGTAGTGCAGTTATTAAATGAACATTTGTGGGAGAAAGTAACAGAGTTAGAATGTTGGATCCATAACAAAGTGCTTGAGAATGTCCAGTGCGGTTATAGGTAGTGGATAGTCTGATTTTTCGAGGTAACGTACAGGATTGTAGTGTTAGCTTCTGTGTCCATTGTGGCAGGGTTTTGCTGTCAAAATTTCAGTGTTTCTGCCTCATTTCCCTGCCTAAGGGCCACGCCAAAGGGCCCTCTGGCAAGGCCCTCAAGTGCAAGCCTGCCTGGAAGCATACTGCCTTTTAAATGGTGGCGATAGAACGATGCTGCCTTGGAGGGTGGCGTGGGAGGGGCTTGCAACGCCAGCTTCTACCCCCGATGCTAGATCAGTGCGGTGAGGAGAGGAGAGTCCTGTTGTTGCAGATCAGGTCAGAATCATATCTCCTCTGTCCCTCCTCTCCTTCAGAGTGTACATATTTAGGTCTTCAAGTCTCTTCTCATACGTCTTCTGACACAGGCTCCAAATCATTTTGGTCGCCTTCCTCTGAACTGTTTCCAGCCTTTTTATATCCTTTACGAGATATAGTCTCTGAAACTGAACACAGTATTCCAAGTGAGGTCTCACCAGCGACTTGCACAGTAGCATTAGTACCTCTTCCTTTCTGCTGATAATTCCTCTCTGTATGCAACCCAGCATCCTTCTGGCTTTTGCCACTGCCTTGTCACACTGTTTCGCCACTTTGAGATCCTCAGAAACAATCATTACGAGGTCCTTCTCATGGTTTGTGTACACCAAACTCTTACCCCCTATCGCATACAATTCCCTTGTTCTCTACTCCTTCAGGGGAGTCCACTCTGTTGCAAATTTTTGTGTCATCTGCAAAAAGACAGACTTTTCCATTCAGTCTTTCAGCAGTATCACTCACAAGTATATTGAACAGTACCGGTCACCAGGACCGAACCTTGGGACACACCCTTAATCACCTTCCTTTCATCTGAGTGAGTTCCATTTACTGTCACCTTCTGTTGCCTGTCAGTCAACCAATTTCTGATCCAGTTTACCACCTTGGGACCTATCCCCAAGCTGTTGAGTTTATTGATAAGCCTCCTATGAAGAACAGTATCAAAGGCTTTGCTGAAATCTAGGTAGATCACATCCATCGTATGTGATCCTTGATTTAGTTCTCTGGTCACCCAGTCAAAGAACTCAATCAGATTTGTCTGGCAAGATAGTTCTTTGGTAAAACCATGTTGCCTTGGATCATGCAATCTATTGGTTTTGATGAAGTCCACTATTCACTCTTTCAGGAGTTCCTCCATTACTTTTCCCATCACCAAGGTAAGGCTTACTGGCCTGTAGTTTATTACGTCTTCCCAACTACCACTTTTGTGAAGAGGTACCACATCAGCCTTACTCCACTCCTGTGGAACTTCACCTGTCTCCAAGAATATATTAAAAACATCCTTTAACGGCCCTTTAAGAATCTCTCTGAGCTCTTTCAGTATCCTAGGATGTATCCCATCCAGTCTCATAGCCTTGTCCATTTTCAGTTTTGCAAGCTGTTCTAACACATCATCTTTTGTGAATGGTGTGGTATCTACTCCATTCCTGTTTGTATATTTGTCAATCACAGGTAGTCCTTCTCCAGGATTTTCTTCAGTAAAAACAGAACAGAAGTATTTGTTTAGCATTTTCACTTTTTCAATGTCACTTTCCAAGAATCCGTTCCCAGCATTTTTGAGTCCTGAAATTCTACCTCTGATTTTCCTCCTCTCCCAAATATACCTGAAAAAGGTTTTGTCACCACAGTTCACATCTTTAGCCATCTTTTCTTCTGCCTTTGATTTTGCTATCCTTATTTCTCTTTTGGTCTCTTTCAGTTTGATCTTGTATTCTTTGCTGTGTTCCTCTGCGAGCTTCTGAATTTTGTGATAGCCTTGTTTTTTGCCTTTATTTGTGCAGCCACTTCTTTGGAGAACCAAATAGGTTTTCTTTTCCCCTTGTTTTTACTTACTTTCCTTACGTATGTATCTGTTGCACCTTTTATTACCTCCTTTAGTTTAGCCCACTGCAATTCCACATCCCTAATTCCCTCCCACCCTGCCAGCTCCTCCTTCGGGTATTTGGCCATTTTACTGAAGTCAGTGTTTTCTTTTAAAAATTCAGGACCAGCTGATACCAGGGCACTTCAAAACTGATGGTGACAAAGAGGAGGGGGGAGAGAAACAGTTGGCAACAAGGGGGGCTTTGAATTTACTGTGATTGGATTCTACCTTGGCTTTTATCTCAAACCACACTATGTGATGATCTCTGCTGCTCACTTGGGCACCCACCTGGATTTTCAACACGCTATCTCCGTTGAGCACTAAATGCAGCACTGAGCTCTCCCTGGTTGTTTCCATCACTATTTATTTAAGAAATGCATCTTGGAAGGCATCCACAATTTTTTTACTTCTTTCCAGATTTGCAGAAGGAACACTCCAATCCACATTGGGAAGATTAAAGTCATCCAATGTAATCACTTCCCCCTTCATGGCTATCTTTACAATATCAACAAATCAATTCACTATCCATTTCTTTGGTTTGAGTTGGAGGTCTGTAGACCACACCAATGTGGATGACAGTGCCATTTCCTCTTTCCAACACAATCCATAGCGCTTCTTCTTTTCCTCATGTCCCCTGCATTTCAGCAGCTTTAATATTGCTTTTATCACTCTACCAATGGTCTTCTACCAGAGGGATTTGCTGTCCAACTATGCTGATGCCGTCCGTCTAATTGCATTAAGATTATGCCTGATTATCTCAACAAATGTTACTATTATCCTAAACTTGATATTCTACTAGATCTTACTGAGTTTGTAAGAACAATTTGGTCTCAGACTTAAATCGGCACTACTCTCTATATTTCATTCATAAGTAGTGTGCCCTTTTGCATCAATGACCATTTTCATTCTTAATCTTATCCAACCATTGATTTGACTTTCTTGTAGGTATGTTCTAAATGCATTCTTAATGTTGCTCAAATTCTTAATTCACAAAGAATATGCTTATCTTAAGATTTCATGCTGATTTCACAAAGAATGTGCTTATCTTAAGATTTCATGCTGAAATCAGCATGAAATCTTAAGATAAGCACATTCTTTGTGAATTAAGAATTTGAACAACATTAAGAATGCATTTAGAACATACCTACAAGAAAGTCAAATCAATGGTTGAATAAGATTAAGAATGAAAATGGTCATTAATATTGCTTTTGACATATAAGGCTACTCCTCCTCCTTTTCTACCCTCTCTATCTCTTCTAAATAGATTATAGCCAGCTATTTATTTATTTATTGAACGGTTTTATATACCGCCTTTCAGAAAAATCAAAGCGGTTTACATAGAACAAAACTTGAACATTACATTGAAACTTATTCAAATAATTGAAATTACAGTGAACATTAAATTGTATATAATAAAAATGGTAATTTGAGGGTTACAATGCTGAGTAAATGCTGATTAGGTATATAGATAGTTTAAACATACATACAGATTTAAATATTTACAAATTTCAAAAATCTTATCTTATCTGAGCAAGGAAAAATGTATTGTAGTTCACTAGAATTATTAGTGTAAAGAGTAAATGTGATAATGTGGAGAATTGGGTATTGTAAGATAGAGTAAGAAAAAGGAAAAAGTAAGTTGTGAATTAATGAATATGAGTATACATGAGTTTAAGTGGGAAATATTTCATCTATTGGGAATGAGTCTCCAAAGTATTCTATAAATAGGTGAGTATTAAGATCTTTTCGAAATGCTGAAAGATCTGTGATATCTCTGAGTTTTTCCGGCAGAGGCGTTCCATATTAAAGGAGCATTGAAGCTGAATGCCCTATTTGTTGTAGTTTTATTGAGTTTTGAAAAGTTGTTTGGAACAAGTAGTGTGTTCAGGTTCCTTTGTCTCACTGTTCTGGTCCTTGAATGAATTGTCAGTAGATCAGTTAGATATGATGGGGCTATATCTCTTATCAGTTTGAACGCTATGGCTATATCCTATTTATGTGAGTTGTTAAACATGTTTCTGTAATGGCCACAATGTCCAAGTCCATTTCCACCATTAGGGCTTCCAGATCAGGAACTTTGTTGGCTAGGCTTTGAGCATTTGTGCTCATTGCCTTCCAGCATTTGTTGATTGGCTTGCCTGCATTTTGTATGGATTTTCTTCTACATGCCCCTTCCTGCTTGCCATTGATGTGTGGTTCAAAAGTGAGGCTGTTTCTAATGTTGTTTCGCTTTTGCTGGGAGTGACGTACTGAACTTGTCCTTCTCCATCTGTCACCCCCTTACCCTAATTTAAATGCCTGTCCACATACTACCTGAATTTTTCACTTAGGCTCATTTTCCCTGCGATGGAGAGATGTAGTCCATCAGCACAGTATAGTCTCTTGTTGATCCATCTGTTTCCTCAGTTGCCTATATATCTAAATCCTTCTTGTTTGCACCAGGTTTGGAGTCATGTTTATTAAAGTTGCTCATGCAATGAAGCCTTTCTGCCCCTTTACCTTGAATCTTTCCTCGGTTCTTGGTTTCTGTCTCTGGACCCAGTGCAAGCAGGAAGAAAGAGGCACAATACATTATATTATATTAACAAAGTCTGCTAAAGCTTTAAGGGGGCAAGTAGAGATCCACAAACTTGAGCGGTCACCTCACTCAAGTGTGCAGTACTTCATTTTATTAGCAAAAACTGCCACATTGAACAATTTTACCTTATCTACTTACATCAAGCTTTGCTTGGTGTTTTGCTAATTTATATCTATATGTTACAGGTCAAGCCTTGCTGTCACAGGTCAAACTGTGCACAAACATATTGATCACTTCTAATCATGACAAGCATTCTGCAAACATAAGCTTTCTGTCTAGCTCTCACAAATATATGCTTTCCTGTCTAGCTGCTTCTGTAAATGCAACCTTGACCATCTCATACATATCCACACACATCCATTGTAAGGCTGTCAGCAAATTCCAAGTTGTTCTCACTCTCCATACTTTGAATCTTTCTCCAAGGGACCCTAGACCCCATCTAGCCCCTCTCTACAGCAATGAAAGCCCATATTTCCCCTGGTAAAATCCTATTTTACTCATGGAGAGGACTTAATGTTGCCCTCTAAGAGGCATATTTACTACAAAGTGCTAACAGTTGGCATCAGGTTTACCATGCACCAAACCCACTACAGCGCAAGATAAAAATGCATCCATGCTAAAAGTCCTACGCTACTTCTTCAGCATAGTTTAGGGAGAAAACTGGACAGGTTAGGGGTGGAGTGTGGGTGGTGGCTGCACATTGCGGCTAGTGTGGATGTTACTGGAGCACGCTCACCATCAATGTCACATTTAGGGGCTTGTTTACAAAGCCGTGGTAGCGGTTTCCGATCGTTATTGGAGCTGCGACCCCATTGATTTCAATGGGGCCGCGGCTCCGATAATGATCGGAAACCACTACCACGGCTTTGTAAACAAGCCCCTTAGTGTGTATGCACTTACTGCTTCTTCAGTGAGTGGCAGTGACTACACTGTGGTAATTGCAGCAGTTTGGTCACATACTAACTGCATGGAGACTGCCTGTGCACGCCTCTGTTAGTTAGCATGGGTATGGCGCCACTCCTGTACTAAGTTTTGGGCCTCAACACGTGTACACTACCATGTTTTAGTGAATAAACCCCTAAATGTTTATATAATAAAAACAAAATAGTTCACAAAATGTAAACATTAGCCTCTATAAAATCGTTTATTACAGTTAGCAGTCCCACAAATCCTAACCCAATTTATCACATAATCCTCAACTCCCAACACAAATGATCTATCCACTAGCTCCCCTTGGTACATATAATTCTAAAAACATGGGGTCTGCAACCTTTCAAGACAGACATGCAGTTTAAATTTGTTAAATGTGCAAAGTATTTCAAGAACCACAACCCTGTTATAAATCAGTACAGTTTCCTTGCCTGCTTCAAACTTTTTCTCCCCTCAACTCCCCAATAGTAACATTCCCTTTCTCCCTCCCCCATTTCCAGCAGTCACATTCTGTCTCCCTTATTCCCAGCAGTCACATTCTTTCTCTTTCCATTGCCTTCAGCAGTCACATTCTCTATTATCTCACACACTCTCCTTCCCTTCTTCTCTCCCCCTCTTCCTTCCCTAGCAGGCACATTCTTTCTGTTTCTCTCCCTCCTTTGTCCGTTCCTCTCAGAACACTCTACCAAGACCCTTATCCACTCTCCTGTCACTCCCTGCCTAGACAACTGCAACCTGCTCTTCACTGGTCTCCCCCTGAATCATCTCTTTCCCCTTCAATCCTTTCAAAACTCTGCCTCATGGCTAATCTTCCATCAGTGTTGCTGTGCTCATGTAACTCCTCTTCTCAAGTCACTTCACTGGATTCTGCATATAGTTCAGATTCGCTTACTGACCTACAAGTGCATTCATTCATTATCTCTGTGTTCAACCTTTTTTGGGAACCCTGCTCATTGGGCAAATTGCTTTTATCTGTGCTCTTGTTTTCTACTGTCAATTTCAGACTAAGTTTGCTCCACCTCTGCTATTCTGTATGGTAAAAGTCCACTTCTTTAAGACTGCCTTTGAATCCCAGCCCCCTTATTCTCCTGTTTAACCCCCATGTGTCTTTTCCCCTAAGAACTACCCCATCCCCCTGTTTGTTCTTTTTGTTTGTCTTGAATAGATTGTAAGCTCTGTAGAGTAGGGACTGTCTCTTATGTGTTGTATGTACAGCACTGTGTAAGCCTTAAATGCAAAAATGAAATGCAGTGTGGGTCTTTGAGTCAATGCTGACTCCTGGCAACCCAACAGCTCCTGGGTTTTCTTGGCAGTGTGACCGGAAGTAGAATGCCAGGCCTTTCTTCTGAGGCAATGGAGGATTAAGTGACTTGCCCAAGGCCACAAAGAATGCTAGTGAGAATTGATCCCTGATTGCTTGGTTACCAAGCCAGCCCTCTAGCCATCAGGCTACTCCACCACCCATTACATGCTATACAAATAACAATAGTAAGAGCAGCCATATTTTCTCTCTATCTCTTCCCCTTACCTCTTGTTGCCAACAGTTTCTATCCCCTTTCTCCTTGCCACCATCGGTTTTGAAGTGCCCCATCAGCTGGTCCTGAATTTTGAAAAGAAAATGCTGAGGGGAGTTTTGTCTTTGGAAATTTACTTGCAGATCTGTTAATTCAAAGTATCTGTGAACCTGCGAGTGCTGCAATAATGTTTGGGCTTTGTCACCTTTGTAATAGCCAATGAAATATTTCCACCCATGAAGCTGGAACATGATCTCCACAATGACAGCTACCGTTGTGTGGTATATGGGCATTTTCTTTTTGTTCTACAAAGTACATGAGTGACTCAATCCTATTTTAGAAGGATGGACTGACATTACTACTGTAAAAATGTAGGAGTAGACGATTACAATTAACCAGGACTGTGTGTGCGCCTTGTACTCAGCAATGGTATGATCTGTCTCTTTTTTCACTGTCACATGTGAATGTGTATGAAGTTGAAAGAGCACATGTGAAGGTGAAATTGCAGCTTTGTTTACATCAAACAGGTTAACTGTTCAGTACTGAAGAGACTAGCGACCATGCCGTCTGTGCCCTGCAATGCCATTAAATATGGCATCAGTCCCCAAATGTTCAAAAATTGGTCTATCCTATGATTTTTACTAGCCAACAGAGACTCAAACTTATACATTAAATAGAATTCCATCAAAATGGCACATTAACCACTGACAGGAACTTTCAATTTTCATTTACAGTGTGTAATGCCACCAACGACATAATATGTTAATGTTACCATTTCCATGTTCAAAGTTCCCTATTACTGTTGTATGTAACTGCTAACTTTGCAGAGTTAAATGTTAAATGTAAACCGCTGCTGATCACTGGAAGGAGCGGTATAAAAATGAGTTCAAATAAATAAAATAAATAAATATCCAACAGGCCAGTTTGATGGAGGGTAACTGAGTATTCCAATACTACAGATTTCAATGTAAAAATCTTAAAATATAATGCATAGTCAGTATGAAGAATTCATCATTTATTTATTTGAAAGAGTTGATTTCCCACCTTTTGGTTACTAGCCATCAAATCAGTTTGCAATAGCCAGAGAAAGCTGAGCTAAACAAAACCAACATGGACCATAAACAAGACACAATAGGTTGGAGAATGAACAATAGAAACCCAGTAACACATAGGGCAGGATAACAGAGAAGGAGGGACACCCACTGGCAACATCATAATGCCTGATAGTTTTCAATCTTCACCAAATGCTTTTCAAAGAAGCCAATGCTTAAGCCAATTTTAAAAAATTTTAGTGACCCTTCCAAGTGCAGGTCAGGACTAGTAAAATCCAGAGTATAGGCATCACAAAACTGAAAATTATGATTTAGGTCATTTGAAGCTTGAGTTGGGAAGGTGGTGAAATCTCTATTATCTGCTCGATCTGCTCCCAAAAAGAGCTTGAATGTCCACATGAGAAAAAGAACATGTTGATAAGTGCCAGGTACTTCTCCACAAGACCAACATGCATTGTTCTGTTCATGACCTGGCCAGTGCATATGGATTGGCATAGGCTGCAAAATACAGAAACTGTGTTAACTGACAGGGACATTCAAAAATATTGCAGCAAAAAAGGGACCAAGAAATAGTCTTTGTGGGGCAATAGCATTCCTGCTCTCAGATCTTTTAGTGTGAAGTTACTTTACTACCTCACAGATTCTGCAATTTTCTATCAACCTATGCTGCTGCATGACTAGTATGCACTAGGCACTCACAAATATTCTGAAGATCAGGCCCTGCTAAGAGATCCTCAGCCCTAATAGTAAAGTTCTTCAAATAGTGAGCAAGCTGTTGCCACACAAAAATTGGGATGCTGGAAGCTCAATCCTAAGACATAACTCCCCAGTCAATAACAATTGACCCTCTTCAAATAAATCCTTCACTTCCCAAGTTCCACAATCCTGTCAGATATTCCAGTTGATTACTTTATTGCCTATCTGACGTGCAGGATTCAACCATATCATACATTTCTGAGAGGCATTCCAGGGTATAGGTAATTGAGAGTCCCACTCATGCAATGGGTTGCAATCATGCAAGACCATCTCTCAGAAAAACAACCTTGGGTAATTTAGAGAGAGATATAGCATGAGACAGTTTCCTTTGAATTGCCAACCACTTGTTTCCATACTGATTCCTCTGGGTCCCTGCAGAAGTATAAAGGCCTGATGGTATAGATGAAAATCAAGCAATTGCACTCTTACTACTACTACTTATCATTTATATAGCACTACAAGGTATAGCAGTGCTTTACAGACACATATAAAAGATGGTCCCTGCTCATCAGAACTTACAGTCTAGTCAAGACAGACAGCACAACAACTGAGGACAAAGACACATCTAGGGGAGAGGCAAGGAAACACATAAGAGAACAAGTGGATCAGGATCTAAAAGCAGACTCGAAGAGGTGAGTTTTCAGCCTGGATTTGAAAAGGGCCAGAGACATGCAGACTCGGGTAGTTTGTTCTAGGTTTAAGAAGCAGAAAGGTAGAAGGATCGACGTCTGGAGTTGGCAGCAGAAGAGAAGGGCACAGATAGAAGGATCTGCCAGGAGAGTAGAGCATCCAAGGAGTGTAGGGGGAGATAAGAGAGGAAAGGTAGTGAGGAGCAGCAGAATGAGTGCACTTTTAGGTCCGTAGGAGAAGTTTGAATTAGTTATGGAAATGGATAGGGAGCCAGTAAAGTGACTTGAGAAGGTGGGTTATATGAGCATGTAAAGATTTGCAGAAGATTAGCCGCACTGCTGAGTTTTGAACAGATTGAAGGGGAGAGAGATGATTCAGAGGGAGACAAGCAAGGAGGAAGTTGTAATAGACTAGACAGGAAGTGACTAAAGAGTGGAAAAGTGCCTTTATCATGTGTGTATAAAGGAAGGGACAAATTTTGCCAATGTTATAGAGAAATAAGTGACAGGTTTTAGCTATCTGTTGGATGTGTGCAGAGAAAGAGAGAGTAGAGTCAAAGATGACCACAAGGTTGTAAGCTGAGAAAACAGGGTGGAGTGTAGTATTATTCACAGAAATAGAGAAGGGCAGAAGGGGGGAGGTGGGTTTAGGGGGCAAGATAAGGAGCTCAGTTTTGCCCATGCTCACTTTCAGATGACGGTGAAACATCTAGGCAGGAATGTCGGGCCTGGATTCCTAAGAGATTTCAGGCACAGAAAGGTAGATCTGAGAGTCTTCAACAAAGATGATACTGAAAACCATGAGAGGAAATAAGTGCACCAAGGGATCGAGTATAGAGAGAGAAATGGAGAGGTTCCAAGATACTCCAACTGGAAGCGGAATGTGGTAGAGGAGGAACCACCAGAACATACAATAAAAGTTCAATGGGGGAGATAAGAAGAAAACCAGGACAGAATAGATCTTCTAAATCCAAGCGAGGACAGGGTATCCAAGGAGAAGGTGGTGATCAACAGTGTCAAAAGCAGCAGAAAGATCAAGAAGGATGACAATCAAGTAGACGTCTTTGGATTTGGCAAGCAACAAGTTGTTGAAAAGGAAGACACAGCACTGCAGAGGGCAGGAGCTGATTAAAGGGAAGACAGAAGATAGGACACACTCTGACAAAACAGAAATATATACAGAACAATAAATAAATGACAAGCTAGATTCTGAACAGAGCTTACAAAGAGAGTGCTCAGCTACGCGGGAGCCACCAGCCTCCTATGAGGATTTAAGTTTAATCAAGCTAATTCAGAGAGGTTTATCACTTCACAAAAATATAAGAGAGGATACGGTCCAATTGAACAAAATAAGACATTGGGATTGACAGAGTCAGGATGCTAAATGGATAAGTAATTTGAGGGGCAAGCACCATTTTGATTGAATCCAGCCTATCCTATCATGACTAGGTTAAAGGTGACCACTCGGCCATGTTTCTTGCATGTTCCCCAATACCACTTCAAGGTTAAGTGGCAAAGTGGTTTCCAAATATTGTAAAGAATTAACAATCCATTTAAATGTACGAGACCCTTTGAATGCTCTTGTACAGCATGAGGGCAATTTTATAACCAGACACCAAGAATGCGCTGATCCTGTGCCTATTTTATAAAGATTAGAGGACACCTAATTTTCCTTATAAAATAGGGGTATACGTGGTGCAAGAAATTAGGCACCTACATTCACATCTGTCCTGCAGCAGGTGTATATGCAGGTGCCTAGATTTTGCAAGTACAGTATGTGCCTAAGTGATAGTCTTTTATAACCTAAGCACCTAAATCTAGCCGCCGCCTAGGCTCCACCCAAGCTCCACCCTTATGCATGCCCACACTGAAAGCAGGCACAATTGTACTTACTGAATAGCATCTACCTAAAGCATGCACCTAAATGCGTATTTAGGTGCCTAGGTCCTTTAAAAAAGGGACTTAGGCACCTAAATGGCATATAACTTTATGCAGCGCCCTTATAGATTCATCACCCAAAATGTTGAATTGAAGCACCTTGAATTTGTCATAATTGAATTTGTAGCCAGGCAAAATGGAAAAAATTGTCAATTAAATTATGAAAGTCTAACTCAGGTCAAGTGAGACACAGCAACAAGTCATCAGCATATGCAGAAACCAGTACAAGCATTGTGGAACTTGTGTCTCTTGGGGAAACTGCTAGGTACATATGACCTAGATTGGCCACTGTTGGAAATCCCGAGGCCGCGGGCAGGGTCCCGGCGGCCGATGCTAACCGGGCGCGCGGCCCGGCGCGGGGACCCTGCACGCGGCCTGGGCGGGGTGCGCGCGCGCTGCCCTGATGGACGTGAGCACGCATCTTTTAAATTGATTGGCTCCCGTGGGTCGCGGCCCCACGGGAGCCAATTAGAGCCTTGGAGGATGGGGGCGCGGGGGGGGGGGTTGGATCCGAGCAGCCTCCGCGTGGTCAGTCGAGCGGGGGCTGCTTCGGTGCTGGCGTTGTACCTGGATCGCTGAGCGTGGTCTCCTGGTGCTGCGGCGGCTGGTCTTCGTGCGGCTGGGGCAGGGTGAGTGTGGGGGCAGCTTAGCTAGGTCGAGGCTACGTCGGGTTGCGGCGTGGTGGGGGCCTACTGGCTCTGAGGCTTCCCGGGTGCTGCCGGTTTACGGCCGTCTTATATAAAAAAAAAAAATAATAATAATAATAAACGCGAAAGTTGGTGGCTGGACGGGGGATGCCTGGCAGGGCAAAGGCTGGGGGTTTGGCCCCTAAAAAAGCTGCGGCTAAGGGGCGGGGGTCCAGATCGCAGGGGGGGGCACTGGGAGAGGTGGGGGGTTGCCCGCGCCTGTGGGTGAGGGGGGGTGGGGGTTGCAGCAGCGGGAGGGGGGGGTGACAGGGGCCGGGGAGGTGTGGTGCGGGGCCGAAAAGGCAGGAGGGGTTCCCTCCCTCCCTGTGGATTGCAGGGGGTGGGAGAGGGGTTGCCGGGGGCTGGAGGGGTGCGGGGGGGGGGATGTTGGAGGGGGGGCTGGGGCGGGGACTGTTGGTGGGGCGGGGGGTGACTTCGGGGCACCGGGCCAAGGGGGTGGGTTACGGCCCGATGGGGCACCGTGGGTTGCGAGCTGTGGTGGACCCGTGGGGTGGTTCTCAGGCCCCGGGGGGTTTGGCTCGCTGGGGGGGGCTTCCCCATGGGAGCAGTGGATGTCTGGGGGGCAGGGTACATCTAGGGCGGGGTGGGGAGGTTCTTGGCCTCTGACGTGGCCGGTGTCGGTTTCCCCCCCTGTTTTTCCCTTTTTGTCTCCGCATGGGCTGTTTATGGCGCAGACCTCGTGGCCCGTGGGCGCGGCTCGCGGAGAGAGCTGGGTGAGTTCTCCGGCTGGAGCGGAGTCGCAGCATGCAGCGACAGCGGAGTCGGCCCAGCGGTGTTCCAGGGATTTGGCCTGCGCAGATGGCGAGGACCTTGCGGTGGTTGGTGAGCGGATGGCTTCGCCGGGTGAGTTAATGGGTGCAGGGGGTGAGTCGTCCAGGGAGACAGGGGGGGCTTCGCGAAAAAAGCACCGGCGGTCGTGTCGGCGGCGTCGCAGCTCCGACTCGTCCTCGTCCTCTTCATCCTTGAGTGGTTCATCCGGGGGGGTCGGAAAGGGGGGGGGATCGGCAGTTTACGGATTGTGGGGGGGGCGTAGGTGTGGGTGGGGCGGCCTCTTCGGTGGTGTCTTTGCCGGAATTATGGGTGGGGGTGCCACGTAAGCTGAGGCGTAAAATCCGCAAGCGGCGCTACATTGATATCTTCCGTTTGTTGGAGGGAAGGAAGCGCTCGGGCGAAAGTCGGAAAAAGAGAAGGGAAGATGAGAAGGCCGGCTGGGTTAGGAAGGTGGCAAGTAATGTGGTTAACTGGATGCGCTCCTTTTTGCGGTTGGCCAGTGTTTGGGGCCAGAGCGATCCGTCGCAGTATGGGATGCTGCTGGCGTATGCCGATTCCATCCTTGAGGCGTCTCAGATGCACGAGGGTTGGTCTTGGCTTAATTATGATGAGAAGTTCCGGGACCGGATGGAGGAAAGCCGCTCGCTTTCGTGGGGCACGCAGGATATTAACCTGTGGTTGACCCAGATGTCGGCGAGGTCCGGTGCGGGTGCGGGGGGCGGGGCCAAGAGTGGCATTGGGGCGGTGGGGGGGGGGGGCGACCCAGCCCTTTCGAGGAGGGGTGGCCGGGGTGCCCGCAAAGGCAGTCTCGGCCGGGAGCGGTGACGTGTGCTGGCGTTTCAACCGTTCCACCTGTCCCTTTCCCGATTGCAAGTTCCAGCACGTCTGTTCCTTGTGCGGGGGTCCCCATTCCGCGGTCAAGTGCATCAAGAAGGGCACCTCTGGCATGGCCGGTCCTGCCCCAAAAGGGCAGTGAGTGGCGCGGGCGCGCCCCCTCCCTGGTGCGGGTGGAGGCGTTGGTAGGGTGGCTAAGTCTTTATCCCCGGCGGCGTGAGGCGGCGATTTTGGGCTTTGGGTTTCGAAACGGTTTCGTTATCCCGGTGAGGGGGGTGGTGTCGGCGCCATCTGCTCGGAACTCCCCCTCGGTGCGTCGTTGGGCGGAGGTGGTGCAGGACAAATTGTTGAGCAAATTGCAGTTGGGGAGGGTGGCGGGCCCCTTTGCGGAGCCGCCTTTTTCTAACATGGTGATTTCGCCTTTGGGTGTTGTGCCCAAGAAGGAGCCGGGCAAATTCCGCTTGTTTCACAATTTGTCCTGTCCCATCGGGGCTTCTGTGAACGATTCTATCCCGCGTCAATTGTGTACAGTTCGCTACGCTTCCTTCGACAAGGCGGCTTCGCTGGTGCGCGGGGCCGGTCGGTCGGCTTTACTGGCGAAGGTGGACATTGAATCGGCTTTTCGTTTGTTACCCATCCACCCGGCTTCCTTCCCATTGTTGGGGTTTTGTTTTCAGGACAGGTATTACTTTGACAAGTGTATGCCGATGGGCTGTTCTATCTCTTGCGCTTACTTTGAGATGTTTAGTACTTTCTTGGAGTGGGTGTTGGTTCGAGCATCTGGCTTGTCGTCTGTGGTGCATTACCTGGACGATTTCTTGTTTGTAGGAACAGCGGACTCCGGGGAATGTCAAGGGCTTTTATCTGGCTTTGTGCGGCTGGCGCAGGAGTTCGGGGTTCCCTTGGCGGACGGGAAGACTGAGGGTCCGACTACGCGGTTGACCTTTTTGGGTGTGGAGTTGGATTCAGAGGACATGGTGGCGCGGTTGCCTCAAGACAAAGTCGCTCGTTTGCGGATTTCGGTGGCCAATGTGTTGTCGGCTCGTAAGGTTTCCTTGCGGGAGTTGCAGTCCCTGTTGGGGTCCTTAAATTTTGCCTGTTGGACGATTCCAATGGGGAGAGTGTTTTCCAGGAGGTTAGCCTGTGCGACGGCTGGGGTGCGGAAACCTCATCATCGGATTTGGGTGACGGCAGCGATGCGCGCGGATTTGCGGGTGTGGTATCGTTTTCTGGGGGACTTCAATGGGACTTCGGTGCTTCTGGAGCCCGAAGTATCCAGTGACGATTTACAGTTGTACACTGATGCAGCGGGGGGGGGGGGGGGGTGGGCGGGCTTGGGAGTGTATTTCGGAGGGGCCTGGTGCGCTGATCGGTGGCCGGCGTCTTGGCGTGCGGCGGGCCTGACCAGGAACATCACATTTTTGGAGCTCTTTCCGATTCGGGTAGTTTTGGAGCTCTGGCCGGAGCGCCTTTGGAACAGGAGGGTGCTTTGGTGGTGTGATAATGCGGCGGTAGTCAGTGTGATTAACCGATACACTCCAAGGTGCATGTGGGTGGCTAGCTTGATGCGGGAAGTTGTCCTAGCGTGTTTACAGTTGAATGTGGCGGTGCGAGCTTGGCACATCCCAGGGTCCACTAACGAGATTGCTGATGCTCTTTCTCGTTTTCAGTGGGAGCGGTTCCGGGCGTTGGCCCCCAAAGCGGACAAGGATGGAGCTGTGGTCCCAGAGAAATTGTGGAGCATTGGCCTCAAGAGATGCTAGACCTGCTGAGGAGTTCGGTGTCTGCAGGGACCTGGTCTGCGTACCGGAGGGGGTGCGACCGGGTGGTCGCTTTTTTGTGCTCTTGTGGGTGGCAGGCAGGGGGTGTCCCGGAGGGTTTGCTTGGCCAATATATTGTGGCGGCCAAGGGCGCCGGGTTTTCGCGATCGGCGGTGCGCGCGCATTTGGCGGGGTTTAACTTTTTTGCGAGCGCGGTGGGCTGGGGTTTCCCGGCTGGGGGGGTCTTAACGCGTAGGCTTATGCAAGGTTGGGAGTGGGCACAGCCGACTCCGTACGATTCGCGGTTGCCGATCACACATGGGCTCCTAGTGCGGGTTTGTGGGGCCTTGGGGCAGGTGGCTTCGTCTGAGTATGAGGCTGTTTTGTTCCGGGCGGTTTTTTGCCTTGCCTTTTTCGGTGCGTTTCGTATCGGGGAACTGGTTGCGGGCTCTGGCCGGGGGGGGGGGGGTGTTGGGGGGCTGTTGGTGCGTCATATCCGGGTGGTTGAAGGGGGGGGGGTGCGGATTCTTTTGGCTAAGTCCAAAACAGATCCGATGGGTAAAGGTTTGTGGGTGTGCCTGGGTGTGGGCGCGGAACCACGGACTTGCCCGGTTCGGGCGCTGCTCCAGTATGTTGCGGTGCGTCCGGCGGGCGCAGTCGGGTTTTTTCGTACACGCTGATTCTCGGGTTGTAACCCGTTTCCAGGTTTCTGCTGTGTTGAGGCTGGTGTTGTCCGCGGTGGGAGAAGATCCGCTCCGATTTGCCCCCCACTCCTTTCAGATTGGGGCTGCCACTAGTGCGGCGGCTGCGGGGTTGCCGGCTCAGGTCATACAGGGCATTGGGAGGTGGCGGTCTTCGGTTTTCAAGGGGTATGTGCGGCTGTAGGTGCCGGGGTGCTGTTGGGTGGGGGCTTTAACTGTCTATTTCTCTTTCAGATGGGGGTGTCGGACCTGGTGGATGTTGGGTTGCGGGCCACTCTTTCGTCCATTGGGCGAGTCTGTGCGCGGCGGACCGCCCTATCGGCGCCAACTTGGGATTGAACCCATCGTCGGTGGCTGTCCAATGGCTGGGCGTGCGAGGCATGCGGTGGCCGCATCTGCTGCCTTTGCTGCGAAGCCACGGGAGGACGTCACGGTGGCCGGCCGCCCTGTTGGTGCATCTGGGTGGAAATGACCTGGCATCCTGATCCTGTCTGCAGCTGATCCGGGCGGTTCAAGATGATCTGGGACTTGTGTTGCGGATGTTTCCCGGTGTTATTGTTATGTGGTCAGACATCATTCCAAGGCCGGCCTGCCGGGAGCAGCGTCGTTGGTCACGGGGGATGACCAAGGTCAATCGTCAGATTGGTCGTTGGGTCTGTGAGAGAGGCGGGTATCAGATCCTGCACGACTGGGTGGATGTGGGGTGTTCGGGACTTTATCGGGCTGATGGGGTTCATTTGTTGCCAGTTGGCATGGACCTGCTTCTTAATGATTGGCAGGAGGCCTTGGAATATATGTCTGGCCATGACGCTCGCTGGTCGCAGCTTGGGGCCGGGGGGGGGGGGCAGCACATGAACAGTGTTATGTGCCGGTGGCGGGATCCCGGAGGTTTCCGGGGTCCGGAGCAGCAGGCTACAATTGGGCGGGGGCGGGGTGCCCCTGACCCGGTCAAACCCTCGGCCGACTTTTGCTTAGCATGGCGAAGTCGGGGAGAGGGGTATGGTAACTTGCCGGGTGGCGAGTTATGGCATTAGCGGTGGCAGGCACTTTGCTGAGGTATGGCTGGTGCAGCCGGGTGCCGCTAATTGAGGGGTTTGAAAATTTATTGTTGGTTTGTTAAATTGTTGGCTAATTGGGGGGGGCGGAGCCTGATGTCCAGCGGGATGGTCGCATAACGCTGAGGCTCCCGAGAGGCCTACTCAGAATCCTGAATTAACACCGTACATACTTGGAACTTCTACTCTGATCTTACAGGGGCACATTGGTGAGATGGCGGGGACCAAACCCACGCGCCTGGAATTTGGATCTCCAGCGGCTTCTCACGGTAAACGTTCCAAAACTGAACCCCCGTCCCCGCAGAAGGGGCTGGCCTTGTGCGAGGGCCCCGAAATGCAGCAGGAAATCCTCGCAGAGATTAGAGGGGTCAAAAACCTCGTGCAGTCAAACGGTGAAGCACTCCGAGCGCTGCGGGAAGATCTTGGTGTGCTGCAAAGCAAGCTAGAAGGGCTTTCTTCGCGTCAGGACAAAATGGAGAGCATATCGGACTCCCATGTGGCCCGGTTGTCCAAACTCGACAAAGTTGAACGTCAGGTGTGGGCCTTGCAGAAAGAAGTGGAAGATGGCAATAATAGAGCGCGCCGCAACAATATACGACTCGTGGGCATACCGGAGGGAGCGGAATCGGGAGACATGAAAGAGTTTTTATGTAAAATCCTCCCTTCCCTGCTCCAAATCACCTTTACCAAAGATCTGGAGATCGATCGCGCTCATCGTGTACCCACAAGCATAACGCTCAACAGGAAGACCCCGCGGCCTATCATTTTTCGACTTTTGAGATATCAACACGTGGAGCAAATTCTAAGTGCCTCTCGGGCAAAGGGCCATATGGAGTTTGAGAGCCACAAGATCTCCTTCTATCCTGACTTGGCTAAACCCACGGTCGACCGCCGAAAGCGCTTTCTGGAATTCCGGCCGAGGCTTCAACAACTACAAGCACGCTATGGCCTGATGTACCCGGCCAAGCTCCGAGTCACGCTTCACAATCAGACAAGAACATTTGAGGACCCTGATCTACTAGCGGAGTTTTTGGATTCCAAAGAAGCCGACTTGATGCGCTGACTTCCAGAATATTCCTGCAAGTATTCTTATATCCGCTGTACCTGCCACATTGGATCTGCCGCAGCCCAGCAAAGAGTCTGGCGAGGGCAGTTTGTTTGCCTTACTTTTGATGATATCTGTGACCCGACTCCATCTACCCACAGTAGCCTCGATGAGTATCAGAGACAGTGTTAATTATGGACTCTGGTGTTTCTTTTCTTTTTCTCATGTCTTTCTATTTCCTCTCTAGGGCCTCCTCCCGCAGACATATGGTCGCCATATTCTTTGGGGGTTTTGCTTCTTCTCTAAGATACAATGGTACATATTTTTCAATATGGGGTGTATTAGCCGGCATACTCGGTGATTATGTCATTGTTGCACAGATTCTGATTATGTTGTATGTTTTCAAGCGCCCTTACCTAAAATGTCTATTACCGATTGATGGCACCATGTAAGATTTTCTCATTGAACGTAAAAGGAATCAATAATCCGATAAAACGGAAGAAAATCCTAAGCTACCTAAGTCAGGAAGCTGCGGATCTGATTTTTCTCCAAGAAACGCATTTAAATTCGAAGGAAACTCTTAAACTCAATATTAAACCTTACATGGTGGCCGCCTATTCCCCAGCCGTCTCTAAGAAATGTGGGGTTGCCATACTGGTTAGGAAATCTTTGCATGCTACTATTGTTGCGACTAGCTCAGATACAGAAGGTAGATGGTCCAGAGTTCACCTCAAGATAGGTAGCCTTGAAGTTACATGTATATGCCTTTACGCTCCTAATGTGGATGACCCTGCCTTTTTTGCTACCATTGCTCAGGTTGCGCAGGCCTCTGCTAATACTTCATTGATAATTGGGGGAGATTTCAATCTAGTCCTTGATCCCCTGATTGACAAACAGCCGCCTAGGACAAGTGGTCCCCCCAAGAGTCACACCACGCTTACCTCCCTGATCAAAGATCTTGCTTTAGTTGATCTCTGGAGGTTACTACACCCCAACGAGCTTGACTTCACCTTCTTCTCTTCCCCTCACAAATCCCAGTCTCGCATAGACTTCTTTCTAATATCAAAACTGCTAGTTCCTCAGGTGGACACTGCAAAGATTCACTCCCAACATATTTCAGATCATGCCGCTATTTCCTTTCAATTACACACTACTGCACCCCAAGGGAATTCGGGGGCCTGGTTCTTTGATAGAGCCCTGCTAACTCAGCCAGAGTTCCAGTTAGAAATTCGAGCAGCCATACAAGATTACTTCCATTTTAATCTACCCCAGGATACTGCGAATTGGGCTTGGTGGGAGGGCTTTAAAGCGGCCATTCGAGCAACGATCACTAGCTATCAAATCCGCCTGCGGAAACAACGCAAACAGCAGCTACTCATACTAGACCAACAAATAAAAGCAGGCGAACGAGTTCTAACTTCACGTACTGATCCATGTGTATTAATTCGCTTACAGCGTCTCCGTTTTCAATATAATTCAATCCTCTCAACTGCAGCTTCTAAAAGTATTGAGCTTCAGCGAGGAACATATTATCGTGAAAATAACCGAGCCGGTCGACTCTTAGCCAACGCCTTGAAAGGTCAAAAAGAAGCCAAACGCGTAGCGGCCCTTCGAGCTACACAGGGAGGGGGCATAGTGACCACAGACTCCGACATCGTAGAACTCTTTCGGGATTTCTATACCCGCCTATATCAATCTGAATGTGAGTTCTCGTCAGAGACATTCGAGCGATTGCTTTCTGGCATTCAGCGGCCGACCCTCTCTGAAGATGATAGGGATGCGATGGATGAACCCTTCTCTACTTCAGAGATCCAATCTGCCCTATAACGAACAGCCTCGGGCCGTGCCGCAGGGCCCGATGGTCTCCCGACCGAATTCTACAGAACGTTCAGTGCAGATTTAGTTCCCTATTTAAAACTCTATTTTACTGCCCTTGTGGTAGATACATCCTCTTTGGGATCCTTTTCTGCAGCTAATGTGGTAGTATTTGAGAAAGAAGGCAGAGACCCGCTGCTAACCGCCAACTACCGTCCAATCTCCCTACTTAATGCCGATTATAAGATCTTCGCAACGATCTTGGCCACCCGGCTATCTGACAGGATGGCCACCCTAATTCACCCCGACCAATGCGGTTTTATACCCGGCAGATCAACTGCTGACAATGCTCGGACCTTGTGCCATGTACTATCCAGTGCTGCCAATCTAGATCATCCATGGGTGGGTCTTTCCCTGGATGCCGAAAAAGCCTTTGATCGCCTAGAATGGCCCTTCTTATTTGCAGTTCTCCGATGGTATGGCTTTGGGGAGGGCTTCCTTCGATATCTCCAAGTCATGTATACTCAACCCGTCGCCAGTATTTGTGTAAATGCCATCAAGTCTCAGCCATTTAATCTCCAAAGAGGCACGCGTCAAGGTTGCCCCCTATCACCAATGCTCTTTGATCTAGCTCTTGAACCCCTAGCCCTCCTTATTAGACAGTCCGCACGTATTCGAGGTGTCCCCTTCAGTCATAGGGAGATCAAACTCTCAGCATATGCAGATGACCTTATGCTTTTCGTATCCCTCGATTCGGTTCCAGCTGTCTTGGATCTGATTAACGGCTACTCACAATTATCGGGCTATAAAATTAACTGGACCAAATCTGTAGCATTCCCACTGAACCGCTGGGTACATGAGGCTGACATGCAGGCCTTTCCCTTCCTTTGGCAATCCCGCATGGTGAAGTATCTCGGGGTCCATTACTGTTCTCCGTTAGAAGACACTATCAGTTTTAATGCCAAAGAGGTAGTCTCCAAAGTCCGTGAGCTCACAAATCGTTGGTCTCCCTTATCTCTTACATGGTGGGGCCGCCTAGACACTGTGAAAATGATGATAGTCCCCAAAGTGAACTACATTTTAGAAATGCTGCCATGCTTACTCCCGCTACATACTTATAAAGATATTGAGGGCCTTCTTGTCCGTTATCTCTGGCAGGGCAAGCCACCAAGGATAGCTAAACAAAAACTACAGTCTGCAAAGGAAAGAGGGGGTACCAGATTTCCTGATTTTCTTAGATATCATCAAGCCTTCCTACTTAAGCAAGGTGCCCGATGGCTAGATGCCTCAACAGACAGCAGACCAGTTTGGCTTGACATAGAAGAGGAGCTTAGTAGCCCAATTCCGTTGACCCATCTCCCCGGTATGTCCTATCAAGTAGACACCCGCCATCCACCAATGATTGTCGATACTCTTGCGGCCTTTAACACTCTTATTCTATCACTGGGCCCGAACGTATGTCCTCAGGATGGACTCCCGCTATGGAATAACCCCAGAATTCAAGTCCTAAATAGAACGATAGCATGGAAACCCTGGTACTCAAGGGGGATCTGGACACCCCAACAGCTTTTCTCTGCAGCTCGTTGGAAAACCTTTTTTGATTTACAAAAGGAATTTGCGTTACCAGCGAAACACTACTTTCAATTGATGCAGCTTCAACACTGCCTCAAAAGTGCTCGAATCACGCCGCCCTCTGCCCCTGCTGAGGACGGGCTATTAGAGATAGTTCACTCTATTAGTAATACACATGTGGTAGCCTCTAACTTTTATAAAATATTATGTCAGGGTACAGACACGGCCACATTTAGAGCCCAACAAGCCTGGGAGCGCGAACTGCAAACCACTTTAACCCCTGTGCAATGGAGCGTTTTCTGGAGCAAAGTAGTGCGGGTTTCCCGGTCTGCCTCTGTTACCCAAACTCTCTTCTTTTTTGCACACAGATGCTTCTATACCCCGGAAAAAATAGCTAAATGGAACACAACTGCTAGGGACCAGTGTTGGTCTTGCCATACTGCTGTGGGAACCTTCGCTCATGTTATTTATGAATGTCCTCAACTACAGGTTTATTGGGGGCGGGTTTGGGGTTGTATTCAATTTATCTTACACCTTCACGAACCTCTCTCTTGGAAGATCGTGGGACTCCGCTCTGTGGCGGAGGTCCCCTCTCTTCCTAAGCAGGGTCGCTTTCTCCTTGATTTCATGCTGGGTATAGCCATATGCTTAATCACGAGGAATTGGAAGGATAGCTCTCGACTTACTGTCAATGAATGGTGGAACCTCGTCTGCTTATATAGTAAATATGAGCAGATACCTCGGAGAGCTATTCCCCATGCCCAAACTCATTCTCGCTTGTCTAAATGGCAGATGCTTAATGATTATGTACAATCTGCTCATTGTTCCAACATGCCTATATAATGTGCACTCATCATGTTTCAGATCACCGTTAGGTTTTGTAACAAAATAATGTAAGTACACGCCCGCTTCGGGAATGATTAGTTTTCTAGAGAAGAAGCAGGGGGGAGGGGGGTGGCAGGGGTTTACTTTGGTGTATGTATTACACTTTATGTATCTGTCTTTTAGCTGTATGTCTTCCTTTTCCTTTGTTGTTATAAAACGAAAATAAAGAATTAAAAAAAAAAAATTGTTGGCTAATAAAAGCTGCGACCAGTTTTGTTCCATGAAATTTTGGTGTGTTGTTTTTTGTGGGGGGGGGGGGGGGAGGGGGGTGTTGGGGTGGGGGGGGGGGTGTAAGGTAGGGGCCTGCAGCGCCGGGTCCGCCTGCCTCGGTTATCTCGAGGCCACGGGCAGGGTCCCGGCGGCCGATGCTAACCGGGCGCGCGGCCCGGCGCGGGGACCCTGCACGCGGCCTGGGCGGGGTGCGCGCACGCTGCCCTGATGGACGCGAGCGTGCATCTTTTAAATTGATTGGCTCCCGTGGGTCGCGGCCCCACGGGAGCCAATTAGAGCCTTGGAGGTTGGGGGCACGGGGGGGGGGGGGTTGGAGCCGAGCAGCCTCCGCGTGGTCAGTCGAGCGGGGGCTGCTTCGGTGCCGGCGTCCCTCCCTAACGTTAGGCGGTGGGGTTTTTTTTGGGGTGTTGCAGCTGGGGGTGGGGGGGCGGGATCCCGGAGGTTTCCGGGGTCCGGAGCAGCAGGCTACAATTGGGCGGGGGCGGGGTGCCCCTGAACCGGTCAAACCCTCGGCCGACTTTTGCTTAGCATGGCGAAGTCGGGGAGAGGGGTATGGTAACTTGCCGGGTGGCGAGTTATGGCATTAGCGGTGGCAGGCACTTTGCTGAGGTATGGCTGGTGCAGCCGGGTGCCGCTAATTGAGGGGTTTGAAAATTTATTGTTGGTTTGTTAAATTGTTGGCTAATAAAAGCTGCGACCAGTTTTGTACCATGAAATTTTGGTGTGTTGTTTTTTGTGGGGGGGGGGGGGGGAGGTGGTTGTTGTGGTGGGGGGGGGTGTTAGGTAGGGGCCTGCAGCGCCGGGTCCGCCTGCCTCGGTTACAGAATACTGGGCTTGATGGACCTTGGTCTGACCCAGTATGGCATATCTTATGTTCTTATGTTCTTAACCTTAATGTTTACATCATCAATAGTAACACCATGAATATCATATTCCTGTGCAATAGAAGAAGTTCAGGGGCAAAATTAAACAAATACAGGGAGGGTGGCAATCTTGTCTAGTAATCCCACCAAGACAAAAATACAAGTGCAATCCTCCATTAACATTAATCCACGCTTTAGGGATGTTATAGACCAGTGATGGCTAACCTTTTTGAGCCCGAGTGCCCAAACTGCCGCACAAAACCAAAGAATTTCCTCAAAGTGCCAGCACGTCATTTGCATAAGTGGTCTTATTTGCATAAATATTTGCATAATGTTACCATACACTAACTTTTAGTAAACATGTCTCTTAATGAGTGTATGGATAAAGAAAGACTAAAAGATTTCTACATTACTATAATCCAGTGCCAACCGCCAGGCACATTAGGAACTACTACAAACGCTGCCCATTTAGAACCCATAGCAAACCCGCCGTATCCTGACAGCATTACCAGGACTCACAAAGCACCATACCCTACCTATCAAAAGGCAACACTGCAAATATTAAACCAATACATTTCAGAGAATACTGGGGAAAGAGAACAAGTGGCAACGTCAAATAGGAATTTCCTCTTGTACCAAACAAAGCGCAGATGTTAATGATGCACATTTCCCAGAGCTGACATATTCCAGTTAATAAATTCAAAATAAAGAGATATCTTTCTACCTTTTGTGCATTTTTTTTTTCAGTTGCAATTGGTCCAGCCACCTTCTTCTGGTTTCTTCATGTTTTCTGCTAACTCTCCATCGTCTGCTGTCCATTTGTCCTTTCTTCTCTCTTCTAGTTTTTTTTCCATTCTCTCTCTCTCTCTACATCTGCTTTAACATACTAATCTTTCTCCTTTTGCTCTTTCCTCATTCCTATTTCATCCACACAAATTTTACCCCTCCATCCTCAATCCCCAATTACTCTCCCAATACCTGGCCAATTGTAGATTTTTCATCCCTCCTACACAAAATATTTTTCCCCTCTCCATTTTACTCTCCCAGCCCCATCCCATTCTAATCCTCCCCCAACATCAGCTCCCTTCTAGTTCCAGTCTCACCCAGCATCCATTCCCTTCTAGTCCCTGCATCAGCCCATTTCCAGTCCAAGTCCCTTCATCAGCTCATTTTCAATCCTAGCCCCCCATCAGCCCATTTCTACTCATTTCCTAGCCCCACCATCAGCCCATGTCAAATCATAGCTCCCCTCCACTCAGCCCAATTCCAGTCCAAGCCCCCCATGAGCCTACTTCCAGTTCTAGCCCCTCCATGAGTCCATTTCAATTCAAGCCCCCACCACAGCCCATTTCCAATCTTAGCTCCCCCCAACAGCCCATTTCCAGTCCTATCCTAGCTGTTCCATCAGCCCATTTTCAGTCCTAGCTCCCTTCCCTCACAGCCCATTTCCATTCCAAGCCCCCTCCCCATCAGCGATTTGCAGTTCAAGCCGCCCCTTCCACTCAGCCCATTTCCAGTCCTAGCAACACCCCAACCCAGTACCAGTCCTAGTCCCCCGTCAATCAACTTCCAGTCCTAACCCCCATCACCCCATTTTCAGTTTAAGCCCCCCCCCTATAACCCTTTACCAGTCCTAACCCCCCATCAGCCCATTTCCAGTCAGCCCCCCATAGCCCATTGCCAGTCCTAAACCCCCCCATCAGCCCACTACCAGTCTTAACCCCCCCCATAGCCCATTACCAGTCCTAACCCCCCATCACCCCATTTCCAGACAGCCCTCATCAGCTCATAGCCCATTGCCAGCCCTCATCAGCCCACAGCACATTGCTAGTCTTAACTCCCCCCCATAGCCCACTGCGTATTAACCCCCCTCCCCAGCCCACTGCCAGTATTAAACCCCCCTCCCTAGCCCATTGCCAGTCTCAACCCCCCTCCCTCCTTCCCTCCCTCCCTAGCCCATTGCCAGTCTCAACCCCCTCCCTCCCTAGCCCATTGCCAGTCTCAACCCCCTCCCCCCCTCCCTAGCCCATTGCCAGTCTTAACCTCCCTCCCTCCCTAGCCCATTGCCAGTCTTAACCTCCCTCCCTCCCTCCCTAGCCCATTGCCAGTCTCAACCCCCTCCCTCCCTCCCTAGCCCATTGCCAGTCTCAACCCCCCTCCCTCCCTAGCCCATTGCCAGTCTCAACCCCCCTCCCTCCCTAGCCCATTGCCAGTCTTAACCTCCCTCCCTCCCTAGCCCATTGCCAGTCTTAACCCCCCTCCCTCCCTCCCTCCCTAGCCCATTGCCAGTCTTAACCCCCCTCTCTCCCTCCCTAGCCCATTGCCAGTCTTAACCCCCCTCCCTCGGCTCATGGCAATAAAAAAAAAAAAAGATGCCCGCTCCCGCCCCGGCGCCATGTAGTTACCCGCGGGGCACCCACTGCCCGGCGGGAATCACCCGGCCCTGCTCAGCCCCAACCTGCCGGCTTGCAGAGACGCGAAGGGAGAGAGAGTCTCCCTCGCGTCTCTCTTAAGCCCGCAGGGGCAGATGGGAAATTTCCCATCAGCCCCTGCGGGCTTAACAGAGACCCGAGGGAGACTCTCCCTTCGCGTCTCTGCAAGCCGGCAGAGAGGGGCTGAACAGCGCCGGGAGAGTCCCGCCGGGCAGAGGGAGCCCCGCGGGACACTCCATGCCGCCGCGGCGGCAGCGGGCAGCTTTTTTTTTTTTTTTAATGTGCGACCTTCCCGCGTGCCAGCTGCAAGGCCTTCGCGTGCCACAGCTGGCACGCGTGCCATAGGTTCGCCATCGCTGTTATAGACAGTCCGTATAAATCAGATGAATTGGAGGTGGAATCAAAATCTCTCTTTTGCATAGACCAAATATCTCCACTCAATCCTGTCAAATGCTTTCTCAGCATCCAAGGATTGAGCTATAACAAGATAGAGGGAAGAAAGTGCTCACTGCACTACATGGCAAAACAGTCATGTGTTATCGGAACCCCCATGTCCTTTTTTTTAAAACCTATTTGATTCCTGAAAATTCAGTTACCAATAACAATTTTATAATCAATATCTAATAAGGATATTGGCCAGTAATTCTGAGGTTTAGTGGGATCTTTGCCTTACTTTTTCCAAAACAATAATCACATAAAGGTATTAGATATATTGGGTTTCGTAAGTAGGATATTAAATACTTGTTCTAATAAGGAATAAAGCTATTGGCAAATCTATTCAAGGAGGAGTCTATCAGGACCAAGAGATTTGCACAGCAATAATACCTTAATTGCTTCCAAAATCTTGTTCCCCACTAATAGGAGCTTCCATAAAGGCTCTCTCTCAGCAGTAAGAGTAAAGAACTGTAAGAGTTGAAAGGACCTTTCTAAAGACTGATCAGCATGGGTCCTTTCTGATGATTATAAGGAAGCATAATAATTTTGGAATGCACTTGTAATCTCTGCATCAGATGAGAGCAGTTTATTTGGTTTACCTTTAGTGAAGAAGAATGAAGTTGCTCTTGGTGTCTTTTCAGATACTGGGCTAGAAGGCACCTGGCCTGATTATCAGATTCATAATAGCAAGATCTCTGCTGGAAAAAATGGACTTATCACCATCTGGTCTAGTATAGTATTGTATTTTAGTTTTAATTTCTAGAGTGTCAATAAACGTTCCTAGAGTATATGCTAATATAGCACTTCTCCAATTGGGCAATCTTGGCCTTTAACCTTAACTGCTCAGTTATCAACTTTTACACTTCCTAGCAGCGAAGCTGATATTATGCCCTCTCAAGACTGCCTTGAATGTATCCCATATAATTTCAAACAGCATATCTTCCATTCAATTATGATTTTATATGCCCCTTTAAGCACCAGAAGCCGGGCCCCTTTAAGGAATCCGAATTGAAGATACCTGGAAGGGTGTGGCCAGGGATGGTTGTTTTAATTGGGAGGGGAGAGAGAAAAAGAGAGAGAGAAGAACCTGAGATTTCCCAGAGTAGGGAGTGACCACCTTATTCTAAGGAGACACTTTGAGAAGGTAGGAGTTGGGTGTTTCCACGTTGGTCAGCAGACTTGTGGTAGTAATGCTGTGAAACCCAGAGTACAGGAACTTTGGGGGAGGGGATAACTATTTCTCTACTACTGCTGTGAACCCAGAGTGAAGAACTTTGGAAGAGGGGAGAACTGTTTCTCTGCTATTGCTGTGAAACCCAGAGTGAAAGAGCTTTGGGGGAGGGGTGAACTGTTTCTCTGCTACTGCTGTGAACCTGAAGTGAAGAACTTTGGAAGAGGAGAAAACTGTTTCTCTGCTACTGTTGTGGAACCCAGAGTAAAGGAATTTTGGGGGATGGGAGAGCTGTTACTGCTGTGAACTCCCTGCAAATAAAGCATTTTTCCTTTAACCCTCTGCCTGGCTCCATGGGGGTTTGTGTCCTGCCTGCTCGTAGCGTATTACATATGGTGGCAGTGGTGGGATCTTCTTCTTAACTGAAGGACAGAAGAACACCCCACGTCCTTCTGGGGCTCAGACCTCCACCCCGTGGAAGAGGGGTTTTAATATATAGCTAAAGGAGCAAGACCTGCCAGAGTTAGGACACACCTTCTGTATAGTTAGTGCTGGACAGGCAGGAGGTTTTTTTTTCTTTCCCCCCTTCTCCTACCTGGATGGGTGAGAACTGATAGAACCAGAATGGAGAGGTTACTCCAGGCTCTGGAGTTCTATAAATTAATGAATGGAGTAGAACAGGTAAACATATCGTTTGTTTATGCCATCAAAATATAGAAAGACTAGGGGGACATGCAATGAAGCTACAGTGTAACCTATTTAAGACTAATAAGAGACAATATTTTTTTACTCAACAGGTAATCAAACTCTGGAATTCGTTACTGGAGGATATAGTAAAAGCTCTTAGTATAGCTGGGTTTAAAAAAAGGTTTGGATAAGTTCCTGGAGGAAAGGTCCTTAAACCATTATTAAAGGGGACCCGGGAAATCCACTGCTTGCCTAATACAAGCATTGTGGAATATGTGTCTTCTTTTGGGAAAACTGCTAGATGCTTATGACCTAGGTTGGCCACTGTTGAAAACAGTATACTGGGCTTGATGGACCTTGGTCTGACCCAGTATGGCATATCTTAAGTTCTTATGGTGGAGGGACAGCAGCAACAACAACAGCAACAACAGATGCTACGAGAATTCTTGCAGCTGCTAGGGACGCAACAACAGCAATTACTACAAAGGCCTTTGAAACTACAATAAAACCCACTCACACAAACATACCAAATACTCCAGGGATAGCAGCCACACCTTCCAGTGCCACCACTGCAGAAAATGGAGGAGGACGAAGACCTGGATTTCTTCATGACAAATTTTGAATGACCCACCTGACTGGCTGGATGGCCAGATGAGAGGTGGGCTGTTGTCTGTATGGAACGGTGTCAAAGACTTTACTGAAATCTAAATACACCTCTTCTAGGGCTCTCCCTCAGTTCAACTCCCTGGTCACCCAGCCAAAGAAATCTATCAGATTTGTCTGACAAGACCTACCTCTGGTGAATCCATGCTGCCTTGGATCCTGCAATCCATTGGACTCTGGAAACCTCACTATTCTCTCCTTTAGTAGCTTTTCAATAATTTACTAACCATAGAGGTTAGACTAACCAGCCTGTAATTCTCAATGTCATACTTACATCCACTTTTGTGTAAAGGGACCACATGTGCTTCTCTCCAGTCATCTGGCACCACTCCCAGCTCCAAAGAGGCATTGAAAAGGTCAGACAATGGAGCCGCTAGAATGTCCTCAAGTTCCCTCAGTATTCTTGGATGTATCCCATGTGGACCCATGGCTTCGTCTACATTTAGTTTAGCTAGTTTCTCATGAACACAGTCTTCTGAAAATCGTTCAAGTTTCCCATCGCTTCTGTGGGTGTTTTCTGAGGTTTAGCTCCAGGCCCTTTATCTGTGAACACAGAACAGAAATATTTCTTAAGTCATTCTGCTTTATCCTCATCAGTTTCTGCATATTCCTCCCCTGCACCTTTGAGTCATACAATATTTTTCCCTTTCCTCCTCTCACTAACATATCTGAAAAATGTCTTATCCCCACATTTTATTGCATTGACTATTTCTTTTTCTTTTTATACCTTTGTTTTCCTGACTACTTTACTTGCTTCTCTAAGTTTCTCCAAATACAGATGCCAGTCTTCCTCTCTCTGTGATCTCTTGTATTTCATGAAGGCCTTCCTCTTTTTCTTCTCCTTCTCAGCTACCTCTTTTAAGGATAGAACAGGCCATAATCTTCTCCCAAAGCTTTCACTTGTGATTGCAGATTTAGAAATTGCTTGAGCCATGGTTTTAGCCACGTCAAGTATTATGAGAATCTTGTGGCCTCTGACTATCAGTGCTGTCTTGGCCCTGGCAGCCTGCATAATTTCTAGCACCAAAGGGTACCATACGGGTTTGGTTATTACTAGCCAAGGGTGCATCAGCTCAGAAGTGAGATGGGACCCGATGCATATGCTTTAACTCAAGTGGCTTCTCAAATTCAATACCCAGTCATTGAGGAAGATTTACTTCTAAAAAGTACAGCATATCGGGTCCTTCCATGATGGCAAGGTCTTCCAAGTATCATTGAACTAAATATGTCTTAGAAAATGCTTTTTGTAAGTCATTCACATGAATATAGGTAGTCCACATGCACGACTCAACATTTAATCAATCACTCTTGAAACCAGAGATGGAGGACTGTTCACTCATTTTACATCCAATGGTAAATCTTTTTCTAATTTACCAGATTTGCCTGTTGTCATCAAGTAATAGCACAAAGAGCAAGAGAACTCAAAATCCACACTTATTTGAGAAATAAACCATACACCAATGATTTTGTATGATAGGCCTGTAAGGAGCAAATTATTCATGCCACCATGTTACAAGAGAACATGCGTATCCCTCTCCCCCCATTTGTGTTTTGCAAAATGCCTAAAAGGACATGCAAGGATGCACATCCATTTGCTTGCAATGTCCAGCAGGAGCAGCGATTTTAGAAATGGAGACACTGAAAAAAAGAAGCATCTATATGTCATATTGCTGTATCCACTGTTCTCTGTAAGACTCTGTTGTAATGTACATCGCTTTGCCGCAGTGGAAAAAGGTATAAAAAAAACCAGTGAAATAAAATAAATGATGGGCTCCTGCCTGCAGCAATCAAGATATCAGAGCTCAAGTCAAGTTCACTATCTGGTAAAGGAACTGTGGTGGGATTGAGTTCCCCCCTCACCTCCTCATGACATCTACCATATTCCTCTCCCATCCCCTGAACCCCTCCCCAACCTCTCTCATATTTTGCAACGCCCAACAGTCCCTTGATGACATCATCAACCTTTTCTACCACTCTCACCCATCCAGCACCATCATCAGACATTCCAAACCGCTCACACCGCTCCTCTTACTCAAGTGTTTCCCTGGTGGTTTAATGGGAAGTAAGAGTGATCCTCAATCCTTCCTGATGAGTGCCAAGAATAAAAATGGCACCTCTGACCCCTAGTGGTAGTCTTGAGGTACTATCACCAGGGTCAAGCTGTGTTCAGAATGTGTTCAGTAAAGTCCATCTCTCTCTGGCCACTGAAATGCAGCAGCTGTGACTCGGCTAACACATTTACATGGACATCATTTCTCTCTCTTGATCTTGACTATGCCAGGTAACAGAAAATCAGTTTCCATTGCAATGATGTGATTTATGTAGTATACCGATAGCTATCAAGCATCACGTTTCTCGGTTTTAACCTGCTGAATTCCCATTTTCTATAATAAAAATGTTTGTTATTGAGTTTTCTGTATCTAATTTTCTCTTAGAAATAAACACTGGGCTATTATGTGGATAGATGGCAGTGAATGATAAAGAGTGCCAGGTGCTACAGATTAGGTCTGGTTGCCAGTTCTAAAGAGCACATTTGCAAGTACAATTTGTTCAGCATAAGCAAATTTTTGTGTCTTTGTATTAGTGGATAATTAGCATTTTTTCTTTCCTATTTTATTGAAATAGGCATGTCAGGTGCTTACTGCAGTTCTAATAATGTGCCAAGGAAAGATTGTTTCTCTTTGCTGAGTTCTAAAATTTCTGTGTTAACTTTTGTAGATCAGCATGCTTACGGCATTTTATAGTAGCTCCAGATCCCTACTACCACAGATGGTTTCCAGTGGTTTTCATTCTTGAGATCTCTACAAAACAGAAACTTTCAAAAAAATAAATAAATTGTTGGAATGTTGGACATAGCGAAAAGGCATTTCAGGTAAGGCAGGAGCTGTGGTTCAGGAAATAAAGCCCTGTGCTGTGCATGACAGACTCATGGTCAAGTCTGCAATCTCTGTGTCAGCCAGGCCTGGGCATATCACAGTCATAACAATGGTCCACAGAAGGAGTGAATAAAGATGGTGGTTGTGGCTGCTCTTGTGATATTCTCTACTGGCCATAGAGCAGGCTGGGAGATTTTTCTAAACATGTGGCCTGACCAAACAACAATTTATTTTTAAATGGCAAACATGTGCTTCTCGAGGTCTGAATAATGAGGTTGAGTGTAAAAGGTCACGCCCCTCCAGGGATATAAGACTGCACATGCACGGCATTTTTAGTGTTAGAGTCTTCCATGTTTTGGTTTTATGGTATGAAGAAGCACGTAATGCTCACAAGTTTGAAGATCTTTTGGACTGTTCATGTCATTCCTCTTTTGTGCTTGTAGGAATCCCTGAAGAAACCTTGACGGTGAAATCTATAGCCAAGGTCAGGATGATGAAGAGGAAGCTGCATACTCTTTGAAAAGGAGTAGAATAAAATGTAGTGTGGATGTGCTAATCTGTTATCCTTACAGATATGTTTTATTGGCTCTTCAGAAACATTTTTGAGCGTTATTGAAATATAAATTAACTAACAAAAAGTTTTCCTGCAAGGATTTGGTGCATTTTTCATAAAAGCAGCCTGTCAGGGCATACTGGCTGGTATTGGGCATTTCAATGAGAAAAAAACTGTTGAAAAAGGCACTCCAGGAAAAAAGTTACCAGTGGGAGATTTTCATTTTGCTTTCTGGGCTCCTATGGGGGTGAAATAACCAATGGATAAACCAGTCATACATTTCCCCACTTTAAATCATTTTTACAATTTCTTTTATGCTTCCCAATGATAATTCCAAGGAATAAATTCACAGGAACAAGAATGAGCGAGCACAGATTTTACATGGGAAATTAAAAAAAAAAAAATAGGTAAACATACCAATTGCTCATACATGCCGTGAGCAATATTATAATACAGTTTTGCGCCTAAAGCAGTGTTTTAAGGACAGAAAGAGGTTTTTATAAAATTGCCTAGGGAATATGTGGGTAGAAGTATGCACAGACAGCCTCTTAGCCCCTGTTTTTACCTGGAATGAGCATAGACATTCCTGAAGATGAGTTGAGCTGGGGTATATTTTAAAATGCATACAGATATGCAGAAAATTTACTGGAACATTTTTACAAGCTTCACAGCAAGTGTTAAGTGTGGATGGCTACTTCTTGGTTAGGGGATTATTTTATAATGGTGCTCATGTTTGTTCTCTTTATAAAACAGATGTAACTTATTTATATATCTGAAGGAGACATGCTCTAGACATAGTTTGGGCAGACCACAAGTATACATGTATTCCGTATTTTAAAATGTCAATATGCATATATCCCAGAAAACTCATAACTGTTGGCAATTTCTCATTTGGGCTTGGGTTTGGGAGGCAAGCTGGAGGAGGGAATTTTGGTATCTCTATGGCCAACACCTTGAATTGCCAAAAATTAAAGTTTTATAGGATGGCTCCTTAAGTATTTCCTAGTCAATGTGTAGATTTCCAAAATCAACCACTTATATATGGATAGCAAAATTCTCATTTATATGTGTAAATATCACTGCATGCTTGTGCAAATCCTCAGTAATGTGCTCTTTCTTTGAACATTCTGTTTTGGTTTGCCTTTGTGAGCACACATTCAATTTGTTTGGGGCCCTAAAATGTTTAAGTGCATGCAGTTTGTGTGGATGCACATATACCTATGAATGAATGTGCATACAATCAAAGTATATGCAGAAAAAAGTCCTAGCATGCATGCAAGAGGTATATTTAAAATGGATGTGTGAAAAAAAACCATGAAAAAACACAAAATCTGGGAAAAATCAGGAAAACCTGACAAACAAGCTACACTTTTGTTTGATTGTGTACATCGGGCCCAATTTTCAATTAGGTAGGTTATGTGATGCTATGGCGCATAGCCCTGCCCACTCACCCCTAACCTTGGATATTCAATGCCACGGCAATGGCCTTGAATATCTGGTTTTGGCTCCCAGAGAATACTGCCGCACAAGCTAACTGCGTAGCAGCAATATTGCACCCCTACCCGGTTAGCATCCACAGCTAAAACAAGGTGAGCCAAAAGCTGGCCTAGTTTTAGCCACAGATCGCTAATTGGGTAGCTGTGCAATATTGCTGCTACCTGGTTAGCATCAGTCTTCGCCTTCACTCTGCCCTGGAACGCCCCCAACATGCCCCGATGCTAACCAGATAGCATAGGGGCATGTAAGGGACTTGGGAGGGGATATTCAATGACACTAACCGTGTAGGTGGCATTGAATATCCAGGCTTAAGGCATTTACATGGTTTACAGGGCTATAAACCATGTAAATGCCTTTCGAATATCGGGCTCATTGCTACTGTTTTCTAAAATGGCTTGTTCTGATATGTATCACACCAAATACACATATTTTTTCTCAAAACTATATGTAGTTTATAAAAAAGCTTTTTTAAAAAATAAAATACTATCATTGTTTTGCAGGCATGGACTTAAACATCCTTTTTCAAATCTAAACGCCCTATTCAAAATTATCTTCCACAGCTTGTAGGCTCCACCATTCATTATGGAATGAGGGATAACAGTAGCTGCTGGAGCTATCCTCTGGGATTCAGGTTATCTGTAATGAATATGCATGAAATTTGCACTCCACTGCATACAATTTTTGTTTTAATTTTTTTTTATTTATAAATTTTTAATCGTTTCAAATAAGTAAACTGAAGAGAAAGGGAAAAAGAAATATCATAGTACAAAGATAATTATATAGGCAATTCAGTCATTCTAAAAATCCTTATCTAGGAGAGAGAATATTAAGCAACAAAAAGAAATTGAGGCAAATACAAAACAGAAAAGGTTGCATGTTAGAGAAAGCATTATTGCATTCTTAAACCCAAAATACATTACAGACAGCAAAACAACCTACTGGGTACCCAAGCTTGGTACCGACAGTACATTCTGCATCTGAGATTGAGACTTCAAAAAGTCCTCCAATTGAGACACCTCCATGAAAACATATCTTGTCCCCCCAAGTGTAACCAAACATTTACAGGGGAACTTTAAAAAAGAAAGTGGCTCCCAATTCAAGCACATATGGCTTCAAGGCTAAAAAAAGCCTTGCGCCTAACTTGTGTTTAACGGGAGACATCCTGGAAGATATTGACCTTCCTACCACAGAAAAGCTCATCTTTCTTCTGGAAAAATAACCGAACGATCATATTCTTATCTAACTCAGAATTAAAATGATACTAGTAGAGTGCCTGAGTAGATATTCCGTCTAATGATGACTCAATAAATTCAGAAATATTTAAACTCTCAACTGGGGACATATTATCATACCCTCCGCCCTCCACAGAAGTACTTTTAATACCATGAGGCAAATAGTACAGATTATTCAGAGATAACTTATCAATATCAGAATAACCTAACACTTCACATACATATTTGTCGAACAATATTAATGGTGATAAATAACAGGTAGTAGGAAAATTAAGAACACGGAAATTTTTAACACAAAGGCTATTCTCCATTATTTTCTGTTGTCAGTGAAGTGACGGGCCATCTTTCATAAAAGATAAGGATGATCCATATAGATTTTGATCATGACTTTCAACTTTCTTAAAACACACATCAAAGGCCACTAATTGAGAATCATGCTGATTAGGTTTTGCCACTGTTTCCTTTGTAAACTCAGAAAGTTGAGAAAAGGTGCCACTCAAGAGATATCTGTCCTAGAATAAACTCTCCAAATGTCAGACAGAGAGATGTACGAGCTCTTATCACCACCAGCAGACCAACCAGGTAAGCCATGCAAGCAAGTGGACACGTCTGGGACTAAAACCACATGAGGTAAAGGCAGTACATCCACGTCAGAAGAGCCCACAGAAGGACCATTCTCGCTCGGCAAAACCAGGAGTCTCGAAGTATCTTCCCTTAAAGAAGAGGGCATCGCTAAGCCCAAGATGCCATTGCTTGTCTGTGGGGTTGGGTTAACCCCTAACACAGGAGAGGAACTCCCTGGAGATTCAAAGTCACCATTCAGGGATTGCGACATTCCCTCCGGTCTCTTTTAACCTTACAGTATGCCTATCCATAAGTTTAAATATCTTCACAACTTTAGAAGGATTAACAGTACTTAAGTTATGGACTTCTTTTTGTGCCTTCCCATTCCAAGACTTCAAAGCTTCTAAAGCTCCTCCGTGCACCGAAGGAGTGGGTCATGTCCCTTTGGACATGCCCCTTCAGACGTGTCCATGTCTTATGGAGCGAGGTCGCGGTTTAAGGTCCCTGATTGCAAGGGAACCAATCACAATGCTGATGGACTGGGCGGCAGGGAGAAGCTCCAAATCACTGCCTGCACAGCACTGTGGCAATCTCCACACATACCAAATCCAGGTAAATCCTCTCCTACAAATTTATATCATGCATATTCATTGTGGATATGCTGAAAACCTTCCCAGTTTAGGCTTATGAATCACTACTCTATAGCATCGAATTGAAGCATGCTTTAACCTTTTTCTCTGCTGCTTCATTCATCCTTAATAGAACTGGATATGACCTGTTACTTTTGGGCTCAAGTCTAAACAATCAATTTATTGGAGAGAAAAATCCATTGTCACTTTCTCTTCAGTTTTAAATAAGTTTGGACTTTTTCATGTCTGGCTGCCAAATTTTATAACCATCTATTGACCTCAGGATACCTCGTAGTACTTAACATTTGTATAGCACCACAAGGCATACCCAGCACTGTACACAACATGTAAGAGAAAGTCCCTGCTCACAGGCGCTCACAATCTATTGGGACAGGCGCATACAACTAACAGGGGACTACAGTATAACAAAGGGGAAATGGTTAGACATACAAGTCTGATCAAGTCAGAGAATAAGGGGTTGATATAAGCTTGCTCTTTAAACTAGGAAATCCCTATCTCCATCTTGACATTCTCTGGTCCTTGTTCATTGGTCACAGCATTATGCCGAGAACTATTGTGCTTGCTTCAGGTTTTGCTATAATAGTTTCTCTCATTTCCAGTTTCATCAACATTTTTACTTCCTAATCTGTCCTGCTCCCATCAAACTACTGCTGCAAGCAGATTCCATTAGAACTGCAAGTCTGAGCTTAAGCACTCCTGTTTATTCAAACAGAAATATAATACTATGAAACAACAGTCAACAGTTTTGAAATTCTTCAGTAAATACCAATAAGCAAACACCTCAGAGCGGCAAAGATTTAAATAGTTTTACCATGCTTCCACCTTAGCAATTCTAGTATTTGGGTTACAAAAATGAAAAGCCTCATTTATTAACATGTGTTAATGCAATTTAATAAATGATAACACAAGCCCCATTATTTTCAATAGAGCCTCTTTACTATCTATGCACTTAGCTTGAATTAGCATGTGTTAATTCTGTAGGCACTAATGTGCATGGCAGTGGAGGAGTAGCCTAGTAGTTAGAACACTGGCTTGGTAGCCAAGCAACCAGGGTTCAATTCTCACTAGCACACCTTGGGCAAGTCACTTAACCCTCCATTGCCTCAGAAGAAAGGCCTGTCAATTTACTTCCAGTGACACTGCCAAGAAAACCCAGGAGCTTCTGGGTCACCAGGAGTCAGGACTGACTCAAAGGCACACATTGCATAGATGTGCATGAGCTGGTTTATGCAAGTTAGTAAATGGGCCCCAATGCTTTCTACCTATATCTTTTCTATTCTACACAGATAGGAACAAACATCTTTCCATCACTCTTCTATACCTGGTTAATGGAGACTCTTTTTTTCTCCCAAATTATGAATCTCTTTTTTGGTACTAACATTAACTGAGAACTCCTAAAAAACTCATTTTGAGCTGAAAAATTGAACTCTCTTCCAAAGAAATTCCAATGGGTGAAGTCTATTATATACAATTCATCTACTACACTAGGAATCATTCATACCTTCTCCTGTTCACAACTTTAAGACTATTTTTTCTAGAAAGAATGCTATTGGTAGTCAGTTGTGAGATGGAAGGGCATGCTTTTTTCAAAATTATTGTATGCACTAAAATAAAACACTCACTTGGTTTGTAGCTTGTTGTGCTGTGAGGACTTGTGTGCATCAGTGATGCTGACAGCTGGCAGGGTCTCCCAAGACAGACAGGTCTCAGCTGAGATGCCAGATTAAGACAAACCACCTATCTGGGCAGCAGCAGAATAGGATGGTGTTGTAAGCAGAGGATCATATTTCTGTGACAAATGCAACAATACTGGAATTAACTGCACGGAAGAAAGGCTTGGCAAATCTAATTCTGTATCTTGCCTTGAAAACCCAATGGATAGTCACAAAACAAATTGCACTGTAGTGCTGGAAGATGAGACCCCCAGGTTGGAAGGCACTCAAATGGCACTGGGGATGAGCTGAAGACTTCTCAGAGTAAAGCCAGCATTTATGATGTGGCTGGATCTGCTGCATGAAAAGAGAGTCAGACGTTACAAAGATATCTTATATACTGGGGTATGGAACATACGAAGCATGAGCCAAGGGAAGTTGGAAGTGGTCAAGAATTAAATGGAATGTGTACAATTTGATCTGTTGGGTGTCAGTGAATTGAAAAGGAATGGCTTTGGGCACTTTGCATCTGATGATCATATAGTTTACTATGCTGGAAATGAAAGACATAGAAGAAATGATGTTGCATTTATAGTTAAGAAGAAACTTGCAAGAACTGTAATGAATACAATGCAGTTGGTGAATGCTTAATTTCTATTTGTCTACGAGGAAAGCCCATCAACACAGTTATAATTCAGGTATATGCCCCAACAACAGTTGTAGAAGAGGAAGATGTTGATGAGTTCTATGAACAAGTACAAGCTGAAATTGACAGAACATGCAAACAGGATATCCTGATGGTCATGGGTGACTAGAATGCAAAATTTAGCAACAAAGAAGGCGTCAAAGTGGTTGGAAAATATGGACTTGGCAAGAGAAACAAAGCTGGAGAAAGACTGATAGAATTCTGCAAGACCGATGATATATTCATCTCAAACACTTTCTTCCAGCAACACAAGCGCTGACTGTACAGGTGGATTTCACCCAATGGATTGTACAGAAATCAAATTGACTACATCTGTGGAAGACAATGATGGAAAAGCTTGATAACGTCAACAAAGACAAAACCTGGAGCTGACTGTGGTACAGATCACCAACTACTAGTATGCAAACTCAAGCTAAAGTTGAAAAAAAGCCATTCATGAATGTAGCAAAATATGACCTTGAATTTAAAGACTGCCTGAGAAATCGATTTGCGGCTTTAGAAACAAATGACAGAGTTCCAGGGGAGTTATGGGATGACATCAAGAAGGTTATATTGGAAGAAAGCGATAAGTCTACATAAGGTGAAAAAGCAAAAACGGCCAAAATAGATGACTGAAGAATCTCTGAAAATTGTCCAGAAACACAGAGAAGCTAAAGCCAGAGGAGAAAGAGAGGCAAGCACAGAACTCAACAGAGATTTCCAATGTGCAGCAAGACAGGACAAGGAAAAATACTACAATGACACATGCAAAGAAATAGAATCAGAAGCTATTGGAGGAAGAACAAGATCAGCTTTTCTAAAGCTATGAGGGATAAGGAAAAAATTCCAGCCTTGAATTGGAATGCTACAAGATGCTCAAGGATCCATGTTGAATGATGCTGAGACGATCAAGAAAAGGTGGAAAGAATATACAGAGTCATTATACCATAAAGATCAAGTGTTTCAACAGTAGTTTCAACCTATATCTTATGATCAGGAACCATTGCTGATGAAAGAAGAAGTTGAAGCAGCATTGAAAGCATTATCAAAGAACAAAGCACAGGGCATTGATGGCATTCCCACTGAGTTATTACAGCAATCAGATGAAACTGTTACCATACTTACAAGGCTCTGCCAGGAAATTTGGAAGACAAATTCATGGACAACTGACTGGAAAAGATGTGTTTATACCAATACTGAAGAAGGGTGATTATCGCACAATTGCTCTGATCCCACATGCCAGCAAGATTCTACTCAAGATCATTCAGCTGAGACTACACCATACCTGGAATGAGAATTGCCTGAAGTGCAAACAGTGTTCAGAAAAGGGAGAGGATTGAGAGAAATTATTGCAGATGTGAGATGGATCCCTGAGAAGACAAAAGAATACCAAACGGATATCTATATGTGTTTTATTGACTACAGCAAGGCTTTTGACTGTGCAAACCATGAGGAACTTTGGGCCACATTAAGAAGCATGAGTATACCAGAACACCTGATCGTTCTCTTGCACAACCTTTACACTGATCAAGAAGCAACTGTTCGAAGGGAACAAGGAGAAACAGAATGGTTTAAAATCAGCAAAGGTGTACGATAAGGCTCCATACTTTCCCCCTACCTCTTTAATTTATATGCAGAACAAATAATCAGAGAATCAAGACTGGATGAAGACAGTAGAGGTGTGAAGATTGGTGGAAGACTCATCAAAAACCTTCGCTATGCTGATAATACCACATTACTGGCTGAATGTGAAGACGATTTGAAATATTTGCTTCTCAAGATCAAGGAATATTGTCTTAAAATGGGTCTGCACCTTAACGTTAAGAAGACAAAGATCCTGACAACTGGCAAAATGAATAAGTTCATCATTGATAGAGAAGAAATTAAAATAGTTGTGAACGCTAACCTACTTGGATCAACTATCAATAAAGAAACAACAAGCCATCAAGAAATCCGACGATGCATTGCTCTTGACAGAATGGCTATGAAGAGCCTAGACAAAATTCTCAAGAGCAGAGATGTCTACCTCCATACAAAGATTTGAGTTGTTCAAGTCATGACATTTTCAATAAGATCATATGGATGTGAAAGTTAGACAGTGAAAAAGAGAGAGAAGAAAATTGATGCCTTTGAATTATGGTGCTGGTGATGAATACTGTGTATACCATGTACTGCCTGAAGAATAAACCAGTCAGTACTAGAAGAAATCAAACCTAAGCTTTCGTTAGAAGCTCAGATGACAAGACTTAGGGGTATGTTTACTAAACTGCGGTAAACGTGAATAACGCGCGTTGTATGATGTTAACGATCGTTAGCATGCTATAGCGTGTGCTATAGCGCATTAACGATCGTAAACGCGCTATAGTGCGCGTTATCACGCGCTAACGCACGTGATGCTCCGCGGCGCAGTAAAACAACGCAGAAGGCAGAGAGAGGGCGGAGAGAAGGGGTCAATGGGCGGAGAGTGGGCGGGGAGAGGCTCCCATTACACTAACGCACTGAATTTCAGAGCTGAACTCCAACGCGAATGAAAACCTGCCGTTAAATGCACTTTAAAGGGGAGAGAAACGATTTAACTGTCAGCAATGTACAGCCTAGGCAGGGAAACCAAAAAAAGGTGATAAGTGTGATACATGTGCACAGAACAAAAGGGCACAGAAACACTGAAAATGACCCCAACAAACTGGAAAAAAAACAACAACCAAGCTGGCCAATAGTGGTATCAATGAGAAACATCAACCCCCCCCCCCCCGAGTAAGCTCCATAGAACAGAGATAATTCATGGAAGGGTCCATACTCCGTCCCCATACAAGGTGCATGGGCCCACAGTGAAATAGCGCTGCTCAGGGATTTCCCCACCATCGGACAGGGTTCCTATGGTGTGCACATGTCCCGCAACATCAGGGCGAGCATGTCGGAATGGGCAACCGGGCAGATGCTGGAAAAGGGGATACAGAGGGCTGCAGGCGGCACATGCAGTGGCGCAGCTGGGCCACAGTGGGGACTAGGGTGATGCTCAGTTGGCCCATAGGAATGCGTAACCAGTAGAGCCAGACAGCAACTGATGAGGGCCCAACATGGGCACGAGTGTGTTTCCCAAAGCGTCACAGGGGAGAGTACCCAACAGCAACCCCCAAGGGCACGGAACACTGGCAGGCGGGGTTGGGGGGGAGTGTGGACGTCTATGCAGGCACCCCTACCCCAGAACACGCACCATAGGCAGCCGCCTACCTGCACACTGGACGGCCTGAGACCGCGCACCACCAGCTCCACCAGCAGAAGGGCATGTCAGCATGGTGGCTGAGGGATACTGGAGGTGGAGGGGCAGAGGCAGCTGCCCGGAGCAGACCGTGGCCTAACACTGTGAAGGTGGGTGGCATGCACTGCAACAGACAGGCCCTGTCTGACCAACAGTCATGGTATCACCAGGGAATGCACCATCTCTGTGAGAACATGGTGGTGCAGTGCACAGAGCCACTGTATTCAGAAGCAGAAGGTCACAGATTCAAGTCCCAGCTGTGGTTTCCGCCAACCCAGTCCTCATATTTTACCCGCTACTATAACGTGCTAATACAGGCAAAACCATTCTTGCAGATGACGTTAACATGCCCAAAACACCAACATTTTACCCTACAGAGCACAGACACCATAAACATGCACATTACCTAGAGCAGAGCCTCCCAAATGCAGGCCTGGAGGGCCAAACACCATTCAAGTTCCATGCTGCCTCTGATAAAGATGCCTGTGCTGCATTTCTATGCGCCACCCCCATGGTATGCAGATGTATCTCATGCATAGTCATGAGGGACAGCATGAAAACCCGAACAGTGTTTGGCACCGCAGGACTGGAGTTGGGAACCTCTGCCGTAAAGCAGCAGCCAACAGGGGCAGACACACCCGCACCCACAGGCCCCATTATCCCAAGCCTCCTGGAGAGGCAGGACTTTGGGCTCTGCGTGCATCTCCCAATACTAGCACTTGCATACCTTAGTAATGCCACCCTAAACCTGGGAATATGGTACACAGCTATCAAAAGGTTGCTATGGGTACTGGCAGATAGCAATGCCTAGGTTAAGTACAATGCTCGGAGTGAGCTGCATCATAGCAACCCTTCTGATGTCTGTGGTGTGTGCTTCAGGTCTGGTCTCTGACAGTATTTACCACCCTCGGGAGTGACCCCCACCAGTATTGTGTACCATATCCATGCCTGCACTGTGCCCAGGACTGGTGTGGTGGCCAGGGCTGCTAAACACCTCTATAGTAGCACAATGCTGGCCTAGGTGTGGGAGTGTGTGTCTGTCTATCCAGTGTGTGGTGGCTGCAAACACCCTCCACAGCCCACACTGCTAGCACTGTTGCCAGTATTGGCCTGCCAATGTGCATAATGAGGAGCAAGGTACCGTGGGAATAGCCTGGATAGGGTGGCCTGGCCTGGCCGCATCTGCACAGGGCATAGGGCAATGGCCGGACATTGTAGTGCCCGGTACCACCTGCACGGACAGGGTGGCCATAGCATGTCCTGCTGGGAGGTCACTCTCACCCTGACTGAGCAGTGACCATGACATGGCTAGGTTCCCCCATAGTGATATATAGTATTTTTTTTATGTGACATTTATGGGTTTCCTTTTGGGGCCCACTCACTGACTTATCTGCTTGGTGTGTATGCTGATATCCCCGTTCTGGGTACATGCATCTCCTCCAGGACCATGCACTATGGACTAGCTGGCGGACTGTCTGCAGCTAGTATGTGTCTTGCTGGAACACCGTGCAGGGTGCAGCGGCTGGAGGCTTGCTGCTGGAGAATGTCAGATAATGGTGGGGGGCAGCTGCGCATTTCCAGACCTGCCGTCTGTCTTCTCTTGCCTTATGGATGTGTAGTACTCTGCATTGCCTGCCCTGTAGGGTGTTTGGGCCTGAGTAGGACTGGGGTGATGGTCCCCTCTACTGCCACCACTGCAGGGGGGTTGAAAGTGGATCTGTGGGTGGGAGATCCTGTCCCCCACCCTGAGCCCTAGAGGGTGCGTTGGGTGGTGGTATGTAATCTCCCTGGTAACCACAGCAGACTGTGGGTGTGGTGCCGTGCAGTCCTTCTGTAGCCAGCCATGTGTTTATTAGCAGCTCTAGCCCACTGGTTACTTCACTGCCCATGGAGCCAGAGGACATAGGTTCACAACCCACAGTGGGGTTCATTGAGAGGGCTGTCTTAGGCATTGTCTATTTTTACTGTATATTAGTGCTACCAGCAGAACCACCCTCAGGGTACTGTCCCCTTAGGGTAGCTCAAAAGGTGCCCTATAGGGCGCGCCTTACAAGTCGCCCTATACGATGCGCCTTCCACTTCTCCCTATAGGGAGCGCATAAATATTCCTATCAAATGGTATATAATACATGACCATGTCAGAGAGAACGTCACTATTGGAACATATTGCATAAGACGGGTACAATTTTCCTGACATATGCAAACTGTAACCCACCTGCAGACTGTGGATTAAAATATTATAGTCGGCTTTCAAAGGGTTACACAGGACGCCTCAGCCAGCCTTTTTCATTAGGCACACTGGGGAATCGAACCCATGACTCTTGTACCATCAGTCTGTGTAGCAACCATTGTGCTACAGCTCTGTTTCTGTCTTTGGGTGTCTGCGCGCTGTCTCAGGCGTGCGCGCAGTAGCGCGCGCTGTAGCCATCGTTGCTGCGCGGCGCGTAATAATGCGCGCAACTGCACGTTATCGGTTACGATGTCCCGCCCATGTCCTTTTTTGACTTTCCTTCCACTAACGCGGCTCCTAACGCGAATTGCACTAATGCAGTTTAGTAAACATACCCCTTAGACTTTCATACTTTGGACACATCATGCGAAGAGAGAGATCATTAGAGAAAGACATCATGCTTGACAAGGTAGAAGGTCAATACAAAAGAGGAAGGATAGCAATGAGATGGATCGATATAATAAGAGCAGCTACAGGTGACAGTCTGTCAACAATGAGTCACCTGACTGAAGTCCAAACACAATTTAGCTCAACTATCCAGAGGGTAGTCGACACCAACTTGATGGCACTTAACAACAACAACAACAATGAAAAAATATACAAACTTAGCGTGAAACTGAAAATGCTTAAATGTATACAGTAAACAGACTTCGAACCCAAATGCATCACCAATACACACCTCACTGAATTTAAGTATACAATAATTTGTCAGACTTCTTATTATAAAGCACCAAAAGAAACTTTAAAGTATAATATAGTCCATTTTAATGATGTATGTAAAAATGCTGCGTGGACTATCATCAAAAACCTAAAAGCAGTCTTCCAATGTGCTTATCACTGCTACTTGTCTGAATGTATTAGAGTCCATGTCCAAAACTTGAAACTTTTGGATATGGCCTCTAATGCATTCAGATAAGTAGTAGTGATAAGCATCATCTTTTTTTTTCTTCCCTCTCCTTTCCATCTTATACTTTCCTCTGCCAATTCCCCTTCCTTTGCCTGCCATACACATGTAAGGTCTATGTTCCTATAGACATGGAGGGCGCAATTTAATTTAATTCAATATAAACATCTTTTATAACCTGTCTTTTTTGATAAATGTATGGACCCGGGATCACAGGGTGCCCTAGTTTTGCAGGGGTAAATTCAATAGACGCTTCTAAGTTATGGAATATATGGGTTGATTAGCCAGCAGAGGTACCACTTTACCCAACACCTGGGTAGAAGTACAAGGTGTGCGAGTAATTTTATTGCTGGTTTCCAGTATGGAAGGCCAAGGAAGGAGTTGCACGATGTAGCAGTTGTTAAATAGAGAGATTTTGATGGGAAACTTCCCTTTATCTTTCTTTCTGCCAAACTGATTGAGTGGGGTGCTGAGTTCCTTAGTGGGATCCTATGTACTGACCAGAACAAAATAAAGACTGGATTAGAAAGGTTTATCATTTGTTCACTAGTAGGAACAGTTGAGTAAGAAAGAGTGCAACTTAATGATCAGCTAGGAGAGAGCTAATATAGAGGACTGACAATCTGAAGGTAGTACTGAAAGGTCTATGATCAGCTGGAGAATAATTTGGGGAGAGAATTTGCAACCAAGCAGTTTTGATGAGCCTATAACCACTGTAGGTTTTTGAGGAGAGGAAGTCTAGCATGATTTTATGTCAAAGAAGTCTTAGCATTTAGAAGACATTTTGGGGGGATTGTCAATTGGGAGATCTCCTGTGTTCTGGGAACCCACCAGTTGTGAGAGTATTTGGGTGTTATTTTAGACCCAGAGAGAGAGAAAGAGGAGCTAATAGGTTCTAATTCAGAGCAGAGTCTTGATCCACAGGAAAGGAAAGCTTTGAAAAGATTACTATTACTATTTTTGTATTTTGTTCTTCTTATCTATAAAGTATCAGATGAACTGATTTTAATGATTGATTCATGCAATAAAATTAATTTGTAATTATATATTTTGGAGTAGACAGCCATGTTTTTGAGTGGAGAAACATGCTTCCTGCTAATGAGTCATCTGAACAGTAGGTTCTTAGAGATTATTTTTCCTCCTGTTTCTAGGACCTAGACAAAAGAGGTAAGCAGAGGTCTCCTATCCACATTTGTAGCTTCTGGAGCTGCAACATGATGGTCTACAAATACATAACAGCTGACAACATAAAATGATATTAATAAAAAATTCAATATTGTAAGGCTTGTCCACTATAGGACCTTTGGAATTTGCTAGAAACAAATTGAAAAGAGCCTTTTGATATTTCCTTTTAAATATAGGAGTATGTTTACTAAATGGCGGTAGCTGCTTTCGTGCAATATTGGAGCCGCGGCCCCAATGATTTCAATGTGGCCGTGGCTTCGATATCACACAGAAGCCACTACCACCATTTAGTAATACCCCATAGTGTTGCAGCCTTAAAATTCACCCAATACAATGAAGGTGCAGGGTGATCATATAAAGAATGGAGATACTTATGTGGCTAAGGTTGAGAATGTGTTGAGTCTGATGGCAATCATGGATTTTTTTTTTATTGTTCAGATAGTTCTTGAATTTTCAGTTTAACCTCACATGTGCTCTGGAGGCATGCGGCAAGCTGGGCATGCCAGCGGCATGAAGATCGGGCCCTCCACTCCTCCCACAGCCCCGATTGGGCTGGAGCTACTTGGCAGGCTTCCCGTGTGCTCTGGAGGTGTGCATTACATTAACCTCCAAGCTTTAATGTGTACTGTACATTTGATAGATCACTTTGCTATGTTTGCTAAAGTGATATAATGGAAAAATCGCTTTCAGAAAATTTGAATCCCTTTCCCAGTGTAAATGAGGATTTTTCAGCTTTTGAAGACCATGGGAAATAAAACAACATTATTCAAGAACACATTTTTCTAAAAGATAGGTAGTCTTGTCTCAACAACACTGAAGATAGATTGAGTCAGTTTAGTGAATCAATGCATTATGTTATCCTATTAGATCTTTGCTGGGCTATACATTTTTGCAAAGCTAATTAATCCTATGTTCTTTGATAGACCCAAGTGGATTTTTTAATTGTTGAGGTTGCTTGGCTGTTGTGACATTTTATCTTTCTTAAATTTTGATTAAATACAGAAGGAAAATCAGTCAGGCAAGCCTTGTTTACAAGGCTGAGAATAAAGTTGTGAGGGAAAGCCACACAACTAATAAATCTGGACTACTTGTTTTGTGACATTGAGGAGTCACTTCACCTTCTTATGCTCAATGTTAAGAGTATAGAACATTTGGAGGAATAGACTTTGAAACCAAGTGCATGACATTGCTTATTGCTTAGCAACACACACACAACAATCTCCACCAATTTTATATACCTTGACATTTGAACTGTTTGTACCTCTGTTTTTTTGCAGGGGGATTAATAAGACTGGGGTGGGACAGATTGTCAAGGGAACATAAAGAGAAAATGCATTAAACAACCATTTATTTTAAACTTGAAAATATTTCACTTAAAGAGAATTTGGCAAATTCAATTCATGTTTTTCGCTTATGAAAGGAAATTCTGTAAATATTTTTCCTCACGTGATTCTTAGCTATTTTTCAGTTGCACATTCTAATATCTGAACAAGTACTATGTGATAATGGTTCAATTACTTGGGGGCCTATTTTAAGTACAGGATGGGATGGATATCAACCATCTTAAGAAAAATTTCAGCTGCAACCAAGTTAGCTAAGTTGTGGTTTAAATTAGTCTTAAACCTTGCCAGCCAAAATCTAACAAGTTAAATTTAAGTTTTCAATTGCTGCATGTGGGTTTGGTCAGCTAAAGTTCATTTATAAATTAACACCACCTCTAAAAGTGCCCAGCATTTGAGCTGCTAAATTTAGACACTCAGAAACTCAAAAAAGGAAATATCAGTTCTATGTACAATAAATGTTGCACTAAAAAAGTAGAATCATACGTATTCTTTCCTGTAGCAGATGAAAAGATTTTCAACCCAAAGCAATGTCTAAATATTTTTTTACAAATTCCTTGAAAATAATTGTATAGTTTTTATTATTAGAAAGGTATCAACCCAAGATAGAATCTGGCAAACTAAAAAACTTCCTCTAGTATAAAACACTGTCTTGAGTCCACCAATGCCTTCAAATATTTATTTATTTATTTAACACATTTTGTTATATCGTTTTTCTACAAGCCAAAACAGTTTACATAAAACTAGATTAGTGCAATGAACTGGAGAATACAAGTCAAAACTCTTTAAGTAAAACTAGATGGGACCAATATTCAAAAAGCATTTACACGGTTTACAGCCCAGTAAACTGTGTAAATGCCTTAAATGGGGAAATTCAACAGCAATTACATGGTTAGTGCCGTTGAATATATCCTCCAAACTCCTCTATGTGCCCTGATGCTAGCATCGAGGTATGTTGGGGACATTCTGGTGTGGAGCAGAGTTCGGCGACAAGCGCTAACCATGTAGCAGCGATATTTCATGCTGCCCAATTATTTGTACCTTAAAGATAGGCAAGGAAAACCCTTGTCTATCTTTAAGGCACAGGAGCTAACTGGGCAACATGCAATATCACTGCTGCCCAGTTAGCTACTGCAGCTTTTGGCTTTTGTGGCAATCCCTGGATATTGAATGCCAGGGTTGTATATGACCACGGCATTGAATATCCGAGGTAAAGGGTCAGTGGGCAGGGCTATGCGCCATAGGAGCGCATGGCCTGCCCAAATCATTATCGGACCCGATAAGTCCAACAGGTAGAGGGATACAATGATCTGTTGAAATAATAAGAACCTGAACTTGTGAATAACATATTGCAACAAACAGAAGGACTAGTATGTTTCATCATTTACCCCATATTCACCATATATGTATATCCAGAGCACTAAAATGTTTAACGCAAGTCCCAAAACAAAATATAAAATTTCTCTCACAGAAAAATTTAAATCAAATCTGTGTTAAAAATATAGTATTATTCAAAACATCTCCAGCCAGATATTCTGCACAATTATTTTCAATGCAAAAAGTACAATCCAAATAACTTTTCTTCACCAAAGCCACTATGTCTTCAGAGCAACTTCTAATAATAAATTGCACTCAAAGGTTGATCCCAAGTATCCAAAAGTGCCAAATGCCTAGCTTTGCAGCACTTCCAATGAAGCCAGTCGGCAGGAATTCACATTCATTCAAACACATTTAACATGGCATCAGCACAGAAATCCTACTGTCAAACTGTGCCAGTGTCAGCGTTGGGATGCTGGAATGGAATGAAATGGAACTCAATACTCAGTCATTTTCTTCACACAGCAGACTTTTAAACAGGTCCTTTCTCATAAGCTTAGCAAAAAAAAAAAAAAAAAAAAAAGTCCTATTAACAAAAACTGCATAGGTTACACTCAGGGGCGGCCCAAGGGGGGTGCGGGGCCATGTGCGGAGACTCGGTGCGGGGCCTCATTTGCATAAGGGGCCTCATTTGCATAAATATTTGCATAATGTTACCATACACGAACTTTTAGTAAACATGCCTCTTAATGAGTATATGAATAAAGAAAGACTAAAAGACTTCTACATTACTATAATCCAGTGCCAACCGCCAGACACATTAGGAACTACTACAAACACTGCCCATTTAGAACCCATAGCAAACCCGCCGTATCCTAACAGCACTACCAGGACTCATAAAGCACCATACCCTAACTATCAAAAGGAAACGCTGCAAATATTAAACCAATACATTTCAGAGAACAACAATACATGATCTACTGGGGAAAGAGAACAAGTGGCAATGTCAAATAGGAATTACATAAACAGAATACCTCAGCTCAGTTACACATGCAGAACATAGACCATCACCAAACAAGGAATCACAATTTAGAAACAGGAAGACAATAATTAAACTGGGAATCCCAAAAGCCAAACTTGGAATGTACAACACTGTAGAAATAAAACTATACATTAATTTGCTCTTGTACTAAACAAAGCGCAGACGTTAATGATGCACATTTCCCAGAGCTGACATATTCCAATTAATAAATTCAAAATAAAGAGATATTTTTCTACCTTTTGTGCATTTTTTTTTCAGCTGCAATTGCTCCAGCCACTTTCTTCTGGTTTCTTTGTGTCTTCCGCTAACTCTTCATCGTCTGCTGTCCATTTGTCTTTTCTTCTCTCTTCTAGTTTTTTTCCATTCTCTCTCTACATCTGCTTTAACATACTAATCTTTCTCCTTTTGCTCTTTCCTCATTCCTATTTCATCCACTCAAATTTTACCCCTCCATCCTCAATCCCCACTTACTCTCCCAATATCCGGAAATTGTAGATTTGTCTTCCCTCCCACACAAAATATTTTTTCCCTCTCCATTGCACTCTCCCAGCTCCATCCCATTCTAATCCTCCCCCAACATCAGCTCCATTCTAGTTCCAGTCCCACCCAGCATCCGCTCCCTTCTAGTCCCCGCATCAGCCCATTTCTAGTCCTAGCCCCCCATAAGCCCATTTCCAGTCCTAGCTCCCCCATCTATTTGCAGTCCCATCCGAGTCCCTCCATCAGCTCATTTCCAATCCCAGCCCCCCATGAGCCCATTTCAAGTCCTTTCCTAGCCCCACCATCAGCCCATGTCAAATCCTAGCTCCCCTCCACTCAGCCCATTTCCAATCCAAGCCCCCCATGAGCCTACTTCCAGTTCTAGCCCCTTCATGAGTCCATTTCAATCCAAACCCCCACCACAGCCCATTTCCAGTCCTATTCTAGCCCCTCCATCAGCCCATTTCCTGTCCTAGCCCCCCCCACTCACCCATTTCCAGTCCTAGCTCCCTCCCCCTCACAACCCATTTCCATTCCAAGCCCCCGTCCCCATCAGCTATTTGCAGTTCAAGCCCTCCTTCCACTCAGCCCATTTCCAGTCCTAGCCTCCTCATAGCCCATTACTAGTCCTAACCCCCCATCAGCCCATTACGTCCTAACCCTCCATCACCCTATTTCCAGTCCTAGCCCCCCCATCAGCCTATTTCCAGTCTTAGCCCCCCCCATAGCCAATTACCTGTCCTAACCCCCCCATCAGCCCATTTCCAGTCTTAGCCCCCCCATAGCCCATTACCAGTCCTAACCCCCCCCTATCAGCCCACGTAGCCCCCCCCATAGCCCATTACCAGTCCTAACCCCCCCATCAGACCACTTCCAGTCAGCCTCCCCCCCCATGGCCCATTACCAGTCCTAACCCCCCCCATGGCCCATTACCAGTCCTAACCACCCCCCCATCAGCCCACTTCCAGTTTAGCCTCCCCAACCCATAGCCCATTACCAGTCCTAAACCCCCTTCCCCCCTATCATCCCAAATTAAAACAAAAAAAACCCCCAAACCGGCTGCTTCTGCCACGGCAGCATCAAGAGCTCTGCCGCGGGGCCCCCCCCCTGCCCGGCAGAGCCTCCCTGCATCATCAGCTTTCTTCAAGTCCCAAAACGCGGGCTTCTTTCAGAGCCGCGAGAGTTTCCTTTCTCGCGGCTCTGTTAATCCCGCCGAGGGTGATGGGAAATCCCATCAGCCCCGGCGGGATTAACAGAGCCGCGAGAAAAGAAACTCTCGCGGCTCTGAAAGAAGCCCGCGTTTTGGGACTTGAAGAAAGCTGATGATGCAGGGAGGCTCTGCCGGGCAGGAGGGGGGGGGGCCCCGCGGCAGAGCTCTTGATGCTGCCGTGGCAGAAGCAGCCGGTTTTTTTTTTTTTTTTTAAACTTGGGATCCTGAAGAATGTTTTTTGCGCGGGGCCCCCTGAAACGCGGGGCCCTGTGCAAAAAACATTCTTGCTCAATGGACGGGCCGGCCCTGGTTACACTCTCCTGACACCATCAGAGGGACCAGGTGTTTTGGTAGAAAACCACCTGCGCCGGAGGCTAAATTCTTGACAAGACTCTTAAAAAGAAGTGGACCAGGCCCCATTCTTTGCACCCACCATGAACATGTACTACCCGCATAATTAATGAACTCCTTTTACAACTATCCTTTGTCGTCTTCTACACAATCTGTTTCTAACCCAGTTAATAATATTAGGACCCATACCCAGTACGTTCCTTTATAGGTCATCTGTGGAGAACAATATTATAGGCCTTGCTGATATCCAAATACACACAATTTAATGCTTTTCTCTGATTCAACTCTCTTTTTTCCCAGTCGAAGAACTAGATCAGATTTGTCTGACAAGATCTATTGAACAATGCTTTGATGCTGCTTTGATAATAGCGGTATATTAAGTTTTTCAAATAAATAAAATCAATTTCTTGGAAAACCATGCTTCCTCTCATCCTGTTAACATTGCATTTCAAACACTTATTCTCCTCTTTTTTAATAGTAATTCCATTAACTTACTTACTACCAATCAGACTAACTGTTGCTACTATTTCTGCTACTACTAATCATATAGCGCTACAAGGTGTACACAGCGCTGCACAGAGACATGTAAGAGATGGTCCCTTCTCATCAGGGCTTACAATCTAGTCAAGACAGACAACACAACAGGATACGTCTAGGAGAATGGTAAGGAAACAAATAGTTGCAGAGCAGAGATGAGGAGGATCAAAATCCAAAAGAAACCTGTAGTTCCCAGACTTTGTAGAGCATTAAGGTAATCTCCTACACTTTGGGTGTCCTTGATTCATAGGTTATTTTAAGGCAGAGGTACTCAAATCCAGTCCTGGAGGGCCGCAAACCAGTCGGGTTTCCGGGATATCCCTAATGAATATGCATGAGATATATTTGCATGCACTGCCTCCATTGTATTTGAATCTATCTCATGCATATTCATTAGGAATGTCCCGAAAACCTGACTGGTTTGCGGCCCTCCAGGACTGGATTTGAGTACCTCTGTTTTAAGGGAAAGATTGATGCTACTATGTTAGTCCACTTGAATAGGCAAATAAAAGAGCCAACAAACAAACTATACATAACACTCTCTACTGAACTAACTTGATACATCTGTGACTAGAGTTACAGTATTTTTTGATCAAGTCAGCGAAGCAAAGCTTGTGTAAGGGTACTGAGCACCCAAGGGGATCCTCCTAAATTATACCCTTTATTACCTTCCAAGCCCCTAGCCTGCCCTCCTCTAAGATTTTCATAATTAAATTCAACAGCCATGATCATCTAAACACCACCCCTCTTTCAACATAGTAACATAGTAAATGACGGCAGGTAAAGACCAGTCTGGCCCATCTAATCTGCCCAGTAAGATGGCAAGAGTAGGTGCACCTGCCCTCCATGCAGGCCACTTCTCCCCATGTCTTTGTTTTAGGGGTCGAACCACCGCTCCGTGTAGGACATCCCTGTATGCTGAGATATTAGTTAGGTAAGTTTATTTTGATTTTGTCCTGTTGCTGTAAAGGGATCCACTGTGTCTGTCCCATGCCATTTTGAATTCTGTCACTGTATTTGCCCCCAACACTTCCATCGGGAGGGGGGCTTATTTTAGAAGGCTTATTGCATTTTGCATATGTAAATACCGACTCTAACATGTGGAAATGCTGATTTTAGAAAGGGCTCAGTTTCCACGTGGATGTCCTTACTTTGTGGAAGTTGCAAGGGGGCATGCCAGGAGTGTGATTAGGGTGTGCCTAGGGCAGATCAAAAATTTATACTGTATTCCCCATTTCATATGAGGAAGCCACATGTATGACCAAAACTGTTCACAGCAGGATTTACTCTTGTTCATTGGCATGCTTAGGTTTTTTAAAAATGCTGGTCAGGCCAGTCTTTTACATCCGTTTTTAGGGGATTATTCTCCCTAATGCCCTATTTTTTTCCCCTCCATATTGAAATTAGAAAAATAATTTCAGCATCTGTAGTAAACGGCTGGTAGTTACACATGTAGGTTTGAAAAATGGCTCACAATGGGTGACACCGACATCACAAAATATGGCCCTCACTTGTAGGTGCCGGCTCTTACATGTGTAGCCGTGCTTCCTGTGCAATTGTTTCCTACGTGTAGGCTTGCATATCCATGTACACTCCTGCATTTCCTTGTCGGTATTTTAGAAATGCTGCATATTTAGCAGAAAATTGTGAATGCTGTGACCCCGATGTCTCAGTATCAATCCCCACATTTTGTCTAAAATGAGCCCTTTTATTTTTAAATGTTGAAATTTGTTGTACGTGTGTGCATGCATGTGTATATCTATTTGTTTTGTGTGTGTATGTGTCTGTCTATCTATCTCTCTCTATATGTATACACCCACACATACAAAACAAATTTCTGTATTTGCGAGTATGATGTATCTCTATGGGGCATCTTTACTAAGTTGCTCTAGACGTACTTGAGCATGCACCAATAACCCGCGCTGACAGTGCGCACACTAAACAGATGGCACAGGGTTAATTCCACACTATCTGTGTAGTGAACAACAGGGAGAGTAATGGACAGGATAGGGGGAGAGCATGGGTATGTCTGTACAGTGCAGTTAGCATGAGCATTGTCAGCGTGCATTCGCCATCATTGATGAAGGTAGCATAGTTGTGATTAACGCCACCTCAGTGGGTGGTATCACCTGTGTCCTTGATATTGTTGGTGTGCGTTGGAGTCTGAATCAGTGCGCTCTTCTCTGGGGCCATGCCGTAAATGCTCCCAACAGGTAGCACATGTGTTGTGCAGTACTGTGCATTTATATCAACCATGAACATGCACTACCTGCAAAACTCAGGGCAGCATAATAAGCATGCCCCTATCTCTATCTATCTTTCTGTCTCTATATAGGTACATAATTAAGACTTCTGCTCTTAGGTGTTTCTTATTTGGAATTTTAGGTGTTTATTTTTGAGGCAATTAGCTGCTTTCGCATGGTGAGATATAGTGGATTATCAGTATAATTGAGTTGTGAAAAGTTTTGTTGTGGATGTTAGGTGGATGCCATTCAATTGCCAAAACACAATTTTCAGATACTAGATTCTTCTCCCAGCCCTAGCATCAGCCCCTCTGCTACTTGCCCTAGCATTCCCCCCCCAGTCTCATCCCTCTTTTTCCAACCCCAGCTTCAGCCTCCATACCCCCTTTTGCCAGCCCCAGCCCTAGCCCTCTTCTTCAAGCCCCAGAATCAAGCCCTTTTTCTCCAAGTCACAATCCCCCCACCTCCTGCCTGTCAGAGAAGTATGGGAGCTTATGTTTTAATTCACGTGGCTCTGTGTTTGCTTGCTAGATCTGCATCCTAGCACCACTGGAATATTTGATATGGGAGAACAGGCTTTTCCTACACTTCCTTTTTTTCATGAGAATACAGGGTGCTTGTTCTTGCATTGTAAACCCTCCTCTGATGCCAATGGAAGAGCCAGTGAATAAACAAAAAGTGGCAGGGCAAAGATACAAACTCTTGCAGCAGACCCGGGTCTTTGACACAATAGCTTGCCCAGATGATGTCATCTGGCTGCGACTGCAGCTGCTGGGCGAGATCATCAGATTGCTCCAGGAAGGGTAATTTTATGGGGGATTCCAGTTATAACTGGAAACCCAAAATTCCTTTTTGAGGGTGTTTTATAGGGGGTTTTCTCTTATAAATGAAAATTGGAAGTCCCATATACAGGGTGGCCCCAAAAAAGTGAGACCATCTCGTAGCATATAAGTTATTTAAAAATTCAAAAAGACAGATGTAAACGATTGACAAATTAAAAAAAAAAGATGGCGACCGGAAATTGTTGAAATAAAGACGTTATACAGCTAAAAAAGGTAAATAAGTAAACTATTTAAGCTTTTAATTTACAAGATGTTCTCACTTTTTTTGGGCCACCCTGTATAATATATATGCAACGAGAGAATTTCCAAAAGTCATTTACTGGAATAAATGAGCTATCTGGAAACTGTCCGTCTTCCCTGAAGTTTCTTTGAATTTGTGTGGCTGTCACGACTATTGATTGGCTTTGACTGTAGCTGCTCTTCACACCATTCGAAAGCTGTTGTGCTAGGCAACTGTCTAATCTTTTCTAACGGGTAAGCCAGCTTTGTTGTGTGGAGACAACACAGGTATGTCTAAAGCTATCACTTCAGCTCAGTAAAGGTAAATGGGCATGGGGGGAGGGGAATGTGTGTGACAGAAAGTGTCGAAACATCAAAACATTTTAGTTGGAAAAGCCTGAATCTGATGGTGAGAAAGTCAATGCCTTTATCAAGATTTTCTGGGGGTAATTTTATAAAAGTAAGCTGAGCACCAAACAAGTTGGGTTGCAGGAATGTAGGCCAGGATTTCATAAAAGGCTTAGCCAGGGGTGGTCCAAGGGGGTTGCAGGGCCATGTGCGGAGATTCATTGCGGGGCCTCATTTGCATAAGGAGACTCATTTGCATAAATATTTGCATAACGTTAACATGCGCTTTTAGTAAACATGCCTCTTAATGAGTGTCTGGAAAAAGAAAGACTAACAGATTTCTATATTACTATATTGCAGTGAGAACTGTCAGGCCCATTAGGAAGCACTATAAACACTGACCATTTAGAACCCGTAGCAAACCCATTGTATCATAGCAGCACTACCAGGACTCACAAAGCACCAAACCCTACCTATCAAAAGGACAACATGGCAAATATTAAACCAATATATCTCAGAGAATATCAATACATCTACTGGGGAAAGAGAACAAGTGGGACTGTCAAACAGAAACTACATGAACAGAATACCTCAGCTTGGTTACACATGCAGAACATAGACCATCATCACACAAAGAACAAGGGATCACAATTTAGAAATAGGAAGATAATAATTAAATTGGGAACCCCAAAATCCAAACATGAAATGTACAACAACACTGGAGAAATAAAACTATAAATTCATTTCCTCTTGCACTAAACAAAAATGCAAAGATGTTAGCGATACACATTTCCCAGACCTGATATATTCCAGTTAATAAATTCAAAATAAAAGTATTTTTCTACCTTTTGATGGCCATTTTATTTTTCAGTTGTAATTGCTCCAGTCACTTTCTTCTGGTTTCTTCGTGTCTTCTGTGAGCTGACCATTCGTCCTTTCTTCTTTCTTCTAGATTTTTTCCATTCTCTCTCTATATCTGCTTTAACATACTGATCTTTCCCCTTTTGCTCTTTCCCCTATTTCTTTCCTTATTCCTTTATCATCCACTCAGATTTCACCCTTCCATTCTCAATCCCCACTTGTTGTTGTTGTTGTTAAGTGCCGTTGAGTCGGAGTCGACTCATGGCGACTCTCTGGATAGCTATCCTAAATTGGGTTCGGTCTTCAGTCAGGCAGCTCATTGTTGACAGACTGGTACCCATAGCTGCTGTTATTGTATCAATACATCTCATTGCTGGCCTTCCTCTTTTGTGTTGACCTTCTATCTTGCCAAGCATGATGTCTTTCTCTAATGATCTCTCTCTTCGCATGATGTGTCCAAAGTATGAAAGTCGAAGTCTTGTCATCTGAGCTTCTAAAGAAAGCTTAGGTTTGATCTCCACTAGTACCGACTGGTTTGTTCTTCAGGTAGTCTATGGTATACACAGTATTCGCCGCCAGCACCATAATTCAAAGGCATCAATTTTCTTCCTGTCTATCTTTTTCACTGTCCAGCTTTCACATCCATATGATGTTATTGAAAATACCATGGCTTGAACAAGTCGAATCTTTGTATGGAGAGAGACATCTCTGCTCTTGAAAATGTTATCTAGGTCTTTCATAGCCATTCTGCCAAGAGCAATGCGTCGTCTGATTTCTTGACTGCTTGTTGCTTCTTTATTGATAGTTGATCCAAGTAGGTTAAAGTTGTTCACAATTTCAATTTCTTCTCCTTCAACGATGAACCTGTTGATTATGCCAGTTGTCATGATCTTTGTCTTCTTTACATTAAGGTGCAGGCCCATTTTGAGACTATGTTCTTTGGTTGTGAGAAGCAAATGTTTCAGATCATCTTCACTTTCAGCCAGTAATGTGGTATCATCAGCACAGCGAAGGTTGTTGATGAGTCTTCCACCAATCTTCACACCTCTGTTGTCTTCATACAATGCTGCTTCTCTGATGATTTGTTCTGCATATAAATTTAAACAGGTAAGGGGAAAGTATGCAGCCTTGTCTTACACCTTTGCTGAAAACCCAATCCTCGCTAACTCTCCCAATAACCGGCCCATCGTAGATTTTTCTTCCCTCCCACACAAAATATCTTTTCCCCTCTCCATTCTCATTCCCCATCCCAATCTAGTCCGCCCCCCAAATCAGCTCCCTTCTAGTTCTAGCCCACCCAGCATCCGTTCCCTTCTAGTCCTAGACCCACCCAGCATTCGCTCCCTTCTAGTCCCATTCTCCCATGCCCCCACATCAGCCCATTTCCAGTCCTAGCCCCCCATATCCAATCCCTTTCCAGCCCCCCATCAGCCCATTAACATTCCAAGCTCCTCCATCAGACGATTTCCAATCCTAGCCCCCCAATCAGCCCATTTCCAGCCCTATTCCAGCTTCCATCAGCCCACTCCCAGTACTATTCCAGCACCCATCAGCCCATTTCCAATCTTATTCCAGCCCATCACCCATTTGCAGTCCAAGCTCCCCCCATCAGCCCATTTACAGTCCCATTCCAGCTCCTCATCAGTCCATTTCCAATCCTAGCCCTCCCATCACAGCCCATTTCCAGTCCTAGCCCCCCTCCACCATCACAGCCCATTTCCAGTCTAAGTTTCACCCATCACAGCCTATTTCCAGTCCTAACTCCCACCATCACAACCCATTTCAAGTCTAGTTTTTGCCCATCACAGCCTGATTCCAGTCCTAGCCCCCCCCATCACAGCCCATTTCCAGTCCTAGTTTCCCCATCACAGCTTGATTCCAGTCCTAGCCCCCCCCATCACAGCCCATTTCCAGTCCAAGTTCCCCCCATCACATCCTGATTCTAGTCCTAGCCTCCCCCCTCCGAAGAGCCCCGCAGCCATCTAAGGGGCTTCAGAGTGAGCCGGGGAAGCCCGTACGAGTCCCCGGCTCCCTCTGCACAGCCGTCAGCATGAAGAGTCTTTTCCCTCATACTGACAACTGTTTCTGTGAAGCCGTGAATGCCGGGAAAGGTCATTTCCTGGCATTTGCAGATTCACAGAAACAGCCGCCAGCGTGAGGGAAAAAACTCTTCACGCTGGTGGCTGTGCAGAGGGAGTCGGGGCCTTGCGCGGACTTCCCTGGCTCCCTCTGCAGCCGTCCATCGTGAGAAAATGAAGTTCACGCGTGGTCCCCTGAAGCGCGGGCCCTGTGCGAACAACATCGCACAACGGATGGGCCGGCCCTGGGCTTAGCAAATGCAGAGCCTTCTATATAAATCACATAGCAACTGCTGAAAATATACATGTATGTGGTGAATGCATAAAAGTGTGCAATGTTATTAACAAACTGGCCAAATAATGTGGAGTGCCGATATTCAATGGCGTTGGTCAGCACACGTAAAGTCACTGTCTGTTGCTTCTTTAATTTATACCCGATATTCAATGCCTGTGCCAAATCCAGCTACTGCCATTGAATATTCGGTATACCTGGATAGTGTTTTAGCTTTCCACTCTGGATAACCTACATGGATAGCTATCCCTGTTATGTTAGGACTGCAACTTCTGCATTCAGAATAAGGGGATCTTTTACTAAAGTGTGCTAAACAGCCAGTGTGTGAATTAATGCATGCTGCATTTAAGGGGCTATTTTAGAAGCAACCCTATATCTAATTGTCAGCATTTACAAATATAGATTGATATATGTAAATGACATTTTAGGACAAAACATATGATACCACCCTATCTCCCCAAAGCATTCTGGAGTACTGTGAGATTACTGCTAGGAGACATTGTTGCTGATTTGGAACCTGGTGCAATAGGAGCAAGTGAAAACATAAGAAAATGCAACATGTGCCTTTGATTCACTGCTGACTCCTGGCCAGCCAGCAGCTCTTGGGTTTCTTTGACAATGTAACCGGAAGTAGATTGCCAGGCCTTTATTTCTAGGCAACAGAGGGTTAAGTGACTTGCCAAAGACCACAAGGAGTGCTTGTAGGAATCAACCCCTGGTCTCTTGGTTACCAAGCCAGTGCTCTAACTATTAGGCAACTCCTCTATGGCCATACAGAGTCACATCAAGCACAGTATCCTGTTTTCAACAGTGGCCAGTCCAAGTCACAATTACCTGTCAGGTTCCAAAAAGGTACACAGATCCTATTCCTTGGTCGTCCTCAGTAATATTTTTATGGACGTTTCCTCCAGGAACTTGTCCAAACCTTTTTTAAACCCAGCTATACTAACAGCTTTTACCACATCCTCTGGTAATGAGTTCCAGAGATTACACTTTGCGTGAAAAAGTATTTTTATCTAGCTTCATTGCGTGTCCCCTAGTCTTTCTATTTTTTGAAGGAGCAAACAACTGATCTATGTTTATCCTTTCTACTCCATTCATTATTTTATAGACCTCTATCATAGCTCCCTTCAGCCATCTTTTTTTCCAAATTGAAGAGTCCTAACCTTTTAATCCTTTCCTCATAGGTGTATCCTTCCATCCCCTTTACCATTTTGGTGGCTCTTCTCTGTGCCTTTTCTAATTCTGCTATATCCTTTTTTAAGAAATGGCAGCCAGAACTGCACACAATGTTCAAGGTGCAGTCACACCATGGAACAATACAGAGGCATTATAATAGTCTCAGTTTTCTTCTCCATTTCTTTCCTTGTGATTCCCAGCATTCTATTTGCTTTCTTGGCCACCGCTGTACAGTGAGCTGAGGATTTCAACATATTATCCACGATGATGCCTAAATCTTTTTCCTGGGTGGTGGTTCTTAATGTGGAACCTTGCATTGTGTCCCCATAGTTTGGGTTGTCCTTCCTTAAGTGCATAACTTTGCACTTGTCCACATTAAATTTCATCTGCTATTTGGACATCCAGTCTTCTAATTTATCTAGGCCCTCTTGCAATTTTAGACAGTCCTCTTGAGTTTTAACAGCTTTGAATAATTTTGTGTCATCTGCAAATTTGATTACCTTACTTATTGTTCACATTTCTAGGTCATTTATGAATATGTTAAAAAGTAGTGGACCCCACACAGATTCCTGGGTACTCCACTATGCATCTTTCTCCATTGAGAAAATTGGCCATTTATCCCTGCTCTCTGCTTTCTATCTTTGAATCAGTTCTTGATCCACAATAATGCTCTGCCTCTTATCCTATGACTTTTTAATTTCACCAAGAGTCTCTCATGAGGGATCTTGTCAAAGGCTTTCTGAAAATCAAGATACACTATAACAACTGGTTCACCTTTATCTAACTCTTTATTCTTACCTTCAAAAAAATATGACTGATTAGTAAGACAAGATCTTCCTTAGCTAAATCCTTGTTGGTTTTCTCCCATTAAACAATGTTAAACATGTTCAATAATTTTATTATTTATAAAGGTTTCTACCACTTTGCCTTGTACTGATGTCAGGTTCCCCAGTCTGTAGTTTCCTGGATCAGCCCTGGAACCCATTTTAAAAATCAGTGTGACATTGACCATTCTCAAATCTTCAGGTACTACAGATGATTTTAATGATAGTTCACATATTACTAATAGTAGGTATGCAATCACATATTTCAGTTTTATTTCAGCACCCAGGATATATGTCATTTGGTCCAGGTGATTTGCTACTCTTTAGTTTATCAAATAGTTGTAATATATCTTCCCAGTTTATTGAAATTTGTTTCAATTCTTCTGATACATCATCTTTAAATACTATTTCAAGCATGGTTAACTTCCCATATCTTCTTCAGTAAATAATGAAGTAAATAATTCATTCAGTATCTATGCTATGGCCTTATCTTACCTTAGCACCCTTTTTACCTATCATCTAATGGTCCAACTGACTCCCTCACAGGTTTTTTCCTATGAATGCACATTTTTGCTTCCAAAGCATTGTTCCTGTTCCCACTAGACACCAGGTACCCCTGGTAAGGCCGGAGATATGGATCAGGGGTGGTTGGTAGGGGATAGGGGGAAGAGTGGTGGGGTTTTGGGTGGGGGTCCTTCATGCTAGGGGGTGCTTTGCTTGTGGGGGGGGATTGAATGTGGTGGGAGGATTGAGAAAGGGATCTGATGAGTTGGCCTTGATTGGTAGGGGGTCAGCAGGGGTGGGAGATTGAGGTTGGGGGTTATCGGGGGGGGGGAGGAACTGGTAGTGCTGTAACAGGTTTCTTACACAGTGAGAGCAATGATTTTAAGAGGCTGCTCTCATGCATATATGCAATGTTTTTTTCCCCTCAAATGCAATTTCTTAACATTCACTCTTCCTGCTGGACATGGAGAGACATACACATGGAGTCAGATACCCATTTTACAAAAAGCTCTGTTTTGCAGAGCCTCTTGTAAAATACTATGCAAATCTCCACATCCTGACCAAGCCGTGTGAATTTTCCTCTCTATGTCCACCTAAAATTTGCCTTTACACCTGTAGAACAGAGGTTCTCAGCCTAGTCCTTGGGACTCTCTTGTATACATCTCTCTCTCATGCATATTCATTGTGCTTATCTTGAAAACCTGACTAGTTAGGTGTGTCCTGAGGACTGGGTTGAGGACTCCTGCTTTAGAATGATGCGATCACCTTGGTGCTCCAATTCCTCAGTACTTTCTCTTGCTTGGCAGATATCTGAGAGATGTGTTTTTGTTAAGATTTCTCCATTTTTGAAAATAGCTTCCCTTCTTTCACTTTCTCTCCTGCGACCAAAATGCTCTACCATTTTGGCTCTCGGAACTACAATCACCATCAAATGTCAGACTTACATTTAGGCAGTTTTATAGCAAGAAGGCCAAAACATGGTGAAAAGAGAACAGCGCTTGTTCGTTTTAGTGAGTGAGCATCATTATTGTGTTGTGAATTTTCAGCTGTCCTCAATGAAATTGTTCTTTGCTGATCTCTGAAGTTCAATAGAGTTAAGCCTGGCTAGCACTTGGATGGATGAACACATTGGAATACCAGCAGACAGCAGACTCACTACACAGACCAGAGGCCAGGCAATCTACTTCTAGTTGCAACTTGCCAAGAAAATCCAGGGTCTGGTTTGGCAGGTGTCAGGATTGACTCAAGATTGCACACTGCATTGTTGCAGAAACTATTCTTATTACTGTTAACATCTAGTGTACTAGGGTGGTAATTAAAAAAAAAACATTTACGCTAGTAAAACAGTATTTTACAAGCAGAAATAGCTTTTTATAAAGTTCCCTGGAGTATATGTATAGATTTAACTAAAAACTCACCTCTTCGCTGCTGCTTTTGCATCGACTCTCCTGATCTCCCTCTCCTTCCCTTGCGTTTTCCCTGCCTTCACCTTCTGTGTTTGTCTTGACTAAATTGTAGGCTCTGATGAGCAGGGACTGTCTCTTACTTGTTTGTACAGCGCGGTGTACGACTTGTAGTGCTTTATAAATGCTCAGTAGTAGTAGTAGTAGTAGTTTATACACGATGAGTGGAGGCATTTCAGGGGTTGTGACTGAGACGGAGTTGGAATTTACTTGCTTACTTATGTATAAATGTAAAATAAACAAAAAATTGGTGTGTAATAAATAGCCAGTATAAATGTGTTTCTGCATATGTCCCCTTAGAAAACTGGTGCTTTATTCACATACCTGTTGCACAAGTTAGGCAGCCTGCTCCAAAACTAACCTCCCTGTGGCATTTTAGCATGTGCATTCAATTTTAAACCCACAGCACAGAAAAAAAAAAGTTTAGTGAAAGTTTCAGTGCATATCCCCAAGTGGTTTGTAGAAATATTTTATTATTCTTGTTGTTGTTGTTAAGTGCCGTCGAGTCGGAGTCGACTCATGGCGACCCTCTGGATAGCTATCCTAAATTGTGTTCGGTCTTCAGTCAGGCGGCTCATTGACGACAGACTGGTACCCGTAGCTGCTGTTATTGTAGCGATCCATCTCATTGCTGGCCTTCCTCTTTTGCGTTGACCTTCTATCTCGCCAAGCATGATGTCTTTCTCTAATGATCTCTCTCTTCGCATGATGTGTCCGAAGTATGAAAGTCGAAGTCTTGTCATCTGAGCTTCTAAAGAAAGCTTAGGTTTGATCTCCTCTAGTACCGACTTGTTTGTTCTTCGGGCAGTCCATGGTATACACAGTATTCGCCGCCAGCACCATAATTCAAAGGCATCAATTTTCTTCCTGTCTGTCTTTTTCACTGTCCAGCTTTCACATCCATATGATGTTATTGAAAATACCATGGCTTGAACAAGTCGAATCTTTGTATGGAGAGACACATCTCTGCTCTTGAGAATCTTATCTAGGTCTTTCATAGCCATTCTGCCAAGAGCAATGCGTCGTCTGATTTCTTGACTGCTTGTTGCTTCTTTATTGATAGTTGATCCAAGTAGGTTAAAGTTGTTCACAATTTCAATTTCTTCTCCTTCAACGATGAACCTGTTGATTATACCAGTTGTCATGATCTTTGTCTTCTTTACATTAAGGTGCAGGCCCATTTTGAGACTATGTTCTTTGATTGTGAGAAGCAAATGTTTCAGATCATCTTCGCTTTCAGCCAGTATTCTTAAATCAGTAGAATTCTAATAAACATTAGCTTTGCCTATACAGCTATGTTCAAATTCATGCAAATATGCTTCAGGATCTTGAACTGTGCTGTAGAATTTTAAGTCCCTTGTCTCCGAACCTATCCATAAGCTGCTGCAGAAAGCCAGAGACCTTGCCTACAGTAAATACTATTATATATGCAAAGTAAATTTATATAATAGTCTCATTGCACTGGCTAAATTGAAATCCTCGCCTGTTCCCTGCTGAAGACTTTGCAAGATTCTGGGGCAATTATGTGGCACATTATCATACATTTGCATATTAAATGATTATTTTTTTTACTTTGGCTCTCTTTCTGGTTTTTTTTTTGGAGGGGGAGGAAAGGATATTAGTGATCAGCGTTGGAAAGTAGGAAGGGGTTACAGAGTAGGGCAAAAAGAACAGATCTCTTATTTGTTTTTTGACCCCAAGCAGCTGTTAGCTTTTCTGGAATCTAGGGAAAGGAGTAGTATCGAAATTGCTATTTCTCCACATACAGCTGACGTGTAAGTCTCCCTTCCGCCTTAATGTTTCATTTGTGCTAATGCTAGGATTTTTGGCAGTATATAATATGTTACCTGGTACTCCCCTATTTCCTATTTTATGTTGGGGTCTAAATGGATGGAGATATGTGGTGGTTTATTTTTGTTTTTTACTAATTGTATTGAGAGTATTCCATTGTTTTTCCTTTGTCGTATATGGTATGATATTCGATTGTTATTTGATAATTGATAAATAAAAATTCAAAAAAAAAAAAAAGAACAGATCTTGGGCAAGTGGGGTAGAGGAATATGGGAAGGAGGAGGGGTGGGAGGATAGATAGAATCAGGAATATAGGGAAGAGAGATTGGGGGAGGGAGGAGTAATTAGTCCCAGGATTGGGGTTTAAAGGGACAATCTACTCATCTGCCTCCTCCCAACGCTAACCCTCTCTCTGACACCCATTCCACACACGCCTCCTTCAATCCTCTCATTCTCTCTCCATGCCTCCTTTAATACTTCCCTTCTCCCAACAACTCCTCCAATCACCTCACTTGTTCTCCTTTGCCCCTCCCACCCCCAGTCAAGTGTTCCCTTGACTTCTCAACCATAGCCGAGTGCAGCTGACCATTAACCCCTAAGTCCAGCCACAAACACGCTCTCTCATTTATTTTATTTTAATGAGTTTTCTATACCATTTTATCATAAAATTCAAAGTGGTTTACATTATAACTTGAACTAGGAAGTATCCATTAAACATTAAATAGGGACAATGAAATTTGAGGCTTACATTATAACAAGGGGAATGAACTTGAAGTGTACATGAGTTCATTTAGGGGCAGGGACAATGAGCCTGGGTTATACAGGAGTTCAAGTATTACAGATGGATGGAAGAGCATAATTAACTTGGAATATATATAGTTTCAAATATACAGAGGAGGGAGGGATAAGCGGGGTAAGGAACAGAGGCAATTTGCAAGAGATATACAGGGATTCAATTATTACATAGGGGTTAAGGAGCAAGTAGGTATGGTGTGCCATGATATTGTTGCATCATGTGTTGGGTCCATAGTGTTCTATGAAGAGGAATGTTTTTAATGTTTTTCTGAAGTCCTAAATGTTTTTGATGGATCTTATACTCTCTGGGAGTGAATTCCATATTGTCGGTGCGTATAAGGAGAATGCTCTGTTGCATGTTCTAGGTTTGGATTTCGTTATTGTGTATGGGATGTTCAGTACGTTTTTGTTGTTGGTTCTTTTTACTCTTTTCTCTGAGTCCTTGTGGATCAGTGGTTGGGGAATGTCTGGGGAGAGCCGGTATTTGATTTTGAATATGATAAGAAGTGTTTTGAATTTGGTGCATGCAGGTACTGGCAGCCAGTGTAGCTGTTGTAGAGTGGGTGTTATGTGATTATATTTTGCATTTCTCGAGATTATACCCGTGGACCATTTGGAGGGGTGTGTTTTGTGCTTTGGGAGGCCTTGGTAGATTACGGTGCAGTAATCCAAGATAGATGCAATTGTGGCTTGGCATATTGTTTGAAATTTACTGTCTTTGAGAAGAGGTTTGGCTTCTGTATTATTATAATTTTGTGTTAAGCTGTTTCAGTTGTTCTGTTGATGTGTGACTGGAAACTTAGATTTTGGTGCAGGGTAATTCCCAAGTACTTTACCTCAGGTCTGACTGTTAGGTCATTGTGTAGTATTTTTACGGTCTTGGGTGGGGTGAATGTTTATTTTATTTATTTATTTAAATTTATTTCTACACCGCCTTTCTACAATTCAAAGCAGTTTCAAATTAAGAAATGTGTAATAGGGCCTGGTTAGCACACTGTTTTACAGGACAGTAAACAGTACAACATAATTTAACATCAACTATTTATAGTTATGGTCCTGCTGGATAGAAAAGGTTAACTTATGTATGGATACAGGGTATTGTATATTGTGTACTTAGAGTGCATTTTAAAATGACTGGGTTTGGAGAGTCACGTGATGTGGTGAGAGCAGGTGGACATGAACCACTCGAGCTCCGGGCCCCCCCTCTCCGCGCCGGTAGAGTGCCGCTTTTTCAGCCGAACGGCTGCATTTAAGTAAGCCAGCTAAGGGGTAGTTGAGATTTGCGAGCGGCAGCAGCAGCGAGAGCAGGATGCCGAGAAAAGGAGAAGCCCGCCGGAACATCAAAGATGGCGGAGATGCCCTTGCCGCCTCGATCCCCGGCCTCACCTGAACTTGTGGAAGAGATCTCTCTGGCAGTGACGGGTGCACTATCGACACAATTTGAGGCCCTCCATGGAAAGATGGACCTGCTACAGACCTCAGTGGGAGCCATGGGCAGCCGACTGCAGGAGGCAGAGACCCGGATCGGGCACACTGAGGACAAGGTGGAGGAGCTGCTGCACGAGATAGGCCACATGAAGACAGTGCTGCAGGCACAAGAAACTTAATTGGATGACCTGGAGAACAGGTCCCGACGCAACAATTTGCGCTTCCTGGGCATACCGGATAGTATATCGGACTGGGAACTAAAGTCCTATTTGGAGTCTCTGGAGACACAGATCTTGGAGGAGGGAAAAGAATGTGGCCAGATCTTGATAGAACGGGCACATAGAGTGGGGCCTCGGCAATCAAGGGATGGAAGACCTCGTGTGGTCCTGGCCAGGTTTCTGCGGTTCCCACAGAAAGAAGCAGTGCTCAGAAAGGCTCAGAAAAAAGGAACTGTTATAAGGGGCAACATAAAGCTGCAAATTACGCAGGATTACTCGGCAGCACTGGGTCAACGCAGAAGGGCATATGCCCCCCTCTGCCAGAAGTTGATAGAGGCCAACGTTAAATTTATGGTGCAATATCCTGCTAAATTGGTGGTCACCCATGAGGGAACACAGCGGACTTTTGACTCTGCATTGGAGGACTCTCCCTATGTGGAAGAGTTCACACATAAGGGAGCGGTTCCAATCGCAGAGCGATCGAGCAGTTTGGAGTCTGTGGCCTGAGCAGGGAACGCTAGAGCGATTGGATGGCAGAATGCTACGGGACGAACACTGTTTGGATCCCCTGCAGAGACAGGGGGTCGTAAAGGTTTGGCCGGCATGGAGTGGCTGATGACTTGGCTATTCAAAGACTTGGAGTTGGCCTGGACTACCAGAGTGGACTTGTAGCTGGGTGTGTCGGCCACCATGGGAACCTGGACATTAAGTTACCTGTTTGTAATGCTGATCAAGTTTGATGGTCTTGTTTGTGTATGGGGAAGGTAGCAGGGGGAGGAGGGGAGGAACATGGTTGGGGTATTGCTGCTTGAGAAGGATGTTTAAATTGAATGGGGCCTCTGGGATGGGATGCAAAGTATCCATGGGGAGAGAAAGCCTGCCTATATAAGGGGAGTGGAGTAAGGGCTGGGGGGACCGTACACATCTCTAGCGACTCAGTTGGAGAGGAGGGTAAGGGAAACAGGATTAGCAGTAGGGGGAGATGGAGATGGAAGTGGGGGGGAGGAGGGGAGAGGGGGAAGGGATGAGGGAGGCAGGGCTGGGGAGGGGAGCAGGGGGGAATCAGGGGGGGGGGAGGGGATGAGGGGACGGGATGGGGGGGATGGCAGCCATAACATGACACTGGGATTAGAGGTGGGGAGCATACTAGTGATTAAGGATGGGCCTCAGGCTGGGGAGGTTCATCCTTGTTCTACTTGGAGGGTGAGAGGTCTGAAGCTGGCTGGTACCCACCAACCTGAAATTATTTCATGGAATGTATGTGGGATAGGTAACCCTATTAAGCGATATAAATTGTTGCGAGCCTTAGCTAGGCAAAAATGTGATATTGCTATGTTACAAGAAACCCACCAGACAACTGAGGAACACTCTAAATTACAGAGGGTGTGGGTGGGGCAAGGGTGGGGAGTCCCAGTGAAGGGGAAAAAAGGTGGAGTGGTCATTTTGATAAATAAACGGATTAGATTGGAATTAGAACAGGAGCATGCGGACCCGGAGAGTAGGTATGTGTTGTTGTATGGGATGTTAGAGGGGAAGCCTATTGTGTTGGGCAATCTGTATAGCCCGAATATGTTGGATAGGGCGCTGTATGCCCAATTGGCGTCTCGTGTGGAGCAATTGCCAGATGTTCCCTTGATTCTGGCTGGAGATTTCAATGGGGTGCTAGACATTGAGCTGGATACACCCGGGGGGGGGGGAGGGAGAACGAGTACAGACCACCAGAGCGCTGCAGGGCTTATAGCGCCGGTTGGGAATGGTAGACCCCTGGCGTCTGCTACACCCGACGGAGAGAGACTTCACCCACCAATCGCGAGCGCATGGTTCGAGTGCTAGGATCAATTATATCTTGGTATCAGAGAGGCTTTTTGCCCAGATAGGGGACGCACAAATTGGCCCTATGGAGATATCCGACCATGTTTCAGTTTGGGTGGATTTAGCATAGGGTGATCTGGCCTCACAGACTAGAATCTGGCGGTTCCCGGTGGCGTTGTATAGAGATACCGAGTTCCACAATCATCTTAAACAGAGATGGCAGGAGTTTATGTTTTATAATCATCAACATAGAGAAGACCCCGAACTGCTTTGGGAGACTGCGAAGGCAGTGCTGCATGGAGATGTTATTGAATATGTAGCGTAGAAGCTTAAATTGTTAACGGCACGGATTGTGCAGTTAGAAAAGAAGGCAGTGAAAGACAGGAGACGATGCGCAAATGACCCCTGTGTGGCGAATAAGAGACGACTCTGGGAGACTCAGATGACTCTTAATGAGCTACTTCATCAGAGAGCAAAGAAGTCCTTCATGTATTATCGGTATAAGTTGTACCAGTTTGGAGACAAGCCCGGGGAGCTCTTGGCGTGCTGCCTCAAGGGCAGCAGAGGCGCTCGTTTGGTAGCATCGTTGCGGGATGAGCAGGGGCGGTTGCATAAAGACAACCGAGCGATAACCCAAGTGTTTCGATCTTTCTACCAAAAACTATATGCAGGGAGAGAGGGGTCCTTTACTGATATGGAGAAGTATTTGCGCGAGGTGCAGATACCAAAATTAACGATGGAGCAGAAGGCACGGTTAGATGAACCGGTGACTCTGGGGAGGTGCACCAGGTCATTCAGAGGGCAAGTTGTTGTCGAGCGCCGGGTCTGGATGGATTTGGGGCAGAATTTTACAAACTGCTGGGAGACCTGGTGCCCCCGGCCTTGGTGGCGGTGTACCATAGAAGGGTGGAGCAGGGAAGGTTTACCTGGGGTGCAAATCATGCGCATATTATACTAATACCTAAGCAAGGGAAAGATCTGGCTGCTTCGTATAGACACATTTCTTTATTAAATTTTGATTTAAAAGTGCTGGCTAAGATATTGGCAGATCAATTAGCCTCGGTTTTGGGTGACCTGGTACATGACTCGCAAGTGGGCTTCATGAAAGGACGTTATGCAGTGCGTAATTTGCATAAAATTTTGGCGTCGGTGGAGTGGGTCCAGGAGCAGGACTTGCAGTCACTTTTGATCATCTTTGATGTGGAAAAGGCATTTGATCAGGTGAACTGGGACTATTTGAAATTTCTTTTGCCCCATTATGGCCTAGGAGACGCCTTTTGCAATATGGTGGAGCTGCTCTATGTGGAGCCAACCGCTGGTGTATTATGTAATGGTGTGATGTCGGAGAAATTAGACCTGGATAGAGGTACGCATCAGGGCTGCCCGCTTTCCCCTTTGCTATTTATGCTGACCTTGGACCCTCTGGTGCAGAGGATAGAGGAGTCCCCTAGTATTCGAGGAGTGCGAATTGGGCCACATGGGTTTAAGATGGCCGCCTTTGCAGATGATATGTTGGTGCACCTGTTGTCTCCTCAGCAGTCACTGCCCAGTCTGCTGGACGAATTTTCCATATTCGGAAGGTTTGCAGGGCTACGTATCAACATGGACAAGTCAGAGGCTTTAGACGTGGTGGGTACGCTTCGGGGGAGCTGGCAGGGGACCTTTCCACTCCGATGGGCAGGTGAGTCTTTTGTATATCTGGGTATATTGTTGACCATAGAACCGAAGGCGCTGTACAAGAAAAATTTTGAACAAGTCCTCCTTAAAACTCGTGCGCAATTGCAGGCATGGGCTCCTCTTCCATTGTCTCTTTCGGGTAGGGCGGCGGCCTTAGGTATAGTAATTTTACCGCGAGTGCTTTATTGGTTGCAAACCCTACCAGTGTGGTTACTGTGGTGTGATCTTAATTGCATAGAACAGGAGATCTTGGGGTTTCTCTGGAATGGGGCACGTGCGCGTATACTGTTAAATCGATTGCTGGGGGGGGGTGGAGGTCCGGAGGGATAGGAGTTCCAGATCTGTGTACATATGCCTTGGCTTGTCAGGCAAGGCATGTAGGGGATTGGTTAGGGAACATGGAAGTGTATACTCCTAGAGCGTTAGAAGAAACCTTTGTGGCCCCACAGACATTGACGGCGGTCCTGCATTTGGAGAGTTCATCCTTGCCAGGACGAGTGACAGGTAGTGTCTTGGTGCTTTCGGCATGGCGTACATGCAACAATTGAATAGATACTGGGGTAGTTCCCCTGAGATCTCGAGTTGGCTGCCTATACAGGGTAATGCCCAGTTTACCCCGGGTCGGAAACAGCTATCTTTCAGAAGTGGGAATGGTTGGGGATACGGAACCTTGGGCATGTGGTCGATCAGGAGGGGAGATTTAAATCCTTGGAGACGCTTTGCAGGGAATATGAGCTAAATCTTGGGAATTCCTTTTTTGCGTATGTGCAACTTTCCCATTATGTTGTCTCTCTTCCACAGCGGGAGCTAATGGTAGAGCGCTCGGTGCAGATCTTGGAATATTTTGCCTTGGGGATGGATTTGAAGAGATGATTGGACAAGTATGGCACTCCTCTCGATTACTCGGCAGAGGAGGCATTGTGGGTGACAGAGCTGAGTCGGGAGGTGACCCCGGGCTCTGTCTGTAGCGCATTGGGTAGGATTGCAGGGTTGGTGGAAGGGGCTCGATGGTGTGAAATACAGTTTAAATGTATCATCCAAGCCTATTTCTCCCTGAGGCGAGCGCTACGAAGTCGTCTCACTTCATATGGAGGGTGCCCGAAGTGTCCCTGTTCTTTGGCAGACCTTGGGCACATGTGGTGTGGGTGTCCGCATATTTACCGATATTGGATGCGGATTGGGACCTATATGAGTAGTTTACTACAGCAGCGGGTCTGCTGGAAGGGGTCGTTGGTTGTGTTGGATCAACTTGGACCACTCCACCCGAAGGGGAGATGGGAAAGAATATTAGTGCAGAAGGCTTGTCTGGTGGGTAAGGGTCCTATACAGTCAAACCTCAGTTTTCATGATTAATCCGTTCGAAAAAGTCTGACTAAAACCGAAACGTATGAAAACTGAAGCAATATTTCCTATAAGAAATAATGTAAATCCAATTAATCCGTTCCAGACACCCAAAAATATTCACAAAAAATACATTTTATAGAGAATAACTATATTTTTACATACAGAAAACAATGAGAAATAAATATAAATGACTAATGAAATGGATAAATGAACATTTAACATTACTGAAAGCAAGCTAAGTACAGTACTGTACAGTACAGTATGTTAACATCTGGCCTTAGCCACCCCTGACAAGCTGCTGTGCCCAGCTCTCTTCGGAATCACATTGGATTCAGTCCATTAAAATACCTTTACATTATCTGCTCAATGCTTCAGAATGGCAGAAAATCTTAATGATATAGCTTCAGACGTACCCTGCAAGAGAGAGAACTGCCTCCCACATTCATGCAACATCTCCTGCTTACGTTGACAGCTTTTCTTCCCTGCTACCTCCGAGCCTGAGGGGGTGCTCCAGAGAACGGGCAGGCGGTAGACGAGATCGGGGCCTTCCTCTCTGCGCAATCCTTGCCTCTCTGACTCTGACCAGGCTCGAGGATGTGTTTCATTTACGTGCTCAGCTGGCTTTCGCTTCTCATCATGCTGGCGATCGGTGAGTCCGGGGGGCAGTGCTGCCGGGACCAGGCGGGCGTTCTGGCAGTGTATACAGACCGGTGTACAGCGCAAGGGTGTATGTATTTACAGTACTGTACTTTACGAAAACCGAGGCGATGTACGAGAACCGGGACAAAATCTCAGTCAAAAGACGTTGAAAACCAAAGCAATGCATGAAAACCGGGACAAAATCTCAGTCAAAAAAGACGTTGAAAACCGAAGCGTATGAAAACCGGGGCAAATGAAAACCGAGGTTTGACTGTACTTCATTGGTGGAGAGAGCCTATAGCCCCTACCTTTTGGGAGTGGCATAATAGTTTACACCAGCTGATGCTCTTGGAAAGGAGGGGTGCGAGAGGGAATGTTCAGCGGTGGGCCTCATTTCTCCTGGTCTGGATGCCCGACACTCAAAAATTGGGGCCACAGACCCGAAGTGAAGTGTTGAAGGTGGGTTAGCATGGGGATGGTAAGCTGATAGGGGAGATTGGACGAGGTGTAGGGGGTATAAACTAATATGTGGTAATGTTAAGTGATTGCTCCTGAAGGAGGGCGATGAGGGTATAAGGCTGTGGGGGGGGGGGGAGGGGGGAGAAGTGGGAGAGGGTGGAGGGAGGGTGGGCAGGGAGATGAGGGGGATAGGAGAAGGGGAAGGGGGGAATAAAACATTGATTAAAACAATTTGTGCCTTTTGTCCTAAACTGTGCTGTTGTGAACCCCTAGGGTGGTGGACATGAAACAGCCCTGCCCGGGGTATTGTAAATATGTGTATTGTTGTGTGATGTATTGCGGTGAATTAATAAACAGAGTTTTAAAAAAAAATGACTGGGTTCCTGAGTCCATATCTGTGCTATAATCTTTCAGAAAGAGGTATGTTTTTTTTTGTTTTTTTTTAATTTCAAACAATCTTTATTCAAAAAATAAAGTAGGAATACAAAGTAAAGTCCACATCTAGGAGACAATCACCTGATTAAATAAACAGAAATAACTAGGTAACAAGGATCAAATTTACAAGGCCCATTTTACATGGAAAGAAAGAAAAGAAAAAAAAAAGTCATGAGGATTCTTTACTAGCCAAGAAAGCCTCAAATTGACCGACATCAAGAAAAACATACTTAATGCCCTCCAGGACCACTATGCATTTGCAAGGATATTTCAAAAAGAAGGAAGCCCCAATGGCAATAGTCCGTTCTTTCAAAGCCAAAAACGCTTTCCGACGAACCTGAGTACTCCTACTCACGTCGGGAAAACTTTGTATAGGTTCCCCACAAAAAAACTGAATTTTCTTTTTGAAGTATAAATTCAAGATCATATTTTTATCTTGTAATGACACAAAAGACACAATCAAAGTTGCACGCTGTGGAATAAAATCAGTAGAGGATTCCAAAAATTGAGAAATATCTAAGGACTCTACACCATTGGGGTTCCCTTCTCGTGCATCATCAGGAGAGGAAGCCTTCACTGCAGAAGGAGTAGGAATATAATATAAAGAGGAAAACTTGATAGAATCTACATTATCAATTAGCAAGACTTATTTAAAATATTTTTGTAACAAAATTAACGGAGAAAGGTAATGGGTAGAAGGAAAATTTAAGAAACGCAAATTTTTTAAACGATTGCTATTCTCCAAAGCCTCTAACTGATGATGAACCAAAGCACTATCTTTTATAGAGAAAGACGCAGCAGCCTCCAACACAGAAAAGCGACCCTCCAATTTAGTCAACAACGTTTTAGAATTAGAAAACAAAACATCATGATCTGAGAACTTTTGTACCACATCAACAGAAAAACATTCTACTTGGGAGAAGGAAGCACGAAAGGACCCTTCCATACATGCTACCAACTCCCAAATATCTTTTAAGGAAACTTCAGCAGGTACCATCACATCCAATACCTCAGATGAGAAAACAACCGGAGAAGGCATCCTAACTGTCTGTTCCCCCAGTGTCAGTAAAGATGAAGTCTCCTGAACACAGGGAGGAGTTCCGCCGAGAGAGCCCTCTCGGACAGAAAAAACCTCCAACACCTCTTCCTTTCCGGGTTGGACTTCCCCAAGCGCAATAGAGGACTCAGACACAGTACTCACAGACTCTCTCGCAAGATCTTCCTGAGAGGGAGAGGATCCAGCACCCACAAGAATGCGATCCATGGGACCAACAGTTTTACCAACTTTGGCAGGAACCGATGGAAACACCGTTTTCCTCCATCTCCCCATGAGACCGTGGCATAAGCTCCTCAGGCTCCGAAGGGGCTCCAAAGGGGCGGGACCTGCCCCTTTGGTCACGCCCCTTCGGGCACGCACCCACGGGTACACGCCAGCAGGTCACGTTCCGTGGCGGGCCGACGCTGAAGTAGTGGCCCGAAGGAGGCGGGGTCTCCCAATCTCCTCCTCCACCAAACGCTGCACAAATCCAACAAATGCAGGAAATAACAGGCGAAGTCTCACTGGAACAGCGGCGGGCCGATGCTGAAGTAGCGGCCCGAAGGGGGCGGGGTCTCCCAATCTCCTCCTCCACCAAACACCACATGGATCCAACAGATGCAGGAAATAGCAGGCAAAGTCTCACCGGAACAGCGGTGGGCCGACGCTGAAGTAGCGGCCCAAAGGGGGCGGGGTCTCCCAATCTCCTCCTCCACCAAACGCCTCACGGATCCAACAGATGCAGGAAATAGCAGGCAAAGTCTCACCGGAACAGTGGCGGGCCGACGCTGAAGTAGCGGCCCGAAGGGGCAGGGTCTCCCAATTTCCTCCTCCACCAAATGCCACATGGATCCAACAGATGCAGGAAATAGCAGGCAAAGTCTCAGAAAGAGGTATGTTTTAAGTTTTTTTCTGAATTCAGATAAGACTGGAATTTCTCTCAGTGCTGGTGGAAGGGAGTTCCATAATGTGTAGGCAAATAGTGAGAAGGCTCGATTGTAGGTGAACTGCTTACTCCTGATTTTCTGGGCGGCGATCTGTAGGAGGTTAAGAGTGGAGGTTCTTCGGTACCACTCATTTCTGGATTTGGCAATGAGCGGCAGAAAGCAGTTTGCTGATTCACTGTGTAGGATCTTAAATGTTATGGTGAGGGCTTTGAATTTGATTCTGGTGGTCATGGGAAGCCAATGGAGCATAAGCAATGGGGTGATGTGGTCTCGATGAGGGGCTTTTGTGATTATTTATTTACATTCTCTTATATACTGCGCTATTCTGCATCAGTGCGGTTTACATTGAACAAACTGAAATTACATTGAACAGGGCATTATAAATTGGTGATAACTATTTACAGGGAACATGGGCTATGGAGGGTTAAGTGGCTTGCCCAAGACCACAAGGAGCACCTGTGGGACTAGAAACCCCAGTCCTTCCGGCCCAAGGTTGCTGTTCTCTAGTGGGGTTTGAACCCCCCCGACCTTCTGGCCTGAAGTACTTTGCCCCAACCACTAGGCCACTCCTCCACTCCAATATCTGTGTTCCTGGTGATATGGAGGACTTCTGTTTTCCTGTAGTTTATGGCTAGGTTTTGTTTATTGAGCCACTTTATCATTGTCTCAAGGCATTTTGTTATCTGTATGTTTTGGGTAGTTCTGTGTTGAAGGGAGCTTAGATGATAATATCATCTGCATATACTGTATATTGTATTAAATGTTATAATTTTTTATTATTGCACATAGTGGTTGCAGGTATATATTGAAGAGCAGCGATGATAGGGATGAGTCTTGTGGGATTCCTTGAGGTTGACCAAATGGTTTTGATTGATGTGGTTCACATCTGACCTGCTGTTTTCTGTGCATTAAGTAGGAGATGAACCATTTTAGGGTAGTGTCGCAGAGCCCTATTTCTCGGAGTCTTTGTAGTAGGGTCAGGTGGTTGACTGTGTCGAAAGCTGCTGTGATGTCAATGAAGATTAATATGAAGCCTTGCCTTGCATCGTCTATGCCTGCTATTAACCTGTCAAGGAGCAATGTGAAAAGTGTCTCTATGCTATGGTTAGGTTTAATAAGAGCATAAGAACATAAGATATGCCATACTGGGTCAGACCAAGGTCCATCAAGCACAGTATCCTGTTTCCAAAAGTGGCCAATCTAGGTCATACGTACCTAGCAGTTTCCCCAAAAGACACAGGTTCCGCAATGCTTGTACTGAGTCAAGCATTGATATCCTGGGTCTCTTCTTAATAATGGTTTATGTACCTTTCCTCCAGGAACTTGTCCAAACCTTTTTTAAACCCAGCTACACTAACAGCCTTTACTACATCCTCCGGTAACAAATTCCAGAGTTTGATTACATGTTGAGTGAAAAAACATTTTCTTTTATTAGTCTTAAATAGTTTAACCTGTAGCTTCATTGCATGTCCCCTAGTATTTCTATATTCTGATAAAGTAAACAATCGATCTACGTTTACCCATTCCACTATGTTCATTAAATTATAGACTTCTATCATATCTCCCCTCAGCCGTCTCTTTTCCAGGTTAAAGAGCCCTAACCTTTTTAGCCTTTCTTCATAGGAGTATCCTTCCATCCCCTTTACCATTTTGGTGGCTCTTCTCTGAACCTTTTCTAATAATGCTATATCTTTTTTAAGATACGGCGACCAGAATTGCACACAATATTCAAGGTGCGGTCTCACCATGGAATGATATAGAGGATTATAATATCTTTTGTTTTATTTTCCATTCCTTTCCTTATGATACCTAGCCTTCTATTTGCTCTCTTGGCTGCCGCTGCACACTGGGCCGAGGGTTTTAACATGTTACCCACAATGATGCCTAAATCTTTTTCTTTGGTGGTGGTTCCTAATGTGGAACCTTGCATTATGTAACCATAGTTTGGGTTGTTCTTCCCTAGGTGCATAACTTCGCACTTGTCCACATTAAATTTCATCTGCCATTTTGATGCCCAGTCTTCCAATTTATCAAGATCCTCTTGCAATTTTCCACAATCTTCTTGGGTTTTAACAACTTTAAATAGTTTTGTATCATCTGAAAATTTGATAACCTCACTCATTATTCCACTTTCCAGGTCATTTATTAATATGTGAAAAAGCAGCGGAACCAGCACAGATCTCTGAGGTACACCACTATTCACCTTTCTCCATTGGGAAAATTGGCCATTTAGCCCTACCCTCTGCTTTCTATCTTCTAACCAGTTCCTGATCCACAGTAGTACACTATCTTTTGCCTCCTATCCCATGACTCTTTAGTTTTGCCAAAAGTCTCTGATGAGGGGGGACCTTGTCAAAGGCTTTCTGAAAGTCCAGATACACTATATCTACCGACTCACCTTTGTCCACCTGTTTATTCACACTTTCAAAAAAACATAACAGATTAGTAAGACAAGATCTTCCTTGTCTAAAGCCATGTTGGCTGTCTCCCATAAGATCATGACTATCTACATGATGAGTAATTTTATTCTTTATGAGGTTTTTACCATTTTTCCCGGTACTGACGTGAGGCTCACTGGTCTGTAGTTTCCAGGATCACCCCTGGAACCCTTTTTAAAAATTGGCATTATGTTGCCATCCTCCAATCTTCAGGTATTAGAGATGATTTTAATGATAGTTCACAGATTACTAATAGCAGGTCTGCAATCTCATATTTCAGTTCTTTCAACACCCTTGGATGTATATCATCCGGCCCAGGTGATTTGCTACTCTTCAGTTTATCTAATAGTTGTAATACATCTTCCCGATGTATCGATATTTCCTTCAATTCTTCCGCACCTTTAAATACCACTTCAGTCATGGGTAATATCCCTACATTTTCCTCAGTAAAGACCGAAGCAAAGAATTCATTAAGTCTCTCCGCTATCACCTTGTCGCCTCTTAGTGCCCCTTTAACTCCTCTATCATCTAATGGACCAACTGACTCTCTCACAGGTTTTTTGCTATGAATGTACTTGAAAAAATCTTTATTTCGCCTTTTTGCTTCTGCAGCAAGCTTCTTCTCAAATTCTAGCTTTGCCTGTTTTATCAATGCCTTGCATTTGACTTGCCAGTGCTTTCGTTTTTTTCTTAACTATTTTCCTCATTTTATCATAGTCTCCCTTTCGAAAGTTAAAAGGTAGTACTGTGGATTTCCTTACTATCCCTCCTCCACTAATTAAATCAAAGGCGATCATGCTATGATCAGTATTGCCAAGTGGCGCCAACACCCTTATCTCTTGCACTAGATCTGGTGTTCCACTAAGGACTAGGTCTAATATGGCTTCCCCTCTGGTCGGTTCATGAACCAGCTGCTCCAAGAAGCAGTCATTTATGTCATCTAGGAACTTTATCTCCCTAGCATGTCCTGCCGTGACACTGACCCAGTTGATACCGGGGTAATTGAAATCACCCATTATTATTACTGCACTGTAACTATTGTTTGCTTCCTTGATTTCTTTGAGCATTTCATCATCCATTTGTTCATTCTGGCCAGGCGGTCGATAGTACACCCCCACTGCCATCGCCTTCCCCTTTTTACATGGAATTTCAATCCATAGAGATTCTACAGCAAATTTTGTTTCCTGCAAAACTTTGATCCTTTCTGACTCAATGCCCTCTCTAACATAGAGCGCAACCCCTCCACCAATTTGATCAGCTCTATCATTACGATATAGTTTGTACCCAGGTATCACAGTGTCCCACTGGTTGTCCTCCTTCCACCATGTCTCTGATATTCCAATCATATCTAACCTCTCATTTAGTGCTATATATTGTAACTCTCCCATCTTATTTTTTAGACTTCTAGCTTTGCATACAAGCATTTTAGAGACTGTATTTTATTCATATTAATTTGGCTATTGGTAGACATGGGTAATTTGGGATCTTTAAGCTCTGTCTGCTCCATACTCGAGGGCATTTGGGCTACTTTACTCTTTTTTGGAACCTCTCTGCTTTTGGTAGTATCCTTCAACGATACATTCTTCCGAACCATGTGCTCTTGGGTGACTGTCGGCTTTCCCCTATTATCTAGTTTAAAAGCTGCTCTATCTCCTTTTTAAAGGTTAATGCCAGCAGCCTGGTTCCATCCCGGTTAAGGTGAAGCCCATCCCTTCGGAAGAGCCCCTCCTTTCCCCAGAATGTTCCCCAGTTCCTAACAAATCCAAAACCCTCATCTCTGCACCATTGTTGCATCCACACATTGAGACTCCGGAGCTCTGCCTGCCTTTTGGGTCCTGGAAGTGGAACAGGAAGCATTTCGGAGAACACTACCCTGGAAGTTTTGGATTTCAACTTCCTATCTAAAAGCCTAAATTTATCCTCCAGAACCTCCCTACCACATTTTCCTATGTCATTGGTACCGACATGTAACAAGACATCAGACTCCTCCCCAGCACTATCTAAGACCTTATCTAGGTGGCGCGTGAGGTCCGCTACCTTCGCACCAGGCAGGCATGTTACCAGGTGATCCTCACGTCCACCAGCCACCCAGCTATCTACATGTCTAATGTTCTAATCACCAACTATAACGGCTGTCCTAACCCTTCCCTCATAGGCACATGGCCCTGGAGAAACTTCCTCGGTGTGAGAGGGTTTTACATCACCTGGAGGACAGGTCCTAGTTACAGGATCACTTCCTGCCACACCAGGGTGATGCTCTCCTGTCACGTGACCTCTCTCCTCCATGGCAACAGGGATGCTGCCAGACTGGAGGTGGGACTTCAGGACTATATCCCTGTAGGTCTCGTCTATGTACCTCTCTGTCTTTCTTATGTTTTCCAAGTCTGCTACTCTAGCCTCTAGAGAACGGACTCGTTCCCTGAGAGCAAAGAGCTCCTTGCACCTAGTGCACGTGTAAGACCTCTCACCAACTGGGAGAAAATCATACATGTGACACTCAGTGCAAAAGACTGGAAAGCCCCCATCTCGCTGCTGGACTGCTGTCTGCATCTTAGTTTTACGTTTTTGTTTAGATCTTTAAGTTCTTTACTTACTAAGAGTTACTATGGATATTTATACCAAGAAAACTGTACCTAATACATTTACCTTGTTCACTTGTAACTTAATTAATCTCAGGTCCTTAGTGTATGACTGATTTGGGTAACGAGCTTCACCTGAGAGCACCTCCTGTCTTTTAAGAAGTGTAAGGGGTGGGTGGGTTTGGGGAGGGAAGGAAATAACACTTATTAAAAGAGGGCTGCTACACAGTACCCTGTTCTGTGCTGCTGAGGTAAGCTATATTCTTATTTGATTTAAATTATAGCTCTTTGCTGATGCTAGGCTCTAACTTATTTATTTATTTATTTTTTTATTTGCAACGTTTTTATATACCGCCAATTCCTAAGTTCAGTGGCGGTTTACATCAAACAAAAGTCAAAAATAGAGAGAACAATGTGAAATACAGAGAAACAATAAGTAACTAGCAACAAGTACAAGTAACTTTAAGCAACTTTGTACAGTTATTGAGGTTCAGAACTATTTACAGTTTTTTTGACATATTTTACATATATACAAGTTTTAGATATCGGCTTAGGTAGAAATGTGGGTAGTAGTAAATTGTATGGGAAAAATAGAATCAGACTGTATTATGGATGATGGGAGGTCATATCCATCTCACAATCCATTTTGATGTAATGTTGTGTGAAAAGGTGTGTTTTTAGTTCTCTTTGAAACATATGTAGGTCTTTTATCTCTCTAAGCTGATCAGGGAGGTTATTCCACAAAGTTGGTGCAATACATGAGAAGGCGCTGTTACTTGTTGTTTGTTTAGTCTTCCTTATTGAGTCAGGCACTAGAATGGTATTGAGATTCTTTCTTCTTCTTGCTCTGTTGTCAGGTGGGTTATAAATCAATGTGGATAGGTATGATGGGGCAATCTTATTAATTAATTTGAAAGTGGTCAATATGATTTTGTATTGGATCCTACTCAATATGGGTAACCAATGAAGTTCGTATAGGATTGGCGTAATGTGATCAGTAAGTTTGGCTTTGAATATTATTCGTGCCGTAACATTCTGGGCCATTTGAAGGATTTTTAAATTTTTCTTTGTTACTCCTTGCAGAATACCATTACAGTAATCAAGGTGAGGGGTTATTAAGGCTTGAGTAATAGTTCTAAAATCATTGTTTTCTAGTAGTGGTCTTAGTTGTTGGATCGATCTGAGATTATAAGAAATTGTTTTGGATATTTTCTTAATGTGGGATGTAAAGCTAAGGGTTCTGTCAAGGATGATTCCTAGATATTTGATTTCGTCTTTAACTGGAAGGGTAAAATTCAGGAGTTTGATGTCTGATGGTGGGGTAAAATTCATGTTTCTTGAGGTAAACAATACTTCTGTTTTTTTGAAATTTATGTTCATATTATTTGATCGAAGCCAGAGTTCAGCTTTAGTGAGGCATAATGCTAAATTGTCATAATTGGGATCAAGTATGTTGATTGGGGAGAACAACATAATGTCGTCCGCATATGTATGATAATTCAACTTATATTTTTGGAAAATGGTGCATATTGGCTGTAGATAAAGATTGAATAGGTGGGCGGATAGAGCAGAGCCCTGTGGTATTCCCTGTTCTTGAGGAAATGTAGGTGATGACATTTGGTCAACTTGCACATATTGTGAACGGTCTGAGATATATGACTTAAACCATTCAAGGGTTAATTTCTGTAATCCTAGCTGAGTCTTGATATGAGTACATTATGGTTTAAACTGTCAAACTTATTATGAAATTTAAACTACAAGCTCTCTGCTGGGTTCTAAATTTAACCAGAAAGCTCTCTTCTGTGGTTTAAATTTAAACTAAAAGTACTTTGCTGATGCTAGGCCTTGAGTGACTATTAAATTTAAACTACAGCTCTTTGAAGCCATGTTGATATGGGTCCAGTGGAGTGTGTCTATCTATGTGGTCCTGTAGCTGTTGTTGCATCATTTTTTCGATAATCTTGGAGATGAATGGCAAACTAAAAATGGGCCTATATGTGCTGGGATCCTTGTCAAGTTTGGAGTTTTTTAGTGTTGGTCTTATGGAGGCTTGTTTGAGGATGGGGGGTAAATAGCCTTGTGTGAGCGATAACTGAATGGTTGAATAAGGCTGGTCCTAGTTCTTTTCTTGTAAGCTTAATCCATGAGACTGAGCATGGATTTAAGGGAGATGTGGTTGTATTTACATGTGGCTATAATGCTGTCTAGCTGTTCTGCAGAAGGTATATGAGATGAGTTCCATTTTCTATTGCCTGTGTTGTGTGGGTATGTCATCTAACGATATTAGGGTTTGGGCTGGTATGTGTTTGAATTTTGATTCCAAGAAGTCTTGCATATCTTGCGGGTTTAATTTGCTGATGTCTTTTTCCCACATTGGTTCTTTTATGAGTGTGCATGCTATTTTAAATAGTCCTCTAGGTTTATTGAGGAGGCCCATTATGAGATTCATGTGGTATTCTTTTTTGCAATTGTTTATTAGGTCATTGTATTTCTGTAGCATGATGTTATACTTTTGTAGTTTTTCCTGGTCTTTGGTTTGCCACCATTTTCTCTTTAATTTCTGTAGCCCTGTCTTGGCTTTGTTGATTTTCTTGGAATATCATGGCATGAGATATCTTCTGCATTGGGGTGTCCTCTTGTATGTATGCCACTGCAGTGTTATGTATAGTATCATTCCAGTTATTGATTACACTGGTCAACATTGAAATTGTTACTGACTTTAAAAGGCCCTAATCTGTAGTATCTTGGTGAGCTGAACATGAATATAACATTAAAAACATTTTATTGGCTCTCGTTTTGAAGATATTGCATGTAGTTCATTTTTTATGTTTCACCATGTAAATTTATCCAGTAGGACATCAACAAAATCCCAAATAAGCCTTGAATGATGTAATATTGCATCACATTGCATAATACCAGCATGCACACATCATCCAGAGTTGATTGCATCATTTTCTGATACAGTCCAATACTACTGCCAGACGGCTGCTGAAGCCATCTGACGTCAGCAGTGTACTATACGCAGTCGGAAAGGTTGAGCATTTAAAATATTTCAGACTGTGTGCGAGACAGTTTAAGCTACTGTTACATGTAACTTTTATTAATCATATAATTTTAGCCATTTAGGTACAATACAGAACAGTAATGCCGCGAAAGTGCATTAATACCATTGACAATTTCTGCTACATTTATGGGGAAGTGACATTTGCCAACCAGAAGAAAAGTATCACTTCTCAACTGAAGAAGGCATATCATCTTTACTTCGGATGCAAGATTGGTGACCAAGACAAGCCTTGGGCCCTGCATATATGCTGCGCTACATGTACAACACAGCTTTCACAGTGGTTGAATTGCAAAAGACCATCAGTGCCTTTTGCAGTCCCCATGGTGTGGAGAGAGCCAAGCAACCACATAAATGACTGTTACTTCTGTTTGGTTCCTCCTCTTTCCAGCGGAATAATGAAGCAAAAGAAGTCAAGCATAGTCTACCCAAACATTCCGTCTGCATTGAGACCAGTTCCACATGGTGAGGGACTTCCTATTCTAGAACCTCCATCAGAATATTCTTTTGATTCATCTGATGAGGACAAGGGTGAGCCGACCTGTTCTTCTACTGGTCCGTCAGCATGCAGTGACCCAGATTTTCACTGGGATGCATTATCAACTCCACACAGAATAACACAGGAAAAACTAAATGACATGGTTTGTGATTTGGACTTATCCAAGAACAAGGCAGAATTGCTAGGATCAAGACTCCAACAATGGAATCTTCTAGAAGAAGATGTCAACATTACTTCATATCAAAAGCGCCACCAGCAGTTGGAGCCTTTCTTCAAAAAGGAAAATAATCTGGTATTCTGTTCCGATATTGAAAGCCTCATGAATGCCTTAAAAATCACTCATGACCCACAAGACTGGAGACTATTTATAGACTCTTCAAAACTGAATCTGAAGGCTGTGCTTTTGAACAATGGAAACCATCTTCCATCTATTCCAGTAGCACATGCCGTCCACATGAAAGAGACATACGATAACTTAAAGCATCTACTGACTTCCATTAACTATAACAAGTACAGCTGACACCTCTGTGGTGACGAAGGTAGTTGCCCTTTTAATGGGACTGCAGCAGGGATATATAAAATACATGTGTTTCTTATGTGAGTGGGATAGCCGAGCAAGGGATTGGCACTACTTGTGGAAGAAATGGAATCACAGACAAAATGTAACAGTTGGAGAGAAGAATATCCAGCACCCAGCTCTGGTTGAGGCTCACAAAATCCTGCTACCACCCCTTCACATCAAACTAGGTTTGATGAAAAACTTCGTGAAAGCCATGGACCGTACTTCGCCAGCTTTCCGATACCTGCATGAAAAATTCCCTCGACTCAGCGAAGCAAAGATTAAGGAGGGAGTTTTTGTGGGTCCTCAGATTCGAGAGCTCTTCAAAGGTGACCGGTTCAACAACTTGCTGCAGGGTGATGCGAAACAAGCATGGAATGCTTTTCGCCTAGTGTCAACAAACTTTCTCGGGAATGTTAGGGCAGAAAACTACAAGGAACTAGTAGAAGACATGCTGATGCAGTATCAGAAACTTGGCTGCAATATGTCTCTAAAGATCCATTTCCTTGATTCCCATCTCAATTTCTTTCCTGACAACTGTGATATGGTTAGTGATGAACAGGGTGAACGGTTTCACCAGGATATCGCAATGATGGAGCAGAGATACCAGGGAAAATGGTCCACTACAATGCTGGCTGACTACTGCTGGACACTCCCAGAGAAGCTGCCGAACAGCTGTACAAGAGACAGGCGAAAAAATCGAAGAAGTAGTCTATGACTTGTTTTTTTTACAGGTATGAACCGAAGGCCTATTATATTTACTATTGACATGACTTTTGTGATGTAAACATTAATTATTGTAGATTACAAAAAAAAAACTAGAGCAATTTCACTGTCATATTCGTGTTCAGCATATAAAAATAGATAAGAAATGACTATTTTTATTTCAGTAACATGACTTTTGTAAAACTTTGTTGACCAGTGTTATAGCTTCCAAGTCTGACATGTTGCATTCTAGTTGTGGCATCACTTGTCACAGAAATGCTTCAATGGTGAATTATTTAAATCTTCTGCGTTCATATGGCATGTGCACTTGTTTGTTTGTTGTTGTCCTCTCCTCCACCGAAAGCTCCAGTGTAGGTCAAGTTCTCTTTATTGGCAGCATAGCAACCCAGAGTGTGTCCTCATCCTTCTCTGCTTTCTGGTTGGACAAAGTTCTAAAGTTTTAAAGTTATTAATCTTCAGCATGATCTCTTATCCAACTGTCCTACATATCTCCCCAGTCATGGATCAGCTAGCTGACCCTGGTTATCTTCTTATATGGCCTGAGATCCCCATTTCCCTCACTCATTACTGGTACACATTCACCCTCATCTTCCTATATGACTTTACTAGGGCAAAGACTACTTGCCCTCTTGATCCTATCCTTGGTTAACTTCCCCTGCCTTAACATAAAAACATAAGAAATGCCATATTGAGTCAGACCACGGTCCATCAAATCCAGTATCCTTTTTGCAACTGTGGCCAATCCAGGTCCCAAAAAGGTACGCAGATTCCACATGCTTGCCCCGAGATAAGCAGTGGATTTCCTGGATCCTCTTTAATAATGTTTTATGGACCTTTCCTCCAGGAACTTGTCCAAACCTTTTTTAAACTTGCCTTCGCTACATCCTCTGGTAACAAATTCCAGAGTTTGATTGCATGCTGAGTGAAAAAATATTTTTACTTTAGTAGTCTTAAATGGATTACATTGTAGCTTCATTGCATGTTCCCTAATCTTTCCACTTTTTTTGATGGCGTAAACAAGGCCTTGCCTTGCTCTCTCCTGCATTATAGAACATCAATAATAGTATGGCGTGATTGTATCTTCCTGGAAGAAGGCTATTTGGCCTATTTTGAAGAAACCTTCATTGGACCTTACTAAAACTCTCAGCTATTGCCCGGTCTCTAACCTTCCTTTCATCTCCAAGGTGCTCAAAAAACATGTTTTTTTTCTCCATTATTTGATTATTTCTCTAAAACTAACATGCTTCATCCATACCAATCCTGTTTTCAACTCTTTCATAGTACTGATACTATCTTGGCTTCCATTCTGAATGAAATTTATCACTCCCTCGATCAAGGCAATATCACCCTGGCTATTTTCCTTGACCTTTCCTCGGCCTTTGATCTTGTTGATCAAGCTCATCTTTGCACTTGTCTTTATGATATTGATCTTCACGGTTCAGTTTTGCACTGGTTTTACTCTTTTCTCTCTGTTCATTCCTTTCAATCTCCTACTCTTCCTCACTGTCAAACTCCTACCCTCTCACCTGCAGTGTCCCCCAGGGTCTGTCCTCTCCCCGCTGTTGTTCAATATTTTTCTTGCTCGCTTGCTACACTAATCCAGGACACTGGTATAACATCTTGCTCCTATGCTTACTTTATATCAATGCAACTACCTTCCCTGCATTTGTAAATAAGTTGAAGTTATTGAGTTTAATTCTGCTTGTTTTGTTTCCTTTGCTGCATTGTTCATAACACCACATTTCAATGTAAACTGTTTTAAGTTAGTTCAATTGTTATATATAAACCACCTTGATTATATTGAGAAAGCATTTTTTAAAACTCACAAATGAATAAATACTGATGACATCCTTCTCCCTTGGCATACACACCCTTCCCAACCACACCTCGCCTCCATCAATGATTGTTTGTCGTGGGTTGCCTCTTGGCTGAATGACCGACCACCTTCTTAAACTTAACCCCCAGAAAACTGAGGCAATCTGGTTCACAGGTTCTCTTCTTCCCCCTCCCTGCTTACTACTCCTGGACTCTACTCCTCTTACACTATCGACTTCTCTCAAATATTTAGGAGTGATTCTTGACTCAAATCTCACCTTCTATGCTCAGATCAGTTCTGTAGTAAAAAAATCATTTCATGCAAGCCATCAAATTCACTCCATCCATTCATTCCTCACCCCCTCGGCCCTAACCACTCTAATCCTGCCTCTAGTTATTAGCCACATTGACTACTGCAATATCATTTACGCTAGTCTCCCCAAGTATGAGATTTGTTGTCTGCAACCATATACAACACTGCTCTTTGTTTAATGGCCCATGCTTCAAAGTACAACCATATCACTCCCCTCTTCCTCCAACATCACTGGTTGCCTGTATCTTTTTGTATGCGATTCAAAGTTTTAACTCTTGTCCACAAGATATTGCATTCTGGTATACCTTTGTATCTCTCCTTCCTTCTGATTCTTCTTGCTCCCTCTTGCTTTCTTCATATTATTCATGCTAACCATCTCTACCTTCCCTCTGCAGCTCATGCGAGATATCATTCCACCCAGATCCCAGCTTTTATTTCTGTGCCCCTTATCTCTGGAATAACCTGCCCCGTGACCTTTCCTATGTCCACTTCAGATCTGCCTTGAAAACCACCTCTTTCAACTGTATTTTGATCTCTCAGACTAATTTAGCTGAATGGTCCTGCATGTTTTACTTACCCTTTCCCTACCCCCCCCCCTTTAGTCTTGCATGCCTGCATTCTCTCTCTCTTTGCTGTCATATTGGATTTCCTTTCTGATTTTAATTATTTTTGATTTTATGTTGTAAACTGCTTTGATTTGTTTTGAAAGGTGGTATGCAATGCAATGTGTGCCTTTGAGTCAATGCTGACTCCTGGTGACCCAGAAGCTCCTGGGTTTTCTTGGCAGTGTGACCAGAGTATAGCAAGTTTTAAATAAACCATAAACCATAATGGCACAAAACCATATGGCACAAAGTACTTAATAAAGCAAAGGACTGGGGAGAAAGATTGTGGTGGTGGATGCTGTCTGACTGCCTTGCAGAAGCGTCTCCCCTTGTGTAGTTTAAATTACCATTTTTTGTGTCTTTCATGCCTCTTATCATGCAAGAGGAAGGCGAAGCTTCTGGTGGAGCAGTCTGTGGTCAGTGGGCCCATGGACTCCTTTGTGAAGCCCGTTGCAGGTGTGAAAACTTCGGGTGACCCACTGAGTAAGGCAGAAGGTGGAGGGAGACTCATTGCCTACTCTTGGGTTGGATGCCTCTTTGAGCCTGGAGGATCAAGTCCCTCCTGTTCAGCTGGCACAGAAAACATGTGAGGCTGCGGCTGGGGGTTCTCTGCTGGATAACTCCAGCGGGCTTATCCAGCCGATGGTACAGATGCCCTGCCCTGGAAGAGCTAGTTGGGTGTCTAGGTTTGCTCATGGCATCTCTGGAGAGGTGGGAGCCATTGAGGAGCGGTCAGTATGGCTGCAGATTGGAAAGGTTTTCTCCATGCTTCCTTCAGATTGGTGGACAGAGGAATCAGATGGGATGGATCCAGGAATTAGAGCCCACTCTGCGTTGGTGAGGCCTCAGGTTTCTTCTTTTGACACTTTGTGAGACGCATTATTCACTCTTGAACAGTTGCTCTCTATGCAACTTCAGGCTACTTCTGGCCAGTTTGTTCAATTTGGGTAGAAAATTGAGACACATGAATCTTTGCTGGGTTCTTTTCAAATGAAACGTTTTTGCTTTTGAGACTCACTTGGATCAGCTTCAGGACTCTTGTGGTGGCTGTTATGAAAGACTCTGAGGTCATTCATTGAAAGATAGAAGCCCTGGAAAACTCCTTCAGAAGCAGGAATATAAGAATATTGAATTTTCTCAAGGTTCCTTCCATCTCCCTCTGGAACTGTTTAAAAAATTTATGACTTCAATGTTCCTGTAGAGTCAGTGTCTCTGATTTCTGGAGATTTTTGCTTACCTACAGCCAAAGTCAAGCTGGTCAAGGTTCAGGATCAGAATCAGTCTACTGTCCTGTCCTGTGATAGCCTTGTTTTAACTGATTTCTTAGGGCGATCCGAGGCTGAACTCAAGTTGACTGCTACCTTACTGGTCACATTGGCTTTAGACATAGGCCGAGATTGGTTGTTAAAAATGTATTTTTGTTCTCCTACTAAGAAGTTTATGAATTACCATATCCAGATCTTCCCCAAAGTGCCCAGGGCCACACAGAAAAGAAGGAAGCAATCCCAATTGCTTAAATCTGGGGTTCTTCAGTTGGGTGGACTTTTTTTTATGTTTTCCATGTATATTCCTAGTCAAGTTGGCTAGGGAGAATTATCTAATACCTAACTACTCACTTACAATTTAACACTATCCAAAGCTGATTGATGTCACAGGTTGTAAATGTCGCAGTTTGTAAATATTCAAAAGATTTTGTTATAAGTTGTAAATAATTACTTTGGTTTATACTGTTCTTTGTATATAGATGCAATGTTGCATAACGTTCCATGTACTTATTACCTTTGTTCTCTGTAAACCGCCACTGATCTTGGGAAGTGGCGGTATATAAAAGTTTTTCAAATAAATAAATAAATCTTTTTTTAGATCCACATCAACTATCTACCTTTATTTCCTCCAAGGTTGCAGATGATCAGTTTGCATCCATAGAGGCCCCTCATAATTGCCCTGTGATTAAGTAGGGCTTATTCTTGATAGGAATATAGATGCCTTAACGCCCACCAGATTCACCTGTTAGATTATACAATTTAGATTTATCCTTTGTTTGGTGTTCTTTCTCCCTCCATATATTGTGAGTTTGTCGATGAAAGTCTCTATAATATTTTCTTTTATGTGTTTCTATTGATGGTTACATTATCTTGACTTGTTACCTTTTTCTGGGCAAGGATATTCTTGTAATTATGTTGAAATTTCATAATAAAAAAAAAAAAGGAAAGCAAAGGACAAGGTACCTGGGGTTCCATACTGCAGCCGGGACTGGGCCTTCTCAGGCACTACATAAGAACATAAGAACAAGATATGCCATACTGGGTCAGACCAAGCTCCATCAAGCCCAGAACAGCTTTTACTATATCCTCCGGTAACAAATTCCAGAGTTTGATTACACGTTGAGTGAAAAAATATTTTCTCTTATTAGTCTTAAATAGGTTACCCTATAGCTTCATTGCATGTCCCCTAGTCTTTTTTATATTCTGATGACGTAAACAATTTATCTACGAGGGCCGTTTGTTTTTCAACCTCCGATAGGCTATAAATAAAAGACAAGTTCATATAAAACAATAATTTTATTACCAAAAGATTGGTACACTTACGGTTACTTTTCGACATAATCACTGAAGAGATTGAGACATTTGTCATATCTGTGGACAAGCTTTTCAATACCCTCTGCAAAGAAAGTTGCCGCCAATGAATTCAAGTAGTCCTTGACGTTTGTTTGAAGGTCCTCATTGTTTTGAAAGCGCTTCCCACCAAGCCACGTCTTCAGTTCAGGAAAAAGATGAAAGTCGCTGGGTGCTAAGTCAGGACTGTATGGCGGATGATCGAAAATGTCCCATCCAAATTGTTCGAGAAGCCGTTGAGTTGCTCCAGCAGTGTGTGGACGGGCATTGTCATGGATCAGAACAACTCCAGCGGTCAGCTTTCCTCTCCGTTTGTTCTGAATGGCTCTACGCAAACGTCGTAAAGTTTCACAATAAACAGCTGCAGTGATTGTGGTTCCGGGCTCCATAAACTCCACAAGCAACACACCTTGTTGGTCCCAAAACACAGTAGCCATGGTCTTTCTGTTGTTGAAGGTTTGTTTGAATTTCTTTGGTTTGTTTGATGAAGTTGAATGCATCCATTGTTTTGATTGTCGTTTTGTTTCCGCTGTGTCGTATTGAATCCAGGTTTCATCCCCAGTCACGATTGATGTTAAAAAGTTGTCTCCTTCATCATGATAACGCTCAAGGAACTCCAAAGCTGACGCCATTCGTCGAGTTTTGTGGCTGTCCGTCAACATTTTTGGGACCCAACGTGCACAAAGTTTTTTGTAGCCTAACCGTTCAGTAACAATAGAGTACAAAACAGACCTTGAAACCTCTGGAAATTCCATAGACAAAGCAGTAATGGTGAATCTGCGGTTTTCTTTAACCATTCTGTCAACTCGTTGCACCAGGTCATCTGACATGACAGATTTGCGTCCTTGGCCCCCTTCATCATGCACATCATTACGGCCATCTTTAAACTTTCAACACCATTCACGCACAACAACACCATCACTCATGAAGTTTTCCCCATACACACGACTCATTCTCCGATGGATTTCTGCAGCACTATGGCCTTCAGCCTGTAGAAAACGAATCACACTTCGCAATTCACACTTGGCGGGAGCATCAATCATGGTGGACATGTTTACGTGGCTGTAGCACAATGCCGACTGACGCCTGAATGTCAACAATGGCGGAGTGTGTAGTGCAAGAGCTGCGCAGTCGCCTACAGCGCATGCCCGCTTTCTGCTGCCTGCGTAGCGTCTGCACGGAGCGATCGGAGGTTGAAAAAAAAATGGCCCTCGTACATTTACCCATTCCACTCCATTCATTAATTTATAGACCTCTATCATATCTCCCCTCAGTCATCTCTTTTCCAGGTTGAAGAGACCTAACCTTTTTAGACTCTCTTCATAGGAGTATCCTTCCATCCCCTTTAACATTTTGGTGGCTCTTCTCTGAACCTTTTCTAATAACGCTATATCCTTTTTAAGATACGGCAACCAGAATTGCACACAATATTCAAGGTGCGGTCGCACCATGGAACGATGCAGAGACATTATAATATCCTTTGTTTTACTTTCCATTCCTTTCCTTATGATACCTAGCATTCCATTTGCTCTCTTTGCCGCCGCTGCACACTGGGCTTTAACATGTTATCCATGATGACGCCTAAATCTTTTTCCTGGGTAGTGGTTCCCAATGTGGAACCTTGCATCGTGGGTTGTTCTTTCCTAGGTGCATAACATTGCACTTGTCCACATTAAATTTCATCTGCCATTTGGATGCCCAGTCTTCCAATTTATCAAGATCCTCTTGCAATTTTCCACAATCTTCTTGTGTTTTAACAACTTTAAATAGTTTTGTGTTATCTGCAAATTTGATAACCTCACTCGTTATTCCCTTTTCCAGGTCATTTATGAATATGTCAAAATGCAGCAGACCCAGCACAGATCCCTTGGGTACTCCACTATTCACTTTTTTCCATTGGGAAAATTGGCCATTTAGCCCTACCCTCTGCTTTCTATCTTTTAACCAGTTCCGGGTCCACAATAGTACACTGCCTTCTATCCCATGACCTTTTAGTTTTGCCAAAAGTCTCCTATGAGGGACTTTATCAAAGGCTTTTTCAAAGTCCAGATACACTATATCAACTGACTGACCTTTGTCTACCTGTTTATTTACACCTTCAAAAAAAACACTCTCATCACCAGGGCTGTGTGAGTGGTGCGGCTGCACCGGTGCAAGTGCAGAAGGGGCACTGTTGTCATCACTGGGCTTCCAGGAAGCTCAACAAGACATAGTTCCTGCACGTGATTAAGTGGAGGGGGCACCAGGTTCATGAGTCACACAAGGCGCACTTCTAGCTTGGTAGCTTTATCACCATTCCATGCTTTGGTCTTTGGTGTCTCTTGTGGCAATTCTGCGGAGATTGAGGAATTCCACTGGCAAGGCCAGATTTTGCAGCCCTTTCCATAACTGTGAAAGCATAGGAGGCCGAGGGTCCTCTTTCTAGCATCTGGCATTGAAGAAGGGAGTCAATCACCTCAAGACTAATTTAGCAATTTGCAGAGGAGGGTGAGATGATGCACATCTGCCTGGGTATTTGTTTAACAGGTAAAACTATTTCCCTCTTTACTCCACAGAAAGTTACATCTAAGTTAGAAAAGGAAAAAAAATAATGGAGTCAGTTTTCCAAAGCACTTATCTAGTTACCAGCAGCTATTTACCAGATAAGTGCTGGAGAGAGTTATATTTAGTGACGCTATCCCAATAATGCTGAGGCAGTCCAAGGGTGGATCCTAGGAAGATACAGCACTTACCAAGACAATATTCAGTAACTAACCAGATAAGATATCCTGCTAAGTTTAGGACATCTGAAAGGCTGTCTTAAATCTATCACGTTAACTATCCAGATCATGGGCTTAATATCTGGATACTTGGCGCTAGCCACACTCCAGAGAGTGGTGCTGAATATCCCAATTTTTTTTCAGCAGGGACGGCCAGCATTTGAACAAATGCCGACCATCGAGGCTGAATATCGGCTGGAATATTTTTCATGAATTGTTTCCATTCAGAATGTGACATTTGTTGCGTATCGCATACAACTGCTGAAACGTTTAGTTGGCCAGTGCTGAGCTCTTTATCCGGTTCGTTTTAGCATAGAATAGATAACAGCTCTTATTGCTCTACTGTGCTGCATTTCCTCGACCTTCTCTCTCCGTAAGGCAATCAATCTGAACATCACTCTTCCCCCCTCCTCCTTCTGGCATCTCAAGGCCTTAAAACTTATTTGTAGTGTGATTGCAATTTCAGAGCCTGTTACTAGCATCAGGAATCAAACAACGGTGTCTCAGATGTGTCAGGCTCTGGATCTTAGTTAACAGGATGTGAGGACGTGCTCTGTTTTAGTATGCATATATTCTGTATTCCTTCAAGCAGTTTTGTTAAGGGCATATCAAAATTTCTCTATATTATTTCAACAGTATATTTTTCAAAACACTTATTAGGGCTTTTTTCCTTCCACGTGAATAAATTGCCCTTTTCTTCTCATCGAGACTTACATAAGAGCTGTTCCACTTGTACAATTTTCTGTTCTTCATTGTCCTGACCCATAGTCACCAATCATGCCCACCATAATTATTTGACCTCAGTTGCCAGAAAAAACTGTATCCTCTTTCTCCTCAGCTGTAACTGCTTTCCAGAGCAATAATACTAAAAGAGCACTCTTTTTGCCTTTGCCTCTCTTTCTGATGTCAACTTGCTGTTCTTAATCATAAATTTTGGCAAATTGTGCTTGAAATGATTAAGTGTATGTTATTTTATAAATCAGCCTTTTGAAAATCCCATTTGCAGACATTTACCTCAGCAACTGTACCGTGCTTCTGATATCTTACTAATCTCTATTTTTCACATCTTATCAAATTAAGAATATAGATAGACTGATGGCTGGTAGACATGAGGATCACTTAGTAACTTGACTTGGGAAGTCCTCATTTGCCACCTAGATAAGATTTTAGACAGTGTTGGGAAGAGATGGCTACCATGGTACATACAGGGCCCACCAATATAGTAAGGTACAGGAGGGAGGTTCTGCGAGCCACATTTAATTTTTTAGGTAGAAAGCTGTAGTTGCTGTGTTAGTCTGCTTGGATATACACTAATAAAGATCAACAAACAAGTTGAAGCTGATACCTTGTTGGAATGGCTTAATATATTTTTTTTGACAAAGTTTTGAATGGCATACTCGCTTCATCAGGTCAATGAAGAAATAATACTGTTACACTGGGTTTGTATTTAAACCCAGTGTAACTGCTTCATAGACCAGATGAAGAGAGAATAACTCTCAAAAGCTTGCCAAAAATATATTAAGTTAGTCTAATAAAAAGATATCGCATACAACTTGTTTGTTGAGCTTTATTTGCACAGGTAGAAAGTTGAAATCCAGAACTTCCAGTAAGGCTTTCTCAGAAATGCTCTCCGAACTAGGCAATATTTTGGGGAAGGAGAAGCCTATCCTGCCTATCTTAACCAAGATGGAACCAGGCTACTGGTGCTAATGCTTTAAAAGAAGAAAGAACAGTTTTTAAAATCAAATTATGAGGGAAATCTGCTCAGTAGCTCATGGTTGAAATTAAGGTATCTTCAAAATATACCAGCAAAATGCTGAAATTAGAATATGACAATAGAGAGATTATGGCAAAGGCTGCAAAAGCCCAGGTGCATTTAAAAAACAGAACAGACAGATTTAGATAATTCCAAATTACCCCCATCAATTGCAGCACAGATGTGTATACAAATCATCTACATGAGAATGCTAGTTATTTAAAAAAAAAAATAAGATTGGGGAGTTTGTATGGCATCAAATGAAAATATTGATATAATAGGCATTTTAGAGATCAGGTGGAAGGAGGATAACCAATGAGACATAGTAACATAGTAAATGACGGCAGATAAAGACCAGTATGGTCCATCTAGTCTGCCCAGTAAGATGGCAAGAGTAGGTGCACCTGCTGCTCCGTGCAGGCCACCTCTCTCCATGTCTTTGTTTTAGGGGTGAACCCACCACTCCGTGTAGGGCACCACTATTTGTTGAGAAATTAGATAGTTAAGTTTATTTTGATTTTATCCTGTTGCTGTAAAGGAATCCACTGTGTCTGTCCCATGCCATTTTGAATTCTATCACTGTATTTGCCCCCACCACTTCCATTGGGAGGACATTCCAAGCATCTATCACCCTTTCAGTGAAAAAGTATTTCCTGACATTGCCCTTAAATCTACCCCTTGCAGCTTCATGTTATGCCCACTAGTTTTACATCTTCCCCGTCTTTGGAATAGGTTTGTTTGTTCATTATTTCTCTTTAAGTATTTAAAGATCTGAATCATATCTCCCCTATCCCTCCTCTCCTCCATATTGCACATATTTAGGTCTTCAAGTCTCTTTTCATAAGGCTTCTGATGCAGGCTCCAAATAATGTTGGTCACCTTCCTCTGAACAGTTTCCAGTCTTTTTATATCCTTTGCAAGATATGGTTTCCAAAACTGAACACAGTATTCCAAGTGAGGCCTCACCAGTGACTTATACAGTGACATTAGTACCTCTTTCTTTCTGCTGGTATGATACCATGGTAAAAATGACACTATGATACCATGGTAAAAATTATATTGCAGTAGCATGGCTGATAAAATTGGTAGTGAGATGTGTTAAGGATGGATGGAATAGCGTTAAACAGGATTAAAATCCTGTGGGAAATAGCAGGGGGGTATATACGTCCACTTGGACAGGATGAAAAAACAGACAGAAATGAGAAAGGCTGACAAATTTGGTAAAGCGATACCAATTAGAGATTTTAATTATCCCAAAATTGCACCAGGACATGCTAGGAAGGTAAATATTCTAGAAGCTATAAATGACTCCTTCATGGAGCAGTTGATCCTGGAACAGACGAGAGAGTTAACGACTTTATATCTATTCCTTACTGCAATGCAATAGTGACCATATTGTGATTACATTTATCATCCTTATTGGAAGAAGGACGCTAAGGAAAACTACTGCTGTAATATTTAATTTTAAAAAGAAAAACTATGATAAAATGAAGACATTTGAAAAAGAATGAAAAGGAAGAGTTGGAGAGGTTATAAGTTTATATGAGACATGGTCATTGTTTAAAAGCACCATCTTGGAAGACCAGACTAGATATATTCCATGCATTAGAAACGGAAAGACCAAATGACTGCAGGCATGGTTAAAGGGTGAAGTGAAAAAGGCCATTAAATCTAAAAGGACATCATTCAAAAACCAGAAACAGACTCAAGTGAAGAAAACAGAAAGCACTGGCAAATTACATTAAACGGTGTTACCAAGGTTGTCACAAGAAAATTTAACAAAAAGCTCATCAGTGGCAAAAACCTATTAGAAAAATCTTTTCCAAGTAGATAACAAGGAAACCTATGAAGGGTTCAGATGAAATATTTCTAACAAATGAGGAAAGGCATACTCAGAGAAGATAAAGTTATAGTGATAATAATAAAGGCTGATGAAAAGTCCTCTAATCATCATGGCACTATCCAGATACTACAAGGACAAATTTAGAGCAGAACGAGGGCAGAAGCAGTGTTGTATCAAGGGCAGAGCGGTGGGTGTGGCCCATCCCAGGTGCCAGCCGGGAAGAGGGGTGCACCCCCGCCGGGCCCACAGAGGCAGCACTGCAAACTTACCATAAAGCTGGCTTGCCACGCTGCCTTGCAATCTGTGGCCTGAATGTTTTTCTCTTCTGGCCAAAGTCTCGTGAATTGTGAGTCTCTAAAATGCCACTTCACATGTATAGCTAAGAGATTCTAAATTAAATACAAAAACTACTGTGCTGTGGCAATCCCTGCCCTAATGCGGCCTACCAAAAATCCTCTGCTTAATGCAGTTAAAAGTACCCAAGCTGTAGACCAATCTGCATACTTCTAGCCAGAGAGGGTGAACATTTTCATAAGCTCTTTCATCTAGTCAGATAGTTATTCCTGTGAGTAAAACCATAAACCAAACCAAACCATAAACCATAAAAATTTTCTGAGAATTGTCCTTTAAGGGGGTAATTTTCTAAAGCATTTTCCACATGTAAAGTGTGTTTTTTAGGTGGAATGTGGTAATTAATAGTTAAAGGAACTTATGCTTTGACTGACAAATGGCTTACATATAAATCGTTTATCCATTTTTTTCTAAATATATGGATAATATCAGGTTATTTAAATCACTAAATGACCTAATACAATCTGCATATTTGTGGGCCACGTTTTGGACACAGTGAAGGCAGGCGAAAAATTATCCAGATAGTGATGACACTCGGTTGCTCTCCAGATAATTTATATGTTTAGGTTAGGTCTAAATTAAACATACAGAGCCGGTGCAGTCACTGCACTCTCTATATTTTCCTTGCTGCTTCCTATATGGATTGAGGCATTGTATATATATATATATTAATTTAAGTGCTTAAATTAACCTGGTGACTGTGCTGGCTGAACCTTGACTCCTATACAATTGCATGGGTGCGTATATGCGTACAAGTGTGCATGCTAGCAAGAGCATCTGTACTTTTATGGGATTTGAGCACAGGCATTCCCAGGAGCATAGTTTGGGCAGAACAGATACAGAGTTGTGACACATGTACATACTTTATAAAATGTGCACATACAAGCAGAGGGGTAATTTTATGAAGGATTTTTCTCACATAAATCCTGTTTACGCACCAAGGGGTATGCTTACAAAACAGCGCTAACGGGTAGTGATATGGTAAACTTTACCACATGCCAAAAATGCAACCATCTTTTCTTCACCAGATGTAATAAAGTTGGCATTCAAATTTAAAGACAAAGAGGTCTCAGACTCATCTGGCACTAAACTTCAGACCTTTATCTTGTCTATATGTTATGTGCCGTTTCGCATCAATGACCTTCCTTTTTATCAGTAACCTTCAACACAACCTTTACATCCAGGATTTTTTAACATAAAAAGTGCTTAGCTTTTATGCTCTATGCAGCTTCACCAACGCCATTTCTCAGCGCCTTCTTTGCGTTTCACTTCTTGAAATTTCTTCAGGGTTTTTTTTTTTTAAAGCACTGATGGTGAAACAGATGAAAAGTCTTGCTAGTTAATCACGGCTCTATTAGTTATCTGAGTCCAATATTATTTACTGATCTATCTTACAATCTTTAGTAAAGCATTTATTGATTATATTTAAGAATGACCTCAATTGTAAGTATTTTTTATGCTGCCAACGTCTTACTTTCTCGCTTTCCTCCAAGCCTGTTGGCTTCTTGACAACACCACGCGTGCGGACTAGTTTTGATTCCCGATATTTAAATATACCACTAATCAGGTTACTTCATTCACCTGACAGCGTTTCGTCACCATGTCACTTCATCTCTCTCCTGACTCTTCAACCTTTAAACACAAACTCTAAAAGGCCGTATAGTTTTTCCTACATATATTTATTTCACTAGAAATTTTGCAAATCTTACATTCTCCGCATTTGCTGTGTAGTATATTGCATTTGATGTCCCTGCGGATTAATATATGTAGGAAAAACGATACGGCTTTTTAGAGTATGGATAAATGAACATCGTAGCAGATTAAATTGTAAAACACATGAAGCCCCAATAGTGCAATACTGTTTAGAACAGGGCCATAAATTTGATGAGTTACGGTGTTTTTGTGTAGATATGATCCTTACAGGAAAAGATGGGAAATCAAGGGAACAGTCTTTATTGATTTGTGAACAAAGATGGATCTATAATTTGCAAACTGTAACCCCGGGAGGTTTAAATGCCCAAATAGATTGGGGAGTTTGTGTTTGAAGTGGAAATGATGTAGATTAAAGAAGTAATAAGAATTTAAACAAGGATTGAGTAGTTACGGTTAGTCTATACAATCGTAGAAAGACCATGGAGTAATTAAAGGTTGAAGACTCAGGAGAGAGATGAAGTGACATGGTGACGAAATGCTGTCAGGTGAATGAAGTAACCTGATTAGTGGTATATTTAAATATCGGGAATCAAAACTAGTCCGCATGCTAGGCATTGTTAAGAAGCCGACAGATAACTAACAGAGCCGTGATTAACTAGCAAGACTTTTCATCTGTTTCACCATCAGTGCTTTAAAAAGAAAAAATCCCTGAAGAAACTTCACAAAGTGAAATGCAAAGAAGGCGCTGAGAAATGGCGTTGGGGAAGCTGCATAGAGCATAAAAGCTAAGAACTTTTTTATGTTAAAAAAATCCTGGATGTAAAGGTTGTGTTGAAGGTTACTGATAAAAACGAAGGTCATTGATGCGAAACGGCACATAACATATAGACGAGAAAAGGTCTGAAGTTTAGTGCCAGATGAGTCTGAGACCTCCTTGTCTTTAAATTTGAATGACAACTTTATTACATCTGGTGAAGAAAAGATTTAAAGAATTATTTATCTGGTGATTGAAAAATTGTATAATCAAGATCTCGAAGATAAAAATAGAGTGAGGATTAATGAGAGACAAATGTTTCCACTCTGAGAGTAGACCAGTGACTAGATTGTTAAAAATGCAGCCATGCTAAAAATCCCATCTTACCTGAATAGTGGGGCTTGGGTGGATACTAGGCAATTCAGGGGTGGACCATGCACATCGAGCTTAGCGCAGGCATCTTTGGTGCCAAAATCGCCAGAAATGTTGCACTCGATGCCCTTACCGCCACCTCAATGGCATTAAGTGCACCTGCATTGATCGCAGCAAATATAATGAGCATGGGGGAGTTGTGAAGCCTGCTCTAGTTACATGGGGACTTGATGGGTATGCCTCCATTTTGTAGCATGGGTCCGGTGTCATCCCCATATTCATTATTTGGATGGAAGGCACAGTAGGCAGCTGCATTTTAGTGAACATGTCCCTAAAAGTTCTTTTATAAAATTACCTCATGAGATATGAGTGTAAAAGAAGGTGTGTACTTTTACTGGACCTATGTGTAAAAGCATTCAGGGGTGTAGTTTAGATGGGCCATGGGCAGAGTCATGAAGTACATAAGTAGGGTGGGATATTCAGCGGCGGTGGCTAGTTCGGTTACAGTGGCTAGCTGTTGCTGTTGAAATGAACACCTGGATATTCAATACTGGGGCCATATCTGGCCACCAGCACGGAATATCCAGGTTTTCCAGAGAAGCAGGAAACGAACCGGGCAGTGGTGACATTCAGTCGCTGCCGGGTTAGCCAATGCAGTGAAAGTTAGGCCACCCTTTCAGGCTCAATATTTCTGCTGCCCAATTATTCTGGGTGCCACCTCAGCTCCAACCACGGGGCATCAGCACCGAGTATATACATCAGCACAAGCTGTGTTAGTGCCACTTAATATCCCAGTGACCGCGATTAATGCAGTTAGAAGATATGCTAACTGCGTTAATCAGATTGAATACCCCCTCCCCTCTCTAATTTATAAATTATACATCTGTGGGAGAGAGAGCTGCTTTTGCCTGGGAGCTGCCGCGGTTTTCCTTGCCGTGGAGCAGCATGGTCGGTTGGAGTTGGATGCCTGCGGAGACTGCTGCAGGCAGTGGGTAGCCGCCCCTTGTGCCGAGGACCCCCCTGAGACCTACAAAGCCCAGCAGGGGCTGTGCTTCGCAGGAGAGAGAGCTGCTTTTGCCTGGGAGCTGCCGCGGTTTTCCTTGCCGCGGAGCAGTGTGGTCGGTTGGAGTTGGATGCCTGCGGAGACTGCTGCAGGCAGTAGGTAGCCGCCCCTTGTGCCGAGGACCCCTCCCCCCCGAGACCTACAAAGCCCAGCGGGGGCTGTGCTTCGCTGGAGAGAGAGCTGCTTTTGCCTGGGAGCTGCCGCAGATTTCCTTGCTGCAGAGCAGCGTGGTCATTTGGAGTTGGATGCCTGCGGAGACTGCTGCAGGCAGTGGGTAGCTGCCCTTTGTGCCGAGGACCCTCCCCAGACCTACAAAGCCCAGCGGGGGCTGTGCTTCACTGGAGAGAGAGCTGCTTTTGCCTGGGAGCTGCCACGGGTTTCCTTGCCGCGGAGCAGCATGGTCGGTTGGAGTTGGATGCCTGCGGAGACTGCTGCAGGCAGTGGGTAGCCGCCCCTTGTGCTGAGGACCCCCCCGAGACCTACAAAGCCCAGTCGGAGCTATACGCGGCCGCGTGTTCATGACCTGCGGGGTCGCGTCCTAAGGGGCGTGTCTCAAGGGGCTAGACACGCTCCTTGTGTGCTCCTTTGGTGCTCCTGTGGTGGCATTCAGGAGCGCTAGTTGTTCGTGTGTCTGTCAATGGGGAAGCGGAAAGCGAAACCAGCTGCCAAGGTAACATCAGGAGATGGAGGTAAGGTGTCCGGCCCTATGGATAGACACATAACTTCCTTTCCACCTGCCAGCCAGTCTCCGGATGGGGCCTCTTTGAGCCCGGGCATCCGGAAACCACCTCCTTTCCCCCAACTTCCACATTCTTCTACGCCTTTGGAGTAATCCCCACAAGTTACATCCCCGGTGCTAATCCCTGTGGATCCTGTCACTTCTGAAAATTTGTTTGTGCCACTTGACCGTGAGGTGACTCTTTTGGATATTTGGTCAGTGCTTCAAAAGATTGACACTCGTTTAACTACTACTGTTACCTCTTTGTGTAACTTTTCATGCGATGTGGTCACTAAGGTTAAAGCTATTGATAATCAATTGACTGCTGTCGCCGGTTCGGTGGCCCGGGTGGATTCTCAGCTGCAAACGTATAGGGATTCTAATGCTGTTTTTGTTAAGGATATTTCCTCAGTTTCCTATCGTTTGGAACGGCTTGAGAATCAACAGAGGGCTAGGAACCTGCGTTTTTTGAATTTTCCTTCCACCCATTTGCTTTCTCCTGAGATATTACTGAAAAAGTATTTTTCTGAGAATCTGTGGATATTGTGCAATTGTATTCCTTCTTTCCTGGTTCTAAGGCTATGCCGCAGACAAAAGAGGAATCTCCCCCTTTGGATAATTCGGCAGTCCTTAATCTAACAGATTTTTTGCAAGATTCGCAGGATGTCATTCCAAAGCGTTGTACTTTGGTTGTGACATTCGGGACCGAATCTCTTAAGTTGCGAATTATACGTGCTTATTTTAAATGTAAAGATGCCTTGTTTTGTGGATATAAGCTTCAGGTTTTTCCAGATGTAGGCCGGGTGACTCAGGTTCGACGAAAACAGTTCCTCGAGCTAAGAGCCAGGGTTATAGCCCTGGGGGCCTCTTTTTTCTTGAAGTTTCCTTGTCGCTGTTTAGTAACTTATGAGGGTCGGGATTATGTGTATATTGATGTGATTCATCTGCGTCAGTTTCTTTCTAACAAGGAGGATGTGGTTAGGGAGGGAGAAGTTTAGGTGGGTTAGCTATTTTTTCATGTGCTCCCTAATTTGGAGTTTTACTTAAACTTCTTTTTTCTTGGTATTTGCCTTTTTCCCCTTTGGGGGAGTTTGTTGGACTCTCTCTCTCTTGATGTGATTTGATTGATGTGAATGATATATTGTTCTTGAATGCTTTTATGACTTTTGTTAAAAGGATTTCTTGTATTGATTTATTCTTGTATTCAGGAAAATCTAAATAAATAAATTAAAAAAAAAAATTATACATCTGTGTGTTTACTTCACCCGGGTACAACTGTGAAGTACCTGCTCTTATATGGCGGCATATCATGAACACCCCCATTAGTCAGCATGGGTCTGGGCTGCCCCGTGCTAATTTTTGTTTACTACTATGCACTAAGAGATGATTCCTTAGCACATTTTATCAATATGTCCCATATTTACTAACAGACCATCATAAAAGGAGTTCACATCACCAAACAGAAATACTGTGGTTGTACATAGCACTTCAGTATAATCATTAGTCCAATGTTTTGCTCTTCCTATTATACTCAAGTGTCTCTTAGTAATTTTCCAATAGATTATTACGTTTACTCATATCAGTTTCACATTTCTATAATTCTCACTTGACTAGTGGCATACATTGCACCCAAGCAATGTAAGGGCCTGAGCAGGAAGGGACCCACATGGTGGCAGTAAAGACAGAGTTGCAAACTTACCTTTAAACTTTTGCTGCTCTGCCTCTGCTCTTCTTTTATGTCACCTCCCGATCACTACTGGGCTGAAGTCTTGTGATAACAGCCATACTGTGAGACTTCTGCTTCCCAGTGGCCAGGAGGTGACGGCTGCTGGGCCTCAAAACTTGAAATGCAGAGGCAGCAAAGCAAACATTTTAAAGTAAATTTGCCTGTGGGGGAGGGTGACACCACCGCCACCGCAACAATGGGGGGGCCCTGAGCAAAATTTTGCTTCGGGCCCCTCATTAGAACTTATGCCACTGTACTTGATCCTTCAATTATAAATAATTTTGGTTTGTTTCTTCTCAAGCAACATCAGACTTCGTACAATGAAACTAAATGTGTTTTTTTTTCCTTTAAAATTTTTAACTCCAGTGCTTCAGATATCATTTATTTATTTATTTATTTATTTAACAGTTCTTCTATACCGCTCTATTTTAGATCAGAGCGGTTTACAATAAACAGGGAGATCAACTTGGAAGTAACTGGGGGAAACTATGTACATTCGACTATTACTTAGCTGACTAATGAAGGCTGATCTGATGTGATATCATGTTTCAAGTGGTTCACTGTGTTTTGGAGAAATTGTCTCCTCAAACAGCCATTATTCCTCAGTCTTTTCTATAATACAAATAAAATGGCGTCAGCATTTATTTAGCCTTAGAAAGATGGCCCTATCAACCAATAAGAAGGCTGTTTCTAATAAATCAAATTGCTTCAGTTCAGATCAATGTCATCCATTTAATAAAACCACTAGATACGAGAAAGGTATAACTAGGAACAATAAACAAGTACGCGGTGCCATATTTCAACCATCTAAGTGTATGACCATGCATCAAGGGGGTTACTTACCAGAATTTGTTATTCCCAGATCTTCATTTCCTTTATTCTAGCTGTATAGTAAAGCAGTATTGAAATTGTTTCAACACTGATCGCTCTTTTGGTTCTGACTGTCTCGTCTCACTATTTCAACTTCAACCTTTTCTCTGCTGCATTTTAACATCCTAGACTTCCTTTTTCCATTCTATATCACAATTTAACCTTTTGATTATATTGCATAGAACAAAAACATCCAATGTAGAGGGAGGAGTGGTCTAGTGGTTAGGAAAAGGTACTTCAGGCCGGAGGGCCGGGGGTTCAAGTCCCACCTGGGGACAGCAATCTCAGGCCAGAAGGACTGGGATTTCTAGTCCTATAGGCACTCCTTGTGGTCTTGGGCAAGCCACTTAACCCTCCACTGCCCATGTTCCCTGTAAGTATTAACATATGTGTGTCATATCCCCTCGTGTTAAATGTATCCCCCAATTGACCGCTTTGACCCAGTGAAAAGCAGAATATAAATACAGCTAAATAAAAAAAAATAATAAATGTTGATCTCTTTAATCAAATCATACATGATCTATAGTCCTCCCTTTAGGATTTTGCCATGCTCCATTTATTTTTTTTAAGCCTTTATTTAGCGGTTTAAACAGAACTGAACATTTACAACAATGTACAACATAAAAAAAACAAAAACAAAAACGCCCATACTTATACAATATAGTATACAGTGCAAGAACAATGCTTCCTATGACTAAGGCTTCACTTCTAATGTCAATTACCTTCTTAACTCCCCCCATCTGACTATCTATCCTCTAAGTCCTAGCTGCCCTTAGACTCATTAGACTCATTAGCTCACCTGGTGACGAACACCGCCCCCCCCCCTTCCACTACCTTATGAGCACTACTAATGTGATAGGCGATGGCCTAGCATGTAGCAGAGCTAGGTCTGAAGCCCTTTTTCTCCTGCTTTAAAATGTTATTGCTGAAGCCCTTTTTCTCCTGCTTTAAAATGTTATTGCTGATTTTGGAAAATTACAGAATGCTGTTAGCTGTTAGAAAGAAATACTGTTCTATTCTGATTTGATAACATGTTCTGCTCTCCTGGAGATAAGAGAATTAAAACTTTTACTGTTTATTGTTTAGGTAAGCCAGATGTCTGTTTCAGTAGAATGCCGCGCCACTGTATCTTTGCTAAATGTGCACTGACCTCGTAATTAGGATGAAAATATAGCAGAGAAACTGAACAGTGTAAGAATATTTTGTCTAGCATTATGAAGATTGTTTAGTGTTTTGAGCCAGGGCTAGAGATACATCTTAGCCTTGCTTTGTTTGGCCTTGCTTTGTTTTGCTTTTGATGAGAATGCTTCTGATATGCCTTCCACTATCTTTGCAAGCTAACTGACCTTTCAAGAGTAGCGAAATATACTGTATACTTTAGCAGAAGTATTATGTTTAGTGTTATGTCTACCAAGACCAGGACCAATGAGAAGTTTTGCCTGTATTAGACTGGAGAAGAACGGTATATAAACTGTCATTTTTCTGAGCTCGGGGCTCAAACATTTTGTATGCCAGTGCTGAGACTGTATATACAATAAAAGGGAGTTGAATCCTCGTCCATTGACTCCGGGTATTATTGGGGTTGCGGGCCCTTCGCTATTACAGTTTCTTGGTGCGTTGGCCAGGAAGCGTAATATGAATTGAACGCAAGCGAATAATTCCACGTATTACCGCTTCTAGGTTTGGTCCGGCTGGGACCGCAGCCGACCGACAGCGGAGAGGATCCCAGGCGCCGCCGGTCCCTTGTATCGGAGGGTTCCGTCCTGCCTCGGCGGCCTGCCGGGTCCAGCTGGCCAACACCTCGAACCCTGGTTGAGGGGAGTCCAGGATTCAACCCCAGGTGGAACGGGCTGCGCAGCGCATTAGCTACCGGATCCGGTGAGTACTGATTTTTCTGGTTTTTAGTCAGATAGCTTTGGGAAAGTCTCGAGACACTTCTGGTACAGTAACAGGTAAAGGAAGTCTGATCAACTTCCACGGGCGATCCTAGTACCCCTGCAAGTAGTGCGCTGGGCGAAACCATCAGCCCTTTCGGTTTCAGTAATTCTGGTTTAGTCAGTTAGCCCGGAAATTTTGGAATTTGGGAAATGCTAGCAAGTTTGGTTGTGTGAAGTGTGTTTGAGAGGCTTTGCAATACAGGCCAAGCGAGAGCGGACTCCTCAGTAGCGCAGTTCTTGACCGGGCGACCGCGTTCAAGTCGCGAACAGGAGGAAGCGTCTGTTGTTTGTCCCCCCCCTTACCTGTAGCCATTCCACCTACCCTTTCTGTTTGCTGTCTTATACGTTGTACGTCATCATGGGAGGGGCAGAGTCTGTGCAAACTCCGTTAAACTGTATGATCACAAATTTTAAGAAGGGTTTTAGTGGTGATTATGGGATTAAAATGACAGCGCCCCGTTTAGAAATATTGTGTAGCAGAGTATGGCCAGCGCTAGATGCCGGGTGGCCACCAGAAGGTACTTTTGATATCCAAACTGTGTCCCGAGTGCACAAGATAGTGCGCAGCTATAGTCCTGAACAGTTTTCCTATATAGACTCCTGGTTAGGCATATGTGAAAAGCAGCCCCTCTGGATGAAGAGTTGCAGTGAGGAACAGAAAAGGATTATGTTAGCCACTACCACAAGAGTCCCTGCTAAGACAGGGAAGCTTCCGATTTATGCAGAGCCAGAGCCCCCAGAGGTTCCGGGATATCCACCTGCCTTTCTGTATACCCCAGTCCCGTCAGCTCCACCCCAAGTATCCCCGCCAGTATCCCGAGTAGAGCCGGAGGTAGCAAGCGTGCCTCCAGCCGAAGTGCCTCCCCCTGAACATCCACCTCAAAAACTTGAAGAGCAGACCCCTCCTCGTAGAAGTCGGAGCCCTAGTCCTGAGCAGTACTCTGATGCGGAGCAGTCACCCCATGAGGACTCTGCTAGTGGAAAGTCAGATGCCAGTCCAGAGCCATCCACCAGACCAGACACCAGTAGCAAAGACACCTCCAGATCTACTAAGCTGCGGGATGCCCTCAGACCCCGGAAAAAAGGCCAGAAAGAAGCCCGCCAAATGCCACTACGGCAGGTCCCAGGATTACCTTTCAAAAATGAAGAGGGTCAGGTTGTGCCCGGACCAACCAGCTTAGTTTATGTGCCTTTTTCCACAACAGATTTATTAAATTGGAAAACACATTATGCCTCCTATACTGACAAGCCCCATGATTTGACAGAGTTAATGTCTAGTATTATGCAAACCCATCAGCCCACCTGGTCTGATTGTCGCCAGCTCCTGGCTACCCTCTTTACTACAGAGGAGCGGGCACGGATAGTGCGGGCAGCCACTAAATGGTTGGAGGAGAACCCTGTAGTTGGGAGAGACCAGAATCTAGATCTCCAGCAGGCAGCAGCTGCAGATTTTCCTAACAAAGATCCCAAGTGGGACCCAAATAGCGATGCAGGAGAAAAAGCCCTCACCCGGTTTCGCCAGGCTTTACTACAGGGCCTGCGGAAGGGAGGTCAGAAAGCTATGAATATTGGGAAAGTAACAGAAGTTCTTCAGCGCCCAGATGAGAGTCCGGCTGCTTTCTATGAACGATTATCTGAAGCCTATAGACTTTACACTCCATATGACCCAGCAGCTGAAGAGAATTTACGCATGGTAAATACTGCTTTTGTGAGTCAGTCCCAGGGAGACATAAAGCGAAAACTGCAGAAATTAGAAGGATTTGCAGGCATGAATTCAGCACAGCTAATGGAAGTCGCGCAAAAGGTATATGTGAACCGTGATGAAGAATGCAAAAGGGAAAGTGACCGAAGGATGAGGAGAAAAGTAGATCTGCTCGCTGCAGCACTAGTGGAAGGACGTGGAGGAGGATATCCTAACCGAAGAGCCAGAGGACGAGGAAGGGGCTGAGGGAGCGTTCGGCCCCCCCTTAGGCGCAAATCAGTGCACTTATTGTAAAGAGGAAGGACATTGGAAGGATACGTGCCCGAAACGTGGCTCCACCCCCTGGAGGGGACGTGGGAGCACCAGGAGAGTGGGGGGGCAATTCCAGCAGCGAGGGGGGATGCAGCGCGCACAGTTTCAACAGACCCAGCAGAATGAGACTGCCATGGAAGGAATAGTCGCCGAGGGCTATTTCATGGATGATGAGGACTAGGCCAGACCGGGCTCCAAGTTCTTCTTGGGTCTCCAGGAGCCTATGGTCAAATTAAAGATTGGAGACCAGCATATGGACTTTATGGTAGACACGGGGGCTGAACATTCAGTAGTAGCCAAGCCTGTGGCCCCTGTGTCTTCTCGATCTGTTACAATTGTGGGAGCTACTGGAACTAGAACCACAAGACCTTTCCTGCAGAACCGCGCCTGTGAACTAGGGGGGCAGCAGATAACACACCAGTTCCTGTACATGCCTGAATGCCCAGTTCCCCTTTTGGGCCGAGACATGCTTGCAAAGCTTCAAGCACAGATATCCTTTGTTGAAGGGGGAAAAATGGAAATGACTATAAACTCAAAGACTGCTGGCCTGATGGTGTTAACTGTCCCCCGAGAAGAAGAATGGCGGTTCTATTTAGCTGCAACCAAAACAGCAAGTTCCTGTATACTTACCAGCATTGCAGCCCCACCTGGAGTATGGGCAGAGAATAATCCACCTGACCTAGCAAAGAATATAGCTCCTGTGCTTGTTACCTTGAAACCGGGAGCAGAACCAGTGCATGTGCGTCAGTATCCCCTCCCAAGACCAGCAATTGAAGGCATTCATCGCCACCTGAAGAAATTATTGCAGTATGGACTTCTAAGAGAATGCCAATCACCCTGGAACACCCCCCTTCTCCCAATCAAGAAGCCTGGGACAGGTGACTACCGCCCAGTGCAGGATCTACGTCGAGTGAACAGTGCAGTTGAAACCATACATCCAGTAGTACCAAATCCTTACACCCTCCTGGGACTGATTCCAGCAGAAGCCACTCACTTTACTGTTTTGGACTTAAAAGATGCCTTTTTCTGTATACGCCTGGCAGAGGCCAGTCAGCTTTTGTTTGCATTTGAATGGGAAAACCCTACCACAGGACGACGAGGGCAACTCACTTGGACTCGATTACCACAAGGATTCAAGAACTCACCCACTATCTTCAGTGCAGCCCTCAGTCAAGATCTGTCAAGCTACTCTGTAACTCCGGGAAAAAGAATTTTGCTCCAATATGTAGATGATTTGCTCATAGCCACCAACAACAAATTTGATTGTATACAATCTACAAGTGACCTTCTGCACCTTTTGAATGAAGCTGGATACAAGGTTTCCAGAGCCAAGGCGCAGCTGTGCCAGACAGAAGTGAAATACTTAGGGTTCCATCTGTCCACAGGAACCCGGAAGTTAGGACTTGAGCGAAAAGAAGCAGTATGCCGCATCCCAACCCCCACTACTAGGAAACAGGTGCGAGCTTTCTTAGGAGCTGCAGGCTACTGCCGCATATGGATACCAAATTTTGCGCTCATGGCGAAACCCTTGTACCAAGTCACACAAGGAATGGAACGATCTCCCCTGGAATGGGGCCCAGAACAAGATAAAGCATTCAAATCACTGAAAACAGCATTGATGTCATCCCCAGCCTTGGACCTACCGGATGTGCAGAAACCATTTCGTCTGTATGTCCATGAATCAAGTGGAAACACATTGGGAGTCTTGACCCAGCCTCTTGGGTCTTGGCAGCGACCTATGGCCTACCTGTCGAAACAATTGGATCCTGTTGCCAAAGGCTGGCCACTTTGCCTGAGAGCTGTAGCAGCCACAGCCCTCTTAGTGAGCGAAGCAGATAAGCTCACCTTAGGACAAAACCTTCAAGTTACTGTACCGCACTCTGTTTTAACCCTGCTGGAGCACAAAGGAAACCATTGGCTCACCAATGCCCGAATGCTGAAGTATCAAAGTATGCTATGTAAGAATACTAACTTGCAATTGAGTGTTAGCCAAACGCTGAACCCAGCTACCCTATTACCAATTGGACCAGGCCCACCTGACCATGATTGTTTAGAAGTAATGGACACTGTATATTCAAGTCGCCCAGATTTGACTGATATGCCCTTGAGTGACCCAGACAGAACTTTCTTCGTGGATGGGAGTAGCCTCATAATTGAAGGACAGCGATGTGCTGGATATGCAGTAGTGACTCTGGACATGGTAGTAGAATCATCAGCTCTAGCCCCAGGAACCTCAGCGCAGAAGGCTGAATTGATAGCCCTCACACGTGCACTCAGAATCGGAGCCGGAATCAGTCTGAATGTGTATATAGACTCTAAATATGCTTTTACAACGCTGCATGCCCATGGGGCCCTGTATAAAGAACGTGGATTGATCACCTCAGGAGGCAAGTCTGTCAAGTATGGCCCAGAAATATTGACTTTGTTGGAAGCAGTTTGGGCCCCTAAACGCGTTGCTGTAATGCATTGCCGAGGCCATCAGACTGGAGATGGAGAAGTGTCCCGAGGAAACAGATTTGCTGATGCCTCTGCCCGAGAAGCAGCCATTGCAGGACAAATTACCACCCCAAATGCCGCGATTCAAGCAGCCATATTTCCAGTACCTCTTAGTGCATGGACCCCCAGATATACCAAAGTGGAGATGGACCATTACTGTCAAAAGGAGGAGGGGCAATTATCAGACACTGGGTGGATTGTGTTGCCACCGCCTGAAGGGAGCTTAACCCCTGGTATGACTAATTCCTGAAGCATTAGGCCCTGCTTTTGTCCAAGCTTTTCATCAGGTCACACACTATGGAAAAACTAAGATGGCAGAAGCTCTGAAGCCAAATTTCTATATCTCAATGTTAGGACCTTTAACCACCTCAGTAGCCCGAAGCTGTGTGACCTGTGCCAAAAACAATGCCCGCCAGAGTCCTGTCCTACCCCCAAGAATTCAGTCAGTGGGAGTTACCCCCATGGGAAATATCCAAATAGACTTTGCAGAAATGCCACGAGCAAACGGATATCGCTACTTGTTGGTCCATTCTGTACCTTTTCTAGATGGGTGGAAGCTTTTCCCACCAGAACTGAGAAGGCCAGAGAAGTCACTAAGGCCTTGCTTCATGAGATCATCCCCAGATTTGGAATACCACTGACCATGGGGTCTGACAATGGGCCCTCCTTTGTGTCACAAGTAACCCAGCAGCTAGCCCATGCCCTGCAGATACAATGGAAGTTACACACAGCATATAGGCCCCAGAGTTCAGGGAAAGTAGAGAGAATGAACCGGACCCTGAAGTCTCAGATATCCAAACTCTGTCAGGAAGCCCACCTGAAGTGGCCCCAAGCTCTCCCCATTGCCCTTCTCCGAATACGGTCAGCACCCATCACGCCATTAGGGGTGTCCCCATTTGAGATCCTGTATGGGAGGCCCCCGCCTATAATTCAGGGGATAAGGGGAGATATGAATCAAATTGGAGCACAAATTACTAGGCAGGAATTGTTGGCTTTAAGTTCTGTTTTGCAGGGTCTTCATACCTGGGTGCAGGACCAGTTGCCTATCAATCTAACCGAACCCTTGCACCCTTTCAAGTCTGGAGCCTCGGTGTGGGTAAAAGAGTGGAAAAAGACACCATTGGCGCCTCATTGGAAAGGCCCATATATCGTTTTGCTATCAACCCCAACAGCAGTGAAAGTGGCAGAGATCGACTCCTGGATCCACCACAGTCGAGTGAAACCAGCAACAGTTCCTGAGAGTCGCCCCTGGACTTCGATCGCTAATCCTGCATCACCGTTGCGAATCACACTGCGAAGAAGAGATCCATCATCGTAGAGAACGTTGCCAACTTGTTTCTGAACATCACAGAGACGTTCTTCAGTTCTGCATTAACTACATTCCAGACCCTATCAACCTCAATCAACCATCATCTACCTTAGTAATCATCAGAGACTATAATCATGAACTCTATTATCGATAGTACTATTGACCGCAAGGCAGCGGCACATATATTAGCCTCATGGGATTATTACCCTATACCGCACAGTGATCCCTCTACTATGTTCTGAAGTATTTTTGCTATTTGTGTGATTAGATTCTCACCCTTCCTCACTTGCGGGTGTGAATAATCAAAAGGAGGGAATGTGATAGGCGATGGCCTAGCATGTAGCAGAGCTAGGTCTGAAGCCCTTTTTCTCCTGCTTTAAAATGTTATTGCTGAAGCCCTTTTTCTCCTGCTTTAAAATGTTATTGCTGATTTTGGAAAATTACAGAATGCTGTTAGCTGTTAGAAAGAAATACTGTTCTATTCTGATTTGATAACATGTTCTGCTCTCCTGGAGATAAGAGAATTAAAACTTTTACTGTTTATTGTTTAGGTAAGCCAGATGTCTGTTTCAGTAGAATGCCGCGCCACTGTATCTTTGCTAGATGTGCACTGACCTCGTAATTAGGATGAAAATATAGCAGAGAAACTGAACAGTGTAAGAATATTTTGTCTAGCATTATGAAGATTGTTTGGTGTTTTGAGCCAGGGCTAGAGATACATCTTAGCATTGCTTTGTTTGGCCTTGCTTTGTTTTGCTTTTGATGAGAATGCTTCTGATATGCCTTCCACTATCTTTGCAAGCTAACTGACCTTGCAAGAGTAGCGAAATATACTGTATACTTTAGCAGAAGTATTATGTTTAGTGTTATGTCTACCAAGACCAGGACCAATGAGAAGTTTTGCCTGTATTAGACTGGAGAAGAACGGTATATAAACTGTCATTTTTCTGAGCTCGGGGCTCAGACATTTTGTATGCCAGTGCTGAGACTGTATATACAATAAAAGGGAGTTGAATCCTCGTCCATTGACTCCGGGTATTATTGGGGTTGCGGGCCCTTCACTATTACACTATCACAGTAGTCACAAGTCAAGGGTGTCCCACTTTCTGAGCATATTAGAATAACACAGGTTTTGACTCGCGTATGCTCTCTCATATGCCCGGTGTGCACACAGCGAGTTCCACCAATATTCAACATTCAGATTCGAAAAATTCTTCCAATGGCTCAGTATCACTTTCAAGGCAAGTCCAAGCATCAAGTCCAGAATCCAGTAGTCATGCTTCTCCAAATCAGGAATTTCAGCCTGTGATTTGTAGATTATTATACGGTATGTTAGTGGCGTACATATTTTCAACAACCGGGTCACTCGCCTCCACACTTGCTGCCAATATCCCTGCAACTTGGGACAGTAGAATAGCATGTGCGCTATTGTACCAATGTCACTCTCGCATGGTCAACAACGATTCCCTGCTTGAGGCTTCCACTTTGCTGTTTTCAGTGGGATTAAGTATGCTCGATGAGCCAGGAAATACAGCGTTTGCGTTAGCGAGGCCGCTCTTGTTACTCTTATCTGCGTTCCCCAAAAGATGTTCCACATATCTGGGTTGCCTAGTTCCCCTATCTCGGATTCCCAGACCAGCTCCAGACCTTTACATCTCCGCTTCTCTCCATCACGCAGAATAGCAACAAATTTTGATATCAAATGAGACCCCATTTTCATCTCCTTCACCTTCTGTAGCAGTGGGTGCCCTGCACTTAATGCAACTGGTGAGATTTCAGCCTTGCTCAGATAGTGTCTCAGCTGACATCATTGGTACAGACAGACAACAGGCAGATCAAACTCTTGTTGCAGGACCAAAAAGGGTTTAAATACATTATTATGAATCAGCTGACCCAGATTACATATGCGGTGCTTTATCCAAGTGTTCCACACAAAGCTTCGTCCTGCAATCTTGAACCGCGGGTTCAACCATATAGATGTCCCTGTAGTACATTCTCTTGCGCCTTCTACATAGTTCTTAAATATTTGATAAGCTTGCTGTGTAGCCCTCATCATTCCATTAGGTGTATTCTCTGAGGCATCATCAGCCCCAATGCGCATCCATAATGGAAGCGGTTTGCTTATGGCCGCCTCAATTCGCAGCTATTGGGGATCCTCTTCCCTTATCTCCTCCTCACTCCAACTAATACCTTGTTTCAGGAGAGCAGCTACATGGTACCCAAAGAAATCTGGGAAGTGCACTCCCCCTCGTTTTTTTGGTAGTTTCAGTTCCCATGCCGCTATTCTTGCCATTTTGTTGCGCCACAAAAATGATAGCAACAGCTTGTTTAGTTTTATATAGAATTGTAATTCAAATAGCATCAGTATCATACTTAAAATATATGTTATCTTGGGGACAATCACCATTTTTATGGTTTCTAGCCTGCCCCACCAGGTTAGGTTCAACGGAGATCACTTATCCATGTATTCCCGAATCGTCGTCTCACAGATGGTTCTGTTTTGTTGCATTGTCTCATCCATGGTGGTTCCATATTTTATACCCAAGTACTTAAAAGAAAATTGCTCCACCTTAAATGGATATTGATTTAATTCTGACATGGAAACATGAGAATTTAGAGGTATTACCGTAGTTTTCATTAAGTTAACTTTGTATCCTGATATTGCCGAGTACTCAGCAATAACTTCGAGCACTGTTGTCAGAGAGCTGGGTTCTAAGAACAGAAACAAGTCATCCGCATAGGCTGATAGTTTGCACTGGCATCCACAGACATCTAAGCCTATGATATCCCTGTGTTGTCTGATCTTCAATGTCAGGGGCTCAAATGCCAGATTAAACAACAGTGGCGACAAGGGGCAGCCTTGTCGTGTTCCCCTGTGCAGCCAAAAGCCCGTTGACATCGTTGCATTCGCAATTACTTGAGCTGAAGGTTTGGTGTATAACATTTCGACTCTCTTAAGGAATTTTTCTTTGATTCCAAACCACCTCATCGTTCTGAAGAGGAACAGCCATTCTACTCTGTCGAATGCCTTCTCGGCATCTAAGATTTTGATTAAATTTGACTACCGTTTTTGGGATTTTTTTGCATTTTGATTCTCGGCATCTAAGGCAAGCCCAACCACGGGGTAGCTTATCTTCTGCGCTCGCAACAAGACATGCGCCAACAATCGACCATTGTCCGTAGTCGACCTGCCTGTCATAAATCCACATTGATCTGGGTGAATAAGCACCTCAAGTACTTTTCCCAATCTATTGGCTAGTATCTTTGCATATATCTTGTAATCAGCATTCAGAAGTGAGATGGGGTGATAATTTTCTACTTTCTGAGGATCCCTCCTGGGCTTCGGATGTATGACAATGTTTGCCTCAGAAAGTGCCCCAACATCTGGGCACTCTTCATATAGTCTACTATAGTATACTTGCAGTTCTGGTGCTAACTGCTCAACAAATTTAGCATAGAATTCTATGGGCAATCCATCTGGTCCGCTTGCTTTCCCCTTCGCTAATTGCCACACTGCCTGCTGAATTTCCCTGCAGGTAATATCTTCTTCCAGCGATAACGCTTGCTGCTCAGTTAACTGTGGTCCAACAACATTGGAAGTTAGTTCTCCAAAAGCTTCCTCACTCCAGTCAGTCTCTGATTGGTACAGCTTTGCATAAAAATTTCTGCAATGTTCCAATATTCCTTCATCATCCACAATCAGCTGGCCTCCCTCATCTCACAGACCAGTGATGCGTGATACAGCTTCTTTCGCTCTCAAAGTACGGGCTAAAACCTGACTTGCCCGGTTGTTCTCGTGATAATACATACTCTGCTGCGCCTTAATTTGTCATTGCGCTTCTGAGTTCAATATGGAGTTGTATTGGTAACGCAACTTCTGTAGCCTTATCAACACCAGTGGATCTAATTGCTTGGTTAGCAGCCGTTCCCCAGCTCGAATTTCCAAATTTAACTTGTCCAGCTCTTTCTCTCTAGTTCTCCGCTGCTGTATACTATACGAAGTTATATGCCCTCGTATGGTCGCTTTGAACACTTCCCACCAGGCCCATGTTGATGTTTCAGATTCTACATTGTGTTCAAAATAGGTAGTGATACCTTTTTTTATATAGGTGATAAAATCTTTATCCGCTAGCCATGCTTTATCAAAGCGCCATCTAGGTTTGGTTTTCTTTACCTTGTTCAAGTCTAGTGTAACCGATACTGCTGCATGATCCGAGATCGTTTTAGTTTGCATTCCTGTCTCTATGAGCTGAGGCACTATTGTTTTTGATATCAAAAAGTAATCTATTCTCGGGGGCGGAGCCTGATGTCCAGCGGGAAAGTCGCATAGCGCTGAGGCTCCTGAGAGGCCTACTAGGAATCCTGAATAAAACCGCACTAAACCCCTGACTTACTTTACCAAATCTGCCACGGGTGTTTAGCAGGATGGCGGGACCCAAACCGGTGCGTCTGGATTATGGGAATCCGATCAATGCACACGGCAAACGCTCAAAGACTGAGCCCCCGTCCCCCCAAAAGATGGCGGCACCTCGAGAAGGGCCTGAGGGACTTCCAGAGATCCTGGCTGAAATACGGGGCGTCAAAGAGCTTGTGCAAACAAACGGGGAATCACTCCGGGCAGTAAGAGAAGATCTGGCCATGCTGCAAGAAAAATTCGAAGGGATCTCTCTGCGACAAGATAAAATGGAAGGGATCCTTAATGCACACGAGGCTCGCTTAGTGAAACTGGACAGGGTTATTTATTTTATTTTATTTATTTATTAACAATTCTTATATACCGCACTATTAGACATCAGCGCGGTTTACATTAAACAGAAAACATCCAACAGTTTACATCTGTCTGGTCATTACATTTAACAGGAGGTATAACTTGGCGAAATAGGGGAAACTAAATACAATGGTGGTTTATCTATTAAGGGATATCATGGTTAACTATATACAGAGTGTTACCAACAGTGTATGGAACTGTTTGTTATCTACAGAGTAAAGTTGGCTTGTTGCGAGGGTCTATCCCTTTGGCCACTCCTGCTATTCACCTGATGGTTGTGATCGGAGCTGTCATTGAGATATTTGAGGAAAAGGAAATGTTTTAGCTCCTTTCTGAACTGATTCAAATTGGTCATTGCTCTGATTTGTGCTGGTAAGGTGTTCCATAGGTTTGGGGCACAGAGTCGGAAGGCTCTGTTAGATGTTGATCTGTTGCATCTTGTGGTTTCTATTGGGATGACCAGCGTGTTCAAATCTGCTGTTCTTCGCGGCCTGTTTGGTGCAAGTGGTTGTATGAGGTTGGAGAGGGAGGAAGAGGTGAGTCCCATAGCCGCTTTGAACGTTAGCAGCAAGGTCTTGAAACTAATCCTTGCTTGGATGGGGAGCCAGTGTAGCTGTTTTAGAAGGGGTGTCACGTGGTCTCTCCTGGATGCCCCAAGGAGTACTCTCGCTGCACTGTTCATGGCTAGCTGCAGGGGGTTCAGGGTGGACTGGGGGAGTCCTTGTAGTATGGAATTTGAGAAGTCGAAGTGGGGAAGTATAAGAGCTTGATAAATGGTCCGGAAGTCTTCCGGTTCAAGTAGTGTGCGTAGGTGTCTGAGGGATCTGATTTTAAAGTAGATTGCCTTGACTGTATTGGCTATGTGGTTCTTCATGTCAAGGTGTTGGTCTAGTGTTACTCCAAGGTAACATATTGCATGTTTCACTTGGAGTTGGGCATCCTTTACGTTAATACAACTAGGAGGGGTGAAGTTGGTGTTCCTCGAGACGAAAAGGACTTCCGTCTTTTTGTGTTGTATTCTCAGATTTTGTGATAGCAGCCACTCTGATATGGTATCAAAGCAGTTAGTCAGCGGAGTGAGGTCTAGGCAATCGAGTGATATTGGCATATATAATAGAACATCATCTGCATATATCATGTAACTGACATTAAAGGATCTGATGATGTCGCAGATGGGTTGAATGTATATATTAAACATCAGTGCAGATAAGGAGGATCCTTGCGGTACACCTTGGGTTTGTTGGAATGGTTCAGATGTATCTCCGTCGACTCGGACATGTTGCCATCTATCGGACAGGTAAGATTTGCACCATTCAAGTGCTGTTCCACAGATGCCTTTTTCTCTTAGCCGGTAGATAAGAATTTCGTGGTATACTGAGTCAAAAGCCGCTGCTATGTCTAGAAAGACAAGCGCGAAACCCTGGCTTATGTTATCCACACCTGAGATTATGTTGTTGAAGAGGGTTGTGAGCAGTGTTTCTACCCCATGTGACTCTCTGAATCCATGTTGGGCTGGATCCAGTGGGGCAGAGGTGTCTATGTGATCCTGTAATTGCCTGTGCAATATTTTCTCGATGATTTTTGCTAGCATAGGTATGCTAGATATGGGCCTGTAAGATTCTACCTGTTGCGGATCAAGTTTGGTATTCTTTAACAGCGGTCTAACGGAGGTCTGCTTGAGAGTGGATGGGAAATAGCCAGTAGAGAGGGAATGGTCTACGATTCTTGCTATAATTGGGGATATATCACATCGCAGGTCCTTTATCCAATGTGCAGGGCAGGGATCTGTGAACACAGTAGTTGTGTTTAGAGCTAGGATGGTATCCTCAATAGTTTTCTTCGAGGGAGTGGAGAAAGATGTTAGCGATGCTGGGTGGTCTTGTTCATCAGGAGGGTCCGGTATTAATATTTTGTTAGTCTTGCACATTTTGGATTGCATATATGTCGCATAGTCCTGTGGATGGATCCTGCTGTGGAGGTCAGGGGAAGGTTCTTTGGCAAGCGTTTTAACTATTTTATTTATTTTTTTATTTATTTAGCTGTATTTATATCCCGCTTTTCACCAGGTCAAAGCGGTCAATTGGGAGATACATTTAACACGAGGGGATATGACACACACATACGCTAATACTTACAGGGAACATGGGCAATGGAGGGTTAAGTGGCTTGCCGAAGACCACAAGGAGTGCCTAAGTTAAACAAGTCGTGAGGCTTATTCAATGAGCGTTTCAGGGTATCTGTGTGGTGTTGTCTGATTTTATCTGCGATGGCTTTTCGATGTTCCGTCAGGTGTTGGATGTAGGCTGATTGGTCACTGCTGGTGCGTGACTTTCTCCAACGTTTTTCTAGCCTTCTTAAAAGAGTTAGTGAGGTTTTTAAATCCGCTGTGAACCATGGGGCTGTTGCTCTCTTCTTTGGGTTCTTGTTCCTTGGGGGGCGGATAGCGATTGTACTGAGTTTACTGTTCCAGGAAGAGATCAACCCATCTAGGTTTAATGAGGTGTCATCAAAGAGTGTGCTCATTTCGGCGAGGATGCGTTCTCTGTTAAGTGGGTGAAAACATCTGGTGGCTGAATTAGCAGGCCCGCTTTTATCCGTTTTTGTCCTGCGTGAACAGTTAATGGCAGGCATCTGGAAGGTGATGAGTTTGTGGTCGGTCCATGGGACTGCAGTTATCGATTGTACGATGTTTTGTGGTTGCTCCAAAGTTAGCTGTGGCGCGAATATGAGGTCAAGGATATTGCCTCTCTCGTGGGTAGATTCTTGCACCATTTGCGTGTATCCTAGGCTATCTAGAGCTTCTAGGAATGCAGTTGCTTGAGTTGCATGCAAGGATGGTAGGTTGACATCTCCTACAATCCAATTAGGTATATTTGGACCCTGGGTGAAAGAAGCCAGATTTATTATGGATGCTAGGTCGTCTGGATCCGCTGACGGTGATCTATAGACCAAGTTTATGGAGCATATGTTGTTTGAAATTGATACCGTTTCTAGATGGTTATTACTGTTGGGTTGAGCGGCAACTACGGGTGCTGCAAAGAGAAGTAGAAGAAGGAAACAACCGGTCCCGCAGAAACAACGTGCGGATCGTCGGTGTCCCTGAGGGAGCTGAAAATACTGATATGAAAGCCTTCCTTTGTAAATTACTTCCCTCGCTGCTCAAAATCACATTTGAACGGGACCTAGAGATAGATCGAGCGCACAGAGTCCCTACAAGCCTGCCACTCAATCGCAAGACCCCGAGGCCAATTATCTTTCGGCTCCTCCGCTACCAACATGTGGAGCAGATATTGAGTGCGGCACGCACGAGGGGGCCTATGGAATTCGAGGGCCACAGAATCTCCTTTTACCCGGACCTAGCCAAGCCAACGGTAGAGCGCAGAAAGCGCTTCTTGGAATTTCGGCCGCGGCTACAACAATTGCAAGCTCGTTATGGCCTTATGTATCCAGCTAAGCTACGAGTAACGCTGCATAACCTGACCAGGACATTTGATGATCCGGAAGCCCTAGCCATCTACCTGGAGGCAAAGGAGGCCGACCAGATGCGCTGAAATCCCGTGTGGCAGCTCACTATATAACTGAGATCTCCACTGCCCTGCCACGGTGTGCTACTTGTACCGGGGCTCCAGCGACCCTGGGTATGACTGTGTCTTGGTTTTGGGTTACTCGCACATATCGATCCAGTACCTGAGGGCTGCTGGACATCCGAAGGCAGAGCCGATATCTGCGGCTTGCAAAATGGCTCTCTCGGGCCTCTCCCTCTGGCTCAAGCTCACCATAGTATCTTTGGGGTTTACTTCTCCTCTAGGGCATACTGGGGATGATTCAACACGATGGGATGTATGCATGTGTAATATAACTGTACCATTGTATTGTATTGGGGCGTATCCTGGTAGAGAGTATGTAATTTTCTATCATTCGCACATTCGAATTGTCTTATTCTGTATAAATGGCCCCATGTAAGGTTTTGTCCTTGAATGTAAAAGGGATAAACAACCCGATCAAAAGGAAAAAAATCCTTAATTATCTGTGTCATGAAAAAGCTGATCTGGTGCTGTTACAAGAAACTCACTTAAATCAAAAGGAAACCCTGAAACTTGGTATAAAACCTTACATGGTGGCCGCCTACTCTCCGGCTGTCTCCAAAAAATGTGGGGTCGCTATTCTGGTACGGAGATCCCTGAATGCTACCATCATAGATACCTGCGCTGATTCGGCAGGCAGATGGTCTAGAGCTCTCATTCGGTTCGGGAACCTGGAGGTGGCCTGTCTGCGCCTCTATGCTCCCAATATTGATGACCCTGCCTTTTTTGCTTCCATAGCTCAGGAGGCCCAAGCTTCTGCCCGAGTTCCTCTTATCATCGGAGGTGACTTTAATCAGGTCATAGATTCGTTAATTGATAGGCAGCCGCCCAGAACCTCGGGTGGCCTTAAGGGCCATCACATGCTCACCTCCATGATTAAGGAGCTCGCCCTCGTTGACATATGGCGGTTGCTGCACCCCTCTGAGCTAGAGTTAACATTTTTCTCCCCTCCCCATCACTCTCAATCGAGAATAGATTTCTTTCTTATATCTAAAACACTGGTTCCTACTGTAGAGGTGGCGATAATCCACCCCTTACATATTTCAGATCATGCTGCCATCTCATTCACCTTAAGCGGGGATCAGGTAGTGGGAAAACAGGGGGGGGGGGGGGGGGTTTGATAGGACACTGCTGGACGACCAGGAGTTTCGAGCAGAAATTCGGCTGGCCATCCAAGACTATTTTCAGTTTAACTCACCCCAAGCCACCGCGGGATGGGCATGGTGGGAAGGTTTTAAAGCTGCTATACGTGCGGTCATTACCAGCTTTCAAATCCGTTTGGGGAAACAACGGAAACAGCAGATGTTAATATTAGAGCAACAAATTAAGGCGGGGGAACGGGTGCTCACTTCCAGAACGGACCCCTGTGTTCTGATCAGATTACAGCGGCTACGTTTTCAGTATAACTTCCTCTCCTCCACAGCAGCCTCGCAAAGTATTAAGGCACAGAGAGGGATTTACTACAGAGAGAGCAATCGAGCGGGAAGGCTGCTTGCCAATGCCTTGAAGGGGCAGCGCGAAGCAAAACGAGTAGCGGCTCTTAGGGATCCGCAGGGGCGCGGGATGATCACGAATGATGCAGACATAGTAGAGCTCTTCCAGGAATTCTACGCCCAGTTGTATCAATCTGAAAGTGATTTCGCACAAAGGGACTTTGAGTGCTTGATCTCAGGCTTGCAGCGGCCACGACTGTCCGCTGAGGACAGGGAGGACATGGACCGTCACTTTTCTGATAACGAAATCCAACAGGCCATTAAACGAGTGGCTACTGGTCGCGCGGCGGGTCCTGATGGCCTCCCGGCGGAATTTTATAAAACTTTTCATAAAGACCTAGCCCCTCAGCTACGCCAATATTATACCGCACTTGTAGCGGATAACTCTCAAATTGGAGCCTTTTCGGAGGCCAATGTAGTGGTATTTGAAAAGGAAGGGCGGGATCCCCTACTTACAGCTAATTATCGTCCCATCTCGCTGCTCAACGTAGACTATAAGATATTTGCAACCATACTGGCCACTCGGCTTTCAGAGAAAATACCCATGTTAATTCATCCAGACCAATGTGGTTTTGTAGCCGGGAGGTCTACTGCGGATAACGCTAGAACTCTCTGTCATATACTAACAAGCTCTGCGACCCTGGAACAACCCCTAGTTGGCCTTTCCCTCGATGCTGAAAAGGCTTTCGATCGCTTAGAATGGCCCTTTTTATTTGCAACCCTTAAATGGTTTGGTTTTGGTGCAGGTTTCCTCCGCCATTTAGAAGTTATGTATGCTCAACCCAAGGCTAGCATCTGTGTCAATACTATTAAATCTCGGCAGTTTCGTCTTCAGCGGGGTACCCGTCAAGGGTGTCCGCTATCCCCTATGCTCTTTAACTTAGCACTAGAACCGCTGGCTCTCCTTCTTCGGCAATGTGCGGACATCCATGGAGTCCCCATTGCCAAGAGGGAGATTAAATTATCAGCATACGCAGATGACCTAATGCTCTTCGTCTCCCTCACCTCGGTTCCCAAAGTACTCGAAAAGATAGACTGCTATTCTCGGCTATCTGGCTATAAAATCAACTGGAATAAATCTGTTGCGTTTCCACTCAATCATTGGGTGCATAGGGAGGATATGAGTGCCTTCCCCTTTGTCTGGCAACCCCTTATGGTGAAGTATTTAGGGGTCCATTATTGCTATCCTTTAGAAGACACCATAACTTTTAATGCGAAAGCATTAGTGTCCAAAGTGCAGGAATTGACTACACGATGGTCCCCTTTGACGATATCCTGGTGGGGACGGGTCGAGACTATAAAGATGATGATTGTCCCTAAGGTGAACTACATCCTAGAAATGATACCATGTCTACTACCCCCACAAACATATCGGGAGGTAGAGGGCATCCTTAGTCGGTATTTATGGCAGAACAAACCGCCACGATTAGCAAAACAAAAACTGAAACTAGACAAGGGGAGGGGTGGAGTCAGATTCCCGGATTTTATCTCATATCATAGAGCTTTCCTATTAAAACAGGGCTCCCGATGGCTGGAATCCTCTGTCGACAACCGACCAGTTTGGTTGGACATAGAGGAAGCCCTTGTCGCCCCGGTTCCACTGCCCCGCCTACACGGCATGCGCCTTCCACTGGGCGCGCACTGCCCACGAATGATTGTTGACACGCTGGCGGTGTTTACCGCCCTCATTCATGTTAGGGGTCCAAAAGCGTGTCCCCCCTGTCATCTCCCGTTGTGGTTTAACCCTCTCTTTAAAATTCAGAATAATGTGATCACCTGGCGCCAATGGTATTCTCGGGGAATATGGATAGCCAGTCAACTCTTTGTAGGTACGCGTTGGAAGGCCTTTAGTGAGTTACAACGCGAGTTTGGTCTCCCATCTCAGCTTTACTTTCAATGGTTACAGCTTAAACATTGTCTTGAGAGTGCTCGGGTCACCCCGAGTCTGGATGGGAGTGAGGTAGGGGTAACTGAACTCATTCATTCGACCAGGAATAACCCGGAGTTGCATCCAACTTTTATAAAATGTTGTGCCCAAGTGAAGATCAGAAGACGCTTCAGGTCCAGCAAGCCTGGGAATGAGAATTGCAGATCACCCTAACCGCTCAGAAATGGAGGATAGTCTGGAGCAAGTCAGTCCGGGTCTCCAGGTCCGCTTCTATTACCCAATCACTTTTTCTCTTTACACATCGGTGCCTATATACCCCGGACAGAATGTCCAAATGGGATAATACTATCAGTAATCTCTGTTGGACCTGTCATGAAGCAGTAGGCACTTTAGCTCATATGATTTATAAGTGTCCAAAATTGCGGCAATTCTGGGAGCAGGTGTGGGAACGCATACAGACTATCCTTCAATTTAATGAGCCTCTCAGTTGGAAAGTAGTGGGACTACGATCGGTGGTAGGGCTTCCCTCCTTACCAAAGGCGAGCAACTTTTTGTTGGATTTTATGGTGGGCCTGGCAATTTGCCTGGTTATACGTAACTGGAAGGATTGCGCCCATCTTAGTTTGCAGGAGTGGTGGAACTTGGTCTGTGTATACAGTAAATACGAGCAGATGCCCCGTAGGGCTCTCCTCCACCATAGCCCTCACATACTGAAGTGGAAACTGCTAAATGATTATGTTAATGTTGCTAAATGTTCACAAAAGCTACTTGGACCCACTTAATGGAGCTTATACCTGCTTGTATATCTACTTGTAGTACGGAGTTGACATGCATTCGACTTCTGCCATGATTTCCCCGGTTGTCCTAGAGGAGAGGGGGGGGGGGAGGGATGGGTAGTTTCTTCTCTGTATTAGTTAGCTGTTAAGACTCTGTATGTTTTGTTATGTTTGATGTTTTATAAAATGAAAATAAACGCTTAAAAAAAAAAAAAGTAATCTATTCTCGCTTGTATATTATGTGGGAGAGAGTAAAATGAATATTCTCTAGCTCTTGGATGCATAAGTCTCCAGGGATCCACCAGCCCCAAAGTCTCCAACAGATTCTGCAGCGCTCGCCCAGATTTAGGTTTGGGCTGTTGCCTATAGGGAGTATGGTCAACTAATGGGTCCTGTATAAGATTAAAGTCCCCACCTAGGAGTATACGTGTTGATGCCATCTCGCTCAGTTCCATTAACACTTGTTCAAAGAATTGCGGTTCATCCTGATTTGGGCCGTATATATTCATCAACGTGTATTCTTGACGATCAATCTGCACTTTAACTTTAGCCCATCTTCCACAAGTGTCTATCTTTGTTTTCATAATTGTCGGTGCCAGTGTTCTCCGGATCAATATGATCACTCCTCCCTTCCTTTTAACTGCTGGCGCAGCTATTATATTTTGATATACGTTGCTCCCCACTTTATATGATTCAGACAAAGATAGATGGGTTTCCTGGATATAGAGTATATCCGCACCCTGTTGTTGGCAATATGTCAAAAACTTTTTCCGTTTGATTGGGTTAGCAATACCCTGGACATTCAAAGACAACACCCTTAACCTGCTACCAGCCATGTGAATTGCTATTGATTATTTTGGGAGTAGTGTCCACCACCAGACGAGCCTCTATCATCTTGCATTGCTCTTAAAGGTAACTATACATAGCCAACTCCTGAAAAACAGAACAACTGTAAATACTTGCATGGTAAAGCACCACCGGTTCCCCATACGATCAAGCTCCTCCACCCCCGCCCTCCTGAATTTCACACATCAATCTTTGTTCACCTCCCCCCCTTCATTTGGTTTTATCGCAATACTTCCTATCTATACACCAACAATTTGCTCACAACAGCTACTTGCCCACATTTTATTTACATTGATATGCTTTCATAATCAAGAACATCTGAAGCAACTTAACTTTATACACTGAAAAGAAAAAGGGGACTTATAAGACCCATTGTGGAGTCTGTAGATCCATCTTACCAAAGTTATTTCTACAGTCTATACTTAACCTGACTGCCAGACTGCTTCGATTACAGTTCAATGCCCTACTGCCATTTGCATATAGTCCTGTAGGAATGTCCGAAGTGCTGTTGCATTATCAAAGGTGCATGTGGTGTTGTCCACTCTTACCCTCATTCTGGCCGGATAAAACAATCCATATCTTGCCTGAATCTTTTGCATCATGGGCCTGCATGCTAACAACTCCTTTCTTCGTTCCACCGTTTTCTTAGAAAGGTCTGGGTAGAAGGCAAACCTGCTCTCGTGTAGTTGCAATGTGCTCTTCTGTTTGGCGCCTTGCAGGATCTGCAGCGCTTGTGGATATCTTAAGACTTTAATTACAAAAGGCCTTGGTCCCTTCTTCTGGCTAGCTGCATGTGAAGGCATGCGATGTGCCTGCTCGAGTTCCAGCGCTTTAGCGAAGTTAATTTGAAGCAGCTCCGGTATCAATTTTTCCAAGTAAGTAATCGCATCTACCCCCTCTGCCCCTTCCGGAATACCAGTAATGCGCACGTTACTCCTTCTTGCCCGGTTGTTCTGATCTTCATTTTGGATCTCTAATGCTGCTATCCTTTTAGCCAGCGGACCTACTTGAACCAACATGCCCTCGTGCTTCTGGGCCAGCGCCTCCACTTTGAGTAAGCGCCCATTCATATTCTCTAATTTCTCTTTTACCTCTTGTAAGTCTTCCTGCATTTGACCCAGTGTCAAACCATTGTTAGCAATTAGTTCCTTCACCGCTCTCAACTCCGCTAGGATTTCTCGCGTGCCGCCGCCATTCTCTTTTTCCGGTGCCATCTTCTGCGGTGATGATGTTTCTTGTTTTGCTCGCTTCACAGCTTGCCCAGCCACTTGCTGAAACTCCAACTTCGCTGGCTTTAGAGATGACATTATCTTTGTTATCCACACCAAAATAAATGCACCGCACCAAGCTCTATTGAGGGAGGAAGCTAGGATTCTTTTTATCGTGACAGAAGCGATCTCTTTAGGCAGCCATCTCGCTTGGCGGCTAGCTCCGCCCCCCATCCCATGCTCCATTTAAGATCTTGTGGAAGAACAACTCAGGAGTGGAGGAGTAGCCTATTGCTTAGAGCACTGGCTTGGTAATCAAGAGACCAGCATTCAATTCCCATGAGCATGCCTTGGGCAAGTCACTTAACCCTCCGTTGCCTCTGAAAAAAGGTCTGGCAATCTACTTCTGGTCACAATGCCAAGAAAACTCAGGAGTAGCTGGGTTGCCAGGAGTCAGCATTGACTGGAAGATGCACACATTGCATTTGGAAGAGCATAAGACTGGGTCAATGATTATACTGTATAGTCAATTTGTAGAGGTTTTTTAAAAAATAAAATCTCTCATAATGAATGTCATGTCAGAGATTAGCACAATATTCAAAATAGTAAAACATAAATAAATAAATAGTAAGCATGGGAAGGGGGAGGAAATAGTTTATAACAGTGTGCCTATCGGTCCACACAGATTCTGTTATAAACCACTTCACACGTTTACTATTTTTTTTTATTATTTTGAATATAGTGGTCGCTGATATGACATTAATTATAAAAGATTTTTTAGTTCAGGGTTCTGATATTCATTTTGATCATTGGGGCGGGAGGGGGAGGGTTGTCCTGGAATCTTTATAGGATTAGACATTTGCACTGGGCCAAAAAAGAAGTTGTACTACAACACCTTGAAGACATCATAGACTAGAAAGGATTATTTATTTATTTATTTATTTTTTAAACTTTTATTTTCATTTTGCAACAAACAAAAGAAACAACACACCAAAAGAGACAAAACGAGTATACAATAAGGAAAAGTAAACCCATTACCCCCCACCCCGATGCTTCTTCTCTACCCGATTATATCAGCGTGTGAGCGCTTCCAATTAACAGTGATTATACATCAAACGATCAAAAGAGTATCTACAATACAGCATGATCATGGGACAGAGATATATACAAAGTTAGACAGTCAGATGAGAGCATTTAGCAAAATGTACATAGTCATTGAGCATCTTCCATTGAGACCAATGAGAAGGAGTCTGAACAGAGGAAGCGAACAGACGAGGTATTTGTTCATATTTACTGTAAAGACAGGCATGATTCCACCATTCATTGGGGCTCAGATGGGAGCTAATTTTCCAGTATACTTAATTAGGGAAATAGCAATGCCAAGCATAAAGTTCGAAAGGAGATAAGCCATTTTTGGGAGAGAGGGGATCCCCGCAACAGGGCGAAGTCCCACTATCCTCCAAGAAAGGGGCTCCTGAGAGTGCGAGATAGACTAAATACGACCCCAGACCCGACGCCAGTAATACTGTGGTGCGGGATATTCATGCATAACATGAGACAATGAACCAATGGCCGCAGGACGTGTCCAGCGACCATTGCCCTGAGTAGTGTTCCGTTTGTCTAATCTGTAAGAAGTGTAAAAACACCGGTGGGCTAGAAAGAAGAGGGTCGGAGTGAGTGAGGCGGATCGGAAACCCGTGTCCCTCTACTCCAGATAAGGCTCCATTGCTCCGAGGTCAAAGTCACATGCAATTCTCTCTCCCATACTTTCTGCGCAATAGGGGTATTTCTAGTTATAGCATCACATAAGGTTTAGTAAAATTGGATGCTACACCCGGTGAACTACCGAGAGATCGGAGAGTCTCCAATCAACCTTATGTAGAGAATGCCGATGGCGGGAGTACTCTAGTGCTCCGAAGGCGATGCTGAAGTCGCACTGACCAGAATCGGGAGTCTAAAGATTGCATAAGAGTATGAAGGCACCTAAAGTGTCTAAAAGCATTAGTGGATAGTGGGAGTCTGATGGGAGAGTCATACCAGGGAGAAAGGTAAGAGGAATCGGTTTGTAAAGGCCCGCTTCTATCTAGCCACACAGGTCTACTCGGTACTGGATCTTCCAACCAACGAGCACCTTGTTTGAGAAGAAAAGATTGAGGGAACACTTGAGTAAAATCGCCACCAAGTATTAATGGAGCATTGGCAGAGGCCAAGGCCAACTGCGCAATACTTGCATAGTAAGCAGGATTGTCCACATTCGGGGCATAATGCAAATACACGTGAATGCACTATCTCCAACCTCAAGGTGCACACGGGCCCATCTACCCTCCTTGTCAGCGCTAATATCAGGTACAGTAACGTGCAAAGACTTCTTAACCAGAATGGCTATCCCGTACCATTTGGAAACGGTGGGAGAATAGGCAGCTACCATGTAAGGCTTAGCATTGAGTTTCAGTGTTTCAGCAGAGTTTAAATACGTTTCCTGAAGAAACACTAAATCAACATGCTCATGGCTAAGATAGCTAAGGATTTTCTTTCCTTTGAGTGGACCATTAATGCCTTTGACGGTGAATGATAAGATTTACATAAGGCCATTCAGAAAAGTTAAAAATTCTGAGCATGATAACACACATAATTTCACTATGTCCCTCAAACTGACTGTATCTGGCTGTACACATGACATAGGAAAAATGAGCTAATATAATACAATGAAGCGCCCCACATTAACAAAGAAAACCACAGTACAGTAGAGGAGAAGCAAAACCCCAAAATTACTGGCGACCATGTGTCTGCGGGGAGAAACCCCAGAGAAGGCCGAAATTGAAAAAACACATAACCTGTAGGACTGTGCGTGCTCCGAATCCGACCGAGGCACACATCATGAAGGGATAGGAGACCAAAAAACAAAAGTCATATAGAGAAAGAAAGAAAGTCCAGGCTATTTCTGTGCTTGGCTATGACCGCCGCATCGGGCCCTTCAAAATGGCGGATAGAGCCGGCAGATAAGAGTCCAAGATTTGGGATTAGCGCATCTGCTCTGCTTCTTTGGAGTCCAAAAATGTTGCTAGTAGATCAGGATCTTCGAACGTCCTGGTTTGGTTGTGGAGAGTCACTCGAAGCTTCGCTGGATACAACAGGCCAAAGCGAGCCTGTAGCTGTTGAAGTCGAGGGCGAAAAGCAAGGAGTTTCTTCCGACGGTCAACGGTAGGCTTTGCCAAATCAGGAGAGAAGGAGACCTTACGGCCTTCAAATTCCAAATGATGATTCGCTCGGGCAGCATGTAAAATTTGTTCCACTTGTTGATATCGTAACAAGCTAAAGATAATAGGCCGGGGGGTCGTACGGTTGAGCGCCATGTGGGCAGGAACACGGTGTGCTCAATCGATTTCCAGTTCTCTGTGAAAAGTGATCTTCAGCAAGGAGGGAAGAGTGTTGAGCAAGAATTCTCTTATATCTCCTGCTTCCACCCCCTCCGGTATTCCGAGGAGCCTCACATTGTTGCGACGGGCTCGATTATTGCTATCTTCTAACTCCTTTTGAAGATTCTGTATCTGGCGCTCAGCCTTGTCCAGATTGCCCAAGCGCACCTCGTGCGAGTCGAGGACCCCCGCCATGTTGTCCTGCCGCAATGAAAGACTTTCAAGTCGGTCCTGGAGCACTCCAAAGTCCCCTGGCATGGCTCGAAGCGCTTCTCCATTGGACCGCACCAATGCCTTCACGCCGCGGATCTCCTCCAAAATCTCCAGGTGCACCTCGGGGTTCCCACGAAATGGAACCATCCTCTGTGGGGAGGACACCTCCGCCCTGGAGCGCCCTCCGTGAGAAGAAGAAGGAGACCCGAAGTCCAAGCGCGCTGGTCCATGGGCCGCCATCCCCCCCGAGGTGCCCCGGTCAGCTCGGAGCGAAATAGTAAATTTGTATAGGTATTAAGTCAGGATTCTAAGTAGGCCTCTCGGGAGCTTCAACGCAAAGCGTCCTACCCGCTGGACATCAGGCTCTGCCCCCCTATTTATTTATTTTTTATTTTTATTTTACATTCTCTTATATACCACGCTATTCTGTATCAGTGCGGTTTACATTGAACAAACTGAAATTACATTGAACAGGGCATTATAACTTGGAGATAACTATTTTACAGGGAACATGGGCTATGGAGGGTTAAGTGGCTTGCCCAAGACCACAAGGAGCACCTGTGGGACTAGAAACCCCAGTCCTTCCAGCCCAAGGTTGCTGTCCTCTAGTGGGATTCCTGTCCTCTAGTGGGATTCCTGCTGTCCTCTAGTGGGATTCCTGTCCCGGATTAAAGACTTTTCCCAAACTAAAGAACTATGCTTGAGGTTGTATAGCTTGGCTTCAGAACTGAAGGATTTGACTGCCTGATTGTACTATTATACATTAGGTTAAAACTCTTACAGTTTGACATGCACCGTGCATCATGGCGAAAACCAACCCGTTGGTAAATGAACCTGACTGGGATTGCCACTTTAGAATTTAATCTAAAGTTCAAGAGCTGATTCATTTGCATATTAGAGCAATGTTTGACTATTTTCTCCACAAATGGGGGTCAGTAACATTTTATTCTCAGCTGGAGAAACCAGTTCTGACACTGGCAGATTGATTACTTTCATTACGTTTAATTAGAGTTCATAGCACTTTCAAAGAGAACTGCAGCAAGAGTGTAATAGGTAGGCTGGTTTAGCCTCATACTGACACATGACTGTAAACAGAAAACATTTCCTCTATTTAGGGGCAAGATCCAATCGTGCAACATCGAGAACAAATGAGCACTCTTGAAGCTAGCAAAGAAAGAGGTTTTTTTTGTATTCCTGTCCCGGATACTGCTACCACATGCAGTCAGTTGTGGTATAGGTTGTATGCTATTTCAAGCCATATGGAGCAACAATATGATTTCAATCAATCAGTCTTTATTGATTTTGGCTTTGGTTATTCAAAGTGCGGACTGCATAGCATTTGAATAGCACCACTATAATTTTCAAAAACAATATTAAGATTGATGTATTCAATGTTTATAAATTATGGTCCAGAAGCCTAATGAATCAAGGCGAGTGTAAATAGTTGCGGGTACTTTAAATATATCCCTCACTTGGTTTGCAGCTTGTCGTTCTGTGAGGGCTTGTGTGCATCAGTGATGCTGAGAGCTAAGCTATCAGTAGCTTAGCTACTGGCAGGGTCTCCCAAGATAAACAGGTCTCAGCTGAGATGCCAGACTAAGTCAAACCATCCATCTGGGCAGCAGCAGAATGGGACGGTGTTATAAGCGGAGGATCATATTTCTTTGACAAATGCAACAACACTGGAATTAACTGTGCATCAGAAAGGCTTGGCAAATTGAATTCTGTATCTTGCCTCGAAAAGCCAATGGATAGTCACAAAACAAATTGCACTATAGTGCTGGAAGATGAGACCCCCAGGTTGGAAGGCACTCAGATGGCTACTGGGGATGAGTTAAAGACTTCTCAGAGTAAAACCAGTGTTTATGATGTGGTTGGATTTGCTGATGTAGCTGCACATGAAAAGAGAGTCAGAGGTTGCAAAGATATCTTACATTTTGGGACAAGGAACGTATGAAGCATGAATCAAGAGAAGTTGGAGGTGGTCAAGAATGAAATGGAACATGTACAGCTCAGTCTGTTGGGTGTCAGTGAACTGAAATGGACTGGCTTTGGGCACTTTGCATCTGATGATCATATGGTTTACTATGCTGGAAATGAAAGACATAGAAGACATGGTGTTGCATTTATAGTTAAGAAGAAACTTATAAGAACTGTCATGAAATACAATGCAGTCAGTGAACGCTTAATTTCTATTCATCTATGAGGAAAGCCCATCAATGCAACTATAATTCAGGTATATGCCCCAACAAAAGCTGCAGAAGAGGAAGACGATGAGTTCTATGAACAAGTACAAGCTGAAATTGACAGAACATGCAAATATGATATCCTGATGGTTATGGGTGACTGGAACACAAAATTTAGCAACAAAGAAGGCAAAGTGGTTGGAAAATATGGACTTTGCAACAGAAACTAAGCTGGAGAAAGACTGATAGAATTCTGCAAGACCAACGATCTATACATCTCAAACACCTTCTTCCAGCTACACAAGTGGAGGAGTGGGTGGAGGAGTGGCCTAGTGGTTGTGGCAAGGTACTTCAGGCTGGAAGGTCAGGGGTTCAAATCCCACTAGAGGACAGCAACCTTGGGCCAGAAGGACTGGGGTTTCTAGTCCCACAGGTGCTCCTTGTGGTCTTGGGCAAGCCACTTAACCCTCCATAGCCCATGTTCCCTGTAAAATAGTTATCTCCAAGTTATAATGCCCTGTTCAATGTAATTTCAGTTTGTTAAATGTAAACCACACTGATGCAGAATAGCACAGTATATAAGAGAATATAAATAAAATAAATAAAGTGCTGATTGTACACATGGACTTCACCCAATGGATTGCAAAGAAATCAAATTGACTACATCTGTGGAAGACAATGATAGAAAAGCTTGATAACATCAATAAAGACAAAACTTGGAGCTGGCTGTGGTACAGATCACCAACTACTAGTGACAGAGTTCCAGAAGGGTTAGGGATGACATCAAGAAAGTTGTATTGGAAGAAAGTGATAAGTCTTTACATAAGGTGAAAAAGCAAAAATGGCCAAAATGGATGACTGAAGAAACTCTGAAAATGCCCAGAAATGTAGAGAAGCTAAAGTCAGAGGAGAAAGAGAGGCAATCACAGAACTCAACAGAGATTTCCAACATGCAGCAAGACAGGACAAGGAAAAGTACTACAATGACACATGCAAGGAAATAGAATCAAAAGCTATTAGAGGAAGAGCAAGATTGTCTTCTCTAAAGTTATGAGAATTAAAGAAAAAATTCCAGTCTTGAATTGGAATGCTACAAGATGCTCAAGGATCCAAGTTGAATGATGCTGAGAAGATCAAGAAAGGGTGGAAAGAATATACAGAGTCAACTGTTCTGGTTGAGTTTATTGTTATAATGTAAACCACTTCTGATCACTGGAAGTAGCGGTATAACAATGTAACCAAATAAATAAAATAAATAAATTATATCATAAAGATCAAGTGGACCAACAGCCATTTCAACCTATACCTTTAAAGCTCCTTTCCCTTACCTCCTCATTCAACCTCCAGCTTTGCTTTACTGCCCCCACTCATCAGCACGGTCACTGCCTTGACATTGTTTTCTTTTCTAATTGTTTATCCTCTAATTTCTGTACCTCAGTTTTTTCTTGTCTGACCATCACCTGCTAAGCTTCAATCTTCATCACCCCCGCCACAATCTTGCCCAGTTTCCACCAACCTTTTTAGAAATCTTCATGCTATCAACCCATTGGCTATCTCCATTATTGTTTCATTACCTCTTTATGTTATCTAAGTCTGATGAGGCTGTAGTTACTATAACACTGCATTCTCCTCTGCTCTGGATGCTCTTGCTGTGCTCATATCAAATCCTATGAGGTGCATTGTACCTCAGCCCTGGCTGGATTTGACTACCCATTATCTATGTTCCTGTGCCTTCTCATCTGATAGCATTTGGCTCAAATCCCACACCCGTGCTGAATTTCTTCACTTCAAATCCATGCTTGCCTCTTTCAGCCATAGCACTCTCCAAGCAAAGCTACTGTGTCCATCTGATTAACTCTCTTGCCTCTGACCTTCGTCGTCTCTTACAACTCTCAACTCTCTTTTTAAGGCCCCTCCGCCTCCATCCTCTTCTTCCAAAATCCTGGTTATTTCCATGTCGAAGTCCACAAGATTACACTCTAATTCCCTACGAGATCAGATCCATCCCCTCCTTCCCCTCTTCACTCCCAGCTCTTCCCAACCTCTGCTACCCTTTCTTCCTTTTCTAAGATCTCCGAGGAGGAAGCCACTCATCTTCTTTGCTCCTCTAACCTCACTACCTGCTCCTCTGTTCTTATCCCCACTTGTCTCCTTAACTCCATCTCCTCCACTGTAATCCCTTCCATCTCTCACAATCTCAACCTATTGCTTTCTACTGCAACTATCTCAGCAGCCTTCAAGCATGCGGTGGTCAAACCTCTCCTCAAGAAACCTTCACTAGACCCTACCTGTCCTTCTAATTATCGACCCATCTCCCTCCTCCCCTTCATTTCTAAACTACTTGAATTTGCGGTTCACTGCCATTGTCTTGACATTCTCTCCTCTCAAGCCCTTTTGGATCAACTGCAATATGGCTGTCATCCTTTGCATTCTACTGGGACAGCTCTTGCAAAAGTCTCCAGCTACCTTTACTCAATACTCATCCTTCTTGACTTTCTGCTGCTTTTGACACTGTTGATTACCACCTCCTCCTTGACACCTTTTCCTCATTTGGTTTTAAGGGGCTCTATGCTATCATGGCTCTCTTCTTATCACTCTTTCAGTGTCTGTTCTGATGGGTCCTCCTTTACTGATATCCCATTCCCAGTTGATGTACCCCAAGGCTCTATCTTGGGCCCACTTCTTTTTTCTCTCTATATCCAGTCAATTGGTGCATTCATCTCCTCACATGGTTTTTAGTATCATTTTTCTGCTGATTACTCTCAGATCTACCTATCTACACCTGAAATCTCTCTGGCAATCCAGGCCCTGATCTCTGCCTACCTTTCTGACATCGCTGCCTGGATGTTTCACCAAATTGAACATGGTCAAAACTGAGCTTCTTATTTTTCCCCTTAAACCCAACTTCTCCCTTCCTCCTTTCTCAGTCTCTGTGGATAACGCTCTTCTACTCTGTTTCTTCAGCCCGCAATGTTAAGAGTCATCTTTGACTCCTCTTTCACTTTCTTCACATACATTGAACTGATAGCTAAAACCAGATGTTTCTCTATAACATCAGCAAAATTTGCAACTTCCTTTCTGAACACACTACTAAGACACTTATCCACTCTTTAGTCACCTCCTGTCCAGACTATTGAAACCTCCTCGTTGCTGGTTTCCATCTGAATCATCTCTCTCCCCTTCAATCTGTTCAAAACTTAACTGTGTGGCTAATCTTCCGCCAACCCTGATATGCTCATGTAACCCTTCTTCTCGTCACTTCATTGGCTTCCCATCCATTCCTGTATTCAATTCAAACTTCTCCTACTGACCTATAAATGCACTCATTCCACTACTCCTCACTATCTTTCCTATCTCATCTCTCCTTATACCCCTCCTCATGAACCTGGTGGATTGCTTTTATCTGTTCCTTTTTCTTCTACTGCCAACTCTAGACTTTGATCCTTTCGCCTTGGAGCTCCTTATTCCTGGAATAAACTTCCTGAGTCTGTACGTCAGGCTTAATCTCTGGCCCTTTTCAAATCCATGTTAAAAGATCACCTCTGGGAGGCAGCTTTTGGATCCTGATCCGCTTAGTCTCCTTTGTATCTCCTTACCCTTCCCTAGTTTTGTATCCTTGTTCTCAGCTATTGTATTCTCTGTCTTGACTAGATTGTAAGCTCTCATGGGCAGGGACCGTCTTTACATATATCTGTGCAGTGCTGCATATGCCTTGTAGCGCTGCATAAATGATCCATAGTAGTAGTATGTACAGTTGCTGTGAATGGTTGCTTTTGAACACAATAACAATTTAATGAACTGAAAATAGGTTAGATAAAGATATTGGGACCAATTTTCAATTGTCTGAATTTTGGAAGAGAAAAGGTTTATTAGAAAAGGTTCAGAGAAGAGCCACCAAAATGGTAAAGGGGATGGAAGGATACTCCTATGAAGAAAGGCTAAAAAGGATAGGGCTCTTTAACCTGGAAAAGAGACGGCTGAGGGGAGATATAAGTCTATAAATTAATGAACAGAGTGGAATGAGTAAACATAGATCGATTGTTTACGTTATCAGAATATAGAAAGACTAGGGGACATGCAATGAAGCTACAGGGTAAACTATGTAAGACTAATAAAAGAAAATATTTTTTTCACTCAACATGTAATCAAACTCTGGAATTTGTTACCGGAGGATGTAGTAAAGGCTGTTAGTGTAGCTGGGTTTAAAAAAGGTTTGGACAAGTTCCTGGAGGAAAGGTCCATAAACCATTATTAAGAAGGGACCCAGGATATCAATGCTTGACCCAGTACAAGCATTGTGGAACCTGTGTCTTTTGGGGAAACTGCTAGGTACATATGACCTAGATTGGCCACTGTTGGAAACAGGATACTGGGCTTGATGGACCTTGGTCTGACCCAGTATGGCATATCTTATGTTCTTATGATCCTTTTGCAATTTTCCACAATCCTCATGGGTTTTAACAACTTTGAATAGTTTTGTGTCATCGGCAAATTTGATAACCTCACTCATTATTCCCATTTCCAGATCATTTATGAATATGTTAAAAAGCAGCGGACCCAGAACATATCCATGGGGTACTCCACTATTCACCTTTCTCCATTGGGAAAACTGGCCATTTAGCCCTACCCTCTGCTTTCTATCTTTTAACCAGTTCCTGATCTACAATAGTACACTGCCCCTATTCCCATAATTTTTTAATTTTGCCAAAAGTCTCTCATGAGGGACCTTGTCAAAGGCTTTCTGAAAGTCCAGATATACTATAATCAACCAACTCATCTTTGTCTACTTGTTTATTCAGACCTTCAAAAAAACATAACAGATTAGTAAGACAAGACCTTCCTTTGCTAAATCCATGTTGGCTGTCTTCCATTAAGCCATGACTTTCTACATGTTCAGTAATTTTGTTATTTATGCTGGTTTCAACCATTTTTGCCGATACTGATGTCAGGCTCACCGGTCTGTAGTTTCCTGGATCACCCTTGGAACCCTTCTTAAAAATTGGCGTTACATTGGCCATACTCCAATTTTCAGGTATTACAGATTATTTCAATGATAGTTGATTGTGACCTGTAACGCAGAGACATTCTATACATCAAGAGATATTCCTGCACAATGCCTTCTCTGCCTTGGCTAATGAGGATGCCCAATCCAAAGAAATTGAAGGGCCCTTAAATGAGTCAGACAATGCCCAATCTCCTGCTAAAGCCCCAAATATGAAGAAAACCTCACCAAACAGAAAACTACTACTACTTGGAGATTCCATCATCAGAGGCACAGTTCAAAGGAGTATAAGATAGTCATGTGCCTACCAGGCTCTTCAGCCAGCAGGAATATAAACCAAGTTGTTGAAATACTTAGCGCAAAAGTGAACACTCCAAACTTGATGTTATTATCCACTTGGGCACAAATGACCTTGCTAGAAACAGTGCCTCTACAGCCCAAAAGGACTTCCAATCTATAGCAGAGAAACTCAAGCCCATTGTTAACACTGTTGCATTCTCAGAAGTTCTACCTGTTCTTGGTAAGGGGACAAAAAGGCTGCATCTCATTAACAGCTTTAATACATGGCTCCAGACCTGGTGCAAACAAGAAGGATTCAGATTTATTGGCAACTGGGGCAACAGATGGACCAACAAGAGACTATACTGTGCTGATGGACTACATCTCTCTGTCACAGGGAAAAGAAATCTAAGTGAAAAATTCAGGCAGTATGTGGATATGCATTTAAACTAGGAAAAGGGGGTGACGGATGTGGAAGGTCAACATCTGCATGCCACCCCCTGCAAAAGCAGAATAACATCAGAAACAGCCACACTTTTAAACCACACATCAAAAACAAGTGGGAAGAAGTGGGCAGAACAAAATCAATGCAAAATACACACAAGCCAGGTAAATGCTGGAAAGCAATGAGCACAAATGCTCGAAGCTTAGCCAACAAAATTCCGGACCTGGAAGCCCTAATGGTGGAAACGGATTTGGACATCGTGGCCATTACAGAAACATGGTTTAATGGATCACATGATTGGGATATAGCCATAGCTGGCTATAATCTATTCAGAAGAGACATAGAAAATGGAAAAGAAGGAGGAGTAACCTTGTATGTCAAAAACAATATTAAAGATACTGAAATGCAGGGGACATGGGGAAAAGAAGAAGCGCTCTGGATTGCGTTGGAAAGAGGAGATGGCACTGTCATCCATATTGCTGTAGTCTATAGACCTCCGACTCAAACTGAAGAGAGAGATAACGAATTGATTATATATATTGCCAAGATAGCAACAAAGGGGGAAGCAATCATATTGGGTGACTTTAATCTACCTGATGTGGATTGGATAACTCCTTCTGCACATCTGGAAAGAAGCAAACAAATTGTGGATGCTCTCCAAGATGCATTACTTAGACAAATGGTGATGGATCCAACCAGGGAAATGCTGGATGTAGTTCTCACCAACAGTGATAGCGTATCGAATGTCTGCGTGAGTGCCCCTGTGAGCAAGAGTGACCATCACACAGTGTGGTTTGAGATAAAAGCCATGGTACAGGCCAATCATAGCAAGCTCAAAGTCCTAAACTTCAAAAACACTGACTTCAATAAAATGGTCGAGTACTTAGAGGAGATGACGGGGTGGAAGGAGATAAGGGAAGTGGAATTGCAATGGGCTAAACAAAAGGTGGCAATAAAAGGGGCAAAAGATAAATATGTAAGAAAAGTAAATAAAAACAAGAGGAGAAGGAAACCTATTTGGTTTTCCAAAGAGGTGGCTGCTCAAATAAAGGCAAAAAACACAGCTTTCGCAAAATTCAAAAGCTTGAAACAGAAGAACCCAGAAATGAATACAAGATCAAGCTCAAAGAGTCTAAAAGAGAAATAAGGATAGCAAAATCAAAGGCAGAGGAAAAGATGGCTAAAGATGTTAAGGGTGGCGACAAACTTTCTTCAGGTATATTCGGGAAAGGAAGAAGATCAGAGTTGGAATTGCAGGACTCAGAAGTGCTGGGAAAGGACTCGTGGAAAGTGACACTGAAAAAGCGAAATTGCTAAACAAATACTTTTGCACTGTTTTTACTAAAGAAGATCCTGGAGATGGACCAGCTGTGACTCCCAAATATAAAAATGGGAATGAAGTAGATAACACACCATTCACAGAAGATGAGGTGTGAGAACAACTTGCTAAACTGAAAGTGGACAAAGCCATGGGACCGGATGGGATACATCCCAGGATACTGAAAGAGCTCAGAGAGGTTCTTGCAGGACCGTTAAAGGATGTCTTCAACAGATCCTTGGAAACAGGAGAGGTTCCTCAGGACTGGAGAATGGCTGATGTGGTACCTCTACACAAAAGTGGTGACAGGGAAGAAGTGTCAAACTACAGGCCCGTGAGCCTTACCTTGGTGGCGGGAAAAGTAATGGAGGCACTCCTGAAAGAGTGAATAGTGAACTTTCTCAAAACCAACAGGTTGCAAGATCCGAGGCAACATGGTTTTACCAAAGGACGGTCTTGCCAAACAAATCTGATTGAGTTCTTTGACTGGGTGACCAAAGAACTAGATCAGGGGCATTCAATGGATGTCATCTACCTGGATTTCAGCAAAGCCTTTGATACTGTTCCTCATAGGAGGCTTGTCAACAAACTCAGTAGCTTGGGGTTGGGTCCCAAGATGGTAAACTGGATTAGAAATTGGTTGAGTGACAGACAACAGAAAGTGATGGTACATGGAGCTCACTCGGATGAGAGGAAGGTGATTAGCGGGGTGCCCCAGGGTACAGTCCTGGGCCTGGCACTGTTCAATATATTTGTGAGTGATATTCCTGAAGGACTGAATGGAAAAGTCTGTCTTTTTGCAGATGACACAAAAATTTGCAACAGAGTGGACTCCCCTGAGGGAGTGGTTAACATGAGTAAAGATCTACAAAAGCTGGAAGGCTGGTCTAATGCTTGGCAAGTACGATTTAATGCGAAAAAGTGCAGTGTCATGCACTTGGGTAGCAGAAATCCAAGGGAAAGGTACATGATAGGGGGCGAGAGGTTGGTATGCACGGTTCAGGCGAAAGACCTTGGCGCGATTATCTCTGATGATCTCAAGGTGGCAAAACAGTGCGACAAGGCGGTGGCAAAAGCCAGGAGGATGCTGGGCTGCATACAAAGAGGGATTACCAGTAGAAAGGAAGAGGTACTTATGCCACTGTAAAAGTCACTGATGAGGCCTCACTTGGAATACTGTGTTCAGTTTTGGAGACAATATCTTGCAAAAGATGTAAAAAGACTGGAAACTGTTCAGAGAAAGGCGACCAAAATTATTTGGAGCCTGCGTCAGATGCCTTATGAGAAGAGACTTGAAGATCTAAATATGTACACTTTGGAGGAGAGGAGGGACAGGGGCGATATGATTCAGACCTATAAATACTTAAAGAGAAATGATGAACAAACAAACCTCTTCCAAAGACGGGGAAGCTGTAAAACTAGAGGGCATAACATGAAGCTGCAAGGTGGTAAATTGAAAGGCAATGTCAGGAAATATTTCTTCACTGAAAGGGTGGTGGATGCTTGGAATGCCCTCCTGATGGAAGTGGTGGGGGCAAACACCGTGACGGAATTCAAAACGGCATGGGACAAACACAGTGGATCCCTTTACAACAACAGGATAAAATAAAAATAAACGGTACCATCTAACCTCTGAACTATCTAACGTCTCAACAAATTGGGGTGTCCTACATGGAGTGGTGGGTTCACCCCTAAACAAAGACGTGGGGAAGGGTGGCCTGCACAGAGCGACAGGTGCACCTACTCTTGCTGGGCAGACTAGATGGACCATGCTGGTCTTTATCTGCCGTCACTTACTATGTTACTATGTTACTATGTTAGTTCACAGATTACTTATAGTAGGTCTACAATCTGCATATTTCAGTTCTTTCAACATTCTTGGATGTATACCATCCGGTCCAGGTGATTTGCTATTCTTCAGTTTATCAAATAGTTGTAATACATATTCCCGGTGTATCAATATTTCTTTCAATTCTTCCGCAGCATCTCCTTTAAATGCCATTTCAGTCATGGATAACATTCCTACATCTTCCTCAGTAAAGACCAAAGGAAAGAATTCATTCAGTCTCTCCGCTATGGCCTTAGTCCCTCTTAGTGCCCCTTTTACCCCTCTGTCATCTAATGGTCCAACTGACTCACAGGTGTTTTGCTACAATTTTACTTGAAAAAGTCTTTATTATGTGTTTTTGCTTCCACAGAAAGCTTCTTCTCAAATTCTCTCTTTGCCTGCCTTATCAATGCCTTGCATCAAACTTGCCAGTGTTTATGGTGTTCCTAGTTTTTATCATTTGGCTCCTTTTTCCATTTCCTCAAAGATGCTTTTTTGGCAAAATATCTTCTCTGGCCTTACCTTTAAACCATGCTGGCAGTTTTTTGTACTTCCTTCCACTTTTCTTAAAGTGTGGAATACAGCTGGTCTGGGCTTCCAAGATAGTATTTTTAAACAACACCCAAGCTTGATGTAAGTTTTTAACCTTTGCAACTGCTCCTTTTAGTATTTTCTTAACTATTTTCCTCATTTTATCATAGTCTCCCTTTTGAAAGTTAAAAGGTAGTATTATGGATTTCCTTACCATCCTTCATTTATTAAATCAAACGCAATCGTGCTATGATCACTTGCCAAGTAGCCCCAACACTCTTATCTCTTGTGCCAGATCTTGTGTTCCACTAAGGACTAGGTCCAAAATGGCTTCCCCTCTGGTCAGTTCATTTATTTCATCTAGAAACTTTATTTCCCTATCATGCCCTGCCGTTACACTGACCCAGCCGATACCAGGGTTATTGAAAACACCCATTATTATTATTGTGTTGTAACTTTTGTTAGCTTCCCTGATTTCTTTGAGCATTTCATCATCCATTTGTTCATTCTGGCCAGGTGGTCGATGGTACACCCCCACTGCCTTTGCCTTCCTCTTTTTACAGGGAATTTCAATCCATAGAGATTCTACAGTGAATTTTGTTTTCTGCGAAACTTTAATTGCTTGTGACTCAATGCCTTCTCTAACATAGAGCACAACCCCTTCTACAGTTAACACATCTTTTGGAGGCTGAATCCTGTAAATTACAGCAGGGATGGGTGAATAAATGTATGTATTTCCTGGCGGTTCGGGAGAGGAATGGTGTGGCTATATTACAATGTAAAGCATTAAGAACATAAGAACATAAGATATGCCATACTGGGTCAGACCAAGGTCCATCAAGCCCAGTATCCTGTTTCCAACAGTGGCCAATCTAGGTCGTACGTACCTAGCAGTTTCCACAAAAGACACAGGTTCCACAGTGCTTGTACTGGGTCAAACATTGATATCCTGGGTCCCTTCTTAATAATGGTTTATGGACCTTTCCTCCAGGAACTTGTCCAAACCTTTTTTAAACCCAACTGCACTAACAGCCTTTACTACATCCTCCGGTAACAAATTCCAGAGTTTGATTACACGTTGAGTGAAAAAATATTTTCTTTTATTAGTCTTAAATAGTTTACCCTGTAGCTTCATTGCATGTCCCCTAGTCTTTCTATATTCTGATAACGTAAACAGTCGATCTACGTTTACCCGTTCCACTCCGTTCATTAATTTATAGACTTCTATCATATCTCCCCTCAGCCGTCTCTTTTCCAGGTTAAAGAGCCCTAACCTTTTTAGCCTTTCTTCTACATAGGAGTATCCTTCCATCCCCTTTACCATTTTGGTGGCTCTTCTCTGAACCTTTTCTAATAACGCTATATCCTTTTTAAGATACGGCGACCAGAATGGCACACAATATTCAAGGTGCGGTCTCACCATGGAATGGTATAGAGGCATTATAATATATTTTGTTTTATTTTCCATTCCTTTCCTTATGATACCTAGCATTCTATTTGCTCTCTTGGCTGCCGCTGCACACTGGGCCGAGGGTTTTAACATGTTATCCACAATGACACCAAATCTTTTTCCTGGGTGGTGGTTCCTAATGTGGAACCTTGCATCGTGTAACCATAGTTTAGGTTGTTCTTCCCTAGGTGCATAACTTTGCACTTGTCCACATTAAATTTCATCTGCCATTTTGATGCCCAGTCTTCCAATTTATCAAGATCCTCTTGCAATTTTCCACAATCCTTTTGGGTTTTAACAACTTTAAATAGCTTTGTGTCATCTGTAAATTTGATAACCTCACTCGTTATTCCACTTTCCAGGTCATTTATGAATATGTCAAAAAGCAGCGGACCCAGCACAGATCCCTGGGGTACACCACTATTCACCTTTCTCCATTGGGAAAAATGGCTATTTAGCCCAACCCTCTGCTTTCTATCTTTTAACCAGTTCCTGATCCACAGTAGTACACTGCCTCCTATCCCATGACTCTTTAGTTTTGCCAAAAGTCTCTGATGAGGGACCTTGTCAAAGGCTTTCTGAAAGTCCAGATATACTATATCAACCGACTTACCTTTGTCCACCTGTTTATTCACACTTTCAAAAAAACATAACATACATTAGTAAGACAAGATCTTCCTTGTCTAAAGCCATGTTGGCTGTCTCCCATTAGGCCATGACTATCTACATGCTGAGTAATTGTATTCTTTATGATGGTTTCTACCATTTTTCCCGGTACTGACGTGAGGCTCACCGGTCTGTAGTTTCCCGGATCACCCCTCGAACCCTTTTTAAAAATTGGTGTTACATTGGCGATCTGCCAATCTTCAGGTATTAGAGATGATTTTAATGATAGTTCACAGATTACTAATAGCAGGTCTGCAATCTCATATTTCAGTTCTTTCAACACCCTTGGATGTATACCATCCGGCCCAGATGATTTGCTACTCTTCAGTTTATCTAATAGTTGTAATACATCTTCCCGATGTATTGATATTTCCTTCAATTCTTCCGCACCTTTAAATACCACTTCAGTCATGGGTAACATCCCTACATCTTCCTCAGTAAAGACTGAAGCAAAGAATTCATTCAGTCTCTCCGTTATCGCCTTGTCGCCTCTTAGTGCCCCTTTAACTCCTCTATCATCTAATGGTCCAACTGACTCTCTCACAGGTTTTTTGCTATGAATGTACTTGGAAAAATCTTTATTTCATGTTTTTGCTTCCGCAGCAAGCTTCTTCTCAAATTCTCTCTTTGCCTTCTTTATCAATGTCTTGCATTTGACTTGCCAGTGCTTGTGCTGTTTCCAGGTTACATCGTTTGGCTCTTTTTTTCCATTTCCAGAAAGATGCTTTCTTGGCAACAACAGCCTCTCTGACCTCACCTTTAAAGGTCCTCAGTTCCTCTTTGGCTACTGATGCCAGATGGGTCTGTGTGCTCCTTGACATTCATGGGAAAGCTATTAACATATTTTGTGTTTATACCCTGACAAGTGACTGCTCTGACGTTTTCTGAACCCTGGCATCAATGGTTTTGAGCCCTGAGCCAATAATCATTGGTGAAGACTTTAATTTCCTGTTGGACCCATTTCTAGACCATTTGTCTAAGGCTCGCTGTGTGGGTGTGAGAGATCGGGAGGTCTTGAAGGCAGCAATAGCTGAGTGTGGCCTGTGTGTTATCTGGTGTACTCTGCTCCACATGCCTCTCACTCGCACATCAGTTTCTTCCTTATGAGTAAGAGCCTGGTCCCATGCACCATGGATTCCTCCATCCATAACACAGGGCCGGCCCGTCCATTTTGCGATAATTTTGTTCGCACAGGGCCCTGCGCTTCAGGGGGCCCCTCGTGAATACCATTAATGCACAATGTGGATGGCTGCAGAGGGAGTTGGGGAAGCCCATGCGAGGTCCCGGCTCCCTCTGCACAGCCGCTAGCATAAGGAGTCTTTTCCATCACGCTAGCGGCTGTATCTGTGAAGCCGCAAATGCTGGGAAAGGTTAAATGGCATTGCCTTTAACCTCTCCCAGCATTCGTGGCTTCACAGATACAGCCACTAGCGTGAGGGAAAAGAATCCTCATGCCAGCGGCTATGCAGAGGGAGCCGGGGCCTGACGCGGTCTTCCCTGGCTCCCTCTCCAGCCTTTTAGACAGCCGCAGGGCTGTTCGGGGGGGGGGGCGCGAGCTAAGACTGGATGAGCTATGTTGGAGGGAGAGGGAACTGGGGCTGGAAATGGGCTCTAATGGGGGAGGCTAGGACTGCAAATAGGTCATGATGGGGGGTGCTAGGACTGCAAATGGTCTTCAATTGGGGGGGCTAGGACTGGATGGGCTGTGATGGGGGGCTAGGACTGCAAATGGGCTGTGATGGGGGACTTGGATTGGAAATGGACTGTGATAGAGGGGCTAGGACTTCAAATGGGCTGTAATGGTGTGGGGGGGGGGGCTAGAACTGGAAATAGGCTGTGATGGAGGAACTTGGATTGGAAATGGGCTGTGATGGCGGGGCTAGGACTGGAAATGGGCTGATGAGGGTGCTGGAAATTGGCTGATGGGGGAGCTTGGAGTGGAAATGGGCTGATGGGGGACTGGAATTGAACTGGAAAAGAGCATATGGAGTGGCTAGGACTGGAAATGGGTTGATGGGGGAGCTTGGACTGTAAATGGGTGATGGGCTGGAACAGGATTGGAAATGGCTAATGGGGGAATAGGACTGGAAATGGGGGCTGGAATAGGACTGGAAGTGGGCTGAGGGGAGTTGGAATAGGTCTGGAAATGGGCTGACAAGGGGTCTAGGATTGGAAATTGGCTGATGGGGGAGCTTGTAGTGAAAATGAGCTGATGGGGGGCTGGAATGGAACTGGAAAAAAAGCATATGGGGAGCTAGGACTGGAAATGGGCTAACGTGGGGGCTTGTGAGATTCGGACTAGAAGGAAGCAGATGTTGGGTCTAGAACTATACGGGAGATGATTTTGGGGGAGGACTAGAAAGGTTTGGGGATGGGGAATGAGAATGGAGAGGGGAAAAGATATTTTGTGTGGGAGGGAAGAAAAGTCTACGATGGGCTGGATATTGGGAGAGTAAGTGGGGATTGAGAATGGAAGGGTGAAATTTGAGTGGATGATGAATGAATAAGGAAAGAAAAGGGAGAACGAGCAAAAGGGGAAAGATCAGTTTGTTAAAGCAGATATAGAGAGAGAATGGAAAAAATCTAAAAGAGAAGAAAGGGCAAATGGATAGCTCGCAGAAGACACGAAGAAACCAGAAGAAAGTGACTAGAGCAATTGCAGCTGAAAAATAAAATCCCAAACAGAAGGTAGAAAACTACTTTTTATTTTGAATTTATTAACTGGAATATGTCAGGTCTGGAAAGTGTGTATTGCTAACATCTTCGCGTTTTTGCTTAGTGCAAGCGGAAATTAATTTATAGTTTTATTTCTCCAGTGTTGTACATTTCATGTTTGGTTTTGGGCTTCCCAGTTTAATTATCATCTTCCTATTTCTAAATTGCGATCCCTTGTTATTTGGTGACAGTCTATGTTCTGCATGTGTAACCAAGTTGAGGTATTCTGTTCATATTGTTTCTATTTGACAGTCCCATTTGTTCTCTTTCCCCCAGTGAGATGTATTGGTATTTTCTGAGATGTACTGGTTTTAATATCTGCAGTGTTGCCTTTTGATAGGTAGGGTTTGGTGCTTTGTGAGTCCTGATAGTGCTGTTATGATATGGTGGATTTGGTATCGGTTCTAAATGATCAGTGTTTGTAGTACTTCCTAATGGGCCTGGTGGTTGTCACTGCAATATAGTAATGCAGAAATCTATTAGTCTTTCTTTATTCAGACACTCATTAAAGAGGCATGTTTACTAAAAGCGCATGCTAACATTATGCAAATATTTACATAAACGAGGTTCCTTATGCAAATGAGGACCTGCAATTAATCTCCGCACATGGCCCCAAACTCCCCTTGGGCCGCCCCTGCATAACATACTAGTTTCTGATCATGATGCACTTTCTCTCAGGGTTAGAAACTTGAGTGGCAGGAGTCAGAACCCTTTGTGGAGGCTAAATCCGTTTCATTTGGATGACCCAGATTTGAGTGCTCTGGTTCAGTCAGCTATGGAGGAGTTCCTCCTGCATAATAATGATGATTCTATGTCCTATGTCACCATTTGGGAGGCATTCAAGGCTGTTCTTAGGGGGCAAGCCATACGTTTTGCAGCCGCTAAGAGGTCCTCCGAGGTCAGGACTACTAAATTGAATGAGCAAATTTCTGCCCTGGAAAGAAAACTAGCTTCTGCCCCTTCCTCCTCTATATTATCAGAATTATAGAAGCTGAAATTTCAGTACAGTTCCTTAATGTCAGAGTCTTCCTCTACTTTGCTCTTTCTGTGCAATGTCTCATATTACAAAGCTAATAATTGGATCGTTTATTGTCCCAATATTTAAAAGACAGGGCAGATAGGGAGTGTGTAGCTTCTCTGGCTGACTCTGCAGGTCATGTGGCGACCTCATACCCTGAGATAGCTACAGTGTTCCAGGATTTTTATGCCACTTTTTATGCCTCTGAAGTAGGAGAGAAGGTTGATTTTGGGCAGCTTTTTAAACTCTGTACACCTTCCGAAGGTGGCTGACGTTGATAAAGAATTTCTTGCCTTCCCTATCTCAAAGTCCAAAATTATAACGGTGATTCATGCCTTAGCTCTAGTCAAATTGCATGGTCCCGATTGGTTTCCCATGAAGTATTACCGCAAGATTGCTAATTTGGTGACCCCTCTTCTACAGTGCTGCTATGAGGCATTATATAATAAACCATCCACTGTTTGGTCTTTTCTGGTGCAGTGATTATTGTCCTTGAAAAGCTAGGCAAAATTTGGTTACCCATTCCTTTCATCTGAATGTTGGAAGTTTTATACGCGAATCCAAAAGCTCATATAAGTGTCAATGGTATTTTATCCCTTTTCCCTTTAACTTGGCCCTGGAGCCCTTAATATGTGCTATTAGATAGGATACTATAATTGAGGGGTTGCTTTTGGGGGCAACTTCTCCAAATAGGTGAGTTTTGCGCATACCATGACAGTCATGAACCTCACTTCTAAGCCTGCTAATGCTTGGCTTAGTGCTTGCATTGTGCCAAAGAGAGCTTGCCTCCATTGTGGGGGTTGAGGTAAAAGTTTCTGCTTATGCAGATGACCTCCTAGTTTACTTATCTAACCCTTCTGTATCCCTCCCTGCATTACTTTGGATCATTGAGGCATTCTCTCTCATCTCTAGTTATAAAGTTAACTGGGACAAATCAGAGATTCTCCCACTAAATGTTCAATGCACAAGAGATGCACTTTGCGTATCCGCCTTCTTGTGGGCATAGTCCCCCTTGAAGTATCTGCAATGTAGATAGTACTTGACAATGTAATACGGACAAGGTAATAAGGCGAGACCAGGACAGGATTAATGGTTCGTCTCCGCTTGCCCTCTCTAGTTGGGGAAGACTTGAAACAATTAAAATGATACTTGCTCCTCAGACCACCTACTTGATTAGCATGCTGCCTTTGGGCATCCCTCTCTCTTTCTTTAAATCCTTAGAGCACAGTCTATCTACATTTTTATGGAAGAATAAGAGCCCCATATCAGTCTTGCTAAGCTGAATCTGGCCAGGAATATGGGGGGTGTTCAGTTCCCTGATGTTTGGCTTTATTACCAAGCCTTTTTGCTGTGGCAGGGCACTCTCTGCCTTGGGAAGGTGAACAGCTCTGATCCTAAATGGTTGTGCATAAAAGGCGAACTAGCAAGGTCTTTTCCCAATAGCTGGTCCACACATGTACTCCTCTCTCATCAGCTCAAATCTAACCCTTGTGTATATGTTATGCACAGAGCCCAATGTTGTTTTTGACTCTTGCTTACTAGAAACATAGAAATATGACAACAGAAAAAGACCACATGGCCTATCTAGTCTGTCCTTCCATATCAACAACTACAACAGTCCCATTTTTTCCTTTAGAGATCCTCTGTGTTTGTCCCATGCTTTTTTGAATTCAGATACTGTCCTCACCTCTACCACCTCCACTGGGAGACTATTCCACGGATCCACCACTCTTTCCGTAAAGAAATATTTCCGCATATCACTTCTGAATCTATCCCCCTCATCCCATGGCCCCTTGTAGCAGAACTTGCTTTCAATTGAAAGAGGCTCTCCCCTTGTACATTTATGCCACAGAGGTATTTAAACATCTCAATCATGTCACCTCTATCCCACCTTTCCTAAGGTGTACATATTAAGATCCTTAAGTCTGTCCTCATATGCTTTATAACGAAGACCACTAATCATTTTAGTACCACCCTCTGTACTGACTCCATCCTGTTTATATCCTTTCGAAGGTGCGGTCTCCAGAATTGCACACTATACTCAAAATGAGGTCGCACCAAAGACTTATACAGAGGCATTATCACCTCCTTTTTTCTGCTAGCCATTCCTCTCCATATACATCCAAGCATCCTTCTAGCTTTTGCTGTCACCTTTTCTACCTGTTTAGCTACTTTAAGATCATCAGACACAACCATGTGTAGGTCCCGCTCTTCTTTAGTGGAGAAAAGTACTTCACCCCCTATACTATATTGCTCCCTTGGATTGCTGCAGCCCCAATGCATGACCTTACATTTTTTAACATTAAATCCCAGCTGCCAAATTCTAGACCATTCTTCAAGCTTAGCTAGATCCCTCCTCATGTTATCTATACCTTCCTGGGTGTCTACTCTATTGCAGATTTTGGTATCATCCGCAAAGAGGCAAACCTTACCCGACAGCCCTTCCGCTATATCACTAACAAAGATGTTAAAAAGAATCGGACAAAGGACAGATCCCTGGGGCACACCACTGGTAACATCCTTCTCCTCAGAGTGAGTTCCATTTACCTGCACTCTTTATTGCTTCCCACTCAACCAATTTCTATCCAAGCAGTAACTTTAGGGTCCATCCCTAGGGTGATCAGTTTGTTTATAAGTCGCCTGTGAGGAACAGTGTCAAAGGCTTTACTGAAATCTAAATACACCTCATCTAGGGCTCTCCCTCGGTCCAACTCCCTGGTCACCCAGTCAAAGAAATCAATCAGATTTGTCTGACAAGACCTGCCTCTGGTGAATCCATGCTACCTCGGATCCTGTAATCCGCTGGACTCCAGAAACCTCACTATTTTCTCTTTGAGCAGCGTTTCCAATAATTTACTCACCACCGAAGTTGAACTAACTGGCCTGTAGTTTTCAACCACATCCTTACTTCCGCTTTTGTGTATCCCACATGAGCCTCTCGCCAGTCCTTTGGCACCACTCCCGACTCCAACTAGGCATTGAAAAGGTCAGTCAGTGGAGCTGCTAGAACGTCCCCAAGTTCCCTCAGTATTCTAGGGTGTATCCCATCTGGTCCCATCGCTTTGTCTACTTTAAGTTGAGCTAGTTTCTCATGAACACAGTCTTCTGAAAATTGTTCAAGATGTCCCTCGCTTCTGTTCCTGTTTGTGGGTGTTTTCTGAGATCCTGCTCCTGGTTCTTTATCTGTGAACACAGAACAGAAATATTAGTTAAGAAATTCTGCTTTATCCTCATCAGCTTCTACATATTCCTCCCCTTCACCCTTGAGTCTGAGAATACCACTTTTGCCCTTCCTCTACTGATATCATGGGCAGCAACCCGGCTGTGTCCACTGTGGTGTGTTTCTAACTTTAATATTGGTGGCCAGGTGGTCAATTGGATTTTGTGGCATAACAAAGGCATTTGGATTCTAGGTGATATAATTGAGGATGGTCACTTGCTATCTTTTGCTACCTTATCTTCTAGGTTTTCCCTCCTTTCATCTCAGTTTTTTGCTTGGTATCAACTTTCACATTGTATTAGGGACAGCAGCATAGAACTTACGAAGCTTGCTGAATGACCGGATATTTTGATTTTCTGTGAAATAGCAGTTGAGGCTGGTCACATGGCTTCTAGATTTTATAGGAAGCTGTGTGATCTGAGGAGCAAACATTTGGTGGGACGTGTACAAATTTGGGAACATGATATTGGGCCTTCTCCTGATTATGTATCATGGTCCTACTACTGGTGCAGCCTTTTTTCTACCTTAAAATTGGCATGTAACTACAATCCCTCTGTTTTCTAACTCACCATGGTTTTGGACCCCTACACACCTTTATTGAGCAGGTCTTATGGAATACAGTGTATGCTGGTCCTGTTCCAGAGGCCAAGGAACTTACCAGCATATGTTATATTCCTGTTTATGCTTAAAGGGATTCTGGGCTCAAGTTTAGGAGAAGTTACAGTTGGTTTTGAGTGTAACCTCAGGTTTGTCTTACCAGCTTGTTGTACTCTGGGCCACACACGTTTATGCCCAGCTTTCTGAACAGCAAGCTGCCTTGCTTGACATTTTGCTAACAATTGCTCTTAATACTATTTTTGACAACTGGAAGAACTTGCCTCTAGAAAATGTACATTTCTTGTAGAAATTTGTGTGCTTGATTTATTGATATGAATCAGTTAGCTAGTAAATCTAACAGGAAACCTAAAAAGGAATTCTACAAGAACATTCTACTTCATTCCATCAATAAGCCAAGGTATCTCTTTGAAATAGTCAGATCACTCACCAGGGATCCCACACAGCCATGCCAAGACAACACCCTGGATCCTCAAATCATGGCCACCTACCTACAAGCCAAGCATGGCATAAGCAACAGCAGCAAGCTCACCCTACCCACACTAAAAAAGACCCACATCTGACCACTCCTAGACTGTCTTCAGGATTCTATCCCTCAAGGAGCTCAATGGAATACTCACCAACAGCAACACAACCACCTCCTCGCTTGATCCCTGCCCAGTATCCTGGATAAAAGCCACCAGAACACAATTCCAACTAATCATATCAGAAATATTACAGACATCCCTCCCACAAGGCTTCCTCCCACCTTCACTAAAGCAAGCCTCCATCAGACCCCCTCCTAAAAAAGCTGAACGTTGACACTGGTACTCCTGCCTCTTACAGACCCATAGCCAGCATACCCTTCCTAGCAAAAGTCATGGAAAAAGCTGTACAAACCCAATTTCAGGATCGTTAGCAACCTGTTGGAATTTCATAACATCTGGAAGAGATTCACTCAGTTATGGATGGTTTAATATCGATATTCTCAGTGGATAGTGATAATAGGGTATCATGTGTGTCTGAATTCTTGAACATTCGACTTAAAGAATTCAATATGAATTCAATATCTTCCTCTGTATTCTGCATTTTGATACACGCTCAGCCTCAGACATAAATATCACAACCTATTCTATCTGCAGCATTATTAATTCATTTGGACAGACTGTGCTCACATGGGAATTTTAAATTGATGTGACTGGACGTCTTTACGTCATCATCTACATAAAGGTGTGATACATATTTATTTGTGGAAATGCTGAAATGCTAGTTGATGTTTCCCACAGGAATACTGGTATTGATGTAAATGTTTGTAGCACAGCGTGGCCTCTTGTGAACAAGTACCCCCAACCAGATGAAGGGGAGTGGCAAAACTCAGCTGTGTGGACTGATAAAATAGGATACACATGGAGGTTCTTTTATAAACCCCAAAGGCATCTATTTTGAGCTTATTTTAAAAAGGCAAAATTGAAACAGAACACTACAATTTTCCACATGCCTACCTGGACATCTAAATTTCTCTCTCCAGGTTCTATGTAAAATCTGTCTTCATCACAATTTTTTTCCATAGAAAATCTACCCACACAAAAAAACAGATGTAAACATCTGTTGACCTCGCTGACAGGTTCTACTATATTAATATCAGTATCTTGCAATCCTAAATTGCCTTCCCATGTTATCTCAGGGCAATTAATACCATTTTTTCATATACAATGATTCAGATACATATTTAATTATTTCATTTATTGAACAATGCTTGAGGACAATACATGCCTCACAAGATCAGCCCAAAGCAAGTTACAATCAAAATCAAACAGCAAATACAATAAGGGAAAGGCCACAGCGCCCATGTGCGCGTAGCCATTGTTAACCGGGGGGGCGGCGGTGCCTCGTGCGTCCCCTTTGCGGACGGCGCGGTACCCTGGTGGGTGCGGTGCCAAGAGTGTCCCGTGCGGTCATTGGCTCCCGCGTGTTGCTGGGAGGCGCGGGAGCCAATGAGAGGGAGCAGGTGCACGGAGGCGGCAAGGAAGTGCGGATGTGCGGCGTGGCTCGGTCTTTTCGGGGCCGGAGCCTAAGAGAGCAGACGTGCGGTGAGCGAGAGAGGGGTTTTTGTTATATCAGCGGGGTTGGGGTTTATATTTAGGCCTGTATCGCTGCCTTGCACGGGGGGCCCCGGAGGAACGATTTTGTAAAAGGGGGGATTGAGGGGGAGGGCTGCAGTCGGCAGCGTGCTAAAAAACTGAACATAAAATTAATAGAGTTAGCTAGGCCTGCAGGTGCAGCGGCGGAGAGGCAGGGCACTTTAAAAAAAAAAAAAAAAAAACAGAGAATAGAAGAGAAAAGGAAAAAAATAAACGGAAGGCGAACAAGTACTCTTAGTGTATTTAATTCCGAAGGAGCCAGGTGGGGGATGCCTTCAAAAACCAGGGAGAAGAGAGGGCGGGGGAGGCAGGCTGTAAGGGGGGGTAGGATGGAGCCTGAGGCCAGGAGTCGAGGGCAGCCGGCAACTGCTCAGGGTTCTGAACGGGGGCAAGGGTTGTACTAGCAGAGGAAACAAGAGGAGCGGAGAGCCGGTGCGGGGCAAGAAGGGAACAGGTGTGAGTGGGGGTCGGGCTGCTAGTGGGAGTGTTGAAAGAGGGCGGGGGAGCGGCCTGCACCGAGGGCAGGAGGTGGAGCGGAGCAGTGTGATAGGTGCTGAGCGAGTGGGGGTGGCTGTGAGGGGTGGCAGGGGAGAAAGGGGGGGTAGACACAGGGGGGATGAGCACGGCGCTGGGCTGGGGGATAGGGGCAGGGGAGGGGGCAGAGACGTGCGGGTAGTGTGGGCGCGGGGCCGGTTCCTCCAGGAGGGGAAGGGCAAGTTGCAGGCGGGGGTGGGGGTAGCGGTGGGGGGGTTACGGGGTTTGGAGGGTGGACTAGGAACAGTGGGGGGTGGGTATTCGCCGGCGTGGGAGCATTGGCAGGGAGGGGGACAGGGCCCCTCACAGGCGAATTGGTTGGGGGCATGGCAGACACCTTGGGCGTTGGCAGGTGCTGCGTCGCCTTTTGCTTTTTTATCCCCGCAGGTCCCACCGGGATGGCAGTACACGGCAAACCCCTGGTCGGCGGGGGCGGCACAACAGCAATCGGCGGCAGCGACTGGTGATCGAAGTCTGACGGCGGGAAGTGTGGGGAGAGGAACGGAAGTCTCAGTCCAATCGGAGGTCGGCGTGCCCACGCAGGGGACGTCAGGCATGGCAGGTGAGTTGGATGAGGCCAGGGTTGGTTTGGGGAGTGGCACAGAGGCAGGGGGAAAAGGGGGCAAGAAGGCGCGCGCATAGTGGGGACACTCTTGTCGTAGGCATCGTAAGTCCGCGTCTTCGTCCTCATCATCCACGTCTTCGATGTCGCGGTCATCTTCGCCGATGGACAGCCAGCAGTCAGATAAGGGGCAGAGGGTGGAGCGGACAGAGGTGACTGGAGCGACGCCTACGGTAGTGGCATTTTCAGAATTGTGGGAGGGTGTGCCGAAGAAGTTGCGCCGAAAAATTCAGAAGCGGCGGTATATTGATATCTTCCGGTTGCTCGAAGGTTGGAAGTGGTCTGGGGACAGTAGACGGAAAAGGAAGGAGGACGAAAAGGCGGGTAGGGTGCGAAGCGTGGCCAGGAATGTGGTTAATTGGACGCGGGCTTTTTTCCGGCTTGAGTGTATGGGGTCATGGACATACTGAGCAATACGGGATGCTGTTAGCATATGCTGACTCCATTCTGGAGGCGTCGCAGGCACATGACGGTTGGGCATGGCTCAACTACGATGAGAAGTTCCGTGACAAGATGGAGGAGAATCAGACGCTCTCGTGGGGCACGCAGGATATTAATTTATGGCTGACGCAGATGGCAGTCAGACCTAGTGGAGCGGTAGGGTCCTCGGGAGTGGGGCGGAGAGTGGCAGGTTCAGGAGGTGCGGGGGACGTCTGTTGGCGATATAACAAGTCTTCCTGTCCCTTTCCGGATTGCAAATTCAGACATGCATGTTCAGTTTGCAACGGAGTGCACTCGGCCATCCTATGTGTCAAAAAAGGAGGGGAGGTCAACGTGCCTCCTCCCAAGTAATAGGAGCGTGTGGGGTATGGCGTCGTCCCCAATTCGGATCGACGCCTTGCGTCCGTGGTTGCGTAAATACCATAAAAGGAAGGCTAGTATTATTTTGGAGGAGGGATTTCAAAATGGATTTCCGATTCCAATTGTGGGGGTGTTGGTGACAGCCCGGGCCAGGAATTCGCCGTCGGTTAGACGGTTTGCGCATGTTGTGAGGGAGAAATTGGCGGCTGAGATTCAGTTGGGGAGGATCGCGGGCCCCTTTGCGGAACAGCCCTTTGAGAACTTTGTGGTGTCCCCATTGGGCATCATACCGAAGAAGGAGCCAGGGAAGTAAAGGTTGATACATAATTTATCCTTCCCGGCGGGGTCTTCGGTTAATGACCGCATTCCGAAGGAATTGTGCTCGGTGCGTTCGATGATGCAGTGGGGCTCGTGCGGTGCTGTGGGCCTGGTGCTTGATGGCGAAGGCTGACATTGAATCAGCGTTCCATTTGCTGCCGGTACATCCGTCTGCGTTTCCGTTATTGGGATTTTGTTTTGAGGGTAACAGTTACTTTGATAGGTGCATGCCGATGGGCTGCACTATATCCTGTGCTTATTTCGAGCACTTTAGCACCTTTTTGCACTGGGCATTTGTCCAGCGGGCGGGTTGTGTCAATGTGGTGCATTACTTAGATGATTTTTTCTTTGTGGGGGAGGCGCAGTCGGGTAGGTGTGGAGACTTGCTCGTGGGGTTTGAGCAGTTCACGCAGGAATGGGGGGTGCCGTTGGCAGCTGGAAAGACGGTGGGCCCAGCGACGAGGGTCATGTTCTTGGGGGTAGAGCTTGATTCGATGGCAATGGTCACGCGGCTGCCTGTGGATAAGGTGGAAAAGATGCGAGTGCTGGTGGCGAATGTGCTGGTCTCGGCAAAGATGATCTTGCGGGAGATGCAGGCGTTGATTGGTTCTTTGACTTTTGCATGCAGGGTGATTCCTATGGGGCGGGTATTTTTGAGACGGTTGGCGGCGGCGACGAGGGGGGTTATCAAACCTCATCATAGGATCAGGGTCTCGCAGTTTTTGCGAGAGGACTTAAGGGTATGGGATGAGTTCCTGCGGCAGTTTAATGGTATTACGGTGCTGCAAGACGGGGAGGTTTCCAGTTGGGGATTGCAATTATATACAGATGCAGCTGGGGGGTTCGGTTTGGGGGTCTACTTTGCGGGATCGTGGTGTGCGGCGGCGTGGCCGCAAGCATGGAGGGAGGCGGGCCTTACCAGCAATATAACATTTTTGGAGTTGTTTCCCATACTGGTGGTCCTGGTGGTGTGGCCAGACAGACTGCGGAACCGGAAAGTGGTTTGGTGCTGTGATAATGGCGCAGTGGTCAGTATGATCAACAATTATGCTCCGCGTTGCAGGTAGGTGGCTGAGCTTATGCGGCTGGTGGTCTTGGAATGCTTGCGGATGAATGTGGTAATTCGGGCCCGTCACATACCTGGGTGTACTAACAGAATTGCTGATGCTCTTTCCCATTTTAAGTGGGAGCTGTTTCGGACGCTGGCACCAGAAGCGGAAGACGATGGGGCATCGGTCCCCGAGCACTTATGGAGGATTGGCCTCGGGAGTTCACGGAATTGCTGAAGAGATCGGTGTCTGCGTCGACATGGGCGGCGTACCAGCGGGGCTGAAGCAGCGTGGTGGCATATCTGGCGGATCAGGGTTGGCAGCAGGGCCCTGTGCCCGATCAGCTGATTGGTGAGTATGTTTTGGCAGCAAAGGCTGCGGGGGTGTCGCGTGCTGCAGCACGAAGCCACCTGGCGGGGTTTTCATTTTTTGCGAAAGCGGTCGGCTGGGGTACGGCGGCGGGGGGCTTCCTAACGTGCAGATTACTGCTGGGTTGGGAGCGGTCATTTCCTTCACCGGGGGACACGTGGAGGCCAATCACGCATGAATTGCTGGGGCGTCTGTGTGGGATGTTGCCGCAGGTGGTGTCGTCCGAGTACGAGGGCGTGCTGTTTAGGGAAGCATTTTCCATAGCCTTTTTCGGAGCATTTCGGGTGGGGGAATTGATGGCGGAGTCGGGTCGGGGGGCAGGGTGCGTGGGCTTGCAAGTCCACCAGGTGCAGTGGGTAGGGGGTGGAGTGCGTTTGTATTTGGCGCGTTCCAAGACGGATCAACTGGGTAGAGGTGCGTGGGTGGAGCTTCGGGAGGTGGCAGGGGCTCTCGTGTGCCCGGTAGCAGCTCTGAGAGCGTTCCTGCAGGAGAGGCCGGGGAGAGAGGGCAGTCTGTTTGTACATAGGGATGGGAAGGTACTCACGCGCTTCCAGTTTACAGTGGTGCTGCAGTTGGCGTTGAGTCGGCTCGGTGAGGATCCGGTTATGTTTGCGTCGCATTCCTTTCAGATCGGGGTGGCTACTAGTGCTGCGGCAGCGGGTCTGCGGGAGCAGGAGATACGGCGGATAGGTAGGTGGAAGTCGCAGGCTTTCCAACGCTACGTCTGTTGGTAGGGGCTGGGGGGTACTGACGGTGCTATCTTTTGTTTTGCAGAAGGGGGTGCAGGAGCGTGTAGCTGTTGGATGATTGGACACTCCTTTGTTTACTGGGCTGGTCGGAGAGCAGCAACACGGCCTTTGGGGCCGCACATGGGGCTCGAGGCCCTAGGAGTGACCGTTTCATGGCTGGGCGAGTGCAGACTTCGGTGGTTCCAGCTGCTGCATTTGCTGCGGCACCACATGCGGCTGAAAGAGGCACCGGATGTCTTGGTCATACACCTTGGAGGCAACGACATGGGGACTTGGACTTGCAGACAGTTAATTTGAGCTGTGCAGAAGGACTTGGGGGTGGTGGGCATGCTGTTCCCGGGAGTTGTAATAGTGTGGTCTGATATCATTCCACAGCCTGCCTGCAAAGCTCAGCGGCGGTGGTCGAGGGGGTTGACGAAGATCAATCGCCAAATAGGCAGATGGGTGGGGGAGCAGGGTGGATGCCAAGTGTTGCACCCATGGGTGGATGTGGAATGTGGGGGATTGTATCGGTCGGATGGAGTACATCTATCGCCGGTCGGCATGGATTTGCTCTTGAATGACTGGCAGGAGGCTTTGGAAGGTATCAGGTGCGGGAGGTGGGCTGGTCGCAGTTTAGCCTTGGGGGGCGGCTCTGGGCAGTCGGGCCCGAGCCGGTGGCGGGATCCCGGAGGTTTCTGGGGTCCGGTGCCGGATGCGAGCATTAGGGCGGGGGTGGGGTACCCCTGACCCTGACAATCCCTCAGGCTTTTGCTAATAATATGGCGAAGCCGGAACGAGGGAGGGCTAAGAAAAGTAGCCGGGCTTAGACTCGGCGGAAACGGAAGCGGAAGCGGCGTCACTTTGCTACTCACATGGCTGGTGAGGGCTCGCTCCGTGGGGGGGGGGGGGAGGATAAGTTGAATGTGTTTGTAATGAAGTTGGTTATGGATAAAAGGTTAAATAAAGCTGCGACCAGTTTAAGTCCCATAAAGTTGTTGCGTGTTTTGTAATGGAAGGGGCTCGGGTGGGGGAGGGGTGAGGGGCGTGGAGGCATTGAGTCCGCCTTACCCGGTTAGGGAAAGGCCGCAGCGCCCATGTGCACGCGGCTGTTGTTAACTGGGGGGGCGACGGTGCCTCGTGCATCCCCATTGCGGACGGCGCGGTACCCTGGTGGGGGGCGGTGCCAAGAGTGTCCCGCGTGGTCATTGGCTCACGCGTGTTGCTATGAGGCGCGGGAGCCAATGAGAGGGAGCGGGTGCACGGAGGCGGCAAGGAAGTGCAACTGTGAGGCGTGGCTCGGTCTTTTCGGGGCCGGAGCCTAAGAGAGCAGACGTCCCTCCCACCTGCCCTTGACTGGAGGAGGGAGGGGGGCGGAAGGGGTTTGGGGTATTGCAGCTGGGGGGGGGGTGGCGGGATCCCGGAGGTTTCCGGGGTCTGGTGCCAGATGCGAGCATTAGGGCGGGGGTGAGGTACCCCCGACCCGGACAATCCCTCAGGCTTTTGCTAATAATATGGCAAAGCCGGAACGAGGGAGGGCTAAGAAAAGTAGCCGGGCTTAGACTCGGCGGAAGCAGAAGCGGCGTCACTTTGCTACTCACATGGCTGGTGAGGGCTCGCTCCGCGGGGGGGGGGGGGATACGTTGAATGTGTTTGTAATGAAGTTGGTTATGGATAAAAGGTTAAATAAAGCTGCGACCAGTTTAAGTCCCATAAAGTTGCTGCGTGTTTTGCAATGGAAGGGGCTGGGGTGGGGGAGGGATGAGGGGCATGGAGGCATTGAGTCCGCCTTACCCGATTATGGGGTTACTTTAGAAGAGATAATCATTAGATGGATGCCCCAAATAGCCAACATAGACCTCATAAAGGCGAGGACATGCAGAAGGCGATTATAGAAACGGTCAGGTCTGCACATTCTTATGGTAGCCACATCCATCTCCGGATGGCTCTGTCTGGGGACGTTTATAGGCATGGCTAGGGCAGAGCAAATGGCTAGGTGTCCAAAACATATTTCAGGATCGTATATTCCAACATGCACCACTGGACCAGTATCAACAGGATAAGCACTGTGGAATTTGTGTACCTTTTTGGGAGCCTGACTGGTACATGTGACCTGGATTGGCCACTGCTGGAAACAAGATACTGGGCTTGATGGACCTTGGGTCTGACCCAGTATGGCATTTCTTATGTTCTTATGAATAGAAGTTTAATATAAAGAGGTTCTTTTGTAAATTTGCATTGTTTATTACTGAATTCTTGTGACTAGAACAATGTCACCAAGAGCTAGAGACAGAGTTCACAAGATTCAGTTCCAGGAAAGTGTAGTTACTCATCTGTAACAGGTGATCTCCGGGAACACCAGGAATCAGCCTTCACATATGGGTGATGTTGGCACCCATGGAGTCCGGTGCAGGAACACTCCCCAGCATCCAATAGGAATGTTTTTGGGAGTATTCCTCCATGCATGGATGGCTGCCTTCCCACCTTCTCTCCTGGTCTTCTCAGTCAGGTGTATAGCAGAAAAAAATAAATAAATAAAATAAATAGTGAGGTCATCTCTTTCGATCTCTCTCACCTTTTCCCTCTACCTCTGACCGAAGAGGTTTTCCCCATTACAAGGTATATTTATCAGCTTATCCTGGACTCATTGTTCCAGGTCAGATGCTTGGAACCATATTGTTCATCTAGCGCCAATGTAAGCTGCAGCTGATCTACCATTTGCCTCAAAAGCATCAAAAGCAGCTCTTGTTAAAAATTTTGATTTGTTTTGGGCATGGATAACCAAGACCTGGTGAGCTGCCTGTTTGTCAGGTGGTAATAAGGAGGTGAAATCTGAGAAATCTCTGGCCATATCCTTAAGAAACATACCCATGTAGAGCATAAGAACATAAGATATGCCATACTGGGTCAGACCAAGGTCCATTAAGCCCAGTATTCTGTTTCCAACAGTGGCCAATCTAGGTCATATGTACCTAGCAGTTTCCCCAAGGGACACAGGTTCCACAATGCTTGTATAGGTTCAAGCATTGATATCCTGGGTCCCTTCTTAATAATGGTTTATGGACCTTTCCTCCAGGAACTTGTCCAAATCTTTTTTGAACCCAGTTACACTAACAGCCTTTACTACATCCTCCGGTAACAGATTCCAGAGTTTGAGTACACATTGAGTGAAAAAATATTTTCTTTTATTAGTCTTAAATAGTTTACCCTGTAGCTTCATTGCATGTCCCCTAGTCTTTCTATATTCTGATAAGGTAAACAATCGATCTACGTTTACCCGTTCCACTCCGTTCATTAATTTATAGACTTCTATCATATCTCCCCTCAGCCGTCTCTTTTCCAGGTTAAAGAGCCCTAACCTTTTAAGCCTTTCTTCATAGGACTACCCTTCCATCCCCTTTACCATTTTGGTGGCTCTTCTCTGAACCTTTTCTAAAATCGCTATATCCTTTTTAAGATACGGCGACCAGAATTGCACACAATATTCAAGGTGCGGTCTCACCATGGAACGATACAAAGGCATTATAATATCTTTTGTTTATTTTCCATTCCTTTCCTTATCATACCTAGCATTCTATTTGCTCACTTGGCCGCCGCTGCACACTGGGCCGAGGGTTTTAGGTTTTAACATGGTATCCACAATGACGCCTAAATCTTTTTCCTGGGTGGTGGTTTCTAATGTGGAACCTTGCATCGTGTAACCATAGTTTGGGTTGCTCTTCCCTAGGTGCATAACCTTGCATTTGTCCACATTAAATTTCATCTGCCATTTTGATGCCCAGTCTTCCAATTTATCAAGATCCTCTTGCAGTTTTGCACAATCCTCTTGGGTTTTAACAACTTTAAATAGTTTTGTGTCATCTGCAAATTTGATAACCTCACTCATTATTCCACTTTCCAGGTCATTTATGAATATGTCAAAAAGCAGCGGACCCAGCACAGATCCCTGGGGTACACCACTATTCACCTTTCTCCATTGGGAAAATTGGCCGTTTAGTCCTACCCTCTGCTTTCTATCTTTTAACCAGTTCCTGATCCACAATAGTACACTGCCTCCTATCCCATGACTCTTTAGTTTTGCCAAAAGTCTCTGATGAGGGACCTTGTCAAAGGCTTTCTGAAAGTCCAGATACACAATATCAACCGACTCACCTTTGTCCACCTGCTTATTCACTCCTTCAAAAAAACATAACAGATTAGTAAGACAAGATCTTACTTGTCTAAAGCCATATTGGCTGTCTCCCATTAGGTCATGACTATCTACATGCTGAGTAATTTTATTCTTTATGATGGTTTCTACCATTTTTCCCGGTACTGATGTCAGGCTCACCGGTCTATAGTTTCCCGGATCACCCCTGGAACCCTTTTTAAAAATTGGTATTGCATTGGCGATCCTCCAATCTTTAGGTATTAGAGATGATTTTAATGATAGTTCACAGATTACTAATAGCAGGTCTGCAATCTCATATTTCAGTTCTTTCAACACCCTTGGATGTATACCATCCGGCCCAGGTGATTTGCTACTGTTCAGTTTATCTAATAGTTGTAATACATCTTCACGATGTATCGATATTTCCTTAAATTCTTCCGCACCTTTAAATACCACTTCAGTCATGGGTAACATCCCTACATCTTCCTCAGTAAAGACTGAAGCAAAGAATTAATTCAGTCTCTCCGCTATCGCCTTGTCGCCTCTTAGTGCTCCTTTAACCCCTTTATTATCTAATGGACCAACTGACTCTCTCACAGGGTTTTTGCTCAAATTCTCCCTTTGCCTGCCTTAGCAATGTCTTGCATTTGACTTGCCAGTGCTTGTGTTGTTTCCAGGTTTCGTCGTTTGGCTCTTTTTTCCATTTCCTGAAAGATGCTTTTTTGGCAACAACAGCCTCTCTGACCTCACCTTTAAACCATGCTGGCAGTTTTTTGGACTTCCTTTCACGTTTCTTAAAGCGTGGAATACAGCTGGTCTGGGCTTTCAAGATAGTATTTTTCAACAACAGCCAAGCCTGATGTACGTCTTTAACCTTTGCAAATGCTCCTTTTAGTTTTTTCTTAACTGTTTTCCTCATTTTATCATAGTCTCCCTTTCAAAAGTTAAAAGGTAGTACAGTCAAACCTCGGTTTTCATGATTAATCCGTTCGAAAAAGTCTGACTAAAACCGAAACGTATGAAAACTGAAGCAATATTTCCCATAAGAAATAATGTAAATCCAATTAATCCGTTCCAGACACCCAAAAATATTCACAAAAAATACATTTTATAGAGAATAACTATATTTTTACATACAGAAAACAATGAGAAATAAATATAAATGACTAATGAAATGGATAAATGAACATTTAACATCACTGAAAGCAAGCTAAGTACAGTACTGTACAGTAGAGTATGTTAACATCTGGCCTTAGCCACCCCTGACAAGCTGCTGTGCCCAGCTCTCTTCGGAATCAAATTGAATTCAGTCCATTAAAATACCTTTACATTATCTGCTCAATGCTTCAGAATGGCAGAAAATCTTAATGATATAGCTTCAGACTTACCCTGCAAGAGAAAGAACTGCCTCCCACATTCATGCAACATCTCCTGCTTACATTGACAGCTTTTCTTCCCTGCTACCGGGACAAAATCTCAGTCAAAAGACGTTGAAAACCGAAGCAATGCATGAAAACCGGGACAAAATCTCAGTCAGAAAAGACGTTGAAAACCGAAACGTATGAAAACCGGGGCAAATGAAAACCGAGGTTTGACTGTACTGTGGATTTCCTTACTATCCCTCCTCCACTAATTAAATCAAAGGCGATCATGCTATGATCACTATTGCCAAGTGGCCCCAACAACCTTATCTCTTGCACTAGATCTGGTGTTCCAGTAAGGACTAGGTCTAATATGGCTTCCCCTGTGGTTGGTTCATGAACCAGCTGCTCCAAGAAGCAGTCATTTATTTCATCTAGGAACCTTATCTCCCTAGCATGTCCTGACGTGACACTGACCCAGTTGATACCGGGGTAGTTGAAATCACCCATTATTATTACTGTGCTGTGACTTTTATTAGCTTCCTTGATTTCTTTGAGCATTTCATCATCCATTTGGTCATTCTGGACAGGCGCTCGATAGTACACCCCCACTGCCATTGCCTTCCCCCTTTTACATGGAATTTCAATCCATATAGATTCTACAGCAGATTTTGTTTCCTGCAAAACTTTAATCCTTTCTGACTCAATGCCCTCTCTAACATAGAGAGCAACCCCTCCACCAATTTGATCAACTCTATCATTACGATATAGTTTGTACCCAGGTATCACAGTGTCCCACTGGTTGTCCTCCTTCCACCACGTCTCTGATATTCCAATCATATCTAACCTTTCATTTAGTGCTATATATTCTAACTCTCCCATCTTATTTTTTAGACTTATAGCATTTGCATACAAGCATTTTAGAGAATGTATTTTATTCATATTAATTTGGCTATTGTTAGACATGGGTAATTTGGGATCTTTACGCTCTGTCTGCTCCATAATTGAGGGCATTTGGGCTACTTTACTCTTTTGTGGAACCTCTCTTCTTTTGGTTGCATCCTTAAAAGATACATTCTTCCGAACCATCCGCTCTTGGGCGACTGTCGGCTTTCCCCTAATATCTAGTTTATTTATTTTATTTATTTATTTATTTAACTGTATTTATATCCCGCTTTTCACCGGGTCAAAGCGTGGAATACAGTTTAAAAGCTGCTCTATCTCCTTTTTAAAGGTTAATGCCAGCAGCCTGGTTCCATCCCGGTTAAGGTGAAGCCCATTCCTTCGGAAGAGCCCCTCCTTTCCCCAGAATGTTCCCCAGTTCCTAACAAATCCAAACCCCTCATCTCTGCACCATTGTCTCATCCACGCGTTGAGAATCCGGAGCTCTGCCTGCCTTTTGGGTCCTGCGCGTGGAACAGGAAGCATTTTGGAGAATGCTACCCTGGAATGTCTGGATTTCAACTTCCTACCTAAAAGCCTAAATTTAGCCTCCAGAACCTCCCTACCACATTTTCCTATGTCATTGGTACCGACATGTACCAAGTGTGACCCTGCTTCTTTAGTGCCCTCCAGCAGGAGCAGGTAGGGTTTAAGCGGGTTGTTTTCTTCCTGAACAGCTACTCTACAGGTTCCTAAAGCAAAGCCTCTTGGGATATGTAGTTTCTGTCACTGTCCAAGGAAGAGTAGTGTGATTTCAAAAAGTGGTTAAAGCAACAAGGATTTATTTCCCCTCCCGGGGCGGATTTTCAACAAGGAAATAAAGGTAACAACACCAGATACCTCTGGCAAAAGGACAAAATAAAGTTTCCAACATAAACAGCTTTCTTCAGCACAAAACAATTGCTTCTCAGCAAACAGAATGAAACAGCTCTGTTTTCCCGGCTCTGTACTTTTTATCTCAATACCTCTGTACTTCTCTGCAAGGCATACATTCAGCACAGGGATAATACTTCATCAGATATCGTAAACGTACAGTCCATCATATCTTCAGAGACACTTTCAAAACCTGGCTCTATTTCCATTAAGTCCTCCTGAGAGGTAGGAAATGTTTGTATCGTGGTTTCTTGGGCTCCGCCCTTCCTCCCTGTTTTAAGCTTTGCATTATATTCTTGAATCATGTACTGCTTAAAACAGTCCTTTTCATTACAGTCATTATAATCAATGCCCCAACCTTCTGGGTAAGTAGAATCACCTTGATTATAAAAGTCCCAGCCTTTGGGCTTACCTCTGTGCTTGGCTGCAAAGGGTTTTCTCTGGGCTTTGGACCCGGTAGTGGAATCTCCACCTACTTTATGCAATGAGTGTTGAAACTGCCTTCCTGGCTTTCTCTCCTCTTCGTAATCCCCAGGATATTGCAGACAGCCTGGCTTGCTTCTGCCATATCCTTTTCTTGAATAAAGCTTTGTAAAAGGTCCTCCTTTTACCTTTGAACTCAGCTCTGGCCCTGGGCTTGGAACCTGGACTCTTCCCTGGTCCTCCTCCTGGGTTGTTAGCTGGCCTCTCACCGGAACCCTCGGCTGACCTTGTGAGTAACCTCCCAGCTGAGCCTGTGCTGGAACTTTCTCTGGAACTCCTAATTGAGAACCCACTCCAGCTTCTAACGGATCTCTCCTTCCAGCTTCTACTGGACACTCCCTTCCAGCTTCTAAAGGACACCTCCTTCCAGCTTCTAATGGATCTCTCCTTCCAGCTTCTAACAGACTCTCTCTTTTTCCCACTGAGGCCTCTTTTTGTATCTGCCCTTTAGGGTAGTGCCTGACTCCTCCCCCTAGCAGGTACTCTGAATTAGCTCTTGAGTCCTGAGCTAACCGGTAGCAAGGGCGTGTTTCTTTCTCCTGTGCTCGGTTTCCCTGGTAACTACCAGCCATGTGCTTTTGTTTATACTCCAGCACTGCCCCTGATTTCTCCTCTTTGGCTCTTTCTACAGGGCTGGAGGAATTCACCATGTCACAGATCCCCCCCTTAAAATATTACGGGCTGCCGGAACCTGTGACGGCCAGCACGTAATCTCCTTCAATGGGCTTCTGTAGTCTTCCCTGATAGCTACCCTCACTGTTGCTACCCTTTCTTGCCAGGGTTTTAACACATTAATATGATAGACCTGGCGACGGCCCTTATTATTTTCCACGAGGTACGAAACGGGACCTACCCTTTCTACAACAGTACAGGGCCCTTTCCATCTTGACTCAAATTTGGGTCCTACCTCTGCCACCATAACTACCACTCTATCTCCTACCGCCAATTGGCAGGGGTTTATTTCCCCGGTCATAATATTTTTTCTGCCTCCTCTGGCTAGCTTGTAAATTTGCCAAAGAGATTTGAGACGTTCTTTTTAAATGGCCCCTCAGGTCTCTAAGGAACTGGGGTACTTCCGTCTCCTCCTTGTCTGGTTCTACCCATTGTTCTCGCAGAATATCAAGAACTCCTCTTGGGGCTCTACCAAACAGCAACTCATATGGGGACGCCCCTAGGGACGCTTGTACGCGTTCCCTACATGCGTATAATACAAAGGGCAACAAAGTATCCCATTCGGACATCTGTCCATCTAGTCCCCACCTAAGCATTTGCTTAATGGTCTGATTCATTCTTTCGACCATACCATTGGACTGAGGGTGATAGGCCGCAGTACGCACATGGTGTATGCCAAAGGCATCCCACATGGTGGCTAAATATTTAGACATGAAGTTGCTCCCTTGGTCGGTGAGCATCTCCTGTGGGAAGCCAACCTCACAGAACAACTTAATAAGTTCCAGGGCTATTGTTCTGGCGGAGGTACTCCTAAAAGGTATGGCCCATGGGAAGTGCGTAGCCTGATCCATGATCACTAACACATATTGAAAACCCCGGGGAGTCCTAACGAGTGGCCCTATAATATCCATTGCCATCCGCCGGATTGGTGTGGATATGACTGGTGTGGGTATCATAGGTACTGCCCTCGGTTTTGAGGCAGTAACCCGTTGGCAAGTGGGACACGCTTCACAGTAGCGGGAAACTTCCTTAAAGACCCCTGGCCAGTAAAAACGGGCCAGGACCTGGTACAGTGTCCCTTGAATTCCCTTGTGGGCTCCTATTGGGTGATCATGGGCCAACCGCATAACTATGGCTTTGAAAGTGGTTGGCACCACCAGTTGTTTTCTTACCTCTCCTGTAAGAGGGTTACTACTCTCCCTATACAAAATATCCTTATCTAACAGAAATCGGGGCAGAGTATTCCTTCCTTCTTGAGCAAACGCGAAAGCCCGTTTTAAAGCGGGATCCACTTTCTGTTCCCCTGGGAAGGAAGGGAATTTTTTAAAAGGTCAGTCTGTGCGGGCATTGGGCCTGTTACTTCATCTTCACTGTCCCTTTCCAGCTCAGGGAAATCCTCCCTATCTCGGGATGGACCTGCTACTTCCTCCGCAGGGTCCTCACTATCAGGAGAGGTTCTTGCCAGGGACCGGGTAGAGACACAGCCTGTCCTCTCTTCTATACCCTTCTCTATCCCCTGGCAAAATGGAGGCCAATCGTTCCCTAGAATAATATCATACAACAGCTGCGGGATTATTGCCACCTTCACTTTCTTTTCTGTTCCCAACCCTTTTATTGTCAGGTCATATACAGGGTAATAAGAGGCTGTTCCGTGTATACACTGTACTCTAACTTGCCCTACTGCTTGACTCTGTGCTGATTGGGCTTGTATGGCTTCCCAGAGCCGTTGGGACACCATACTCTGGTCAGCACCAGAGTCAAGTAGCGCTTGGGCCGCTATGCCCTCTATTTGCACGGGAAGTAAAAACCCTGCTTGGTTTTTCTTTCCATTGCCAGAAACCAAGGCTGTACGTATGACACAATCCTTTTTAAAATGCCCGAAGTTCCCACACTTAAAACATTTTCCTTTAACACTGGAAAAACTCATATTTCATATGGTGGTTTACTTCTAGGATTCTTATCCACACTACCAGCCCTTGTCGCCCCTAGAACGCCTGATTTTGAGGTCTTTGCAAACTCGGCCTCAAAATATCGTTCCAACATACTGGCTGCTTCCTCTATTGTTTTACAATTCTGAAGAATAAGAAAAGTTTTTACCTCTGCTGGCACAGCTTCCATATACTGCTCCAGAATCACATTATCCAGTATAGACTCTACAGTCTTTTGTTCTGGTTTTAGCCATTTCCAGGCTAAGCCTTTTATTCTGTGGTACAGGGCTTTAGGGGTTTCACCAAGCCTTAACTTTGCCTCCCTAAATCTGCGCCTGTAGAATAAAGGGGTTAGCCCTAACCTAACCTCACAGCATTTTTAACTGCATTATAATCTATCGCTAAAGTAGCAGGCATAGATTTATACGCTGATAAGGCTTCGCCGGATAAGGACATGGTGAACCTTATGGCCCACTGCTCCTTAGGCAGCTTTATGGCTTCAGCAATGCGCTCGAAGGCATCAATATAATCGTCCAAGTTATCCGTAGGAGATAATTGTCCCAGAATGAGTGCGCCACTATTATGTAGTCCTACCCCTTGGGTATACATAGGCAAGTCTCTTGCTGGCTCCTGCTGCTGCTTCACCATCTGTTCCATGAGCTCTCTGACCGGCCTTTGCTGCTCATGGATGGCAGCCATTGTCTGCTCCTGCACCCGTCGAGTCATCTCCAGCTGCTTGTCCCATTGTAGAGACATCCATCTCAGCATCTCCTGAGGATCCATCTGGGATGTCTAGGTGCCTGTAGGAACACAAAAAAAACCACCAAGTGTGGCCCCCAAAAAAATTTCCCTCTTTTTTTTTTTTTTTTCAATACTGTGCACTATTATTTTGTGCACTACCTCTTTCTCTGGTTTATCCCTCCACACCCGTGCCTAGCCACAATTTCCTGGGCACAGTGCAGAGTCAGGCATTGAGAAAGGTAGCTCCACTCCTGACCGATTGTCAGCCGATTACTGGATCCTTCCACTCCTGGATGTCAGCTCCCTGCTACTGGAACCTTGTCCTATACATGTCCTTCAATTCAGGTGAAAAATCCGTACTACTACGCCATTTGTGACCCCGCTTCTTTAGTGCCCTCCAGCAGGAGCAGGTAGGGTTTAAGCGGGTTGTTTTCTTCCTGAACAGCTACTCTACAGGTTCCTAAAGCAAAGCCTCTTGGGATATGTAGTTTCTGTCACTGTCCAAGGAAGAGTAGTGTGACTTCAAAAAGTGGTTAAAGCAACAAGGATTTATTTCCCCTCCCGGGGCGGATTTTCAACAAGGAAATAAAGGTAACAACACAGATACCTCTGGCAAAAGGACAAAATAAAGTTTCCAACATAAACAGCTTTCTTCAGCACAAAACAATTGCTTCTCAGCAAACAGAATGAAACAGCTCTGTTTTCCCAGCTCTGTACTTTTTATCTCAATACCTCTGTACTTCTCTGCAAAGCATACATTCAGCGCAGGGATAATACTTCATCAGATATCGTAAACGTACAGTCCATCATATCTTCAGAGACACTTTCAAAACCTGGCTCTATTTCCATTAAGTCCTCCTGAGAGGTAGGAAATGTTTGTATCGTGGTTTCTTGGGCTCCACCCTTCCTCCCTGTTTTAAGCTTTGTATTATATTCTTGAATCATGTACTGCTTAAAACAGTCCTTTTCATTACAGTCATTATAATCAATGCCCCAACCTTCTGGGTAAGTAGAATCACCTTGATTATAAAAGTCCCAGCCTTTGGGCTTACCTCTGTGCTTGGCTGCAAAGGGTTTTCTCTGGGCTTTGGACCCGGTAGTGGAATCTCCACCTACTTTATGCAATGAGTGTTGAAACTGCCTTCCAGGCTTTCTCTCCTCTTGGTAATCCCCAGGATATTGCAGACAGCCTGGCTTGCTTCTGCCATATCCTTTTCTTGAATAAAGCTTTGTAACAGGTCCTCCTTTTACCTTCGAACTCAGCTCTGGCCCTGGGCTTGGAACCTGGACTCTTCCCTGGTCCTCCTCCTGGGTTGTTAGCTGGCCTCTCACCGGAACCCTCGGCTGGCCTTGTGAGTAACCTCCCAGCTGAGCCTGTGCTGGAACTTTCTCTGGAACTCCTAATTGAGAACCCACTCCAGCTTCTAACGGATCTCTCCTTCCAGCTTCTACTGGACACTCCCTTCCAGCTTCTAAAGGACACCTCCTTCCAGCTTCTAATGGATCTCTCCTTCCAGCTTCTAACGGACTCTCTCTTTTTCCCACTGAGGCCTCTTTTTGTATCTGCCCTTTAGGGTAGTGCCTGACTCCTCCCCCTAGCAGGTGCTCTGAATTAGCTCTTGAGTCCTGAGCTAACCGGTAGCAAGGGCGTGTTTCTTTCTCCTGTGCTCGGTTTCCCTGGTAACTACCAGCCATGTGCTTTTGTTTATACTCTAGCACTGCCCCTGATTTCTCCTCTTTGGCTCTTTCTACAGGGCTGGAGGAATTCACCATGTCACACAAGACAGCAGACTCCTCCCCAGCACTATCTAAGACCTTATCTAGGTGGCGCGTGAGGTACGCTACCTTCGCACCAGGCAGGCATGTTACCAGGCGATCCTCACGTCCACCAGCCACCCAGCTATCTAGATGCCTAATGATCGAATCACCAACTATAATGGCTGTCCTAACCCTTCCCTCATAGGCACATGGCCCTGGAGAAATGTCCTCGATGCGAGAGGGTTTTACATCACCTGGAGGACAGGTCCTAGTTACAGGATCACTTCCTGCCACACCAGGGTGATGCTCTCCTGTCACGTGACCTCTCTCCTCCATGGCAACAGGGATGCTGCCAGACTGGAGGTGGGTCTTCAGGACTATATCCCTGTAGGTCTCGTCTATGTACCTCTCTGTCTGTCTTATGCTTTCCAAGTCTGCTACTTTAGCCTCTAGAGAATGGACTCGTTCCCTGAGAGCAAAGAGCTCCTTGCACCTAGTGCACACGTAAGACCTCTCAACAACTGGGAGAAAATCATACATGTGACACTCAATGCAAAAGACTGGAAAGCCCCCATCCCGCTGCTGAACTGCTGTCTGCATCTTAGTTTTAAGTTTGTGTTTAGATCTAAGTTCTTTACTTACTAAGGGTTGCTATGGATATTTATACTTATAAAACTGTACCTAATACGTGTAATATACCTTGTTCACCTGAAGCTTAACTAATCTCAGGTCCTTAGTGTATGACTGATTTGGGTAATGAGCTTCACCTGAGAGCACCTCCTGTCTTTTAAGGTGTGTAAGTACCTATAAAGCTACGATTATCCCAGGGGTGGGTGTGTGTGGGGAGGGAGGGAGGGAAATAACACTTATTAAAAGACGGCTGCTACACAGTACCCTGTCTTGTGCTGCTGAGGTAAGCTATATTCTGATTTGATTTAAATTATAGCTCTTAGCTGCTGCTAGGCTCTAACTTCTTATGAAATTTAAACTACAAGCTCTCTGCTGTGTTCTAAATTTAACCAGAAAGCTCTCTTCTGTGTTTTAAATTTAAGCTAAAAGTACTTTGCTGATGCTAGTCCCTGAGTGACTATTCAATGTAGACTACAAGCTCTCTGCTGGGTTCCAAATGTAACCAGAAAGCTCTCTTCTGTGTTTTAAATTTAAACTAAAAGTACTTTGCTGTTACTAGGCCCTGGGTGACTATTAAATGTAAACTACAAGCTCTCTGCTGGGTATGAAATGTAACCATAAAGTTCTCCTCTGTGTTTTAAATTTAAACTTAAACTACTGCTACGAGGCCCTGACTGTTTTAACAAAAAATAGTGGGTTCACAGATTAATTAGCTTTAATACAAATAATTCCTTTTAGAAAATTACCAGAAGTATATACTCACAGTTGCAGATCTCTCTCCAGAAGTAACAGTCCCTTTTTCTAGTCCTTCAAGCATATATGAATAAATTCTGGATGCCAGCATGATGGCCTGGAAGACTTTTTGCAAAAGCATCTAGTGTCCTGCCCTCTCTGCCAGGAGATACTGAGGGGTAATTTTTCTGACTTTTGATCCTCCTCATGGCAGACTCCACCATCATGGAATGATGGGAAAGTTGTGGCTTTTGAAAGCCTGGAGAAGGAGGAACCCTGTAGAGGGTATCAAGCTTCTTACTTATTGAAGAGGTTGACATGGGGGCCTCTCACATATAAATCATTAAATTCTTTAAGATGTGCACCGGGATGGTGGCAGCTTTCTTCAGGGCCGAAGGGTATTGCAGTATATTGAGTTATTCAGCCCTTGTTTCAGTTTCAGTAGCCACTGAAACATCCAAAGTTGCTGCCATATCCTTAATGAAATCCTGGAAGGACATGTCTTCTGGCGGTGAACTTCTCCATTCAGAAGGTGATGAAGGATCCAATGAAATCTCCCTGGGTGCATCGGAATAGACCTATTCCACCTCGGATGCCTCCTTGGAATTGGAATCTGGCATGAAATTGAAGTAATCTCTATGAGACTCGATACCTCTGATGCTCCGATGATCGCTGATTCGATATTAAGGGTATCGGACCAGATGGTTCCGAAGGCCTAAGTATTGGTTGCTCCATACCCTGTGAAGATGGTAGGGTACCTGTGACTGGGGGTATTGATGTTACCAGTGGAACCGGTACCAGTGCCAGTTGTGGAGCCTCCAAAGTCATCGGCGTAACAATTGCTAACAGTTTAGCTATGCTGTGTTCCATCGCATTGACCCAGTCATCCAGTGATAGTACCGTGGAGAGAGAGGCTCCAGACACAGACGTGTGGGCCACAACTCTCGATGCTGGTATCAGGGGCTCCACAGAGGATTGGACCTCAGGGGCATCCCCAAACCCCTGAATGGCTTTGGAGGATGATACCTCCCATCGGGGCTGTTTGGATGGACAGTCTGCATCAAAATGCGAGGAATGTCTATGCCAACCTGGATGTCAATGATCTTTATGCCAAAGCCGATGTCTTCTTCTTCTTCTTAAGTGCTGGAGACTCCGAACGATGCTTCTCTCTTGCTCAAGGAGTGCACTGAAGAAGTTGAGTCTGATGGAAACAACTTAGCCTTCTGCTTGTCACAGGTTATTCTGACTTCTGGTGATCATGTGGTGACAGGAGAGGCAGGAATCAACATTGTGGTCGGGGCATAGATACTCAAGGCACCAAGAATGCTCATCAGTAATGGAAATTGTACTGGAACATTTGGAGCACTTTTTTAAACCACTACGGGGTTTCTCCATATTTGGAAACAAAATGGAAGCAAAATCAAATTGGGCAATGGTGCCCAAAGAAGCCAAAGACCTCAAATGAAAAACTATAGAAAAAAGAAAATTAAAGAAAAAATAAATAAAAGGAAAGATACCGGAATCGATAGGAATCGATGCGGTCGACGGGAAGGCAAACCCTGTAGTTAGAAAAAATGAAGTCTTAAAATGTGGCAGAAAGGGATGGGATCCCGATGCCTCTGTGAAAAAAAGATGACAGAGGAGACCAGGCGAGAAGGCAGGAAGGCAGCCACGCATGCGTGGAGGAATGCTCCCAAAAGCATTCCTACTGGATGCTGGGGAGTGTTCTCGTGCCGGGCTCCGTTTGTGCCAACATCATCCATATGCGAAGACTGACTTCCTGCTTGTTCCTGGAGATAGATAAATTGTCAGACTAGGAGGCCAGCCTATGAACCAGCTCACAGCTTCACAAAGCAATAGTCTATTTCAGGGGTTTTCAACCCAGTCCTTGGGACACACCTAGCCATTCAGGTTTTCAGGATAACCACACTGAATATGCATATGATAAATTTGCATACAATGGAGGCAGTGCATGCAAATCTCTCTCATGCATATTCTTTGTGGTTATCCTGAAAGCCTAACTGGCTAGGTTTGTCCTGAGGGCTAGATTGAGAACCCCTGATCTATGCAAAAAGGGCAAATAGCATATGCTATTGCATTTGTGAATTTTAGAATGGCCTATTAAATATTTTTGCACATATTTTACATATGCAAAGCCATTAAAAAAACAATGCAAAGTCACTCATGAATTCATGAACTGAAAAATCATGTAAGTCAGCTTGTCACAATAACTCATTTGCAGGTGCAAAAATGCCCAATTGCCCAATTTTCTCTAAAGCTTAAAGATACTTCAGGATGGTGCCATTATGTTTGGTTCCTAAAATGTTGGTAGTTTCTTTGTGAACTTTTTCACATCAAAATCGCTACAGGAATTGTTTGTATTTTATCCAAATAGCCTAACACTGCAAGAAAAACACTTTGTGGTATTGAATCATTCCAGCAGAGATTCTCAGCTTTGTGCATTGGTCTCATTATTCCTTACTATTAAAATTCTGGAAAAGAAAATTAATCAATGTTTGGCCATAAATGATAATAAATTAAAATCCCATATTACTTTAGAGATATTAGAGAAGTAAATTAAAAATTTACACAGGAGGTATCTCTTGTTTCTAAGCAATCTAACTCTTACAAAAGCAGTTACTGCACCTTCAGTTAAGACAATGTGATGCTTCAAAGACAAAATAAAATAATATTTATATTTGTATCGTCTATTTTCTCCTTTTGGCTGCCAGCTCAGTTAGAACTGCAAATACTGCCACCCGCTCAACAGCATTGTGTTATAATGATTTCATACTGCCATTACCAACCTGTTAGAATTTCATAACATCTGGAAGAGATTCACTCAGTTATGGATGGTTTAATATCGATATTCTCAGTGGATAGTGATAATAGGGTATCATGTGTGTCTGAATTCTTGAACATTCGACTTAAAGAATTCAATATGAATTCAATATCTTCCTTTGTATTCTGCATTTTGATACACGCTCAGCCTCAGACATAAATATCACAACCTATTCTATCTGCAGCATTATTAATTCATTTGGACAGAGTGTCTTCACATGGGAATTTTAAATTGATGTGATTGGACGTCTTTACGTCATCATCTACATAAAGGTGTGATACATATTCATTTGTGGAAATGCTGAAATGCTAGTTGATGTTTCCCACAGGAATACTGGTATTGATGTAAATGTTTGTAGCACAGCGTGGCCTCTTGTGAACAAGTACCCCCAACCAGATGAAGGGGAGTGGCAAAACTCAGCTGTGTGGACTGATATAATAGGAGACACATGGAGGTACTTTTATAAACCCCAAAGGCATCTATTTTAAGCTTATTTTATAAAGGCAAAATTGGAACAGAACACTACGATTTTCCACATGCCTACCTAGACATCTAAATTCCTCTCTCCAGGTTCTATGTAAAATCTGCCTTCATCACAATTTTTTTTCCATAGAAAATCTACCCACACAAAAAAACAGATGCAAACGTCTGTTGACCTCATCGACAGGTTCTACTATATTAATATTAGTATTTTGCAATCCTAAATTGCCTTCCCATGTTAGCTCAGGGCAATTAACACCATTTTTTCATATACAATGATTCAGATACCTATTTAGTTATTTCATTTATTGAACAATGCTTGAGGACAATACATGCCTCACAAGATCAGCCCAAAGCAAGTTACAATCAAAATCAAACAGCAAATACAATAATGGGGTTACTTTAGAAGAGATAATCATTAGATGGATGCCCAAAATAGCCAACATAGACCTCATAAAGGCGAGGACTTGCAGAAGGCGATTATAGAAACGGTCAGGTCTGCACATTCTTATGGTAGCCACCTCCAACTCTGGATGTTCTGGGATGGTTCTGTCTGGGGATGTTTATAGGCATGGCTAGGGCAGAGCAAATGGCTAGGTGTCCAAAACATATTTCACATAGTGGTCATAATGTGCTGGGCACAGTATCCAAACATCCTGCTCAATACCTGCTGTAAATCACGAATAACTGCTCACACCTCAAGAGGGGCACTTCTCTATTCACAGTTCAACACAGCCCCGGTTCTAAATGATCAATGCAAAAGCAACACAGATCATTAAACTGGTGTCCATGCTCAATGCAGTGCTGTACCATAGGGGCTTCCATACAACTATACTGCAGCCTACTATAGTGTTCACACATCCTAGTTCTAAAAGGATGAATTGTCATATCCATCTAGATAAGCATACAAGGACATCTTACCAAATATACAACATACGATGTCATGAAGGTGGTCAAACATCTCAATCTATATTCACGTCCCTTATGTACTGTACAAATCTCTCAACTTGCAAAGAAACCACACAAATAGAGCATTGGCCACAGATTGAATGCCCTCCAGACACTAGTCTAGGAAATCTAGGTCTCAGACATGCTGGGCTGAGAATCTCTTTCAGATTGTGGCCTCTGGACCACACCATTCTGACTTTATTATCCTCTAGGCCAGGAATGGTGTGAATGGCCGCAAAATGACACTGCATTATCCATTGAATATTAAAGCTGAGAGGAGAGTATTTAGTAATAAAATGCACATACACATCTACCCATTCCCTCCCATCATGGTGTGCTGAACCCAAAAGCCAGGCCCTATCATTAAACTTGGACCTCCGATATGCCCGCTCTACCACCCCAGAAGGATATGCCCATGACCTAAGCTCAAACTGGAGACGTTTGGCCTGTGTCTTATATTTAGACAATGACAAACAATTCCACCTATAGCAGATAAACTGTGAGTAAGGTAGACTCTCTTGTAACTGCACAGTATGTAAACTAGAGGAGTGCAACAAAGTGTTACAATCGATTACTTTCCTAAACACCGAGGTATACCATCCTCCCTCTCTAATAGACACCTTAACATCAAGAAAAGATACCTCTTGGACATCATAGGCAAAAGAAAACTGAATATTAGGGTCTCTGTCATTCAGCCAACCATGGAACTGCAACAAGGTAAGTGAAAAATTCAGGCAGCATGTTGTCAGGGAAAGGGGGTGACGGATGGAGAAGGACAAGTTCAGGATGTCACTCCCAGCAAAAGCAATATGACATTGAAAACAGCCACACTTTTAAACCATACATCAATGGCAAGTGGGAAGGGGCTTGTAGAACAAAATCCATGCAAAACACAGGCAAGTCAGTCAACAAATGCTGGAAAGCAATGAGCACAAATGCTCGAAGACTAGCCAATAAAATTCCTGATTTAGAAGGCCTAATGGTGGAAATGGACTTGGACATTGTGGCCATTACAGAAACATGGTTTAACAAGTCGCATGAATGAGATATAGCCATAGCTGGCTATTATCAATTTAGAAGAGATATAGAGAGTAGAAAAGGAGGAGGAGTAGCCCTATATGTCAAAAACAATATTAAAGCTGCTGAAATGCGGGGACATTGGGAAAAGAAGAAGTGCTGTGGATTGTGTTGGAAAGAGGAGATGGCACTGTCATCTGTACTGGTGTA